>BSBM01000125.1:4811666-7215000 GCA_027924585.1 Larix kaempferi | reverse complement strand
TGTCTACAAATCAATTGATAAAATATGGAACTATGTTTCTATTTATCTTTGTTTCTAACTGGTCAGGTGCTCTTTTTCCTTGGGGAATTATAAAATTACCTCATGGGGAGCCAAGGAGCCTTGAATATCCTATTGTGCGCTTGAAGCCTTGAATATCCTATGCATGCTTCCACGCTATGCCATTGTTCATTACTATTTAGAATGCCTGCCCAAATAAAGCATTATTCTCTTTCCATTTCATATTTCTTGATAAGTTACATCACTATTGAAGCATTATATAGACTCAACCAAATCTTTGTATGTAAACATAAAGTATCCAAAAAAATACAATAAGAGTTATTTCTTGGACTAGAATGAGCTTTGCAGTTTCTTCTATGCTATTTTTTTCTCAATGATCATAGAAGTACTAACATTCAAGTTTTAATTATTGAGGAATAAACATCACAATTAGAATTGTGTTCAAGTTATTACAGGTATCCTATCCTTCGTAGGAGCATTGAAACTTCAAAGCTTGATGGAGTATTTGCTTTTCCCCCTGCGAAGTCTATCTGTGTGCTTCCTCTTCAATTAAATTCGGTGGTTTGCATTTTCAGATTATTTTTATTTCATAATGTGCTAAACATCCTCTCTAAGTTTAATGACTTTGTCATGCGTTTTTGGTCACCATCGAAAATCTCTCGAATCTCTCGAGATGCCCATTGAAAATTCTCCGAATATTTCAAATTGTTTTCTTGTGATCTTAGCTAGATTGTAAGCTATTTATCTTTATTTTTTTCAATATTATCTAGACTGGTTTTTTCACTCCCACTTTCTACCTACACTGGATGTACTCTAATCCCATTGACCTACTTTTGTGTTGATTTGTTGGCATTAATAAAACAATCTTATCTTCTCTTCCTAACAAATGCAAAATGACCTCACTACAAACTCCACACACAAAATTACTGTTGAAGATTGCCAAAAACTTCTGTAAAGTTTATCCTTAGTTTAATTAAAAAGTCAATTCGAAACGGAAAATTTCGTTTATAAATTGCACCTGCTATTCTGTGGTAGGTACATTTTTCAGTTGTTAGTTGTACAATTCTCAATAATGAATAATATCCTATATTGTGCTGC
The DNA here is from genome assembly GCA_027924585.1 of Larix kaempferi. NCBI lineage: Eukaryota > Viridiplantae > Streptophyta > Pinopsida > Pinales > Pinaceae > Larix > Larix kaempferi. Next base: position 7,213,884 of record BSBM01000125.1, on the reverse strand, counting down.
CTATTCAGCTTTCAGAGCCAAGCCACTGAAATTATTGATTATTTATGTATTTGATAAATTATGAGTACAGCAAACCTTTGCAGTATCATATTTATGGTGAAGTGCATAGCTCTCTATTCCAAGGATGGTAAATTTGCATGTCCATGTGTGTTTTCCACCCTCTAATTTGGATTTGTCAATTGACTTCTTAATTTTATAGGTTTATAATTATATGTTATAAAAGTAAAATGGTGTTATAGGTAAATAATTTGGTGTCTCCATTTTGATGTTGATAACTAAATCTGAAATAAAATTATTTTATCAAATATAATTATATTTATATGTGGACATTAGAAGTAAATGTTTCAACTAATTTATAAGAACCTATCAAGAGCCAGAGCCAAGTGTTGGGGATTACTTTTTGGGAAGACATCATTGACAGCAACCTGTGAAGATTTGTTTTCTGAATGCTTTCTTTTTTCACATCTCATAACTAAATTAGCTATGTGCCAGCAAAAGAGAGCCTTCGTTATGTTTAGCCGTAGTTCACGTACCTTTCCAAATGGTTAGGATGTTGAAATCAAAAGTCATTCTTAATACGGTATTGTAGATTAATTTTTAAATTGGGAGTATGGTATGTTAATCTTTATAGATAAGTTATGTTCTCTCTTTTACGATCTTTTTCACCATGAGAAATTTTTGAAGCTTAAGCTGGCTCTCTATAACATTTTCCACATCTCTATTGTTCATGAGTTCTTTCCATTATGGAATCTTCCAATGCTTGCAGTTTGAAAGAACATGGAAAAGTATGTATTGAAATATATTTTTGGGCTATCTACATTGGCAATCGAAGGTTTGTTTAGTTCATAATCTCCAAAGGTCGGTCACAGTTTGAAGGAACATGGGAAAACGCTGTACCAAAAGCTATTTTTTTTTGGGTATCCACATTGGAAGTTAAAGGTTTGTTCAGGACATAATCTCCTAAGGCTGGTCACACTTTGAAGGAAAATGGGAAAACACTGTAGTCGAGGCTATTGGAAAGTATAGGTTATGTTTTTTGGGTTATCCATATTGACAAATAAAATTGAGAAAGGAATGCATGGTTAAAGGTTTCACCTCCTGAAGCTCTCTTCTTTCATTTTCCAGAACCCCAATATCCTCCCAAGAAACTCAACTCAGATAAGCCTGGGGGATTTGGGGAGGGAGTGACAGCGAAAGAGTTAACGGACTACATAGAAGAGAATGTGAAATTGGGATCGATATACAGATGCAGAGTCAAGACATCAACGACTCCTCAATTTGCATACCTAAAGTTCACAAAGTCCAACAATGGCAAGAGAAGCAACATCCCCAAGGTGCCTCTCCACGCCTTTGTTCAGTTCTCGACTCCCAGTGTTGTGAAGGAGGCAGTGAGGCTCAATATTGATGGGAAGCTCATATTCCGCGGCCATGCTCTCAAGGTCAAGATTGGTATCGAAACCTCCTCTAGAATGCGCAAAAGAAGAATAATTCCGCTCTTTAGATTTTCTCATGTTCTGCTGCTTGAGATAAGTTCACTGCCGAATCTTAATGAGTTCTCAGTGGCCTGGAGAGCACCTACTTCTTGTGTCAATTTTCATGTGGACCCATTTGATAGAAGATGTAGGATTTTCCTTACTCAGGATCAGTTGTTTACTTTTACTACTGGTCGTAAGGACACTCTGATAAAATTTGATTTTAAGATTGAGTTTGTTATAAAGGACATTCGAAATGTAAGGATTATCAATGGCAGTAGGACTAAAGTTATGCTGTTATAGCTTTGGGTGCCTCCGAGGATATATTACAGAATTGCATACGATGATATCTATGTAGTGTCCCTGGATTCGAACCTTGGACTTCACTTCTAACAATGCATTGGGCAGATGCCTGGCCTACAAAATTGATCTATCTCCTCGTGATACGATGAAAGAGGCCATCGACTATTTCAAACATGACGGGTTGCTGGATGGAAATCCACTTCCCATTTTGAAAATTGATAATGAGCCATATTTGTCCAGCAGGGGAATTTTTTTCACCCTGCCACACTGCCCAAAAATTCCTCCCGAGACCATGTTCCTTCTGAATGCTCTTGTGCACAAGGGCATTGTCAATTATCAAAGAATAACTCCCGAGTTTTACAATTTGTTGGATCCTGGTGTGACACCAACCAAGTTGAGTACCCTGGTGCTCAGGCATATGCTTGACTACATCTACCCAATTTTTTATGCCCTTGGAAGTTTTAAGACTGTTCTTAACTGGATTTCAGAGAATCCAAAGCTCCTGAAGGCCCAAATATAGTCGAGGAAACAATTGAAGTGAGGAGATTGGTCATAACGCCTAGAAAATCCTACTGTCTTGCTACAGAGGTGGAATGGTCAAAGTTCAAATAGAGGACCTTAAGGCACTTTAAGAGGTTTGCAGACTGACTTCTGCGAGTAACTTTCATGGATGATAGCATACAAGCAATGTCTTCAAGTTAAAGAATTTTCCTCTGGCTCTACTGCATATAGGACACCTATTTTTGAGCATGTGAAGCAAATAATCCATAAAATTTTAAAGCTATGTGGACGTCGCTACTTACTTTTAGCGTTCTCTGCAATTGAGAGACCGTTCTGCATGGTTCTTTTCTCAAGGGAAGGATATTACAGTGCAAGAAATTTAGCAGTGGATGGGGAACTTTCCCAAAGACAATGTCGCCAAGCATGCTGCAATGATGGGTCAATGTTTTTATTCCACCTATTTCACAATGGAAGTTCCAGTACAAGAGGTTGAGCACCTTCCAGATATTAAAAGAAATGGTTAATAATTTTCCGATGGTATAGGAAAAATTACACCGGATCTTGCCATGAAAGTTGCTCAAAAAATGCAGTTGAATTTCAACCCTCCCTCAACATTTCAGATAAGGTATGGTGGATACAAAGGTGTGGTTGCAACATGGACGACAGCACCAGGAACTAAATTTAAGCTCTCATCGAGACCCAGTATGAAAAAATTCAAGTTGGAAATACACAACTTGAAATAATTACTTGGACACATTTCCAGCCATGCTTTTTGAACAAGGAAATAATTACTCTGTTATCATCCTTGTCGGTCCCTGACAATGCTTTTCGCGATTTACAAAATTCAATGGTTAATAATCTCAGTCAAATGCTTCAAAATGTTGAAGTGGCATTTGATGTATTGACAACATCATGCATGGGAGATTTGGAGAACACTGCTCTTATAATGCTAAGTGCTTGTTTTAAACCCCAGAGTGAGCCTCATTTAAGAGACATGCTTTCTTCTATAAGAGCTCTCCAGTTAGAAGAGATTTTGACAAAATGTAGGATTTTCGTTCACAAGGGTAGATGGTTAATGGGTTGTTTGGATGAAATGGGGGAGTTGTAATATTTCCAATGTTTCATCAAGGTTTCAAGCCCATCCTTGGATGGATGTTTTTATCAAAAATGGCTCAAGCTTTGGAGAAAGGAAAACAATTTCAGCAATTGTAAAAGGCAAAGTGGTTGTGGACAAGAATCCTCGCATGCATCCAGGTGATATTCGGATTCTAGAAGTTGTTGATGCTCCTATCTTACATCATTTAGTTGATTGTTTGGTCTTCCCACAAAAGGGGCACATTCCACATCCCAAGGAAGCTTTTGGAAGTGATCTTGATGGAGATATTTAGTTTGTCATTTGGGAATCTAGTGTTCTTCTCCCAAGTGGCAAGAGTCGGGAACCAATGGATTATGATGCAGGTGAAGTGAAAGAATCAAATGATTTAATAACTTGACAAATAATTTTAAATTGTATTTAAGAATACGTTTCTCTTTAGTACATTGGTGATTGAAAGGTATTCAACCAATATAGCCAAGAAACATTGTCAGGAATTTTTTTCTAATGGTAAAATTTGCGTTTCTCTTTAATACAGTGGTGATTGAAAGGTATTCAACAAATATAGCCAAGAAACATTGCCAAGAATTTTTTTCTATTGGTAAAATTTATTATAATTAATCAGATGGAAAATTTGAGTTGCAAGTAAGCAAATTCATTGAATTTTAATTTTTTTGAAGTTTTAGTTTAGTAGATATAAAGACATTGATTTGATCTTGTCACATTTTCTCATCTCTAAAGTTAAGCCGTTTCAGTACATCACAAGCTTATTATAGCATGATGTGTACATCATCTTGATTAAATATTAAATATAACAAGTGATTAAAATATGTCACTTTTTTTTTCTAGCATAACATAAATAAAACAAAATTAAAATTCATAATCTATAAATTCTTTTTAGAAGTTTGTATTTTAATTTTTTAATTCCTTGCAATATTTACTTTAATATAAAGTGTAATGAATGTAATCGACATATATCCATCTTAAACTTGATCTATCAAGCACCTAGAGGGATCTAATTTCTTAAGTGCATTTTTAAAAAAATTTGGCATATCAAACAAAAAATTTACATCTCAAGAAATTGGATCTCTCTAGGTATTTGTAAATTCAAGTTTAAGATAGATCTATATTGATTTTAATTTGTTTTGATAACTTTGATAATATTACTCTTAGTGCAATAAACTATTATTATTAAACAATTTTAATTTAAATCTAAATTAATAAAATAATATTAATGTAATTAAAACAAAATTGAGATTCATAAACTCTAATTTAGAATTAGAAATTTATGATTCATTTTTTAATTTTTTTTTCCAATATTTACCTTAATTTACTTTGTAATGAATGTAATAAACAACTATAAAATAATTCTGATTTTAATTTAAATTTAAATTTAAATCAGAACTATTTTTATAGTAGTTTATTATTACATTTATTATATTATTTGAATATGAATAACAATTGTAGTGATTATTAGCCTTTATTTCTAGAAAAAATATATATTATTTAGAAAAGTTTGTAACAATTTTTTAATTATATATACTATTTTTTTGAATTTCCTTTTTTTACATTCATTTTATAGATATGTGTAAATATAAATAAATAATAAAAATGATTCTGTGTATACTTGTGTAAGTAGTAATTGTAATAAACAATTAAACATGATGTAGTTGATAATCTTGAAATAAATTCTAATTTTGCAATAAGTATTTATATCCTATAAATAATTTCAATTTACAAATGTTGTGTATCTAACTTATTAAGGAGTATGAAAACGATATTATCATAAGTTAAATGGAAGTTACCTAAAATTTAATAAATTTTTCTTTGCTTTTGAAATAATAATAATATGTATTATGTTTAAAAAAATTAATGGTTATTGTTGCAATTATTATTGTTATTATTGATATCACTTTTTCTATTATTGTTGCAATTCCATAATTGTATATCAGTTTTAATTATTATTTTTTATAATTCTAAGTCTCGACTCATAATGAGAATGAATATATGTATGGACATCATAGTCTATTCTACACCCCAATGGGTAGGGTATATATATTCCATACGTTGTAAAGCAACATTAGAATTTTAGGACACTTGACCTTGTAACATTCCAAGTATAATGTGTGTCATTTTAACTTGCAGCAATTGATGTTAAATAACAAGATACAGAGCTTGTCAAGCTATGCTTAGCTTTGATAAAGGCAAAATAACATCTTTAAAAGTTCCCCAATGATACACCTTATACATAGTTTATTAAAATCAGAACTATTTTATAGTAGTTATGTTATTTGGATATGGATCACAACATTAGTGATTATTAGTGCTTATTAAATAGATGGGTTGTCAAATTAAGAGAACATGAATGCTTGAAATGTTAAATTTCTTTAAGCAAAAACATCTCAACTTATTTAAGCTTATACATTGACATCATATTGTATGTAGGAAAATTGCAAAAGCTACTGGTCCTTGTGGGATCCTTGTGGGATTAACCGTGACTATCATTTCAATTTGGGACAAGCCATGACCAACATCAGTAAGTTTTTCTTCTAACATAGCGGTGCTACATATATCCATGTTCTGAATAATATGCTTCTCTGCAGAAAGCAATAAAATTTTAAATTGATTTTATGTTATAATGCCATATTTGATGCATACCAGGGGTGTAAAGATTGCAAACAAAGTGTTGTTTTCAAGTTTTTTTTATCCCAATTTACCTATTTTATTATATTTGAGTATGAACAAATTCTTAAGAAAACCAATTTAGTGATTTAGATAAAGCCTCTTCTACGAGATCCGCTTTAGATGGAAGAATCATTCCAAGGTAAATACATGTGGGGCCTTCAAGCCATGGGTTCTAAGAGGTGCCATCATACCAAATATTAACATGTTGTTTTAGAATTATGCCATTATTCAGATGGAGTTGTTCAAGTAAAATAAGTATGTTATAATAGCATTTCATGTAGATAAAATTATTATATCATGGTCTTTCTGATTCTTGGGTTCACTATAGTTTGCATTGGGCTTGATGGACAAATAAGAGAAGCAAAGAGTATTGTTCTTCTTGCATTTATTGAAAACATGCAATATGTTGTGATTGTTCATCTTTTACATACAATATGTTGACAAACTCTTAATTATGTTTTGCGTGCACAAGTTTTTAAGTTTGAGTTCCATTTACAATAAGTAGTTTGTCTCTTTTCCTTGAAACAACATGTGTTCTCTACATTTTCTATAGTTCAAAAAATTGCAATGTTTTGAAGGAGAATGTAGCATGTCAAGATTTGATTCAGTATGTAGATATTCTTACCATGATTTGTTTTGGCACAATAATCATTATGAAATATAATGTGTGTTTAATTCTTCTTATGATTCTTATTAGTGACATATGACCCTTACACATGTTAATAATGATCGAAGAAGAAACTACACAGTTCCAAAAGTAAGCATTGTACAAAATCAACCACCAGTTCTTGGAGTTGGTGGATAGCTTCCATCTGCACCATATGTGTATCCAAGAAATCATTTTGTATCCGCTATACATCCACCACAACCAACTAGTGTTATCGGAATTTTATCACAAATAACGTGATCATTGTTTCAAGGAACTGCACCAAATCAAATGTACATGAACTCACCTACTCAACATGCTACACCTTTAGGAACAACTTGGAAATCTCACCTATAAGTTCCACCTTATTCTTCGGCTACATATCTCCCTAGTGGTCCTCCCATGCAGAATCCAGGATCTTATGCAAGCCCTATAAGTTCGAGCATGCCATCACTTACCATTCAAAGTACTCATGGTGGCCCAACCTTTTCAATTCTTCCATATAGCCATTAGCCAATGCATATGCAAATGGCTTTGGGCAAAGTTCTTGCAAGTGCTTCTTCTACTTATTACATCTAAATACCCCTGTAACATTATTTTGCCTCTCCATTAATGTGGATGACAATCTCAATTTTTTTCTTATAAGGTGCTTTGCTTTTTATCTAAAGGACAGTACCATGAGTGTGGATGGAAATCTCCATTGCTTTACCTTACTGATGAGAACACATACCAAAAATATCAGGTAATGCTAACAGACCCTATATATGTATATGCATTCTTATAATATAATGTCACCTTGCTTCATCAAAATTTTGGCATATTAATATTGTGAGCATCTCTCTTTGGGTCATTTTTTTATGGTGGATTTTAGAGGAGGAATGTGCCGCTACAATCTATGTAGAACAAATTTATCTCCTTTGATCTTATCTTTCTCTTTCTCTTTTTTTTTTCATTTTTTCATTTTGCAAATTAAGTTATTTTCCTAAATCATGAAGGTATGGAATTGAAGAAACTAAAACTTAGTTGTTTTCCTAGATGTATTTTCCCAATTAGTAGTCAGTGAAAGATATATGTTGCCATTGTTTTCCACTTTCACCTGTAAGATACATTTGCTTGTTAGATTAAGTTCTATGATCTTTGGATGTTGTGATTATTATCTATATAACTGACACTATCTTTGAAATTGTAAATACCATATCATGTATTCAATCAAATGAATATTAACATTCATAGGAACATCCTTCATATTTTACATTTTCAAATCCAAACATTCATAAAAATTAGCTTAATATCTGTCCATTTCAAATTTAAAATAAGTGCCCTTTTTGTTTTCGTTTTTTTCATGCATACCTTTGTTCCATGCATCTACTTGTATTTAGTTGTAATATCCATATTAGGGCTCTGCCCCTTCTCATTAGACACAACAATCTCAAAATAATCACCCTATGTGAACACCAAACTAGGCATTTTGGATAGTTTTTTTTATTTATGAATATGAGCACTCAAGTGGGCCATTTATATAGTTTTTCCACTGTAACGATATCAACTCTTTTGGTTTAAGCTTTGAATAGTTGTCTCCAAGAAGTAGGTGATAAGCGTGCAGTTTCGTCTGCATAAAACTATACAAAATCAATGATCTAACTATATAATTTCTATCATTTTCTAGACATGACATTATAAATGTGTTCAAAGTTTTCTAGACATGACACTATAGACATGATTTTTTTTCCTTTCCAAATCTTAATTAAATAAAATATTAAAAAAATAACTCAATTGGAATTTTGTTTTATTTATTATTATTGATTAAATAAAAGGTCAATTTTTACATTTTTTATAATAATAAATATTATAAATTAATAATATTAGAGAGTGATTTTAATTGTTTATATTGATTTAATTGTGTAATTATAAATTAAAATAAACATCTCCAATATTAAAAATAATTTTAACATTAAATTTATTTTAATAATTTTAACTAAATTTAATATATTTTAAAAAATTTAATCAAAATTATAAATAAATATATTCACCTTAAACCTCCAACAATGTAATACATATTTTATATATCATTATATATGTAAGTTGGGTTTAAAGCGAGTGTTTGAATGAGTGTTATTCTTCCTCGTTAAAACATATTTTATATATTATTATATATGTTTGAGTGAGGAGTGTTATTCTTCCTAGTTAAAACATATTTTATATATCATTATATATGCCAGTTGGGTTTAAAGTGAGTGTTTGAATGAGGAGTGTTATTCTTCCTAGTTAAAATGGGGTCATTAAACCTCAATCAATGAGATTTGTGGTTAACATAGTTGCATATTGCATATTTAAAGATTGTCACATTTTGAAACCTTTAATTCACAACAAATATCATATATGTGTTGTCCTTTAAAATTGACAATTACATGGTTAAGAAAAGGATGTTACATATCCATCATGGTTGAGGCTTGTCATGTATTTCACAAGACAAATATTGCCTTTGAAAACTCATTGAAATGCTTAAAACATTATTACATATAAATATTATTATTACCCTATTTTAGTAACATGTATGATGATTATTTCCAAACTAACGATCAATCAATAAATTGACACTCTAAACAAAAAAATAAGAATATAGTCTTAATTGAAGATTAGCTCAAAATATTTTGTAGAGCATCAAAATATCCCGAATGTCTTTTAAAAAGGAGACAACTTCACTAAGCATAGCTTTAATACTACGGGATATAAAATATATTCTACCTTCAAAATGTGATGATGTGAGTGAGTCACATTAATTAAATTATAGCAAAATGGAAAAAGTTCAATTTATCAACTTTTGACAAAATAAATGATAACGACAATGTCATTTTTTGTTGCAGCATTCAATGTTTATATGATTTATTGACTTATAAGTTATAATGGAATTCATTATGTATATTGAAGTGTGAGAACATTAGTTTTGATTATCATGATAAGTTAAAAGGTTTTGAGTTGTATGTCTTAGTGGATTGTCTCTTGATGGATTATATGTAATAAATTAAATATTTGGAATTAAGAATTAGTAATTAGTAGATTAGATGTCAGTGCTTACATAGTTATAGAGTTTATAGATTTGGAGAAATCTAATTACCTAAATGTTTATGAGAATGTCAATATCAAAGGAGTTTTGCAAATCTATATATGGTTTACCCTTATTTAGAAGAGCAAGTTTTATGCTTACAACATAAACGATATTATATTATAGAATGTATGTGCTAACTTTCTAACCATTTTAACAAATTGTTATAATTAATTTTTTTTGCTAACAATGTCAAAATTCAATCACAATTTTTATTAATATATTTCAATATGCACCATAGCTATGTTGTCAAATTGTATAACTTACAAATTGTTTAATTTAAAATAGTTGGTTAACAATGTCCAAATTGGATCACAATTTTTTTTAACATATTACAATTTTTATTAATATATTTTTATGTGCCATCTTACAATTTGAAATTTGCTTATTCTAACTAACTGTAAGGCAATGATTTGTTGATAATCATGACTTACAAATATGAGAATTTTATTTTTTTCCTTTCGGCGTCCCTTTGCACCTTCTGGGACAATTGTTATACTATTATAGATGATTTTAGACATTCACGTTTTATCCCCGGTCTTCTTTGGGAGTTCGTCGAGTTGAATGCGTTGACTGCCTGTTGCTCATGCTTGTAGTATGGTTGTTACTTTAAACCCGTCTTTATATATATATATATATATAGACATATAAAGGCGAGTCATGGGTATGCCTTCAAGTTCGACATGGACTCAGGTGTGAACTTCTCAAGTCAGAGATTACTTAACGTATTTTAATAGTAACCAGATAAGAAATGCGGATTAGGATGTTTAAATATAATAGGGTGCATTTCACTAGTGTGGAAGCATAGTAAAATCCTTTTTATGCAATTTTGTGATAAAATATTATGTTAGGCACATAAGTAAGCAATTATGATGAGTAAGTTTGAAGAAAAATATTGGAAGGAAAATATATGAAGAATGTCGTTATGGATATTAAATGTCATTCATTCTTGAGATGATTGTATACCTTTTGCAAAAGAATAATTGCAATAGTTAAATACCTAGATTTACTAGATATATGGGATCATAAATTCTATGCTAAAACCTCCTTTTATTTTATAAAGGTTCTAACTAGAATCATTTTGTGATCATAGAAGGGAGACATATGTGCTAACGTAATTAATGTGTGAATAATTTTAATTATTTTATGCTTACCAAGAAGTTATAAGATTTTTTAGTGAAAGTTTTTGTTGAAAATTCAGCATTTACTATATTTGGGATTACTTAATATTATAGTATAATATTTTGGGTTACTACAAGATGGAATTATGTATTTTAAGCTTACATTGGAGTAATATAATTTTTTTTAAATTTTCCTCAAAATTTCATATTTCCGAGTTAAAGTAATTTATATATTTATATATTGTATAAAAAGGGAATTCAAAATTGACCCTTTATTTGGATCTTTCCATATATATTAGTATATTTTGGGTTGAGATTGTATTCTATAAAAAAAAGAAGGAAAGACATTGAACTAGACTAAGGATGATTGTATGTACTGTATTGTTGCTTTTCTCAATAGGAGTGGAGTAACAATTAGGGGACAAAGCATACTAAAGTTGCACATTAACTAAGCAATGTGAATAATTAAGCCAATGATGGGTGAGTATTTGGTAAAATGATAGTATTTTTTATTATCAAGGATATTAAAAGTGAGAGTATCATAGAAATGTTTGTTAACATGGTGGTTAAAAACCTGTCAATGAAGATTGTTGAGGATTTTACAAATTTGATTTGAGGTCAACCATGAAGGAAGAAAGTGACTAAGAAAGACTGCATCCCTAGCTAAAATGTAATCATGACACTAATTAAGATCAACTAATGCTGGTTGGTTTACATTAAGGAAATATGGGTGATCTTGGTCATTGTTGTCAAATATCATATGCAACAAAGAAATAGTAACAATTAGAGAGAGCCTAGAATATGCCAACTGAGAGAGAGAAATGACATTGTTGCATAGAGATTGTAGTAAATTTGAAGTTCAAGGAAAATGTACCAGGAAAAAAAAAGGGAACTAATACTGCGGATATTTTAAACTTTTCCTACATAGCCATGATGAGAATACTAGTGGATGGATGCATTGGGAGAATTTACTAAATGATGGAGAATTGATAAAAAATAATTTACTAACAATACACCAAAGGACTCTTTTTCCCGGGAATTTGACAGACTATTGAGAGGTTAAAAAAAACTCCAAATATGGCAAACAAGATATCAATGTGACCACTGTGAAGAGATGAACATAAGAACGATGATTTTGCAACATAGTGGCACGATTAACTAAATTGCAAAACTACAAACTTGACTTGATTTTGATATAGGATGGGGAAGGTAGAACTTGGAAAACCCACCGAAAGGTCCAAATGAAGACTATTTTTGTAAAGCAAGGTATGAATATGATCACACGATGAACTGAACACAATGATGCTAACCACCTGACTAGTTGCAACTTAAAAATGACTAGTTTTGATGATAGGACTCGATGAGACCATGATGACCCACAAAATATGTGACTTTGCAAGTATGCCGAATGGGTCATATGAAAATGGAAATGAAAAAATGAGGTAAGGACATGATAAGCTCCTTGACCTAGACATGATTTCACTAATGAAAGTACTAGGTAGTTAAAGTTAATATGTCCGTCCAAGTCTCTAAGCTACGACACTTTCGTATCAAGTTGATAATCAATTACATAATTGTAAGTATTCTTATGAGAATATAGAATGACTTATGCATGGATTTGTGATGATGGGATAGTTTCCCTTCAACCAATAATTCGTGATTATAACTACTAATCTATATCTTACCGAAGGTTATATAATATATATATATATATATATATATATATATATAGAGAGAGAGAGAGAGAGAGAGAGAGAGAGAGAGAGAGAGAGAGAATGTCAAGAAGATGAGAATAGGAAATTAAATTAAAGCCTAGCATCGAAGGTATGAGAACAAAAAATAACTTTGGTACGAAGTTTTAATTAGAGGGGGTGTATGTAATGCCCCTCAAACTCGTTATGACTATCGATATTGACAACACATATTGGTAAGTGACCTAGCTAAAGGAACCAGGATAAATGACTGCATTTATGTTGATTTAGAATAAAATTATTGACTGATTAGTGACGTATGTGATAAAAAAATATGCTTCTAAGGAATGATTGATTTAGTGACGATTATGGATACTTGTGATTTTAATATGAAATATTTTTGATTGATTAGTACATGTGAACCCTTGTGATGAATGTCGTATCTATGCTGAATTATGGAAATGGAATTATGTGAGTGATTATGATCTGAATCCAATGGACAAATATCTAAGTTTGTTTAATGATTAGCAAATGAATGAAATGAAATATGATATGACGATTTTTTAGCAGTACTATTGATGTGTGTGCTTTGAGTATGTGTACAATGACAGGTAAGACGGTTTAACGACTGACTCATGATAGAACGAGAAAGGGGTCGTAAGAACGAGAAACATACATATGGGTACGGCGACTGTGATGCACCTGCAACAATTAATTAACAAGAATATGCGAAATAGCAGAAATGACAGAACTCAGAATCACTTTTATATTGATCACAGGCCACTTCGAGGGGGCAACCTCCTTTGAGCAAGCTCAATACAATTAACTTCACGGTGCCTTCATACGTCTCAACACACACTTATATACTAATTATAGGCGCCAATACTATGGGTCAAAACCATGGGCCGTTACAAACTATGGATCAACAATACTAAGGGTGACTTACAAAGCATATGCGCCAACAACAATAACACAAACTATTGATCAACAAATACTACGGGACGACTTACAAAGCATATGCGTCCAACAACAACATACTAACAAAGTAAAGACATGGGTTCCTAACATCCCCTCCCCCTTAAAAAAAGCTTTGTCCTCAAAGCTTTAAATGTGGAAATTGTTGTTGAATCTGAAGGAGTGGTTCCCATGTAGCATCCTCTGGTTGCATGCCGTGCCACTGAATTAAGACCTCTGTGATAGAGCGAGAGCAAAGCTAACGCGTGCGCCGATTAAGGATGGCCTCTGGCTCCAAAAGGATGGATCCTTCATTATCCAGTTCGGGTAAAATCGTTTGTCCACTGATGTTGGTGCCAAGAACTTTCTTCAGACAAGAGACATGAAAGACTGGATGAATGCGGGAAGAAGGAGGAAGTTCCAATTTATAAGCAACGGACCCAATATTCTGAAGAATCCGATATGGCCCATAGAACTTTGGAGCGAGCTTATGACGCCCTTTGAGTTTCAAGGATGATTGTTTGTACGGCCGGAGACGAAGAAAAACCATATCACCGACTTGAAAAGTGCGCTCAGAACGGTGTTGATCAGCTTGTTGCTTCATGCGATTTCTTGCCATGTGAAGATTGTCCCGCAAAATGCGAAGAATCTGATCATGGTTTCGAAGGACTGTGTCAACTTCCTGAACTGGTGAACTGGTGGGGGTGTATGGAAGAAGAGCTGGAGGTGCCTAACCATAGACTGCTTCATATGGGGTCATTTTAGAGGCAGTGTGGTAAGAGGTATTGTACCACCATTCAACGAGAGGGAGCCATTTTACCCACTGATGTTGTTGTTCCGAGGTGAAGCAACACAGATAAGTTTCCAAGCATTTATTGACAATTTCAGTCTGACCATCTGTTTGTGGGTGATACCCCGAACTCATCTTCAGTTTAGTGCCAGTGTGGCGAAATAGTTTTGTCCAAAAATGACTGGTGAAAGTCGCATCACGATCCGAGACAATGGAAGAAGGGATGCCATGAAGACGAAAGATCTGGTCCAGAAAAATTTGAGCGATGGAGGAGGCTGTATAGGGATGGCTAAGAGCACAAAAATGACTATATTTGGAGAGGTGATCAACCACAATGAGAATCACTGTCTTCCCACCAGATTTAGGGAGCCCTTCAATGAAATCCATAGAAATATCTGTCCAAATCCGTATAGGTATGGGCAAGGGTTCAAGCAATCCTGGAAGGGGTGTTGTTTCACCCTTATTGCGCTGGCAGGTATCACATTCGGCCACCATCTGTTGAATTGTCCTTTTCATGCCCTGCCAAAAGAAGTTACGCCGTGCTCGTTCATATGTTTTGAGGAATCCAGAGTGCCCTGCCGATGGAGAAGCATGGAGTTCATAGAAGACAGCCTGTTGAAGATCTGTGCTCTGGGGAAGCACCAGACAACCCTTGTATCGCAGAGAAGCACCATCCCAAGAGTAATGTGGTATAGCAGAAGGGTTGTTGGTCAAGCGTTGGATGATTTGAGATAAGGAGGAGTCATTGACATAACCCTGTTGAACAGATTGCAACCAATTTGGAACAGGCATAGAAATAGCTGAAAGAGAACCTTGGGCATCAAATGTGCGAGAAAGAGCATTTGCCACAATATTGTCTTTACCCTTCTTGTAAGTGATCTCATAGTCATAACCCATGAGTTTGCTAACCCATTTCTGTTGTGCCGGGGAGGAGACACGCTGGTCCAAGAAATATTTCAGACTCTGGTGATCAGTCTTGATGCATAAATGATTCCCTAATAGGTATGGGCGCCACTTCTGTACTGCATGCAAAATAGCCATCATTTCCTTCTCATAGGTAGAGGCAGCTAAATTCTTACCTAAAAGGGCTTTGCTGGTGAACGCAATGGGGTGTTCATCTTGAAGGAGAACAACACCAAGTCCATTGCCGCAAGCATCACTCTCAATAGTGAAGGGCTTGGAAAAATAGGGCATAGCTAGCACAGGTGTAGTACACATAGCTTGTTTTAGTTTGTCAAATGCACACTGAGCAGCAGGTGTCCATGTGAAGGCATCATTTTTCAATAGAGCAGTTAATGGAGCTGCAATCTTCCCATAATCCTTGACAGACTTGGGGTAGTATCCAGTCAACCCCAAAAAACCACGAAGGCTCTTGAGTGTCTGAGGATGCGACCAATTGTTCATGGCATCAATTTTGGCAGGATCCATGCAAACCCCTTGTGCTGAGATAATGTGCCCGAGATACTCAACTTCCTTCTGTCCAAAAACACATTTAGACTGCTTGGCATGGAGATGATGGTCAGAGAAAAGTTGCATGACAAGATCCAAATGCTGGAGATGTTCATCCCATGTTTTACTGTAGATGAGGATATCATCAAAGAATACCAGAATGAATTTCCGCAAGTAGGGTCGAAATATTTTATTCATTAAGGCCTGGAATGTGGAAGGAGCATTAGTGAGGCCAAAGGGCATGACCAAAAACTCATAATGGCCATCATGTGTGCGGAAAGTTGTTTTAGGGATATCATCCTCATGAACCCGAATTTGATGATACCTAGAATGAAGATCCAACTTGGAGAAAAAGTGATCCCCATGAAGCTCATCAAGAAGCTCATCAACAACAGGAATTGGAAACTTATCCTTGATGGTGAGGTGATTAAGTGCTCTGAAGTCAATGCAGAGGCGCCATGACCCATCTTTTTTGCGGACAAGAATAACTGGAGAAGAAAAGGAACTAGTGCTTGGGCGAATAATACCTTGCTTCAATAAGTCCCGAACGAGCATTTCAATCTCCGTTTTTTGGTGAAATGGGTAGCGATAGGGCTTGATGTTGGGAGGAACACTGCTAGGAAGGAGCTGAATACGATGGTCTTCTGGTCTGGAAGGTGGCAATCCCATTGGTTCAGCAAAGACACCTGTATATCGATCCAGAATTTGTTGTAGATCCAAAGGAGTAGTGGAGACTGCTGATGGTTGCATCTGGATGGAATGGATCTGAGCGATGACACCATGTGAATTATTATTGAGGATTTTTCCATGCGATGTGAACTGATGATGCTGAGAGAACCTGGTTGTAATCCTATCAATGTGTGTTTTTGTCCATTGAGGGAAAACTGCATCCAAAGTTCAGCAAAATCCCATAAGATAGGGCCAAGTGTGCGTAGCCATTGAGCACCCAAAACCACATCACATCCGCCTAAGGGCAAGGCAAACATGTCAGAGCACAAGGTATAATCTCCCATAGAGATACGCACATTTCGACACTTCCCTTTGCAAGGTAAGGTGCCCCCATTGGAAACCATGACTTCAAAGTTGGAGCAAGGATGGATAAAACAATCAGCTTGTTTGGTGATCCGAGGGTCAATGAAATTATGAGTGCTACCAGAATCAATGAGTATTGTAAGAGGAAGCTTCTTGAAGTAACCCCTGACCCGCATTTTTTGGAGGGTGGTGATTCCAGCTAAAGCATGGAGATATATCTCTGGCTGGTCATCCTGAGACGGAGGGTCAATAGGCTGTTCCTGAATGTCGACCGGGGCATCCAGTGTTTCTGGATCTTCGTCACCAATTTCAGAGGCAGGTGGAGACTCCACATCCAAGAGATAGAGCTTTTGCTGAACACATCTATGTCCCCGAGTGAATTTCTCATCACAATTATAGCAAAGCCCCTTTTCTTGGCGTACTTGCATCTCTGTTTCAGACAAACGCTTGATAGGAGTCGGTCGAGGAGCCTACGGTATAGGTGGTCGCTGAGAACAAATATTTCAGAGGGGAACAAAAGTGGGCTTGGAGCATTGTTGGGCTGCAATCTTATCTTCTGCCAACTTAGCCAACCCTAGTGCTTCCATCATTGTGTTGGGATAGAACATTTTGACCTCAGAGCGGATGGCATCCTTTAGACCACTGATAAAACAACTCCGGTAAAAGTCATCAGACAATCCTTCGGTGTGGTTGGCTAGATTCTCAAATTCGGTTTGATACTCTCTCACACTGCCAGTTTGGCGAAGTTTAGTGAGGGCTCCTGTAAAGTCATCAAAAGCACTAGGACCAAATCGTTGCAAAAGGAGCTGGCAAAAGTCTGGCCATTTGGGCTCTGGATGAGCCTTGATGTACCAACAGTACCATTGAAGAGCTTCCTGTTCCAAATGAAAGGATGCCAACGGAACTTTGTTGACATCTGTTATACCTCAATATTACACATTACATATTAGTGTCGCATCCTTGCATTACCGACCTAAACGACAGTTTCCCTTAAAGATCATCTGAACATCCAGAGTGAAAACCATTGACTGAATACTGAAAGCAAAACCTTTTTCTGCCATCTTCCAGCCCAACTTAGCCCTGTTTGTGAGCACTGCCTCTCCTTGCACATCTACAAGGGCGCGGTAGTTAGCACTACCGCGCGTTGCTCCTTCTCTGGGGCGCGGTACTACCGCGTTATGCTCAGTTATAGGGGCGCGGTAGTCTGAAATTAGCCTTTTTGCCTTGGATTTTGGGATTTCGACCTTCGAGGAGATTTTGTTGGGATTACTACCTTTGGTTCGATCCTAACTCCTTCTTTGTTTAGCTGGCCTGATCCACTAAACCCTCCATAGATCCACACTTCTCTCTTGTTGGTTAGCCTTCCCATGTGCTATAAGAGAGAAGCTTTCCATGAGCCAAGAGGAGGACTTTTGGGGCATCAAACCTATGATCTTCATACTTCTGCAGAGATAGCTAGAGGAAGCACTTGGAGCTGGAAGTTGGCTTGGACATCAAGCAACTATTGTACATGACTTCAAGTTGGTAATGGAATAACTTGTCTTGTTTTCCCAAATCATTTGTGTTAATTTTGTTTTAATGATATGATTTGTATCTGCCATAGATTTAGATTCTAACTTATGTTTCAGGTTGCTAGAGAATAGTGCATTCTTGTGTCTTGGTTCCATTTTGACAGGTTCGTTCGTGAGGGCTTGGAGATTGGAGCAACTACAAAGACAAGCGTTTGCATAGAAGGTTAGTTAAACTTCTTCTACTCTTTCTAGCATTTTAATCTTGAGACGTTTGTTAGATCTAGGGATTCAAGGTAGCATTTGTTTCTTTTTTGTCTTAGTATAGAGTCAGTACATCCTGCTTTATCCTAAGAGAGTTTCTACCTATCCGTAGGGAGAAATTTCTACAACAAAAACTGGCGACTCCACTGGGGAATTGAGTCCATTTTCTTTGCTTGTGAAGTTTGCTTTCAGTTTCGCTTATTGATTGTAAGAATTGGGTTCTTTCACCATTATTCACTTCCCTGCTCTCTGTATTAGACTCCTGTTACAGGTCAGTAAGTCCTTTGGGTTGGCGAACCCTTGAAAAGTCAAGATCTTTTCTCAAATTTCCGCCTCTTTCCCTGTTCACACAGTGCCGCGCCCCCGTAACTGCCTACAGAGCGGTAGTACCGCGTCTTTACTGCTGTCCAGAGCGCGGTAGTCTTGTAGTACCGCATATTTACTGCTGTCCAGAGCGCGGTAGTCTTGCAGTACCGCCCCTTAAGCGCTGTCTACAGCGCGGTAGTCTGTCAGTACCGCTCCCAAGTGGCCTGCAGGTCCGCGGTAGTTCCTGGAAAGTGTGTTTATTTGGTTTGTTTGGTTATTTTTGGGTCTTTTCGAGATTTGGATCCATGTTGGCCCTTTGAATCAATACTAGTGTTTTGCTTGCATTTTTAAGCGAAATGGGTTCTATTTTTGAATCGTGCATCCTTTAGTCGTTTTGACCCATATTAAGCGAAATGGGGGGGCCATGAATCGTGCATCCTTTAGTCGTTTTGACCCATATTAAGGTTTTGAGATCATTTTTGGTTTGGTTTGTTTTGGCATGATTGGATTGCTTGGCATCTTATTTCCTTTGCATCCTATCTAATGATTGTTTGAAAAGATTGATTCCTTGCCTCCACTTTAGTTCAAAAAGAAGCTTGATTTTGTCGTTCTTTTACCATATTCATGAAATTGAAACACATAGATATTCTTCTTGCTTTAATTTAATCATTTGACATTCTTGGTCTTACATTCATGAGAAGAAGGAATGCTTGTTTCATATTTATGTGCATTTGAGTTAGACGATATTATTAGGTTCTTCTCTTTGTCTTGCATTTGATTGGAAGCATTTGTAGAATCTTTCTTCCCGTAGTTTGGATGTGTCTTTTTCAAGTGTAAAAAGATAGGAAATGAATTAGAATCATTACGTTTGGTGTTCATATGAAGAAATTTTTCATTACTTTGGGTTAGTTTTGGGTACATATTTTACTTCTTTCTATCATTTTGAAAAGAAATAAAATTGCATGTGCATTGGGTTGTGCATATTGGGAACGGAAAGAATTCTTCCTTACTTTAGCTAGTATTCATCGAAGAGAAAGGCTCAGTTCGATTCATCTTCATTTGCATGGTTTGGGTCGTCATAACACCATCAAGTCGCACTTCCATAACCCGATTGAGTAAGACAGCCACTAAAATTAATCTCCCTAATTAAACCAACTTTAACCTCACTTGAGGAAATCGAAAGAATTTGGTAGTTAGGTAGGACACCGGGGATAGGCATCAAAATAATTCCCCCTTGTCATTTTCATCTGAGACATAGTCGTTGTCTTTAGGGAACTAAAATCCTCTAGTACTTATTGACACGGTCACAGCTAGTTTGTGGAGGGGCCTCCTGACTGTTTCCAACTTTCAGGGGTTAAACGGCCGCGAGATTGAGAACCGGACGGACTCTGTGGAATACCGCACTCCACTTAGCCCTAAGGCAACATCGATCACTGTCTTCTTCGGAAGGCTGAAGTGCCCAAAACCTTTTCCGACGTGTCATGAACGAGGTAGCTTAGTATCTATTCTACTAGGGCTCTTTTACCCAGGATCCCTTTCGGTAGAGGGATATCCTTCTTATATCGGTCTCTCATGTTGTATTGTTCGACTTGGATTTCATCACCTTGCGAAGGATACAATTTGTTGAGGTCTCAAGCTCTTAGTTAGGAGGTTTTGCTTGCTATCTTGTAGAGGGTCTTTTTCTTTGTAGGGCTGCTTGTTGGCATTCTGGCCGTTTTGTTGTACAACTCGCTTACTTTGGCAGCGGCCTCAGTATAGTTTTTTGAGCTTGCTCTTTTGGCCTGTGAGCCTTGTCTTTTCCTAGCTCCCCTTTCGCACGCTCGGTTGCCTGAGGGTTTTTGAGTTCTTTTTAACAAGACTTCGTCCACATCCCTTAGTTTTGTTTCATGGAGAATCTACCTCCATGCACCCATGCTCCTTCTGGGACTACCAATCTGGGGACCCCTTTTCAAGGGGCACCTTTTACTTTTCCTCCAGTTGGAGATATTGGTCCTCCCTTTATTGCCACGTTAAATCTTCCTGGATTAACCATAGGATTACCGGTATGGTTGTTCAATCCGGTAATTCCGATTGCGCCCAATGTTTCGAATGTTAACTCTCCACCACGAGAGAGTCAATCCCAAACTAATCCTTCCCCTTCTTCGTCGGATGAATCTTCTTCCGTTCCTTCTTCCTCGCCTGACCAAAGCAATAGTGTTAGTAATCAGGTGGATAAGAAGAAGAAGAAAAGGAAAGTTAAGAAGAAGAAGGATAAAGAAGAGACCAAGCGTAAACCAGTTGCCCCTAATGGCACTCATTCTACGAAAACACCTCGTAAGCCCAAGTTCCCTTGCAAACTTTGTAAGGGTGATCACCTTCTCAAGGATTGTCCTGATCTTTCCCGTGTGTCAGAAGTGTGGTCTAAAAACCCCAAACCAATCGTATCGTCGACCTCTGACCATCATGTCGATAGCACCCCCTCAACCAGTGACCCCTTGGTGAAGGGTCGTAAGGGTAAAGTCCTATATCCCTGTTTGATATGCAAGGGTATGCACCGTACTTTCCTTTGTCCGAGCATGGATGAAGCCTCACGGTGGTTGGAAGATATTACCAGTTCTCAACTGGTGCCTCCAACAGACCATGGTAAACTGTCCCTCGACCCCCCACTGGTTGACCAAGTGATCAATTCAGTTTCATCTACAATTGATCCCACTCTCCCTTCCGAGAGTGAAGTGATTGAGTCACTGTCATCCCCACTCGATCCTGCTCTTTCATTGGAGAAAGTCCAGACTGAAGCAGTCACCTTGACACAATCTTCGTCTCATTCTTATCTTCCAAGAGAGAGTGAATTGGAAACCACTGATGTTTTCCTTATCGGTTCAGAATGTCCTCGGCAAGGGGAAACCCTGTCCATTTCCGTGAGACCCCCTCCAAGTACTGAGGTTATTTCCTTTGATTGGAATGGTCTAACAGAATCTCGTATTCCTTCGAGCGTTCCTTTTCAGATATCTATAGGAGTTTCCGATAAAGAAATTTTTCGTACGATAGTTGATGAAGGAGCTTCTGTTAGTATTCTATCCTCAACTGCTTGGCAAGCCTTAGGTTCTCCTCGGCTTGTGCCCGTCACTGACCAGATACTGGCTTTCAATAGAAGGCCTACTGGACCTTTAGGGTCCCTTCCTCAGTTACCTATCACTTTGGGAGGGAAAACTGTCTGTATTGATGTCATGGTCATCCAAGGTCCCTTAGATTTTAATCTACTCCTTGGACGCGATTACGTCCATGCCATGAAGGCTGTAGTGTCCTCACTCTTTCGAGTGATGTATTTTCCCCATCATGGGAATATTGTGACCATCGATCAACTTTCCTTTGTGACGCCCACTCATCGCATGACTCCTAGTCACCAGACTTCCCTAAATGTTCCACATGTTTTAGTGGTTTCTTCCCCCTAGGAGAGGGGACGTTGGAGCAAAGTTCTATTCTGGTGTCAAGCTCGTTAAAAAATGAAACCATCATCCCAAGCACAGTTTACTTTTGGTTTTAAGCTTGTGTAAAAATGAAACCAACCATCACTTGGAGCAAAGTTCTATTCTGGTGTCAAGCTCGTTAAAAAATGAAACCATCATCCCAAGCACAGTTTACTTTTGGTTTTAAGCTTGTGTAAAAATGAAACCAACCATCACTTGGAGCAAAGTTCTATTCTGGTGTCAAGCTCGTTAAAAAATGAAACCATCATCCCAAGCACAGTTTACTTTTGGTTTTAAGCTTGTGTAAAAATGAAACCAACCATCACTTGGAGCAAAGTTCCATTATGGTGTCAAGCTCGTTAAAAAATGAAACCATTTTCTCAAGCATAGTTTACCTTTGGTTTTAAGCTTGTGTAAAAATGAAACCAACCATCATCCCAAGCATAGTTTACTCTTGGTTTTAAGCTTGTGTAAAAATGAAACCAACCATCACTATGAGCATAGTTCCCTTTCTATGTCAAGCTCGTTAAAAAATGAAATAGATTCCCACGAGCATAGTTTATTCTTTGTTTCAAGCTCGTTAAAAAATGAAACCGACCCTCAAGCACAGTTTACCGTTGGTTTTGAGCTTGCGTAAAAATGAAACCAATCCCAAGCATAGTTTACATTCGGTTTCAAGCTTGCGTAAAAATGAAACTACCCTCAAGCACAGTTTACTTTTGGTTTTAAGCTTGTGTAAAAATGAAACCAAATCCCAAGCATAGTTTACGTTCAGTTTCAAGCTTGCGTAAAAATGAAATTACCTTCGAGCATAATTTCTTTCTGTTTTAAGCTCCTTAAAAAATAAAAAGGACCCTTTCAAGCATTGTTATTATCTATTTCAAGCTTGTGTAAAAATGAAATAGATCTCCTTTCCATTTGTTTGAGTCTATCGCTAGAGTTAGGATTTGAACCTTCATTTCATCTGCCTGGGTCACTTGGTCCTGGTTCTCCCTACCCCCCTGGTGAACACTTTTGGATTAGTAGCCAGGATTTTTGGGTAAGGAAGAAGAGTAGTCAGACGAAACGAAGCTTGGGGGGCATGTTTAGCCTTTAGCAATCATGCTGGGGGCATTTACCAACCTCTGATCATCATGTTGGGAGGGAACCCATCAATGGGCCTTAATCGTGAGCAGAGTTTACCTTTGGCTTCAATCTCATTAAAAAATGAAAATTATTTTGAGCAAAGTTCTACTCCTGTGTCAAGCTCGTTAAAAAATGAAACATATCCTTTCCCTTTGAATCGAGTCTCCTCGTAGACTTAGTACCTGAACCTTCTTTTCACTCGCCTATACCTTAGGTGAATGAAATGAAGCTTGGGGGCATGTCTTCAACCTCTGGAAGTTACGTTGAAGTCAACTTGATTGCCTCTCCACATCACGTTGGAGCTAAGTCACTTACTTCTAGCAATCATGCTGGGGGGCATGAACCAACCTTTGGATTTCATGACGGGAAGAAGTTCACCATTGGGAACATTTTAGAGCATACTTTCCTTTTTTAGGTTTCGAGCTCATTAAACCATGAAAATTATTCCGAGCATAGTTCATTTTCTGTTACAAGCTCGTTAAAAAATGAAGCAGACATCATGAGCATTCTTCCAACCTATCTTCGAGCTCGTTAAAAACAGTAAGATGGGGTTTGAGCTTACTTTTCACTTTTTTCGTGCTCTGGTTAAAACATGAAAAGTGGTTTGAGCTTACTTTTTCCTTTTTCGTGCTCTGGATCCAAACATGAAAAAGATTCCGAGTGCTTTTGATACCATTATCGTGCTCGTTAAACAAATTGGAGTAAAAAGGTGTGTCTAACGAGTATAGGTTTATCACTTTATCCGGCCTCGCTAGACTATTTACGGAAAAGGCTGTGCCGAGTTTACTTTTCCTTTGTCGTACTCAGTCATCAACCATGACAAAGTTGTACATGGAGTCCATAGTTAAGCTCTTTTCAGACTCCCTAAAATTGAAAAGATTGCCAAGCGAAATTGATTCGTTCACGCTTGTAAAAGGATTTGAATGATCGTCTCCCTAGTGATAGTTTACCCCTTTTTCGGACTAGGGGGCACTACTTACGAAAAAGGAATACTCCAGCCAATCATGACTGGAAGAGTCCTCTTCCGCGTTGTTTTACCCTTTTTCGGGCGATGAGGCTAACCTTACGAAAAAGGACCGTTGGAGTCTTCTTTAGTTCTTTTCAGACTCGCTAAACATGAAAAACTGTCGAGTTTTCCTTCCTTGGACTCGTTAAAATTTGACATCGAAGGACCCACTTTGGGACGAACCCCTCCTTTCTCAGGTTCGAAAAACATCTGAGATTGGACTCATCTATGAGATGAGCTATATCGAGCATCTGTTATCCTCCTCAAGCTCGTTAAAAAACAAAGAGGTACTCGTCCATCATGTCGGGGGAAAATGGGAAAATGAGTCAAGTTTACCTTGTTGGCAGCTTGTGAGTCGTCACCTTTGAACATGGCATGCATCCTCACCTTGTCTATTTTGGGTAGTCAATCTCGATAGTGTCATCATTATGATCATGCGTCCTCATTATTGCTATGAGTTCACACTTTCTGTGGTTCTGTCTGTTCAAGTAATCCCTGCTGCCAAGCTCTGTTTCATGCCGTTATATGTTCAAAGGGTTATTACCTTGAGTCCACCTCCACTTCATGTCAAACCTTCCCTTTGTGTCAGTACATATTCTATTGTTTCATCGGTCCATACTATCTCTCGTTCTGATTTCGTGTCGATGATGTGGGAATCTTTATGGCCCACCTTCGACGAGTCTATTCCTGTCGACACCAAATCACTATCCAGGAATTAGGCTTAGGAGTAAACCACTAGTACCTTGGTGCCTGCATGCCTCAATGGCAGGTTTCCTCGTATTCAACAGTAGGTTTTCATCAATGACCTCTGATTGAATGATCTCTCGAATGCTCGACATCAACTCGTTTATTCGCATTTCATTGAGATGTACTATAGATACCTTGGGGATCATCGTCATCATTGGTGATTTCCCTCGCATTTGTTAACGGTTCACATCATTGACCGGTAATCAAATGGTTTCTACCATGTTCGACTTCAACACCTTGTAATCACATGGCTAGATTCGTATCGTTTGCGATCGGGTAGAAGACCCTGGACACCCTTTTGTATTTTGATTACGTCCAGGTTGCAATGGAAATTTCCTCTGTATTGTCACACAGATCCACTTTTGTATTGGTCGTGGCTGTGTCATTACTGTCTCATGGATCTACGCTTGTTCATAGTAGCCATGATTTGTCTACAGTCTATATCATCTCAGTACTCATGGATCTGCAATGTATTGGTCGGCAGCCATGCTCTAAGTCATTTGTTTCCGAGCATGGGAATGCCCGCCTCGGTGGTATATCTAACATTTTGTTTCTGTTTCAGCTCCTTGTTGCTCCCCTCGATGCTATCTCCGAACCATATTTGTAAAGTCTTTCGGCCATCAGTCTCTTCTGACCTCACACTTTAGGGGGCATCTGTTATACCTCAATATTACACATTACATATTAGTGTCGCATCCTTGCATTACCGACCTAAACGACAGTTTCCCTTAAAGATCATCTGAACATCCAGAGTGAAAACCATTGACTGAATACTGAAAGCAAAACCTTTTTCTGCCATCTTCCAGCCCAACTTAGCCCTGTTTGTGAGCACTGCCTCTCCTTGCACATCTACAAGGGCGCGGTAGTTAGCACTACCGCGCGTTGCTCCTTCTCTGGGGCGCGGTACTACCGCGTTATGCTCAGTTATAGGGGCGCGGTAGTCTGAAATTAGCCTTTTTGCCTTGGATTTTGGGATTTCGACCTTCGAGGAGATTTTGTTGGGATTACTACCTTTGGTTCGATCCTAACTCCTTCTTTGTTTAGCTGGCCTGATCCACTAAACCCTCCATAGATCCACACTTCTCTCTTGTTGGTTAGCCTTCCCATGTGCTATAAGAGAGAAGCTTTCCATGAGCCAAGAGGAGGACTTTTGGGGCATCAAACCTATGATCTTCATACTTCTGCAGAGATAGCTAGAGGAAGCACTTGGAGCTGGAAGTTGGCTTGGACATCAAGCAACTATTGTACATGACTTCAAGTTGGTAATGGAATAACTTGTCTTGTTTTCCCAAATCATTTGTGTTAATTTTGTTTTAATGATATGATTTGTATCTGCCATAGATTTAGATTCTAACTTATGTTTCAGGTTGCTAGAGAATAGTGCATTCTTGTGTCTTGGTTCCATTTTGACAGGTTCGTTCGTGAGGGCTTGGAGATTGGAGCAACTACAAAGACAAGCGTTTGCATAGAAGGTTAGTTAAACTTCTTCTACTCTTTCTAGCATTTTAATCTTGAGACGTTTGTTAGATCTAGGGATTCAAGGTAGCATTTGTTTCTTTTTTGTCTTAGTATAGAGTCAGTACATCCTGCTTTATCCTAAGAGAGTTTCTACCTATCCGTAGGGAGAAATTTCTACAACAACATCAAAAGTATTATGCAGACTGAAATACTGTTTTGCACGATAGATCCATCCAGTTGGATCGGTACCATTGAAGCGAGGAAAATCAAGCTTCGGACCACGCAAATTGCTGGAAGAAGAGAACCCATTGTCTGTTGAAGACTCAGACTACCGTTTGTTGTTCATAGCTGAATGTTCAAGATGGAGACCGAGAAATTTTTCATCCAGATCCTGGAGTTTGGCTTGGATGGCTGCAAGTGCGTCCTCCATGGTTTTTGCTCCTACACGGGTGACAACCATAACCAGGATATATATATATATATATATATTTTTTTTTTTCGTTTGACTGGGTAGGAAAACAAAAACAGAAACTACTTCAGTAAAGGAAAATTTGGACTTGGGAAAAAATCAGAAGGGTAATTGGGGTTTGACTAGGTTTTGGACACTGTTGGATAGATAGGGAAGCAAAAACGAGGATTTCAGAAGCGGGGTGAAAGAATGGGAAAATTTGGCGGAGGGGAACAAAGAAGCAGAATTCAGAAAGGAACTCTGTGGTAAAATTTGAAGGTGATTGGGTGAAATCTAAGGAAGTTATGGCAAACCCTAAAAATAGACAAATGTGGGATTTCGGGCTTTGGGAAGGGGAATTGGGGATAGGGTCCTCAGGACTGAAATATGCAGAATGGGATGACAGGGGTTCCCCGAAAATTTCAAGGGAAACAGAGTGAAAATAAAGGAGATATGGAGAAAAAACTAGATTTTTTTTTTTAATTTTTAATTTTTAATTTTTCAGACTAGAGTGGCTACGGCTCGAAAGGGATCTGGAACAGCGCCAAATGGATTGAAAACGGTTGAATCTGGAACGGCTTGCAAAATGGATCTGAAACGGCGCAACAATGATCGACAATAGTTTAGCTGAAAGTAGATATGGACCCCAGGTATGTGCGGCTTCCTAACAGTTCAGGGGTTTCACTCGGCCACCAATGCTGTCTGACGGCTTGTGTATTGGGGCAGTACCCCTCACTCCACGGCTCAGGTAAAAATGATAACCGCTTTGCCACAAATGACAGCTCTTGGTTTACCTCACGGGTGGGAACTAGTCAATCAGGTAGGGGTCGTTGCCCTTTTCGCTGGCAGGTCCTCTCAATGGGCCAGCTACTTCGGGGTTCCTGTGGTACTCCTCACAATGAGTTTTAGGGCTTATGCCCAAGTACTTCCCACAGTTAAGCAGATAGGGATTATTCCCAAATCCGAACCTGCAACCGATGCGAAAAAAAATTTGGCAGAAATTTCACCCAGCGAGCCCAAGAAAGTGCTCTGATACCAGATGTGATGCACCTGCAACAATTAATTAACAAGAATATGCGAAATAGCAGAAATGACAGAACTCAGAATCACTTTTATATTGATCACAGGCCACTTCGAGGGGGAACCTCCTTTGAGCAAGCTCAATACAATTAACTTCACGGTGCCTTCATAGGTCTCAACACACACTTATATACTAATTCTAGGTGCCAATACTATGGGTCAAAACCATGGGTCGTTACAAATTATGGATCAACAATACTATGGGCAACTTACAAAGCATATGCGCCAACAACAATAACACAAACTATTGATCAACAAATACTACGGGACGACTTACCAAGCATATGCGTCCAACAACAACATATTAACAAAGTAAAGACATGGGTTCCTAACAGCGACGGACTGCCGACCCTGGATTAGCACTCCACGCACGGGTCAAAATCCATTTCAGCTGACCCGAGGAAGCGTGTGTCGTACAGGAGAGGTCACAACGATTTGGTCACGTACGATGTGTTGAGGGGCGTGCAATAAGGAGGACCTTATCCCTAAACTGCCATTAGTCTCCAAGGAAGTGTAGTCAAGAGATCGCGGTAACGAATCCCCAATTTCTACACTGTATTCCCCACACGAAAGAAGGAGGATTGTCAGAAGGACCCATCGAAGAGGTACCTAGACAACAAAGGAAAAATATTATTACTCACACTTTTTTAAAGCAATTATGCATATATGATTAAAGTTACATATAGAATTGTAGAAAATCAAATAAAATAATATTTTATTTTATGAGATTTCAGAAAAAGGGGAAATTGGGGTAGATGTGTGTGTCCATTATACTAGAATGATTATGCATGAGATTTAATTGCAAATAAAATAAAATAAAAGCAGTTGAATCATTCACCATCACATAGTTTCTAGAATGTGAAGAAAAATTTGCACATCTATCATTGATAAAGAAAATAGAGGAAGGTCGGAATCCTTGTAGGCCAACAATACTCAAATTCAATAAGAGAACATACACTTGAAAGAGAAGGTTCAAATTTATGACCAATGGATAGAAGAGATGGAAAAGAAACTTGAGACCTCTACTAAACTATTTCCATTTCTAAATAATAGGTTTGATGAATATAAAGAATCCCTTGTTAATGTTATGGTGGAGTGGGACTAGTGTATAGTTCAGTTGATGCAATTGGGAGAGAAATTCCTCCAAATGGAGACAAAGATAATGAAATAATTAGTAGAGACTTCCAATCGGGCATAGTTCTAGGGAACTTTCATGAATAGAAACATTGATCAAGGAACAATGAAGGACCTCTGATTAATAAGAGATCTAACTCACAAGAAATCTATGTTAATGTATTTGTAACTTCAGAAGATATTCACTTGTATATTTTATATTGTATTTGTATTTTATTATTGTACCTCCAACGAAGATGTTTATTCCTCCGTTCGGAGAATTCATTATTGTATTTGGGTCATGTAAAGTCAATGAGGTTAACCCTCCATTGTATGACGGGGCATTGATCCCAGAGTTGAGTCTTTCATGGGTTATTAGACTCTCCTAGAGAAGTCGGCCTAGTCAGTTACTCTTAGGGGCCAACCTGTTTGGGGTTAAGGCTAAGTGAAAGGTAAAGTATAAATATAGAGGATGATCCTCTCTATTTCATCATTCACTCACTCACTCATTCGCATAAGTGAGAGAGAGAGAGAAGTTCGCACAAGTGGAGGAGGAGGAAGCTGATGGAGACCATCTCTTTGTTATGTGGTTTTGTATTATTGCTCATTCTATCTCTGAGGAAGTTGCGGGGTTTTCTCCTTTATGGTTTTCCTGGTGAAATGCTTTGTGTCTCTTATCTCTTGTGTTTGATTTGTTGTGCATGCTGTTCTCTCAGATAAGTTCCTAGATAATATTGAATTAAATTGTGAAAAACTAACATGGTATCAGAGCTAGCCTGAAGGAAGGAAATGTATGGCATTTAAGACACTTGTTTCACTTGCGACAATTTGAAAGCTAGGGCTTTGTATAGAAAAACCTAGTCATCGAGGAACCTTCACTATAAATCACTTTTGGCGAAGGTTTAGGATCTGAAAATTGGACAGGCCTAATATGACATGTTCATGTACCTTGTGTCCTAGTTCCAGCCTCATATTCGTTGTACTTTGCAAGATATGATCCGTACAAGTTAGGGTTTCTGCCTCTTTCAGAATGCAACCCTAAATAGGTGACCTAGGAAAAAAGGTCATATCTTGGGCTAGAGGAAGCTCCAAATGGAATTCCATAAAAAGTTACAATTAGGGCACGGACTGTAGGTTCACAGGTTCGAGTATTAGAGGCCGAAGTTGCTACAGTGACACATGGCACTCTGTATACGTTCTATATGTTGTTTCATCCCACAAAAAGGTGACCTAGGTAAAAAGGTCATATATAGGGATAGGAAGCTCCAAATGGAATTCCATAAAAAGTGACAGTTAGGGCACGGACTGTAGTTTCAAAGGTCTAAGTATTAGAGCCCGAAGTTGAAACGGTGACACATGGAACTCCGTACAATTTTGATATTCTGTTTCATCCCATAAACAAGTCATGTTGGGAAATTTATCATATATCTCTCATGGAGAATCCAATGAAGCTAAAATATATGGGGTTGGAAATATGACACATCAGGATACCACAGGCCGAAGTTTCAAAACCTGAGGATCCTAAATTTTAGAGATACAATAGAAATAATAAGGCACTTCCGAAATAGCTCAATGGAGGAAATCAAAGAAGAGGAGGAAGAAGATCTCACTTAGGGTTTTTAGTTTTTTAGGTATGGAAGGACTTGATACAACATTGGAAACTTTGAAAATGGGTTTGGAATCCCTTCATCATATATATTATTCTTCCATCAAATGTTGTGGGAGGAAGGAGATTGGAAATTAGGGTTTTTCGGGTTCTACAAGTAAGAAGAAACCCTAGCAAAGTTGGGAGACTCATAGGTAAGCAATGAAGGAGGTTTAAATGGCACTGATATTCTATCATGCTAGAACCATGAACATATATAAGATGTTTACAAGTGATATACCTTGTATGATTATGGTTTTACCCTTATAGAGAAGACTACAAGCAATCTCGACATGTATGACTTGAGGAGATGCAAGTATGTTTTGAAATCTATTCCATTTATTTGATGATTAAGTTCATGATATGTTTGTCTTCATATTATTGAGATTAGTACAATTATGATTAATTTTAGACTTGTCTTATCACCTTAGTAAAAGTATGAATGAATGTGAATGATAGAAGGCATTCATTGATTAGGGTTATGACACTTATGGTTGTACTAATGCACTTGTGGTGTTGTATGAGGATGATGTCGTCTGCTAACATGAAAGGTACATCAAGAAAGACAAATCAAGTTCTAGATCAAGAATATATGACCATGATGACATGAAGACGGACTCATCCATAGTCTTTTATCACATAGAAGCTCTACTTATGAGGTATGTATGTTTTGGTTCTACTATGCATAACTTATGAGATATGTAGGTTACTAGCACAAGGTCTCTAAATCAATGAAGAGAACAAAGAAGATACTGTTTGAGTATGTTAGACATAACTAGCAAGCATGCTAATCTAGGTATGTTTTCCTATATCGAGTAAGAATCCTACTTTGTGTTAGTATCTTAGATAAGTATACTTTTGTATGATTGATAATGATTATTCTTGAAGTTAGAAGTTTAAGTAATCAATGGTTTATGCATATTATGTTTCTTAGTTTGATTAATGATATGAAAAACTAGAAGAGTCCTATGGTCAAATAAGAATATGCATGAGTAAAAGTACTCCCTGAAACCTTGATTTACCTGTGTATGAAATGATCATGACCATACATGTTTAAGATTATTTAGGATTATAATGTTTTGATAGTATTGAATTATAGTAATGAATGTATGATTATGTATGAGATATTGAGGATGACACAATGATGAAACTAGTGCACACTTAAGCATGCATAGTGGTCTAGGATGGATAGAAGTTCAAAGACATATAATGATGATGCTATCATAAAGGGAAAATAGAGATCAAGACAGAGGAAACCACACAAACATAAAAGATAAGTATTTGAGTTGTTATTTGAATTACTTCTTGATTCTCTGAATAGTTAATGATATTGCTCGTAGTAGTTGTATGCATATTTGTATTCCTATAATATATCATGCATAGTGTAAGCATTCATATAGCATTGAACAGTATACTACTAATATGCATATGATGGGTAAGTTGGACAAACATTCCATTGTTACTTGTCTAGAATGAAACCTCTTTTCTAACATGTTGGGAGCTGTGCATGCTCTTCATAGTATGTTCTGGTAGAGATGGAAGGCATCTAGATAGCCACTGTGTGCATACAGGATATAGAAAAGTGTTGTTCCAAAGTATTGGTCAAGATAGTTGCATAACTATGTGAATCATATCAGTATGCATAATAGGTTATCATTGAAATGTCAACATGATTTGATAATTATGAAGTATTACTAATCATGTAACTGAATTTGATTTGTAGGAAAGATCGTGTGCTATGATCTACAAAAGAAGGATGATGAACACTTGTTCCAAAGAACAAGTGATGACTGTTCAACAAGAAGACTTACAAATCAAACATACTATAGAAGTACAAAGCAAGGCTTGTGGCTAGATGATTCTCTTAGAAAGAGGGAGAGGATCATGATGAGATGTTTGCTCCAGTGGCTAGACACACTTCCATAGATAGATTACACCCATGGATGAAAAGACCGTTCTCTTGAATGGTGTAATTGAAGAAGAAGTGCATATCGAGCAAACTCCCAAGATCTGAAAGAGAATATTATGATTGAAGAAGGCTTTGTACGGGTTCAACAGGTACCTAGGATCGATAGTCATTTGTTAAGATTGATGATCACCACGAGCTATGCGGATTTCAACCTTTGCTGCAACGTTGAAAGTGGTTTCTACAGTTTACAGACAGATAACTGGTTCGTTGATGTATTTGATGAATACCAGGTTAGATATATGCTTTGTTGTGAACACCCTAAGTCAGTGTCTAGTTGAGCCTAGATGTGTTCACCTGGAAGCTGCAAAGCATGTGATGAGGTACCTAAAAGGTATGATAGACTTTGGTGTATACTATGTTGGAGATCATGACTACAGATTGTATGGTTATACAGATGCAGATTGGGCCGGAAGTGTCTCAGACAGGAAGAGCACCTCAGATGGATGTTATTGTCTGGGATCTTCCAAGATCTCATGGTTTAGCATGAAGCAGTCCAATGTTGCCCTCAGCACACGCTGAAGCAGAGTATATAGCAGCTTGTTCTGCTAAGTTGTGAATCCATATGGCTCCAAAAGTTGATGTCAGGTCTATTTGACCTAGATTTGGGTACCACGGTGGATTATGGGCTCAAGTATGATGCGAATCAGAAGATTAACCTAGAGGGTTCTGTTGATTCGGATTGGGAAGGAAGTGCCATTGATAGGAAGAGCACTTCAGGGTGCTGCTTCAATATGGGATCAGGTGTGATATCTTGGTTTAGCAGGAAGCAGTCCCGCGTGGCACTAAGTACAGCCGAAGCAGAGTATGTCGTAGCTTGTTTGGCTAGTTGTGAGGCAATATGGCTGAGGAAGCTACTGTCTGATTTGTTTGATCTCCAGTTGGAAGCGACTTGGATATAAATTGCGACAACCAGAGTTGTCTGAGAACCCAGTGTTCCATGACAAGTCAAAGCACATTGAGATCAAGTACCACTATATCAGGGATATGGTGCAGGGAGAAGCAGTGAAGCTCTATTATGTTGCGATGGATGAGCAGATAGCCATGTATTGACCAGGCTATTGGCTAGAGTGAAGTTTGAATACTTCAGAGAGAAGCTTGGTGTACTTCAGATCTAAGTTCCTTCCAAGGGGAAGTGATGAGTCCGGAAGACTTAGTTGCACATGGGATTTTCTGACATGGTGGTAGGTTGGTCCTCCCATGGTTGTTGATGTAATTTCCAAGATTTTTCGACATGGTGGTAGGTTGGTCCTCCCATGGTCGTTGATGTATTTGCTAAAGCTTTTCCGACATGGTGGTAGGATGGTCCTCCCATGGTCGTTGATGTAATTGATGAGCTTTTCCAACATGGTGGTAGGTTGTTCCTCCCATGGTCGTTGATGTAATTGCTGAAGCTTTTATGACATGGTGGTAGATTGGTCCTCCCATGGTCGTTGAAATAATTGTTGAGCCTTTCCTGAATGGCGGTAGGAAATTCCTCCCATGTCGGTTGATGTAAGTGTTGTTTTATGTGCATCTGGGATGTGCTCCGTTGATGATGAGGTGATATGAAGTTGATGAGGTGAAAATAGGGTACACAAGTTTTGCAGTGGAATATAATCATCCCTGGGATGCTCCTTCAGGTTTTGCAGTAGCATATAATCAGTCCTGGGAGATCTTACAGGTTTTGCAGTGGCATATAATCAGTCTTGGGATGATCCTTCAGGTTTTGCAGAGGCATATAATCAGTCCTGAGAGATCTTGCAGGTTTTGCAGTGGCATATAATAAGTCCTGAGATGTACCTACTTGATGTCTTGCTCACAGAGATGATGAATACCTACATGGAGTCTAGGCCTACATCCAGCATGAAAAAGGGTTGGCTTTGTAGAACTTCCTATGACGAGTAGATTGGAGACTGATGGCCGAGATATCAACAGCAGTGACGATGATGATCCATCTTTGACGAGCATCCAATGACGAATACTTGTGCTGGTGAACTGTGTCAAGAGAATACCTTCCTAGTTAAGAGGGAGTGTTAATGTATTTGTAACTTCGGAAGATATTCACTTGTATATTTTATATTGTATTTGTATTTTCTTATTGTACCTTCGACGGAGATGTTTATTCCTTCGTTCGGAGAATTCATTATTGTATTTGGGTCATGTAAAGTCAATGAGGTTAACCCTCCATTGTATGACGGGGCATTGACCCCAGAGTTGAGTCTTTCATGGGTTATTAGACTCTCCTAGAGAAGTCAGACCAGACAGTTACTCTTAGGGGTCGACCTGTTTGGGGTTAAGGCTAAGTGAAGGTAAAGTATAAATAGAGAGGGTGATCCTCTCTATTTCATCATTCACTCACTCACTCATTCACATAAGTGAAAGAGAGATAATTTCGCACAAGTAGAGGAGGAGGAAGCTGCTGGAGACCATCTCTTTGTTTTGGGGTTTTGTATTATTGCTGATTCTATCTCTAAGGAAGTTGCGGAGTTTTATCCTTTATGGTTTCCCTGGTGAAATTCTTTGTGTCTCTTGTCTGTTGTGTTTGATTTGCTGTGCATGTTGTTCTCCCAGATAATATCCTCGATAATATTGAATTAAATTGTGAAAAACTAACACTCTAACCAAAAAATGGGCATAGAATTCCACCATATGGGATAGTACTAAGAAGGGGAACATCAAAACATTAGCTACAAAGTCTGCTACATTTTTACACCTAAGCCTAATTATGTTGCCCTAATATTAGATGTATTTTTAGAAATTAATATAGGAATGTGAATACTTGTAATTGATTTGTTTGTGAAATTTTGTTTAAACAAGAAAATGATGATGAAGGTCCTTTATTACAAGCATGATGATTAGGTCAATTATGGTTAGGACGACGATGATGACAATGATGTTGATTTCAATGATGATGATGCATGTGATGGCACTATTCGATCTTGATTGATCCTAATGGAACCTAAAAGACCCTAATGGCACCTTAATGAATCTAATGACATTTGAGTGTCCCTAACAACATTTGAGTGACCCTAATAGAATCTAAGTGTCCCTAACAACATTTTAGTGACCCTAATAACATCCAAGTGACCCTAACGACATGACGATGATGATGCATTATGAAAATTATGATGGCATTGATAATGATTTGATTATAAGATGATAACGATTAGTGTATGATCCTAGTGGTGTATGAGTGACCATAATGGAACCTAAATGACTTAGTTGGATGACCGAATGGTGTCCAAGTGACTCTCACAACCTAAATGACGATTTGTATAATTTATAATTAATACCCATCCCATTCTAAGGCCAAATCAATCCTTTATGAAATTCATGTAAGTTAGTAAGATTCCTTTTTCATCATCACAATGGTGATGATGATACCAACGATGATGACGATGACGATAATGTCGATGTTGAAGATAATGGTAAGGACAATGACGATGAATACAATGTACATGAAAATGATGAGGATGAAGATGATGCATGTTATAGAACTATTTGACCTTGAGTGGTCCTAATGGAACATAAATGGTTGTAATGGTGTCTAAGTTCCTTCATGAACCTCCCATGTCAATGCGCGATGCTTTCTAAGAATCGCACATTCTGTATATCCTCCATAACTGTGGAAGAGATATAAATACCTAGGTAGTATGTCCTTGGTATCTTCATTATTTTCAAATGTAATCAGCACAGTCACACTACCTCTTGTTTTCATTATGGCTCTATTTTTCTTTTGCAAGAAACTGAATTAGAAGTATGCAAATATAACGAATTCTCGATCATTTTTAGAGTTCACTAGAAAAGAGATAACATACAAATATAATAATACACATGATATACAAACGATCTTGAAAATTTTGAAACAACAAATGATTTTTCACATAAAGTAATGGATTTTGAAAGACTCACACCACTAATAATAATAGAAAATTGATTTATTTGGAAGGCGCATAAACAAAATTGTGTGCTTTCATATATACGAGTGCTTCTGCTTTCATATATGCGTATATACGAAATGCTTCAGTATATGTGCATTTAGTATATCATATACAGAAGCACTTCCATATATGCGCCTTCCATATTTATGTATATGTGCATATATGAAAGTGCTTACAATATATATATATATATATATATATATATATATATGGAAGTTCTTTCATATATACAGAAGCGCTTACGTATATGCGCACTTTGTATATGCATATACGGAAGTCCTTCAGTATATGTGCATATACATAACATTTATATATATTCTCATATATAGAAGGTGTGTATACGGAAGCACATGTATGGGAGTGCTTATGTATATGCACCTTCCATATATGTGCACAATATATGCACCTTCCATATATGTGCATATGTGAAAGGTGCATATATGCACTAGTTTATATGCCTAATGTATGCTAGTGTATATGCCTAGTGTACACTATATACTAGTTATATAGACTAGTGTATATACCTAGTGTAGAATATATACACTAGTGTATATGCTTAGTGCACTAGTACTAGTGTACATATAACTAGTATATAGTTTAGAATATACTCTAAATATGACTAATGTAATATACACTAGTGTATATTCCTAGTGTATATACATAACATCTTGCTAGAATATACACTAACATATATTTTTTTAAATGCTTGAACAAAATGGATGAGAATGAGAGGGTCC
This sequence comes from Larix kaempferi, assembly GCA_027924585.1. Lineage (NCBI taxonomy): Eukaryota > Viridiplantae > Streptophyta > Pinopsida > Pinales > Pinaceae > Larix > Larix kaempferi. Next base: position 7,176,272 of record BSBM01000125.1, on the reverse strand, counting down.
TTCTTTGTCTTGAAAGGCATAGAATATTCTTCAATTAAGATTACCTAGTTTTACTTCAACATCAAAGCTACTAGTCTAGAGAATCAATTTTTGTTGGACTTACCATGAGTGTTTTCCCATCACAAGCAATGTCATGGTCATGGAAGCACCACATCTCAACTCCTAATTTAGTTACAAACTCAAAATTCGCATATGGAAAGCATATTGCATATATACTGCCAAGCCTAGTGTACCAAATATTTGTATATACATTAGAATATATGCGCTAGAATATACACTAGTGTATATGCTTACCTATGTAACTTTATGCCTAGTGTATATACTAGAATATATACTAGTGTATATAACTAGCATATACACTATCGTATATAACTAGTGTATATAACTAGCATATACACTAGCGTATATAACTAGTTATTACATGAAAAATATAAGGATGAGGATGATTCTTGTTATAGCACTATTTGACCTTGAGTGATCCTATATGAACGTAAATGGACATAATGGTGTCTAAGTGCCTTCATGAACCTCCCACATCAACACTTGATGCTTTTTTAGTATTGTACATTCTATATATCATCCATGATCGCGGAAGAGATATAAATACCTAGGAAATATGTCCTTGGTATCTTCATTAAATGTAATCAACATAGTCACGCTACCTCTTTTTTCCATTCTAGCTTTATTTTTCTTTCACGAGAAACTGAATTAGAAGTATGAAAATATAGTGACTTCTCAATCATTTTTAGAATTTACTAGAAAATATCTAAGATACAAATATAATAATACGCATGATATACAAAAAATCTTGTAATTTTTGAATTTAACCAAATGATTTCTGACATAAAGTAATGGCTTTTGAAAGAATCACACCACTAATAATAATTGAGATTCATTTATTCGGAAGGCTCATATACATAATTGTGTGCTTCTGTATATGCGAGTGCTTCTTCTTTCGTATATGCACATATACGAAACATTTATGTATATGTTCCTTTCATATATAGGCATATACAGAATTTCTTTCATATATGTGCCTTCCATATTTTCATATATGCGTGATTTCGTATATGTGCATATATGGAAGTGCTTCCGTATATACGAAAGCGCTTCCATATATGCGCCTTTTGTATATGAATATATACGAAAGTGTTTCAGTATAGGATCATATACTGAACATTTATGTATATGCTCATATATAGAAGGTGCATATATGGAAGCACATTTACAAAAGTGCATATATGGGAGTAGTGTATATGCCTAGTGTACCAATATATACACTGTTAAATTTTGAGCATTAATTCACAATACTCTAGGATCTTTACTGAGAGAACAACATGTACAGTATATCAATTCATATCAATCATAACAACCATGTCAATCATCACAAGAATCAAAAGCATGAGAGACAATAGACACACAGAGTTTCCGTGGGGAAAACCCTTAGTTGAAAAACCCCACAACTTCCTCAGATATAGAAAGAGCAATGGCGCAACCAAAGTACAACCAAATTCACAGAGATAGTCTTCTACTAGTAGGTGATCCTCCTCCTCACATGTGCTCCACTTTCCGAGTGAAGGAAGAATGAGTTTCTGAGTGATCCAAATAGAGATCTCCTGATCTCTATTTATACTTGTTCTATTTTCCCAATAACCTTATGGGGCCGAATTGTCTAGCTAGGTACAATAACCACAGGTTACATAAATCAGGGCCGACCCCACACATGGTGGTCTAATAACTCATCGGCAAGTTAACACAGTTGTGACACTTGTCAATACAAATGACGACACTTCCGTATAGAGGAATGCCACATCTCTATAGGAGTACAATAAATATATAAATTAAATACATTCTGAAGTTACATATACATCAACACTCCCGCTTAACTAGGAAGGTATTTCTCGACACAGATCTGCTAGCACAAGTATTCATCTCTGGATCATCGTCATCGATGCATCATCATCATCGTCACTGTTGCTGCTATCTCAACCAATCTCTGAATCTACTCATCATAGGAAGTTCTACAGAGCTAGTCCTTTTTCATACTGGATGTAGGCCCACCACTTGTAGGTCTTCATCATCACTGGCCATACTGTGGAATCCTCAGGACTTAAGCTGTAGTTGCACTCTCAACTACAGAAGCTGAATACATGGCAGCTACCCATGCAAGTAAGGAAGCTGTATGGTTGCAAAGATTGTGTTCAGGTATTGGTTTTGTTCAGGATGCAGTAAAGATTGGCTGTGATAGCTCAAGTGCAATATTTCTAGCAAAGAACCCTGCTTATCACTCAAGGACAAAGCACATTGATGTGCAGTACCATTTCGTCAGAGACATGGTTGAACAAAACAAAGTGTTGCTGGAGAAGGTTGACACTTTGGTAAATGTTGCAGACTCTTTGACAAAGTCTGTGAGTACTCAGAAGTTCTCTTGGTGTAAAGAGAACATGGGCATTGTTGCCCTGAATTGTTGAAGTCATAAATTTCTCCTGTATGTGAAGAGAACAACAAGTGGGAGAATGTTGGGTATGTTATATCTCTTCACATGGTCGCTGCGTGTACAACACGATCCCTACGGCACTAGTGATTCGCCTGCGCCGGGCGCGTCCGGAGGGGGGGGGTTTAGAGGGGGGGGTAGCCCGACAGGGCCCACCCCCTTCATTTCGGACCGTTAGGTTCCGAAACGACACGGAGGGGGCCGTTAGGCCCCCGGAGTCCGCGCGGAGCGCAAATTTTTTTGGGTTGCTTTTTGCTTTTTCGCGATTTTCGACCCATTGTACTCTAATCTAATTCCGGTAAAAGGAATTAGGGTTGTAACCTAATTCGGGTAAACGAATTAGGGTTTTAGATGCTGCAGAATACCATTTATTGTATTGTACATGTAAAATAAACATATAATGAAAAAGGAGCTATGCGGCTCTAAGTTTGGCTGGTTTTTTCCCGGTTAAGGGTTTCCAGGTGAAAATCTCTGTGTAATGTGTGTGCCATTGTGTATTTTCTGTTAATGCTTAAGAATCATATGAGTTTGTACTTCACTGTTAAGGTTTAAAACTTACATTTGGTATCAGAGCATTTTTGGGTTCAGAGGGACGCCTTTGTTTCCAAGGGTTTGGCTCGATCTTGGATTTGTGATAAACCTGGTTTCAGTGGGAGCTTTGCAGCGGTGATTTATTTTTCTTTAAAGAATGGCGAGCAGTTCTAGATTCCAGATTGAGAAATTTAATGGTCAGAGCTTTGAGCTATGGAAGCTCAAGATGGAAGATCTTCTGGTAGATAGAGAACAATGGATCGCAGTAGATCCAGGTACCATGCCCTCTGGAGCGGTAAAAGAAGAATGGGAAAAGCTGGAAAGAAAAGCAAGGAGCACCATTCGTCTTTGCCTCGCAGATTCGGTATTGGTGAACGTAGCTGGAGAAGACAGTGCAAAGAAGCTATGGGACAAACTGGGAAATCTGTATCAGTCAAAGTCCCTGGTAAATAAGTTATTTCTGCGAAAGAAATTGTACCTTCTGAGGATGATTGATGGAGACTCTGTATCAGAGCATCTAAACGCCTTCAATACTCTGGTAAGTCAGTTGACATCTGTTGGTATTACACTTGATGATGATGAAAAGTGTATTAGTCTGTTGTGCTCTTTGCCAGATTCATGGGATAATCTGGTCATTGCTATTGGGAGTAATGCAACCACGCTAAACTTCGATGATGTGGTTGCATCCCTACTATCGGAGGAAATGAGGCGGAGATCCATAGATAGTTCAGCCAAGGATGCCTTATTTGTCAGAGGTCGCCCTGGAGACAGATCTAAAAATAAGTCTTCAGGTGGTAGATCTAAATCTAGAGGGAGATCTAAATCTCCAGGACCTTCTGTAAGAAAATGCTGGAAGTGCGGAAAAGCTGGGCATTACAAGAAGGATTGTAAATCGAAAATTACTGATAAAAGTAGAGGACCTAATGATGCTCCATCCGCAGATGGGAAAGAATCTACAGAGGAAGGAGGAGATGTGTATCTGGCATCTTCAAGTACACATGCAGAGCATGATTCGTGGTTGATTGACTTAGGTGCGTCTTATCATATGACTCCTCACAGGGAGTGGTTTTCTGAATACGAAAAGTATGATGGAGGAGATGTATTTCTGGGAGACAACTCGGTAGCGAAAATCATAGGTCGAGGAAAGGTCAAGCTACTGCTCAAAGATGGAAGGGTTAAAACTCTTCCCGGGGTTCTGCACATTCCAAAGTTGGCTAGAAACCTTATATCTGTAAGTAAAATGGATGATGCAGGTGTGAAAACTCTATTTGAAAAGAACACATGCAAGATGGTTCGAGAGTCATTGGTGCTGATGAGGGGAGTTCGGATTGGAACTCTATACAAGTTGTTGGGAAGCACCTTCAAAAATGGATGTAACAGCACTATTGTTTCTGAGGGTAAAAATGAAGGAGACAGAGTCCTTACTGTCTCTAGTGAGAAGACATCACTATGGCATCGAAGGCTGGGACATATTGGAGAAAAGGGTCTTCGACTATTACAAGGTAAAAGTATGGCTGAAGGCATGTCTGATTTCACATTAGATTTTGATTTCTGTGAACATTGCTTATATGGTAAACAGAATCGAGTAAGATTCTCATCTGGTGTTGTAAGAGCTAAAGGAATCTTAGAGTTAATACACAGTGATGTTTTTGGACCTGTGCCTGTTCCATCACTTGGTAAATCTGTGTATTATGTTTCATTTATAGATGATTTCTCAAGGAAAACTTGGATTTATTTCCTGCGTAAGAAATCTGAGGTTTTTAATAGATGCAAAGAATTTAAGGCTCTTGTAGAGAATCAAACTGAGAAGAAAATAAAAGTACTCAGAACAGATAACGGCGGAGAATTCTGTGAAAGTGAATTTGAGGAGTTCTGTAAAACGTGTGGAATAGCAAGGCAGAAGACTACTCCATACACACCTCAACAAAATGGGGTTGCAGAAAGGATGAACAGGACATTGATGGAAAAGGCAAGGAGTATGCTCAGTGGTGCAGGGCTAGCACAACAATTCTGGGCAGAAGCTGTTGACACTGCGTGTTACCTAGTGAATAGGACACCCACATCAGCGTTGGTTGACAAGACACCTCATGAGGTTTGGACTGGTAAGAAACCCTCTCTCTCTCATCTTAGAGTGTTTGGGTGTGATGCTTTTGTACATGTTCCAAAGGAGAAAAGGAGCAAGTTGGATAATAAAGCAGAAAAATGTATCTTCATTGGTTACAAGGATGGAGTGAAAGGTTACAAGCTGTGGAACCCAGTAAAAAGGCAAACAGTTTACAGTCGAGATGTGATCTTCAGAGAAGTTGAAAGCACTTCCAAGATTGAGGATGTACCAAAGGAAAAGGATTCAGAGAAGCTACACTTTGATATCAAGGATGAAAGAGGTGACTCTTTTGAGGAACCAGATTCGTCTGAATCAGATGAGGAGGCAGAATCGTCTGAATCAGATGAAGAGGCGGATCCACAGACTCCGGTATTGAGGAGATCTGACCGAGAAAGAAGGCAAGTTGAAAGGTACAGTCCCCCTGATTTTCGTTCTAATTTTGTGTTATCTATTACTGATGATGATCCTAGAACTGCTAAAGAGGCAATGGATTCAGAAGATAGTAAACTATGGAAGAAGGCCATGATAGAAGAAATGGATGCCTTGGACAAAAATGAGGCATGGGATCTGGTTGAGTTGCCAGAAGGAAGAAAGCCTATTGGAAGCAAATGGGTATTCAAGAAGAAGTTAAATGCAGCAGGTAAAGTGGAGAAGTACAAGGCTCGACTAGTTGCGAAAGGTTACTCCCAAATTGAGGGCATCGATTTTGGTGAGATTTTTTCACCTGTTGCAAAATTGACTTCCATTAGATTTCTTTTATCTATTTCTGCTGCTTTTGATCTTGAAGTAGAACAGATGGATGTAAAGACGGCTTTCCTACATGGAAATCTTAATGAAGAGATCTATATGAAGCAACCAGAACGGTTTGTGGTGAAAGGAAGAAAGGAGCTTGTCTGTAAGCTGAAAAAGTCTCTCTACGGTTTGAAACAATCTCCCAGAATGTGGTATCAAAAATTTGATACTTATATACTGGGACTTGGTTTCTCAAGAAGCAAAGCTGATCACTGTGTTTATTTTAAGCTAATTGGTGATCATTTTATTTATGTAATATTGTATGTTGATGATATGTTGCTAATTGGAAACAACAAAGAAATCATCAAGGATGTCAAGAATCAGCTGTCATCTGAATTTGACATGAAAGATCTTGGTGCTGCAAATTTCATTTTGGGCATGGAAATAAAAAGAGATCGTGAAAACAGGAAACTCTGGTTAAATCAGAGGAAATATGTTGAAACGATATTGAAGAGATTTAATATGCAGGAAAGCAAACCAGTGAAGGTGCCCATTCCTGTAGGTGTAAGGTTATCTGCAGAACAGTGTCCCACTACACAAGAAGAGGTAGAGGACATGTCTCATGTTCCCTATGCTAGTGCAGTTGGCAGTCTGATGTATGCCATGGTATGTACTAGACCAGATATAGCCCATGCAGTGGGAGTTTTGAGTAGATACATGTCAAAACCAGGTAAGGAACATTGGACTGCAGTAAAAAGGGTCTTCAGGTATTTGCGTGGCACTACAGATTCTGCAATCTGCTACCAAGGAAGACCCGGTCTAAACAGAGAGATAAATATACAAGGATTTGCTGATGCTGACTGGGCTGGAGATCTTGATCACAGAAGATCTACAAGTGGCTACGTTTTTAATCTATTTGGAGGAGCAATCAGTTGGATGAGTAGAAGACAAGCTGTAGTTGCACTCTCAACTACAGAAGCTGAATACATGGCAGCTACCCATGCAAGTAAGGAAGCTGTATGGTTGCAAAGATTGTGTTCAGGTATTGGTTTTGTTCAGGATGCAGTAAAGATTGGCTGTGATAGCTCAAGTGCAATATTTCTAGCAAAGAACCCTGCTTATCACTCAAGGACAAAGCACATTGATGTGCAGTACCATTTCGTCAGAGACATGGTTGAACAAAACAAAGTGTTGCTGGAGAAGGTTGACACTTTGGTAAATGTTGCAGACTCTTTGACAAAGTCTGTGAGTACTCAGAAGTTCTCTTGGTGTAAAGAGAACATGGGCATTGTTGCCCTGAATTGTTGAAGTCATAAATTTCTCCTGTATGTGAAGAGAACAACAAGTGGGAGAATGTTGGGTATGTTATATCTCTTCACATGGTCGCTGCGTGTAAAACACGATCCCTACGGCACTAGTGATTCGCCTGCGCCGGGCGCGTCCGGAGGGGGGGGGTTTAGAGGGGGGGGTAGCCCGACAGGGCCCACCCCCTTCATTTCGGACCGTTAGGTTCCGAAACGACACGGAGGGGGCCGTTAGGCCCCCGGAGTCCGCGCGGAGCGCAAAATTTTTTGGGTTGCTTTTTGCTTTTTCGCGATTTTCGACCCATTGTACTATAATCTAATTCCGGTAAAAGGAATTAGGGTTGTAACCTAATTCGGGTAAACGAATTAGGGTTTTAGATGCTGCAGAATACCATTTATTGTATTGTACATGTAAAATAAACATATAATGAAAAAGGAGCTATGCGGCTCTAAGTTTGGCTGGTTTTTTCCCGGTTAAGGGTTTCCAGGTGAAAATCTCTGTGTAATGTGTGTGCCATTGTGTATTTTCTGTTAATGCTTAAGAATCATATGAGTTTGTACTTCACTGTTAAGGTTTAAAACTTACAGTATCTACCTGATACATATCAATATACATGATCTACCTGATCATACAACGTATCCACCTGATACATATACAGATACAAGGTCCAAGCATCCAACATGATGCATACATACATAAATGATCCCACTGATCATATCCAGCATCCAACATGATGCGTACACACATACATATAAATGATCCAACTGATCATATCTAGCATCCAACATGATGCGTACATACATACATATAAATGATCCAACTGATCATATCCAACATCCAACATGATGCGTACATACATACATATAAATGATCCAACTAATCATATCCAACATCCAACATGATGCGTACATACATGCATATAAATGATCCAACTGATCATACATAGCAGAAACTCGAACATCGTCCTGATGCTCATCATCCAGCGCTTACATCCACAGCCATGGAAGGATCCTCCTGTCACCATGCTCGGAATGGCTCCTACAAATGTGTCCATCACTTCTTCCTCAAAGTGTCATCAATCTGAAGAACTCCAAGCCTTTCTCTGAAGTAATCGAACTTCACTCTGGCTAGTGGCTTCGTTAGCACATCTGCAATCTGCTCATCTGTCGCAACATACAGGAGCTTCACTACTCCTCTCTGCACCATATCCCTGATATAGTGATATTTGATCTCTATGTGTTTTGACCTGTCATGGAACACCGGGTTCTCGGACAGCTTCACACAACTTTGGTTGTCACAAAAGATACTAGTAGCCTCCAGCGGTAGATCAAATAACTCAGACAGTAGATTCCGAAGCCATACTACCTCAAAACTAGCCAAACAAGCTGCAACATACTCTGCTTCGGTTGTACTCAGTGCTACGCAGGATTGCTTCCTGCTAAACCAAGAGATCACACCTGATCCCATACTGAAGCAGCATCCAGAAGTGCTCTTCCTATCTGCAGCACTGCGTACCCAATCTGAATCAACATAACCTTGCAGGTTAAACTTTTGATTCACATCATACCTGAGCCCATAATCAACCGTACCCTTCAGGTAACTCAGGATATGATTTATAGCAACCAGGTGAACACCTATGGGATCCATCAGGAACTGGCTCAATGTGTTCACCACAAAGAAAATATCTGGTCTCGTATTCGTCAGGTACATCAAGGACCCAATCATCTGACGATACATCGTAGCATCAACCGGCACAGATGAAGCATCACACAGAAGCTTCAGGTTCGATGTCATAGGTGTGGTCATGTCCTTGCAATACATCATCTTGAACCTCTTCAGGATCTTTACTGCATACTTCCCTTGTCTAAGGAAGATTCCATCTGCACTCTGCCACACCTCCATAAAAACAAATAGTGCACCATCCCCAAGTTCTTCATCTCGAACTTTGCAGCAAGCTTCTGTTGCGTGTCGACAATCAATCTATCTTCTCTTGTAATAAATAGGTCATCCACATACAAAAGTAGTATCATTGGATTGCCTTCCTCAACCTTGTGGTAAAGGTTGGAATCCGCTTTACTCTTGGTAAAGCCCAAACTGGATAGAAAGCTGTCTATCCTACCATACCAAGTTTTGCACATATATGACTCTCCATCATGTGTCTCAGAACCAAGTGGCTGCTCCACATACACTTGTTCTTCAACTACACCATTCAAGAAAGTAGTCTTGACATCTATCTGGTGTATCTTCCATTTCATCACTATAGCCAGAGCAAGTACTGATCTGATGGAAGTGTATCTGGCTATAGGAGCAAAAGTTTCTTCATAATCTATTTCCTCTTTCTGAGAGAAGCCACGAGCTACAAATCTTGCCTTGTATTTCTCTATGCTGCCATCTGCAGCATGCTTGATCTTGTAGATCCATTTGGAAGTCACAACAGACTTCCCTTCAGGTATTGGGACTACATCCCAAACATCATTCTTCATGATCGATGGATCATGGCATTCTTCCATTACTTCATCCCAGATCCTGGGAACTTCAATATCTTCAATAGATATCTTTGTTGCTGGAACAAATGTTGTAGTCATTCTTTTTTAGGTGATGGTATACGATCTATCCTACAAAAAAATTTAAATTGCATGATTAGAAACATCTCATAATTTTCAAAACAAATTCTTACACATAAAGAAATATGTCATACAGTCATGCAATTATTTTAGCCAATGCCTCAATACAACATTCATCCATATCCTGTAACTTTCTAGATGCCTTCCAATCTCTACTAGAACATTGTTAAGAGTTTTCACTACTCCCAACATGTCAGTAAAGATGTTTCATTCTAGATAAGTAGCAATGGAATGTTGTACAGTGCCATAGGCCACTTACCCATCACATGCATATTAGTAGTATAATGTTCATTAATGCAATCATTCTAATAATACATATCCTAAGTCTAGGAACATAAGAATATACATCATTGAACAATATTATTTAAACAAACAAATGTGCAAGAAATGATAATTGAAATACTTATGTTTGTTTGTTTGTTGGATGGACTCCCTCTGAGTCTTTGCTTCCTTGCAGGAGCTACTGAATTAGCTTATTCTACACCTTTCTGTTGTGGAATGTAGAAAGATGGTCAACTCCCTCTGAATCTCTGCATCCTTGCAGAAACTATTGGAGTGTGCTCCTTCTTGATCTTTGCTTCCTGGAGTACCAGTCCTTGAACTTATATTCATCATTGGTGTCTATGCATGCTTATTAGTATCACTATTGTGTTATCCTCGAGGTCTCATACATAATCACACATTCATTAATATAATCTTGATACTATCAAAACACAATAATCTTAAACATGTATAGTCATGATCATTTCAAACAAAAATAATAAGTATTAGTATTCAAGGACTCTTATGGTTAGTCATAATATACCTAAATCCATGATTACCCAACCCTATGACTCTTCTGGCTAGTCATATCATCAATTAAGGTAAGAAACATAATATGCATACACCCATGATTATTCAAACCTATGACTTCATGAATAATCATCATCAATCATGTCATGCATACTTATATAAGAGATCCTATGATATAAGAAACACATACCTGGTCACCATATTTGCTAGTTATGTCTAGCAATGTTTTCTTGTTCTCTTCAATGACCTACATAACTCACAAGTTAACCTTTGCAAAAACAATTTATACATACCTCTATGTGATTCATGACTATGGATGAATCTTTGTCTTCATGTCACCATGGCATGTTCAGGTTGTCCCTTCAATTTGTACAATCCTCCCTCTTTCTCTCCAATCACCACTGCATCATCAATAGTTTTACCATTTGGCCACATTAGGATTTGGCCATCTACAAATGCAACCCTCATGCCTTTTGCATCCAATGCAGAGATGGAGAGAAGGTTCTTCTTGAGCCCAGGTACATAAAGGAATTCTTTCATCTTCAAAGATTTTCCAGAATCTAGGTTGTAGGAGGCTTCACCACTTCCTTTGATGGGGTATTGATAGTCATCCCCAAGTTTCACTTCATGGGGTGATTCATGTTCAGATAGATTTACAAAAGATTCTTTAAACCCAATCATGTTTTTGGAAGCCCAACTATCAATAAGCCAATCATTACAACCATGAGAGATAGTACCTGTGAGAGTAGAGATTAGAACATACTCTTCTTCACTTGATGAGTCATCATCACTTTCTTCCCTAGCCTTCTTCTTTGGAGGTTCATCATCTTCGATAGCATGAGCATGGAACTTTCTTTTGCTGCCCTTCTTCTTCTTGCTGGAGTTGTTGTTGTTGTTGTTATCTCTTTTTTTCTTGGGACATTCTAAAGCAAAGTGACCCTTCTCATTGCATGTGAAGCACCCTAGGTCCTTCTTATTCTTTTGGTGATAGTGAGTGGATCTCTTTTGCTGAGAGTGCTCCCTATTAGGCTTGCTTCTTTTGGTGTGAGCTGCGAGAGCTTGATCTTCACTTCACATCTTTTCTTCTCGAGCTACAAGCCTAGATTCTTCTTGTGAGCACTCCTCCCATAGTCTACTGAAGGAGATCAATTTATTTCTTTCACAAATTCCTTGGATAAAGGAATCCCATGACCTAGGTAGGCCATTCAGAGTGGTCATCACAATTTCTCCATTATCCACCACTTCATCTACTGCTTCAAGTTGTTCCTTGATCTGAGAGACTTTGGAGAAGTAATATTGAATGGTTTCTCAATTCAGCAGCTTGACCCCTTTCAATTGATTTCGTAGAGTCATCTTTCGATTTATGTTCTTCCCTTGAAATAGCTTGGTCAAAGAGTCAAACATCTCCTTGGGTGTCTTCAGAAATGACACATGTGGTATGAGATGGTCTTTGATAGAATCAGCAATGATTCTCTTTGCCTTGACCAAGTTCTTCTTATGAAATACCTTAGTCTCTTCATCCTCTGGGATAGGGATCTCTTCTTTTATGTATGAGTCAAACTCATTCTCTTCCAGGATTAACCCAATCCTATACTTCCAGGTTCGAAAGTTATCAGCCCCTTCAAGCTTATCCTCAAGCTTGGTGTGGTGAGACATCTTTAAAGAGTACTTCAAATGGAAATAGAAAAGATTTAGATCTTACCACTTGATTTGCTGAAAACTGGATCTGGTCCCGGATTAGGGTTTGTTGAAAAAAACCTAAAAATTCAAAATGTGAATTTCAACTTTCTGAAAGGATAGAAAGATGCGCCTTGATGATTTGATCATCCTGGTGTATTCAGAATTTGAGATCTGCAAAGCTTTACCCTTCAGAAATTCCTTTTTGTCCTCCCGGGTTCACTAGGGAGGACCCTGAATTAGGGTTTGAGTTTCCTGGAGATCTACCCATCCAAAAATATCGATCCAAAGCTATAAACTTCGAGTTTTCCAAGGATCTTCTAGATATGTCTTCAGATTTCAGAAATTCCTATTTTTTTGGAAATCCTAATTTTTAGGGCTAAATCTGAAAATGCTCAGAATTGAATTATGATTGGACAGATAGATTCTCCTTGATGAGTAGATTCAATATACTATACTTCTTTTCCAAAATCTGTGGAGAAAAATCCAATAAACAAGAAACCCTATTTTTCGTCACTGCACAATGTCTTCTTCTCAGGTTAGCTCTGATACCATGTTAAATTTTGAGCATTAATTCACAATACTCTAGGATCTTTATTGAGAGAACAACATGTACAGTATATCAATGCATATCAATCATAACAAGCATGTCAATCATCACAAGAATCAAAAGCATGAGAGACAATAGACACACAGAGTTTCTATGGGGAAAACCCTAAGGTGAAAAACCCCACAACTTCCTCAGAGATAGAAAGAGCAATGGCTCAACCAAAGTACAATCAAATACACAGAGATAGTCTTCTACTAGCAGGTGATCCTCCTCCTCACATGTGCGCCACTTTCCAAGTGAAGGAAGAATGAGTTTCTGAGTGATCCAAATAGAGATCTCCTGATCTCTATTTATACTTGTTCTGTTTGCCCAATAACCTTATGGGGCCGACTTGTCTAGCTAGGTACAATAACCACATGTTACATAAATCAGGGCCGACCCCACACATGGTGGTCTAATAACCCATCGACAAGTTAACACACTTGCGACACTTGTCAATACAAATGACGACACTTCCGTATAGAGGAATGCCACATCTCTATAGGAGTACAATAAATATATAAATGAAATACATTCCGAAGTTACATATACATCAACATACACTAGTATATATAACAAGATTATTTTCTTCATGCTACTAAGCTAGGGAATCAATTTTCTTCATGCTTGCCATGAGTATTCTCCCATTAGGATCAATGTCATAGTCATGAAAGCACCACATATCAACTCTTAATTTAGTTAGAAATTCAAAAATTGGATATGTCAAGCCTAGTGTACCAAATATTTGTATATACAACTAGAATATACACTAGTGTATATGCTTGCCTATGTAACTATATGCCTAGTGTATATACTAGCATATACACTAGTGTATATGCACTAGAATATACACTAGTGTATATGCCTAGTGCTAGAGTATACACTAGTGTATATGCTAGTGTATATTCCTAGCATATTGTATATAATTAGTGTATATTCCTACTATATGTATATACTAGTATATATACCTATGAGCTAAATTCCTATAATATACAGTAGTATATACTAGTGTATATGTGTGTACACTAGAATATGCACTAGTGTATATGCCTAGAATGAATATTAGAATATACACTAGTGTATATGCTTAGTGTATATGCCTAGTATATACACTATACACTAGAATATACATTAGAATATATGCACTAAATATATTCACTAGAAAATATGCACTAGTATATACATTGTATATACATTAGAATATACACTAGTGTATTTGCCTAGTGTATAGTACAACATATACACTAGTGTATATAGCTTGTATGTATGTGCTAGTGTATATATGCTAGAATATATACACTAAAATATACACTAAATATGCCTATGGAATATACACTACTGTATATGGATAGTATATGCACTAGTGTATACATACCACTAGTGTATATCATAGTATTGAATATAATCGAGTATTAAGTTGCATGATGGATCACAACATGGAGACACATCATGAAGAAATGTGTGCTAAAGAATTCAATATGCAACTTAAGATTGTAGAAAAAAATTCCTTTGAAAAAACAAAGGAGAAGGTAGAGTCACTCAAGGCAATGTTATCAAATTGGATTTCTCATATGCAAACAATCAAATAGAACTCCAAAGTCCATTAAAATAGAATGGTAGAAGGAAATCATTCCCCCCCCAATAAAACAAATTTCTAATGAACCTTCTCAACAAGGGTAGATGATTTTGTATACAAGACATACTCCAAACATTCTTGCAGAACCCTACATCCAAACGAGGTGGTGTGATTACTCTATTTAACCATAGTGATTCACCCATTTATCATGTCCATCTAAAAATTATGGCATCAATTAAGTTTCCCCTAAGAGAGTATAAATTTATAGTACAATTTAGGGTTTGTAAACTCAAATGCATATACCATATCTCCATAACCAATGTATCCAATGGGGCCTAGAGTATGCAAATTCAACTTTTATAACTCATCTTTTGTGACCAACACTTGAAGCTCCTACAACTTGATCCTAGTGGAACACACCAAACTCCCTTCAAATATTTTGTGAATTATTTTATGTTCTAGAATACATGTACCATAAATCTACCTATTTAAAAATCCATTTCTTCATTAATCCCTTTATACCTTGCATCATCCAAATGGAGCATCAAGCTAAATTTAATCCCTCTTGTAATAAGTTGCATGCCACTTGATATCTGGTGTAACTCACTTCAAAACCTCCGATATTCTTCCGTAATCACATATAAATAACTGTATATGTGCATATGGGTGGGCGCACGAAGATGGTCCCCATTTTCATTGCAATGGGGGCGTGCTAGCAGAAAAAAAAATGACGTGTACGCACCTAAGACAGTGCGCATGCGCCGCTAGGTTTCGTACTGAACCGAGGCGCGTGCGCGCAATGGTAGCGCGCACGCGCCTCTGTTAAAATAAAAAAAAAACAGACCACAATTTCCGCATTGTTCTATTTGGCCGGCCAAGCGCGACCTCCACCTCCGCGTGTGCGTCGATTCAACCACCAAAGGTGGCCAAATTGACTCCAAAACCACCCAACAACACCCACAAACTCATCAACAAGGCGATTGATAGGTAAATATCAAGTTTTTTTTTCATTTTATTCATTCTTTGTATCAATTTTTTGATTTTTTTTGTTTATTTAATTGTAAATAATTCCCAAATTTTGAAAACAATGAACCAATTTTCTATTGCAGATTGTAAACTGAGACAATGAGTGAACAAGATGTTAACCCCGAGTCTGGTGGAACACAAGAAAACCCAAACCTTGGACCCAATGCCGAAGAAAACCGTGTACACAATCCAAATGTCGAACAAAACCAAAACCCTCAACCTAATTTTGAACAAGATGACCTTAACCATTATGTAAATGAAATGCGAGTGCACACTCACGAACTTAGAAACTCAGGGGAACCATCTCGATTGTCTCTTGCCACGTCAATTGAGAATTCAATTGATTCCCTCATCCATGCAAACCAACAATTGATCGACATGACTCAATTTAGAGCTAGGATGTAGGAGTACTACTCCACGGACATCTCCAAGGAAGCAATAAAAGATTTGATTATTACAAAAGCCCAATTATATAGTATGATCACCGATCTGAAAACAAACCAACCACCGAACATTACAAAGCCACGTGTCTGCATGGATTGGTGTCATTACCAACCCTGGAGGGACAATTGGATGCGGAGGTGGTTCATGGTGTACGATAAACCTCCCTGCAATAATAGGGAGGTTCCACAATACTTCCTTCGCCAACTGTGGGATGAGTTTTTCCTCGGTTTACATGTCAATTATTTTGACATAATCGAGTTCCAGGGTGTTGGGCGTGGCTCTGCCCAATATCGACCTAGTGCTATGAGGAACCCACTGAGAGGGCCACCAGCTCCGAGGCGCGATGCCAACCCCTCTCCCCAGCCACCTTAGTTGCCCCATAAACTTGATCAGATCGAGGTGGCAATGAGGAATGTTGCATGTGGTCTCCTCAGACACACCTCATTTGTAGCAGCGACTACAGTGGAGAGGTCGGGTGACCTTGATATAGATCCAGGTGCAGGGCCTTCATGACAGGGCCAGGATAGACCCATGACCGATGGTATCCATGTTGGGAATTCCAGTTCGATGGGGACAATGCCACATCTTTGTCCCCATTACGGGCACACTTGCCCTGGCCCGATCGAGGGCTGTTATATGGATCAGGTCAACAATTTTTTTAATGTGTTTTCAATCATCACTTGATAACTTGTAAATTATTTTTAAAGTATTTTTGTTTGACTTAAACTATTATTTCAATGTACAGTTATTCAGAGATGATACACCAACATGGGAGAACGTAGGATCTCCCAACCTGGATGCAGCAATGACAACTGCAACTGAAATTGCGGCACCCCAGACAGAGGTATTTTCAGTACCTGACACAATATTGTTATTACTTTTGTCATTTATATTACTCAAGTATTTATATTTATGGCATACATGTTGATAGTTCGTACAATGTTTTTGAATATCTTGATTTCCTAGATAATGACTTGTTTAACATGTTCATAACATTGTGAAGAACCTACAATAATTAATTAATGCAAATACATGAGATATCAGAAATAACAGAACTCACAATCACTTTTATATTGATCAGAGGCCACTTCGAGGGGGCAACCTCCTTTGAGGAAGCTCAATACAATTAACTTCACCATGCCTTCAATGACCTCAACACACACTTATATACTAAGTCTATGCCCAATACTATGAGTCAAAACCATGGGACATATAATACTACGGGACAACTTACAAAGCATATGCGTCCAATACTATGGGTCAATACCATGGACTAATATAAACTATGGATCAACAAATACTACAGGATGACTTACAAAGCATATGTGTCCAACAACAATATACTAACAAAGTAAAGAGAAGGGTTGACACGGGTTCCTAACATCCCCTCTCCCTTAGAAAAAGCTTTGTCCTCAAAGCTTTGGTTAGGGAAATTGATGCAGAATCTGAATGAGTGGTTCCCCGGTAGCATCCTCAGGTTGCATTTCGGCCCACTGACGCCTTTGGAGTTTCAGGGAGGATTGCTTGGAAGGTTGTAGATGAAGAATAACCATATCAACTACGTGAAAATTGAGCTCAGAATGGTGCTGATCAGCTTGTTGTTGCAGTCGAATTCTGGCCATGTGAAGATTGTTGTGGAGAATGAGAAGAATCTGATCGCGGTTTCGAAGAACCGAGTCAATTTCCTGAACTGGGGAGCTGCTAAGGATGTATGGAAGAAGAACTGGTGGTGTCTATCCATAGACTGCTTCATATGGTGTCCTTGTAGATGTGGTATTGTACCACTAGAGCGCTTCTAAGAAATCCATAGAAATAGTTGGCCAAATATGTGTAGGGATGGGCAAGGGTTTGAGCAGTCCCGAAAGGAGTGTCGTTTCACCCTTGTTGACCTGGAAAGTATCACAGTCAGCCACCATCTGTTGAATTGTCATTTTCAGTCCCTTCCAAAAGAAGTTACATTGTTCCCGGTCATACATTTTGAAGAACCCAGAGTGCCCTGCTGATGAAGAAGCATGGAGTTCATATAAGAGATAGCCCTGTTGAACATATTGCAACCAATTTGGAACAAGAAGAGAAATAGCTGTAAGAGAAACTGGGTCATCAATTGTGCGAGAAGGAGCATCTTCCACCATATTGTCCTTACCCTTATTGTAAGTGATCGCATAGGGATAACCCATTTCAGGTGTGTTGGGGAGGAGACCCATTGTTCCAGACCCTGGAGATCAGTCTTGATGCAGAAATAATTCCCTAATAGGTATGGCTACCACTTCTGTACTGCATGCAAAACAACCATCATTTCCTGTTGAGAGGTAGATGTGGCTAAATTCTTACCGGAAAGGTCTCCTAAAGGAAGCAAGCTCATTGGTTTAGCAAAGACACCTGCATATCTATCCAAGGAAGTAGTGGATACTATTGATGGGTGCAACTAAATGGAATGGAGTTGAGTGATGACACCATGTGAATTCTTCTTAAGGATTTTTTCCATGCGATGTGAACTGATGATGCAGAGAGACCCTGGTTGTAAGCCCATAAATTTGTGTTGTGCCCCATTGAATGAAAACTGCATCCAAAGTTCAGTAAAATCCCATAAGATGGGGCCAAGTGTGTGTAACCATTGAACTCCCAAAACCACATCACATCCACCTAGGGACAAGGAAAACATGTCAGAGCGCAGGTTATAATCTTCCATAGAGATACGCACATTGTGACACTTCCCCTTGCAAGGTAAGGTGCCCCCATTGGCAACCATGACTTCAAAGTGGGAGCAAGGATGGACAAAAGAATCAGCCTATTTGGCGATCTGAGGGTTAATGAAGTTATGAGTGCTACCAGAATCAATGAGTATGGTAAGAGGGAGCTTCTTGAAGTATCCCCTGACCCGCATTGTTTGTGGGGTGGTGACGCCGGTTACAGCATGGAGAGAGATCTCGGGTGGGTCGTCCTGAGATGGGGTGTCAACAGGCGGGTGCTGAATTTCAACCTGATCATCTACTGTATCTGGAGCTTCTTCACCAAGTTCAGAGGCAAGCAGAGAATCCACATCCAAGAGATAGAGCTTTTGTTGAACACATCTATGTCCCCGAGTGAATTTATCATCACAATTATAACAAAGCCCTTTTTCTCGGTGTGCCTGCATCTTTGTTTCAGACAAATGCTTGATAAGAGTTGGTCGAGGAGCAGGCGTGATGGGAGGTCATTGGGAACCCATATTTCTGAAGGGAACAAAGGTGGGTTTGGAGTGTTGTTGAGCTGCGATCTTGTCCTCGGCCAGCTTAGCCAACCCTAGGACTTCCATCATTGTGTTGGGATAGAACATTTTGACCTCTGAACGGATTTCATCCTTGATACCACTGATAAAACAACTCCTGTAGAATTCATCAGACAATCCTTCTGTGTGATTGGCTAGTTTCTCAAATTCCGTCTGATACTCTCTCACTGTGCTAGTTTGGTGAAGTTTAGTGAGTGCTCCTGTGAAGTCGTCAAAATCACTAGGACCAAATCGTGGCAAAAGGAGTTGGCAAAAATCTATCCAGTTTGGCTCAGGATGAGCTTTGATGTACCAACGGTACCATTGAAAGGCTTCCTGTTCCAAATGAAAGGATGCAAGTGGAACTTTCTGGACATCAAAAGTATTATGCACACTGAAATATTGTTCTTCTCGGTATATCCATCCAGTCAAATCACTACCATTGAAGCGAGGAAAATCAATCTTTGGCCCACGAAAATTGCTGGAAGAAGAGAACTCGGTGGCTGCAAAAGATTCTGGCTGTCGGTTATTGTTCATGGCTGAATGCTAAAGATGGAGGTTGAGAAATTTTTCATCCATATCTTGGAGTTTGGTTTGTATGGCTACAAGTGCTAACTCCATGGATTTTTCTCATGCGCGGGTGATAACCACAACCAGGAGTTTTTTTTTTTTTGGAAATGGATAGAAAAACACAAACAAAAGCTTATTTAGTAAAGAAAAATTTGGATTTGGGAAAAACTCGGATTGGTAATTGGGGTTTGACTAGGATTTGGACACTTTCTGATGGACGGGGAGGCAAAAAATGGGGATTTCAGAAGTGGGGTGAAAGAATGAGAAAATTTGGTAGAGAGGGACAAAGAAGCAGAATTAGGAAAGGAACACGGTGGCAAAATTTGAAGGCGTTTGGGTGAAAATTGAAGGAGTTATGGCAAACCCTAAAAATAGACAAATGTGGGATTTCTGGTCTTGGGAAGTGAAATTTGGGATAGGGTCTTCAGGAATGAAATATGCAGAATGGGATTGCAGGGATATCAATGAAGTTTTAGGGAAAACAGAGTTGAAACAAGGGAGATATGGCCGAAAAACATAATTTTTTTTTTTTTTATTTTTTTTTTTTTTTCCAGAAATGGATCGGCAACGACGGTGCGAAATGGATCCGCAACAAATGGATCTGGAACGGCGCGGAAGGGATCGAAAATGGCTAGATTTGAAATGGCGACTGGATCTGGAACGACTTTTAGAATAGATCTGAAACGGCTGGATCTGGAGCGAAAGTGATCAACAACAGTTCAGTTGAAAATAGATATGGACCCCAGGTATGTGTGGATTCCTATCGGTTGAGGGGATTCACTCAGCCACCAATGTTGTCTGACGGCTTTCATATTGGGGCAGTACCCCTCACTCCACGGTTCAGGTAAAACTGATAACGACTTTGTCACAAACGACAGCTCTTGGTTTACCTCACGGGTGGGAACTAGTCAATCGGGTAGGGGTCATTGCCCTTTTCATTGTTATGTCCTCTCAATGGGCCAGCTACTTTGGGGTTCCTGTGGTACTCCTCACAATGAGTTTTAGGGCTTATTCCCAAGTACTTCCCACATTTAAGCGGATAGGGATTATTCCCATACCCGAACTTGCAACAGATGCAATTTTTTTTTTTTTTGCAGAAATTCCACCCAACGAGACCAAGAAAGTGCTTTGATACTATATATGAAGAACCTGCAATAATTAATTAATGCAAATACATGAGATATCATAAATAACAGAAATCAAAATCACTTTTATATTGATCATAGGCCACTTCGAGGGGGTAACCTCCTTTGAACAAGCTCAATACAATTAACCTCACCGTGCCTTCAATGACCTCAACACACACTTATATACTAAGTCTATGCCCAATACTATGAGTCAAAACCATGGGACATATAATACTACGGGACGACTTACAAAGCATATGCGTCCAATACTATGGGTCAATACCATGGGCTAATATAAACTATGGATCAACAAAGACTACAGGACGATTTACAAAGCATATGCGTCCAACAACAATATACTAACAAAGTAAAGAGAAGGGTTGACATGGGTTCCTAACAAACATGCATGCATTTTGTTGTCCACAGGTGTTCCGTGACTACGATGATCAACCACCCCCTCCAGGGATTGACACATCACCATATACATAGGTACAATGTGTAGTTATAAGCATGCTTTTAATTTGATTTGTTACGACTTACTCTGGTTTAATTTATTGTTTGTTTACTAAATTGTGATATTACAAATGTATATGTAGGTGCCACCAGTAGCTGCGTCTCCCCATTTTAGTCCTATCTATCCACCCTCTCCCATGAGTCCCCTCCCTCACTTCCATCTAGACCCCTCCCTACATCCACCCCCCCCCCTTCCATCCAGCCCCCCTCTCCATCCATACTCCTCCCTCCATCCATCCTCCCCAATTTATCCACGCCCCCATGTATATCCATCCTCCCCCATTCGTCCATGCCCCCCCTTCCTTCGACCTTCCCCTCTTCATCCACAACCTCCCATTTGTCCATCCTCCTCCCTCCATGCAGGACTACCCTCCCATGCACCATCCCTCAACACCCCCCTTATCCCTTTTCATTCGATACCCTCTATCCTACAACCGGTAGTGGTTCATCGTCCACATGGTCCTCCTCCACCCCATACCACCTTGTCTTCTCCCACCATATCATCCCCACTTCCCGCCACTATTGTGGAATCTACTCTTCCAATATCCTCATCAGTATCTCCAGTGGTTGCACCTGTAGTGGCTGCCACTACATCTACACCCCCCCCCCCCATCACTGCATCAGAGCTGGTTGTCCGACCATCTGCTCCACCTGCTAGCCCAGAAGGCCAGCCATGTCCACCGTTGGAGGTGTTCACAGTGAGAATCAAGCTAATTTATGAAAATATTTTGATGCATTAAAAAAAATTAATTTAAGCAATTATGAATTTTCAATGAAATGATTGTTTTAAATGTTGTAGGATGGAATTGCTGAGAGGCTCCGTAGATCCAGGACACCTGTCCAACGTTTCCCACTCATGTCAGAGGTGATTTATTTAAGATTCGAATTCTACATTTGTTTTATAAATGTGGTAAATGTTGCAAATGCTTGAACATTATGGTATCTTATATCATTTGTTTCAGAGCCCGGAGAGATGGTCTACTCCTAGACGGACCAAGACCCGAGGCACTGGTAGCTGAAGAGTAGGAAGATCGACTTTGAATCTGCACCTGGGAGTGACGACGGTGGTCACAATGCTTAACACACCATGTGTTATGTACATTAGCCATGATGTGGCACTTTTGTGCACCAGTTTTGATGTACTTTGTATCTACGGCATGAGTTGCCATGTATTTTGTATATACGGCATGAGTTGTCGCATTTTGTGTAGGGCACGAGTTGCCATTGTACGTACATTGGGAACCATGTTCCACTATTCGCCAGAAATTGTATATGTTTGGATGAGTTTTGTAGCCTCGATGTACATGGATTTTCATATATGTGATTTATATATCTCGTTGTCTAATGTTGTTGTCTCATGGTGTGTGTATGATGATGTGATGTTGTGTAAATTTGGGTTTTACCTAGATCTTAGAAGAGAAGCTGGATATCATAGTTCAACTTGGTTTATCTTTCCACATGTAAAATCTTCTAATGGTATCTATATTAAGAAAACATTGTAAACATAGGCTAACTCAAACAAAATCATGTGTGAGAATTAATCTAAAAACAAACGGAATAAATGGATGGACAAATCACACCTCATGGCACATAAGATATATATTGGGAACTTGAGTACTAGGAAAAGAACACTTAAAAATAGAAAATGTCCATTGTCATCAAAAGGTTAAAATGATATCCAACATGATTTTTAATAGCTCTACATAATGAGATCCAAAAAGGCAATACTCTACATAATGAAATGTCGTCACTAGTATTTATTTTGACCATTTTGTCCACTTAAGATCATGCAACAAAGTAATAACCAAGTTATGGAATCATTTCTTAATTAATTGTCACCATACAAATAGGACAACCTTGAGCACAATGTATAGCTAGCTCATTAATTCTCACTCACGGATATAGCCACCTTTGATTTGATGACCATCACATCCACTACCATTTACAATTAGGACTTCCTTAATTTATCATTATGTGATAGAGATCTAATTTTATGTAGACACGTTGACTTAAACACATGTATAGTTGACATTACAATAAATGACTACTATGAGGGGTATTTTTGAGGCTATATCCATCTCAACACACCAGCTTGTTACCCCAATACCCCAAATGTTGTCAAATTTTGTCTGGAAGGGATATAGGGGTATTAGGACATCATAATTCATCTATTGGACACTCAAACACTTGTTAAAGACATTTAGGACAAGTTCATTACATCATTGGAGTCACAAATACACCCTCATCAAGTTGCATGCATCCATTAGTGCCCCATCAACACTAGAACATGTAAGCATTACTACATGTTGGAGTAAGCTTTACTAATGTTATGATAATATTAGGTTTTCCATCCATTGAGAAGGTTTCCATAGGTGTGCATATCCACCATATAAAAATATTCATGGTACAACCAATTTCAAACCATTATGTTTCCAAATTCGGTATCCGGTGCTAGGTACAACGGTTTTCTAGTTGTATACACCCTTGCTATATAGATGAGAAACTATGCATATATGTGTATAGTGGTTTGGATTCAAATGTATGCACATGAATATATATGTACAATGAAAATGATTTAATATTTACATGTATTATAATTTAGGGCTATATCTTAGGCTACATAATAGGGTTTCATTGTGATTAGAATACAAACTAAGGTTTATGCTACCAACTAGGCTTTTTAGGCTAGGCTCTCGTGTTTCTAGGCTAGGATCCAAGCTCTAGGGTCACCATATTAATGTTTAATTCCACTATCATGACATCATTCTCACCAATACCATGCCCACTACTACAATCACCATCAAGCCTCTCAATCCCACTTTGAACATTTCCCATACTCCCAAGTTAAAATTGATAGGTCTTGTTGCTAAAATATTTTCACTTATCTATTCACATAGACAAATCCACTCCTGTGAAAGATTTGTTGTAGCTTGGTACGTGCAAGTTCACATGCAATAATACTTGAGAGATCATTTTACCCCATGATCCATGGAATATTCATTGGAGTCATATGAACCTCATTGTCATCACCCCAACCATGGTCAAGACGCCAAGATCCATCCTTAGTAGACAAAACCTCATGTTGGCACCCATACCACACTCAAAGATAAAAAATTCTTTGAAAGGGCATGTTTGGGGGTTGAGGGAATCTTGATTTTTTTATAATCACACATGAGAGGTTCTTAGAGTCAAATACATTGGATATAAATATATTCCCCAATTCCTTCATCATCTTCATCACCATCGCCATCATCATCAACGCGTTCATCATCATCAGCATCTTCATCATCATCACCATCACCATGACCATCAACTTCACCACCATCACCATCATCATCAACTTCACCATCTTCATCATCATCACCATCTTCGTCATCATCACCATCTCCATCTTTTGGATGCGATACGAAACCATCACCATCTTCATCATCACCATCACCATCACCATCAACCTCACCACCATCACCATCATCATCAACGTCACCATCTTCATCATCATCACCATCTTCATCACCATCACCATCTCCATCTTTTGGATGCGAGACAGAATCATCACCATCTTCATCATCACCATCACCATCAACCTCACCACCATCACCATCATCATCACCATCACCATCTTCATGATCATCACCATAGTCGTCATCATCACCATCTCCATCTTTTGGATGCGAGATGGAACCATCGCCATCTTCATCATCACCATCACCATCACCATCAACCTCACCACCATCACCATCATCACCACCATCACCATCTTCATTATCATCACCATCTTCGTCATCATCACCATCTCCATCTTTTGGATGCTAGATAGAACCATCACCATCTTCATCATCACCATTACCATCACCATCAACCTCACCACCATCACCATCATCATCATCATCACCATCACCATCTTCAAGATCATCACCATCGTCGTCATCATCACTATCTCCATCTTTTGGATGCGAGACAGAACCATCACCATCTTCATCATCACCATCACCATCACCATCAACCTCACCACCATCACCATCATCACCATCTTCATTATCATCACCATCTTCGTCATCATCACCATCTCCATGTTTTGGATGTGAGACAAAACCATCACCATCTTCATCATCACCATCACCATCACCATCAACCTCACCACCATCACCATCATCACCACCATCACCATCTTCATTATCATCACCATCTTCGTCATCATCACCATCTCCATCTTTTGGATGCGAGACAAAACCATCACCATCTCCATCATCACCATCACCATCACCATCAACCTCACCACCACCACCATCATCATCACCACCATCACCATCATCATCACCATCACCATCTTCATCATCATCACCATCTTCATCATCATCACTATCTCCATCTTTTGGATGCGAGACATCACCATCACCATCACCATCACCATCATCATCAATGTCACCATCTTCATCATCATCACCATCTTCATCACCATCACCATCTCCATCTTTTGGATGCGAGACAGAACCATCGCCATCTTCATCATCACCATCACCCTCACCATCAACCTCACCACCATCACCATCATCATCAACGTCACCATCTTCAGCATCATCACCATCTTCGTCATCATCACCATCTCCATCTTTTGGATGCGAGACGGAACCATCACCATCTCCATCATCACCATCAAATTCACCACCATCATCATCATCATCACCATCTTCATCATCATTGTCATATGTAGGTCCCTCATCACCGTGTCCGTCATCATCACCATCTTCATCATCTTCATCATCTTCATCACCATCGCCATCATCATCAACGCATTCATCATCATCACCATCTTCATCATCATCACCATCACCATCACCATCAATTTCACCACCATCACCATCATCATCAACGTCACCATCTTAATCATCATCACCATCTTCGTCATCATCACCATCTCCATCTTTTGGATGCAAGATAGAACCATCACCATCACCATCACCATCACCATCAACCTCACCACCATCACCACCATCACCATCTTCATTATCATCACCATCTTCGTCATCATCACCATCTCCATCTTTTGGATGCGAGACGGAACCATCACCATCTCCATCATCACCATCACCATCACCATCAACCTCACCACCACCACCATCACCATCAACCTCACCACCATCACCATCTTCATCATCATCACCATCTTCATCATCATCACCATCTCCATCTTTTGGATGCGAGACAGAACCATCACCATCTTCATCATCACCATCACCATCACCATCAATATCAGCACCATCACCATCATCATCAACGTCACCATCTTCATCATCGTCACCATCTTTGCTATCATCACCATCTCCATCTTTTGGATGCGAGACAGAACCATCACCATCTCCATCATCACCATCACCGTCCCCATCATCATCATCACCGTGCAATAAAACCGGGTTTCAGGGAGTCATGCAAGTGTGTTTAGGTAGGTTCTGGCCGGGAACGCTAGCCACAAGTGCCTGGTGGATGATTTTCCAAAGTTGACTCCCGTGTGCAAAAATTGCACACTCCCTCACTGAGAAAAACCCTAGTTTCCAAGATGGACGTACAAGATGAGGGCAGGGCCACCAGGCTGGAGGGGAGGGGCACCCCTAGCACTATCCCGGCATGCTAAATCCAATGGAGTCGATGGTTCGTCGATCCGAGCCATGGTCTTCATTCTATGGCTCGTCCCATCTCGCATCTAAAAGGCCTTCAGGGACACCTGTTGGATACTTGTCAGGGGCGTAAAACTCCAACTGTGCAGTAAAACCGGGTTCCGGGGAGTTATGCAAGTGTGTCTAGGTAGGTTCCAGCCGGGAACACTAGCCACAAGTTCCGGGTGGATTATTTTCCAAAGTTGATCCTCGTGTGCAAAAATTGCACACTCCCTCACTGAGCAAAACCCTAGTTTCCAAGATGGACGTACAAGATGAGGGCGGGGCCACCGGAACGGAGGGGAGGGGCACCCCTAGCACTATCCCATCATGTTGAATCCAATGGAGTCGACGGTTCGTCGATCCAAGACATGGTCTTCATTCTATGGCTCGTCCTGTCTCGCATCCAAAAAGCCTTCAGGGACACCTGTTGGATACCTTCCGGGGGTGTAGAACTCCAACCGTGCAACAAAACCGGGTTCCGAGGAGTCATGCAAATGTGTCTAGGTAGGTTCCGGCTGGGAACGCTAGCCACAAGTGCTCGGTGGATGATTTTCCAAAGTTGACCCCCGTGTGCAAAAATTGCACACTCCCTCACTGAGCAAAACCCTAGTTTCCAAGATGGACGTACAAGATGAGGGCGGAGCCACCGGGACGGAGGGGAGGGGCACCCCTACCACTATCCTGGCGTGCTAAATCCAACGGAGTCGACAGTTCATCGATCCGAGCCACGGTCTTCATTCTATGGCTCGTCACGTCTCGCATCCAAAAGGCCTTCAGGGACACCTGTTGGATACTTGTCGGGGGCGTAGAATCCTTCGTTGTGTTCCATTAGCCTTTT
This sequence comes from Larix kaempferi, assembly GCA_027924585.1. Lineage (NCBI taxonomy): Eukaryota > Viridiplantae > Streptophyta > Pinopsida > Pinales > Pinaceae > Larix > Larix kaempferi. The sequence continues at coordinate 7,148,429 of BSBM01000125.1, read as the reverse complement.
GTTCAGCATTTTGTGCTCTGATAATTGGTACTTCACCTCTATCATCAAAAAATTGGGTCTATAGGTACCTTCCCTTTCATATTCCTCGTTATCCACAGCTAACACAAGTTAGAGATGCCATTCGAACCCAATTGAAAGCTAAGGAAGTGGTTTTATGCGACATCATCTTTGGGATAAACGTTTATGTAAACCAACAGTAGCTCGAGCAATACTCCCTACTTTTAAACACATTCTGTAGAGAGCAAGAGGACAAGTTCATCAAAGCGACTTCATTCATCTGTATTCTCGTAATGTACACATAGTCCATCCTTATCTTGGTAAACAAGAGTTTTATAATAGGTTGAACTTTTTGGGAGTGGTTATCTCCCTGTATTTGGTTGTCTGATTGGTTGACAAGCTTGCCTGAAAATCTGTACTTTGAACTTCTTTGTTTTATTGCTGAAAATTGGAAGGGATTTTCAAGTCACTTGCAAAACGCTCCCTTGTTGAAATATGTAAGTTCTTCCAACAACATAGATTTGGCTACTGTATCAAATGCTGTCGCCCACACTAGAATTTATATTTCGTCAAAGGAGTTGCACATATTGTGGCTCGGATCAATGAATCGTTGACTCCGTTGGATTCAGCACGCCGAGATAGTGCTAGGGGTGCCCCTCCCCTCTGGCCCGGTGGCCCCGCCCTCATCTTGTATGCCCATCTTGGAAACTAGGGTTTTGCTCAGTGAGGGAGTGTGCAATTTTTGCACACGGGGGTCAACTTTGTAAAATCATCCACCGGGCACTTGTGGCTAGCGTTCCCAGCTGGAACCTACCTAGAAACACTTGCATGACTCCTTGGAACCCGGTTTTGTTGCACAGTTGGAGTTCTATGCCCTCGACAGGTATCCAGTAGGTGTCCCTGAAGGCCTTTTGGATGCGAGACGGGACGAGCCATAGAATGAAGACCATGGCTTGGATCTATGAACCGTCGAATCCATTGGATTTAGCATGCCGAGATAGTGTTAGGGGTGCCCCTCGCCTCTGGCCCGGTGGCCCACCCTCATCTTGTACGTCCATCTTGGAAACTAGGGTTTTGCTCAGTGAAGGAGGGTGCAATTTTTGCACACGGGGGTCAACTTTGGAAAATCATCCACCGGGCACTTGTCGCTAGCATTTCCAGCTGGAACCTACCTAGACACACTTGCATGACTCCCCGGAAGCCGGTTTTGTTGCACGGTTGGAGTTCTACGCCCCAGTCAGGTATCCAGTAGGTGTCCCTGAAGGCCTTTTGGATGCGAGACATGGCGAGCCATAGAATGAATACCGTGGCTCGGATCAACGAACCGTCGACTCCATTGGATTCAACACATCGGGATAGTGCTAGAGGTGCCCCTCCCCTTCGGTTCGGTTGCCCCACCCTCATCTTGTACGTCCAACTTGGAAACTAGGGTTTTGCTCAGTGAGGGAGTGTGCAATTTTTGCACACAGGGGTCAATGTTGGAAAATCATCCACCGGGAACTTGTGGATAGCATTCCCGACCGGAAGCTACCTAGACACACTTGCATGACTCTCCAGAACCCGGTTTTGTTGCATGATTGGAGTTGTATGCCCCCGGTAGGTATCCGACAGGTGTCCCTGAAGGCCTTTTGGATGCAAGACAGGACGAGCCATAGAGTGAATACCGTGGCTCGGATCAATGAACCGTCGAATCCATTGGATTCAGCACGTCGGAATAGTGCTAGGGGTACCCCTCCCCTCCAACCCGGTGGCCCCTCCCTCATCTTGTACGTCCATCTTGGAAACTAGGGTTTTGCTGAGTGAGGGAGTGTGCAATGTTTGCACACGGGGGTCAACTTTGGAAAATTATCCACCAGGAACTTGTGGCTAACATTCCCAGCCGGAACCTACCTAGACACACTTGCATGGCTCCCCGGAACCTGATTTTGTTGCACGGTTGGAGTTCTACACCCCCGACAAGTATCCAGCAGGTGTCCCTGAAGGCCTTTTGGATGCGAGACGGGACGAGCAATAGAATGAAGACCGTGGCTCGGATCGACGAACCGTTGAATCCATTGGATTCAGCACACCAGGATAGTGCTAGGGGTACCCCTCCCCTTCAACCTGGTGGCCCCGCCCTCATCTTGTATGTCCATCTTGGAAACTAGGGTTTTTCTCAATGAGGGAGTGTGCAATTTTTGCACACGGGGGTCAACTTTGGAAAATCATCCACCAAGAACTTGTGGCTAGAATTCTCAGCCGAAACCTACCTAGACACACTTGCATGACTCCCCGGAATGAGGTTTTGTTGCATGGTTGGAGTTCTACGCCCTCAGCAGGTATCCAACAGGTGTCCTTGAAGGCCTTTTGGATGCGAGACGGGACGAGCCATAGAATGAAGACCGTGGCTCGGATCGACGAACCGTCAACTCCGCTGCATTCAACACACCGGGATAGTGCTAGGGGTGCCCCTCCCCTCTGGCTCGGTGGCCCCTCCCTCATCTTGTACATCCATCTTGGAAACTAGGGTTTTGCTCAATGAGGGAGTGTGCAATTTTTGCACATAGGGGTCAACTTTGGAAAATCATCCATCGGGCACTTGTGGAGATGATGACGATGATGGTGATGATGATGAAGACGTTGATGATGATGGTGATGGTGATGGTGATGAATATCATGGTGTTGATGAAGATGGTGATGATGATGGACACGATGATGAGGGACCTACAGATGAGAGTGATGATGAAGATGGTTATGATGATGACGAAGATGGTGATGATGATGGGGATGGTGATGATGATGGATATGGTGATGAGGGACCTCCAAAAACTCAAGCATTAACATGGGTGAGGTAGGTATAAAGCCTCCCTCAAGGACATTTCCAACCATTAGGTGACAATGATGAACATGTTAGTGCTACTCAATCATAGCTCCCAAATGATCCTCATATTCATCCAAGTACTAGACCAATATTGAAACAATTCCTAAAGCTCCAAATGGAGAGAGTGGTAGAGAAAATGGGGACAATATCTAGATTTGGGTGCTGCGGGCATCTTGGTAAGACCTAGGGTTTGAGGATCAAAATTCCAAGATAGACATGTAGACTTGGATTCTCTAAGTTGAGTTCTTTAGTGGTGTACTTGTGTGACGTGACAAACCCTTCTAATAGTGATCCTATCCCACTTGGAGTCCAAATACCCCCTATTGAGGGTATGTGTGGTGGGTCACGGATTCTAGGGCTAAACTAGGTTAATAGGGCTACATTAGGTTTCTAGGATTCTAGATTAGTTTTTGAGGTTTAGATTAGTGTTTATAGGCTTAGTTTAGATTTCTAGGATTTCTAGGGCTAGATGATGTTTCTAGGATTCTAGATTAGTTTCTGAGGGTTAGATTAGTGTTTCTAGGGTTAGTTTAGCTTTCTAGCATTTCTAGGGCTAGATTATGTTTGTAGGGTTATATTAGTGCTTCTAGGGTTAATCATGCATGAATAAACAATCACATGGATATAAATCATAACTTAATCATAACTCAGACATCAAATAAACGATATAAGATAACGATATCAAATAAACCATCTAACATGAATAACATTAACCATGCATGAATAAACAATCACATGGCTATACTATGTACCTCAGTTAATTAGGCCTTTTGGATCCTCTCGGTTTTTTATTGTCTCGAACAACCTCTCATGCTCCACATGAGGTAGTAAGTAGCATACCTTGTTTGATGACTTCGTTGACATTGTCTGTAGCTGGATGTTTGTACCCACGATCAAGTGCGTAAAGTGATACACCCATGACCCTGGTCTATAATCTGTGTATGTGTAGCCATTGCTCTTTGGTCCCTTTCCATCCAGTGTAAGATATTCCCCCTGAACAACCATCGATCCAGTTGGAAAGGTAATGCCTTCACTATCCATTAATGATGCGAGGAGGGTTTGCTTCCCCTAGATGCATCGTGCCAACCAATAATTCGTCCCAATTGCACTGTCTGTCGGGGCGACAACTGCGTAGATGTGTCCTGCAAAAATGCATTTTAAGGTCATATTCCAACAAGTAGTGGTTTGATAACTTGGATAATTAGAAAAACAAGGAGGGAACCAGGATATGCATGCATAAATGTTTACCTGGTTGTACAAGATTAGATATATGATCATATTCATTCGAAATAGAGGATTGGCCTTCCTCTAACTGGATTGTTTCAGCAACTACACGTGGGTCCACTACAAGTTATACATGATCCCATTCATCAACCCAATCCATTGATTCGCACTCATCCCACTCACAACTGCTGCAAGCCCCACAAAAGCAAGCAAGTTTTCGCGTCCATATTTCAAATAAAGGGTTGTTTGAGCTTAGAACCGAATGAAATCCACGAGTGCCTTACACAGTACTACAACTATAAGAACGTGATCGATCTATATCAACTACATTCCATAAATTTCTGACAACATGTCCTCTACCTGTTGGTATGTCTTGCTCCGTGGTTCGATCTGACATTTTTTCTTTGCACCATCAAACTATGGATTCGGCATTCCGAATATGAGGGCCTCCCATGCACCTCATCTCCTCCCTTCGTAGGGAAGTTTTGAGACATGCTCCAGCCCCGTTGTTCTCTCCCTTTCCATGCCCGGTCTCAAAATAGTTCAATACATGTAGCACATCATAAGTCTTGTGCAACATATTCAACCACTGGAAAACACGTGCATTTTTGAATTGGCCTGCACAACCATCTGACCATATCCAATGCTGATCCATATGTATACCTCTCTCCTTCAGCTGATCATATAAAATTTTGAAGCAATGCTGCACATAATGCAGGTTGTGGCACCTATCATCACTGATGTAGAAGTTGGTCTCTTTCAATATTATCCTCATGTCATTGCTGCTCTCTGGCGTGTGCCTGTATGTGATATGGACCATTATGCTAACCTGGTCTGAATGGTAGTATTGACTTTGAATCTCATTCTGTGGCTGTAGGGTGTAGTTTTCTGCAAAGTCCACAACCGACAATATTGTGTCCTTGGGAAAGGCGTCTCTGCACTGTCTATACTATTCATCCTGCCATCGGGCTACATGGACGTGCTGCACATAATGCTTGGTCTTTTGGTAGAATTCCTTCATGAAATCACAAATTTGTACCTGGTGCCACAAAAGCAAGGGCATTAATACAACGTGACATTTTGAATCTGAATATATATGTACAAATTCAACATGTACAGTATGAAAGCATGCAAACTTAGATTACTTGTGACTTCACCAATGCAATTTTTTTGCTTTCCTTCGAACTATCTACTTGATATGTTATGTACTGGAAGTTCTGCATTTCTACTGACATCCTCCCAAATTCGTGCTCTGCGGTTGCGTGGATGCAGCGGCTCAATAATACAAATCCACTGCAACTGGAACATGTCCCATATAAACATGATCTTTTATAATATTTTTGTCCTTTAGGCCTTCGACACATTATGCTATGTATAAATTCTTTGGATGCATTCGGTGGTTGTAATGAAGGGAAATCCTGCATAATGTTAGTATGCAAACCACAAAATATATGTCTATATGTATCATAATAGTACTCAAATTCTACATGGTATCTACAACAACATGTACTGCGATCAATGCAAATTCTAACATACCTTGGTTTGCATTTTTTGAAGGACCTTTGGCCCAAGTTCAATTGTGTGTGCTCATTCTTGAACCCCTCATAGAGTTATGTTTGTGTTGTGTCAAGGAAGTGCTTGACATGGGGTTCACCCCCCCTAACACCTTTTCTCAACTATAAAACATCTCTTTTATTCGATGACAGTCTAGTGTTATCATGCCAAAAATTTTGCACTAGTTCTTTAACAACATCAATGAGCTTCATGTCTGAACGAGGTAACCGACCAACAAAGGCCCAACAATCTTTTTGGCCTGGAGTCTCAAGTTTTTATCTAATGGAAGAATACTTTTGAAGAGTCTTTCTATCTACTTTAAATATTTTACATGTGTGTGATAGTAGGCGACGTTGCCTTGTGGATTTGTCTACAATCGATTCCGACAGTACACGACGGGCCGCATTAAAATCTTTTGTACGAGAAATTTTTCCAATCAAATTAAATGCAGATTGTAGATTTCTAAGAACATGATTGTTGGCCTCTGAACTTCTAACTACCTTTATGACCAAAATTATCCTAACATGAGCTAGACAATGTGATTTTAACAAAGCAAGAAACAATTGACATTTTGTTGCATTGGTTTTGGATTCAAAAAAATATTTGATTATCTTGTTACAATGGAAATCAATAGTGCGTTTGGGCATCTTACCTTCAAGTCTTGAAAATGAACTTTCATCCACATGAATACGTCTGGGAGTTCTTCGTCGTTCGGTTGATAGTCGAGGCAAGGGAGTCGGCAAGGAAGTACGAGTCTCGTCAACGGTTTGTTATGGCCCTTCGTTTAGAAATTGGTCCTGCAATGGAGTGTGTTCGCCAGGTGGGTGCTCTTCTTGGGGTGGTTTATAGTTAAGAACTTGTTCAACATCCATCCCTTCATACTCGACATCAGGAAATATTTGATTGATTTCAACCACTTCGTCATTGATTGTTGATGGATCTAAGGCACTAACATTTTGATTTCTACGATTTTGCATGTACAACCTGGCATTTTCTCTTATCTCATGGGTCTTTTCAGGGGGCGGCTGCGTCCTTCTAGACTTTCTTTTATTATTACATCTGTTGCCCATATTCAATGCACTTTTTGGAAAAACGAAAAATATGACCCCTGCAAGAATGAACAACAAACAAGATATTAAAACTCGATGTGCATGATTATTAAAGCTCGATGTAGCAATTGATTATGTACAACAACATCTAGTGATAATGTTTTCATATAATCTTAAAAGCTATTGGGAATGCCCTACATACAATGTTACAACATCACCTCTAGGAACTCAATAGGATGGCATTGGATGGTGGTATGGGATGTTAGTAGGAGCAAATTCCCTACAAGGGAGAAGCTCATATCACTTCATTTTCATGGTATGGATGAGGAAAAATAGCCCCAAAAGACTAAGAGTTTTCAATTGTTTAGGTGTTTGTGTGAGCTGTTGTCGTGAAACCATGAGGAATTCAACAAATGTTTGTCTACTAGATGGAGGAATGTGATTATGAAATGTTATTGGTGGTGATGCACGTAATTTTTTTTTATTATCTTCATGAAAGGTTGAAAGCATTGCTTGGTGCATGTTGTAGTTTTTTTTTGGTAAGATGTTTTTATTGTCTATGTTGAAGATTAAGAAGACTAAAATAGATCTATCATACAATTCATGAGGAAAAACCAAAATAGATGCCATTCAAACAAGTGAATGAAGACTAAATTACATTTAACAAGATAAAATTTTCACCATACCTCAAGGATTATGATTGCTCTTTGCTTCAAATGTCAAATGCTCTTTTGATGTGTCCACTATATGTAAGAAGACTTCATGTGTATCCAAGTAGCATGAGAATTCAATCCAAGGTGCCAAATAGAGTCCAACTATTCTGTATTCACTCAATTGATCCAAATAGAGTCCAATAGGTGTGTATTCAATACAAAGAGCCAAATAGAGCCCCAAATGTTGTGTATTTTATCCAAATGGTGAAGGAAGAACCAAATGGTGTATGAATTCAATATACCATGTAAATGCTTGTTGGACTATGCGTGAAACCAGCGAAGAGAACGCGATGAATGAGGAAAAAAATGCAAGAGAAAGAACGCGGGTGATTTTCTAAATTTTATGTTCAACAAAGACGTACACGCGCCAGATCTGGCACGTGCGCGCATCTAGCACGTGCGCGTCCTTGCTGAACGTTGTAATGTTTGGTGGGTAACGTTCATTGTATTTATTACCCAACAGATATAAATGTGTCGGGTTATGCCTAGAGCCCCTCCCCCATAAAGGCCCTTAGGACCTCTTCTAACCCATAATCCCTAAGTGCATTTAAGTGCTTCTAGGTGTTTGGGGGTTTAAGGGTATATCTACAAATTTGTGTATTTTGATTTCAAAACGTTAATTTAATTTTCAATTAGAAACATATGTATTACATCAAGAATAATTAAATACATAGTAGATATATATTAATGTTGGATAAGGATTGTTTGGAGGCGCGGTTATTGTGAGATCGGAGTATGTCATATTTGTTCATAATTACCATCATATTTTATTCTCTTAGGGCGATGAAGATGTGACAGAATGCACTTTGATGGTTAGTTTTATTTGTTGGTAAATATTTGCCTGGTTAATTTATGGGGAAGGATAACAGTATTGATACTCCCACCCCTATGGAAGGCTGGCAAAGCATATCACAAAAGGTATAAGCTTGGCTTCATGTAATCTGCAGAGCACTCTTCTTTACATTACTGTATTAATCAAAATCTAAGGCACCTGTTATTTTTTGTCTCAGTGTAGGATGAAGATGATGAGATGTAAAGGAGAAACAAGTAGTCATGGAGGGCCTCCTCATCGTGGAAGATTTTACGAATAGTGTTCATCTGCTGTAAGTGGAATCACAATTGCAATAAAATACGGTTTTTCGTCATGATGATCTGATGATGATGATGATGAAGATCATGATGAAGATGATGATGATGATGAATATGGTGATGATGATGATGACTAATGGAGATGATGATGATGATGATGATGATGATGATGATGATGTTGACAATGATGTTGATGATGAAGATGATGACGAATATGCAGCACATCATCCTCATCATCATCATCATCTTCATCATCATCAACAACATGATCATCATCATCACCATCATCATCGTCATCATCTTCATCATCATCATCATTGTGAGGATGAGGATGATGATGATGATGATGATGGTGGTGGTGGATGATGATGAATATGAGTACGATGAGGAAGATGATGACGATGACAACGAATATGATCATCATCATCAAAATCATCATATTCGTCGTCATCATCTTCATTAGTCATCATCATCGCCATCTTCATCATCCTCACCATCACCATCATCATCATATGATCATGGTCACAATGATCATTGTCTTCGTCATCATAATCAGCATCTTCATCATCCTCATCGTACTCGTCATAGCCATCTTCGTCATCATCATCATCATGGTGATGATGATGATGAAGATGATCATGAAGATGATTATGATGATGAGGATGATGTGCATCATATTCGTCATCATCTTCATCATCAACATCATCATCATCTCCATTAGTCATCATCATCATCATCACCATCTTCATTGTCATCATCATCATCATCATCTTCGTCATGATGATGATGATGATGGTGAAGATGGTGATGATGACGATGGTGATGAAGATCATGATGATGATGATGAAGATGGTGATGATGATGATGATGACGATGAAGATGGTGATAATGATGATGATGATGATGACTAATGGGGATGATGATGATGATTGATGATGATGATGATGTTGATGATGAAGATGATGATGAATATGTAGCACATCATCATCATCTTCATCATCATCCACAACATGATCCACATCATGATCATCATGATCATCTTCATCATCGTCGTCATCATCATCATTGTGAGGACGAGCATGCGGATGATGATGATGATGATGATGATGATGAAGATGATGAAGAAGATGCTGATGATGATGATGATGATGACTAATGGATATGATGATGATGATGATGATAACGAATATGTAGCACATCATCCTCCTCCTCATCATCATCTTCATCATCATCAACAACATGATCATCATCATCACCATCATCATCGTCATCATCTTCATCATCATCATCATTGTGAGGACGAGGATGGTGATGATGGATGATGATGAATATGAGTATGATGATGAAGATGATGATGATGATGATGAATATGATCATCAGCATCAAAATCATCATATTCGTTGTCATTATCTTCATTAGTCATCATCATCGCCATCTTCATCATCCTCACCATCATCATCATCATCATATGATCATGGTCACGATGATCATTGTCTTTGTCATTATAATCAGCATCTTCATCATCCTCATCATATTCGTCATAGCCATTTTCATCATCATCATCATCATCATCATCATCATCATGGTGATGATGATGATGAAGATGATGATGAGGATGAGGATGATGTGCAACATATTTTCCATCATCTTCATCATCAACATCATCATCATCTCTAGTAGTCATCATCATCTCCAGTATTCATCATCATCATCATCACCATCTTCATCGTCATCATCATCATCATCATCATCATCATCATCATCTTCGTCATGATGATGATGATGATGATGATGATGATGATGATGAAGATCATGATGATGATGAAGATGATGATGATGATGATGATGTTGATGACGATGATGATGACGATGATGACTAATGGAGATGATGATGATGATGATGATTATGATGTTGATGATGATGATTATGATGTTGATGATGAAGATGATGGCGAATATGTAACACATCATCATTGTCCACAACATGATCCACAACATGATCATCATCATCGTCGTCATCATCATAATTGTGAGGACGAGCATGAGGATGATGATGATGACGATGATGATGATGATGATGATGATGATGATTATGACGAAGATGTTGTTGGATATGATGACGAATATGCAACATATCATCATCGTCTTCGTCGTGATGATATGATGATGATAATGATGATGATGATGATGATGGTGGATGATGATGAATATGAGTACGATGATGATGATGACTAATTTGGAGATGATGATGATGATGGTGATGATGATGATGATGAAGATGATGAGGAATATGCAGCACATCATCAACATATTAATCATCATCATCAACATGATCATCATCATCAACTTCCTCCTCCTCCTCATCATCATCATTGTGAGGACGCGGATGATGATGATGATGATGAAGATGATGATCATATGATGATGATGATAGTCATCATAACAGTCATCTTCATCATCCTCATCATACTCGTCATCACCATCATCCTTATGATGATGATGATGATGATGATGATGATGACGACGATGATGATGAAGATGGTGATGATGATGATGACTAATGGAGATGATGATGAATATGAAGCACATCATCCTCATCCTCATCCTCATCTTCATCATCATAAACAACATGATCATCATCATCACCATCATCATCGTCATCATCTTCATCATCATCATCATTGTGAGGACGAGGATGATGATGATGATGATGATATGATGATGATGATGATGGTGGTGGATGATGATGAATATGAGTACGATGATGAAGATGATGATGATGATGACGAATATGATAATCATCATCAAAATCATCATATTCGTCATCATCATCATCGCCATATTCATCATCCTCACCATCATCATCATCATATGATCATGGTCACGATGATCATTGTCTTCATCATCATAATCGTCATCTTCATCATCCTCATCATACTCGTCATTGCCATCTTCTTCGTCATCATCATCATCATCTTCGTATCGTCATCATCATCAATCATCGATGATGATGATGATGACGACGAAGATGTTGTTGATCATGATGATGAGGAAGAGGGTGATGACGATGATGGTGGTGGATGGTGATGAATATGAGTGCAATGATGAAGATGATGATGATGTTGATTATCATCGTACTCATCATCAACATCATCATCATCATCTTCATCATCATCACCATCAATGTTGATGATGAGGATGATAATGATGATGATGATGACGTTGACGATGAAGATGATGACCTAGATGTTGATGAAGATGAGGAAGAAGGACAATGATGATGATGGTGTTGATGATGACAATGATGATGATGACGAGGATGATGATGATGATGGTGATGAGGATGAAGAAGATGATGATGATGGAGATGATGTTGATGTTTATGAGGATGGTGATGAAGATGATGATGATGAAGAAGGTGGTGATGATGAAGAAGATGACGATGGTGGAGATGTTAATGAGGAAGGGGGAGATGAAAATGATGATGAAGATGTTGATGATGATGGTGATGGTGATGATGATGATCATTATCATCATCATATTCATCATCTTCATCACCATCATGATCATCATCCTCGTCACCATCATCCTCATCACCATCATCATCATCATCATCATCATCACCATCATCCTCATTTTCATCTTAATCACCATTGCCATCATCATCATCACCATTACCATCATCTCATCATCATCACCATCATCCTCATCGTCATCTTCATCACCATTGTTATCAGCATCATCATCACCATCACCATCATCTCATCATCATCAACATCATCATCAACATCTTCAACATCATTGTAATCTCCCCCTTCCTCATCAACATCTCCATCATCGTCATCTTCTTCATCATCACATCTTCATCAACTTCATGTATCCCCTTGACAAAGGAAATTAAATAACCATACAAAGGCATACAATAGCACGTATGCGCAAGGACGCGTGTGCGCCGTTCTTAATGCGTGCGCGCACCTACGCGTGTGCGCTGTCAATCACGCGTGCACGTAGTTCCGCGCGCACGTTCCTGAATTCAAATTGTTTTTGGCACCCTTGCAGGCTTGGAATTAGCTTCGGATTGCACCTTTAGGCTTGGTTTGATTTATGCCTGATTTATAGCAGAAAACATCAAATGCTGTAACTTTCAGTTTTTCACGACTAGTTCCACATAAGCTCCATGAGTGCACTGCAGATGAAATTGCACATGCTTGTCAAGCTCTGTGTGCATATTCTAAATATATAATTTGAATAGATCTGTTGTTGTTTTCTATTTTTAATTCATTTTTAACTGCACTCATGTCAAATTTGTAAAAAACATAGGTCGTTTATTTGGCCTATAGCTTTTGATTAGCTTACCTATTTCGAAAACAGAAGAGAACCCGCACAAGAGCACAAAAATACCTACAACCTAAAAAAAAAAGTATTTTGATTATTTTTAGACCATGATATGGTGGCTCAACACTTGACCATGTCGTTTTAGGGATTCACTGACTTCAGTAATTTAAAAAAAAATACAAAATTGACTTTTAAAATTTTGGAAAAATAGCCTTGCACAAGATTCTTCTGTTGCCTGCGCCTCTACATTTTTTTTTCTTGTAAATTGAAAATTTACATAGAAAACGGGTGGCTCAACAAAAACATGTGCATTATGTTTGAGAAACAAAATAACATACCAATATTTGAATAATGACATTTTGGGGTGGTTATACCACTTTTCCATAAATACAAGTTATATATTCCGGAAGGTCATCCGTTTTTCTACGTTTCATATGTTTACACATAATCCAAAAACGTTTTGTAGGTACCTCTAATAATTCATTTTAATGATAATAGTTCTGTTTTTTCATAATGTCATTGCAACTAACGTGTCATAATTGGGTATCATTACCTTGCACCAGCCCATATACAAAATCGTTTTTGCATATGCACTTACGGAAGTGCTTCTATGTATGCACATGTATGGAATCCCTTCTGTATATGCACATATACGGAAATGCTTCTGTAAGCATATATGGAAGCCCTTCAGTATATGCACATATACGGAATTGCTTCTGTAAGCATATATGGAAGCACTTTTGTATATGTGCATATACGAAAGTGCTTTTGTATATGAACATATATGGAAGGCGCATATACATAATCGCTTCCATATATTCACATATACAAAAGGCACATATACGGAAGAGCGTAATCATCAACTACATAAATATTTTTTGGGGGGGATCCACTTAAGGAAGAGAATAAAGAAGCATCCTTATCCATATGATGAGTGCAACCATAATCAACTATCCACTCGATTTGAGTGGTTTGAGCATGTAATGCCTGAGAAGTGTTGCTTGAAAAGGTGAAGTTATCTACTAGTTGTTTGATCAAACAATTAGTCTTCTACAAGATGCTTGACCTTTTCTTCCAAATCCATTGTCTTCTCCCAATAGGTTTTCTCCACATGTCCCATATTTTCATAGTAGTGACAGGTTTTCTTCTTTCAATTATTCTTGGTTGATTACGACTCGTCTTTCTTTCCCTTGGGAGGGTGGTCGATACACTCTTGTTCTTTATTATGGGTATCCAATTTACCTTGTTCTTTATAATTTTGCTTGACCTTGCCTTTGAGCAAGTGATTCCAGTGTTTTCTACCAGGATTCCCTTCATCAAGCAACTTTTGTTGATCCTTAATCAATCAATCATAGAAGGTATAAAATGAAAAGGATTGTTGCAACATAATTCTACATGATCAAATTTTGTTAAGCCTAAGTTTAAGCATCATGTACACACTATCGCATATACTAGTTATATGCACTAGTGTATATACAATACCTACACACTGACTGGTCTATATTCTAGTCCAAATACACTAGTGTATATTCTACCACTAGGAATATATACTAGTGTATATTCTAAACTATATACATTGGTGTATATACTAGTTATATACACTGGTGTATATAACTATATTGTACACTAGGCATATACACTAGGGCAATGTACATATGCTAGTTATATACACTAGTGTATATTCTAGTATATACACTAGGCATAAAGTTACATAGGCAGGAATATACTAGTGCATATATTCTAGCATATATACAAATATTTGGTATACTAGACTTGGCATGTATATATACACTAGACTTGTCATATGTGAATTTTGAGTTTCTAACCAAATTAGGAGTTGAGATGTGGTGCTTTTATGATCGTGATGTTTCTCCTGATGGGAAAATACTAATGGTAAGTCTAACAAAAATTGCTTCCCTATATTAAAAGCTCTTATGTTGAAGTAGAACTAGGTAATCTTATTTGAATAATATTATGTGCCTTTCCAAACAAATAAGGACCCTCTCATTCGCATCCATTTTGTTCAATCAATTAAGAAAATGTGCACTAACTTGTATATTCTAACAAGACAATATGCATATACAATAGGAATATACACTAGTGTATATTATATTAGGCATATTTAGTGTATATTCTAAACTATATAATAGTTATATACACTAGTGCATATACTAGTACACTAGGCATATATAGTAGGGTATATATACACCTTCCGTATATGCGCATATAAGAAAGGTGCATATACGGAAGGCGCATATACCAAAGTTGCATATACATAAGAACTCCCCTACATGTGCTTCCATATACACACCTTCTATATATGAACATATACGAAAATGTTCCATATATGCGCATATACTGAAGCACTTTCATATATGCATATATATACGGAAGCACTTTCATATATGCATATACAGAAGCACTTTCATATATGTGCATATATGGAATCGCGCATATACAGAAATATGGAAGGCGCATATACGAAAGTGTTTTTGTATATTCCCATATACAGAAGGAACACATGTTAAATTTTCAGAAATTACTTCAATCTGATCTAGGATCTTAACTGAGAGAACAACATGTACAGCATATCTACAGCATATTAATCATGGACACAATAATGCAAGCACACAAGAGACACAGAGTTTACTTGGGGAAAACCATAAAGGTGAAAAACCCCAATAACTTCCTTAGAGATAGATAGAGCAATGATACAACCAGAATACAAGAGATAGTCTTCTCCTAGCAGCAGAGCCTCCTCCTCCACAAGTGCGCCACTCTCCAAAGTGTGAGTGAGAGAATAGAATGTGTAAAATGAGAGAGAGACACTCTCTATTTATACACTAACTTGATTTGACCTTTACTCAACTAGGTCGGCCTCAACTTAACCACTTAACATAATGCTGACTGGGCCGACCCCCACTAGGGTGGTATAATAACCCTTTGACCCACATGGCCAACCCCCAATAGGGTGTTCTAATAACCCTTTGACCCACATGACTTATATAGGGCCGACCCCAACAAGGTGGTCTAATAACCCATCAAGTATAAGTTACGACACTTACAATATAAATGATGACACTTCCGTATAGAGGAATAATAACATCTCTATAGGAATACAATATACATATATGTGAAATACATTTTGAAGTTACATATACATCAACACTCCCTCTTAACTAGGAAGGTATTTCTCGACACAGGTCTCTTACCACAAGTCATCTTCTCTAGATCATCATCACTGGATAATCGTCATCGAGTCATCATCATCGTCACTGCTGCTGCTATCTCAATCAATCTCTGAATCTACTCGTCATAGGAAGTTCTACAGAGCCAGTCCTTTTTCATACTGGATGTAGGCCCACCACCTGCAGGTCTTCATCATCACTGGCCATACTCTGGAATCCTCAGGACTTATAACGTGCATCACAAAACCTTGCAAGAGCATCCCAGGACTTATTACGGGCACACAGCCCAACCTATCGGATCTCCCAGGGAGCCATTACATGTGACCCTACCACAAAACCTCGAAAGAGAATCCCAGGACTGATTACGAGCACACAGCTCAACCTATCGGATCTCCCAGGGAGCTATTATATGTGGTCACCACAAAACCTTGCAAGAGCATCCCAGGACTTATTACGAGAACACATCCCAACCTATTGGATCTCCCAAGGCAATATTACATGTGGTCATGGCAAAACCTTGCAAGAGCATCCCAGGACTTATTACGAGCACACAGCTCAACCTATTGAATCTCCCAGGGCACTATTATATGCCATAGGAAAAAACCTCGAAAGAGCATCTGCCAGATATCCCAGGGAGCTATTATATGCCAGTGGTAAAACCTTGCAAGACTATCTGCAGATCTCCCAGGGCGCTATTATATGTCCTCCCAAAGCAAAACCTTGAAAGAGCGTTTTCCAAATCTCCCAGGGAGCTATTATATGCCAGTGGCAAAACCTAGCAAGAGAATCTGTAAACCTCCTAGGGCGCTATTATATGCTTATTTGCACAACCTATCCACGGCCACAGAGTATCAACCTGATACTCACCATACATCATCCTGATGTATACATGATCATCCTGATCATCATCACTGCAACATCCTGCTGCAAGTCATCTGGAGCAACATCCTGAAGCTTGTCATCCACAATCATCTTGATCATATCATGCATCTACCTAATGCATACCAAGTATCTACCTGATACATATCATCATAAATGATCCACCTGATCATACAATGTATCCACCTGATACAAATACAAATACATGATCCACCTGATCATACAATGTATCCACCTGATACAAATACAACTACATGATCCACCTGATCATACATGATACATATCAACATACATGATATACCTGATCATACAATGTATCCACCTGATACATATACAGATACATGGTCCAAGCATCCAACATGATGCATATACAAAATACATACAAATGATCCAACCGATCATATCAAGCATCCAACATGATGCGTACATACATATACATATAAATGATCCAACTGATCATATCCAGCATCCTCCTGATGCATATACAGAGCAGTAACTGGAGCATCGTCCTGATGCTCATAATCCAGTGCTTACATCCACAGCCATGTGAAGGATCCTCCTTCCAACATGCTTGGAATGGCTTCTGCAAATGTGTCCATCACTTCTTCCTCAAAGTGTCATCAATCCAAAGAACACCAAGCCTCTCTCTGAAGTACTCGACCTTCACTCTGGCTAGTGGTTTCGTCAGCACATCAACAATCTGCTCGTCCGTCGCAACATACAGGAGCTTCACTGCTCCTCTCTGCACCATATCCCTGATATAGTGATATTTGATCTCGATGTGTTTCGACCTGTCGTGAAACACTAGGTTCTCAGACAGCTTCACACAACTCTGGTTATCACAGAAGATACCAGTAGCATCCAACGGGAGATCAAATAACTCAGACAGTAGCTTCCGAAGCCATACTGCCTCACAACTAGCCAAACAGGCTGCAACATACTCTGCCTCGGCTATACTCAGTGCTACGCAGGACTGCTTCCTGCTAAACCAAGAGATCACACTTGATCCCATACTGAAGCAGCACCCAGATGTGCTCTTCCTATCTGTAGCATTGCCTGCTCAATCTGAATCAACATAACCTTGCAAGTTAAACTTTTGATTCGCATCATACTTGAGCGCATAATCAATTGTACCCTTCAAGTACCTCAGAATATGATTTATAGCTACCAGGTGAACACTCCTCAGATCCGTCAGGAACTGGCTCAATGTGTTCACCGCAAAGCAAATATATGGTCTCGTGTTCGTCAGGTGCATCAAGGACCCAATCATCTGACGATACATAGTGATATCAACTGGCTTAGATGAAGCATCACACAGAAGCTTCAGGTTCGATGCCATAGCTGTGGCCATAGCCTTGCAATCCATCATCCTGAACCTCTTTAGGATCTCTACTGCATACTTCCCTTGTCCAAGGAAGATTCCATCTGCACTCTGCCACACCTCCATGCCAAAAAAAAATAGTGTATCATCCCCAAGTTCTTCATCTCAAACTCGGCAGCAAGCTTCCGCTGCATGTCGGCAATCAATCTATCCTCACCTATTATAAACAGGTCATCCACATACACTAGTAGTATCACTGGATTTCCTTCCTCAACCTTGTAGTAAAGGTTGGAATCCACTTTACTCTTGGTAAAGCCCAAACTGGATAGAAAGCTGTCTATTCTACCATACGAAGTTCTGTCTGTCATGTGTCTCAGAACCAAGTGGCTTCTCCACATACGCTTCTTCTTCAACTACACCATTCAAGAAGGCTGTCTTGAAATCCATCTGGTGTATCTTTCACTTCATCACTACAGCAAGAGCAAGTACTGATCTAATCGAAGTGTATCTGGCTACAGGAGCAAAAGTCTCTATGCTACCACCTGCAGCATGCTTGATATGTAGATCCTCTTGGAAGTCACTATAGACTCCCCTTCAGGTCTTGGGACTGCATCCCAAACATCTTCATGATCAACTGGTACTCCTCGATCATGGCATTCTTCCCAGATCCTGGGAACTTCAATATCTTCAATATTTTCAATAGATAACTTTGTTGCTAAACAAATGTTGTAGTCCTTCTTTGGTAGGTGATGGTATACGATCTTTCCTACACAACAAGTTAAATTGCATGCTTAGAAAACATCTCATAGTTTTCAGAACAAATTCTTACACATAAAGAAATATGTCATACAGTCATGCAATTATCTTAGCCAATGCTTCAATACAACATTTATCCATATTCCATAACTTTCTAGACGCCTTCCAATCTCTACCAGAACATTGTTAAGAGTGTGCACATCTCCTAACATGTCAGCAAAGAGGTTTCATTCTAGATAAGTAGCAATGGAATGTTGTACAGTGCCATAGGCCACTTACTCATGTATATTAGTAGTATACTGTTCATCAATGCAACTATTCTAATATGCATAATACACAACCTAATTCTAGGAACATAAGCATATACATCATTGAACAACATTATGTAAGAAATGACAATTCAAATACTTATCTTTGTTTGGTTGCTGGGTGGACTCCTTCTGAATCTTTGCAACTCCATTCTGATGTGGATTGTGAGAAGTGGTCAACTCCCTTTGAATATCTGCATCCTTGCAGAAACTACTGAAGTGTGCTCCTTTGCTTTCTTGCAGGAACAACTGGAGTGTGCTCCCTCTTAATCTTTGCTTCCTGGATTACCTTATATCCATCCTTAATCACTATGCATGCTTATTAGTATCATCATTGTGTTATCCTTGATGTCTCATACATAATCACACATTTATTAGTCTAATCTTAATACTATCAAAACACAATAATCTCAAGCATGTATAGTCAGGATCATTTCAAACACAGATAATAAACATTAGTATTCAAGGTTTCAGGGAAGTCTTCTTTTTCTCATACATATTCTTATTTGATCATAGGACTCTTCTGGTTAGTTGAATCATTAATCAAGATAAGAGATCTAATATGCATAAAACCCGTGATTATTCAAACCTATACCTTCATGATTCTTCTGGTTAGTCATATCATCAATTATGGTAAGAAACATAATATGCATACAACCATGACTATTCAAACCTATGACTTCATGAATAATCATTATCAACAACACAACAATACAAGGTAGGATTCTAGCTTGATATAGGAAAAACATACCTGGATTAGCATGCTAGCTAGTTATGTCTAACGTACCCGCATAATGTCTTCTGGTTCTCTTCAGTGACTTGTGCTAGTAACCTGCATGACTCATAAGTTAGCCATTGTAGAACCAAGTTATACATACCTCGTAAGTAGATCTTCTATATGATCCATGACAATGGATGAATCTTTGTCTTCATGTCATCATGATCATATGTTCTTGAACTAGAACATGATTTGTCTTTCTTGGTGTACCTTTCATGTTAGAGGACAACATAAACCTCATACAACACCATAATGCATTAGTACAATCATAAATGTCAACACCCTAGTGTATGCATTCATAATTTTGTTAAGGTGATACGAAAAGTCTAAAATCAAGATTGTTCTAACCATAATAACATGAAGACAAACATATCATAAACTTAATCATGAACAAATCTCGAGACATACCTGGATGAGTCATACCTGTCGAGATTGCTTGTAATCTTCTTATGTAAGGCCTTAGCCTCATCTCCCTCTGAAACCGTAACTTGTTCACTTATGCAGGTGACCAATCCATCCTCTTCTAGGATTAAACCAATCCACCTGATTTGCAAGAACTGGATCTGGAGTTGTAATAGGGTTTGTCAGAGAAACCCCAAAAATTCAAACTTTGAATTTCAAACTTCCAAAAGGATAGAAATATGAGCCTTGATGAGCTAATCAAGCTGGTATATTCAGAATTTGAAAACTGCAAAATTTCACTCCTTAATTTTGCCTTTGAAACTTTCGGATTCACTCGACGTGACCCCGAACTGGAATTTGATGAATCCCACTCTTCTTCCCAATCAAAAGGTTTGATACAAAGCTCTAAGCTTCTATTTTTATGAGGAGCTTCCAGTCGTGGTCACAGATTTCAAAAATTCCCATTTTTGCAGAAGCCCTAATTTTCCACTTTTCTGATCAAAGTCCCGAACTAGGGTCTGATCAAGCCTGGCCTTCTACCCAACCAAAAATTCTGATATTGGTCTCTAAATTTCGATTTTGAGTAGCATTCAGCCGTGGTCTCCGATTACAAAAATTCCAACTTTATCCGAAACCCTAAATTCCGGAAGCCATGAATGAAGGTGCTAAAAAATAATTATTTTATGACAGAAATATGTACCTGATTGTTTCTAGTGTAACTCTGAACTTTTCGATCCACAGGGTCTGAAAAAATTTCCTGAGATAGCTCGACCTGTCATATTTCCATCCCGGTAGGTGTGCCTCAATTGGATTCTCTGAGCGAGAGTTATGCCAAGTGTCACAACGTGGCCTGTTTATGGGATAAAACATGAGATAAAACTTGTACGGCGTGCCACGTGCCATGGGTTCAACTTCAGCCTCTGAAAACGTTTCCTGAGATAGTACAGTATGTGTACTACCTGTCACTTTTTAGGAAATTTCATTTGGAGCTTCCTAGCCCAAGTTATGACCTTTTTTCCAAGGTCACCTGTTTATGAATGAGATCTGGAAGAGGCAGAAACCCTATATTGACAGATCATAAATCACAAAGTACAACGAATTAGAAGTTTTCCTTTGGACACAAGGTACAGGGGGATCTGATCTTCGACTTGTAAAAGTTTCAGATCCGAAAACTTCGCCAAAATGGATTTATAGCGAAAGTTCTATGATGGCTGGTTTTTGCTATATCAAGCCCTAGCATCGTAAGTGCAACAAGTGTCATACATGCCATATCATGCCTTCTTTTGTGCTAGCTCTGATACCATGTTAAATTTTCAGAAATCTCTTCAATCTGATCTAGGATCTTAACTGAGAAAACAACATGTACATCATATCTACAGCATATTAATCATGGACACAATAATGAAAGCACACAAGAGACACAGAGTTTACTTGGGGAAAACCATAAAGGTGAAAAAACCCAATAACTTCCTCAGAGATAGATAGAGCAATGATACAACCAAAATAAAAGAGATAGTCTTCTCCTAGAAGCAGAGCCTCCTCCTCCACAAGTGCGCCACTCTCCAAAGTGTGAGTGAGAGAATAGAATGTGTAAAATGAGAGAGACACACTCTCTATTTATACACTAACTTGACTTGACCTTTACTCAACTAGGTCGGCCTCAACTTAACCACTTAACATAATGCTGACTGGGTCGACCCCCACCAGGGTGGTCTAATAACCCTTTGACCCACATGGCCGACCCCCAATAGGGTGTTCTAATAACCCTTTGACCCACATGACTTATATAGGGCCGACCCCAACAAGGTGGTCTAATAACCCATCAAGTATAAGTTACGACACTTACAATATAAATGATGACACTTCCGTATAGAGGAATAATAACATCTCTATAGGAATACAACCACTTCCGTATAGAGGAATAATAACATCTCTATAGGAATACAACCACTTCCGTATAGAGGAATAATAACATCTCTATAGGAATACAATATACATATATGTGAAATACATTCCGAAGTTACATACACATCAACAACACATATGGAAGTGTTTTGTATATGCGCATATATGAAAAATGGAAACACTCGCATATTCAAAAGCACACAATTCCATAAATGCACCTTCTGAATAAATCAATCTCAATAATTATTAGAGGTTTGATTCTTTCAAAAGCCATTACTTTATGTGAGAAATCATTTTTTGTTTCAAAAATTACAAGATCGTTTGTATATCATGCGCATTATTATATTTGTATATCATCTCTTTAATAGTAAACTCCAAAAATGATTGAGAAGTCGCTATATTTGCATACTTTTAATTCAGTTTATTGTGAAAGAAAAAGAAAGCCAGAATGGAAACAAGAGGCAGCGTGACTATGCTAATTACATTTGAAAATAACGAAGATACCCAAGATATACTACCTAGGTATTTATATCTCTTCCGCGGTCATGGAGGAGATATAGAATGTGCGATGCTCAAAAAGAATTACGCATTGATGTCAGAGGTTCATGAAGGCACTCAGACACCATTATGGCCATTTATGTTCTGTTAGGATCACTCAAGGTCAAATAGTGCTATAGCAGGAACCATCCCCATCCTCATCGTTTGCATCGACATTTTAGTCATCTTCATTGTCCTTACCATAATTGTCAACATCGACATTATCGTGATCGTCATCATCATTGGTATCATCATCATCATCATTGTAATGATGAAAAAGGCATCCTACTAAATTACATGAATTTTGTAAAGGACTGCTTTGGCCTTTGACTGGGATGGGTCTTAATTAGAAATTGTACTCATAATCATTTAGGTCATTAGGGAGACTTAGGTCTACACTATTATTTCACCCAACTAGGTCATTTAGGTTCCATTATAGTCACTCATACACCATTAGGATCATACACTCATCATTACCATATTATAGTCAAATCATAATCAACGTCATATAATTGTCATAATGCATCATCATCATCGTAGAAATGTTGATATGGTCACATTAGGCTCATTCAAATTTTAAAGGGACACTTAGATGCCGTTAGGGTCATGAAAATGTTGTTAGGGACAATCAGATGCCGTTAGGGTCACTAAGGTTCCATTAGGGTCATTTAGGTGCCATTAGGATCAATCAAGATCAAATAGTGATATCACATGCATCATCATCATTGAAATCGACATCATCATCGCCATCATCATCCTAATCATCATGCTTGTAATAAAGGACCGTCATCATCATTTTCTTGTTTAAACAAAATTTCACAAACAAATCAATTACAATATTCACATTCATATATTAATTACTAAAATTACATTTAAAATTAGGGTAACATAATTAATATTAGGTGTCAAAATGGAGTGGACTTTGTAGCTAATATTTTGATGTTCCATTTCTTATGACTCTCCCATGTGGTGGAATTCTATGCACATTTGTTGGTTAGATTTCTTGTGAGTTGGATCTCTTATTAAGCAGAGGTCCTTTGTAGTTCATCAATGTTCCTAGTCATGAAAGTTCCATAGAATTATGATTGATAAGAATTCTCTATTAATTATTTATTTATAAATGTCTCCATTTGAGTGAGCCTATATTCCTACCTACTATCCATTTGGAGTACCTTCTCTCCCAATTGCACCAATTGAACTCTACACTTGTCCGACTCTGCCATAACATTAGAGAGGGAGTCTTTACGTTCATCAAACCTATTCTTTAGAAATGGAAATAGTTTAGTAGAGGTCTCAAGTTTATTTTCCATCTCTTCCATGCATTGATCATACATTTGAACCTTCTCTTTCAAGTTCCTTTTGTATTCTTGAAGTTGGGCATTGTTGGCCTACAAGAATTCCAACCTTCCTCTATTTTCTTTATCAATGCTAAGTGTGCAAAGGTTTATTCACATTCTGGAAATTATGTCATGGTCAAGGATTCAACTGCTTTGATACCATATGGACCATAAATTAGGGACTTGTATCTCACTTTCTTCACCAACACAGATACTAAGTGGGCTATATGTCCATTGTTTACGGATCAATTTACCATTTGGATCCCAATGGAGATAGGAAGTAGGATACCCTTTATCAGGCCACACAAGGTGCTATGTTGAATGAAGTAACCTATGGATTCAACTATGATCACATAAATTATTGAAGCTGAAGAGAATCATTTTTAGATAGACCAAAATAACTCATTTTTTTTAAATGACTTGATTAACAAAGAGGCATGATGAGGCATTTGATAATAGTGTTTCCTCTACCTATGCAAAAAAATGGCCAAAACCTATGGCCTGCAAATGGACATGGTAAATAGCTACTCTATCCAAGCATAAGATTTATGAAATTCAAGGTTATGAATAAATCCCCAAACCCCCAACACCTATTAATCCCAATCGCACATTCCTAGATTCCTACCACATTATCCAAGATGAATTCCCCATAAATGAACCAAGTCTATTCAAGTCTAAAACTATGGGAAAAGAGATAATGTAGCCTTATGGATATGGCATTAAACAAATTTTAAAGGACACATTAAGTAGCATAATGGGTCTCTAGCTAGTGATAATGTTAGGGTCACCCACTTTGTGATTGAACTGGATAAGTTCTCCATTAATGAAAGAGCCAAAATACCTTTTTCCAGATTGCTTCCTTGTATAGTTTGACTAGATTAGGTTCAACGCTATTCCAAGTGGCTTTGAAAATTCATAAGGGTAACCATTCAACACCTCATACTTGTGGTCAACTATCACCATTAAGGAATGAAATCCTTCAAATGGTGGGTGACCTCAATAAGTGGAAAAATACACTTTTGAAATATTTTGAGGCTTGGATGACAGACCCCTCTATCAAGGCACAAAAATATCTACCATACAATGTCATGTGGGGATTGTGGTGTGCAAAAATAAAATGATTTTTCAAGGGGATAGGAAGATTGTTGGTATGGTATCTCATAAAATAAGGCTCTTCTATACAGAAGGGTGGAAAGCTCACAAGACGAGGATATCCAAGGTCCTTAAAATTCAAGTCAGTGATTTCACCACAACTTGAATTTTAAAATTCCTACAAAAGGGTCCTAGGGATGTGTGGAGTTGAGGCAACTCTCTTTATTAATAAGCATCATTTTTTATTCTTAAAATATGGTGCTACGCAAGGCACAAATAACAAAGCAAATTCTTTCCCTTTGGATTCTAATGAAGTTTGTAGAAAACCAAGGTTTAAGAGACTAGCATATTATGGGTGAGTCAAGAGCACTAATGAACTGGTGCAATGGAAAATGCAATATTTCCAATCTAACCCTTGATCCTATAATTGAGAGTTTTGGAGGCTAAAACTATGTTTGATCACATTTTTTTTACACACACACACACATATTTCAAAAGATGTGCTAAATTTATAGTATGGTACACTAATATATCAAGAATTAAAGGGTTTCCAAATCTATGCATAAGTTTATTTATCCATTATGTAATTTGTGAGCTGGGTAAAAAAGAGTGTGTATTTGGAGTTAATGATGTCTTGATAAAGTAAGTTTCAAAATATATAGCTAACATTGAACTTTGATAAGAAAGAATATATTGTCTTAATAAAATAAGTCTAAAAATAGTTAATGATATGACTATAATATATAGAAGTTATTGATATATATATTTCATTTCACTTTCATAAATTTGTTAAAAATATATCATGATAATATTATTCCACCAATATATTTAAAATATATAAAATTGTTAAAAATATCTAATAATAATTTCTTTCCTTTTTGTTTTAGAAAATTTTTAAATTTTATTACAAATCCACCTACAATAGCATATAACATTATAAAAAAAGAAAATCATTATGACATTATATCACGACATATTATAAATAAATAAATTGATAATCATTATAACTATATATATCACATTACATATTACAAATAAATTGATATATCACGTGACATATTACAAATAAATAAAATGATATATCATATTACATATGAAAAATAAATTGATAGCATAAATTTGGGAAGATAGGTTTATTTAACTTTTCATAATTTTATTAAATAAATATAAATATGAATTAGAATTAAAATTGATAATCTAATTCAAGTTTAAATTTATATTTTTATTAAAAATTATTTTATTTTATTTTTATAAAATAAAAATAAAAATTTATATTAATTAATTAACATAACATTCACAATGTCATTTTAAAATTTAAAAAATAATGAAAAAATAATATTAAATTAAAAATAATAATTAAAATTATCATTAAAAATAAAAATAAAATTATATATATATATATATATATATATATATATATATATATAATTAATATAAGGAAAAATTATTATTTTTAAATGAGAAATATGTATAGATATGTAATTGTAAAGATAAAATATTAAAAAAATATCTTTAAAAAATGAGAAACATCAAACTATAGATATGTCATTATAAAAATTCAAATTAATATAATAATAAATATAATCCTATAAAAATATCTTAAAGAATGAGAAACATCAAACTATAGAATCCGTGTCATTATTTTGGAAGATATACAATATCAAATGCATAAATTATATAATTTTATCATAAAAGTTGTTATAATTACACTAAAACATAATTTATTTAATTTTATTATAATTATTTTTATAAATAAGAAAAAACTAGTTCATGTAGTTTGGGTTGTTGAGAGGAATGATTATTACTCTTCTCACGCGGGTTCAATTTTTGTAAATAATATTATGCTTTTGTTGAGTCTTTATATATTGACTAAAAAAAAAGAAAAAAATTCATTATATCAAAATTCACTATAAAACTTTTCATAAATAAGAAAAGCATCAATTGAAACAACCAATTTTCTTTTTTTCTTTTGAAAGTTCACCACATAACCTTCTACAAATTGGAAAAACTCATTACACCATGCTTCACTAAACAATCAATTTTCTTTTTGTTCAAATTACTTGCAAGTACTTTTGTATGATTTCTTTTGTACCCATAAAGATTGTTACTACTTGTAACAAATCCATGTTTCCTTTCACAACCTTTCTTAAATCTTCCAATACCCCTTGGAAAACAATAAAATCTGATTCTAATTACCAAATTCAATTAAGTCTTTGGAAACATCTTCAAGTTTGCACAATCCATCACATTAAATAAAAGCATTGCATCTTTTTTTTTTTTAACTCCAAATTTTGTTGCTTAACCAATGATAATAAATGTTTTTTTCACCAAATTCTTTAGGGAAATTCCTTACCTCGAGACAAAAAATAATCTCCAAATGCCTTAGATTTTGGAGCTTGCATAAATTTTGAAGCTCTACCAACATCAAACACTCATATAATTTAAGATAGCGCAATTTTTTTAAACTGCATACTTCATTGTTCATGTTGATTTCCTTCATCTTGATCTCCATTTTTGTAAAATTACAACGTTTCAAGGAAAGGCTTCTCAACGTGGACATATTATTTATGTGCAGGAGTAGGCATTCCGTGTTGGGGAGCATCTCGATGAAGAGCAAGAGGAGAGTGTCCATTTCGGTCATACCTCCTAGAGTTTAGTCCTTAGTTTCCCCTCATTAATAGCTTCTTAGTAGTTTTGTTGAGCTAACTTTAAGTTGCACCAAATCGCCTAAACTCTCCATACTCTCCATAGAGGCAATTTTGACTTTTTTTTGTATTTAGTTCATTTCAGTTTTGTTTATATACTGCATGTATTCATATACTAGTTTAGTCACTTAACTTGTGGTCGGTGAACATCGATAGGCTGCTATAAGTTAAGTGTTACAAATAGGTAATAAGTTATCTATTACATGTTGTGTGCTATGAATCCCCTTATTTATGCATGGAATAAGAGTTATCCATGCATTAGCTACCAGTTATTCATGCAACAACTATCAACTATTTTTTATATTATTTTATTTATTTTATAATTGTTTATTTCAAATTTTGAACAATTACCATAAAATCAATATGGACACTACAATTGTCTCATCCTTGTGCAATCTAGGAAAATCATAGATACTAGTCTACCCCAAATTCTAAGATCTAAACACCTATCGATGTAACAAGTATTGCAAAGACAAGATGTTATAAGGCAGATATTGCAAATGTTTGCATCCACTAAGGCCCAGATACTTGAGGGATCTCAACATATGAATGTTAGATGGTAATTATTTGATGTTAGTGAAGCATAAGGATATGGAGGTGTCCAAGACCCGTAAAAGATTTAGGGAGTTATGTTTTTTGCATTCCTGATAACTTAAGGCATATTAAATGTTTCAAACAGCCCACCTTCTTTGGCAATGAGCTCGTTGACGCTTCGCTCAAATCCAAAACCTTGAGAGACGGCATATTGTCGATCACCCTTTTTGGAATTTTTGTTAATCCCATGTCTTGGGAAATTAGCAATGAGCAGATTTATGAATATGAAGAATATTGCGGAGGAGAACTCAATTTATTGCCACACAGGAAAATTCATTTGATTTTTGAGGACTCATTATTTTGCAAATGCTCCAAACCATTACTTGCACAAGTGTAGACATTTTCTTAATTCTTAGAAATTGGGATTGCCAAATCATGCACGACTTTGAGCATCCTTAAGCAAAGCAGGCGCCCATCAACGTCTCTCACCCTCGGTTCAATAAAAAAAAATCTGCTAAAAGGTAGAGATAAAACTTTATGAGTTCAAATGGGTCTTGCATCGTAAGGCAAACTAGGCGCCCTTTAGTGTTTCTTATCATTGATTCAATGAAATAATGATCTGCTAAAATGTGTGCGGGTCCATTTTGTAGCATTTCCACTGTAGGGACCCCTTATCCCATCCAAAAAAGAATCACGTCCTGGGAATCAATAATTTCATCTTCTGAGAAGGCAGTAGCATACATGGCTCAGTATTCCAGGATCTAGAAACTGAATAGCGATCAGAACTTCCAAATCATAAGTAAATGCTATAAAATTATTAACTCTACCCCTATCAACGCGGCACTACACTATTCATTATATCCACTTCAAGAATTGATATAACTAGCAACAAGCACATTAATAATATTATTAATGTGTTCGACTACGCCGATAGGCATAAATGGGACACATACTATAGGAAAAAAACATTAATATGAAAAGTATGTGCCCAATTTATGCCTATCGACGTATTCGAACACATTAATAATATTATTAATGTTGTTGTTGCTAGTAACGGGTGTGCACATACACGTATCTTGGAAATATTAATAGAATAATATTGTTTAATAATTTTAATGAAATACATAATTTAATTGTTTGATTAATAACATTGTTTAATTAAACAATATTATTATTTTATAATAATTAATTAAACATAATAATTATAAAATAATTTAATTCATATTATAGTTATTTAGTTAATAATAATATTAGTTAATTAGTTAATTAATGATTATTTACCTAGCATAGATCCAAATCCTAGGTTCTATTAAGCGCCAAGAGGGATCAAATCTCTCTCATATTTACTTTTTACTTTGTATTATTCTTTTTTGTTTACTTTGTATTATTTTGTTACTCGACAAACTTGACAAACAACACATGTTACAAGATCTCCCTCATACTGGGCTGTAGAGCGCCTCTCGGCGCAATTAATAATATTAATAGATTAATATTATTTAATGATTTTAATGAAATCCATATTTTAATTGTTTGATTAATAATATTGTTTAATTAAACACTACTATCATTTTATAATAAGTAATTAAACAAAATAATTATAAAATAATTTAGTGAATGATAATATTAGTTAATTAATTAATTAATATTGTTATTTATTTAATAATAATATTAATTAATTAAATAATGAATAATATATTATATAATCATTTGTTATTTAAATAATTAATTATTATATTATAATTAATTAACATTGTCAATTTATTAATATTGGAGATATGTGTAATATTCTGAT
Organism: Larix kaempferi; assembly: GCA_027924585.1. NCBI lineage: Eukaryota > Viridiplantae > Streptophyta > Pinopsida > Pinales > Pinaceae > Larix > Larix kaempferi. The sequence continues at coordinate 7,118,074 of BSBM01000125.1, read as the reverse complement.
ATATTTTGGAGATATTTATTAACATTATGATATATTTGACACGTTAATATTTTTTTTTAATAATTTTTAATAAAATAAAATAATTTAATTATTTATAATATAATAATATATTATAAAAGCTATTATTTAATTATATTTTAATAAATGATGAAAACATAAAAAAATATTAAAAAATATAATAATTACTTAATTAATTGTAATTCAATAATTAATTAAATAATAATATCATTTTTAAATATAATGATAATGCTTTGACGATTGTCACAATATGATTTACGTAACATAACCATAATGAAACATGACCATGAAGGAATGTTGCAATCCAACACAAGCCTTGATGAACGTCAAATTTCACATCTTGGGCATTATCGCAATGCGACATAACTCTTGATGAACGCCACAATGCAAACCTTAATGAACATCAAATTTCACATTGGGAATATGTCGCATATTGGGTTGTGTTGGCATATGTGTCACATAATGGGCATTGTCGCAATGCGACATAACCCTTGATGAACGCCACAATGCAACGTAACCCTTCATAAACAGGTCACAATAAGACATCAACCTTGATGAACGTCAAATTTCACATCTTGGGCATTGTCACAATGCAACATAACCCTTGATGAATGCCATAATGGAACATAAGCATTGATAAGCATTGCAATGCGACACAAACCTTAATGAACGTCAAATTTCACATTGTGAATATGTCGCATCTTGGGTTGTGTCGCCATATGTGTCACATATTGAGCATTGTCGCAATGCGACATAACCCTTGATGAATGCCACAATGCAACGCAACCCTTGATAAACATCGCAATGCGACATAAACCTTAATGAACGTCAAATCTCACATTTTGGGCATTGTCACAATGCGACATAACCCATGATGAATGCCACAATGTAACATAAGCTTTGATAAGCATCACAATGTGATACAAACCTTAATGAATGTCAAATTTCACATTGTGAATATGTTGCATCTTGGGTTGTGTCATCATGTGTCACATATTGAGCATTGTCGCAATGCAACATAACCCTGATGAATGCCACAATGCAACGTAACCCTTGATAAACATCACAATGCGACATTAACCTTGATGAACACCAAATTTCACATTGTGAATATGTCACATCTTGGGTTGTGTCGCCATATGTGTCACATATTGAGCATTGTCACAATGCTACATAACCCTTGATGAACGCCACAATGCAACGTAACCCTTGATAAACATTACAATGTGAAATAAACCTTTATGAACACCAAATTTCACATTGTGAATATGTCGCATCTAACCCTTGATGAACATATAACCCTTGTTCAATGTCACAATGTGACATAACCCTTGTTGAACACCGCAATGCAACATAACACTTGATATACATCACAATGTGAGATAGCGCTTGACGAATTTTGAATGTCAAATTATTAATGTGTCACATCTTGGACATTGTTGGCATCAAATTTCACATCATGGGCATTGTCGCAATGCGACATAACCCCTGATAAATGCAACAATGCGACATAACCCCTGATAAATGCAACAATGCAACGTAACCCTTGATAAACATCACAGTGCGACATAAACCTCGATGAATGTCAAATTTCACATTGTGAACATGTCGCATCTAACCCTTGATGAATGCCACAATGCAACATAAGCCTTGATAAACATCACAATGCGACATAAACCTTGATGAACGTCAAATTTCACATCTTGGGCATTGTCGCAATGCGACATAACTCTTGATGAACGCCACAATGAAAACCTTAATGAACATCAAATTTCGCATTGTCGCAATGCAACGTAACCCTTGATAAACATCACAATGTGACATAAACCTTTATGAACACCAAATTTCACATTGTGAATATGTCGCATCTAACCCTTGATGAACATATAACCCTTGTTCAATGTCGCAATGCGACATAACCCTTGTTGAAAGCCGCAATGCGACATAACACTTGATATACATCACAATGTGAGATAGCGCTTGACAAATTTTGAATGTCACATTATTAATGTGTCACATCCTGGGCATTGTTGGCATCAAATTTCACATCATGGGAATTGTCGCAATGCGACATAACCCCTAATAAACGCCACAATGCAACGTAACCCGTGATAAACATCACAATGTGACATAAACCTTGATGAACGTCAAATTTCACATTGTGAATATGTCACAACTAGCCCTTGATGAATGCCACAATGCAACATAAGCCTTGATAAACATCACAATGTGCCATAAACCTTGATGAACGTCAAATTTCACATCTTGGGCATTGCCGCAATGTAACATAACTGTTGATGAATGCCACAATGCAAACCTTAATGAACGTCAAATTTCACATTGTGAATATGTTGCATCTTGGGTTGTGTCGTCATATGTGTCACATATTGGGCAATGTTGCAATGCGACATAACCCTTGATGAACGCCACAATGCAATGTAACCCTTGATAAACACCACAATGCAACATAAACCTTGATGAACATCAAATTTCACATCTTGGGCATTGTCGCAATGTGACATAACTCTTAATGAATGCCACAATGCAACATAAGCCTTGATAAGCATCACAATGCGACACAAACCTTAATGAATGTCAAATTTCACATTGTAACACTACTAAAAGAGAAGAGAATAAGTCAGGAATCTTTCATTCTTCTAATGTTTCTTGTGATGGTGTATTTGTAAGAAATGCAATAGAAAAAGTAAAATATAAAAGCTTATTTTAGCAAGCATGATATTTTTAAAATGCTTAGATTTTACTAATTATATTTCACTTTCAATGAAATTTCATCTTTTCAATATTAGAGCAATGAATAAATGCTTACATGGTATTTGTTAATATAGTATTTTTTAATATTCTTGCTTGAAAAACCATATAATATAATATTTCTTTATATTTATTATAAAATATATATACTTTTCTTTATTGTATCTATAATGATATTTAAATTAATTATAAAATTGGATTTTTTTATTATTAGTTTATATATTATTAAATAATTAAACTTTTATTTTGATCAATGCATTAGAACTTTCATTTTTTCAACATATTATGAATATCAATATTATGCGACACAACACATAATTGAATTGGTAAAAGTATATACATATTCTGAATATCAATATTATGCGACGCAACACACAATTGAATTGGTAAAAGTGTATAAACATATTATGAATATCAATATTATTATGAATATCAATATTATGTGACGCAGCACATAATTGAATTGATAAAAGTGTATACATACTATGAATATCAATATTATGCGACGCAACACATAATTGAATTGGTAAAAGTGTTTACATATAATGAATATCAATATTATGCACAACACATAATTGAATTGGTAAAAGTGTATAAACATATTATGAATATCAATATTATGCGATGCAACACATAATTGAATTGGTAAAAGTGTATACATATTATGAAAACCAATATTATGAGCAACAGATAATTGAATTGGTAAAAGTGTATACATATTATGAATATCAATATTATGGGATGCAACACATAATATCACAATTTGTAAATCACTCCTTTTTTTACTTTAAAGAAAAGTGTACAAACACAAAATTATCAATAGTATCTTGGTTTAAATATGGCCATGTATATTCATTTTGAAGTTTCTAAATGTTAGATGGGTTGAGCATCAATCTTTCTTTAATGAGATAAATTTTCAATTAAATATTATATTCTAGTAAATTGACAAATATTTTTCATAATTAATATAATCCAAATTTTAATTTTTATTATCTGAAAATTACAACTCAACTATATATTTAATTTGTTTATTAATTATTTCCTCAATATAAAATTTCATAAATCTTATATTTCCTCTCACAAAACATAACATAAACAAATAAAATATCAATATTCAATAGATGATTTCAAAACAAATATATTTTATTTTTACTATTTTATAGTAAAATAAATATACTAATTATTTGTTAATTGATATGAATTATTATGTTATTCATTTCTTTAATTCTATAAATATTCAAATTAATAAATTATATAAAAACATGATTATTTTGATTAAGTCATGTATTAATGACTTATCCTATTTACACAATTTTAAAATTATAATTTATATCTTATATGATTTAACATTTTTATGTTATAAATAACAACATATTTAATTTATATGAATTATTATATTATTAATTTAAATTTAATAAATATTAAATATATTAAAAAAACATATAAGCATATTATTCATAAACATGATCCAATAATATTAATGTTTATATTATTGTTTCCAGTAATGAAAATTAGAATTGGTCTATTGTTCTACATTAAAATATAATTATAACTAAATTTATGAAAAATATATAATATAAAGTATTAATTATGAAAATAATGAAAAATATATAATATAAAGTATTAATTATGAAAATAATGAAAAATATATAATATCATCATTATATCATCGTAATGAAAATTAAAATTGGTATATAATAAATTAAAATTTATATATATTAAAATGAAAATTAGATTTGGCATATATTAAAATATAACTAAATTTATGAAAAAAATAATATAAAGTATTAATTCTGAAAAGTATGGTTTTATGATTATTTCAATGTAATGAATATTAAAATTTGTATATAATAAAATTAAAAATTATGGTTTTATGATTCTAAACATCATTATCATTATTTCAATGTAATGATTATTAAAATTTGTATTTTTCTCCACCTCCAAATTCATAAATTTCAGAAGGAAACTCGACACCACAAGTAATAGACAGTCCGAAATAAGGCGATGGTGTGGATGTATTAAGAGAAACCGACTGGTCAACAACGTATAAACATGTAACTACAGCAAGAATGAACTCGCATTGAAATGTCTATTTTAAACAAAGAATATCCACAGAAAATCATAAACACACTAAATAAATTTATATTATATTTTCTTAATAAATTTATATTATATTTTGGGCTCGCAAACTGAACAGAAATATGGAGAAAGCAATTTTCTAGGTTATTGACAAAACACGTGTAACCTAAGCATCCCTTAGTTCGGCTTCAGCGCTCCGCACCACACGCTCTGCACCGCTTCTGTGCTCTATCGACAGTCCGAAATAAGAAGATGGTGTAGATGTATTAAGAACAACCGACTGGTCAACAACGTATAAACATGTAACTACAGCAAGAATGAACTCGCATTGAAATGTCTGTTTTAAACAAAGAATATCCACAGAAAATCATAAACACACTAAATAAATTTATATTATATTTTCTTAATAAATTTATATTATATTTTGGGCTCGCAAACTGAACAGAAATATGGAGAAAGCAATTTTCTAGGTTATTGACAAAACACGTGTAACCTGAGCATCCCTTAGTTCGGCTTCAGCGCTCTGCACCACACGCTCTGCACCGCTTCTGTGCTCTATCGACAGTCCGAAATAAGAAGATGGTGTAGATGTATTAAGAGCAACCGACTGGTCAACAACGTATAAACATGTAACTACAGCAAGAATGAACTCGCATTGAAATGTCTATTTTAAACAAAGAATATCCACAGAAAATCATAAACACACTAAATAAATTTATATTATATTTTCTTAATAAATTTATATTACATTTTGCGCTAAGAAACTTAACACAAATATGGAGAAAGCAGTTGTCTAGGTTATTGACAAAACACGCGTAATCTGAACATCCCTTAGTTTGGCTTCAACGCTCTGTCTCTGCACCACACGCTCTGCACCGCTTCTACGCTCTGCACCACACACTCTGCACCGCTTCTACAGAACACCAGTATTCAAATTCAAGTATACCAGAGCATCCGTTCATTCCTCTTCAATGCTCTGCACCAACTCTGCACCGCATGCTCTGCTCCAGTTCTACACAGCACCAACATTCAATTCCGCTTCAAATTGAGTGAGCTATAAGGATGCATGTAGAGCAGTTATGTACATTGAATATATTGGTAGGTGTTTAAACAGATGGAGACGAATCGTGGTGTTGTTCAACACATGTAAAGAAACAATTATACTAACTCCCCGATCTGTGCACACCCATTTCGTTACGCCGCCCTGCTAACTAATGGTTATTGTGCCGCTTAGTTTAATTACCATGCCCTGATAACGAACCAGCTAACCAGGGATTACCATTTTGGTTAATCAATAGTTTTACTTAACTACTAAAAAAGACGACCATCAAAATCATCCAGATCACACACTTGGCGTTTTTTCTTTAATCTAGCAATTCTATCTTTCTTCCTCCACCCCCCAAAAATCTAAGATATTAACGCCTAACAAGAATTTAGAATGAAGAAGAAGCTATACTTGTGTCGGATGCGGCTTAGAACGCCTGTTGCCTAGATTCTGAACTGCTATAGCCATAGCTGGAATGCCCTCAAAGATGGAACTCGAGACCTGCATCTCTACAGCTAAGGTCTTCACAAGCGCGCCCAAAATCGCCCCCAATTCATACTTCGAATAACTAATCAGCTCGGCATTAATAAATTTCTGTAGTGAATTCTGTGGCCACACACAGCACAGCACAATCCTCGCTAGCTAGCCATGTGGTGAACAAGAACAAGGAGTGGCCCATTTCATTGTGAAGTACGTTTGACTAACGCACATTACGCCTGCATTATTAATACGGATTCATAGATGCAGGCTAGCAATATCACCTCCCCTCTGGTTATGTGCATAACAGACTGACAACATTATCAAGGGTATTCGTGGAGCGCAAGCATTTGTGGAGCGTGGGCATTTGAATTTTCAAAATTCAAACTTGTCTCTTGTAAGTGGATGTTACAACTAGTTGGTCAGTGAACTGGAGATGTGTTGTTGCTACAACACCCCCCAATTTTTGAAAAAAATAGGGCCCCTCCTTTACTTTTAAGAGAAAGCTCGCCTAGAAGTCTAAGGCCATCAAGAGTCTTTTCTTTCTTAATCTTTCTAGAGATAGGTTTTTTCCTTGCTCTCTTTGAGTTTATTTTCACTGATTTTTGCTTAAGTAAAACTCAAGTTTCTCGGCTGCAACGGCAGAAGATCCGGGCCAACCTTGCCGAAGAGGCGGGAAAAGAACCAAGCCAAATAACAGCGGAACAAACTCGTAAGTTTTTTAAAATAACGAAGAAACTCATCTAAATTTTCCGCAATGACGAAAACCTTTTCGACTAAGTAAACGGCAGAAAAACTCGCCAAAGTCTTCCGAAACGGCGGGAAATGTCATCTAACCGGGCCGCGACGGCAAGCAGAAAGGGATAGCTTGAAATGGCAGAAAAACTCGGCTAACTTACCCGCAACCGCGGATTGTCTTGTCCAATTCTTCCGCAAAAGCAGATAAACTCGTCAACTTTCTTGTCGCAGTGGACCACTGCGCTTAAGCTTTCGAAACTTTCTCGCAACAATGGAGTAACTCACTTAACTCTTCTGCAATGGCTGATAAACTCGCTTAATTTTTCTGTTTCGCAACCTTGCTCCTGTCATGTCCCAAATTTGGTATTGGGTCACAATGGCCTAATCACATTGGCTCTATTCATTAGAGTTTGTCAAATTGATGCTAAAGGTCAAATAATTGCCAAGGAGGAAAATTACTAGTTTCCTAGGTTTGGGGTGGAAGCTTTGGGATTTGGAATAATGGGGATAATAAATGATGTTTGAACATTAGAATGGAATAAATATTTAATAAAGGATCTAAATAAATATATACAAGTGAAAATCAAAGTGGCATTTCATCATGAAGACACATGGAGGAAGTGGGACCCACATATGGCTAGATTTCCCCACTACATTTGGCATCATTCTCTCACCAATTCGAATTCAAGGTGAATGGTAACATACTTGGGGGATTCCAAAAGGTATTATTCATTGCATGACTCATCCAAGGTCGAAATATAGAGGAAGAGTAACTCCCATGGAAGAGGAAGAGGCAATTTGGAGCTAGTGAGACACTTGGGCTAGATTTCCTAGCTTTATGATAACAATAATGAAGATGCTATGACACCTATGACACAAATCAGACTTGAAGGCTGACATATGACATATATGACATGTCAGGGCTAAAAATAGACTCCAAGAGGGCGCTCAAGGGTGTTAGGGCAGCTAATATGCTTCCACATGTGATTTGGTGGAAGTGGGAGACTAGGAATTGTTGTACAAGTGGCATTCTTTGGAATCTCTTCCCAACATGAGTTGGCATGAGTCTCTTGGAATGAATTCGACCCATGGAGGACATTAGAAGTTTATAAATGTCAATAACAAAGAATGAAACCAGCTTTTGATCATTTGTAGAATTTGCAATTGCATTTGTGAAGAGGGAGAGCTAGTGGATGACTAGTTTCTTGCCTTAGCCAATTTCGAGGGTGAAAGATTCCCATCCAAGTTGGTAATTGGAAAGGCCATTCAGAACTTTCATTTGGAGCTTTAATGGAGTCTTTATTTGCAGGTGTAAGCTACAAGGCAGCTCATGGTTTCTTCTATTTCAGCTCACTCCTTCAACCATTTCCAGTTTTGATGGCATATTCTTGATCCTTGAGGGAGGGCATTTTTGGTGAGCTATTGTACTCTTTGGGGAAGCTTTTAATGCCCCATTTATTTTTTAATATGAAGTAAATACTCTGTTCTTCATCTCCAAAAAGTTTCAGGTCGAAATTCCAAGTAGAAATGTATAAATCTCATTTTTAATTGAAGAACAATGCCATTTCCCCACTACCTTGTTGTGAGCCAATGTATTGATGATGATTTCGAATGAATGGATGATTCTCTGATATATTTGTGATCACTATACTTCCATGGATGTCTTCTACAATTTTCATGTACTGTACTTGAGCATTTGAAGCATTTTTACTCAGTTTAGTTGTATTGGGAGGTGAAATAGTGTCATTTCCCCAAGGGTCGAATTGGGGATTTTTGCAGTTGAATGGGAGAGGGTGAGAACAGTTGTAATAATCCATTAATGGTGCATATGAGACTTTAATAACATACTTAACACATTACATAACTCTTTTCATAAATTTGAGTGGGTTTGGAGGCATTTGGGAAGCCATTTTCAGTACTTACCCCAGGGGGATTTGAAACCCAAATTACTAGTAAAATTGCATAATTGGTCCAGAATATTAAGAGAGTTTTCAGAGGTCTTTTGGTGGCCATATTTCATCCATAAACATCATATTCAAGTTCTAATATCATTCATACACCTTCCTTGAAGATTTGAAGGCATTTGGAGTCAATTTGAGACCTAGAGACCAATACTAGTCAAAGGGAAATCACTAGTAAAGTTACCTACATTGACCAGAATTGAAAGAGGATTTGCAGAAGTATTTTAAAGGTCCAAAGGCATCCCTAAAGCACATATTTATGTTCTAACATCATTCATATACCTTCTCAGAAGATTTGGGATCATTTGGAGCAAATTTGGGACCTAGAGATCAAAACTAGTCAAAGGTCTAACTAGGGAAAAAAAGTGGAAAAATGCAATTTTAATAAAATTCCTAACAAGGGACAATACAGTGGTATCAGAGCATGGTCTTGGAACCTGATGTGGTAGAACATTAATGAAGACCAGGAGTCAAAGAAATAAGCCACCACCCTTAGAAACTGAAACTGGATGTACTTTGGTGAAAGGGAAGAAGTAGGAGAAGAAGTGCATTCATTGGTCACCATGAGTAAGGATGAGAAAGGAACCTTAAAGGAGAATGAGGAGTTTAGGAAATTACTTGAACCATCCTTTGAAGACAAGTGGAGACAATACTTTCAAGAGTTCAGATTGTTGCTTAGTGAAATTGGAAGCAACTCGGAAAAAGTAATGAGCAATGGTTCTCTTTTCAAGGAAAAGGATGAAACAATTTATGCCACAAAAGAGGAACCTAATGTAATTGTGGAACATGAGGTACATGTTGATATGCAGGTTCTTGAAGATACTACACTAAAACAAGAAGAAGGACAAGCACTTGTCCTTGTTCAAAGGGATTATGAGTTGCCTCATGGAGAGAGTTGCAAAGCCTTGGAAGAGGTACATGATCTCACAATAGTTGGACCAGCCAATTATGGAGAAGATGAATTAAATATTTCAATGGGTAAGAGTTGTAAAGAATTAAAGTTGGTTCATAATTCCTCACCCCACACTTCTTTTCCAGCCACATCACTTTGGGATGAAAATTGGGTGAAAGGTTTTTTCCTAGTGGTGCCACATGAGGGGTATGAAACTCCTACCTCTCCTTTTGATGATGACATGAATAGAGCACCTCATTATTTAGAATTGCAGCATCATATTGCTTTACCTTATGATGATACATATCCTCATGGATGTATGGATGAGACTTCTTTGAGTCCTTTGAATTCTCCTTGTTTTTCCTACTCATTATTTGGTTCAGATTTTAGTGGAGATTCTTCATTCACTTCTTGGATGAAAGAATGCATGGCTGAATATTTTGATGCATATCACATTCTCTTGGAGCAGCACTATTGGACATGGGATCCTCACCTATGTCATTGGAGCAGATTTGATGGGTCACTTGAAGATTGTATGCACTTGGAAAATGGTGGTCTACATGCTTGGAGGTATAAGCACTTTCATGACTCTTTGATGAAGCATCTCCTTTATGTACATTTTCATTATGTTGTTATGTACTTTGATGATATATATTTTGTACTCATGATGTTTGGAAGAATGCATACAAGAAAATGGGATCCAGGAATCCTCTTATCTGATGGTATGGGTTGGAGAGCACTTTTAATTGTTGGGGTGCAATACAAGCAATAGGACCCTGGAATAATTTTTATCTCATTGGTTTCATATTTTTTGGGGAAGCAAGCAGTATGGGAGATGGATTCCCCACTTAATAAAGTGATTTTAATTAGAGTAGTGCAGCAGCAAGCATGGTAGTTCCTCTCTAAAATCTTCATGGAAACTCAAAGACTCAAGGTTGGGCAATTCAATGGCAACTTCAAAGAATTATACAGAAAGCAGGTTCTTCAACACCCACATTTAAAATTGCTTGAGGACAAGCAATATTGGGAAGGGAGGATTTTTCATGTCCCAAATTTGGTATTGGGTCACAATGGCCTAATCACATTGGCTCTATTCATTAGAGTTTGTCAAATTGATGCTAAAGGTCAAATAATTGCCAAGGAGGAAAATTACTAGTTTCCTAGGTTTGGGGTGGAAGCTTTGGGATTTGGAATAATGGGGATAATAAATGATGTTTGAACATTAGAATGGAATAAATATTTAATAAAGGATCTAAATAAATATATACAAGTGAAAATCAAAGTGGCATTTCATCATGAAGACACATGGAGGAAGTGGGACCCACATATGGCTAGATTTCCCCACTACATTTGGCATCATTCTCTCACCAATTCGAATTCAAGGTGAATGGTAACATACTTGGGGGATTCCAAAAGGTATTATTCATTGCATGACTCATCCAAGGTCGAAATATAGAGGAAGAGTAACTCCCATGGAAGAGGAAGAGGCAATTTGGAGCTAGTGAGACACTTGGGCTAGATTCCTTAGCTCTATGATAACAATAATGAAGATGCTATGACACCTATGACACAAATCAGACCTGAAGGCTGACATATGACATATATGACATGTCAGGGCTAAAAATAGACTCCAAGAGGGCGCTCAAGGGTGTTAGGGAAGCTAATATGCTTCCACATGTGATTTGGTGGAAGTGGGAGACTAGGAATTGTTGTACAAGTGGCGTTCTTTGGAATCTCTTCCCAACATGAGTTGGCATGAGTCTCTTGGAATGAATTCGACCCATGGAGGACATTAGAAGTTTATAAATGTCAATAAAAAAGAATGAAACCAGCTTTTGATCATTTGTAGAATTTGCAATTGCATTTGTGAAGAGGGAGAGCTAGTGGATGACTAGTTTCTTGCCTTAGCCAATTTCAAGGGTGAAAGATTCCCATCCAAGTTGGTAATTGGAAAGGCCATTCAGACCATTCATTTGGAGCTTTAATGGAGTCTTTATTTGCAGGTGTAAGCTACAGGGAAGCTCATGGTTTCTTCTATTTCAGCTCACTCCTTCAACCATTTCAGTTTTGATGGCATATTCTTGATCCTTGAGGGAGGGCGTTTTTGGTGAGCTATTGTACTCTTTGGGGAAGATTTTAATGCCCCATTTATTTTTTAATATGAATTAAATACTCTTTTCTTCATCTCCAAAAAGTTTCAGGTCGAAATTCCAAGTAGAAATGTATAAATCTCATTTTTAATGGAAGAACAATGCCATTTCCCCACTACCTTGTTGTGAGCCAATGTATTGATGATGATTTCGAATGAATGGATGATTCTCTGATATATTTGTGATCAATATACTATCATGGATGTATTATACAATTTTCATGTACTGTACTTGAGCATTTGAAGCATTTTTACTCAGTTTAGTTGTATTGGGAGGTGAAATAGTGTCATTTCCCCAAGGGTCGAATTGGGGATTTTTGCAGTTGAATGGGAGAGGGTGAGAACAGTTGTAATAATCCATTAATGGTGCATATGAGACTTTAATAACATACTTAACACATTACATACCTCTGTTCATAAATTTGAGTGGGTTTGGAGGCATTTGGGAAGCCATTTTCAGTACTTACCCCAGGGGGATTTGAAACCCAAATTACTAGTAAAATTGCATAATTGGTCCAGAATATTAAGAGAGTTTTCAGAGGTCTTTTGGTGGCCATATTTCATCCATAAACATCATATTCAAGTTCTAATATCATTCATACACCTTCCTTGAAGATTTGAAGTCATTTGGAGTCAATTTGAGACCTAGAGACCAATACTAGTCAAAGGGAAATCACTAGTAAAGTTACCTACATTGACCAGAATTGAAAGAGAATTTGCAGAAGTATTTTAAAGGTCCAAAGGCATCCCTAAAGAACATATTTATGTTCTAACATCATTCATATACCTTCTCAGAATATTTGGGATCATTTGGAGCAAATTTGGGACCTAGAGATCAAAACTAGTCAAAGGTCTAACTAGGGAAAAAAAGTGGGAAAATGCAATTTTAATAAAATTCCTAACAAGGGACAATACAGCTCCTTTCTTTTGCGAATGAACTCTGATGTTTCTCCTTCAACGGCGGGCAAACTCAAATCTCCTTCCCGCAACGGTCAGAAAAGTTAGCCAAGTCTCTCCGGTTTTGGCAGTCACACTTAATGCCGAATGTGCCGATTTGACCCCGTTCGTACACCCATTAACCCCGTTTAAATTTTCACAACCACTCTATTAATGGCCCACACGTGTCTAAACGCTATATGTAGTGTTTAAACACCATTAAATTTCATTGTTTCAACTGATTGAAGGCCTGCTTTCGTTTCCGTTTGAAGACTGCGTACGCCTACTCCGAGTTCACCAACTCCCCAAGCAATGCTGCTACCCTCAAACCAGGCGGAATCCATCAGGTTAGTACCCGTCAAGCCTCATATCCTGAATTGAAATGGTTATTTCTTTGTCTTTCGAGTTAAAAAGGGGCCACGGTCATAGTTCTTTTTATCCAAGCTATTTGGACTCTGCGTTTTATTTTTTACTTTTGGTCCTATGTTTAGCCGAGACCAGAACCATGCTCCTATCAAACACAGTCGAACCTAGCTTCATAGGGGTTCATAGTTTCCTAGGCCATAATCATCTATCACATAAATTGTTAGCAAGTCCTGTGATACACCACTATCTAGTTTTTAGAAATCAGTAGCGTCATAGAATTGAACCCAGTCCTGTCCGCCATTACGAGAAGAACGCTGGTGTTCCTACTCTGCATACGAATTTTTACGCCATTTTTGTACTATGGAACGTGTTATTATCATGCCATAAAACGTAGTATACTCAGAATTACTTGTTTTTTGCGGTTTGTTACTATGGGAATGCATAACTTTTATGTATCATAGTTGCAGTATAGCTCAAAACACCACTTAGACGTTTCCTGGAGGTTTTGTCTCAGCATTTGCGAAATGATTTTTTTTTTTAAGTAGAAAAGCCACAGGTAGGTTTGGTTAGCTTCGTTCGGGTCTGACAAGAATCAAATGAGTACCCATCAAAAGGCTTGTCGAAGTATTCTTAAGACTTATTGTTGTGTGCAAAATGCTATTCTAAGTTGCTAATATTACGTTGTAATGTCTACCCATGTATGACTTCTATTGTACAAGTATTTTAGCCAAAATGCCTAAAGGTGGCAGATGAAAGTTCAAAGCGATCGAGCTAGGATCGGCCTCCACAAGTGTAGAAACTCTATATGAAGACACCAAGTGCACTACAGGCGTTTCCCCAGAAGTAAAATGGGGAGACATATATCGTATGATAAGGGACCAGGACATCCCTGAGGCACTCCTCGAGGAAGAATACCTGTACCGGAATATCATAATTTCTTGCATATCCAAAGCAGCCACACATCCAGAAATTTTTCATGCTAAGAAGTGATTGGATAGATTTTACAACAAGCGAACGCTAAAACAAGAGTCCTTTCAAATAGTAAAGGGGAAGCTTTTGCATCCTTCCACCCATCCTACATTACAGTCACTTATAAGTATCCCAAACCACAACAATGGCTTAATGATGAATGGCTAGAACAGGTCAAGATGGATAATTTGGAGATGGCTAGAAAACTGCTAATCACAGGCAAACAGATCAGAAAGAAGGATAGAGAGGAGTACGAGGTTCAGAATCTGAGGCCTCCTTTCAAAATGATCACTCTCATGCTGAGTAGAATCTTTGGTAGGCCCAATGGGACTGTCTTCATGCTCCACTGGGTTCCCATCATTCATCATGTAGCATTCAGGGGAACAACTTTCAACTGGGTGGATATCTTCTCAGAGAGTCTGGCATCAGCTATAAGTACTGCACAAGAGGGATTAGCAGTGAAAAAAGTAGAATTTTACATGCCATCCTACTTGGCAGACTGTATTGTATCAAAGCATCCCTTTCTAAAGCTAGGATGCATATGGAACCAGGCTGACTCCCCGGTGTACACCACATACAAGATTTTTTGGTCTCAAAATTACAGGTGGCACTACAAGGTCATTTGTGAAGAATTTATTATGCCTTTATATGAGTTGATGTTCAATGAAGAACCTAGTTGTTTATCGGAGAACTCCATGGAAGTCCTGGAAAATTATGGTGATTTTTATTTTTCACCAGAAGGAACCTACATACGAATGTACGGAGGCTCAAAAGCCCCGTACATCCTACCCAAGTATGCTACTGACTACATAGTTCACAAGGAGGCAGTAAGGCAAGTTTTCATTAATGGGATTGGTAGTACCTTGTACAAAGAAAAGAAGGCCTCTTTCCCACCCTTACCCTTTTATATTGGAGCTTACAAGTTTTCAAAAATTGCAACAGTGGAAGATTTTATTATGGAGCTGAAGGGTTTTTATTTCAGGGAAAAGATCTTTCAAAAAAACGATAGACAGGGCAAAGTGGCGGAACATTGCAAGGAGATTCATGCCCCTTTTGAATACGCTCACTATTATGTTAAATATGAAGAAGTATATAGAGGAGTGTTGATGCCTCGGATGTGCAGGGTAAGTGCAAAGTGTTGGAATGGGTTCCAAGGCACACAACAGGGGAAGAAAACCCAAGCTGAAAGGCTTCGAAAGACCCTGCGCAAGGGAATTTCTATCCCCATCCTATTTGGTGTGGTGATTCTCCATGGATATTAGGCCTCCGCTGGCACTCTAAGAGTAGATGGTTTTTTATCTATAAGATCAGTTTCCCAATTAAGGAAAACAACGTATAAAGATGGTAAATCAAAGTTAATCTTAATCTTATTTGAGAAGATAATCTAATCTAAGTTAAATCTATTATAAAAGGAGTGTTTTGTTTATGCAGATCAACCTTGATGTGTAATGGATAAGTAAATTACAACCTTTCATAGAAATGCTTTTAGTTGTTTCACTTATTAACTTAAATCACAATCCATTAATGAAAATTAAAAGAAAATAATTCAAGTACTTAAGCCTGTTCAAGATAAATCTGTATCCACTTTGCTAATTAAAAAATTAACAATGATTATTGTGTTGTGAATCACTTGCATAAATTGATAAAGAAAATATTTTAATTAAATAAACTTAATAAAATATTTTCATGCACGGATCAGTGATAAAGAGAAATCTGTATAACAGACCTGTGCATTATTTTATATATGCAAAGAGATCACACAATATAGATGATAATTTTGAAATAATAAATCAGACACTGTCAAAGAAATTTGAACAATAAACAGGAAATGATTCAATGAGATTACTTCACTGTATTAAAGAGGTTTGCAAACAAAATTGCAGGCTCTGATAAGACAAAGTGTCTCCAAATTTCCTCCTACTGATTCAAGCTCCAAAATTACCAACCATGTGGAAGTAACATTTCTCCTTTTTCTTCCCTGTCAACAAGAAATTATTGCAAGAAGAATGCATATATGAGAAGAATGAAAATTATTCCATTCTTTAGAGAACTCTTCCCCCCCCTCTCACAGTCTTGGGAGGTTGAATTTATAGTAGTGAAGAGCATTGGGAAGGATAGGATCAAATCCCCAGACGCCTGGTTTGTTCACTGTATGCAAAAACGGTCGGAATAAATTTCTGAACGTTCACCCCTGTTCGTAAATGTTTTCCTCCCAAACTGTTCACAGATTTGCAAAACTGTCCTAGAATTAGGGGTAAATCAGCCCATTTGGGAAGTGGGTTTTCAACCTTTTGATCTGATTTTTCACGGTTTGCCCGCAATCCTCCGTGCAAAAACGTGTCTTTTACAGATTCCGTTTTTTCAAATTTTATCTGCATGACAAATTAGGTCTTAGTGAAATATTATGCATTAAACTTTGTAAATAACATGATATACCAAAGTCAATTATATAAATAAGATTATTAATATTGTTCTTCAAAAAATATATCGAATATAATTTAAACAATAATAATGATCTTACAAATAAGCAAAGTTAATTATCCTTTGTAAAATACAATACTTTGCTTAATGAAAATGTTATTGACTCTTTCCATATGTTATTTAGGATTTCATTGAATTATAAAAATTTGTCATAAAATTATAGATCTTCCCATAATGACAAATTTTATCAAATATTCAATACTTAGTAAAATTCAATAATCCTTTCAAAATTGATAATCAAATGCATGGTTCCATTATATACACGATTTTCAAGTCATAAATTAAAATGATTAAAAATGAGTGTTTTAATCAAATTATTATAATCCATCAAGTTGCTCAAAATACGTATTGATTGAAGGAGTTCAATTGAATTTGCCAAGATCATCATACAAATTTAATTAGGAAAGATTGAAGCATGTAAATGATTCAAGCAAGTTCAAATAAGAATAAACAGTCATTACACACAATAGTAAGAATCAAATGACAAGATCTTTGAAATCTCCAAAAACCAATAAAATGAATCAGCTTATGCAAATGAAGACCAAATCTAGATGGAAAATGGCGTCCATCCAACATGAACTAACCGATAGACTGGTATTAGTGTCTGTTGTCATGGATTGCACAACAATGATAATTTGGCAGAACCAACTTTCAAAAGACAAAATGGAAGTTCTGTCTTAACTGACTGCCCAAAATCAACATGACCGCAAGCTTATAACAGACGGATGACTGAGATTAACCAGAGCAGAACACAAAATCGGGCTCAAAAAATTCCAAGAAGTTTTTATTCAAAGATCTCGCATGCCGAAACCTGAAAGTACGGATTTGTGGGTTGCGGGTCTGAAAACGGAAGTAAAAAGGATTTCCGAAAGGCAAAAACCGACTATGCGGGTGGTGGGCTTCGGAAACATTAAACTATGACGTAAAATAACCATCCCGAAAGCCGCATTCCGAAATTATGGGTTGCGGGTTTCGAGCGCACACACCAAATAAACGAAAAACCACAATCCCAAAAGCCGAATGCCGCCATTGTTTCGGGGTAATTATTTTCAATCTTATTAAAGAATGATTCCGCAACCCGCAACCATCGGGTTGCGGGTTTCGGAATCAGCAAAAATCAAAACATAAAACAACAGTCCCGCAACCCGCATCTGTCGGGTTGCGGGTTTCGGGTTCTCCAAATGTCGAGTTTCAGGATGATGATAACAGTCAACAAAATACTCAAAATTTTGGCTCTTTTTAGGCCGAAACACTTTGGAAGAAATGATCAAACCCTTACAAACAAGCAGATCAAAAGCATGGGTGAAGAAATTTAGAGGTAAAATCAAAATCCTGATATTTACAAGACAAATCACCAAAATACCTTTGCGTTTATTCAGAAATGGGGCTCCCGTGCTTCAACTAAGCATGGGATCTATTGTGGCCACAACAAATGGCGACACGCTGGGATGAAGCAGTTATCTCTGCCTTACAGTATTGAAATCTAAGAAAATAAAATTTCTTTACATGCTAAATTTCAAATAATCTGAATAGCTTCATCACTAAATGATATAGTATTGATTAGACTTCAAAGCTTCTAAAACATCCAAGTCATTCCCATCATTATCCAAAAGACTTTTTTAAAGATAAACTCTTTTTCAGGATAAATTATTTACAAAATGTAAGAAACAAGAACTTTACCGGGAATTAATCTTGGGAAATCCAGCTAATCATATTAGACATAGTATTAAAAAAATGAATCCAATACCAGAGGCAGGACCCTACAGCCAGCCGGCGTCTATAGCCGCGACAGGGATGCCTTTTAACCCAATAAGTTGCTTTTATCCCATCCACTGATTAAATATACAAAGCTTATCAATCCTTGTTAAATATTTGCACCCTTGGAAAGAAATTGGAAACCACTGTTTTGACTTGGTGATCAGATTGTGACAGTGTCATTCACACCGACTTATAGATAATGAGCAGGTTGGCTCGTGATGAGACCCCCTGTCTTGCAACCATTTTGTGGCTACAAGCCAATATCTTGGCTTGGTGACCAGATTTTGATAAAGTCATTCCATAAGAAGGCATGACCATGAGTAGGTCGGCTTATGATAAGACCTCCTGTTTCCCATCTCACTCCCAGAGATGTTTAAAGAAAAGGATTGGGCTATGTTTAATGTTAATCTCATGAGAGATTATTTAATGAATGGGGAAGCGACTATACTCCTTAAGAGTAAGGATGGCGTAAGAAATCTATAGATTACTAATTTTTACAGATTAAAACTTCTTTCTCGAAACTGATTCCCTTAAAAGTAACTAAATTCAAACTTTTATGAGTTAAAGATAAAGTACCAAGGATAATGATGGAAAGATTCAAATAGAATTATCAACATAGTCTATCATTGATTTTTCACAATCAGGGATTAACTAATCAAAACATTTGATTTCCAGCAAGCATAAAATATTTATAAAGATTTCCTTTATAGATAAGATTTCAAGACTGTAAAAGAGTGATAAGCTCTTTTATTTTAAAAGACGAAAATCATGAAAAACTCAAAACAAACCAGCAAGAAAAGAAAATGTAAGAATGATAAAATCAAACATATATACAAGTGGAACCAAAAGTAAATCAAAATCTCACAACTATATCACTAACTAAAAGAAAGATTAGTGACTTAAATTTTGTTTTTTAATAAGTCATGAGATATCAGATTCAATCAGGTTTTTTATTGAAAACAAATAAAGAATCCTAAAGATTAAACTAAAATAAAATGTGCAGTTATGAAATTAAGAAGACTCTTTTATTCCATTTCGTATCAGGAAAGAATGAAAATTTATGCACTTTTATGAAAATGTTGTCTTAAAAAATTTCATGATAAAGTCATTATAGTTTAGAAAATGAAGATATAACTTGAACATGAATGTTTTAAAGTAAATCCAATGATAAACAAGAGCATGAATAATGAAAAGTAAAAGCAGATAAAAATACTTCCCTGAATGCCTTCGATGAAGCCTTGATTTATGTTATGAAACTGATATATCATCACAACTGCTTTATTAACAAAAATTTTAACCAAATTTAACTAACTTATCCCTAAATCCTACTTGCTGAATATCACCAAACTAATTGAAGTGATATTCACAATGTAACCATCTGTGAAGCTTGAAACCTGCAAAAGAAAACAAGTCATGTATTAGTATTGGAAATAGAAATACTTCAAATGGAATCACATGACAAAACAAATCAAATTTCTTTTGTACAAAGAATGAAGGATGACATGGAAACTTTTTGATAAAATATTCTTCCAATTAACCAAAAATTAGATCATAAAAAATCATGTTGGAAGTGATGTGATGTTTGTAATGCATTCATAGAGAGAACTGATATATCATGACGATCATAACTAAAATGAATCTTATCAGGAATATGATTGAAAAATGTGAAAGGGATTCGATGGAGAATGAATTCTTCAAAACAATATCATCGTTAATAAATTGGGAAGGAACAAAATGACAATTTGGTGTTATCTTCAAATCAATTACCTCATTTTGTCCTCCAATCTGAAGCTTAGAATTAATGACATTAGATCCAGATGTGGTCATCATGTTGCAATAAAATAGACCAATATCTAATACAACATGAGAAAATATTGTATCCCTTTCCATATTACAGACTGACTCATAATCCTTAATGATATGAGATGAAACAAATGAAGATGCATGTGTTACATGAGTAAGAATATTATTGTCCTCTTCATCACAATTTTAGAGATAAACTAGATTGAATAGAAATATGTCCCTCATTCTTAAAAGACTTTCTTTGTATCCTATCAAAATTTGACCATAAAATAATATTAGTTTGTAATATATGATCATAAAAAATATCTGGATACAAAGGTAAATAGGTTTCAGAATGTAAAAAATTGAATGCTTCCATATTGATAAAATTGTTTTCATTAATAGTTTCAACAGAAGCATAATGAGTAAAAATCTGATCTAATAATGAATTTTGTGACAGAACGAGGGGACCTGATTGATTATGAGAAGAAGATAATGTAATATCAATAATAGAAGCATAATTAGCACATTCAATTGCAGGATCTAGAATGTTTAATTCTTCTTCCACTGTATCATCTATAACAAGAGTTTTGGGATCATTACTTGATATAAAAGTTGAATTGCAATTCTTATTCTTTTGTTCCTGGACTTGTCTATCACAAAATCCTAACTCTTGTTCATGCACAACAATTTCATTATTTTGAGTGGAATTAATAGGATTAGATCCTAAATCAACATTGACTGATGGACTAAATGATTATCAATATGCATGTCATTAATTTTAGATTTATCATTCTTTTCCAAATCAAGTATATCAGAGAGATAATTAAGATGGACAAACCAATCAATTGTGTCTTTTTCAGAAAGTTGGTGCCTCTCATGAAACCTGCAACATATTACCATAAATCTGGAAAAGAAATCATCAAGAGTTGCATCTTTGCATCTACGAATATTTTCTAATTCAAATCCAAGTTTTCTGTAACAACAATTCTCCTGAGCACTAAGAAATAACTCTGTGAATTGTTTCAATGAAGGAACAGATTTAGCTAGTAGAAATTCATACCAACTCCTAATTCTTCCTTCGAAAGTAGCGGTAAAAATTATGCATCTCTCATTCTAATTAGATAAATTTATAAAATTACAAAAGTAATTAAAATTCAGAAAACTGCTGAGATGCAGAGATCTTACCTTCTCCATTGAAGCTCAATTGTTGCAAGAAATTAGTCACCCCTATGAGTAACAGAAAGTGGAAGAAAACAAAAGTACTTCCTGGGATGCATCTGAAGAAGTGTCGTTTCCAAGTTGGACTTGGCTTCTCCCTGCAAATACTTTATTGAAGAAAACCAAAACATTAATCTAATTATTAAAAGAAATAATCAAAACTAATCTATTCTACACCTACTCCTACACTACTCTAAAAGTAAACAAAAACTAAGTATAATCAAATTTCCAATGCAGCCATGAAAGCATACAACAACCTGCAAAAAGGAAGAAGTGAATAATCAGAAAAACTGATATGAATGCTTGAAAATAAGAATGGAAAAAGAATGCGTCAAAGCAAACAAAATGAGACTTATGTACAAATGAAGAGAATGGAGTCTTACCATCATGATGAAATCTTGCTGAGAAAGATTTCTCAAGCGAATCAACAACCCAATCATGGTATGTACAATGAAAATCAAAAGAATGACAGAAAGAGTTTGAAAGATTTATGCAATGAAATAGACCATTTGAAAGAAAATCAAAATTAATATTACATGAATCAAAAACTTCTTCTTGAATAATTTTCCCCTTAAGAATATTTCCTTGAACAAGATCAACAAAATAAGATCCAATTTGTTCCAAATCATCAATGTAAAAATCATCATAAATTGGTTGATTAAATTGAAAATTTTCAAAGAGATCTAATTGTCTTTGAGTATTTACTTGAGAAGAACTAAAGATATCAGATGTTGCAAGTGTGGGACTAGTATCATCAACATCCTGATAAGAACCTTCTCCATCAAGTAATTGATTGTAAGAAGAAAGTGTTTCTTCATTGATTGATGAATCATAAAAGGAAGAATTCTGAAAATCAGGAATAGTATTCATTTCCAGCAAAGAAGAATGATGAGAAGACATAGGTTGATGATAAAGGTAAGAATCTTCCTGATCTTCTTCATACATTTCATAATTAACTAGTACCTCTTTAAAACTTAACAATGGAAGATTGGAATCAGAAATATATGATTGAGTGCCATTGTTATCAAATATATCAGGATACACAGAAAAATAAGAAGAGGAAATAAGTGCATGAAACTCATCTCTTTGTAGAATATTTTCAGATCGAGATTCTTTAAGAGGGATTTTTTCTTCAAAAGAGATATGTATGAAGGGTTTCAAATCAAAATCTGTTCCTTCTTGTAATGTAGTATCATCATTTTGTGAAATATGCTCTCCTATAAAATCACTTAGGTCAGAAAATGGTAGTTGGGAAAACACATTACAAATTTCCGAACAACTAGTTGATTCAAGATCTATTAAAGAATTAACAGGATAATGAATATCAGAATCTTGAAGCTCCTTAATTATGCTAGAAGAAGATTGTTTGATATTATGATCAGAACTATTCTCTTGCACTTTAGAAGAATCTTCTATAGAAAAATGATCTCCTTCATGATTAGTTACACATTGAATTTCATGTGAAATAGACATGGGCATATCAACATTTAATTCACCCGAATCATCATATCGTTTATGCTCCATATCTAAAAAAGAGAAGGAAGTCGTTTCTACAATTTCTAGATCTTTAGATTCTTCATGCAAATCTAAACCAAAATGTGGACGATTATTGATGTATAATTCAGATTTATCATCTACTAATTGATCAGATTCATGCGAACCAGAAAGAATATGCTGAAACCATTCAAGTATCAAAGGACGATCTATTAAAGGAAATCTACAATAGAGATTACAATTTCCGATTGCAAAATCTTCTAATGATTCATCCTCTGTTAAAGTGAGTTGTTTCCATTCATTGCATAATCTAACAAAATCGTAATGTCCAAAAGAAAGTATGAAAAGATCTGCAAAGTGTTCAAAAGAATGGACAGAGGCAGAAGATAAGGTTACAAACCACTCTTTGACTCATCCTCCGAATGTGAAGGAAAACAATTTGCACAAAACATCTTGATCCAAAATTTTATTAAGAAGACAATTATGAATGAATTGAATAACATGTTCTTGTGCTAATATCTCTCCTTCACCATCGAATTTTACCTCTATCAGATGCTTCAGCAAATCTGTTGGAAAATGAAAGCTAATTTGTTTAGAAAAACAACTAAATACAGATTCATGAGCATAAAAAGAACTATATACAAATTTTTGGGCTGGAGCCATTATAAAATAATCCGATTAAAATAAATAGATCAAATGACCTTACATGTTGGATGGCCCTCCTTCTAGTGCCATTTGTTGATGCCTCGGATGTGTAGGGTAAGTACAAAGTGCTGGAATGGGTTCCAAGGCACACAACAAGGGAAGAAAACCCAAGCTGACAGGAATCGAAAGACCCTACGCAAGGGCAGTTCTATCCCCAGCCTATTTGGTGTGGTGATCCTCCACGGATATTAGGCCTCCGCTAGCACTCTAAGAGTAGATGGTTTTTTATCTATAAGATTAGTTTCCCAATTAAGGAAAACAACGTATAAAGATGGTAAATCAAAGTTAATCTTAATCTTATTTGAGAAGAGAATCTAATCTAAGTTAAATCTATTCTAAAAGGAGTGTTTTGTTTATGCAGATCAAACTTGATGTGTAACGGATAAGTAAATTACAACCTTTCACAAAAATGCTTTTAGTTGTTTCACTTATTAACTTAAATCACAATCCATTAATGAAAATTAAAAGAAAATAATTCAAGTACTTAAGCCTGTTCAAGATAAATCTGTATCCACTTTGCTAATTAAAAAATTAATAATGATTATTGTGTTGAGAATCACTTGCATAAATTGATACAAAAAATATTTTAATTAAATAAACTTAATAAAATATTTTCATGCATGGATCAGTGATAAAGAGAAATCTGTATAACAGACCTGTGCATTATTTTATATATGCAAAGAGATCACACAATACAGATGATAATTTTGAAATAATAAATCAGACACTGTCAAAGAAATTTGAACAATAAACAAGAAATGATTCAATGAGATTACTTCACTGTATTAATGAGGTCTACAAAAAAAATTACAAGCTCTGATAAGACAGAGTGTCTCCAAATCGCCTCCTACTGATTCAAGCTCCAAAATTACCAACCATGTGGAAGTAGCGTTTCTCCTTCTTCTTCCCTGTCAACAAGAAATTATTGCAAGAAGAATGCAGATATGAGAAGAATGAAAATTATTCCATTCTTTAGAGAACTCTTCCTCCCCCTCTCACAGTCTTGGGAGGTCGAATTTATAGTAGTGAAGAGCATTGGGAAGGATAGGATCAAATCCCTGGATGCCTGGTTCATTCACTGTATGCAAAAACGGTCGGAATAAATTTTTGAATGTTCACCCCTGCTCGGCAACGTTTTCCTCCCAAACTGTTCACAGATGTGCAAAATATCCACGATTAGGGGTAAATCAGCCCATTTGGGAAGTGGGTTGTCAACCGTTTGATCTGATTCTTCACGGTTTGCCCGCAATCGTTTGTGAAAAAACGTGTCTTTTACAGATTCCGTTTTTTCAAATTTTATCTGCACGACAAATTAGGGCTTAGTGAAATATTATGCATTAAACTTTGTAAATAACATGATATACCAAAGTCAATTATATAAATAAGATTATTAATATTGTTCTTCAAGAAATATATCGAATATAATTTAAACAATAATAATGATCTTACAAATAAGCAAAGTTAATTATCTTTTGTAAAATACAATACTTTGCTTAATGAAAATGTTATTGACTCTTTCCATATGTTATTTAGGATTTCATTGAATTATAAAAAATTGTCATAAAATTATAGATCTTCCCATAATGACAAATTTTATCAAATATTCAATACTTAGTAAAATTCAATAATCCTTTCAAAATTGATAATCAAATGCATGGTTCCATTATATACACCATTTTCAAGTCATAAATTAAAATGATTAAAAATGAGTGTTTTAATCAAATTATTATAATCCGTCAAGTTGCTCAAAAAACGTATTGATTGAACGGAGTTCAATTGAATTTGCCAAGATCATCATACGAATTTAATTAGGAAAGATTGAAGCATGTAAATGACTCAAGCAAGTTCAAATACGAATAAACAGTCATTACACACAATAGTCATAATCAAATGACAAGATCTTTGAAATCTCCAAAAACCAATAAAATGAATCAGCTTATGCAAATGAAGACCAAATCTAGATGGAAAATGGCGTCCATCCAACATGAACTAACCGATAGACTGGTATTAGTGTCTGCTGTCATGGATTGCATGAAAATGATAATTTGGCAGAACCAGCTTTCAAAAGACAAAATGGAAGGCCTATCTTAACTGACTGCCCAAAATCAACATGACCGCAAGATTATAACAGACAGACGACTCAGATTAACCAGAGCGGAACACGGAATTGGGCTCAAAATATTCCAGGAAGTTTTTATTCAAAGATCCTGCAAGCCGAAACCCGAAAGTACGGATTTGCGGGTTGTGGGTCTGAAAACGGAAGTAAAAAGGATTTCCGAAAGGCGAAAACCGACTATGCAGGTGGTGGGCTTCGGAAACATTAAACTATGATGTAAAATAACCATCCCGAAAGCCACATTCCGAAATTACGGGTTGCGGGTTTCGGGCGCACACACCAAATAAACGAAAAACCACAATCCCGAAAGCTGAATGCGGCCATTGCGGGGTTCAGGTTTCGGGGTAATTATTTTCAATCTTATTAAAGAATGATTCCGCAACCCGCAGTCGTCGGGTTGCAGGTTTCGAAATCAACAAAAATCAAAACATAAAACAGCAGTCCCGCAACCCGCATCTGTCGGGTTGCGGGTTTCGTGTTCTCCAAATGTCGAGTTTCGGGATGATGATAACAGTCAACAAAATACTCAAAATTTTGGCTCTTTTCAGATCGAAACACTTTGGAAGAAATGATCAAACCCTTAAAAACAAGCAGATCAAAAGCATGGGTGAAGAAATTTAGAGGTAAAATCAAAATCCTGATATTTACAAGACAAATCACCCAAATACCTTTGCGTTTATTCAGAAATGGGGCTCTCGTGCTTCAACTAAGCATGGGATCTGTTGTGGCCACAACAAGGAGTTAGCAATATGACCGAGCTAAGGATCTGCCAACTCGGTAAGGATGGAGCCAGCTCTAGCTCTATTGTGGTCAAAGAAGAAGAACAACGACAAGCAAAAGAAACCTCAAGAACTACTGAAGCTCTCTCCATAGAAGAACAAAAGCTCAAAGAACAAGCTAAGAAAATTCAAAAGAAAGATAGAGAAAGGGACAATAAAGCACAAGAAGATAAACTTCGAGAAGAAGAGACTCAAAGGGTCCAAGCAACTGAAAATGAAGCTCGAAGAGTTCAGGAGGAGGAAAGAATTAGATTGGAATAAATTTCCAAAGAAGAAGAAGATGAGAGACTTAGAAGGGAACAAGAAGGAGAAGCGTAAAGAAAAGCGGAGGAAGAAAGGAAATCCAGAGAAGATGCTGATCCAAAGAGTCCAAACATACAAGACTTGGATACAGACCTCTCTATAAGAGACCTCCCACTCGTCCCTTTTACTCCATCAAAGAATAGTACAGTGTCCCAGTGGGAAAGGTTCGCTTATAACAAAGAGAGAAAGTCCATTGTAAAGGAGACAGTGACTCGAATGAAGAGACCTTTCCGACCATATATCATCACTAAGCATGAAACCACAATCATGCAAAGTACCAAGGATGCCCCCGATCTCATGGAATCCATCTCTGTAGCTTCGGTTAAAGAAACCGCAAACAATGTACACGTATTAGGGGGCAAGTTAGAACTAGAAAAGAAGAGAGCATGTCAGTTGCAAGAGACTCTGGTCAAAGAACAAAATTATATGAATTTGATGGTTGAAAAATGTGACACCCTTATATTAGAAAAGGAGGAACCAAGCAAATAATTTCAGCATCTAGAAGCTGAAAAGAGAGCTCCAACAATCCAAATAAGAGCCCTAGAAGAAGAGAAGAAGGGTCTTGAAGGTAGGAACCTGAGGCTTGAATCTGAAAAATTTGATGATGCCCAGCAAATCGAGGATTTCAAAGAAAAGATAGAGAAATTGGAAGAAGGCGGGGAATTGATGGAACGAAAATTGGAACTCATGACCAACAAGGTAGGTGATCTTGGTCCCTTTCATGAGCAGGCTTGTGAAATACTCAAGAAGAACCATAGACTCCAGGAACTTATATCAGAAGAGGTGTACAAGTTAAAAGCAATAATGGCCAGGGTCAGAGAGATTAACATTGAAGCCACTCGGGTTAGAAGGAAACATGCATGCATTAGTAAAGATATAAAGGAACATATTGAGTGGAGGGAAGGGAAATCGGGATTTTCGACAACTCTTCCCCTTAAGTCTATTGCTGAATATAAAGCAGATGTGCACACCTTGGTATATTCTAAAGACTGTGGAGCAAAGTTGAACACTGTAACACAAACCACCTATGAACAGTGCGAGAATTTATACCTCAAGATACGAACTACTCAGGAGGCCTGTCGAATAGTGACACCCCAAAGTATAGAAGAGTTTCCGGATAGAACCAACATTTATCTGAGCTGATTGATAGACTGGGCACAAAAATTGGCTATGTGAGGAAGGTGGATGTATTAACCACAGAATATCTGGACCATTTTATCATCCAGGCTATCGTTCATGCACACCTCCTGGAAGAAAGCCTCCAAGGGGCAACAGTAGAAGTGATAATCCTCGAGGAAGAACTCGCCAAGCAAGAGGTTTCTCTTAGATTTCTACTCCCCTTAATTGGAAACAATATTATAAGAGAAGCACACCATTGGGTGAATTATATAGCCGAGATGGACAGAACACAAGTGGCAAACCAAGTATCAACTTCAACAACCCTAGCAGCACCAACAGTTCCAGTAGTGACGCCAACTGTAGCAGAAATCCCAGAGCCAACAGAGATGCCCATTCGAGAATAGTCCATTTTATTTTATCTGCTAAAGCAACCAACACGTCCTCTTGGACTTTGTATGTCTTTGAATATTAAAATGACATATGGAATTTAGTCCCCGTTCTTTTTGCAATATTGTTGGGGTTTTTTTTGTTTTTTTATTTTTTTTATTTTTGTAAATTAAGCACTACATGACAAATTAGAGGAATGTGAAAGGTTAGGGTATAGGTGGCATCTCTTGGAACATTTTGTAAATCTATATATAGCTAGTTAGAGAAGAAGTACAGGCTTTTGGCAGGTGAAATAATTTCTTCTTGTGTATGAGAACTACTTCAGCTACATGAATAGGGAAACGATTTGGACTTGTAAAAGATGGTGTATTGTTTTGATTTGAGTTGTGATGAATGATGGCCAAACTATTTTGACAGTTTCTATATACATTCAGTGATATCTTTCCTGGCTTATGTGAATTAATTCTATGCTGTGAATGATTTTACTTCTTAGCAAAATCTCTCTACCTTATGAGTGATGGAATGTTTTAATATGATCAGAGCTATCTTTGATATCATTTATATTCTGATGAAAATGTATTTATGGGATTGAATGACTATCTATTTCAATCTTTAAAGGTTACTTTCAGTTTATTGCTCATAATTTAAAGTTCTTCTCCTTGCAAGGATAGGTTAATTTAGATTTAATAGCTTAGAACAGATTTGTTTAACGCATGCATTTAATTTAGGGCACTTCCATATCATCTTTAAAATAAAATACATAAACGGTGGATCGGGCCGCAACCGGTGCAAAGAATACAAATCTTTAAATCTTACACAGTAGCTGGAACCGTTAATCGGACGGATTCCCTACACCAAATGGTGAGCAATCTAATTGGGCTTGCTTACCGGGGAAAATCCCTTGTTGATTGATGCTACGACTTTCGAGGCATCGACAAGATGTTATATATGTCATCCATATCATGGATGTACACGCTCTTGATCTATGTTGTGCATGATATCGCTATGGTGGCTATGCAAATAGTGTATCTGGAAATAGGATGTGCACATAGAGTTTAATGATCCCGGATATCTATCAGTAATGGTGTAGCTCAATCTATGATTCGCTTGATGTGAAGTAAATGTTGTAAATGGAGGTCATGAGTTCAAATCACCCTAGCTTACCCGTGCTCGTCGAGACAGGGAGCTACCACCCATAAAGAACTAGTCAGCAGAACTGTAAGACCAAGGCACCCTGTGATAAAATCCGATGGTGGCTATGAAAAGTGTATCCGGAAATAAGATGTGCACATAGAGTTTAATGATCTGTCTAAACCTTTGCAATAATCTTAATTTGTCTGTTGTTGAGTCGATATTGATTATCATGGGTAGTGACCAAAAGGATGAGATTCAAAATTGGCATGGTCTTCTTAATACCCCAAAGATTGAACTTTGGGATGGCTTTATCGTCTTCACTGCGGTGAATTTAAATTTGTGGAGGCGACAATTTTAAACTTACTCACTTCCTAATCGACGGACAAATCTTTTAATGCGATAGGTTTTTTCGTTAATCAATGGCCTTTTCTTTCTTTGTTGATGGATAGCAATCTTTTCTTTGTTGCTCGATCTTTAAAACCAACGGCTCGATCTTTAGAATAGATGGTGGTTCTAGTGGTGGTTTTGGTTCTACGAATGGAGGCTACATCACAAGTTTCCTTCAAAGATAACGACTCATCGATCTATTGTGGATTTAAAATGGAATGATAGCCAGAACCGATGGCTTGGGTAGCTTCTACCACGATCTCAGTGGCTACAAGGACCAGTACGATTTCAAAGGTAGTTACTAGAAAACATAAGTGGCAACAAAATGATGGCTACCTATTTCATGGCGGCAACAAAAAACTGTCAGCAATCTTCACATCTCATTCAACAATTGTGGATCCTCCAGCAGTGGCCTCAACTTGATCAGGAGGAAGAGTCGCGGTGCCTTTGGGGTGTTTCGCGGTGCCTTTGGGGCACCCAACACGAAGAAAATTGATGATTCAAAGTTTCCATGAGCATAACTCTACCATGCTCTAGCTGCGGTCACCTATTCATTCAAAAAGTAAAACAATATGCAATCTACTCACAAGCAATAATCTATCTACTCTCACCTACACTAATTCTAGATATGTATCAAAGGATTATAATTACAAAATGGCATGATCACAACCCCTCGAGAGTCGGGATTGAACTTGCTCTCATACCATATAGATCCAATAAACTAGAAACCCTAGAGACCATACAACAATACATTAAGGGTCCTCACTCTTATAAAGAGTCTGAGTAACCAAAACCCTAACCCTAATAAGTAAACCCTAAGGCCTAAAACCCTAACTGTTAACCTAAGTCACTTAAGTGACTTTATTACATGTGTAGCTTTATATCTTAAGGGCAAGTTCTCCAAGGAAAGACATGTCCTCTTCTTCTTCACCAAAATACAACATATGGTTTCATCTCAAAACCCTATTGGTCAAACTGCTTTGGAGGTCACCCATAATGAGAATTTCTTGCTCAATCAAGCCTAGAGGCTTTGCTCCACCTGCTATTTGAAACAACTGGAAACTTGTTTCAAAATAAGAACCTTTTGTTGATTCTTCGGCATTCTAGTCTCATTACATTCTTAAAAATACCAAAATAATTTCCATGCATTATGGGGACTACCCAAATTGACAATTGCTGCCAAATTACAGAACCATCTAAATTATCCCATCAAGGTGCAAAATTTCCATTTCCATGAGTCCTATCATCACCACAGCATTTTCTCACAATTAACGATGTCTCAGGGGGTACGATGGGGTCAAGGGGGCTTGCCCCCTTGTGGCTTCTCTTCTCTTTTTTTTTGTAAATCTTTCGGTTTCGCACAATCTGGCACATAAGTTCAATGCAATTTTCCAACTTGTGGCACCTGAAAATATCCCTAAGAAACTACTGAAATTATCTATTTGGGCAGACTTTTCAATTTGCCTCTGATTGGCACACTTCCAATTTCTCACCAACCCATTTCGACGGACTTTTCAATTTTCTGTCGATCAGCGCACTTGTCAATTTGTCGCCGACATGTTTCAATGCAATTTCCATTTTGTCGCTGATCGGCGCACTTTTGATTTTTTCCGTTGACCTGTTTCGGTGCACTTTCCAATTTGTCACCGATCGAAGAAATTTTTACTTTTCCGTCGACCGTTTCGGCGACTTTTCCAGTTTCTCGCCGATCGACGGACTTTTGAATTTTACGTCGAAACGCCTTTTTCGACAATTTTTTTTATTTCTCGCTGATAGTTTCGGCGCTCCTTTCAGTTTTGCGTTGACACGCACTTAGGCAGAAAACTCAGAAACTTAGAAAAATTTTACTTTCCTCTATGATGATCAGTGCTCAATAGGAAATGATCTTACCTCTACAAACTGTTAGATGTAGCCCATGTAGGCCCAATGTTGCAACCTATTCTCTAATACCACACTGTCATGTCCCCTCCCATGGATCCAACTCAAGGAAGGGAACATGACTAAATTTTTTTACAAACTCAGACCCATTCATTAGAAAAATTCATAAAACAAGTAAAATGAATATGTGTGCAGATACATGACCAAATAAACATAGCGAAATGAAACATTATCCACACACATATCTATCATGCATTCAACATATAATCAGAACAATCAATAATTAAAAACATTGCAGAATTTAATACACATAGAGAATACTCATCTTGATGGTGAAGTTGTCCCAAGCAACTAGTTATGCAACTACAACGTTCCACCTAGCCACAGGCCAACTGTGCTCATCAATCTCTCAACACATTTGCCTCCCCCAATCTGGGCATGATTTCCACAAGGAATGGGAACCTACAAACCTATGCACAGCAAAATGAAGACCATATTTAATTCAAGCCAGTCCATAATTGGGTTCATCAAGTCAAATCTGAACCCATCTTCATTTGGGGATGCTTGCACTCAAGCTCAAGCCAAAACAATGGGTACCCATAACTCAAACCACAACATTCTCTCCCACACATAGTAAGCACATATGTTGGGCATAGGAAAACGTTTTTAACTATGGGATTCACAAACAAGATGTCCATGGGTTTTCCCCAAATCGTGGCCCGTCAAAAACATATTTTAAGAGGGGGAAATTACCACAGGGAGCAAAATGATTTTTCCATGGGTTTTCCCAAATCGTGGCACCACAAAAATGAATTGTGGGATGGGAAAATAACCACAGGGAAGAAAAACAATTTCTCTCCCAAGTATATGAGCATTCCAATGGCTAAAAACGGCCTCTATGGACCCCCAAATCGGATTCCTCTTCTTCCCCACTGTTCTATATCACAAAAACGCCCTTCTCCCAGTTGAGGATGAAGGAAACCCAGTAAAACCGTGGAATAAAAACACCCCACCAACTAGAACTGCGTGAGAGAACCAAACTAGTTCAAGAATAATGGCTTGGGGAGAAAATTCATGGCTCTTTTCTTGCCCAAGAAGCCAAACACAAATTTCCAAAAATGGTGGCTTTCCCCTACACGAAAATGGGACAGACATACCTCTCCTTTCCCCAAATAATAATTACTTCAACCAACTCTCGGGAAAAATAAATGATTGGGTACAAAAGTCAACATGGGTATTTGATGGTTCATGGGTTCTCTCATTGACAATTGGCTTGACTTGATTGGTTCAAGGGTTTGAATATTTCCCTCTCAATTCCTTGTAAAAATCATGCCCCCATACTCTTGTTGCATTGCTTATCTAGTTGTGGGTATTTTTATTAAAATGCATATTTACATGATATTTACAGTTTCTATTGCACCTGGCTAGCACGCAAACCATATGCATTAATTTTAATGTTAAATCGATGGTGGGGCCTTGGCCTTGAGCTCCACACCATGATTTCATAATGATATTACATCATTTACATGTTAAATTAAATGAGGTCAAAATCGGGATATTACAAAGTGTTATCTATAGTTGTAGAAATGGTAGTGAGGAGGTCCTTATGTTCTCAAGATTCTCAAAGGTGGCTTGTTGGAAAGCATTGGAGGAGATGTTTCCAAAATGTACTCAGGTATAATGTCACATTGTACATTTTCTCTTTGGCTTTCTAATAGATAACTTGGCCTATTCTCCCAGATTGTGTGTTTCTTATTGAAATGTATCAATTTGTTACTTGTTTAAGTAAATAGATTTAGCATAACACGCTAGTCTAGGAAACTAGATTGTCTCTTTTCCTTTGTCTACCGGTTCACTTACTTGGATCATCACGCAAGGATCTAGATCAACAAGGAGCAGCGAGGACAATCACCTTGGCTGAGTAAGACATCTACCTCTGTTAACACCCAAAAAGTGTTCACTACCTCATCTACCACATTATATGGCTCATTTGTCCATTTTCCTACCATATTTCCCTTAAAAACCCTAAAAATCCCATTAAAAAGCCTCCAAAAGGCCTAAAATGCCTCCAAAAGGCCACAAAACCATCAAAATAGCCTCAAAAAGGCTAAAAAACCCCTGTTTCCTCCAAAAATATCCAAAATTCCTCTAAAATAGCAAAAACCCTCTAAAGAGGGAATAAAAAATATAAAATAATGAGGAAAAGGAGGAAAAAAACCCTATACAGCTGCCCTAAACCATATGGTTCCCAAAACCATGGGCCAGCACTCCACCACCAAAAAACTATAAATAGGTGATGGAGATCCCTCATTCCATATCCACAATCAAGTATATCCTTACTCTGCCAAAATCTCTCTTGAAACCCTAGCTCACCATTGAGCCACTTTCACCTTGAGAGCCCCTTTTGGCCCACTTCCACCATTGGAGAAAGAGAAGGAGCACATTGGAGCTTGGAGCAACCCTCTTGGACATTGCAAGGGCTTCACCAACCTTCACATTGAAGGTAATATTAATACAAAAAACCATTATATACATTTTGTTGTTTATGTTTCATGCACATGTTTTAGAATAGTTTACATTTCTGTTTTAGCATAATAATCTCCATTTACTGAACTGCTACTAAGGAGTCCCTTCTCCTTAGTAGGTGGTGATTTGCACAAGCTAGGGGTAAAACCCTAGCTACAGTTTTGGCGACTCCCCTAGATTTTGAATTTCTGGTTTCAGTTTAAAAAAAATTTCCTTTCGGCTGTCCCTTTCAGCCGCCATACACCGCGTTTTTTCCCTCTGCAGTCGCGTCCCGACCGCATCTTTCAGGCCTTTACATGCGACCCGACCGCGGCTCTCAAACTGTTTCCGACGCCCTGCCCGCGGATTCAAGTCTATTACCTGCGATCCGACCGCGGCTAATCATCCTGTTTGCTGCGATCTGACTGCGCCTGTCGGCCATTTTCCCGCATCCCGACTGCGGCTTTCAGCCCCTTTCCGGCGTCCCGACTGCGTTTGTTATCCTTTTTCCCGCGACCCGACTGCGTCTTTTTCCCTGTTTCCTGCTTCCCAACTGCGAGTATCGGCCCAATAGTCGTGACCTGTCCGCGTCTGTTTCCCTTAAACCCGCGGTCCGCATGTTCTGATTCGCCACAGACCCGCGGTCTGATTTCTGCATTTTTTCCCTAATTTGAGCCCAGCCCCTTTTACTGCAATATTTTCTGCATCTGAAAAGCCCTCTGTCCTACCTGCAGCCCCACTTCCCTACAACCTTTCTGCAACATAATTTATGTTCCCTTTACAGAATCTTTTTAAAATTTCAGCATTTTTAATTCAGAAAATTTTGCAAGTTAAAATTTCAATTTCAGTATTATTGATAGTTAGAAGTTGCCCCCTTTGTGGCACTTCTATTTTGGGTTCATTACCTCACGAGCACACACTCTGTCACATAATTCAAGTGAGCCTTAAAAAGTACCTAACTCAACCAATATTCTAACCCCACTTGGGGAACACAAAAGAATCTTTGTAGTTAGGTAGGATCGGGGGGATAGGCTTCCAATAACACCCCTCGGTTACTTACACTTGAGACATAGTTGTTGTCCAAATAGGGAACCAAAATCCCCTAGTACTTTTTGGCACGGTCACGACCAGTTTATCAGAGGGCCTCTCCCTTAGGAGGGTTGAAGTCGGGAGACTGGTTCCGGAGGCCTGAGTGGAATACCGCACTCCATTCAGTAACCGAAGGGCTACCTTTCGCAGTTCTCGGGATATCCCTGTATAGGGGTATTGCGGTTAAAGGACCAAACGGCAGATTCACCTTTCTGGACGTGTCATGAACGGGGTATCTTAGTTGCCATTCTTCTAGGATTGACTACCCGGTGTCCCTCCCGGTAGGGGGATATCTTAGCCACTTGGCTTTCCTATTCATATTTTCTGACTTGGATTTCATCACCTTGCAGAGGATATGTCTAGTTGAGTCAGAATACTTTTAGTTAGGTGTTTGCATGCTCCCTTACCTCCTTTTGGTCTAGTGAGTCCACCATTTTTTATTTCTAGGAAACCTGCTGCTTGTTGGTATTCTGACCATCTTTGTTGATACTCCACTTATTGTAGCACAGCTGTTGCAGTAGGTGTTTTGAGTTGGTTGTTGGCCTGAGTGCCTTCTTTTTTAGCTCTCCTTCTGCACACTCGGTTGCATTAGGATTTTTTGAGCTGTTTTTTACTCACCTCAACCCACAGAGATTCGACACCATCTGTCACCATTGAGTCCCCGAGACATCCTCGGCGCCTCAGGGGTGATCCCCCACAGCACGGTTCACTTGACACCACCCGTCATCGCCACAGATCATCATCACTTGATACCACTTATCACAGATCTAGGGCCTTGTCACTTGACTCCACTCGTGAGCAGCATAGGACTCCGTCACCAGATATTGATGCTCCTTACTTTACCTCCGATTCTGAGGTAGAGTCTGAGAACCCCATTTACACTGCCCCTACTAGCCCCATGGCTGGCACGACTTCCACTCCTTTTGTTATAGGGACCATTGGTGGCACATCCACCACTACACCAGTTACTACACCTGCTTTGGGTATGCCCTCCATGGGGCCCCCATCTACCGTTCCCCTCACTGCACCTATTCCCGCAGCGGGAATACCTATCCCCACTCCATCAGTGGCTCACACTACCCATGGTGGTGCAGGCCCATCCTATACGACCTTAGTTCCCCCACTTGGGGGCAACATTCCCAACCCTGCCCCTCTACTTGGGGGCATGGGCCCCAACTTGGTCCAACCCACTCCTGTGTCACATCCTTCTTCCAGTCTGCCATTCATGGCTAGCCTCAACCTACCTGATCTAGCCAGACTAACCAACGACCCTATCTGACACGACCCTGCATGGCCTCATATGCCCACCAAGCTCCCCTCGGACATTCCTAAATTCGAGGGCAAGGTGGGTGAGGACCCAAAAAACCATATCATGTCCTTCCATCTATGGTGTTCCTCCAACTCCATAGTGGATGACTCTATTCGCCTCCGTCTGTTACAGCGCACCTTCACTAGCTCTGCAGCCAAGTGGTATATCGAGCAACCCCATGGGACCCATGCCACCTTTACTTCCCTGGCCTCGACCTTCCTGCAGTTCTTCCAGTTACCTGTTCGTTATGACGCGGGAGTTGAGATACTCCTATCTTGCAAACAAAACACGGCTACCCATATCACGAACCACATTCATGAGTGGCGTAGACGCCGTAGCTTATGCAAGATCAAATTAGACGACCGTATCTTCCTAGATTGGTTCCTCAAGTCCCTTCTTCCTGTTATTGCTAAGGATGTAGCTTCCGAAAGACCCCAGTCTGAAGAAGAGGCCATCCTTAAGGCACAGCAGTTCGACCTCATTTACGCCCAGTCGGGTTACCTCTATACCATTATACCCGACGCCCCTCGCGACGAGTCCTCCCATCACGATGCGCCGGGGGCATCCCACGCTGTAGACGGCATCATTGGTCGTGTTTCTTCGCATCCCCAACCCTTTTCCATAGCACGTCCTACCCCGGGCCCCGACCTTTCGCGGGCCACCTCACAGTCTGGGGCCACCAACTCATATGCTCCTATGACACATCACCATCATTCCCATGGACCCAGCTGTCCACCTCAGTGCTTCGGTCATGCGCCCCCTACTTATAACCCCCTAGTCGCACCTCAGCCCTATTACCACCAGCAGGCTACACCAGCTCCTGCGCCTTCTCAGGCCCAACCAGCTTATTACCCGCCATAGGCAGCCCCTGCGGCAAACCCACAACCCACTCCGCAGCCATATCAGCAACCCCCTCAAGTTGCTGCACCTGCTCAGCCTCAACCTACATACCATCCACCGTAGCCTGCTCCAGCACCTGTGCAACCTCAGAACCCACCTGCTGCCCAAGGGCAAGTTTACGCCCAACAAAACCCACAGCAAAACCAGAACAACCAACGCAACCAGGGCCAACAAAACCGCGGCAAGGGCCGTAATCGTGGGAACAACCAACCTGCAGACCAAGCTGGTCAACCGACGAATCCCCCCGACAACAATAATGCGGCCCCTGCTAACCAAAACCCTGATCGCCCGCCCAAGCAGGCTAAAAACCCCAATTTGCGAACAAACCATCCTTGTTCTATTTGCGGGGTCTATGGCCACTACACACATGCTTTCCCACACTTGGAGCGAGCTCGGCAACTTTGGGTTGATGATGCCCATAGCCAAGGGCATGCAGCTCCTCAAGCGCCACCTAACCCCCCTCAGCCTCAGCAGCCTCCTTTGGTTCTGCAAAACCCCTTACCAACCCAAGGCATAGTGAACACTCAGCCGTTGGCTCCCCCTCAAGCCAACGTGCAACCCCAACAACAGATCACGTACGCTGCTCCCGATCAACCCATGTTTGACTCGGGAACCCACCACTTGTTGATGATGTCATCCACTGATGTCAACCTCTAGACTCGTCGGAACCAATATGGCTCCACCACTGAAGCCCCTCCGGCTGAGAAAACCCCTAATGCTCATCCCACCGATCAAGCGTTACGCATACCCCCACCTCCACTAGAGGGCGCTCCCAAAGCACCTCGTTTCCCCGCTTCGCCGTATCAACAATAACCCCAATGCGCGGGCTGCGTCAAACTACAACATCGTCGATGACTTAGCCCAATCTCCCGCAGCCATGTCTGCATTAGAAGTCTTGAAAAACTGCCCTTCCCAGCGCAAGACTCTACTCTCCACCATTGGGGCGATTGACCCACATGATTCGAATTTGATGGCATTTGATTTGGACCAATCCGAACCACGCCTGCCTTCCTCCTTAGCATGACAAGTTTCTGTTTCCGTTCAGAATCTTGTCATCCATCGATGCATCATCGATGAAGGTGCCTCCACATGCGTTATGTCTACATTCGTATGGCAGAAGTTGGGATCCCCTACTCTCCAGCAGTCCACCACTGCATTACGCGCCTACGACGGTCGGTCGGCCCAGCCCCAAGGCCTCCTACCCAATGTCCCCGTCCAGTTAGGTGGAAAAACAGTACTTATTGACATCGAGGTAATCAATGCCCAATTGGATTATAACCTTTTACTTGGTCGCAGTTACATGTATGCCATGCGGGTGGTTGCCTCTTCCATTTTTCGCACCATGATGTTCCCCCATGAGGGACGCGTGGTCAAGGTTGACCAGCTCACCTACTATGATCCCAGTGCTCCCGCGGCACCTGAAAATGTTCTCCCCATGGTTGAACAACCTGTTTCTCGTGCCACCACCTCATTTGTTTCCTCTACGGGACCTAGAGTTTACTCAAACGTGCCGATGACCTCCACCTTCCAATCCATTCCTCCCCCGTCATCTACGCCCGAAGTGTCTGACTTATGTACCTTGTCCCACGATAACCAACCACCTAACAATCAACCACCCTTGTTGCCTAAACCACCATTGGTACCTAGCCACATTGGTGTTACACCTATCCATACAATCCCCTTCCTAGTCCCTCCATCGGGAGTAGTAAGCGCCCCAGTTATGGCTACCCTTAGCCTCCCTGGGCAAACTTTGGGATTACCCGTCTAGTACCTTTCGCCTCCCGTTCCCCCGTCGACACCAAGCGTCGTCCTCCAACCGGTGCAACCCATGGCTACTACCACTCAGCCACCCCCCGGTGTCTCTACCCCCTTCATCCTCCACGACTCCTCCCCCTACTCCCAAACCCACTGGGGGCAGAGGTCCCCAACCTTACACTGCTGTACTACCTCCCAAGATAGTCAAAAACCCCCCAGTATTTTGTGCTCCTCCCAAATGCTCGTTGTGCGACGAGTTAGGCCATGCAACTCATCAGTTTCCACAGTTACCAGCATTACAGAAGCACATGCAGATGCTCGATGACGACCCCAACATCCCGGTTGTCGAACTAAACCCCACCCCCAAGCCTAAAGATAAATCCCTGCGTACCAACCACCCCTGTGCTATATGCGGTGTTTACGGGCACTACTCACATCATTTTCCCGATCTCCCAGATTATAGGGCGGCTCTCTATGAGATGAACAATCTGGATCTTGAGACGGCACCAACCACTATTGAGGAGATTCACCCCCCGATCTCACCCCCATCCGGGGAGGTCAACACCATTTACATGATCTCTTCCACTACCATTCCCATGTCAACCGATTTGATGGCCCAAACTTTTAGTACTGATGAGGAGATTCTTGAGGCACTCACTGCCCCGGAGTATCCCTGGGATGACATGCACCATCGTTCGTATTTCCTCCCAGAAGAATCCTCCTCTAGCACAGCTACCCAATTCACGGTTGAGTCCAAAGACTTCCTTCCCACCAAGGTCGACTGGTTCAAGGACCCTATTCCTGCTCCTGACGCCTTCGAGGAGGGCAACATGGCCAACATCTCACCCGTCATCCACATAGATATCTCTGACCCACCTGGCGTCAATGAATGCATTGCCTTAGGAGCCTCCTGCAGTGAACAAGAGATTGAGGAGTACCGCAAACTCTTCCGAGAATTATGTGATGTCTTTGCCTGGTCCTATACTAAAATGCCCGGTCTTGACCCCGCCATTATCGAGCACCACATTGACACATGGCCTGATGTACCCCCCCCGTCCGTCAGAAACAGCGTCCCATTCATCCCTCAAAGCTCCCAGCTGTTAAAGCCGAGATTGAGAAGCTTCGCAAGGCAGGGTTCATTTATCCTATTGCCTATACCACTTGGGTTTCAAACCCCGTTCCCGTTAATAAAAAACAAGGCACCATCCGAGTATGCACTGACTTCCGCGATTTAAACCGTGCTTGTCCCAAGGACAACTTCCCCACGCCATTTATCGACCAGCTCATAGATGCGTGTGCGGGGCATGAGGTCCTCTCCTTCATGGATGGTTTTTTCGGATACAACCAGATTCAGATACATAAGGAAGACCAGTACAAAACTGCCTTCACTACCCCATGGGGCACCTTTTCCTATCGCGTTATGCCTTTTGGCCTCAAAAATGCTGGTGCCACCTTCCAGCGGGCCATGACCTATTGCTTTCACGACTTGGTCCATATCCTGCTAGTCTACCTTGATGACCTTACAACTCGTTCCCCGGAAATGATCAGACCACCTTAACGACCTTCGGCAAGTTTTTCTGCGTTGTCGCAAATATCAAATCCCGCTTGAACCCACACAAGTTTTTCTACATTGTCACAAATATCAAATCCGCTTGGGTTTTATTGTTTCCCAGA
Organism: Larix kaempferi; assembly: GCA_027924585.1. NCBI lineage: Eukaryota > Viridiplantae > Streptophyta > Pinopsida > Pinales > Pinaceae > Larix > Larix kaempferi. Next base: position 7,076,899 of record BSBM01000125.1, on the reverse strand, counting down.
AAGGAATTGCTGTTGATCCTCTGAAATTCCAAGCCATCTTAGACCTTCCCTCTCCTTGCACGCTCCGGCAACTCCAAAGTCTGCAGGGGCGATCCAATTTCCTTCGACGCTTCGTTCCTGATTACGTCACTACCATTCATGTTTTCTTGCGCCTGCTCCGTACCCACATACCCTTCGTCTGGGATGAGCAAGCAGAAGCTGCATTCGAAGCCCTCAAGAAAGCTCTCACACAAGCCCCTCTGATCTCCCCCTCCCGGATTTCTCCCAGGACTTCATCCTATACGTCTCGGCATCTGAGAATGCCCGTGTCCAGAGTCTTGGTTCAAGAAGACGCCTCTCACTAAGAACACGTACTTTACTACGTCAGCCAGACCTTGTCTGGTCCTCCCCTACGTTACCCATATGAGGAGAGACTAGCCCTAGCAGTGGTCTTTTCCGTCCAAAAATTGCGACACTATATCTTAATGAGTCATACCACAGTCGTCGCCGACTCTAACCCCATGGTATATCTTCTAAACCGGCGGCTCCTGCAAGGTCGTGTTGCCAAATGGGTCATTATCCTCCAGGAATATGACCTTACTTTCCGAACACCTAAGAGCACTAAAGCCCTCGTGCTTGCCCATCTCATTACTGATCTCCCTTCCCTTCTCCCAGCCAAACCAATCTCCAATGAGTTACCCGACAATCACCTGTTCACTATCTCGTCTGATGATCCATGGTATGGTGATATTTTGTTATACCTGCGCACGCAGAAGTTCAGACCCAAAGTCACCCGTAATGGACGCCGTCACATCCGTCACCAGGCCTCTCAATATCTCCTCTTAGGCGATGTCCTTTACCGGCGAGGGGTTGACACCATTCTTCGTCGTTGCCTTACACACGCGGAAGCTGAACACGTCCTTAACGACTGTCATAGCGGCGCCTGCGGAGCCCATTTCTCAGGGATGGCCACTGCCCAAAAGGTTGTCCGCACCGGATACTTCTGGCCCACACTTTTCACCGACTGCATCACTGCGGTCAAGCATTGCCATAACTATCAATTTTTTGCCCCCAAGGCCCGGACACCACCTACTCCGTTACACCCAGTCGTCACCGTTGGTCCCTTTTGTAAGTGGGCCATCGACTTCATGGAGTGTAGACCCCCGTCTGCCAACGGCCACAAGTATATCATTGTCGCCGTTGATTACTTCACCAAATGGGCGGAAGCCATGCCTACCTTCAATTGTACCGCTGACACTGCTGCCCGTTTCTTTTTCAACCATGTTATCACTCGATTCGGGGTCCCTAAACAGTTGGTCTCAGACCATGGTTCACACTTCGAAGATGCCGTCTGGCGTGAGTTATCCACCCTCCTCAAATTTGAACACCAATTTTCCTCTGCTTATTACCCCCAAGGGAACGGTCAAGTAGAGGCCATTAACAAAATATTAAAAACCATCCTCCAATGAACTGTTGACAAGCATAAGTCCAATTGGAACCACATGTTGTTCCCCGCCTTATGGGCTTACCGTACTTCCACTAAGACTGCCACTGGTTTTACCCCATTTCATTTAGTTCACGGTGTAGAGTCTGTCCTCCCCATCGAGTGTCAGATTCCTGCCCTACATATCGCCGTTCAGCTTCTCCCCGACACCTCCCCCCTCAAGCAGCGTTTGCTGACACTCGAACAAGTTGATGAAGACCGTCGTGCCACTCTCCAGAACATTGAGGCTGCTAAGAACCGGTCCAAAGCCGGTTATGAAAAACATGTTCACCCTCGAACTTTCCACGAAGGGGACCTCGTCCTCGCCTATGACCAAGCCCATGACAAAACCGGTAAAGGGAAGTTTGAATCAATGTGGCAAGGCCCTTACATCGTGCAGACCTGCCTCGGCAAGGGGGCATACATCTTAGCCGACTCCGAAGGCCATCCTTTGCGCAACCCCCGTAATGGGTTGTATCTTAAGCGTTTTTACCCATAAATGAAACCGCGACCTCATTGGTCCGCATTGTACAGTTTGCTCTCTTTTTTGTTTTTCACCTTTTTTACCATCATCTTACATTCATCATTTCTGCATGATTACAGATGGACTATCTTCCACCTTGTTACACTGGCTTCACTGATGGCTCAAGCCGCTGGTCTCCCAACCTGGCTTCTGCAGCATGGGTCTTGTACTCCCCTTCCAACGAGATGATTCACCTTGATGGAATATGTATAGGCGCTGCTACCAATAACCAGGCAGAGTATGATGCTGTGACCGGTCTCTTGACTGCTGCCCTCCATATGGGCATATGTCACCTTCATGTGTTCCTCGACTCCCAGCTACTTGTCTCCCAACTCAACAACTGCTACCAAGTGCGTGATCCCTGCCTTTTTCGAAAATTCCTGCACGCAAAACAACTCAGCCGACAGTTTGAATCCATAACATTCACACATGTCCCCAGAACCCAAAATAGTGTCGCAGATCAAATGGCCAACAACATCCTAGATTGGCATATCAATCACACCATGTAACATCATGCATCATCATCCCATAACATCTCATAAAAATATATAAAAACCCAAAAAGATTGCATCGCATCAACATTTGCATCTATGTACATAAACCACATGCATATCCATAGGGGCATCCACATGCCTAATCATACATACATCATGTTGCATCACATAAAATACACAAGGGGCATCCACGTGCCCAACATCCTAGCCTACTTGCATCCACGTGCAATGTAAACATATCACAAATCATAAAGCGCATCCACATGCGTACAACTAAAACAACATCATACAAAAAGCTGCATCCACGTGCATATATATATATATCAAAAAATACATGTTCAGTGCTATACATGTCCTGAGTACCCCTGTACTTAGCTATACAAAAAAATGGCTATACATCCCTAAAGCCTCATCAAAATACATGCCGTAGATACAAAAATCGGGGGGAGTCCCCTGTACTCCCTAATGAGAGTCGTATCCTGCATCACTGCCTGCATCAGCTGCCTCTGAGTCCTCCCCTCGCTCCTCCTCCGGTAAGTCCTCAACTCCTACGGGCTCCTGTGCCTGTGCCCGGTCCACCAAGATCGCCACCCGGATCGCTATGGATCTGAACTCTCGGGGTGCCCTCATGCAATCCTGAACCACGTCTGGATCGACATCCCACCATCCCTCGTCAGTCACCCCTATCAGCAAACGGTCTAGTAGTGCCCGGACTGACTCCAGTGTCCCCTCCGCATCGCGGCGACGGACCTCCCTTCTCCCAGGCAGAGCTGGAACGGCCACAATCCCCCTCCGTGCCACATGTCCTGGCGGCGGCCTCAGACCCACATCTGCAGATCACCCATATGTTAGTCACAGTATATCAATTTACTATCATATATATAAAACTTGACATCCATAACATGCAAGTAAAACCATACGTACCGTCGGGACCCTATGCCTATCCTGGCGCTCGTGGCGCCTCTGGATCTCCCGTGTAGTCCATGTCCCTATATGGGAAGTTGTCCAGTTTCAATGGTATCTGGAGCCACTGCAGGTACAACTCCTGCGTAAAATACCTGCCAACATCACCGCCACCACGGCGGCGCATCATCTCGCCCCATCGTACCATCCGCGGCTCCCTCAAGCCTCTTGCCCTGATCGACACCCGTGGCCGCAGGGTGGGTACCCTCTCCATAAAGAAGGCACACAAGAAAGAACCATAACAAAATCCCTTGCCAGCTTCCTTCACTGCCGTCAGCTGCCGCTGAACACAGGTCAAGAACATCTGGCCCCACGCGTAGTACACCCCATCCAGCACGCGCTCTACCATCTGCATCTGGCCCCCCGACACCTTCTCAGGTGACTGGGACCCCAATACCCGAACCACACATGCCGCCATGGCCTGCACTGATGGCTCCTGTAGGTCCCTCACCAGGAGTGCATTCCTATGCACCCATGCCTCTGGACCACAGTACCTCTCTAGCATGTCCTCCATGTCTACGTCCGCGGCGACCCACGGCTGTGTATCTGCCACCCTCCCTAAACAGGGCAACCCTGTCAGAAAATATACATCAGTCAGGGTGAGGTCCACTCTCTCACCCTGTACTCGGAAAGCCTGTATGTCCGGCTCTCAGAAACTAATCAGCCGGTTCAGCAGCAACGCTGCTGACCGTATCATGGGTATCTGTGCGAACTTCAGTAGTCCGCACAGTCCCAGCACAGATCGCACATGGCGATCCCCTCGGATCACAGCCACGATCTCGTCAGGGATCTCCCGCTCTCTCCATAGAACCTGCGGCATCCTGTCAATCACACAAAGTAGACTCATCAGACTCATGTCAAATAAATAAGCCCTTCCCCTCCCCCCGGAAGACCCTCATAGCTCGGCCCAAAACCGCGGCTTTAGGGCTTCTTGTCGCGGTTTTCGACCGCGGTTGTCAGACCTACACTCGCGGTCCTTAACCGCGACTGTTCGACCTAACCCCGCGGTTTGGCACCACGTGTTCCTCCCTGGAACACGCGGTACTAGGCCACATATCCAGCTGAGAAACACGCAGTCCCCAACCACGTGGTTCACCCCAAAACTCACGGTCTCCAACTGCGGTTTCGTCCCCCTAACCCGCGGTCCACCCCACGTGGACCATACAAATAACCCTGGGACCCACTACCCAACCCCCGACCCTAAAAAACATGCAGGTATGAGTTTGACGGAATACCTGTATCTCCCGGATCTGAAATCGGCCGATTGGATCGTTTAGAAATGCCACCTCAGCTCTGGTCCACTCTGATCACAAGTCAAAGTCAAATAGTACAAATGACACATGTCATGTTGGACCCACTCACTATTTATAGTCAGTTGACTTTTTCTTGTTTTGGCCATTCTGACCCCATACGGAGTCCATTTTTCGAACCGTTTCCACCATTGGAATCAGCACGACGCGACCGTCATGATGGTCACCTCATTGTGTTATTTTTGCCTTGTCATTTTTTGCCCATTTTTCAGACACCACTAGTTTCCTCGATTTGCGTGCCACATTGGCCGGTCTCCATTTTTCACATATTTTATATCATCGGATTCATTTTTTTGAGCCGGTGATGATGCTTGAGATCATTTCTCGCTCTCACCCCCAGATTTTTTGGGTATTTTTCCAAAACGCGCTCGTCGCCTCGGTGTGCATGCCACGTCGGCCGTTACCCGTTTTTGACACTCTTTATATCGTCGGATTCATTTTTTCGAGCTTGTGATGATGCTTGAGATCATTTCTCGCTCTCACCTGGTACAATTTCAACATTGTTTCCCGACACCTTGCTTCCTCGGTTTGCGCACCACATCGACCGCCATCGGATTGTTCCACACTTTTACATGCGCCATTCACTCCTGTCATACTGCAAATTTTTCGTTATTTTGCCACCATTCCATTCACCCCGCAAGGAGGCCCACCAGTGTTCCCCCCTACCCTCGTTCTTGGTCATCATTACTGTTCCTTGATTGAACACTTCCTCCTTGCCTGGCCATTCCTTTTGTTCGGTATAATTTTATCCCTTTTTCGGGCCGGACAAGTCCTTTACGAAAAAGGCACTTAGGGAGTTTCCGTTAAGCTCTTTTCTGACTCCTAAAAGAATGAAAAGATTGCCGAGCAATCTTGCTTCCTTTCATGCTCGTTAAAGTACCTGAAAGGGCGTCTATCTGGTATAAGTTTAACCCTTTTCCAGACCTGGTAGACTAATTACGAAAAAGGAATACTCTAGTCACACCGGCTAGAAGAGTTCTTCATTGCATCCTTTTATGCTTCTTTGGGCCTTGGAGACTAAACATACGAAAAAGCAGCCCCCTGGAGTCTTCTTATTTTCTTTCAGACTCTCTAAAATTGAAAGCAACCACGAGCATGAATTGTCCTGGGCTCGTAAAATCCACACGACAGTACCATTCCATCATTTCAGAGTCTTCTTATCACTTTCAGACTCCTTAAAATTGAAAGCAACCACGAGCATGAACTGTCCTGGGCTCGTATAAATCCACACGACAGTATAATTTTACACACACTTCTTCTAGTTCCTTAACCCATGAAGAAGTCTCCTCCCGTGCCTCCTGGCACTATGATCGATCATCTCGGCAGCACCACCAATCAGGTCGGCTTTGTTCAGAGTATTCTGCAGTCTCCTGCCATTTTATACCAGCTTGAGTCTCCCTCAGACCAGTCACCCTCCCCGATCCAATACAGCTATGATCCCTTTCCCCTCAGTCAGTTTCATATGCTGCCAGATCATCCCCATTATCATACTCTGAACAAAGGAAGTTTGAGTCCAACCCCTCTACTTGCCCAGTTGTCCCCCCACAGTTTGTCAGTCCTGCTATCAGTACTATCACATTTCGGTTCTCCACCTCGCGCTTCTGTCAAGGAAACATCATTGCCTTGATAGTTGCAGGTCTCCCTCTGTCGACGACAGCCCCTCTATTCCAGAGGATAGGCCCAGAGGTCCCTACGCCTTGGACTTATAACCATCTATGGTAAGTGCCTACGGATCATTCTGAGAGGAGTCATCATTGCCTCTCCGAGTGGTTGTTTCTCACATGCTCGACTCCAGCACATTGATCGCATCGTCGAGAATCGCGTAGGGTTATATCCCTTCAGTTTTTAGTTGAAGACCCCGGATTTCCCCCGACTCTAGCACATTGGTGAGTCACTTCGGAATGACCAGTTATATGTTCCCGTGGATGTCCAGGATGCGTTGGTGATTGTATTCAAAAGCCATCCAACTATATGCTTCCTTGATTACCCATTTCAGTTCTAGTTCAGTGTACCATCGAGGTTATTGCTCCCAGTCATTATGATCCAGCAGCTCATCCGTTCCTCTAGTACCCCAGTCAGCAGCACTGTTGATATTCCAGTGCACCAGTTCTTCAGTTCACACATGATCAGCCCAGCAATATGTCCCAGATTTGTGTCCCCTCTGGACCCTTATGATGTACACAGTGGTTATGTATCTTACAGGTCCCCCTTTTCGGGCCTCACAGTTCTGTTTATGTATCTTGATACGAGCATGGGTATGCCCGCCTCGTCCATATATTGAGATTATTCCTCAGTCAGTATTTGAGGTCATGTATATGTCAGGTCCCCATTTTTTGGACCCCCTTGTTGTTATTATGTTATATCCTGATACGAGCATGGGTATGCCCGCCTCGTCCATATGTTCAGATGATTCCTCATCCATTATTGAGGTTATGTACTTTTAGTTCTTGCAGTTTGTTCGGGATCGTTGTTCCGGGCTTCAGTTTGTTTCTTCTCTTCTCTCCACACCCCAGGAAAACCTTACATGACTTATGATGTCCATCGGCCATACGATGAGCTCCTGCCCTCGCACATCAGGGGGCAATCTGTTAACACCCAAAAAGTGTCCACTACCTCATCTACCACATTATATGGCTCATTTGTCCATTTTCCTACCATATTTCCCTTAAAAACCCTAAAAATCCCATTAAAAAGCCTCCAAAAGGCCACAAAACCATCAAAATAGCCTCAAAAAGGCTAAAAAACCCCTTTTTCCTCCAAAAATATCCAAAATTCCTCTAAAATAGCAAAAACCCTCTAAAGAGGGAATAAAAAATATAAAATAATGAGGAAAAGGAGGAAAAAACCCTATACAGCTGCCCTAAACCATATGGTTCCCAAAACCATGGGCCAGCACTCCACCACCAAAAAACTATAAATAGGTGATGGAGATCCCTCATTCCATATCCACAATCAAGTATATCCTTACTCTGCCAAAATCTCTCTTGAAACCCTAGCTCACCATTGAGCCACTTTCACCTTGAGAGCCCCTTTTGGCCCATTTCCACCATTGGAGAAAGAGAAGGAGCACATTGGAGCTTGGAGCAACCCTCTTGGACATTGCAAGGGCTTCACCAACCTTCACATTGAAGGTAATATTAATACAAAAAACCATTATTTACATTTTGTTGTTTATGTTTCATGCACATGTTTTAGAATAGTTTACATTTCTGTTTTAGCATAATAATCTCCATTTACTGAACTGCTACTAAGGAGTCCCTTCTCCTTAGTAGGTGCTCATTTGCACAAGCTAGGGGTAAAACCCTAGCTACAACCTCCACCCACTTTCCTCTTATATGTGCTTGCATATGTACGCTAGATCTAGGAGATATAGCAACCATTTGTTTCTTTTTGTCTTGGATTAGGTTTTAGGGAGCTTTATTATTGTCCATGAGGTTTTCATCCTATCCATAGGAAGAAAATTATACCACATAAATTGGCGACCATAGTGGGGAACACATCCATTTTTTTTAACCTTTGAATCTTTGAGTTTGGATCTCTTTTCTCCTCAAAAGTACTTGGTATTAGATTGTCTATCCACTTTGGCCTTCACTGACAAGCTCTGTGAGTCTCAAAGCTGACATCTCATTGCATTTAGGCTCAGATCATTTTAATTTTTGATCCTACAGGATATTTTCACGCCCCCTACTCAGACCACAGAGCGAAAATCCTAATATTTTTGTGCCCCTGCAGTGTATCAGAGCGTGAAAATTCCATATTTTTGCTGGGTCTAGGTCACCTTGGGAGCAAAAATTCTCTGTGTGAGTGAAAAAATTGATTGGTTTGCTTGAAATTTGTTTGACTCTCATTGCTAGTTTTGAGTTTCCACTTTGTATTGCTCAGTTGTGTGTGAATTTGATTGTATCTCTACATATTGATCATTTTTTACCTTTGTTTGAGTTTTGGAGTCATTCTTGAAGTCTTGGAAGTGTGTTCTCCATTGCAGGACTGCCATAGGTTCCTTTAGCATTTCATCACCTTCTCAAGTCTCTAAATTTGGTCTAAGTAACTTGCATTCATCCTTCAGTTTGTGCTTGAACCATCAAGAGTCTTTTTTAAATTAATTGAAGGTTTTTTTTTTCATTTGAATCTTATGTACTCAAATAATTTGTTCATTTTGTTTTGGGAAAAAATCCCAATCCCTTACAGGAGAAATTGGTTTTATGATTCTCTGAAAGCCTCTTTAGCTACTTGATCTACTCCACCTCCAATTTGAAGGTCTCAAAAAGCCTTTTGTAGAGTGTTTGGTTTGCTTGTACTTAAAGTTGCTTGGTTTTGGGTTGTTGAGTGGAAAGTGACAAAGAATTTTAATCCTTTGAATGCTTTGTTGCTTCAGCTGAGTTGTTTCCTTTGAAGCTTCTTTGATTTAAGTATTGAAAATATGTTTAATTTCTTGCATCTAATTTGAAACAAGGAGAATTCACCAGTGAGCATTAGTATATTTTAGAAATATCATTGGAAATCAAAGCTTGGTTTTCTGCATTCTAAAGATCCATTACTTTGGTTGTTGAAAATCTATACTTTGTTGAGTTTTGCAATTACTTGGAAAAGTTTCAATATATTTTAACTCCTTTGCTTCAATGCTTGAAATCAGAAAAATTTACGATTGAGGGAAGTTTACTTCATCTAGTTTGTCATTTTAGGATCATTTGAAGAAAAAGAAAACAAAAATTTGCTTTTTGTGTTTGTTGAAAAGATTTGGATTTGTTTGGTGTGAAAGAGTGTTTCATGGTTAATTTGGCATTTAATTGAAAAGGAAAAGTGAAAATTGATATTTTATTTTTGGGAAGAGTTGCATTAATGTTTTTCCATTTGGGAAAGAAGAGAACTCCTCCTTAATTAACTAGAAGTTCATTGAAAGAGAAAGACTTGCATATTCATCCAATTTTCCATGGTTTTGAGTCGAGTTTGCACACCATCAAGTTGCACCTCTGATTCCCTTAAGTAAATAACAACCTCTAAAATTAAACACCTTAACTAAACACACATTAACATCACTTGAGGAAACTAAAAGAACTATGTAGTTAGGTATGACATTGGGGATAAGCATACAAACAACTCCCCCTTGTCACTTTACATCGGAAACTTAGAAGTTGTCTCTTAGGGAGCTAAAATCCTCTTGTATTTGTTGACACAGTTATAAACCAATTTGTTGGGGGGCCTCCCATTCCACAGGGGTAAGCAGCGAGAACTGGTTCCATACGGACTTTGTGGAATACTGCACTCCATCTAGTACTTAAGGACATCAATCCATTGTCTTCCTTGTATTTTCTGGCCTCCATACTAGTAGTACAAGGACTAAAAGGAAGTAGCTTCGATAAACCTTCCCAAACATGTCATGAACGAGGTAGCCTAGTGACCTTTCCTTTAGGACTCTTTTACGCAGGATCCCTTTTGGTAGAGGGATATCCCTTGGCCTATATTGGTACATCATTTCTTATTTTCCAACTTGGATTTCATCACCTTGCGGGGGATACGATTTGTTGATATTTCCAACTCTTAGTTAGGTGGTTTCTTGCTCCTTTACCTTATTTACGCTCTTTTTATTTTTCTTGGTAGTGCTACTTGTTGGCTTTCTGTCCACTTTGTTGTAACTCACTTGCTGTGACATCGGTTGTAGTAAAAAAAATTAGCTTTATTTTTGGCTTGAGTGCCTCTTTTTCTTCTAGATCCACTTTTGCACACTCGGTTTCCTTAGGATTTTTGAGATTTTTTCATGAGAATTAGCACATATCACTCATTTTCGTTCCATGGAGGATCCATGAAAATCTCAGAGACAATAAGGATTGAATCCTGAACCATCTGCACCTAGGACTAGTCGAAAACCACCCCCACGTACCCAAGCTCCTCCTATCGGAAGACAATTTGGTGGAGAGGTTTTCTCGGTACAATTTAGTGCAACATCGTGTGTTACCACTGTGCCACGAGTTAGTGTGGCGCCACAAGTTAGTGTAGCACCATAGGTTAGTGCTGCACTGGAAGTTAGTGTCACACCAGAATCCAATGTCATACCATAAGTTAGTATCACACCAGAAATTAGTGTCGCCCCAGAGATGCCATCACAAGATGATATCCCCGAAGGGTATATCGAATTCATTGAAGAATCAAATCATTTTCCTTCTACGACCATCCAATTAGCTGGAAACTTTAACCAACCATTAGTCTAGTTGGTACCACCAGCTATCGTACCTACTAGCACTGTTGTACCCAGCTGCCAAATTGAATCCTCTAGCAGAATACCATTAGGAATTCAAACCTATGAACTTCCCACAGGTCAAGAAATTATGGCATCCATATGACCATAAATCATTGATTTATCTCACGAATGTGCGACCACAGACATGTTTAGGCATGATGCCACATAAAGGATGGTTTCCCCAAACTCAGAAATTTCATTGTCTGCCACGTCTAAAGTGGTAGATCCTTCTAATGCAAGAATTCCCCAATTCGCTTCCCGCGATTCCACTTATGGTATGTCATTTGTAGGTCGATCCGTGCCCACAGATTGGTTGTCCACTCAACCCCTACCTAATGACCCAACGATGACAGGTATTTTTGGTTTGTCATCATCATTATGGAACACTACTTTGGGACAAGCACTTAATGATTTTCGCACCTTTCCAACATCTGTGTAGTTAACTCCAAAAGCTCCCCCTAGAAATCCCACTTATATTACCAAGTTAAATTCTTGATCACTCTTTAGGGATTGTTTCTAGACAAGGGACTAAACTTAACATCTCTTCGTTACCTGTAGTTACTGGATTAGGTGCACATTCATCCTCGTGAGTTGGTAACACTTCTGCAGTCACCCAAACTTCCCAATCAATTCCATTTAATACTCTAGTTGGAAGTTCGTATACTTCTTCTGTTGGAATGTCGGTTGTGACTGTAGGTCAATCTCCAGCTACAATTTTTACCATATCTGGAGGACATCCTTTTACCATTGGACCAAGCATGGCCACTAGTCAACCTCCTACATTAGGACTATCTTCCTCATGGGGACAACAACAACCACCTACTGGGGAGAAACCTATAGTAGGTAACGAATGAAACAAATCAATTCAACCTTTTTACCCCCCCAACCCTAACCTATATCTTGGTTTACCTTACCCCGACATCGTAAATAATCAATGGATCCCACCTCCTTCCACACCTCCTCTTAATCAAGGTGTTGCAAACAATTAATGGTTTGCACCCTCTCCGATGTCTCCCTTTCATCAAGGAGTTGTAACCTTTGACGACCGTGGTTTTCAACCATATGGACTCATACCATCATTAGTCGTAGAACTCGGGGGGGAATTGTTTCCATCCATGTGTAAATCGTCGATGCCCTGTTGGATTATAATATCCTACTTGGTCGAAATTGGTTTTATGTCATGACTGCAGTAGCATCCTTAGTCTTTCACTTGGTGCAGTTTCCTCATCAAGGAAAGATCGTCACCATCGACTAACTTGAGTTTTGTACCTTAGATATTCATTCCAACAACACTAACAATGTTCCATTGTTGGCACAATCCCATCATTATGAAGACATTGGTGTTGTAATTTTGAAAGACTCTTCCATTATCGAAGTCTTCCTAGAGCTTCCACCCCTAGTTTTTGTCATCAACATGATCTCTTCTAGTGTACAACAATCCCACGAATCACATGATTCTTGGGTAATGCCAATTCCATTCGAATGTAAAATCATTGGTGACCACATGCCTTTTAACTTAAATGAGGCCACATATGATGCAATTTAGTCTGCTTAAGACTATATCAATCTTGATGATCACCATCTGGTAGCATCAAATCTTAACCCTCCGTCGTATTGGATGGATTCATCTTTTCCCTTCTGATGATCATATCCTACAGACATTTCCTTTCGACAAGTCTATAATGGAAATAATGAGCATTGATTAACCACCTTGGGAAGATCACCATCATAGGTCCTATTTCCTACAAAATATCCAAACAGCAGAGATTGATATCAAATCCATCGTTTCATCTGATATTGTCCAAAATCCTCAATCTCCCATCCTTACTCACAATGTGTTATCAGAGGGAAATTTAGCAAACATTATGGAAACTTTTCCTATAAACATATCTGTGAAACATGGTATCGTAGAACATATTCAACTAGGAAAAACTTGTACACCCATTAAGGTGGAATTTTATACATCCTTGTTTAAGGAGTTCTGCGATGTATTTGCTTGGAGTTATGAAGAAATGCTGAGAATTGACCCCTCTTCGTGGTCCATGAAATCAAAATTTATCCTGATGCAAGACCTGTTTGGTAGAAACTCTGACCCGTTCACCCCAAGAAGACCACGGCAATTAAGGAAGAAGTTGAGAAGCTTCTTAAAGGTTGTTTTATTTATCCTGTCCCATTGACAGACTGGGTGTCTAATATTGTTCCTGTAGCTAAGAAATAGGGAACTATTAGGGTTTGTGTTGATTATAGGGATTTGAACGAGACTTGTCCTAAATACAACTACCCTACCCCTTTCATCGACCAAATCATCGATAACTATGTCGAGAGTGTCATATTTTCGTTTATGGATGGCTTCTTTGGCTATAATAAGATAGAGATACTCCTGTCTTACCAGCATAAAACAACTTTCAACTACCCATGGGGAACTTTTTCATATTGAAAGTTACCTTTTGGCCTTTAAAACATTGGGGATACTTTTCAACGGGCTATGTCCTATGCATTTCACAGTATCATGCATATTGTGGATACTTATATGGATGACTTACCCGCTCATTCTACTCAACGAGACGATCATCCAGATCACCTTAGAGCCATTTTTCTACGGTGTCGCCACTACAAGATCTGCTTGAATTCCCATAAATGTGTTTTCTTTGTTGGATCCAATATACTAATAGATTTCATAATCTCCAAGGATGGAATTCGAATCGACCCACTAAAGGTTGAGGCCATCTTAGCCTTACCTTCCCCCACTGATATCCCATAACTTCAAGGTTTGCAGGGGAAGGAAAAATTTTTGCGCCACTTCATTTGCAATTTTGTCAAGATTACTCAGGGATGCATGAGACTGCTCAAGAAGAGCTTCCCATTTGTTTGGGATGATGAAGCTCAACAGTCTTTTGACAATCTGAAAAAGGACTTGATAAATTAACTCATACTTCAACCCCCCAACTACACACGGTATTATATATTTTTATCTCGCAGCATCCACTTCCACCATTGGAATGGTGTTAATGCAGGAAGACAATAGTGGCCAAGAACATGTGATATACTATTTAAGTAAGAGTCTTGTTGATTTTGAAACTTGATACTCACATGTTGAGAAGTTATCCCTGGCAACAGTCTTTTCTATCCAAAGGTTTCATCATTACATATTAGTCCACAAAAAAATATCATTTCCAACTTCGACCCCATGTACTACATATTGACACGTCAGGTGATAGGGGGGAAATACTCTCGTTTGATTGTGGTCCTCCAGGAGTTCGATTTGGAGTTTTCAAAGGCTAAATCCAAGAAATATTCAGTTTTTGTTGAGCTAATATATTCCCTTCCCCGTGTCAATGAAGAATCTGAGCCCATTGAATCTCTCCATGATGAGTCATTTTTCCTCATAGGCATGACTGATCCCTGGTATGGAGATATCATTTTATATCTCCAAACCCAACGCTTTTGGTCTGATCTCACCCACAATGAATGGCATCGCATTCGCCATCATGCCAAATACTACCTCATCATTGGTGACACCATATATCTTCGTGTAACGTCCCCACCCATCTATCAAAGTCCTGGAAGGGAACATGATGCCAATCTATGAGGCTTTCACAAGAAAACTCAGCCCATTAATCAGACTCATAGCCATAAAATTAATGTGTGCAAATGCAAATCAAACATATATGCACAGCGGAATAAGAACTTCACCCACACACATCTTTCATATGCATTCAACATATCAATAATAAACATCAAATTAAAACATTGCAGAAGTAAAATGCACATAGAGAACACTTATCTTCATTTGTGAAATTGCCCCCAAACAACTAGCTATGTTGCTGCAATGTTCCACCCAACCATAGGCTAGTTGTGTTCATAGATCTCTCAACACAACTGCCACCCCTGAGCTGGGCATGATTCTTACAAGGAAATGGGACATTCAAGCTCATACACAGCCAAAGCAATAGATACCCATCTCAACCCCAACACTCTTTTGCACACAGCAACTCAAACTGGGCATGGATACACTCTTTCAGCAATGGGATTTACCAATAAGATGGCCTTGTACTTTCCCAAATCGTGGGAACACCAAAAATGGATTTGGGAATTTCAATAACGAGATGGCCAGCGGTTTTCCCAAAACATGGGCACACCAAAAACGGATTTTGGATTGGGGAAATCGTCCACAGGGAACCAACCCGATTTTTCCATGGTATTTCGGGCATCTAAATGGCCAAAACGGCTCCAATGAAACCCCAAACCAAGCTCTCATACTCCCAGCCACTCTGCAACCCAAAAATGCCTTGTTTTCAGCTAGAAAAATCAGGAGAAACCATAAAAACGTGGAGAGAAAATGCCCAGGCAGCCCAAAAACGCGAGAGAGACAAAACTGCTTGATGGGTTATGGCTTGGGAGGAAAATTCATGGCTCTTTTCTTGCCAAGCAAGCCAAACATGTTTTTCCATGAAGGGTGGTTTCCCACACTCGAATTTTGGACAGCCATACCTCTCATTCCCCAAGGCATTAACTACCTCAACCAACTTTTGGGAGAAATGAATGATTGGGTACAAAAGTCAACATGGGTAGTTGAGTGTTTGATGGGTTATCTCATTGACACTTGGCTTGAATTGATTGGCTCAAGGGTTTGAATGTTTTCCCTCCCAATTCCTTGTAAAATTCATGCCCCCATCTCTTGTTGCATTGCATAGCTAGTTGTGGGTATTTTATTTAAAATGCATATTTACATAATATTTGCAATTCCATTGCGCATGGCTAGTACGTGAACCATATGCATTGATAAATCGATGGCGGGGCCTTGGCCTTGAGCTCCTCACCACGATTTTATAACAATATTACATCATTTATGATTTAAATGCCATGGGGTCAAATTGGGGACATTACACGTCGAGGCATCAATTCCATTTGTGTCGATGCCTAACCCTCAAAGAAGACAAACATGTGCTTAATGACTGTCACTCCGGAGCTTGTGGCGGTCACTTATCTGGGATGGATACATCCTAGAAGATTCTATGCACTGGATACTTCTAGCCATCTATCTTCAAAGATTCCATTGAAATGGTTAATAAATTTCCACCATGCCAATTCTTTCGTTCAAAGAAGCGCTCTCACCCAACTCCACTACATACGGTGATTGTTGTAGGCCCTTTTGCAAAATGGGGCATTGATTTCATGCATTGTAAGCCTAGCTCAGTCGGGGAGCATAGTTATGTCATCATGGTGGTTGACTATTTTACTAAGTGGGTTGAGGCTATTCCTACATATGTTGAAGATGAAAAAATGGCACTACTCTTCGTGTGCAATCACATTATCGCAAGGTTTGGAGTCCATCAAGCCATTGTAACTAACCATGGCTCCCATTTTAGGAATCATATGATGACTTAGCTAAGCGCCAAATTGGGTTTTCATCATGAAAACTCATCCCCTTATTACCTCCAAGCAAATGGACAAGTGGAGGCAATTAACAAAGTCTTGAAAAAAATGATCCAACGCATGGCGGGGACCCATAAATCAAATTGGCACTTGGAAATCTTCTTGGCTCTTTGGGCCTATAGGACTTCTGTGAAAAATGTGGCCGGATTCACACCTTTTCATATGGTATATGGTCTGGGATCTATTCTCCCAATTGAATGCAAAATTCCATCCCTCAAAGCTGGCCGTTGAAATATTGCCAAACACTTCCATAGAGAAAGAACGATTTCTATATTTGACTAAGCTTGATGAGACACGTCGCAATGCTACGCTCGCTAACAAAGCTCACAAAAAGAGGATTAAATATCAATATGATAAATATGTTCAACCTTGCAGCTTCAATGAAGGTGACCTAGTCTTGACTTATGATAAAATGAACGACAAACTAGGCAAAGGAAAGTTAGAATCCATGTGGTACGATCCCCACATCGTCAAACAAGTTTTAGAGAAAGGGGCTTACGAGCTAGTTGATTGTGATGGTACACCTTTGGGAGAGCCTCGCAATGGGATCTACCTGAAGATTTTTTATGCATAGGGACACCCTGCATGTACATTGTGTATATAGTGTATTTATGGTGTGATTTTGATTTCTTCTTGCATGTTAGGATCTTGTCTCACTCGTGACTATTTATCTCGATTTGTGCTTTGATGCGCAAATGTCGGTGTATTTTGGATTCGTGGATAGTTCTATTCAACATACTCGAAATCTTACTTCTGCAGCATGGGTACTCTATTACCCTATTGATGAGTTGATCTCATCAGGTGGAATATGCTTAGGTATTACAACAAATAACATCATGGAATACCATGCAGTGATTGGGCTTCGAACTGAAGCATCCTCTCTTGGTATTAGCCATCTCATTGTCTACCTGGATTCCTAACTCGTGGTATCTCAAGTAAACCGTATTTACACCATTCGCAATCCCACATTACTTCGCTTACATCGAAGAATACACCTCCTTGAAAGATCATTTGATTATATTTTATATCAACACATAGCAAGGCAATTAAACACACGGGTTGATTCATTAGCTAACTATGTGTTAAATTGGCATCTAGCTCATACATACACAATACCATCATCATCAAAACATGTAAATGATGTACAATACAAATCATCATAGATAAATAGCCAAGATATAGGTCCATGTATATATCATGTAAAAAGTTTGATCATGCCACAAAAATACCAAAACGTGCTAAAATACAAAATTGGGACTATCGCCCATACAAAATTGGGACTACTTCTCGTACATCATGTAAATGCCGCAAGTACTAGAAAAACCACTATAATTACTATGCCTAATCACAAGGAGCACAGTTCTCAGGATAACACACTGCCTCCCTACCAACACGGAGGAGTAACTGGCCTATATGCTCTGGAACACCCACGGTATGCCTCTAGAGATGAAATGGGACCTCAAGAAGCCTCATTGGAGGGACCCTCATGGTCAATCCCTTGAGATTCTGCTCTACATCATGGAGTCCCCCTTCCTAAGCCTCTTCTTCCCAATGCTCTTCTCCTCATTAACGTAGTGGTAACAATCCCACTAGCCTCACTTGTCCTCGATCTGTGGCATTACACATGTACACATTAATTCTTTTGCACAAAAAAATGAAATATTTTAAAATCCAAAAATACACAACTTTTAAGGTTACATACCTGACTCATCCCAATCCTCATCCTCCATCAAATCCAATTCAATGTTGCTATGGAATTCTAGCCTAGCATAAGGGTAATCCTCGATCATCACGATTTGCTCCTCCAACAATGAAAAGAGGTTGGAGTTGTGTGATAGGAGTTGAGGCCCACCTAGCCGGCCTGTATAACCACTCCACCTCACCATAGGTGGCTCGGATGAAGGTTGAGGGGGTCTATATATATGTGGGCATAACACTAGCACCCTCTCTAGAAAGAAGGTGACTAGGATGCTTTTGTACCCAAACTGTTTTATCTGCCCTGTGTGACACTTGGTGATTTGATCCTTTATGTTGACTAGGACCCCTTCACACCAATTAAACAAATTTGGTTCAAGACATTCCAAGGCGTAAGTTATTTGGGCCTTGGTAGCATGATGAGGGCCCACACTTCCAACCACCTGAGCAATAGTAAATAAAATCGTCTTTAAAGGAAGGTCCCTCACATCAGTTATGGGTATCTTCCCACTCTTTTTTCGAGATCCCTGCCTGCAAAATCAGTCGATCTAATCATCTATTTTCTCATCAGTACTACAGTTCCCTACTAAATTGAATCATGCCCCTCTTTTGGAGAGACTGGTTATGAAGTATATGTCCTCGATTTCAATCTCAAGGATGTGCTCCCCTACCTGGAAATATTGTAGATAGGGCTCCCACATCTCTATCAAGTGGTTGAGGAATGTGCCTTGCTTCCTCATACCTCATGTCTTGAAAATTTTTAGCAATCCACAATCCCAGAGTGCAGACAAAATTGAATCATCATTGAGGGAATCCCTATCATAACCCTCATGTTCTCTCTCTTTCCACTCAATCATGGTTGTTGATACGTCTTGGAAAAAATGATCAAAAGAAGTCATGATTAAAACCTTGAGGCAATTTCATGCTTAAAAAAATAAGAGACAAAATTTTAAAATATCGCCTTTGATTATTTATGTGCCACTCTAACAGTGCAAAATGCGAAATTTTACAGTTTTCACACCCTAGACGTTTCCATGAGCACGAAAAATACCAGAATTTTTGCACTTCACGATACGTGGGGGGTGTGAAAATTCCTGAGCATGCAAAATCTAACCTAATTTGGCTTTTTGCTCACCCAAGTAAGTGTGAAAACTGAAAAATCAACCATGAAATGAAAAAGCAGAGTAAGAGGACTAACCTAGTTCAAACGGTGGCTCGATCGGTGTCCTGAATCTCTTGGAATCATCAGTTGAAAATTGGTCTCCAACAAGGGTAAAAATCCTCTGAAGGTAAAAATGGCTTGTTTTACATTTCATTCCCTCTTTATACTTATGGAACTAGTTATTTTTTGCTATGTTCACACTTGTAACCCTTCTTTAAGACGTTTTTCACTTACTCTTTAAGGTTCTAACACTATATTCTAGGGTTTGACAATGTTTGAATAGGACCTTCAAGGGTGTTCACACTTGAGGGACTTTTGAACCTTTTTTAATGACCTTTTGACCTCAATTTTTCTTTTTCATGCTCTGGATCCAAAACATGAAAAATATTCCAAGCACTTTTCACAATTTAGTCGTGGTTGTAAAAGTTAAGTAAAAAGGTGTTGAGTATAGTCTGCTTTACTCATGCTCATAAAACAACGAGGAAGTATCCGCCTAGTATTATTTTATCTCTATTTCGGACTAGGCATATTAGTTTACGAAAAAGGAACCCTAGGGATTTTCCTTTAAGCTCTTTTCAAACTCTCGAAATAAGAAAATATTTCCAAGTGAACTTGCCTCTTTCATGCTTGTTAAAGTATTTGAAAGGTCGTCTATCTGGTGGTAGTTTTTCAGACTGTTTAGACTTGTTACAAAAAAGGTATACTCTAGTCAACCATGACTAGAAGATTTCCTCTAGTTATTATTTTATACTTTTTCAGGCCTGGGGACTAACTTTTACGAAAAAATCCATCTTGGAGTCTTCTTTAAATGCTTTTCCAGACTCTCTAAATGTGAAAACCACCGATTTTTCCTTCCTTGGACTCGTAAAATTATACATCGAAGGACCCATTCGGGACCGAACCCCTCCTTACTTAGGTTCGTAGAATGTATAAGGTTGGACTCATCCGAAAGATGATCTATATTGAGCATCTGTTATCCTCCTCAAGCTCGTTAAAAATGAAGAGCTACTATTTAAACATGATGGGGTGTAAATGGGAGAATGGACCAAGTTTTACATTATGGAAACTAGTGATTCATTACCTTTGAACATGGCATTTGTTCCCGTCTTTTCTTACAGTTGGGTATACAATTTGTCTTTGAGTCATCACCAATATCGTGAGTCATCCTCCTCCTTTGAGTCATACAAAGAACGCTTCGGTCATTATCATGTTACATTTTGGTTTTTCGTTCTTTAAGTCAATGTTTCCAAGTCATATGTCATGCCATCATATGTTCAAAGGAAAGTGTCAACCTCAGTCAACCTTCTACAATATCATTAACCTTTCATCCTTGTGCCAGTATTCATTCATATCTTTATTCATCATCACTACCTTGTTTCGGTTTCGTGTCGATGATGTGGGATTCATTATGGATCTCCTTTAACGAGTCTATTCCTGTCGATTCCAACTCATCATCCGGGAATTGGACTTAGAAACCAATCTAGTACCTTGGGACCTCCATACCTCAACAATAGGATTCCTCGCTTTCGATGGTATGTTTACATCATTGTCCTCTGGTTGAAATATTCCATGAATGTTTGACTCCAACTCATCTACTCGCATTCGATGGAATGTACTATGATACCCTGGGGATCATTATCATCATTCGTGATTTCCCTCACACTTTGTTATCTCTCCAAGAAACTCTTTGGGGTTGTAGGCCAAAGATGCTTGGTAAATCAAGATCTAATAATTTAGGTATGTGCTTGGATCAATGGGATAACTTGATAACTAATGAAATGGACAAAACATCATGCATTTGAATAAGACAGTGCTTTCAATAATCAATAATCAGACAAACTAGTTTAAAAAGGGGACAAAGAATACTAATCTTTGATAACCAAATACAATGAGATGCAGGGTTATAAACGATAGCAAGGATGTTTTTTAATTCAATTTTATGAGCTTTCTAGAGAGATGACAGTCTTTAGAAGCTAAGACAAACTGAAATAAAGTGCAGAAAGATGAAGTGCATGACCAATCTGATATTGAAAACCAAAAGAAAACCGTCTTTCTATTAGCAAATAAGAGTCAATTATAATAGCATCGTGTATCCAAAATCCAACCTTTCTCTTCTATCAGTTCTGGGATTTATAGCCATTACAAAGCTATTCCCCCCAGATCCCCAGAAGCTGGGTCAAAATCCCCAGATAGAAGATCCAACTGTTTTTTTTTTTTAAACCGGGAAAATCATTTTTTTAACTGGCGAAACTGCTGAAAATTGGGGCTTAGAGATGGGTTCGATTCTCCCAATATGTGATACCTGTAGGAAAAATGAGATATTTTTTTGTTCTATAACGCGTTAGGAAGAAAAACCTTTGAGCGTTTTTCAGAATGACTCTCGAGTCGCTCAGAATCATCATTTGAAAATGATGACTCTGCATAGTAAAAACGCCATTTTTGGTGAAACTGTTGAAAAAGAGGCTCAGAGATGGGTTCAGTTCTCCAGCTATGTGACACCTGTGTATAAATTGAAAGAGGTTATTGTGCGTTGACCTATTGCAAGAAAAAACCTCTCTCATATCTTCGAAACTTGTTTTTTTTTTCCCAAGGTCTGCATTTCAAAAACGTGTGTCAAATAGGAAGGTTCTGGAATCCAAAAATTTGTGCTCAGTGACGGATTCGATTCTCTCAACCTGAAACACCTGTGGGAAAATGGGGAGAGTTTATTGTTCTCTGACATGTTAGGAACAAAAACCTCTGAGCGTTTTTCAAAAAGATTCTCCAGACGCTCAGAATTGTTAGTTGAAAATGATGACTTGCGACAGTAAAAAAACACCACATTTCTTCATTATTTCCATCTTGCTGGCACCTCCAAAACTAGAACAACCATTGAAACAACTCCTATTAATTAAAACCTTAACTTAAAACCATCCTCTTTCCATTTGGAAACAAAAACCGTGATTTGGGAAAAAATAATGCCTCTCTGCCCTGTTTTGCACTTTCGGTGTCTAAAGAGCCAAAATTCGAACCTATAAACCACCAAAAGCTCTGCTTTCGGTGGCTAATGAACACCATCGTGTTCTCCCAAACCACTGAAAACTGCCCCACAACTCACGCTGTAATTTTTCCCTTTCGGTAGTTGGAGCATATTTTCTTTCACACAATAAACCACCGAAAACAGGGTTTTCGGTAGCTAATGAACCATTGCCAGGCCTGCCTAAGCTACCGAAACCTGAAATTTTCCTTTTGAAGGAGAGCTATCTTTGAACAGTTATTTCAGACTTCGTTACCTTCTTCAACCTATTAGACCGGAACTTAAACACACGCAAAAAAAAACAAAAATTAAAGACTTCCTATCACCTAGACACCATGACTAGTCTATGCTTATTGAGGAGATAACATCTGGCTCCTACTCGGGGATGGAACCCTCCTTGTGAGGTTCCAAGAACCACAGATCTGATGCCTTTCCTGGACAAACAAAATACAGGACCTAATCTAGTGTTCCATTGGGCATGGAGTCAACAATACAATTTTTTTCTGAATACCTTTCAAGATCTGAATCTAGTGTTCCGTTGGGCATGGAGTCATCTAGCCTCTGCAAACCTGTAATCTTCCTGTAACCTGCTTATTCGAAAAAACTGAAAACAATCTACGTGCTCGTATGAATAGCTTATTATTCTATGCTACTCTACTCTAACCAGATTTGAAACTTGGTCAAGTAAAGGGAGACTTCCATAACAACCATTCAAGTAACTTCTTGTCTGAAAGAATTCCCTTTCTGCCACCGATTATAAGATAATAATAAAAGCATAACAGTGACCATAAAAATTCTTTCAGGAAATCACATTTTCTATCAAGTGTAAGTGACATGATAAAATATGAAAACTGAAAAGAGCCTAAAGGATAAGACTTTAGTAAGGCTGCAAATGGATCTTTGAAATCAAGATCACAATCATAATGTCTTGAAACCTTTGACAGCTCATTATGTCTTCTCCTCTGCCATGTTTCGGTTACTTAGATTCATCACTCTGATGTGCTGGCCTATTACAGTTGACAATTTCTGAGAAAAAAGAAAATGTATGTTTTGGACTTTTTGCATCACTATCTTGGTAATTATCAAAAGAAAGATGAGTCTGAGCATATGTATCATGGAAACATTTCTGGTCACCCTTTTGTTGAAAAGTGGAACTAAATGAAATTCCAGAAGGGGATAAATCTTCACAAAACTTAAAATATTCTTCTTCATTACTGTGTTTGTCAAATGTAGGAACATCATGATAAAATTCTAATGACAGGGATGAAGATTTTTGCATGAAATTATCAGCAATTGGATCTTGAAATTCATACAAGGCTGTCTGCTCAACATCTGACAGAGAAATATGCATCATAAACTGCTGAAATAAAACTTTCTGCTCTCCCTCATCTTTATGTCTGCTGCAGCTTCTCTTTGTCTGCAAATCAAAAAGCTGAGGGTTTCCCTTACTACCTGCTGCATATTCAAAACTGTTACATGTTGTCTCTTCAATCTGCTCAATATCTTTTAACTTTTCAACTGGAACAATCTGATCTCCATGACAATCTAAGACAGTAGATGTATTTAGTATAATGTCAAAAGCATCTACATCATGGTTAACATCTTGAAGGTCATCAATATCCTGATCACAATGAGAAGTATCTTCTACTGCAGCAAAATCTTCATGAATGTTTAGCTCTCTATTCAATAAATTGAATTCATGACAGCACTCGCGATAGAGAAAGTCAACTGGGAATTTGTCTTTACAAACCACATGAAAGGTAGCATGACCATCCGCCAAAGAACTAATGCTAGCAATAGGAAGGGACCGGTACCAATCGCGAGCAATCCCCTCTAACGAATACCAAAACAGTTTAATTCGAACATCTTCGTGTACAATTTGTAACCGATGAATGCAATCATGAAAGTCAAACAAATGTTCAGCTGGCACTTCCCACTCTTCACCTCGAAATCTAGGAAGGCTATTTTCCCATTCATCTCTATTGGGCACTGGATTAGGGAAACCAATAATTTTTGAAAAATCACAGAACGCATACCTCTTTGCCAAGATCTGGTTCATGTCATACCAGTGGATTCGTCAACAGATTTCTGAGCAATGGAGTCGCCACTGGATTCGTCCTTCATGGAGTCACCAGATAGATGATTACAACCAAGAAAATGTCCAGTCTTTTTCTATCATCAAAGCTGGATCTATGTCGTTCTCCCAGGGAAGCTGAGCTTCAATCTCCTCTCCCCGGCAACGGCGCCAATTTTTTATCTCTCCAGGAAACTCTTTGGGGTTGTAGGCCAAAGATGCTTGGTAACTCAAGATCTAATAATTTAGGTATGTGCTTGGATCAATGGGATAACTCGATAACTATTGAAATGGACAAATCATCATGCATTTGAATAAGACAGTGCTTTCAATAATCAATAATCAGACAAACTAGTTTAAAAAGGGGACAAAGAATACTAATCTTTGATAACCAAATACAATAAGATGCAGGGTTATAAACGATAGCAAGGATTTTTTTTAATTCAAATTTATGAGCTTACGAGAGAGATGGCAATCTTTAGAAGCTAAGAAAAAATGAAATAAAGTGCAGAAAGATGAAGTGCATGACCAATCTGATATTGAAAACCAAAAGAAGACCATCTTTCTATTAGCAAATAAGAGTCAATTATAATAGCATCGTGTATCCAAAATCCAACCTTTCTCTTCTATCAGTTATGGGATGTATAGCTGTTACAAAGCTCTTCCCCCCATATCCCTAGAAGCTGGGTCGAAATCCTCAGATAGAAGATCCAACCGTTTTTAAAAAAAAACCGGGAAAATCATTTTTTTAACTGGCAAAACTGCTGAAAAATGGGGCTCAGAGATGGGTTCGATTCTCCCAATATGTGACACCTGTAGGAAAAGTGAGAGAGGTTTTTGTTATTTGACAAGTTAGGAAGGAAAACCTCCGAGTGTTTTTCATAATGACTCTCGAGTCGCTCAGAATCATCATTTGAAAATGATGACTCTGCACAGTAAAAACGCCATTTCTGTTGAAACTGCTGAAAAAGAGGCTCAGAGATGGGTTCAGTTCTCCAGCTATGTGACACCTGTGTATAAAATGAAAGTGGTTATTGTGAATTGACCTGTTGTGAGAAAAAACCTCTCTCAGATCTTCGAAAATTGTTTTGGTTTTCCCGAGGTCTGCATTTCAAAAACGTGTGTCAAATAGGCAGGTTCTGGAATCTGAAAATTTGTGCTTAGTGACGGATTCGATTCTCTCAACCTGCAACACCTGTGGGAAAATGGGGAGAGTTTATTGTTCTTTGACATGTTAGGAACAAAAACCTCTGAGCGGTTTGCAAAAAGATTCACCAGACGCTCAGAATCGTCAGTTGAAAATGATGACTCGCGATAGTAAAAAAACGCCACATTTCTTCATTATTTCCATCTTGTTGGCACCTCCAAAACTGGAACAGCCATTGAAACAGCTCCTATTAATTAAAACCTTCACTTAAAACCATCCTCTTTCCATTTGGAAACAAAAACCGTGATCTGGGCAAAAATAATGCCTCTCTGCCCTGTTTTGCACTTTCGGTGGCTAAAGAGCCAAAATTCGAACTTGTAAACCACTGAAAGCTCTGCTTTCGGTGGCTAATGAACACCATCGTGTTCGCCCAAAGAACCAAAAACCGCCCCACAACTCACGCTGTAATTTTTCCCTTTCGGTAGCTGGAGCGTATTTTCTTTCACACAATAAACCACCGAAAACAGGGTTTTCGGTAGCTAATCAACCATTGTCAGGCCCGCCTAAGCTACCGAAACCTAAAATTTTCCTTTTGAAGGAGAGCTAGCTTTGAATAGTTATTTCAAACTTCGTTATCTTCTTTAGCCTATCAGACCGAAACTTAAACACACGCAAAAAAAAACAAAAATTAAAGACTTCCTATCACCTAGACACCATGACTAGTCTATGCTTATTGAAAAGATAACACACTTGTTAACAATTTACATCATGAACCGGTAATCAAGTGGTTTATATCCATGTTCGACTTCAACACCTTGTAATCTCATGGTTAGAATCGTATTGCTTCAGGTTCGGGTTGAAGACGTTGGGTATTCTCATTATATACTTTACCCAGGTTGCGATGGAGAATTTTTTAGCAGGTTCCCACATGAATATCATGTCATCTACCCCATTTGATGTACTGTCACACATATCCACTCTTGTATTGGTCATGGTTGTGTCATTATCTCATCATGGATCTGTGCTTGTGTTCTAGTAGACATGATTGTTTCCAGTCATTCAGGTATGGATCCACATTGTATGTTGGTGTCCATGTCCTTAGTCAATATTTTCATGGATTTGAAATGTATTGGTCGATAGACATGTTTTGAATTAGTTTGTTCCAAGCATGGGTATTCTCGCCTCGAGGGTGATAAAGGTATATTGATTCTCTGCATCTCTCCTCCAACCTTTCTTCTGGATATATTTTGAGAATCTCTAATTTGGTAAAGTGTTTCGGCCATTACACTTTTCTTACCTCACACTTTAGGGGGCATCTGTTATGCCTCATTTTTTCATCTTTGATTGTATGTGCTTTACCACCATGAAAGCATGCAATTTCACAACCCCCTAGGTGTGTTAGACCCATCATCACATGGTGTATTTACTCCTCATGCAAGTTGTAGAAGTTACTTAACCTAATGGGGTCGAGTGCCACTTCATCAAACCTCCTTAAGCCATCAAAAGGGGAATTTCCATGCCCTGCTCAATTATGGAGGCACGAAAATTACAACATTTTTGTGTTTTTCTCATTTACTTGGGAGTGAAAATTACAACATTTTCACATTCTGATCAGTCCATTGGGCGTGAAAATATTGTTGAGAGGGTTATTCCATGGATCTAGGGATATACTATCTCGAGGATTCCATCATACTTTTGAGTGTCATTCTATTTTTCCCTTCAAGGAAAGATGGATATCATGTGATCCACTTTATCCTACTTAGATCCACATCCCCCTCTCATGATTCAAATCCTTCTCCATGTTGGTTTGGATTCCTCACACTACTTAAAGGCATAGTGTAAGGAATCATTTTTTGGATTAGAGACATAGAGACTAAGTGTAAACTATAGTTGCATAATTCGTAGTGAGGAGGTCCTTATGCTCTCAATATTCTCAAAGTTGGCTTGTTTGAAATCGTTGGAGGAGATGTTGCCGAAATGTACTCAAGTATAATGTCAAATTGTATCATTTTCTCTTTGTCTTTCTAATAGATAACTTGGCATATTCTCCCAAATTTTTTGTTTCGTATTGAAATGTCTCAATTTGTTACTTGTTTAAGTAAATAGATTTATCCTAACATGCTAGTATAGGAAAGTAGATTGTATATTTTACTTTCTCTATAGGTTCACTTACTTGGATCATCAAGCAAGGATCTAGATCAACTAGGATCAATGAGGACAATCACCTTGGCTGAGGTAAGACATCTACCTCCACCCACTTTCCTCTTATATGTGCTTGCATATGTATGCTAGATCTAGGAGATATAGCAACCATTTGCTTCTTTCTATCTTGTATTAGGTTTTAGGAATCCTTATTATTGTCCATGAGGTTTTCATCCTATCTGTAGGAATACAATTCTACCACATGGCGCCCAAACACAAAGAAGACACCCAATAGCTCATGTTACCCTTCTTGTTTGTGTCAACATTTTATTTCCTTTTTTGTTTGATTCATGGTTTGGGATTCATCTGGGCACTATTTTTCATGGGAACCCCATAGGTGTGGCTTATTTTGGTTTTATGTTTTACGCATTGTCAATACCTTGTTCATGTTCTTTACTACACTTGGGTATGTGCATTGTATGTGCAGTATCGCGACCAATATAGGCAGGAGATTATTTTTTTCCATTATAAGAACAAGACTCCATCCCTCAACAACGATGATAGGATTATTACCATAGGTATCATTTCGAAAGTAGAATATATGTAATGTATTCCCTCCGTTTACAAATGCATTTACCAATATTCTCACTGATAACCATAAGGCCTTCATTCCCATTCTTGATATGCCATCAACGTCATCACTAAGAATAGCATGTTCCTCCATGGATGTGCACACCATTTCCAACCTAGTCATAAATTGACACCAATGATGTCAAACCCCCACAAGTTTGAGGAATTTGATAAACCTTGAAAACAATGAAACCTTATTTCATCATTTTATAGTTGCACATTTACTCCCCGACCTTCAGTAGTCAATGCTATCAAATTCCTCGACACAAATTACAATCAAGAACCACAGTTGACCATTCATACCTCCATGAGAAATCTACCATCTACAATCTTATTCGTATCATCACCCCCGCCAAGACACCAATGGGGACCTCGCCCTCCGAAGAAACCAATTCTATTCATTTTTTCCCGCATGAACAAGCTACATGGAATTAATTCATGGGGCACCCGTCTTTACGTTTGAAAAATAACCCTTACATCATCATGGAAATAGTTCCCTGACTCACTCAAAGCTGTGGGAACTTCTCCCATCACCAAATTGATTCCCCAATTCGCTCACCATTTCCAACCTAGTCATAAATTGACACCAATGATGTCAAACCCCCACAAGTTTGAGGAATTTGATAAACCTTGAAAACAATGAAACCTTATTTCATCATTTTATAGTTGCACATTTACTCCCCGACCTTCAGTAGTCAATGCTATCAAATTCCTCGACACAAATTACAATCAAGAACCACAGTTGACCATTCATACCTCCATGAGAAATCTACCATCTACAATCTTATTCGTATCATCACCCCCGCCAAGACACCAATGGGGACCTCGCCCTCCGAAGACACCAATTCTATTCATTTTTTCCCGCATGAACAAGCTACATGGAATTAATTCATGGGGCACCCGTCTTTACGCTTGAAAAATAACCCTTACATCATCATGGAAATAGTTCCCTGACTCACTCAAAGCTGTGGGAACTTCTCCCATCACCAAATTGATTCCCCAATTCGCTCACGATTTCCAACCTAGTCATAAATTGACACCAATGATGTCAAACCCCCACAAGTTTGAGGAATTTGATAAACCTTGAAAACAATGAAACCTTATTTCATCATTTTATAGTTGCACATTTACTCCCCGACCTTCAGTAGTCAATGCTATCAAATTCCTCGACACAAATTACAATCAAGAACCACAGTTGACCATTCATACCTCCATGTGAAATCTACCATCTACAATCTTATTCGTATCATCACCCCCGCCAAGACACCAATGGGGACCTCGCCCTCCGAAGAAACCAATTCTATTCATTTTTTCCCGCATGAACAAGCTACATGGAATTAATTCATGGGGCACCCGTCTTTACGCTTGAAAAATAACCCTTACATCATCATGGAAATAGTTCCCTGACTCACTCAAAGCTGTGGGAACTTCTCCCATCACCAAATTGATTCCCCAATTCGCTCAGAACCACAGGAATCCCATCCATCATCAAATTCGTCCCTCGATACCCCCAAATCCGTGGGGACCCCACTAATTATTCTTTATGTACAAATCATTCCCCCATCCACATGACATTGCAGGAGCACCCTCTGCTTTTGGAAGCAAACCATAGCCACCTTTGATCAATGTATTTGAGTCTCAAATATCCTCAGCAGCATTTGTTTTTTCGGTCACAATTACTCTCAGTATTGTGTCTCCATCAAAGCCCTTTAATTTGCAGTTTGTCTCCCTCCGTCTAAATCTGTACCTTTCTGACAGGAAGGTTGTCGTCCACACTCCCCATGTTTACATCAATCAAAGGAATTTATGATCCCCACGCTTATCAGCCAATATTTTGTCAAGTATGTCCATCTAATGGTTGGTTACAAAATAATCTTGGTTCTCAGGATAAGACCCTCATCTTATCATGTACTTCAGCTCTCGTTGATGTCAAATCACAATATTTCGAGAGTTGCAGTAGTTGCAGTTGTACCTTGGTATCCCTTTCAACCACTATAAGGAATCACCTCAAACTTAGTAGGGAGAGTCATTAGTTCTCCCTAACTTAATGTTTTCCCCTATGGTCGATGTCAAAACATATATCGCATCAGGGGGGAACGTACTTTTGAATTTAGTAGTGTTCACATTTGCAAACCATGGTAGCAGTCCATATGGAACATTGAATTTCTCTCTCAGGAAGCTTCACAACCACACTGATCCCCCACCCCCATGGGCTTATCATGATCATCAGTAGTACCACTTCTTCAAAACCCCACAGTAGTTCCTGGTTTATTTACTCCCACATGGATTGAAGCCACCTTCATCCATGTCCAACAGTATAGTTGAGTTGACCCCTTGGTCCGCTCTCATTGTAATCACCTTGATAGCATTTCATGAGCATGGGTATACCCACCTTGTTTGTATAAAACACCATTCTTTACTACAGCTCCAACGGTCTTCACCAAAAATATTTCCCCATGGGAGGACCCTATCATATGCATATGATTTGTACTACGGAACATGAGAGAAACATAAGAAACGATGATGCATTATCGGCTCTACAGTAGCTTTTGAACCTCATACATCAGGGGCATATGTTAACGTCTAAATCTCGCACACATGCAACATTTCGTCAATTCTTGCAGTAAGGTGTCATCAACATAAAGAATGCATTTCATCAAAGACATCCTCAACATATCCACAAAATCGTTTGAGCCTCAGAGTACAAAAGGAATGAATTTTGGGCCACTCACGCAACTTTTCCTTCAAACGTCGCACTACTGGGCAGGATTTAAAATTATGTACACGCGATAGTGTGTTGCACGGATTTTGTTCATAAGGGTTGCGCTATTGCATGAATTTCGTTCATTAAGGATGCTCTACTGTGAAAAATGGGGGAATCTTAACTACCCACGGTGCATTAAAGGCTCATCAATGTCCCATCACCTCCACAATTCAAGTTTGGGGATACTTACACTCCTTGTGGCATTAAATAACCCCCTTTGTGTACTTGGAACCGCTTCATGAGGTGATGGCATTCACATTTGGATCTAGTTGTTTCTTGGCCACCTCTTGGCCTGTAAAAGGAAGCCATTGTCATGCATTTTGTAGAGATAAAAGAAGAGAAAGTTTATGTTGTTGGATTTGTGTTGGATCTTCCTCATAGGCCATCTCTTCCTACCTTTGTAAGCATTCCCAAGCTCCCTTGTCACCCTCCTTCAAGGGGAAAGAGTTTCTCTCCATTGTTCTACCATTCACTTAGCATATTGTTTGGACAAAAAAGGCATCCCTAAGGGAGATTTTTGGCTTCCCTTGAAGCCCACAACTCCTAGGTGTTGTATAACTTGAACATTGGGCAATACAAAGTGGTTTGGCATACCTTGGATTTTTGTTGGAGTTTGTATTCTCCCCCCATTTCCATTTTATTTACATTTTGTTTTGTTTTTCTTTATTTTATGTGAATTCCACTAAAAATTGTTAGTTTTTCATAAATTTCAATCTAATCTAGGATCTTAACTGAGAGAATAACATGTACAGCATATCTACAGCATATCAATCATGGACACAATAATGCAAGCACACAAGAGACACAGAGTTTCACCGGGGAAAACCAAGAAGGTGAAAAACCCCGCAACTTCCTCAGAGATAGATAGAGCAATGATACAACCCAAGTACAAGAGATAGTCTTCTCCTAGCAATAGCTTCTCCTCCTCCACAAGTGCGCCACTCTCCAATGAGAGTATGAGAGAGAAAGTGAATGATCAAATAGAGTGCCTCCTGCACTCTATTTATACATGACTTGACTTGCCTAATAACCTTTACTAGGTCGGCCTCAACTTAACCACATAACATAATGCTGACAGGGCTGACCCCCACTAGGGTGGTCTAATAACCCTTTTACCCACATGACTCATACAGGGCCGACCCCATCAAGGTGGTCTAATAACCCATCAAGTATAAGTTACGACACTTACAATATAAATGACAACACTTCCGTATAGAGGAATAATAACATCTCTATAGGAATACAAACACTTCCGTATAGAGGAATAATAACATCTCTATAGGAATACAATATACATAGATGAAATACATTCCGAAGTTACATATACATCAACACTCCCTCTTAACTAGGAAGGTATTTCTCGACACAAATCTGCTAGCACAA
This sequence comes from Larix kaempferi, assembly GCA_027924585.1. Taxonomy (NCBI): domain Eukaryota; kingdom Viridiplantae; phylum Streptophyta; class Pinopsida; order Pinales; family Pinaceae; genus Larix; species Larix kaempferi. The sequence continues at coordinate 7,044,463 of BSBM01000125.1, read as the reverse complement.
GTCTTCTTCTCTGGATCATTGTCAGCGAATCATCGTCCTCAAATCATCATCACCATCACTGTTGCTGCTATCTCAATCAATCTCTGATCTACTCATCATAGGAAGTTCTACAGAGCCAGTCCTTTTTCATACTGGATGTAGGCCCACCACCTGTAGGTCTTCATCATCACTGTCCATACTGTGGAATCCTCAGGACTTATTATGTGCGTCACAATGCCTCGAAAGAGTATCCCAACACCATTTATGTGCCGAAGCACGACCGACAAGATCTCCCAGGTCCACTTACATGTGACTATCACAAAACCTTAAAAGAGTGTCTTGACTAGCAAGAACCCTAAAGAGCATCCGAGGCCTTTTACGTGACTAGCACAACCTATCCAGATCTCCAGGATGAAATACATGTGACCCCTCACCACAATGCCTCGAAAGAGCATCCCAGAACTTATTACGGGCACACAACCCAACCTATCGGATCTCCCAGGTCTACTTACATGTGGTCATGGCAATGCCTCGAAAGAGAATCCGAAGACTTATTACAGGCACACAACCCAACCTATTGGATCTCCCATGTCTACTTACATGCCATAGGACAATGCCTCGAAAGAGCATCCCAGGCTGTTACGAGCACACAGCTCTACCTGTCAGATCTCCCAGGTCTACTTATATGTCCTCTCAGAGCAATGCCTCAAAAGAGCATCCCAGGCTGTTAAGAGCACACAGCTCTACCTGTTGGATCTCCCAAGTCTGCTTATATGCTCATCTGCACAACCTGTCCACGGCCACAGAGTATCAACCTGATACTCACCATACATCATCCTGATGTACATCATCACATGATCAACCTAATCAACATCACTGCATCGTCCTGATGCATGTCATCTTGAGAAACATCCTGAAGCTCATCATCCATGATCAACTTGATCATATAATGCATCCACCTAATGCATACCAAGTATCTACCTGACACATATCATCATACATGATCCACCTGATCATACAATGTAACCACCTGATACATACACAGATACATGATCCACCTAATATATATCAACATACATGATCTACCTGATCATACAATCGTATCCGCCTGATACAGATACATGGTCCAAGCATCCAACATGATGCATATACATATACATGATCCAACTGATCATAACAAGCATCCAACATGATGCATATACAGGTCAGTAACTGGAGCATCATCCTAATGCTCATCATCCAGCACTTACATCCACAGCCATGGGAAGGATCCTCCTCTCACCATGCTTGGAATGGCTCCTGCAAATGTGTCCATCACTTCTTCCTTGAAGTGTCATCAATCTAAAGAACACCAAGCCTCTCTCTGAAGTACTTGAACTTCACTCTGGCTAGTGGCTTCGTTAGCACATCTGCAACCTACTCATCCATCGCAACATACAGGAGCTTTACTGCTCCTCTCTGCACCATATCCCTGATATAGTGATATTTGATCTCTATGTGCTTCGACCTGTCGTGGAACACCAGGTTCTCAAACAGCTTCACACAACTCTGTTTGTCACAAAAGATACCAGTAGCCTCCAGCGGGAGATCAAATAACTCAAACAGTAGCTTCCGGAGCCATACTGCCTCACAACTAGCCGAACAAGCTGCAACATACTCAGCCTCGGTTGTACTCAGTGCTACGCAGGACTTCTTCCTACTAAACCAAGAGATCACACCCGATCCCATACTGAAGCAGCACCCAGATGTGCTCTTCCTATCTGTAGCACTTCCTACCCAGTCTGAATCAACATAACCCTGCAGGTTTAAACTTTTGATTTGCATCATACTTGAGCCCATAATCAATTGTACCCTTCAGGTACCTTAAAATATGCTTTACAACAACTAGGTAAACACCTCTAGGATCCGTCAAGAACTAGCTCAATGTGTTCACCGCAAAGAAAATATCTGGTCTCGTATTCGTCAGGTACATCAAGGACCCAATCATCTGACGATACATCATGACATCAACCGGATTAGATGAAGCATCACACAGAAGCTTCGGGTTTGATGCCATAGGTGTGGCCATGGCCTTACAATCCATCATCCCAAACCTCTTCAGGATCTCTACTACATACCTCCCTTTTCCAAGGAAGATTCCATCTGCACTTTGCCACACCTCCATGCCTAGAAAGTAGTGAATCATACCCAAGTCCTTCATCTCTAATTTGGCAGCAAGCTTCCTCTTCATATCGGCAATCAATCCATCCTCTCCTGTTACAAACAAGCCATCCACATACAAGAGTAGTATCACAGGATTTCCTTCCTCAACCTTGTAGTAAAGGTTGGAATCTACTTTACTCTTAGTAAATCCCAAACTGGATAGAAAGCTGTCTATCCTACCATACCAAGTCCTAGGAGCTTGCTTCAAGCCATACAAGGCTTTCCTCAGTCTGCACACATATGACTCCCTGTCATGTGTCTCAAAACCAAGTGTCTGCTCCACATACACTTCCTCCTCGACTACACCATTCAAGAAAGATGTCTTGACATCCATCTGGTGTATCTTTCACTTCATCACTACAGCCAGAGCAAGTACTGATCTGATGGAAGTGTATCTTCACAAGTACGCCCAAAATCGCCCTCAGTTCATACTTCGAATAACTAATCAACTCGGCATTAATAAATTTTTGTAGTGAATTCTATGGCCACACATAGCACAACACAATCCTCGCTAGCTAGCCATGTGGTGAACAAGAACAAGGAGTGGCCCATTTCATTGTGAAGTACATTTGAGTAACGCACATTACGCCTGCATTATTAATACGGATTCATAGATGTAGGCCAGCAATATCACCTCCCCTCTGGTTATGTGCATAACATACTGACAACAATATCAAGGGTATTCATGGAGAGCGAGCATCTGAAATTTCAAAATTTGTGGAGCGTGGGAATTTGAATTTTCAAAATTCAAACTTGTCTCTTGTGGATGTTACAACAAATTCAAACTTGTCTCTTGTAAGTGGATGTTACAACTAGTTGGTCAGTGAATTGGAGATGTGTTGTTACTACAACACCCCCCCCAATTTTTGAAAAAAATAGGGGTCCCTCCTTTACTTTTAAGAGAAAGTTCACCTAGAAGTATAAGGCCATCAAGAGTCTTTTCTTTCTTAATCTTTCTAGAGATAGGTTTTTTCCTTGCTCCCTTTGAGTTTATTTTCACTGATTTTTGCTTAAGTAAAACTCAAGTTTCTGAACCGCAATGGCGGAACTGTTAAGGTAACTTTTCCACAACGGCGGAAGATCCGGGCCAACCTTGCCGAACAGGCGGGAAAAGAACCAAGCCAAATAACGGCGGAAAAAACTCGTAAGTTTTTTGAAATAACAGAGAAACTCATCTAAATTTTCCGCAATGACGAAAACCTTTTCGACTAAGTAAACGAAGGAAAAACTTGCCAAAGTCTTTCAAAACGGCGGGAAATGTCATCTAACTGGGCCATGACGGTGGGCAGAAAGGAATAGCTTGAAATGGAAGAAAAACTCGGCTAACTTACCCGAAACCACGGATTGTCTTGTCCAATTCTTCCGCAGAAGCAGATAAAATCGTCAACTTTCTTGTGGCAGTGGACCACTGCGCTTAAGCTTTCGAAACTTTCTCGCAACAACGGAGTAACTCACGTAACTCTTCCGCAATGGCGGATAAACTTGCTTAAGTTTTTCATTTCACAACCTTGCTCATTTATTTTGCGGATGAACTCTGATGTTTCTCCCACAATGGCGGGCAAACTCAAATCTCCTTCCCGCAACGATCGGAAAAGTTATCCAAGTCTCTCCGGTTTTGGTAGTCACACTTAATGTCGAATTTGTCAATTTGACCCCATGCGTACACCTATTAACCCCGTTTAAATTTTCACAACCACTCTATTAATGGCCCACACGTGTCTAAACTCTATATGTAGTGTTTAAACCCCATTAAATTTCATTGTTTCAACTGATTGAAGGCCTGCTTCCATTTCTGTTTGAAGACTGCGTACGCCTACTCCAAGTTCACCAGCACCCCAAGCAACGCTGCTACCCTCAAACCAGGCGGAATCCACCAGGTTAGTACCCGTCAAGCCTCATATCCTGAATTGAAATGGTTATTTCTTTGTCTTTCGAGTTAAAAAGGGGCCACGGTCATAGTTCTTTTTATCCAAGCTATTTGGACTCTACGTTTTATTTTTTACTTTTGGTCCTATGTTCAGCCGAGACCAGAACCATGATTCTATCAAACACAGTCGAGCCTAGCTTCATAAGGGTTCATAGTTTCCCAAGCCATAATCATCTACCACATAAATTTTTAGCAAGTCTTGAAATACACCACTGTCTAGTTTTTAGAAATCAGTAGCGTCATAGAATTGAACCCAGTCCCGTCCGCCATTACGAGAAGAACGTTGGTGTTCCTACTATGCATATGAATTTTTACACCATTTTTGTACTATGGAACGTGTTATTATCATGTCAAATTCTCATGCCATAAAACGTAGTATACTCAAAATTACTTCTTTTTTGTGGTTTGTTACTATGGGAATGCATAACTTTTATGTATCATAGTTGCAGTATAGCTCAAAACACCACTTGGCCATTTCCCGGAGGTTTTGTCTAAGCATTTGCGAAATGATTATTTTTTTTAAAGTAGAAAATCCGCAGCTAGGTTTGGTTAGCTTCGTTCGGGTCTGAGAAGAATCAAATGAGTACCCATCAAAAGGCTTGTCGAAGTATTCTTAAGACTTATTGTTGTGTGCAGAATGCTATTCTAAGTTCCTAATATTACGTTGTAATGTCTACCCATGTATGATTTCTATTGTACAGGTGTTGTTGCTGCAACATCCTTCCCCAAAATTTTGAAGTTATTTGAGGCCCCTCCTTCTAACACTTTTGTAGCAAGCTTTTTATTTCATCCTTACGTTTGTTGTCTTTGACTACGCAGATTTTCATCGCCTGCTTCCAAGAGAGTTTGCCCATTTGTCTAAGGAAAATTCATCCTTTTCCTTTAGCACAGATTTTGGTCTTAACTCCCCACTATAGCGCAAGATTTAGCCTTAAGTCTTCCGCCGCTTTGACGCACCTTTAACCATAAATCCCTCGCTAGGCACAAACTCTAATCACAAATCCTCCATCTGGCGCGTACCTTGGCTCTAACTCAGTCGCCCTTTTGACTAGTCCCAAGTCTGTTATCTGGCGCAATAAGCCGGCCACCGTTACTGCAAGAGATAATTTTTCTCGGTCGCTTGAGGCGCAAGAATTATCATAATCATCCCGCCTTGGAGCTATGCTTCACTTCCTTGGAATGATTAAAAGTGGCGCATTCTGCCTTAATGCAATTATGATGATAGAGTCGATTCCCCAAGCGCTGGAGACGCGCTTATCCTTCCCGATCACAAATCCGCGTTCGTCTTTCATGATAACTCATGCATGGTGCGGTTTTTCGAGCGCAACCCTAATGCCGGGATGGCCGCTTGAGCGCTAAGATTATCTTTGAACGTGCGCTCGCCACATAGTGCAAAACATTACGCTCCCCACTTGGCGCGAAAGCTAAAATCAGTACTCGGCACGAAAAGATCTCCTCGATCCCTGTGCACTGGTGGAGTTGGTAGGGCCTTAATGAGGCCATGTGCCACTCTTAATGACCATTTCTCGAGCCCCACGCTCATAATCTCGCCAACTTTAAATGTACATGAGCATTTAACTCTCCCTCTATTTAACGCATGCAACGACGTTTTGGGTTTTTTATTTGGTCATTTGCACTCGGAGCGCTCGCCATACTGACAGGTAGGCTCTTTCCCAAATCTTGCTCTTGGATTAGTAGATTAAACAATCACCCACGCACAGTTTGAGTAGCTCAAGCGGCCTTCGTCCTTCTTTGCATGAAATCTAGAAAGACGTAGGATAGTTACTGTCCTTCTCCCTATCAAGATACGAGGCCACCACTTTCAAACCAGGGCAGAGACGGCCTCATCTCACAGTGACGCAAGTCTTTCCCCTCTATTGTGTTTTCGGCTCTCCTGGTTTTCCTCGTAGAGCTTTCGTTTCCCAAGCGAAACTCGTGTCTCCCCACGACCGCATTTCAAAGTTTTATATGTTTTCTTGGTTGCGTAATGGTTTGTTTCGGTTTGAGGATCTTCTTCCTTGAGTAGAGTCTCTGTTTTCTAAAAGTATGAAGTGCTATGGTCATGAGGTCGAATCGTCCCGACGATATTTTAGCGGCCACATAGTTTCTCTCTCAAACCCATAGAAGCCGCAGCATCCCAAAGCCTCGTTTGCAAAGCTCCCGGCCAAGCATCTTTTGCACGTAAGGCTCGACCCTTCTCACTCATTGCACTTAAAATTTCAAGCTATAAGGAGCGAGGTTTATTCATGCCAAGGTTGCATAAACTCACATTGCTCGGCTGAAACTGCCATAGGGGATGTGTCAAACTGACCAATTGAGCTCGTTTAGAAACTCGAAGTTAGGCCCGATCCTTAGCTAATAAAGCCTATGGCTGCGGGACTTATCCATATTCAACACAACTTCCACTATCTGATGTCGGCGCATGAAATGTTTGACCATTGATGCACAGACAATATTGCATACATTACGTGAAGCACTAGCACAAAAGTAAGGTTAGGAAGCAGCGATTGCGAAACTGTTTGAGCTAGCGCGCGAATGAGTTTAGCTCTGGCGCACAAATGAAATTATGGCGCTGGCGCACGAAATATTTTAGGTCTCAGCTCATGAAATGCATTATCACTTGGCACATGAATAATTTTAGGCGCCGGCGCGTATGGAGCATCTAAATCTTAGCGCATAAATTGCCGCTTATACCCCAACGCACACTAGATCGCCAATCTTAGCACGCGCAGAATCCCAAGCGCGGCACAAAGTTTAATTTTGGCGCCAGCACAGAGATCTTCATCAGACTCGCGCAAGTATTTGTTTCACAATCCTAAGGATGCCTGCACACCAAAATGAATGGTGTAGACCAAAAATGACCTTGCCCTTTGTCCTGATTTGTTGTCTCTGTTTAGCATGAAGGGACATTGTTGAATTGAGCTTACATGTGAAATGAAGATAATTATGTTTGTTTTAGATAGCCTCTATGTTATGAAAATGTTATATTTTGGCTTTGTCGTAGAGTGTTGCTAATGCTTGGAATAGTGGTATAACTAAAGTCTTTTGGTACTGCCTTGCTCACCACAGGATTACCATGCATAGGAAGTCAGCAAAGAAGAAGGCAACTCAGAAAGTAACCTCAAACTCAGAGGTTGAAGTTCTATTGGATACTTCTCTCGTCACGATGTTTGCTAACACTCAAGCTACCACTGGTGTTTCCCCTGGGAGCTCCACTCCTGAATTGCAATGGGGTGAGCTGTACAGATTCATCATAGCTCAAGATAGTTCAACAGCTTCTATAGAGGATTCCCTAGTGTATGCCAACATCAGAAGGTTTCATTTGCATAAGGAAACAACTCGAGCAAAGCTATTCCCTTGTTCCGAAGTTATTGGATGACTTATTCCTAACATCCGGACCGACACAAGGCTCATGACTGATAAAAATGGGTTAAACCTAGCATCTTTCGCTCCCGAGCATGTTACTGCTTCCTACAGATTGCCTTCACCTAGGGATTCTTTAGACAATGAATGGATGGCAAAGCATCAAATGGACTTGCTAGAAACTGCCCGTAAGATGACTATAAATGACAGGCAGATCAGGAGGAGGTAGAATAATGAATATGAGAGCAATCTCCTAAAAACCCCTTATAGGTTCATCGTCCTAATGTTGAGTAGACTCTTCGGCATGCCTAATGGCAATGTGTTTAAGGTCCGATGGGTGCCAGTGATGTTTCACATAGCCACAAAAGGCACCATCTTCAACTGGGCTGAAATAATTTCAGATAGCTTGGCCTCACAGTTAACAGCATCCCAAGGAGGACTAGCCCAAAAGAAGGCAGATTTCTTCATGTCTTCATACCTGATTGATTGCCTGTTAAGCAAGCATTCGTTCCCGGACTTGGGTTGCTCATGGAATCCAAATGAAACAGCTCTCTTCATAGCTTACCAATGTACATGGGCAAGTAAATACGCAAACCACTACAAGATGATTTGCGAGAGGTTTATCATGCCATTGTACCAGTTTATCTTCGTTCAAGAGCCAGATTCTATGTCGGAGAATGCTATGCCCATCATTGAATGATTTGGGGACTATTATCACAGTGCAGAAGGCACATACATCAGGATGAGTGGAAGGACTCATGAGCCATTTATGTTCCCTCAGTATGTTACAAATTTTGTAATTCATAAGGAGGTCGTGAGACAACTCTTCGGCACCGGTGCAATAAGCAAGTTCTTAACAGACCGAAGAAAGGCCATGTATCCTCCCATGCCATTTACCATCGGAGCTTACAGCCTCCCAAGAGCAAGAGACGGGGAAAATTACGCTCAAGGCTTGGAAGTTTTCCATTTTGGCTCAGTCCGTTTCAGAAGGCATGACCCCAATGGTGCGGTAAGTAGGCATTGCCTTAACCTCAAAATCTCCTTTGAATACGCTCATGCGGCGAACCGAGACGAGGAATTCTGTCAGAGCGCCCTCAACCTAACTGAGTTAGGAAAGCGTTACAATACGAAAGTTGTGAAAGATCCAATCCCCAAACCTGTCGATTTGATCCAAAGAGAATGGGAGGAATCAACCTCACAATCATGGGAGCCATTGGAGTTGGAGCAGGACAGAGTGCTCCAAGAGCAGGCTCTCAAATAGCAGCAAGACCAAGAACAAGCAAGGATTCAAGGTGAGTTAGCTGCCAAGTGTCAACAAGAGGAGGCTTCCAGGATTCAGAAAGAAAGAGAAGATCAGGTATCCCAAGAGAAAGCTTCCAAGCAACAACATGAGGAAGAGCAAAGGACCCTGTCTGAAGGAGCAGATGGATTGTAGACACATCAAGAGGAGTCACCAGGAGAAAAGGATAAAGAGCAGACAAAGAAGTCTCTCGATCCGGAGCCATCTACTCCGATAGATATGGAGATTGATCCACCATTGATATGCACCCCAATGGTAACTCAAGAAAAGGGTCCCTACTCAGGGAGCTTAGCGCTGACCCCATATAACCCCCGGAAGCAGCGCAAAATAGTAGACTTGGATACTATATATTTTAGTACAAAGAAAAAGGCCATCATTAACAGGAGGTTACAGAAAATAGAAGGCACAACAATGAATATGGAAACCGAGGAGAACGAATATGAACTATGGATAAAAGAGAAGACATTGGTCCAAGGAACTGATTCCGACCCCACATTCCAAGCCCAATGTACCGTGGCATCAGCTAAGGCAACTAAAGCCAATATTGATTTCCTGAAAGAAAAGATAAAGCATTACAGGGAGTTGTGCCTTAAGATCAAAGAGGGTAGAAAGAGGGAGGTATTGGAAGCAAACAAGCTGAAGGAGAAATACAATCAGTAGTTAGGAGAGCATCTGGTGCTTAAGTCAGAAGTTCTCCAGCTCGAAAATGATAAGAACTCCTTAGAAGTGCAGTTGGCTTTCTCTGAAGGTGAGCTGGAGAATATGAAGGCTCGGATAGCAGAATTGGAAGAACTCGAAGTAAGCAGTGCTCAACAGATTCAGCTCCACCAGCATGAATATGAAGGGCTGATTCAAGAAAAGGAACAACTAACAAGACAGCTTAAAGAGGCAGGAGAAAACCAACAAAACTTATCCACATTTCAACAAGCATGTGATATGCGGATTAAAATCCATCAGCTGCTAGTACTGATCTCGGGAGAGATTTGGAGCATGAAAGAGATGATTAAGAAAATGACAACAATTGAAACCAAAGCCCTAAAGACTCAAGAAAGGTTTGCAGATCATGTAGAGGAGCTGAAACGGAAATCTGAATGGAAAAGGGGAAAATCTCAACTACCTTCACACTTCCGCGCCCCTACAGGAGATGAATTGGACGTAGACATAGGAATTCTTGAATTCGTCAGAGATTGCGGCACCAAGCTAAGTGTGGAAATCAAAAGGACGGTCCACAAGTGTTGTTCCATCTATTCCGCACTCAGGGAATCGCTTAGCAAGTGTCATCTGGTTATCCCCGCCTCCATTTATGAGTTCCTAAAAGAAGAAGACCAAGTGTTCGAGTTGCAGAACGAGCTGGATGAAGACTTGGCTTACATCAAGAAGATAGAGGTATTGACTCAGGATGAATTTCAACAGTTCATTTGCCAGCCTGCAATACATTTTTACTTTCTGGAAGCAATGGAAAAAGTGGCTACACAGGGAAAAGCGCTGATCAAATCTAACCTTCGTAAGCATGAAATAGCATCCCAGGCAACAGTATCTTCCCGTAGCAATCTTATCGTAAAGGATATCAGCCAATCGACCTCATACATTCAAAGTATAGATGGATCAGTAGTTTCAAGCGAGCCAGTTGGTGGAGGTGTGTCTTCAAATCAGTAGGCAGAAGCCCGAACAGAATAGACATACCATTCTTATTTTTGTTTTAATCAAGTAAAAAACTGAAATTCTTCCTTTTGTATAAATGTTCTAAAAGGACAGCTGGTCCATATTTTTGTCCTATGTGTGAACTCTTCCATGTATTCAAAGGATTTGTAAGGATACGATGAAAGCCAAGGAGGGAGGTGATAGAATTAGGGTACACTTGTCATCCCAAGGGGTGCTTTGTAAAGTTATAAATAGAAGGTTAGAAAGAATAGAGAGGGACTTTTTTGGCAGGGAAAAGAAGCTTCTTAGCTTGTACGAACTATTTTGTAATGAGCTCCAGGGAAGCAATTTTTGCCTAATAAAGATCCTAAGGGAGACATTTGTTTTGCTTGGAAAAGTGGACCTAATGCATGCTGGATTATTCTTATGACATTCTGACACTGCTGTGAGATCTTTCCTTGTTGTTCGGAATTGTTTATGTCTAATGAATGATCTCACTATTTTCTGTGCAATGATGTTTTCCTAAATGAGTAATAGGATGCTTTCACATGGATTAAAATCTATCTTTTATATCTTTAATCTCTTGCTATAGATGTATCTTTGTGATTTAATGGTTATCTATGGATCTTTAGATACTTATTTCAGCACATTGCTCATATTTACAGTTTGCTCCTTGCAAGGATAGATTAGATTTATTTCAGTCGTAGATATAGATTTCTTTCAAGCTCTACATTTAGATTAAATTAGCTTAGGCACTTGCATATCATGTTAATAATAAATAAAAAAGGAACGGTGGATTGGGCCATAACCGGTGTAAAAGAATCAAATCTCCAAGTCTAACGGTAGCCAGAACCGCTAACCAGATGGATTCCCCATACCAAATGGTGGACAATCTAATTGGGATAGTTTACCGGGGAGAATCCCTTTCTGCTTGATGCTGCGATCTTCGGGGCATCAACAGTTTTTGGTGCTAGAAGGAGGGCCTGAAGTGCATGGCTGATAAAGGAAAATATCCCATTGTCAAAAATGCTACTGAAAACCCGCTTGAAACAGGAATTTCAGACAACCCAAACCTTGAAGTAACAAATCAAGAAAACTCCATCTTTGATTCTGAACATCAAGAAGTATTGTATGCTGTGCCTTTTGCAGAAATAGAAGATTTAAGGAGACATACACGGTCTTATGTTAAACAACTAGGTGGTTTAAATGCTGTAACTTTCCTCCCTAGGAAAAGTACTCCCATAAAAGAGAGACAGTACACCCGTGATTCGATTCTTGTGCAAAACTTTGAAGAGCTTGCAAATTTAACTTTGGAAGAAATTGTAGAACCCCTGAAAGAAATCGATCTTGAAAACCCAGAAAATATTGGAGAGCTTGTTACTCCAAAGAGCACCCCACTTAATTCACCACACAACTCTCCACCTGATTCTCCACATAGAAACATGGCTGTACCTGCTTGGAGAGCGAGGGGAGCATTGAATTTAGCTGGGCCATTCCATAATCTGCCTAAAAATCCAGAGAAAGTATTGCCTAAATTTGACCCAGGAAAAGCCATTTCTGCTGAAGATTATCTCAAGAGTTTTTATTTAGCCTTGAATCTTTTAAATGTACAGCATGAAGATGTAGTTTGTAGGATTTTCCCATACACATTTGAGCCAAAAGTTTCTTCCTGGTATTTTAGCTTACAAGCTAGCTCAATTCCCAGCTGGGAAGAATTTGAAACATGTTTCTTAAAGAAGTATGGAAATCAAAAAACCGTAGCTACACTCATGAAAGAATTATTGTCCATGAGAATGGAAAAGAAATAAAAGGTTCAAGACTTCAATCAAAGGTTCACGACACTCTTGAATAATTTCAGCGAAGCAAACAAACTAGCAGAAGAATCTCTAGTTGAATATTATACAACATCTCTTGAAGGGCCTATAGCAATGTTCGTCAAAAGATCTAAGAAAACCACCCTGATAGAAAATTTGGAAGAAGCTAGAAAGGTGGAAGAAGAAGCATACAACATTGCCAAACATGCCTTAGACGCAGAGACAAAACCAACAACTAATAAAAAAACCTTGCTGCTCACCAGGAATAAAGAAGAGCCATCAGCAGACATGGAGAACGTAGTTAAGATGATGCATAAATTGTCTAATAAAATTGTAGATCTCGAGAAAGATAAAGCAGCTAGTACATCTAGGAATCCTTTCAAGCCATTCTACAAGAAGAGAGAATACAATGATCAACCTCATCCACCTATGAATACTTTTCATGTTTTAAATCTGAATGAAATAGGGATGGAACACTTTTGCACATTTCATCAGGAGCCACACTCGAAAAAGAGCTTCCCACAATGGATTAACTCTATGAGTTTGGTCATGAACCAAATGCTGGATTCACAGATTCTAGATCAAGACGATCCTCCAGAAGAATCGAGCCCTGAGATAGAGGAACCATCTCCAGACACTACTATGGTGCTATGGGATTGGGTACCTTTAACTGAATTGGTAGAAGATGATCTCGTGAAAAGCCCAGTCTCTGCTGTAAAAATTAACACCCGCAGTAAAGGTCCCATTACAGATCCAGTGCCAAGCTTGACTATTCCCAAGCCTAAAATTTCAAAAGAATTACCTAGAAGACACATAACAGCCATTCCACCATAGCCTAAAGCTAACCCAACAACGGCCAAGCAGCCAAGCATTGACACAACAGTTCAACAACCGAAGGTCACACTAAATAAGACAGACCATCCAACTAGAATTGTAAAAGAATCTGATATAGGATATGAAATTATTGAAGATATAAAGAAAGTAAAGGCAAATGTTTCAATATTCGATATGTGCAGTTTGCCCCACCATTAATAGACACTCAAGAAGATCCTGAAATTAATGACGCTAGTATTGGTGGGAAATCCAAATCTCAGACGTTGCCCTTTCTTTTAACTTTTGAGATTTTCAATCACAATGTTCACACTTGTCTGTAAATTTCAGAGCATCTTCGAATGTCATGCCACTGTCAATCTGTAAAAAAATTAATGGGCAACCAATTCCATCTCCCGCCCAGATTCTTCAGTTAGATAGGACTGTTGTCAAGGTTATCGGAGAAATGAAAGACGTCCTCATTAGGTTGTCAGCAGATTCTATAGTTTGTCAGTTCATTGATATAATGGTATTTGACATTCCCGAAGCCTATGGTTTGATCCTAATTAGGGATTGGTCCACAAAGTTGAATGGTTACTTTGCAACTAATTGGTCCCATTTGTGGTTGCAATATCAAAATAGACAGAATCAGATCAAGGTTCTGAGAGAACCGCACATGAAACAAAATGTAACTCAACTAGAAGGAAAGAATGAAGTTGTAGCCTTCTCATCCTCAGTTTTGGGAAATTATTTCTTAGAAATCGATCCGGGTAATTATCAGTCTGAAACTATTATCCATGAATCAGATGAACAATCCGATCTCCTTCATTTCTCTCGGACTGATGATATTGACTGTAATATAGTTAGTTTAGTCACTGACTTAGATCATAAAGATACTAACTTAACTAGATCAAATGATTTTTTTTGGACATTATACTTTGATGGTTCTAAAACTTTGGAAGGTTCCGGAGCCGGTTGTGTTCTGATGGATCCAAAAAGAAATAAGTATTTTTTGTCCTGTAGGTTAGAATTTGATTGTACTAATAATACTGTTGAATATGAAGCTTTAGTCCACGGATTGAAGAAAGCCATCGGTTTAAATGTTAAGTATCTAAAGGTGTTTGGCGACTCCGAAATAGTTGTGAGATAGGTAAGAGATACCATTCACTATCTCTCACCTCATTTGAAAGGTTATCAGGCTGAGGTATGGGATTTAATTATGCATTTTGATGCCTTCAATATAAAATCTGTTCCTAGACTACAAAATGTTGCGGCTGATTTATTAGCAACTTTCGCTTCTAGATTGGTGCCAACTAATAACAAGTGCTCAATTGAGTTAATTTTCAGGCCTTTTGTCCCTGACAATATCACAAACTTCAGAGTTTTCGATGATGACGAACAAATTATCAGTTTTCTAACAAATGAAGACATATTTCAAGAAGCTATGATAGATGAAGAAGAACGCGATTCTGATTTACAAAAGAAAGATATAGCTAAAGGAAATTTCATCCCCAAAGGGGTAAGGTCACTTGAAATGTTGTTTGATCTTCAAAGCAAGTTCAAAAGGCCAGCAAATACCAAGACAAATAGCTCATCAATGCAGCATGAATTAGTTAATTTGGGCACTGAGGCTGAACCAAAGTTTGTTAATCTTGGCAAATGTTGTTCACCGGGAGAAAGAGATAAGTTCATCAAGCTATTTCAACAATATAAAGATGTTTTTGCATGGACTTATGAGCATCTGAAAACATATGACGTCCGCATTATTCAGCATGTCATACCAATGAAAGTAGGTGTCAAGCCATTCCAACAGCAATTAAGAAGGATGCATCCTACTCTTCAACCTCTGATTCAAAAGGAATTGAAGAAGTTATTGGATGCTAAAATAATCTTTAAAGTCTGACATTCTGAGTGGGTTTCTAACTTAGTTATGTTGATGCCCCGAAGATCGCAGCATCAATCAGAAAGGGATCCTCCCCGGTAGACTATCCCAATTAGATTCTCCACCGTTTGGTATGGGGAATCTGTCCTGTTAGCGGTTCCGGTAACCGTTGGGTTTGGAGATTTGCTCCAATTATACCGGTCATGGTCCGATCCACCGTTCTTTTTTTATTTTATGTTTTAAAATGATATGCTAGTGCCTAGACTGATTTAATCTAAATGCAAAACTGAAAAAACAAATATGAGTCTAAAACTGAAATAAATCTAAACTATCCCTGCAAGGAGCAAATTGTAAGTATGAGTAATGTGCTGGAAGAGTTACCTAAAATTCAACAGACAACCATTAAATCTTAAAGATAGATCCATAGAAGAAGCATGAGATATTAGAAGGTAGCTTCTAATACAGATATAACATATTCTATTACTCATGAAAGAGAGAATTCATTTGCACAGAGAGAAGTAAGATCATTCAATACAAAGAAATAATTCAAGACAGTAAAGAAAGATCTCACAGTAAAGTATAGAAGTCACAGGAATAATTCAACATGCATCCAATCTCCATTTCCATGCAAAAGACATCCTCTCCAGGCTCTTATTAGGTAGATTTTATTTTCTTGAAACAAGTGCAAGATAGCTCGTACAAGTTCAGAAAATTATTTCCCTGCCAAAAGTCCTTTACACTTGTCTCCTACAGACTTTTCCCTTTTAATAAACAAAATTGTGACCCCTTTTAAAAAACAGAAAATCCCCAAAAAAGAAAAGGACAGCTGTCCAATGGCTCTACGCTTTAGACATATGAAGGCCAACAAAAATAGGAATCAATGCCTTAGGATCAGCGTGTTCACTCTTGGGAAAGCGCTCTGGCTGGGAGAGAAGCACTCGGGCTAGCTGTTACTGCTGCTGCTGCTGGGAGAGAAGCACTTGGGCTGGCTGTTACTGCTGCTACTGCTGGGAGAGAAGCACTCGGGCTAGCTGTTACCTCTGTTGCTGTTGTTGCTTTCTTTTCCTCTTCTGCAATGTAACTGAACCAGACACCAGTGTCTCTGATAACTACATTTGCTGCAGAAGGGAGCAAGATTTTCTGGGAAGTTACATCTTTACCAAGCTCTACTCCAATACCCTGAATCTCCACAACTACTGCTTGGTGGATTTCTTTAAGCAAATGGTGGTGTACTGATGACATCCCAATATAATGATGGAGATCATCAATGGCTAAGACATCAATCTTTTTTACATATTCTGTTTGGATACCCAGCACCTCCTTCAAGTTAGACAAACGTTGATCTTTGCTCGGGAACTCATCAAGGGACTGAGGGAAAATCAAATTGCACTTATCATACATGTCATGGATTTTTTGATAAAGACTATTACTTTTATCCATTTTCCCTTTTATCTTAGCCATTCGTTTAATGCTACAGTTCCTGCAAAATTCCAAAAGGGCTATGTCTTTATTAAAACCATCTACAGATTTGAATGGGAGATGCTTGGGGAAATCAACCTTCCCTTCTCTCCATTCCATCTGTCTCAGGATGTTTGCTTTAACCCGAGTATATTTACCCTTAAGCCTATTGGCCTCTTCATTAACTTCTTTTAATCTAACCACCATGGCTTTGAGCTTGCACACTTCCTCCGTAATCAGCTCCTGAGTGTCATGCATTTGTTTCAGGATGCTACAGGACAGCTCATGGAAGGGAGACATATCTATTGCTCTGCTCTCTGCCTACTCTAATTGCTCAACCAATACCTGCTTATCTATTTCTAGATGGGACACTCTAGCTTCTGCATCGTTCTTTTCTGCTTCTAAAACCATCATTTGGACCGCCAGGTGCTCCTTTTCTTCTTCTAAAAGGTTATACTTGTCTGACAATTCCTTATGCTCAACAGACAGGCGATTATACCTATTCACTACAAGATCCCTGTAAGCATGCTCATTAGCCACAGTATGTTGTAACATGCGAGCTCTCCTCTTTGTCGACTCAACTTCTCTAAATATATCGGCCACATTGTCTTGCGTTGCTTTTGTTGCTTCTATAGCGGCGGATGCCATAGCTAAGGGAGCCTTATTTGTATTTTGCATTACTGTGGTCTCCCGCCGGGTAACAATATCTTCTTGGAAGAGCCTCTTTATCCTCTCTTCCGATTTTAGGACCACTGCCTTTGTCTTCTTATCATACACAAATTCATCCCATCGAGACACCGTATGCTCTTATGATGGAGTGTAAGGGACGATAGGGAGATCTATTATATTTATTTCTGCTTCTGCGTGTGGAGTCTGGAGTTCTTGAGCCGAATCTGTTCCCACATTTTGGGTTCCGGAGACACCTGCTTGAGATATGTCTATTTCCATATCCTGGGTGCTGGAGCCACCTGCCTGGGCATCTTCAACTGTCTTGAGTTCTTCTTTCTCCTTTTTCCTCACTTCAGCTTCTTGCCTTCTCTCTTCTTCTTCAGTTTGCCGCTGATTTTCATTTTCTTCCATCTGCTTCGCGTCTTCTGCTTCTTTCTGCAGCCTTGCATCTTCTGCTTCTTTCTGCTACTGGGCTTCCTCAGCTTCTTTCTGCAGCCTTTCATTTTCTGCTTCTTGCTGCAATCTCTCATTTTCTGCTTCTTGCTGCAATCTTTCCACTTCAGCTTCTTGCTGTATTCTTGCAACTTCAGCCTCTTGCTGCAACCTTGCTTCCTCTTTTAACCTTTTCTCTTCTTGGGCTCGGGCATCAGCTACTTCTTTCTCTTTCTGCAGGCTGGTTTTTTGGGCCTTGGTAGAGCTAGAGCTTGCTCCACTGCCTTGATGACAAATCTGCAACTCAGTCATGTTGCTGATGCCTCTGAATGCCTCTTCCTCGGCATCATAATAATGAGCATATTCAAAATGAGCATAAATTTCTTTGCAATGCTCGACAACTTTCCCCCGCCTATCATTTCTATGGAAAATAACTTCACCAAAGTGGAAAGCTTTCATCTCTTGAACAAACTCCTCAGCTGATGCAACCCCTGAGAATTTGTAGGCTCCTATGCAAAAGGGTAAAGGAGGGAAAGAAGCCTTATGCTGCTTGTTAAGCACCGCTCTGATTCCATCAAGGAAAATTTGCCTCACTGCTTCCTTGAGGACTACATAGTCAGTGGCGTACTTTGGAAAAATGTATGGAGCTTTGGTCCCTCCAAACATCCTGATGTAGGTGCCCTTCTCTGAAAAATAAAAATCTCCATAGTTTTCCAGGATCTCCATGGCATTTTCTGACAGACAGTTGGGCTCTTCTTTGAATATATGTTCATATAGAGGCATGACGAACTCCTCGTAGATGAGCTTATAGCTAGCTCCGTAATTTTGAGCCCACATTATCTTGTAAGCAATGTAGACCGAGGTGTTGGATTTATCCCATGTGCAACCTAAGCTGGGGAAAGATAGCTTGGCCAAAACACAGTCAATGAGATAGGAAGACATGTAAAATTCTGACTTTTTTAAGGCCAGACCTTCTCTTGCGGCAGCCACTGTGGATGCCAAACTGTCCGAAAGGATAGTAGCCCATTCAAACACAGTCCCTTCGAATGCTACGAAGTGTATGATGGGAGCCCACTGTATCCTGTATACAGAGCCATTGGGAATGCCGAAAATTCTGCATAGCATCAGGGCGATTAACCTAAAAGGAGGTCTTAGGTTGTGAACATCGTACTCATCATTACCTCTCTTTCTTAAGTGCTTGCCTACGACCAATAATTTTTTGGCCATCTCAATATTGTTCATCTGGCCCAACCATTCATCACTCAGAGCTTGCTGGGGACGTGAGAATTTATAGGCTGCAGCAATATATGTTGGGTGGAATGAGGCGATGGCCTCTCCCCTGCTGTCATGTAATACTCTTGTCTCCGCGTTAGCATGTTCCAGTATCCACCCAATCACTTCAGAACATGGGAACAATTCAGGGCGGGTAGAAGCCCTAGCTATGCCTGAAGTTTTGATGTTGCGGTAGATCTGTTCTTCTTCCAATAATGCATCTGGGATATCCTGGTCCCTGATCATCCTGTAAATATCGCCCCAACGGACTTCGGGAGGAATGCCGGTGGTACACTTAGTATCTTGGAACATAGTTTCAGTCCTAAGTGGTACTGGCTCTGGTTCCATCACTTTAGCTTTCTTTATACCACCTTTTGGCATCCTGGCTTATCCCTGCTAGCAACCAAATACAAGTCATTATAAAAATGTGCAACCTATTATGAGATTTTAACAAAGAGAAGGACCAATTCAACATGCTAATGAGAAATATAGACAAATTATGAAGCTGCATGTTGGGGAAGCAAAATAAACCACTCCAAACATGAAATATAGTTCTGAGACTTGATTATCTTAAGGAGACAAAGTTTGAAATGTTTCCGAAATGATAAGCATACGACGTGGAAACAACCTGCTTCCCATATAGCCCTAGGAGAGAGGGTATCCTTCATTGTTGCACTCCTAATGGTCAATGGTGGGTGCGGTTAGATTGAAACAATCTTATGACGAAACAAGGGACTGCTTTCCACACTTATCAAAGGTGAGGGGTTCAGCCGACCACTATTGTTATTAGTAATATTTACGAGACGTTGTGTGGATGGCTCAAAATTTGAATGAGGGTGACAACGCCTGGAATGTGGCCGATGAAAAACTCGGGTGGTTATAGCTATGGCCCTTTAGTTGGTAGGAACGAGAAACCAAAGGGGCCTCGGCGGCCTTAAAAACAAAAATAACGACATATGCAACCAATTTCTATCGGCCACGTTAAAGACAGGAAAAAAACCAAAAGGTAACTTGACGTGGAGATGAGACAAAAATAGCGGTTAGAAAACCTACCTGGCAACGAGATAGTGGCTGAGTGAGGTGGACGCGGTCGTAGACGAGCTGAGCTGGAGCGATCCGGCGCGGTCTTCCCAACGGTGTTTGTTTGAATGAAAACTAACAATGTGACCAACCAAACCCCCACCATCCTTTTAAAAAGGTTAGACACATGCAGCATTAAACCGATTGGTGGTGCCATTAAAACGGGTTTTAAATTTTGTACGGCGCGGTCTTTTCAAGCCGTCTCAGAATTTGTGCGCGACCGTAACTTGCAGGGCGGACTTATGAGTTTCACCCGCAATTGCGGAATGTTATGGTGAACTTCCTCGGCGTTTCGGAAGAGATTGGCGTATCCTTCCGAAATGCAACCTTTGGAAACTTGTCGCGAGCGGTTTTGCTGAGTCGTCCCGCAGTTTCGGGAGAACATAAGATTTCTTTCGGCAATTTCGATGGAGATAGAACAATTGCTTCCGCAATTTTCGGAAGAATTTCGCGAAGGTTCCCACCGTTTCAGGAGGCTTTCCTGAATAGTTCCCGGGAAAAGAACTAGAACGCTTCCGCAGTTTCGGAAGGGAAAACCAAATGGTTCCGCAGTTTCGGAAAGGATTGGCGAATGGCTCCCGGAAGTCGAGAGAGATGCTTAAGTTCTTTCCAAAAGCGTTCCGCAGGATTTCGGAAGGGAAACCTGAACGCTTCCGCTGTTTCGGGAGGGTTTTCTGAAATGGTTCCGCAAAAGTCTAAGTCTTTCCGCGGGGTTTTGGGAAGATAACGTGAATGCTTCCGTCGTTTCGGAAGGCTTTCGCAAATAGCTTCCACAACTTCGAGAGGAAAGGACTTAAGATTTTTTTAAAAGACACTAAGTCCTTCGGCGGCTTCGGGGAAGATTTTGCGAATGACTCCCGTAGTTTCGGGAGGGAATCCTGAATGATTCCGCAGCTTCGGGAGGCTTTCTTGATTTTTTCTCCGTTTCGAGAGACTTTCCCAAATAGCTCCCGCAGCTTCTAGAGATAATTTCTAAGTCTTTTGCGGAGTTTCGGGAGGCTTATGCGAATGGCTCCCGTAGTTTCGGGAGGAAAACCCGAATGGCTCCTGCAGTTTCAGGAAGTATTTCTCAAATGGTTCCGCAACTTCAGGAGAAATTCATGAATTTTATCCTTAGAAGAAAAACTTGAAATTTTCAAAGCAGGATCTTCAGTTGAAAGCAAAGTAAGAAAGGTGAATTAACCTCTTAAGGCAATCTTTCTAGAAAAATAAAAGGAGGGGCCCCAATATGTTCAAAATTTTGGGGGGATGTTGCTGCAACAACAATTGGCTCGTCGCTGGCGAACACAGATCTCTGAAAAATTCCTCTCCATGATCCGAAACCTTATTAAAAGACATCCATCTTATATGAAATATTCAGCTGATTACTTAAATCTCGGTGAAGGAAGAAGAAACTTTATCTGCTAGCCATTGGGGAAAGGGGAGCTTTGACAGAGACATCTTTAAAACTCTCAAAGGGCCAACATATGGGATTTATTTTAGAAGATTCATCTTTCAAATGGCTACTACTGTCGGACTCCACAGGATTTGCAACACTTTCTCATGGACATTATTGCTCTTGTTCCTCATTCCCATGCCACTTGCATCCCTTTGGATGTTTGTACTTTTGACAGCTTTGCTTTCTGAGCCTTCCAGAGATATTTTCTTTAGTCATGATCATTGATTTAGGCTCCTCAATCCATAATGTCCTTTTGTGTGAGTGAGAGATTTTATTGGTTTGATCAAGCCTCATGGACGGAGAGGAGCCTATTTTGGGCTGAGTCTTTTGGAAAACCTTCTTGATTTTACATGTTTTTCTTTTTTCTCAGCCATGCTTCAATTGAGGCGAGAATCTCTGGAAAACAGACCCTTGAATATAATCCATTTTGGCTGTTAAATTTGCAGCATGGAGTCATTTCAATACCCTATGTCCTCGGGATGTGCTACTTTCCATGGGTCCAAATTCAGTAACCTTCTTGAGATGCCTTTAAGTGTGAGAGTGGGTGGAGCCCAAAGATAGTACTAAAGATGGTCATAGGTCTCTTCTATTTAAACAGGATTAGTGTGACTAGCAGAGTAGGCTTCCTTCCTTCTGAAAAAGTTCAGCGAGAGCACAATACATAGATAAACTTTCATTCGAGCATAGTTTCGGACTCATGGGTTGTGAGATTTCTTTGAGAGACCTATCTTGATGAGAAACTCAACCGCAGGAGCTTTCAGAAAACAAACTTGGTGCAAAGGTTCAAATGACAAGAAAAGAAACAAAATGGCTGAAAAATAATGAAAACAAAAGGCTAAAACAACCATAAAAGAAAATTTTATTTATGTACAGAAAGTCTCAGTGAGACTATGCCAAGTATTGTTTCAGGGTGAGGCCATTGAGAGGAAGGGTTACTTCTTCTCCCTCGAGGTCTATCAACTTATAAGTGGATGGGCCTATCTTTGCCGAAATTTGGTATGGGCCTACCCATAAATGTTGGAATTTCGTGTGCATTCATTTTCCTTCATGATTATGGTCCCATTTCAGGACTAAGTCCCCAACTTCAAAACTTCTTTTACCGGACTTCCTCTCATCGAACCATCTCTTAACTATGTCTTGGTGTTGATGGAATCGGTCTTTAGCTTTCTGTCGGGCTTCTTCAAGTTGAAGCAGGGTATTGATCCTAGATTGTAAGACTTGGCTACCAGAACCCCGAGAGGCTTGGGACAACTGTAAGGATGGGAGCAAGATGTTGGGGGGAAGGATGGCTTCCTTGCCATAAACAAGAGTGAAAGGTGAAACCCCTAATGCGTTTTTTGGAGTCACCCTGTCTGCCCATAAGGCGTTTGGGAGAGCTATATGCCAACTTCGCTGATTTTCTATCACAGTTTTCTTGAGAATTCGAATGAGGTTTTTGTTTGAAGATTTAGCTAATCCGTTTACTTGAGGGTAATAATTGGTTGAATAGTGCAACTTGATCCCCCATTCATAAACAAATTCATTTATCTTGAAACACGAAAAATAGGGGGAATTATCAAAAACAAGGGAAATTGGAACCCCAAACCTGGTTATGATGTTCTCTTTCAAGAAGCTGATGACCACGTCTTCATTGATCTTGCGCAACGGGATAGCCTCTGTCCATCTAGTGAAGTAGTTGGTAGCCGTCAGGATGTATCGGTGTTGCAAAGAAGAATTTGGATTTATCTCTCCGATAACATCTATACCCCACTGCTCAAAAGGCTCAGAGATAATAACCGGCTGCAAGGGTCCTGCTGCCTTAGGTAATTTCCCGACACTTATTTGGCATACATCACAGTTTCATGCATACGTATGGGCATCTCGGAACAGAGTGGGCCAATAATATCCAGCTCTAAGTATCTTGTGTGCTGTTGTCTCCCCTAAATAATGTCCACCTGCTGGGCCATCGTGTAATTCTTTAACAACTTTACTTGCATCTTCCTTTTCTAGACATCTAAGGAAAACTCCATCATAATTCTTTTTGAAGAGTATCCCATCAATGATTTGATAAGGTGTTGATTTCAAACGGAGTGCCCTTCTTTGTTTAGAGTTCCAGTGCTCAGGTAGGTATCCTTGATGTAAATAATGCACCAGATCTCTATACCATGACTGAGGAGTTGAGAAGATAGGACATACTTCAACCGAGTTCAGCTCAGCTTCATTCTTCCAATGTTGCTCCTCATTAGTTGAGTTTCCTACAAGTAATTTGCACAGGCTGGTTTAAATTCTAAATCATATTCTTGAAGAGCTGTGACCCAGTTCCCCCTCCTTTCTCCTAGTTCCTTTTGAACGAAAAGGGATCTAACAGCTGGGTGGGGAACTATAACTTTAGTTCTGTTCTTAAGAATATATGGCCTAAACTACTTGACTGCTTTGAAGACAGCATATGAATGCTTTTCCACCATGGGATAATTTAGCTCAGCCCCCTGCAGACCAGTGCTCATAAACGAGATTGGGTATTCGTCTCCTAGCTCCACCTTTTGCGTGAGCACAGCTGCGAGGGAGTCATCCGAAGCAAAGGTATACAGGATAAAATCCTTATCAAAATCTGGGCTTCTTAAGGAAGGAGCCTTAGCTATAGCTTCCTTAATATCTCTAAAAGCATCCTTTTCTAAATCTATCCACTTGAACTGTATGCTTTGTTTAACCATATGTTGCAATGGTTTAACAATTTGGGCGAAATCTGGAACAAATCTGCGTACGAAATTGATAGTACCCATAAAGGACTGCATAAATTTTTTGTTATAAGGCATTGGGATTTTATTGATAGCTTGTACTCTTTCCTAATCTATTGACACTCCCCCTTTGGAAATGATATGACCCAAGAGTTTACCTTCAGGAACAGCGAACACACTCTTCTTGGGATTCAAAGAAATACCATATTTCCGACAGCGATCAAAAATATGCCTCAGATGGACAACATGATCTTCTCTTTTCTTTGAAAAGACTGTCACATCATCTAAGTATACAACAACACATTGCCCACCCAATCCTCGGAAGTCGATATCCATTGCTCGTTAGAATGTAGCTCCTGCGTTTATCAGACCAAATGGCATCCTTCTATATGCGAAAGTTCCCCACTTAGTTGGGAAAGTAGTCTTAAGATGATATTCTTCAGCTACTAATACCTGATTGTATCCAGAGAAACCATCGAGAAGAGAAAATAGCTCAGATCCCAACACTATTTGAAGGATTTGTTCCATTGAAGGGACGGGGTAGTTGTCTTTGTCCGAAGCTCCGTTTAAGTTTCTAAAGTCTACACATAGTCTTATCTCCCCTGAATTTTTTCTTACGGGAACTAAGTTAGCAACCCACTCAGAATGCCGGACCTTAAAGATTATTTTAGCGTCCAAGAGTTTCTTTAATTCCTTTTGAATCAGAGGTTCCAGAGTAGGATGCATCCTTCTCAACTGCTGCTGAAATGGCTTGACACCCGCTTTCATCGGTATAACATGCTGAATAATGCGGACGTCATACGTTTTCAAATCCTCATAGGTCCATGCAAAAACATCCTTATATTTCTTAAATAGTTTGATGAACCTATCTCTTTCTCCCAGTGAACAACATTTTCCAAGGTTGACAAATTTTGGTTCTGCCTCGGTACCTAAATTAACTAACTCATGTTGCATTGATGAACTGTTAGTTTTGGTATTAGCTGGCCTTTTGAACTTATTTTGAAGATCGAACAACATTTTGAGTGACCAAACCCCTTTGGGGATGAAATTTCCTTTATCTGCCTCCTTCTTTAGCAAATGAGAATCGTGTTCTTCTTCATCTATCACAGCTCCTTGGAAGCTGTCTTTGTTCGTTAGAAAACTGATGATCTGTTCGTCATCATCGAAAACTCTGAAGTTTGTGATGTTATTGGGAACAGAGGGCCTGAAAATTAATTCAATTGAGCATTTGTTATTCGATGGCACCAATCTAGAAGCGGATGTTGCTAACAGATCAACTGCAGAATTTTGCAATCTAGGAATAGACTTTTTATTAAAAGCATCAAAATGCATAATTAAATCCCATACCTCGGCCTGATAACCCTTCAAATGAGGTGAGAGACAATGAATGGTATCCCTTACCTGCCTTACAACTATTTCTAAGTCACCAAAAACCTTCAGGTATTTAACATTTAAACCAATGGCCTTCTTTAATCCATGTACCAAAGCTTCATATTCAACTGTGTTGTTAGTACAATCAAATTCTAATCTACAGGACAAAAAATACTTGTTTCTTCTTGGATCCATCAGAACACAATCGGCTCGGGATCCTTCTAGAGTTTTAGAACCGTCAAAGTATAATGTCCAAAAAATATCTTTTGATTCAGCTAAGTTAGTATCTCTATGATCTAATTCAGTGACTAAACTAACTATATTACATTCAACATCATCAGTCCGAGAGAAATGAAGGAGATTGGACTGTTCATTTGATTCATGGCTGATGGTTTCAGCCTGATAATTACCCGGATCAATTTCTAAGAAATAATTCCCCAGAACCGAGGATGATAAGGTTACAGCCTCATTCTTTCCCTCTAGCTGAGTTACATTTTGCTTCATGTGTGGTTCTCTCAGGACTTTGATCTGATTCTGCCTATTTTGATAAGGCAACCATAGATGAGACCAATCAGTTGCAAAGTAACCATTTAGCTTGGTAGACCAGTCCCTACTTAAGATCAGACCATAGGCTTCAGGAATATCAACTACCATTATGTCAATAAACTGACAGACTATACAGTCGGCTGATAATCTAATGAGAACATCTTTCATCTCTCCAATCACTTTGATCGTAGTCCTATCTAACTAGATAATTTGGGCCAGAGATGGCACAGGTTGCCCGTTAATTGTTTTACAAATTGACAGTGGCATGACGTTTGAAGATGCTCCAGAATCTACCAAACAATTGTGGACATTATGATTGAAAATTTCAAAGGTCAATAGGAATGGCAATGTTTGAGATTTAGATTTCCCTCCGATACTAGCCTCATTAATTTCGGGATCTTCTTGAGAGTCTGTTAATGGAGGGTTGGTCTGGGGTTGTAGAACATGCAGCAGCTTGTCTCGTTGGTGAGGCAAACTGCACATGTCGAATATTGACACATTTACTTTGACTTTCTTTATATCCTCGATAATGTCATATCCTATATCATACTCGTTCCCAAATCGGGCGGATGATCTGTTTTACTCATTGTGACCTTAGGTAGCTGAACTATGGTGTCAATGTTTGGCTGTTTGGCCGTTGTTTGGCTAACTTTAGGCTGTGGTGGAATGATTGTTATATGCCTTCTAGGTGGTTCTTTTGGAACTTTAGGCTTGGGGGGATTCGAGTCTTTCACAGGATCCGCAATAGGACCTTTACTGCGAGTATTAATATTCACAGCAGAGGGAGAGATTTCTATGGGATCTTCTTCTGTTGATTCAGTTATAGGTACCCAATCCCATAGCACCATAGTAGTATCTGGAGGTGGTTCTTCTAACTCAGGGCTCGATTCCTCTAGAGGATCGTCTTGATCTAGAATCTATGAATCCAGCATTTGGTTCATGACTAAACTCATAGAGTTAATCCATTGTGGGAAGCTCTTTTCCGAATGTGGTTCTTGATGAAAGGTGCAGAAGTTCTCCATCCCAATTTCATTGAGGTTTAAAACAGGGGAAGTATTCATGGGTGGATGAGGTTGATCGCCGTCTTCCCTTTTTTTGTAAAATGGCTTGAAAGGTTTCCTAGATGTACTAGCAGCCTTATCTTTCTCGAGATCTACAATTTTATTGGATAACTTCTGCATCATCTTAACTACATTCTCCATGTTTGTTGATGACTCTTCCTTACCTCTAGTGAGCAGCAAGGGTTTTTTACTAACTGCTGGTTTTGTTTCAGCATCTAAGGCATGTTTAGCAATGCTATTTGCCTCCTCTTCCACCTTTCTAGCTTCTTCAAAATTCTCTATCAGGGTGGTTTTCTTAGATCTTTTAACAAACATTGCTATGGGTCCTTCAAGAGCTGTGGTATAATATTCAACCAGAGATTCTTCTGCTGGTTTATTTTCTTCACTGAAATTATTTAAGAGTGTTGTGAACCTTTGGTTAAAGTCTTGAACCTTTTCTTTCTTTTCCATTCTCATGGACAAGAGTTCCTTCATAAGTGTAGCTACAATCTTTTGATTTCCATATTTCTTTAAGAAACAGTTTTCAAATTCATCCCAACTTGAGATCGAGCTAGGTTGTAGGCTAAAATACCAGGATGATACTTTTGGCTCGAATGTGTATGGAAAAAGCCTACAGACTAGATCTTCATGCTACACGTTCAAAAGATTCAGAGCTAGATAAAATCTCTTGAGATGATCTTCGGCTGAAATGGCTTTCCTTGGGTCGAATTTAGGCAAGACCTTCTCTGTATTTTTTGGAAGATTGTGGAATGGCCCAGCTAGATTCAACGCTCCCCTTGCTCTCCAAGCAAGTACAACCATGTCTCTATGTGGAGAATCTGGCGGGGAATTGTAAGGTGAGTTCAGTGGAGTGTTCTTTGGAGTAATAAGTTCTCCAAGACTTTCTTGATCTGAAATATTTTCTGGGTTTTCAAGATCTACCTTGTTCAGAGGTTCGACAATTTCTTCTAAAGTTAAATTCACAAGCTCTTCAAAACTTTGGACAAGAATCGAATCACGAGTGTACTGTCGCTCTTTTCTAGGGGAACTTTTCCTAGGAAGGAAATTTACTGCGTTTAAACCACCTAGCTGTCTAACATAAGATCGTGTGTGTCTCCTCAAATCTTCTATTTCTGTAAAAGGTACAACATACAATGCTTCTTGAGGCTCAGGATCAGAGACAAGGCTTTCTTGATTTGCTACTTCAAGATTTAGGTTGTCTGAAATTCCTTCTTTAAGCGGGTTTTCAGTAACATTTATGACAGTGGGAGATTTTCCTTTATCAGCCATGCACTTTCAAGCCCTCCTTCTAGCGCCAAAAACTGTTGATGCCCCAGAGATCGCAGCATCAATCAGAAAGGGATCCTCCCCGGTAGACTATCCCAATTAGATTATCCACCATTTGGTATGGGGAATCCGTCCGGTTAGCGGTTCCGGCAACCGTTGGGTTTGGAGATTTGCTCCAATTATACCGGTCATGGTCCGATCCACCGTTCTTTTTTTATTTTATGTTTTAGAATGATATGCAAGTGCCTAGACTGATTTAATCTAAATGCAGAACTGAAAAAACAAATCTGAGTCTAAAACTGAAATAAATATAAACTATCCCTGCAAGGAGCAAATTGTAAGTATGAGTAATGTGCTGGAAGAGTTATCTAAAATTCAATAGACAGCCATTAAATCTTAAAGATAGATCCACAACAGAAGCATGAGATATTAGAAGGTAGCTTCTAATACAGATATAACATATTCTATTACTCATGAAAGAGAGAATTCATTTGCACAGAGAGAAGTAAGATCATTCAATACAAAGAAATAATTCAAGACGGTAAAGAAATATCTGACAGTAAAGTATAGAAGTCACAGGAATAATCCAACATGCATCCAATCTCCATTTCCATGCAAAAGACGTCCTCTCCAGGCTCTTATTAGGTATATTTTATTTTCTTGAAACAAGTGCAAGATAGCTCGTACAAGTTCAGAAAATTATTTCCCTGCCAAAAGTCCTTAACCCTGTTTCCTAAAGTTCTATTTATAATATTACAAAATTCTCTTTGGGTTGCCACCTGGCTCTTTACACTTGTCTCCTACATACTTTTCCCTTTTAATAAACAAAATTGTGACCCATTTTAAAAATAGAAAATCCCCAAAAAAGAAAAGGACAGTTGTCCAATGGCTCTACGCTTTAGACATATGAAGGCCAACAAAAATAGGAATCAACGCCTTAGGATCAGGGTGTTCACTCTTGGGAAAGTGCTCTGGCTAAGAGAGAAGCACTCGGGCTAGCTGTTATTGCTGTTGCTGCTGGGAGAGAAGCACTTGGGCTGGCTGTTACTGCTGCTGCTGCTGGGAGAGAAGCACTCGGGCTAGCTGTTACCTCTGCTGCTGCTGCTGCTTTCTTTTCCTCTTCTGCAATGTAACTGAACCAGACACCAGTGTCTCTGATAAATACATTTGCTGGGGAAGGGAGCAAGATTTTCTTGGAAGTTACATCCTTACCAAGCTCTACTCCAATACCCTGAATCTCCACAACTGCTGCTTGGTGGATTTCTTTAAGCAAATGGTGGTGTACTGATGACATCCCAATATAATGATGGAGATCATCAATGGCTAAGACATCAATATTTTTTACATATTATGTTTGGATACCCAGCTCCTCCTTCAAGTTAGACAAACATTTCTCTTTGCTCGGGAACTCATCAAGGGACTGAGGGAAACTCAACTTGCACTTATCATGCACTTCATGGATTTTTTGATAAAGACTATTACTTTTATCCGTTGTCCCTTGGATCTTAGCCATTAGTTTAAGGCTACAGTTCCTACAAATTTCCAAAAGGGCTATGTCTTCATTAAAACCATCTACAGATTTGAATGGAAGATGCTTGGGGAAATCAACCTTCCCTTCTCTCCATTCCATCTGTCTCAGCATGTTTGCTTTAACCCGACTATATTTACCCTTAAGCCTATTGGCCTCTTCATTAACTTCTTTTAATCTAACCACCATGGCTTTGAGCTTGCACACTTCCTTTGTAATCAACTCCTGAGTGTCATGCATTTGTTTCAGGATGCTACAGGACAGCTCATGGAAAGGAGACATATCTATTGCTCTGCTCTCTGCCTGCTCTAATTGCTCAACCAATACCTACTTATCTGTTTCTAAATTGGACACTCTAGCTTCTGCATCATTCTTTTCTGCTTCTAAAACCATCATTTGGACCACCAGGTGCTCCTTTTCTTCTTCTAAAAGGTTATACTTGTCTGACAATTTCTTATGCTCAACAGACAGGCGATTATACCTATTCACTACGAGATCCCTGTAAGCCTGCTCATTAGCCACAGTATGTTGTAACATGCGAGCTCTCCTCTTTGTCGACTCAACTTCTCTAACTATATCGGCCACATTGTCCTACGTTGCTTTTGCTGCTTCTACAGCGGTGGATGCCATAGCTAAGGGAGCCTTATTTGTATTTTGCATTACTGTGGTCTCCCGCCGGGTAACAATATCTTCTTGGAAGAGCCTCTTTATCCTCTCTTCTGATTTTAGGACCACTTCCTTTCTCTTCTTATCATACACAAATTCATACCATCGAGACATCGTATGCTCTTCTGATGGAGTGTAAGGGACGATAGGGAGATCTATTATATTTATTTCTGCTTCTGCGGGTGGGTTCTGGACTTCCTGAGCTGAATCTGTTCCCACATTTTGGGTGCCCGAGACACCTGCTTGAGATATGTCTATTTCCATATCCTGGGTGCCGGAGCCACCTACCTGGGCATCTTCAACTGTCTTGAGTTCTTCTTCCGTCTTTTGCCCCACTTCAACTTCTTGCCTTCTCTCTTCTTCTTCAGTTTTCCGCTGATTTTCATTTTCTTCCATCTGCTTCGCGTCATCTGCTTCTTTCTGTAGCCTAGTATCTTCTGCTTCTTTCTGCCGCTAGGCTTCCTCAGCTTCTTTCTGCAGCCTTTCATTTTCTACTTCTTGCTGTAATCTCTCATTTTCTGCTTCTTGTTGCAATCTTGCCACTTCAGCTTCTTGCTGTAATCTTGCAACTTCAGCCTCTTGCTGCAACCTTGCTTCCTCTTTTAACCTTTGCTCTTCTTGGGCTCGGGCATCAGCTCCTTCTTTCTCTTTCTGTAGGCTGGTTTTTCGGGCCTTGGTAGAGCTAAAGCTTGCTCGACTGCCTTGACGACAAATATGCAACTCAGTCATGTCGCTGATGCCTCTGAATGCCTCTTCCTCGGCATCATAATAATGAGCATATTCAAAATGAGCATAAATTTCTTTGCAATGATCGGCAACTTTCCCCCGCCTATCATTTCTATGGAAAATAACTTCACCGAAGTGGAAATCTTTCAGCTCTTGAACAAACTCCTCAGCTGATGCAACCCCTGAGAATTTGTAGGCTCCTATGCAGAAGGGTAAAGGAGGGAAAGAATCCTTATGCTGCTTGTTAAGCACCGCTCCGATTCCATCAAGGAAAATTTGCCTCACTGCTTCCTTGAGGACTACATAGTCAGTGGCATACTTTGGAAAAATGTATGGAGCTTTGGTCCCTCCAAACATCCTGACGTAGGTGCCCTTCTATGAAAAAATAAAAATCTCCATAGTTTTCCAGGATCTCCATGGCATTTTCTGACAGACAGTTGGGCTCTTCCTTGAATATCTGTTCATATATAGGCATGATGAACTCCTCGCAGATGAGCTTATAGTTAGATCTGTAATTTTGAGCCCACATTATCTTGTAAGTAGTGTAGACCGAGGTGTTGGCTTTATCCCATGTGCAACCTAAGCTGGGGAAAGATAGCTTGGCCAAAACACAGTCAATGAGATAGGAAGACAAGTAAAATTCTGACTTTTCTAGGGCTAGACCTTCTCTTGCAGCAGCCACTGTGGATGCCAAACTGTACGAATGGATAGTAGCCCAGTCAAACACAGTCCCTTTGAATGCTACGAAGTGTATGATGGGAACCCACTATATCATGTATACAGTGCCATCGGGCATGCCGAAAATTCCGCATAGCATAAGGGCGATTAACCTAAAAGGAGGTCTTAGGTTCTGAACATCGTACTCATCATTACCTCTCTTTCTTAAGTGCTTGCCTGCGACCAATAATTTTTTGGCCATCTCAATATTGTTCATCTGGCCCAACCATTCATCACTCAGAGCTTGCTGGGGACGTGAGAATTTATAGGCTGCAGCAATATATGCTGGGTGGAATGAGGCGATGGCCTCTCCTCTCCTGTCATGTAATACTCTTGTCTCCGTGTTAGCATGTTCCAGTATCCACCCGATCACTTCAGAACATGGGAACAATTCAGGGTGGGTAGAAGCCCTAGCTATGCCTGAAGTTCTGATGTTGCGGTAGATCTGTTCTTCTTCCAATAATGCATCTGGGATATCCTGGTCCCTGATCATCCTGTAAATATCGCCCCAACGGACTTCGGGAGGAATGCCGATGGTACACTTAGTATCTTGGAACATAGTTTCAGTCCTAAGTGGTACTGGCTCTGGTTCCATCACTCTAGCTTTCTTTCTACCACCTTTTGGCATCCTGGCTTATCCCTGCTAGCAACCAAATACAAGTCATTATAAAAATGTGCAACCTGTTATGAGATTTTAACAAAGAGAAGGACCAATTCAACATGCTAATGAGAAATATAGACAAATTATGAAGCTGCATGTTGGGGAATCACAATAAACCACTCCAAACACGAAATATAGTTTTGAGACTTGATTATCTTAAGGAGACAAAGTTTGAAATGTTTCCGAAATGATAAGCATACGACGTGGAAACAAACTGCTTCCCATCTAGCCCTAGGAGAGAGGGTATCCTTCATTGTTGCACTTCTAATGGTCAATGGTGGGTGCGATTGGATTGAAACAATCTTATGATGAAACAAGGGACCGCTTTCCACACTTATCAAAGGTCAGGGGTTCAGCCGACCACTACTGTTATTAGTAATATTTACGAGACGTTGTGTGGCCAGATCAAAATTTGAATGAGGGTGACGACGCCTGGAATGTGGCTGATGAAAAACTCGGGTGGTTATAGCTATGTCCCTTTTGCTGGTAGGAACGAGAAACCAAAGGGACCTCGGTGGCCTTAAAAACAAAAATAATGACATATGAAACCAATGTCTATCGGTCATGTTAAAGATGGAAAAAAACCCAAAGGTAACTTGACGTGGAGATGAGACAAAAATAGCGGTTAGAAAACCTACCTGGCAACGAGATAGTGGCTGAGTGAGGTGGACGCGGTCGTAGATGAGCTGAGCTGGAGCAGTCCGGCACGGTCTTCCCAATGACGTTTGTTTGAACGAAAACTAACAATGTGACCAACCAAACCCCCACCGTCCTTTTAAAAAGGTTAGACATGTGCGACATTAAACCGGTTGGTGGTGCCATTAAAATGGGTTTTAAATTTTGTATGGCGCGGTCTTTTCAAGCCGTCTCGGCATTTGTGCATGATCGTCACTTGCGGGGCGGAATTACGAGTTTCACCCACAATTGCGGAATGTTATGGTGAACTGCCTCGGCGTTTCGGAAGAGATTGGCGTATCCTTCCGAAATGCAACCTTTGGAAACTTGTCGCGAGCGGTTTTGCTGAGTCGTCCCGCAGTTTCGGGAGAAGATAAGATTTCTTTTGGCAATTTCGATGGAGATAGGCCAATTGCTTCCGCAATTTTCGGAAGAATTTCGCGAAGGTTCCCGCCATTTCGGGAGGCTTTCCTGAATAGTTCTCGGGAAAAGAAATCGAACGATTCCGCAGTTTCGGAAGGGAAACCCAAATGGTTTCGCAGTTTCGGAAAGGATTGGCGAATGGCTCCCACAAGTCGAGAGAGATGCTTAAGTTCTTTCCAAAAACGTTCCGTGGGATTTCGGAAGGGAAACCTGAATGCTTCCGCTGTTTCAGGAGGGTTTTCTGAAATGGTTCCGCAAAAGTCTAACTCTTTCCGCGGGGTTTCGGGAAGATAACGTGAATGCTTCCACCGTTTCGGAAGGCTTTCGCAAATAGATTCTGCAACTTCGAGAGGAAAAGACTTAAGATTTTTTTAAAAGACACTAATTCCTTCGGCGGCTCCGGGGAAGTTTTTGCGAATGACTCCCGCAGTTTCGGGAGGGAAACCTGAATGGTTCCGCAGCTTCGGGAGGCTTTCTTGAATTTTTCGCCGTTTCGAGAGACTTTCCCAAATAGCTCCCGCAGCTTCGAGAGATAATTTCTAAGTCTTTTGTGGAGTTTCAGGAGACTTATGCGAATGGCTCCCGCAGTTTCGGGAGGAAAACCCGAATGGCTCCCGCAGTTTCGGGAAGGATTTCTCAAATGGTTCCGCAACTTCAGGAGAAATTCATGAATTTTATCCTTAGAAGAAAAACTTGAAATTTTCAAAGCAGGATCTTCAGTTGAAATCAAAGTAAGAAAGGAGAATTAACCTCTTAAGGCAGTCTTTCTAGAAAAATAAAAGGAGGGGCCCCAATATGTTCAAAATTTTATGGGGATGTTGCTGCAACAACAATTGGCGAGTCGCTGGTGAACACAGATCTCTGAAAAATTCATGTCCATGATCCGAAACCTTATTAAAAGACATCCATCTTATATGCAATATTCAGATGATTACTTGAATCTTGGTGAAGGAAGAAGTCACTTTATCTGCTAGCCATTGGGGAAAGGGGAGATTTGATAGAGACATCTTTAAAACTCTCAAAGGGCCAACATATGGGATTTATTTTAGAAGATTCATCTTTCAAATGGCTACTACTGTCGGACTCCACAGGATTTGCAACACTTTCTCATGACATTATTGCTCTTGTTCCTCATTCCCATGCCGCTTGCATCCTTTTGGATGTTTGTACTTTTGACAGCTTTGATGTCTGAGCCTTCCAGAGATATTTTCTTTAGTCATGATCATTGATTTAGGCTCCTCAATCCATAATGTCCTTTTGTGTGAGTGAGAGATTTTATTGGTTTGATCAAGCCTCACGGACGGAGAGGAGCCTATTTTGGGTTGAGTCTTTTGGACAACCTTCTTGATTTTACATGTTTTGCTTTTGTCTCAGCCATGCTTCAATTGAGGCGAGAATCTCTAGAAAACAGACCCTTGAATATAAGCCATTTTGGCTGTTAAATTTGCAGCATGGAGTCATTTCAATACCCTATGTCTGCGGGATGTGCTACTTTCCATGGGTCCAACTTCAGTAACCTTCTTGAGATGCCTTTAAGTGTGAGAGTGGGTGGAGCCCAAAGATAGTACTAAAGATGGTCATAGGACTCTGCTATTTAGACAGGATTAGTGTGACTAGCAGAGTAGGCTTCCTTCCTTATGAAAAAGTTCAGCGAGAGCACAATACATAGATAAACTTTCATTCGAGCATAGTTCCGGACTAATGGGTTGTGAGATTTCTTTGAGAGACCTATCTTCATGAGAAACTCAACCACAGGAGCTTTCAGAAAACAAACTTGGTGCAAAGGTTCAAATGACAAGAAAAGAAACAAAATGGCTGAAAAATAATGAAAACAAAAGGCTAAAACAACCATAAAAGAAATTTTTTTTTATGTACAGAAAGTCTCAGTGAAACTATGCAAAGTATTGTTTCAGGGAGAGGCCATTGAGAGGAAGGGTTACTTCTTCTCCCTTGAGGTCTGTCAACTTATAAGTGGATGGGCCTATCTTTGCCGAAATTTGGTACGGGCCTACCCATAAATGTTGGAATTTCGTGTGCATTCCTTTGCCTTCATGATTATGGTCCCATTTCAGGACTAAGTCCCCAACTTCAAAACTTCTTTTACCAGACTTCCTCTTATCGAACCATCTCTTAACTATGTCTTGGTGTTGATGGAATCGGTCTTTAGCTTTCTGTCAGGCTTCTTCAAGTTGAAGCAGGGTATTGATCCTAGATTGTAAGACTTGGCTACCAGAACCCCGAGAGGCTTGGGACAACTGTAAGGATGGGAGCAAGATGTTGGGCCGAAGGATGGCTTCCTTGCCATAGACAAGAGTGAAAGGGGAAACCCCTAATGCATTTTTTGGAGTCACCCTGTCTGCCCATAAGGCATTTGGGAGAGCTATATGCCAACTTCGCTGATTTTCTATCACAGTTTTCTTGGGAATTCGAATGAGGTTTTTGTTTGAAGATTCAGCAAATCCGTTTCCTTGAGGGTAATAATTGGCTGAATAGTGCAACTTGATCCCCCATTCATAAACAAATTCATTTATCTTGAAGGATGAAAAATAGGGGGCATTATCAAAAACAAGGGAAATTGGAACCCCAAACCTGGTTATGATGTTCTCTTTAAAGAAGTTGATGACCGCGTCTTCATTGATCTTGCACAACGGGATAGCCTCCGTCCATCTAGTGAAGTAGTCGGTAGCCGTCAGGATGTATCGGTGTTGCAAAGAAGAATTTGGATTTATCTCTCCGATAACATCTATACCCCACTGCTCAAAAGGCTCAGAGATAATAATCGGCTGCAAGGGTCCTGCTTCCTTAGGTAAATTCCCGACACTTCTTTGGCATACATCACAGTTTCGTGCATACGTATAGGCATCTCGGAACAGAGTGGGCCAATAATATCCAGCTCTAAGTATCTTGTGTGTTGTTGTCTCCACTAAATAATGTCCACCTGCAGGGCCATCGTGTAATTCTTTAACAACTTTACTTGCATCTTCCTTTTCTAGATATCTAAGGAAAACTCCATCATAATTCTATCTGAATAGTATCCGATCAATGATTTGATAAGGTGTTGATTTCAAATGGAGTGCCCTTCTTTGTTTAGAGTTCCAGTGCTCAGGTAGGTATCCTTGCTGTAAATAATGCACCAGATCTCTATACCATGACTAAGGAGTTGAGAAGATAGGACATACTTCAACCGAGTTCATCTCAGCTTCATTCTTCCAATGTTGCTCTTCATTAGTCGAGTTTCCTGCAAGTAATTTGCACAGGCCGTGCCCTTTGATGATTGTGGCTGGTTTAAATTCTAAATCATATTCTTGAAGTGTTGTGACCCAGTTCCCCCTCCTTTCTCCTAGTTCCTTTTGAACGAAAAGGGATCTAACAGCTGGGTGGGGAACTATAACTTTAGTTTTTTTCTTAAGAATATATGGCCTAAACTGCTTGACTACTTTGAAGACAGCATATGCATGCTTGTCCACCATGGGATAATTTAGCTCAGCCCCCTGCAGACCAGTGCTCATAAACGAGATTGGGTATTCATCTCCTAGCTCCACCTTTTGCGTTAGCACAGTTGCGAGGGAGTCATCCGAAGCAAAGGTATACAGGATAAAATCCTTATCAAAATCTGGGCTTCTTAAGGAAGGAGCCTTAGCTATAGCTGCCTTAATATCTCTAAAAGCATCCTTTTCTAACTATGTCCACTTGAACTGTATGCTTTGTTTAACCATCTGTTGCAACAATTTAACAATTTGTGCGAAATTTGGAACAAATCTGCGGACGAAATTGATAGTACCCATAAAGGACTGCATAGATTTTTTGTTATAAGGCATTGGAATTTTATTGATAGCTTGTACTCTTTCCTGATCTATTGATACTCCCCCTTTGGAAATGATATGACCCAAGAGTTTACATTCGGGAACAGCGAACACACTCTTCTTGGGATTCAAAGAAATACCATATTTCCGACAGCGATAAAAAAATATGCCTCAGATGGACAACATGATCTTCTCTTTTCTTTGAAAAGACTGTCACATCATCTAAGTATACAACAACACATTGCCCACCCAATCCTCGAAAGGCGATATCCATTGCTGGTTGGAATGTAGCTCCTGCGTTTATCAGACCAAATGGCATCCTTCTATATGCGAAAGTTCCCCACTTAGTTCAGAAAGTAGTCTTAAGACGATCTTCTTCGGCTACTAATACTTGATTGTAGCCAGAGAAACCATCGAGAAGAGAAAATAGCTCAGATCCCAACACCATTTGAAGGATTTGTTCCATTGAAGGGACGGGGTAGTTGTCTTTGTCCGAAGCTCTGTTTAAATTTTTGAAGTCTACACATAGTCTTATCTCCCCTGAATTTTTTCTTACGGGAATTAAGTTAGCAACCCACTTAGAATGCCGGACCTTAAAGATTATTTTAGCGCCCAAGAGTTTCTTTAATTCCTTTTGAATCAGAGGTTCCAGAGTAGGATGCATCCTTCTCAACTACTGCTGAAATGGCTTGACACCCGCTTTCATCGGTATAACATGCTGAATAATGTGGACATCATACGCTTTCAAATCCTCATAGGTCCATGCAAAAACATCCTTATATTGCTTAAATAGTTTGATGAACCTATCTCTTTCTCCCGGTGAACAACATTTTCCAAGGTTGACAAATTTTGGTTCTGCCTCAGTACCTAAATTAACTAACTCATGTTGCATTGATGAACTGTTAGTTTTGGTATTAGCTGGCCTTTTGAACTTATTTTGAAGATCGAACAGCATTTCGAGTGACCTTACCCCTTTGGGGATGAAATTTCCTTTATCTGCCTCCTTCTTTAGCAAATCAGAATCGTGTTCTTCTTCATCTATCACAGCTCCTTGGAAGCTGTCTTCGTTTGTTAGAAAACTGATGATCTGTTCGTCATCATCGAAAACTCTGAAGTTTGTGATGTTATCGGGAACGGAGGGCCTGAAAATTAATTCAATTGAGCATTTGTTATTCGATGGCACCAATCTAGAAGCGGATGTTGCTAATAGATCAGCTGCAGAATTTTGCAATCTAGGAATAGACTTTATATTAAACGCATCAAAATGCATAATTAAATCCCATACCTCGGCCTGATAACCCTTCAAATGAGGTGAGAGACAATAAATGGTGTCCCTTACCTGTCTTACAACTATTTCTGAGTCACCAAAAACCTTCAGGTATTTAACATTTAAACCAATGGCCTTCTTTAATCCATGTACCAAAGCTTCATATTCAGCTGTGTTGTTAGTACAATCAAATTCTAATCTACAGGACAAAAAATACTTGTTTCTTCTTGGATCCATCAGAACACAACCGGCTTCGGATCCTTCCAGAGTTTTAGAACCGTCAAAGTATAATGTCCAAAAAATATCTTTTGATTCAGCTAAGTTAGTATCTCTATGATCTAATTCAGTGACTAAACTAACTATATTACAGTGAACATCATCAGTCCGAGAGAAATGAAGGAGATTGGACTGTTCATCTGATTCATGGTTGATGGTTTCAGCCTGATAATTACCCGGATCAATTTCTAAGAAATAATTCCCTAGAACCGAGGATGAGAAGGTTACAGCCTCATTCTTTCCCTCTAGTTGAGTTACATTTTGCTTCATGTGTGGTTCTCTCAGGACTTTGATCTGATTCTGCCTATTTTGATAAGGCAACCACAGATGAGACCAATCAGTTGCAAAGTAACCATTTGGCTTGGTAGACCAGTCCCTACTTAAGATCAGACCATAGGCTTCAGGAATATCAACTACCATTATGTCAATAAACTGACATACTCTAGAGTCGGCTGATGATCTAATGAGAACATCTTTCATCTCTCCAATCACTTTGACCGCAGTCCTATCTAACTGGATAATTTGGGCCGGAGATGGCACAGGTTGCCCGTTAATTTTTTTACAAACTGACAATGGCATGACGTTTGAAGATGCTCCAGAATCTACCAAACAATTGTGGACATTATGATTGAAAATTTCAAAGGTCAATAGGAATGGCAATGTTTGAGATTTAGATTTCCCGCCGATACTAGCCTCATTAATTTCGGGATCTTCTTGAGAGTCTGTTAATGGAGTGCTGGTCTGGGGTTGTAGAACATGCAGCAGCTTGTCTCGTTGGTGAGGAAAACTGCACATGTCGAATATTGACACATTTTCTTTGACTTTCTTTATATCCTCGATAATGTCATATCCTATATCAGACTCGTTCCCAATTCGGGTCGGATGATCTGTTTTACTCATTGTGACCTTAGGTAGCTGAACTATGGTGTCAATGTTTGGCTATTTGGCCGCTGTTTGGCTAACTTTAGGCTATGGTGGAATGATTGTTATATGCCTTCTAGGTGGTTCTTTTGGAACTTTAGGCTTGGGGGGAGTCGAGTCTTTCACAGGATCCGCAATAGGACCTTTACTGTGAGTATTAATATTGACAGTAGAGGGAGAGCTTTCTATGGGATCTTCTTCTACTGATTCAGTTATAGGTACCCAATCCCATAGCACCATAGTAGTATCCGGAGGTGATTCTTCTAACTCATGGCTCGATTCCTCTAGAGGATCGTCTTGATCTAGAATCTATGAATCCAGCATTTGGTTCATGACTAAACTCATAGAGTTAATCCATTGTGGGCAGCTCTTTTCCGAATGCGTTTCTTGATGAAAGGTGCAGAAGTTCTCCATCCAGATTTCATTAAGGTTTAAAAAAGGGGAAGTATTCATGGGTGGATGAGGTTGATCGCCGTCTTCCCTTTTTTTGTAAAATGGCTTGAAAGGTTTCCTAGATGTACTAGCAGCCTTATCTTTCTCGAGATCTACAATTTTATTGGATAACTTCTGCATCATCTTAACTACATTCTCCATGTTTGTTGATAACTCTTCCTTACCTCTAGTGAGCAGCAAGGTTTTTTTACTGACTGCTGGTTTTGTTTCAGCATCTAAGGCATGTTTAGCAATGCTATCTGCCTCCTCTTCCACCTTTCTAGCTTCTTTGAAATTCTCTATCAGGGTGGTTTTCTTAGATCTTTTAACAAACATTGCTATGGGTTCTTCAAGAGCTGTGGTATAATATTCAACCAGAGATTCTTCTGCTGGTTTATTTTCTTCACTGAAATTATTTAAGAGTGTTGTGAACCTTTGGTTAAAGTCTTGAACCTTTTCTTTCTTTTCCATTCTCATGGACAA
The DNA here is from genome assembly GCA_027924585.1 of Larix kaempferi. Lineage (NCBI taxonomy): Eukaryota > Viridiplantae > Streptophyta > Pinopsida > Pinales > Pinaceae > Larix > Larix kaempferi. The sequence continues at coordinate 7,003,660 of BSBM01000125.1, read as the reverse complement.
GAGTTCCTTCATAAGTGTAGCTACAGTCTTTTGGTTTCCATATTTCTTTAAGAAACAGTTTTCAAATTCATCCCAACTTGAGATCGAGCTAGGTTGTAGGCTAAAATACCAAGATGATACTTTTGGCTCGAATGTGTATGGAAAAAGCCTGCAGACTAGATCTTCATGCTGCACGTTCAAAAGATTCAGAGCTAGATAAAAACTCTTGAGATGATCTTCGGCTGAAATGGCTTTCCCGGGGTCGAATTTAGGCAAGACCTTCTCTGGATTTTTTGGAAGATTGTGGAATGGCCCAGCTAGATTCAACGCTCCCCTTTCTCTCCAAGCAGGTACAGCCATGTCTCTATGTGGAGAATCTGGCAGGGAATTGTAAGGTGAGTTCAGTGGAGTGTTCTTTGGAGTAATAAGTTCTCCAAGACTTTCTTGATCTGAAATATTTTCTGGGTTTTCAATATCTACCTTGTTCAGAGGTTCGACAATTTCTTCTAAAGTTAAATTCACAAGCTCTTCAAAACTTTGCACAAGAATCGAATCACCGGTGTACTGTCGCTCTTTTCTAGGGGAACTTTTCCTAGGAAGGAAATTTACTGTTTTTAAACCACCTAGCTGTCTAACATAAGATCGTGTGTGTCTCCTCAAATCTTCTATTTCTGTAAAAGGTACAACATACAATGCTTCTTGAGGCTCTAGATCAGAGACAAGGCTTTCTTGATTTGCTACTTCAAGATTTGGGTTGTCTGAAATTCCTTCTTTAAGCGGGTTTTCAGTAACATTTATGATAGTGGGAGATTTTCCTTTATCAACCATGCACTTTCAGGCCCTCCTTCTAGCGCCAAAAACTGTTGATGCCTCGGAGATCGCAGCATGAATCAGAAAGAGATCCTCCCCGGTAGACTATCCCAATTAGATTGTCCACCATTTGGTATGGGGAATCCGTCCGGTTAGCGGTTCCGGCAACCGTTGGGTTTGGATATTTGCTCCAATTATACCGGTCATGGTCCGATCCACCGTTCTTTTTTGATTTTATGTTTTAGAATGATATGCAAGTGCCTAGACTGATTTAATCTAAATGCAGAACTGAAAAAAACAAATCTGAGTCTAAAACTGAAATAAATCTAAACTATCCCTGCAAGGAGCAAATTGTAAGTATGAGTAATGTGCTGGAAGAGTTACCTAAAATTCAATAGACAACCATTAAATCTTAAAGATAGATCCACAACAGAAGCATGAGATATTAGAAGGTAGCTTCTAATGCAGATATAACATATTCTATTACTCATGAAAGAGAGAATTCATTTGCACAGAGAGAAGTAAGATCATTCAATACAAAGAAATAATTCAAGACAGTAAAGAAAGATCTCACAGTGAAGTATAGAAGTCATAGGAATAATCCAACATGCATCCAATCTCCATTTCCATGCAAAAGACGTCCTCTCCAGGCTCTTATTAGGTAGATTTTATTTTCTTGAAACAAGTGCAAGATAGCTCGTACAAGTTCAGAAAATTATTTCCCTGCCAAAAGTTCTTAACCCTGTTTCCTAAACTTCTATTTATAATATTACAAAATTCCCTTTGGGCTGCCACCTGGCTCTTTACACTTGTCTCCTATAGACTTTTCCCTTTTAATAAACAAAATTGTGACCCCTTTTAAAAAACATAAAATCGCCAAAAAAGAAAAGGACAGCTATCCAATGGCTCTACGCTTTAGACATATGAAGGCCAACAAAAATAGGAATCAACGCCTTAGGATCATCGTGTTCACTCTTGGGAAAGCGCTCTGGCTGGGAGAGAAGCACTCGGGCTAGCTGTTACTGCTGCTGCTGCTGGGAGAGAAGCACTTGGGCTGGTTGTTACTGCTTTTGCTGCTGGGAGAGAAGCACTCGGGCTAGCTGTTACCTTTGCTGTTGCTGCTGCTTTCTTTTCCTCTTCTGCAATGTAACTGAACTAGACACCAGTGTCTCTGATAACTACATTTGCTGCGGAAGGGAGCAAGATTTTCTGGGAAGTTACATCTTTACCAAGCTCTACTCCAATACCCTGAATCTCCACAACTGCTGCTTGGTGGATTTCTTTAAGAAAATGGTGGTGTACTGATGACATCCCAATATAATGATGGAGATCATCAATGGCTAAGACATCAATCTTTTTTACATATTCTGTTAGGATACCCAAATCCTCCTTCAAGTTAGACAAACGTTGCTCTTTGCTCGGGAACTCATCAAGGGACTAAGGGAAACTCAACTTGCACTTATCATGCACTTCATGGATTTTTTGATAAAGACTATTACTTTTATCCATTGTCCCTTGGATCTTATCCATTAGTTTAAGGCTACAGTTCCTGCAAAATTCTAAAAGGTCTATGTCTTCATTAAAACCATCTACAGATTTGAATGGGAGATGCTTGGGGAAATCAACCTTCCCTCCTCTCCTTTCCATCTGTCTCAGGATGTTTGCTTTAACCTGAGTATATTTACCCTTAAGCCTATTGGCCTCTGCATTAACTTCTTTTAATCTAACCACCATGGCTTTGAGCTTGCACACTTCCTCCGTAATCATCTCCTGAGTGTCATGCATTTGTTTCAGGATGATATAGGACAGCTCATGGAAGGGAGACATATCTATTGCTCTGCTCTCTGCCTGCTCTAATTGCTCAACCAATACCTTCTTATCTGTTTCTAGATGGGACACTCTAGCTTCTGCATCATTCTTTTCTGCTTATAAAACCATCATTTGGACTGCCAGGTGCTCCTTTTCTTCTTCTAAAAGGTTATACTTGTCTGACAATTCCTTATGCTCAACAGACAGGTGATTATACCTATTCACTACAAGATCCCTGTAAGCCTGCTCATTAGCCACAGTATGCTATAACATGCGAGTTCTCCTCTTTGTCGATTCAACTTCTCTAACTATATCGGCCACATTGTCCTGCGTTTCTTTTGCTGCTTCTACAATGGCGGATGCCATAACTAAGGGAGCCTTATTTGTATTTTGCATTACTGTGGTCTCCCGCCGGGTAACAATATCTTCTTGGAAGAGCCTCTTTATCTTCTCTTCCGATTTTAGGACCACTGCCTTTCTTTTCTTATCATACACAAATTCATCCCATCGAGACACCGTATGGTCTTCTGATGGAGTGTAAGGGACAATAGGGAGATCTATTATATTTATTTCTGCTTCTACGGGTGGGGTCTGGACTTCTTGAGCTGAATCTTGCCACTTCAGCTTCTTGCTGTAATCTTGCAACTTCAGCCTCTTGCTGCAACCTTGCTTCCTCTTTTAACCTTTTCTCTTCTTGGGCTCGGGCATCAGCTGCTTCTTTCTCTTTCTACAGGCTGGTTTTTCGGGCGTTGGTAGAGCTAGAGCTTGCTCCACTGCCTTGACGACAAATCTGCAACTCAGTCATGTTGTTGATGCCTCTGAAAGCCTCTTCCTCGACATCATAATAATGAGCATATTCAAAATGAGCATAAATTTCTTTCCAATGCTCGGAAACTTTCCCCCGCCTATCATTTCTATGGAAAATAACTTCACCAAAGTAGAAAGCTTTCAGCTCTTAAACAAACTCCTCATCTGATGCAACCCCTGAGAATTTGTAGGTTCCTATGCAGAAGGGTAAAGGAGGGAAAGAAGCCTTATGCTGCTTGTTAACCACCACTCTGATTCCATCAAGGAAAATTTGCCTCACTGCTTCCTTGAGGACTACATAGTCAGTGGCGTACTTTGGAAAAATGTATGGAGCTTTGCTCCCTCCAAACATCCTGATGTAGGTGCCCTTCTCTGAAAAATAAAAATCTCCATATTTTTCCACGATCTCCATGGCATTTTCTGACAGACAGTTGGGCTCTTCCTTGAATATCTGTTCATATAGAGGCATGATGAACTCCTCGCAGATGAGCTTATAGCTAGCTCTGTAATTTTGAGCCCACATTATCTTGTAAGCAGTGTAGATCGAGGTGTTGGCTTTATCCCATGTGCAACCTAAGCTGCGGAAAGATAGCTTGGCAGAAACACAGTCAATGAGATAGGAAGACATGTAAAATTCTGACTTTTTTAATGCCAGACCTTCTCTTGCAGCAGCCACTGTGGATGCCAAACTGTTCGAAAGGATAGTAGCCCAATCAAACACAATCCCTTTGAATGCTACGAAGTGTATGATGGGAGCCCACTGTATCCTGTATACAGTGCCATCGGGCATGCCGAAAATTCTGCATAGCATCAGGGCGATTAACCTAAAAGGAGGTCTTAGGTTCTGAACATCGTACTCATCATAACCTCTCTTTCTTAAGTGCTTTCCTGAGACCAATAATTTTTTGGCCATCTCAATATTGTTCATCTGGCCCAACCATTCATCACTCAGAGCTTGCTGGGGACGTAAGAATTTATAGGCTGCAGCAATATATGCTGGGTGGAATGAGGCAATGGCCTCTCCCCTCCTATCATGTAATACTCTTGTCTCCGCGTTAGCATGTTCCAGTATCCACCCGATCACTTCAGAACATGGGAACAATTCAGGGTGGGTAGAAGCCCTAGCTATGCCTGAAGTTCTGATGTTGCGGTAGATCTATTCTTCTTCCAATAATGCATCTGGGATATCCTGGTCCCTGATCATCCTGTAAATATCGCCCCAACGGACTTCGGGAGGAATGCCGGTGGTACACTTAGTATCTTGGAACATAGTTTCAGTCCTAAGTGGTACTGGCTCTTGTTCCATCACTTTAGTTTTCTTTCTACCACCTTTTGGCATCCTGGCTTATCCCTGCTAGCAACCAAATACAAGTCATTATAAAAATGTGCAACCTGTTAGGAGATTTTAACAAAGAGAAGGACCAATTCAACATGCTAATGAGAAATATAGACAAATTATGAAGCTGCATGTTGGGGAAGCAAAATAAACCACTCCAAACACAAAATATAGTTCTGAGACTTGATTATCTTAAGGAGACAAAGTTTGAAATGTTTCCAAAATGATAAGCATACGACGTGGAAACAACCTGATTCCCATCTAGCCCTAGGAGAGAGGGTATCCTTCATTGTTGCACTTCTAATGGTCAATGGTGGGTGCGCTTGGATTGAAACAATCTTATGATGAAACAAGGGACCGCTTTCCACACTTATCAAAGGTGAGGGGTTCAGCCGACCACTACTGTTATTAGTAATATTTACGAGACGTTGTGTGGCTAGCCCAAAATTTGAATGAGGGTGACGACGCCTGGAATGTGGCCGATGAAAAACTCGGGTGGTTATATCTATGGCCCTTTAGCTGGTAGGAACGAGAAACCAAAGGGGCCTCGGCGGCCTTAAAAACAAAAATAACGACATATGCAACCAATGTCTATCGGCCACGTTAAAGACGGGAAAAAAACCCAAAGGTAACTTGACATGGAGATGAGACAAAAATAGCGGTTAGAAAACCTACCTGGCAACGAGATAGTGGCTGAGTGAGGTGGACACGGTCGTAGACGAGCTGAGCTGGAGCGGTCCGACGCGGTCTTCCCAACGACGTTTGTTTGAACGAAAACTAACAATGTGACCAACCAAACCCCCATCGTCCCTTTAAAAAGGTTAGACACGTGCGGCATTAAACCGGTTGGTGGTGCCATTAAAACGGGTTTTAAATTTTGTACGGCGTGGTCTTTTCAATCCGTCTCGGCATTTGTGTGCGACCGTCACTTGCGGGGCGGACTTACGAGTTTCACCCGCAATTGCGGAACGTTATGGTGAACTGCCTCGGCGTTTCGGAAGAGATTGGCGTATCCTTCCGAAATGCAACCTTTGGAAACTTGTCGCGAGCTGTTTGGCTGAGTCGTCCCGCAGTTTCGGGAGAACATAAGATTTCTTTCGGCAATTTCGATGGAGATAGGCCAATTGCTTCCGCAATTTTCGGAACAATTTCGCGAAGGTTCCCGCCGTTTCTGGAGGCTTTCCTGAATAGTTCCCAGGAAAAGAACTCGGATGCTTCCACAGTTTCGGAAGGGAAACCCAAATGGTTCCGCAGTTTCGGAATGGATTGGCGAATGGCTCCCGCAAGTCGAGAGAGATGCTTAAGTTCTTTCCAAAAGCGTTCCGTAGGATTTCGGAAGGGAAACCTGAACACTTCCGTTGTTTTGGGAGGGTTTTCTGAAATGGTTCCGCAAAAGTCTAAGTCTTTCCGCGGGGTTTCAGGAAGATAACATGAATGCTTCCACCGTTTCGGAAGGCTTTCGCAAATAGCTTCCGCAACTTCGAGAGGAAAAGACTTGAGATTTTTTTAAAAGACAGTAAGTCCTTCGGTGGCTCCGGGGAATATTTTGCGAATGACTCCCGCATTTTCAGGAGGGAAACCTGAATGGTTCCGTAGCTTCGGGAGGCTTTCTTGAATTTTTTGTCGTTTCGAGAGACTTTCCCAAATAGCTCCCGCAGTTTCGAGAGATAATTTCTAAGTCTTTTGCGGAGTTTAGGGAGGCTTATGCGAATGGCTCCCCCAGTTTCGGGAGGAAAACCTGAATGGCTCCCACAGTTTTGGGAAGGATTTCTCAAATGGTTTCGCAACTTCAGGAGAAATTCATGAATTTTATCCTTAGAAGAAAAACTTGAAATTTTCAAAGCAGGATCTTCAGTTGAAAGCAAAGTAAGAAAGGAGAATTAACCTCTTAAGGCAGTCTTTCTAGAAAAATAAAAGGAGGGGCCCCAATATGTTCAAAATTTTGGGGGGATGTTGCTGCAACAACAAGTTCCCATTAGGAAAAAGTCAGGAGAGATGAGACTGTGTGTCGACTTCAGAAATTTAAACAGGGCTTCAAATAAAGATAACTATCTCGTCCCTTCAATGGAACAAATTCTCCAGATGGTGTCAAGATCTGAACTATTCTCCCTTCTTGATGGATTCTCTGGTTACAATCAAGTATTGGTAGCTGAAGAAGACCGTCTTAAGACTACTTTCCGCACTAAATGGGGAACGTTCGCATACCGAAGAAGGCCATTTGGCCTAATAAATGCAGGAGCTACATTTCAGCGGGAAATGGACATCGCCTTCCGAGGATTGGGAGGTCACTATGTTGTGGTCTATTTAGATGATGTGAAAGTTTTTTCAAAGAAAGGAGAAGATCATGTTATTCACCTGAAACAGATTTTTGAGCGTTGCCAAAAATATGGTATTTCTTTAAATCCCAAGAAGAGTGTGTTCGATGTTCCCGAAGGTAAACTGCTGGGCCATATCATTTCCAAAAGAGGAGTATCAATAGATCAAGAAAGATTCCAAGCTATCAATAAAATTCCAATGCCTCATAACAAGAAATCCATGCAGTCGTTTATGGGCACTATCAATTTTGTCCTAAGATTTGTTCCAGATTTCACGCAAATTGTTACACCTTTGCAGCAAATGGTCAAGCCTTTGCAACAAATGGTCAAGCCTTTGCAGGAAATGGTCAAGTAAAGCATACAGTTCAAGTGGATAGACTTAGAAAATCATGCATTCAGAGACATTAAGGCAGCCATAGCTAAGGCTCCTTCTTTGAGAATCCCAGATTTTGACAAAGATTTTATCTTGTATACCTTTGCTTCGGATGACTCACTCGCAACGGTGCTCACGCAAAAGGTAGAGTTAGGAGATGAATACCCAATCTCGTTTATGAGCACTGGTCTGCAAGGTGCTGAAATGAACTATCCTGTTGTTGACAAGCATGCGTATACTGTCTTCAAAGTGGTCAAACAGTTCAGACCATATATTCTTAAGAACATAACTAAAATTATAGTTCCTCACCCAGCTGTTAGGTCCCTTTTCGTTCAGAAGGAATTGCGAGAAAGAAGGGGAAACTGGGTCACAGCTCTTCAAGAATATGATTTAGAATTTAAACCAACCACCATCATTAAGGGTCAAGGTCTGTGTAAATTGATTACAGAACATCCAATTGATGAAGAGCAGCACTGGAAAAATGAAGCCGAATTGAATTCAGTTGAGGTTTGTCCCATTTTCACAGCTCCTGAATCGTGGTATAGAGATCTAGTGTATTATTTGCAGCAGGGATATCTACCAGAACACTGGAGTTCTAAACAAAGAAGGGCACTCTGTTTGAAATCAGAAGCTTATCAAATCATTGATGGCATACTATTCAGAAGAAATTACGATGGTATTTTTCTCAAATGTCTAGAAAAGGAAGATGCAAGCAAGGTTGTCAAGGAATTGCATGATCGTCCGACTGGTGGACATTATTCAGGAGAGACAACAACCCACAAAATTCTCAGAGCTAGATATTATTGGCCCACTTTATTCCGAGATGCTCATTCTTATGCACGGAACTGTGATATATGCCAAAGAAGCGCTAGGAAATTACCTAAGGCAGCAGGACCTTTGCAGCCGGTTATTATCTCAGAACCTTTCGAACAATGGGGTATAGATGTCATTGGGGAAATAAAGCCAAATTCTTCTCTTCAGCATCGATACATCCTCACAGCCACCAACTACTTCACCAGATGGACGAAGGCTATCCCATTGCGCAAGATCAACAAAGATGCAATCATCAGTTTCTTGAAAGAGAACATCATAACCAGGTTTGGGGTTCCAATTTCCCTAGTATTTGATAATGCCACCTATTTCTCCTATTTTAAAATAAATGAATTTGTCTATGAATGGGGAATTAAACTGCATTATTCAGCCAAGTATTACCCTCAAGGAAATGGATTAGCTGAATCTTCAAACAAAAATCTCATCTGAATTCTCAAGAAGACTATGATAGAAAATCAACGAAGTTGGCATATAGCTCTTCCAAATGCCTTATGGGTAGATAGGGTGACTCCAAAGAATGCATTAGGGGTTTCCCCTTACACCCTCGTCTATGGCAAGGAAGCCATTCTCCCTCCCAATATCTTGCTTCCATACTTACAGTTGTCCCAAGATTCTTGAGGGTCTGGTAGTCAGGTCTTGCAATCTAGGATCAATACTTTGCTTCAACTGGAAGAAGCCCGTCAGAAAGCTAAAGACCGATTTCATCAACATCAAGACATAGTCAAAAGATGGTTCGATAAGAGAAAGTCTGGTAAAGGAAGTTTTGAAGTAGGAGATTTAGTTCTGAAATGGGACCATAATCATGAAGGCAAGGGGATGCACACAAAATTCCAACACTTATGGATAGGCCCTTACCAAATCTCTGCAAAGCTCGGCCCATCCACTTACAAGTTGACAGACCTCCAGGGAGAGGAATTAATCCTTCCTCTCAATGGCCTCGCCTTGAAACAATACTTTGCATAGTCTCAATGAGACTTTCTGTACATAAATAAAGCTTTTCTTTTATTTTTACTTCAGTCTTTGTTTTCTGTACTTCAGCTAGATTGCCTTTTTCTCTTAGCCTTTGAACTTTTTTACAAATTTGTTTTCCTGAGTCACCTGCAATTGGGCCCTTTGTGAAGGCAAATCTCGCAAGAAATATCACAACTCGAGAAGCTGGAAATGTATCCTGGAAAGAAAGTTTACCCATGCATTTGGGGCTTTGCTGATCGTTCTCCAAAGTGAAGATATCTTGTTCTATTGGTCACACTAACCCTTGTTTAAATAGCAGATATCTATGATTATCTTTACTACTATCTTCGGGCTCTGTCCACCATCACACTTAAAAGCATCTCAAGAAGATCGCTATGTTTGGACCCACGGAAGAGTAGCACATCTCAAAGGCATATGGTATTGAAATGACTCCATGCTGCAAATTTAAACCCAAAAGGGCTCATAATCAAGGGTCTATTGTCCATAAATTCCCGCCTCAATCAAAGCACGGCTGAGATATAAGCAAAGCATACAGGTCAAGAAAGCTGTCCAAAATACTCAACTCAAGCTAGGCTCCTCTCCGTCCGTGAGGCTTGATAAAAAATAAAATCTCCCACTCACACAAAAGGACATTGTGGATTGAGGAGCCAGAATTAAAGACCGTATTTTAAAGCAAATATTTCTGGAAGGCTCAAACAGCAAAACTGTCAAATGTATGAGCATCCAAACAGATGTAGGCAGCATGGGAATGAGGAACACGAGCAATGGTGTCTATGAGATGTTGTTGCAAAATCCTATGGAGTCCAATAGCAGTGGTCATCTGAAAGATGAATCTTCTAAAATGAACCCCATATGTTGGCCCTTGGAAAGTTTTAAAGATGTCTTCATCGAAGCTCCCTTCTCCCAATGACCAATGGATAAAGTTCCTTCTTCCTCTACTGAGATTCGAACACTTAAGCCGACTGCTGCACATAAGGTGAACAACTTTTAAAAGGAGTTCTTCCGATAAATGAGATAGTTTCAGAGATCTGTGTTTTCCAGCGATTCGCCAATTGTTGTTGCTGCAACATCCTTCCCCAAAATTTTGAAGTTATTTGGGGCCCCTCCGTCTAACACTTTTGTAGCAAGATTTTTACTTCATCCTTATGTTTGTTTTCTTTAACTAGGCATATTTTCATCGCCTGCTTCCAAGAGAGTTTTCCCATTTGTCTAAGGCAAAGTCATCCTTTTCCTTTAGCGCAGATTTTGGTCTTAACTCCCCGTTGTAGCGCAATTTTTAGCCTTAAGTCCGCCACTGCTTTGATGCGCCTTTAACCATAAATCCCTCGCTGTGCGCAAATTCTAATCACAAATCCTCCGTCTAGCGTGTACCTTGGCTCTAACTCAGCCGCCCTTTTGACTAGTCCCAAGTCTGTTATCTGGCGCAATAAGCCGGCCACCGTTAGCGCAAGAGATAATTTTTCTCAGTCGCTTGAGGCACAAGAATTATCATAATCATCCCGCCTTGGAGCTACGCTTCACTTCCTTGGAATGATTAAAAGTGGCGCATTCTTCCCCAGCGCAATTATGATGATAGAGTCGATTCCCCAAGCGCTGGAGATGCGCTTATACTTCTCACTCACAAATCCACGTTCGTATTTCATGATAACTCATGCCTGGAGCGGTTTTTCAAGCGCAACCCTAATGCTAGGATGGCTGCTTGAGAGCTAAGTTTATCTTTGAACGTGCGCTCGCCAAATAGCGCAAAACATTACTCTCCCCACTTGGCGCAAAAGCTAAAATCAATACTCGGCGCGAAAAGATCTCCTCGATCCCTATGCACCGGCGGAGTTGGTAGGGCCTTAATGAGGCCATGTGCCACTCTTAATGACCATTTCTCGAGCCATGCGCTCATAATCCCACCAACTTTAAACGTACATGAGCATTTAACTCTCCCTCTATTTAATGCATGCAACGGCGTTTTGGGTTTTTTATTTGGTCATTTGCACTCGAAGCGCTCGCCATTCGCGTTGAAGTTCGAGATGGCCGTTTGCTGCAAACAATTGAGGTCTCGGAGCACTCGCCATACTGATAGGTAGGCTCTTTCCCAAATCCTGCTCTTGGATTAGTAGGTTAAACAATCACCCACGCACAATTTGAGTAGCTCAAGCGGCCTTCGTCCTTCTTTGCATGAAAGCTAGAAAGACGTAGGATAGTTATTGTCCTTCTCCCTATGAAGATACGAGGCCACCACTTTCAAACTAGGGAAGAGACAGCCCCATATCATAGGCACGCAAGTCTTTCCCCTCTGTTGTGTTTTCGGCTCTCCTGGTTTTCCTCGTAGAGATTTTGTTTCCCATGCGAAACCCGCGTCTCCCCACGACTGCATTTCAAAGTTTTATATGTTTTCTTGGTTGCGTAATGGTTTGTTTCGGTTTGAGGATCTTCTTCCTTGAGTAGAGTCTCTATTTTCTAAAAGTATGAATTGCTCTGGTCATGAAGTCGAATCGTCCCGGCAATATTTTAGTGGCCACAGAGTTTCTCGCTCAAACCCGTAGAAGCCGCAGCATCCCAAAGCCTCATTTGCAAAGCTCTCGGCCAAGCATCTTTTGTGCGTAAGGCTCGACCCTTCTCGCTCCTTGCAGTTAAAATTTCATGCTATAAGGAGCGAGGTTTATTCATGCCAAGGTTTCATAAACTCACATTGCTCGGTTGAAGCTGCCGTAGGGGATGTGTCAAACCGGCCAGTTGAGCCCATTTAGAAACTCGAAGTTAGGCTCGATCCTTAGCTGATAAAGCCTGCGGCTGCTGGACTTATCCATCTTCAACGCAACTTCCACTATCTGCTATCGGTGCATGAAATGTTTGAACATTGATGCATAGACAATATTGCGTACATTACATGAAGCGCTAGCGCAAAAGTAAGGTTAGGAAGCAACGATTGCGAAACTGTTTGAGCTAGCGCGCAAATGAGTTTAGCTTTGGCGCACAAATGAAATTATGGCGCTGGCACGCGAAATATTTTAGGTCTCTGCTCAGGAAATGCATTATCACTTGGCGCCCAAATAATTTTAGGTACCAGCGCGCATGGAGCGTCTAAATCTTAGCGCATAAATTCCCGCTTATACCCCAACGCACACTAGATTGCCAATCTTAGCACACGCAGAATCCCAAGCGCGGCGCAAAGTTTAATTTTGGCGCCAGCACAGAGATCTTCATCAGACTCGCGCAAGTGTTTGTTTCACAATCCTAGGGATGCCTGCACACCAAAATGAATGGCGCAGACCCAAAATGACCTTGCCCTTTGTCCTGATTTGTTGTCTTTGTTTAGCATGAAGGGACATTATTGAATTGAGCTTACATGTGAAATGAAGATAATTATGTTTGTTTTAGACAGCCTCTATGTGATGAAAATGTTATATTTTGGCTTTGTCATAGAGTGTTGCTAATGCTTGGAACAGTGGTCTAACTAATGTCTTTTGGTACTGCTTTGCTCACCACAGGATTACCATGCATAGGAAGTCAGCAAAGAAGAAGGCAGCTCAAAAAGTAACCTCATACTCAGAGGTTAAAGTTCTATTAGATACTTCTCTCGTCACGATGTTTGCTGACACGCAAGCTACCACTAGTGTTTCCCCTGGGAGCTCCGCTCCTGAATTGCAATGGGGTCATCTGTACAGATTCATCATAGCTCAAGATAGTTCAACAGCTTCTATAGAGGATGCCCTAGTGTATGCCAACATCATAATGTCTCATTTTCATAAGGAAACAACTCGACCAGAGCTATTCCCTTGTTCCGAAGTTATTGGATGGTTTATTCCTAACATCCGGACCGACACAAGGCTCATGACTGATAAAAATGGGTTAAACCTAGCATCTTTCGCTCCTGAGCATGTTACTGCTGCCTACAAATTGCCTTCACCCAGGGCTTCTTTAGACTATGAATGGATGGCAAAGCATCAAATGGACTTGCTAGACACTGCCTGTAAGATGACTATAAATGACTGGTAGATCAAGAGGAGGCAGAATAATGAATATGAGAGCAATCTACTAAAAACCCCTTACAGGTTCATCATCCTGATGTTGAGTAGACTCTTCGGCATGCCTAATGGCAATGTGTTTAAGGTCGGATGGGTGCCGGTGATGTTTAACATAGCCACAAAAGGCACCATCTTCAACTGGGCTGAAATAATTTCAAATAGCTTGGCCTCACAGTTAACAGCAGCCCAAGGAGGACTAGCCCAAAAGAAGGCATATTTCTTCATGTCTTCATACGTGATTGTTTGCATGTTAAGAAAGCATTCGTTCCCGGACTTGGGTTGCTCATGGAAGCCAAATGAAACAGCTCTCTTCATAGCTTACCAGTGTACATGGGCAAGTAAATACGCAAACCACTTCAAGATGATTTGTGAGAGGTTTATCATGCCATTGTACCAGCTTATCTTCGTTCAAGAGCCAGATTGTATGTCGAAGAATGCTATGCCCATCATTGAATGATTTGGGGACTATTATCACAGTGCAGAAGGCACATACATCAAGATGAGTGGAGGGACTCATGAGCCATTTATGTTCCCTCGGTATGTTACAGATTTTGTAATTCATAAGAAGGTCGTGAAACAACTCTTCAGCACCGATGCAATAAGCAAGTTCTTAACAGACCGAAGAAAGGCCATGTATCCTCCCATGCCATTTACCATCGGAGCTTACAGCCTCCCAAGAGCAAGAGACGGGGAAAATTACGCTCAAGGCTTGGAAGTTTTCCATTTTGGCTCAATCCCTTTCAGAAGGCATGACCCCAACAGTGCGGTAAGCAGGCATTGCTTTAACCTCAAACTCTCCTTTGAATATGCTCATGCGGTGGACCGAGATGAGGAATTCTGTCGGAGCGCCCGCAACCAAACTTAGTTAGGAAAGCCTTACAATACGAAATATGTGAAATATATAAGCCCCAAACCTGTCGGTTTGATCCAAAGAGAACGGGAGGCATCAACCTCATAATCAGGGGAGCCATTGGAGTTGGAGCAGGACAGAGTGCTCCAAGAGTAGGCTCTCAAACAGCAGTAGGACCAAGAACAAGCAAGGATTCAAGGTGAGTTAGCTGCCAAGCTTCAACAAGAGGAGGCTGCCAGGATTCAAAAAGAAAGAGAAGATCAAGTATCCCAAGAGCAAGCTTCCAAGCAACAGCATGAGGAAGAGCAAAGGCCCCTGTCTGAAGGAGAAAATGGATTGCAGACACAGCAAGAGGAGTCAGCAGGAGAAAAGGATAAAGAGCAGACAGATAAGTCTCTCGATCCAGAGCCATCTACTCCGACAGATATGGAGATTGATCCACCATTGATATGCACCCCAGGGGGAAGTCAAGAAAAGGGTGCCTATTCAGGGAGCTTAGCGCTGACCCCATATAACCCTCGGAAGCAGCGCAAAATAGCAGACTTGGATACTGTATATTTTAGTCCAAAGAAAAAGGCCATCATTGATAGGAGGGTACAGAAAATAGAAGAAACAACAATGAATATGGAAACCGACGAGAACGAATATGAAATTTGGATAACAGAGAAGATATTGGTCCAAGGAACTGATGCCGACCCCACATTCCAAGCCCAATGTACCGTGGCATCAGCTAAGGCAACTAAAGCCAATATTGATTTCCTGAAAGAAAAGATAAAGCATTACAGGGAGCAATGCCTTAAGATCAAAGAGGATAGAAAGAGGGAGGTATTGGAAGCAAACAAGCTGAAGGAGAAATACAATCAGTTGTTAGGAGAGCATCTCGTGCTTAAGTCAGAAGTTCTCCAGCTCGAAAATGATAAGAAATCCTTAGAAGTGCAGTCAGCTTTCCCTCAAGGTGAGCTGGAGAATCTAAAGGCTCGAATAGCAAAATTGGAAGAACTCAAAGTAAGCAGGGCTCGACAGATTCAGATCCACCAGCATGAATATGAAGGGCTGATTCAAGAAAAGGAACAACTAACAAGACAGCTCAAAGAGGTAGCGGAAAACCAGCAAAACTTATCCACATTTCACAAACAAGCATGTGATATGCGGATTAAAATCCATCAGCTGCTAGTACTGATCTTGGGAGATATTTGGAGAATGAAAGAGATGATTAAGAAAATGACAACAATTGAAACCAAAGCCCTAAAGACTCGAGAAATGTTTACAGATCATGTAGAGGAGTTGAAACGGAAATCTGAATGGAAAAGGGGAAAATCTCAACTACCTTCACACTTGCGCGCCCCTACAGGAGATGAATTGGACGTAGACATAGGAATTCTTGAATTCGCCAGAGATTGCGGCACCAAGCTAAGTGTAGAAATCAAAAGGACGGTCCACAAGTGTTGTTCCATCTATTCCACACTCAGGGAATCACTTAGCAAGTGTCATCTGGTTATCCCCGCCTCCATTTATGAGTTCCTAAAAGAAGAAGACCGAGTGTTCGAGTTGCAGAACAAGCTGGATGAAGACTTGGCTTACATAAAGAAGATAGATGTATTAACTCAAGACAAATTTCAACAGTTCATTTTCCAGCCTGCAATACATATTTACTTCTTGGAAGCAATGGCAAAAGAGGCTGCACAGGGAAAAGCGTTGATCAAATCTAACCTTCGTAAACATGAAATAGCGTCCCAGGCAACAGTATCTTCCCGTATCAAGCTTATCGTAAAGGATATCAGCCAATGGACCTCATACATTCAAAGTATAGATGGCCCGGTAGTTTCAAGCGAGTCGGTTGGTGGAGGCGTGTCTTCAAATCAGCAGGCAGAAGCCTCAACAGAATAGACAGATCATTCTTATTTTTGTTTTAATCAAGTAAAAACCTGAAATTCTTCCTTTTGTATAAATGTTCTAAAAGGACAGTTGGTCCATATTTTTGTCCTATGTGTGAACTCTTCCACGTATTCAGAGGCTTTGTAAGGATACGATGAAATCCAAGGAGGGAGGTGATAGAATTAGGGTACACTTGTCAACCCAAGGGGCGCTTTGTAAAGTTATAAATAGAAGGTTAGAAGGAATAGAGAGGGACTTTTTTGGTAGGGAAAAGAAGCTTCTTAGCTTGTACGAACTATTTTTTAATTATCTCCAGGGAAGCGATTTTTGCCTAATAAAGAGCCTAAGGGAGACATTTGTTTTTCCTGGAAAAGTAGACCTAATGCATGCTGGATTATTCTTATGAAATTCTGACACTGCTATGAGATCTTTCCTTGCTGTTCAGAATTGTTTCTGTCTGATGAATGATCTCACTATTTTTTGTGCAATGATGTTTCTGTTGGTTTGATTCTCTTTCCTTTCTAGCAGACCCGGGCTTGCGGTAATCTCTTAGACCAACAGAACCCTTAGCTCACTGGCCCTTTCGGCAACAGGTCGCAGAGGCAACCTGAAGTCTCACCCGAAGTGATTCTAATGGGAGGCAGAAGACTCAAGTGTCCTCAGCCAAGTTCCGAGGCATCCGGGGTGCTTAAATCCACCTTAATCCCTCTGACTGGAGCTGTCTATCTCATTCCATTACTCCGGCTACGCCTCTGTCTTATCGCATTACGCAGGGGGGTGCGATGAGTCCTCCCCCTACGTGAGACCGTCTAGCGATACCTAAGATATCGTAGGCGCGATATCTTCCCCTTCTAGTTCCTGCGGTAAGTGAATCTTGACCGCTTCCTGGATTAATAAGTGGTCTCCGCTAGCCTTATCCTGGTACCGCAGTTGGCTACAACATTCAGTCTCCAAGCCTAACCCTCGCTAATGAACTTGACCCTTGATATCTCGCAACAACGTAACTAAGTAGAATACCACTTTGAGCAGCGTCTAAGTAGACCATTCATGACTTACATTCAGTTCCTACTCGCACATCATCCTCTGTTAACAACTATCTAGTTGCTATGCGGGTAGCTATGATTATCGCAATTATTATACATCATTCAGAAGTTAAGCTGACGACCATGTACATTACTTATAACAGACTGAAGCATTCATATATAACACAGACAAGTGAATGAGAGCAGTAGCTACACAAATACAATAGTGCTACTTAAATAAGCACGTTGTTACTCCCAGGGCAAGAACTACGCCCAGGGGGACTACGGTTCTTGTTTACAACTCTGAAGAATAAACACAGTTCCGTTCCTTTCTTTACAACAAGGGTCTTCTGGGAAACTCCACCTCAGTGGGAGCCCTTCTCTATAGACCTCTTTCTCTTCCTGCCTTTTACAATGCACTCTCTTTCTCTCACAATCCTTGCGGATCGCACTATCTCTCAACAGGTTGGCCCTTGTATTCTCTCAGGGATGTCCAGACTCTGCAACCACAAAAAGGCTTGACTAACCTCTACCTGATGTCTCTATCACTATGTGGCCAACCCCTTATCATATAAAAAGACTACTATATATAGATGGCCCGAAGGTCTCATCGCAGTTACAAAACTGTGGGCCTTATCCCAACAGTGACTCAACCCTAACCACTTACAGTCAACTGGCTGTACTTCCATGGCCGCCTTCTGTCTCGTCGCCGCTTCCTGCAGTCCTTAGTCTTTAATGCATCGGCCCGTCGCTTCTTCTTAGTTCAAGCAACGCTGACTGTAGTCCTTCTTCTTTAATGAGGGTATCTGAACCCTCTCTTCATCTACGGCGCCTTTATTGCGGTGGTTGAGCTCTCCCTTCGGCCTCTTCTTTGTACCACATGCTTGACTTTTCTGTACCTATCGCCGTGATTCCCGCCGGGATTTGCGCTACGGCGATATCTTTGTCTTACCGCCAAAATTGGTACTTTCTCTCCAAAATTAGTTATCCTTCCCAAAATTAGCAGCTTCCTAAATGCTGCGGAAGTTCTCTCCAACAACTCCCCTAACACTTACTTGTGGCTCGTCCCCGAGCCACTCGCAACAACAGCCTGATTCATCTGCCTAAGCTTATCCTTTGCTGCTCGTGAGATTGCTGCGAATTGTGCCTTAAGCGCTTTAATGCTTTCATCCATGTGTGTTACTTCTTCCTGCGCTGCGCTGAGCAGCTCAGCAGTTACCAAGGAGTCCTCTGTGCCCTCAATGACTCCTTTACTTGAGGTGAAGCTTTTCACCTTTTGCTCCAGTTCATCAACCAGATGTGCGACTTTGCTTTCGTGCGGGCTAACTTCGTTAGCCAGGTTGATCTGCTGTGCTCTGTATTTCTGCACCTGCTGCTGAATTTGTGTGATTTCTCCTTTCTTTCTTATCTTCGCAAGAGCACTCAAGCCCTTGTACTCTTCTTCAGCTCTTGCTATCGCATCTTCACAGTGCTTAATGTGCTGATCGAGCTCGGCTTTCTGTGGGAGCTCCTCTAGCTCCAGCCATGTTTTTGATGCATCTTCCAGGATAGCCTCTGCTGCTTCCACCCGACAGTGCATCTGTGTCTGTACAATTCTGAAAGCTTGCACTCGTGCTTCTTGGATTTCCTCTGGAGTAGGTGGCTTATTTGCTTCAAGTGCAGCAATCCTTGCTTCGTATTCTTCCTCCATCTTTTTCTTCTCTTCATCTAGAGCCTTTGCTCTTTCCGCTATTTTTCTGATCTTCTGAGTTATTTCTAACTCAGGCCTGATATCGCACTGCGGAAGTTCTGCTGCAATATTCTTTAAAACAAGGGAGACATCCTGCTCTCGCTGAACATATTGCGTCAACTGGGCACTCTCTGCCTCATGCTGTGCAATGAGCTGCACATTGTCGTTAGACAGCAAAACATTTTGCTCATATGTGACTTGTTCTCTGTGCCTCAGCTCCGTGCCTATCTGCTGGAAAATTTCATACAACTGATCCACAGGTACCTCTGGTAGGTTCACCTCAAGAGGATGAACCATATGCACTTCCATCGGTACAGGGAACTTAATGCTTCCTGGCGGTATACGAACAATGTTCGTGCGGTCCCTTGCAATGCTTTCTTCTCTGCTCTGTGGAGGGGGCTGCGAACTTTCTGCGACTGTAGTTGGAGCTGGCTAAATCTGCATGGAAGCAGTCTTCTCAGTGATTGCCTTCAACTCTCGCAATTTGTTGTCAAGGCTGATGCGCATACGATCCTGCGATGACTGAATCGCAGCGAATTCATCCCGCATCTTCTCCTGTATTCGGCTGGCGATGAGATCATACTCATCTTCTGTCATGATTGGTGCCTGCGGTTCGTCGGAAGTAACCGCCTTTGTTCTCTTCTTCTTTGGTCGCACCGGAGAAGGGCCTTCAATAGCCCTTCTCTTAGAACCTATTGGTTCTTTCTCTTTGTCTTTAGGATCTACCTCCTGAACATCTTCTGGGTCCTCAGCTGGGGGATCAACTGGAACTAGGCCAGAGGATAGATCATCATACATTTGTTTCATGTCCTCATCAAAACAATTCTTAATGGTATCTTCAACCTGCTGGATTTCCATGCGATATGGGCCGGGGGCCCATTCGTTATGTTTCCTGAATCCTTTGGGTCTGATGTAGGTTTTATCCCTGTCGACTTTAAATTCCAGCTTGGACTGATAAAGATCAATGACCGGCGAGTCGACACGCGGAATCGTTGCGACAGATTCAAGCAATAGCATATAATATTCATGGAATATCATTGCGTTATTCTTGTGCTTCTCGGGGTGACTACTCGCCCAAAGATTTGAGTACCTCGACCCTCTGCACGCCCCTGGTGGCAGTTGTGGAAACTGCGAATTGGGCGGCTCTTTCCATCCAATGAAATCCATAAGGATCAGCAGCCACGAGAAGTGGAAGCTGTGAAGTGGATCCTGCTGCGCCTGCGCACAGTCTTGAAAGAAACTATTTAACAAAAATAAGCTCCAGTTGTAAGGTTTACCTTTTATGACTTCAATCGCGAGGCGGATAACTGAGCCTGTGACCTCCTTCGGCCTCACCTTGAGGAGGAGTTTTCCGGCCAACAGACTAACAGTAAATCGCAAGGCGTCATCCTGTATTGAATTGACATCGTAGGCGCGACCTCCTCTTTGCAGCTTATACTCCGCAACCTGCTTGGTTGAGAGCCTGGTATCCTTTGTGGCGCCATCAATATTTATCTGTGGGTCGAAACCAGTCTTCGACAGACCGGTAATGCGGTGAATGAGGTCAACATTGACATCAATTCGGTTACCCAACCATAAGTAACCACCATGCACACATGACAGTAGCGTCCGCACCACAGCATTGACCTCCGGGCCCCGTCCAAAGTGTGGAATCTCCAGGAGATTGAGCAGTCCCGACGGTGCTAAATGGCTTACATGGTCCATGGGGACGAACTCATCGTGCTGTGTCCTTAGGTTCCTCTGAATCGTCATATAACGATCGCGGCGGAATTGTGGGTACAGCGTATAATCTCTCAGATTATAATCAGTAAACTTAACAGCATGCATATTCCCCCACAAGTTACCTTCTTCCTTCACTCGGTTATCCAGCGGTGGGAGTATGAGTTCATATTTAAAGTCTCGTGGAAGAACAATGGCTGGCGCATTCTCTATTCTTGGTGGGAAGTATATGGTAGTGACTGTAACTTCTTCCGGAAGTTCCTGCGCCGGTTCTTCTGAGTCTGTGCTATTCGGGGTCTCGCTACGCTCCATATTAGCTAAGGTTCCTGGTGACTGGCGTGTAGACGGAGAACCAGCAGCAATTTTCTTCCCTTTCTTCGCCACAACCGAAGTCATAGCGCACTCGATTCCACCCCTTTGGAATCTCTGCAACACGTCTTCGAGAGGCTCGTCTGGCGCGAGGGACCTTCCCCTGTGGTACTCTGGACTTCCTATGATTGCTAATCTTAATGCAAATCAGAGTCTGCAATTGTTTTTGGTTTCCCTGCTCAGAACTCTGCTAAGAATACGCTTGGTTCGGCTCAACTGCGCTCAACTCTTTTTGGTGAAAATGACCAAGTAGCCCCGTGCTTTGAATAGAACGTTCATTTATCATAAGGCAGAATTTTAAATGGCAACGGATCAGTGACTGGACCCGCTGGCAGCATTTAATGCATAGACAAGACAGCACCCCGCGCCTATTTATTGCAAACGTCGTTTGAATTTTCGCTGGGAAACTGTGCGCCGGAGTGGTGTCGCATCGGATTTTCCAAATCTAGAAGAATCGTCGTACTGCTGCCAAATCTTAGTACAACAGATACTTGTCAGCCGTGCAGTTAATGCTTGTCAGATGGCGAAGTGACTAGCCCTCTGATGAATTCAAAATTTGGTAGCGCATCCATCTGTTTTCTGTCCTCTGCGATAAGATATCGCATCGTCTGGAGATGGAAAGTGCCACAAACTCGCCTCATATCAAAATTATCGCAACCACCAGGAAAGCTGGCTGCGAATTCTTACCTAAAGTATTTCCCAGTGTAGACTCCTTAGGGTGCGATGCTTCATTTCAACTACACTGAACATCTGCACCACTAGCTTCCTTTCTGGGCTAGGGCTGGGAGGTGGCATGGCCGTCGCGATACAGCTTAAGCCGACTGCCATTGATCAGGGTAGGAAGAAACTCCCCACTCATAGTACGAAGCTGTATAGCACCTCCATCTGTTATTTGCTGAATTTGATATGGCCCTAACCAATGAGTTTTGAATTTTCCAGGGAACTTTATAAACTTACTGTCATAAAGGAGTACCAAGTCTCCAAGCTGAAAGATTTTGTTCTTGATATGCCTATCATGCCAAGCTTTTTCTCGTGCTTTCTGCACTTTTTGATGGAATCCTGCGATAAATCTGTCTTCCTCCAGATTGAGCAGCTGCGCCAATCTCTCCTCTAAAGTATTAGAATCATCCATCTCTGTAAGCTGAGCAATCCTTAGACTGGGTAAGATGTATTCCATAGGCATAACAGCCTCTTGTCCATATACCAGGCTGAAAGGTGTGTGCCCTGTTAGTTTCTTACACGTGGTCCTGTAAGCCCATAATACAGCATTAACTCTGAGGTCCCAATCATCCCTTTGACTGTTACAAATCTTTGTAAGAGCCTGTTCTAATATCTTATTGAAAGCCTCCACCGTACCATTAGCTTGAGGGTGGTAAGGTGTACTCTTATGGTGCTGTATTTCAAATTCCTCTGTCAAGGCTTATATGGTGCTATTCAAAAAGTGTGTGCCTTGATCACTCATCAAAGTCACTGGGCATCCAAATCTAGTGATGATGTTTTCAAAAATAAATTGTGCTGCTGTAGCAGCATCACAATTCCTGACTGCTTTCGCCTCAGCCCACCTGGTGAGGTATTCTGTTGCTGTAATAATATATCTCGCACCAGTTCGTTTTCCTGGGGGGTTAATAGGACCCACGAAGTCTATGGCCCACTTATCGAATGCGTGTAGCGTTATCTGTGGTCGCAACGGCATTTCATCTCTTCTGGAGGGCTTTCCTGTCCTTTGGCAGATATCGCATGATCTGCAAAACTCTTTACTGTCTTTATGTAATGTAGGCCACCATAGTCCGGCTGCTAGGATCTTCTGAGCGGTAGGCTTCCCTGCGAAATGGCCTCCTGCGATGCCCGAATGTGCTTCCTTAAGAATGGTCTGTTTCTCGTGGGGCATAACGCATCTGCGCAAGATTTCATCTGGTCCTAACTTATAGAGGTGTCCTGCAATCAGGGTGAAGTCTGCTGCTTTCACCACTAATTGTTTCTTTTGTTGCTTGGTAAACTCAGGTGGTGCCCACCCTGTAGTAAGGAATTGAATTATGTCTCCATAATATTCATCTGCGACCTGAATGGAGAACAATTGCGCATCAGGCAAGTTGTCCTCTAAATTACTTGGTTCTTCACCTGAGTCTAGCCTTGACAGGTGATCAGGTCCTGCATTTAGTCTTCCTGGCTTAACAATGATTTCGAAATCATATTCCTGGAACAACAATAGCCATCTGCATATTCTTCCCCCTAACACTGGCTTATTGACCAAGTACTTTAATGCAGAATGGTCGGTGAACATCTTGAACGGGGCACCCAACAGATAGTGCCGAAATTTCTGTAAAGCATACACCATTGCTAACCCTTCTCTCTCTGTGGTGGTGTAATTCTTCTCAGCTGTCGATAGTCTCCTGCTCGAATATGCGATAGGGTGGTCAATACCCCCTTCGCCTGGTTGCGTGAGAATAATGCCCAGTGCGATGCCAGATGCATCCACATGAACATGAAAAGGCTTGTTCCAATCTGGAAAGACCAGAATAGGTGTTGTAACCATTTTTTCTTTTAGAGCGTCAAGACTCTTCTGACATTCCTCATTCCACTGGAATTTGATATCCTTCTTCAATAATTTCTCCATTGGTGCGGTAATCTTGGCATAACCTTTGATAAACTTTCTGTAATACCCGGTATGACCAAGTGTAGTTCTCAGCTGCTTTACTGAGTTAGGTGCTGGTAAATTGACAATGATGGCGATCTTCGCGGGATCTACCATCAAGCCTTGTCTGCACACAATGTGACCCAACAACGTACCAAAAGGCGCACAAAATATACATTTTTTTAAGTTAAGCGAAATCTGGTGCTGTCTACATTTTTCAAACATTAATCGCAGGTTTCCTATGTGCTTCTTGACTAGTCCAAATACAGTCCAATCATCAAAATAAACTTCTAAAAATTGATGGATGTATTCCTTAAAGACAGCAACAACTACTCTAGAAAAAATTGCTGGGGCGTTCTTAAGACCAAAGGGCATTACCGTATACTGAAAGGAGCCCCATTCTGTCGCAAATGTGGTCTTGTGCCTGTTGTCTGGATGGATTCTTATCTGGTGATAGCCTGAAAAGCCATCAGTAAATGAATAGATTTCTTGTCCTCCAACATTGTCTAAGACTTCATCAGTGAATGGTGTCGGAAACGGGTCATGCAGCGATGCATCATTCAGTTTGCGCAAGTCGACACAGATCCTGATGTCTCCTTTTGTTTTCTTTTCTTGTACTACCATGGGACTAACCCACTCACTTTCTTCAACAGGTTCAATGATGCCTGCTGCTAGCATCTTATCTATTTCATCTTTTACTTTTGCTTTATACCGCGGGTTCAACCTGTATGGACGTTGCTTAACTGGCCTAGCATCCTTCTTAAGCGGTATTCTCATGACTCCTAAGTCACCGACTATTCCCTTCATTTCTGTAAAGTTGGTAGGAAATAGGTCCTGATACTCGTGTAATAGGTCTGTGATTTGGCCAATTGTCTCATCATCCCAATAATCTCCAATAGAGGCAAACTTAGGGTCTGTTTCTGTGCCAATATTGCTCTTTCTAATCTTGATTGGTTCTGTTACAGCTGGGATTTCTAAGTGTGGACCTTCAACTTCACGCGTACCTTCTGTTTCTGCGATATTGATACTGCGAGGATCTTCATCCTCATCGCTTGAATCTTGTGCGCAGTTGTAACATTCCAGTGCATGTTCCATCTGAATAGCCCACTCGGGTTGCGAAGCCGCTGGTGATGGGCAATCCTCAAATATTTTAGTCTTTATGATCTTCAAGGCCCGATCAATGCTTGGATGTTCAGATTCAAAACTGAACGTGACCAAAAAGTTTTCAATCATAATAGGCCATGAGATAGTTCCTTTTCTTAGCTCTGTTTCTGTATACCAGTTCCGTGGAACTGTATCCAGTGTGTGGATAAACAAATGAACCCATTCTTCTGCTGGAATTTCTAGCCAACTCTGTTTACAGTTCATAATGTGTGCTCTGGGATCACTCTCCCCTGTGTATTTCCGCTGTGTACAGTCTCTTTCTTTTGAGAATCTAATGCGCATCAATCTCTTACAATCATACCATGATGCGATATGTTCCTTGTGTGTGTACCACCATCTTGCAGGTGTGGCTCGAACTGCAAGGTCAAAAACCTCCATCCTCTGCTCTTGAGGAATCTCTTGTTCAAACTGCTGCAAAAAATCATTGACGTCTGCTAATCCATCAAAAGTTGGAATATACCTGTTTTCAGTCCCAATCCATCGCAGTGATTTAGTCATGAATGCGCATCTGCGAATAGAGACTTCGTGGAGTCTATTTTGCCAATTCTCTAAGCCAACATCTGAATCTGATGTGCAGGAGCTATCACATCTCCAGCTGATATGTCCATCAGCTGTAGGGTCAATGTAATCTGTCTGATTAGAAGTCATTTGGTACAAATTTTCCATGTTATGCACCTCCTCTTCTGCTTTGATTGGCTCAATGTAGCGAGGACCCTGTAAAGGGTCTAATGGTGCGATAACCCGGGCTTGAGCATCTTCAAATGTCATCTGCCTTTTCTTTAAGTTGATAACAACCTTGTTATCAAAAGCCCAATCAATACCTAATAGAGCTGGATAGGGTTTGGTGTCACCAATAATTTCTATGATCTCAAAATCGGCATATGTGTGAACTCCGTCGATGTCCACTGGGACATGCGATAAGCGACCCATCGGTGATATTCTCTGCTGATTAGCTAGTCTAAGATGGATAGGGGACCTGCTTAGTTTTGGACTTCCCATCTGTTCCCATGTCTGCTTAGTCAAGACATTTACCTCTGATCCTAAGTCTAGGATAAACTCATCCATTTCAAATAGTCCGATCTGCGCTGTGAGCCTCATCTCTCTTCCTGTCCTTGTATGGCCCATTATATGGTGAATGGTGCGCTGTGTATTGCTCACAGAAGGGCTCTGTTGACATTGGTCAATAACTTTCTGAAGTTCCTCTACAGCTTTCCCGTTTCTTAGAAGTTTCAAACAACTCTGCAAGAAGGACTGTACACTCCCGGTCAATTCCTCTTCGTCGCATCTTCCAGATGTGCTAGCCTGTGGTATCTGCGCAGTACTAACATCCTGCGGTGGTTTCCGTGATATACCCTGAGATGGTAATAATAGTGATCTGGGCGGTGTCTGTTCAGCAAAGGAAATCTTAGTTTGTTGAAATGCCTCCTTATTCTTCTGTAGATCAAGTGGGATAGGTTTTCCTGGAGCTTTGCACACCCACTGCGTTCCTGTCGTTTTTTCCACGTCCTGCGATATGTTGCTTGTGGAGAGACTACTGCGAGTTACAATATTGACCCGTGGTTCGGTTTCGTTCTGCTCAGCAGCGATAAACTGGATAGTCTGATTGGTTGCTGGCTTGGCGTCCTTGATCTTAGCTATCAGTATGGGACATTCCTCTATTGTGTGATCATAAGATTTACAATACTTGCACGTTGTAGTAGGGTTCTGACAGTCTCTAGCGTAATGTCCTGTGCCTCCACAGTTATAACAGGTGATAGTTCCACGGCCACGGCCAGATTCATAGCCTCCTCCGCGTCCTCGGCCTCTGAAATTTCCTCCACGGCCTCCCTGATTCGGATCAGTTTGTGCACGTACTGCTGGTCCGGATGCTTCTGACTGAACTCTGTAAAGGTCATGCTTCCTTTCTATCATTAACTCATAAGCTCTACAGTTGTTTTCGTCATGTCCCACAGATTTACAGAAGTTGCAATATAGGTTCTTTGGTGTCTGCACATATTTCTGAAGGAGAGGGCATTCCTGAGGACTGTGTCCTCTGGTTCTACAAATCTCGCACCATGGCCCCTGGTTCTGCATCAACGGGTTAGGAGCTCCACTGGCGATATAGTCAGCAAAGACAGGGCAGTTATCCTTACTGTGTCCCTGCGCTTTACACTTAGTACACCAAATTTCATGCGCAACCTCCTTTCCTTTCTTAATTTCATGCAGCTGTAAGGTGAGGTTAGCTAGCTGATTCTGCAGATTAGTGATACCGGTGCTAGTTTCTGCTAGAGGTGAAGCCTCTAGTTTCATTGCCATTTCTAATGCTTCATCTTGTGTATTTAATTTCTGTTGCATTAGCGGAAGTCTGATGTGTGGTAATATTGCTGCGATAAACCATTCTTTATGCTGTTGAGGCGCAAGCTCAAAGCTTACCTGATCAATGAGGGTCTTGAACCTCTGGTCAAAATCCCAAACCGTTTCCGTAGGCAATTGTTTAATATCTTTAAGTTCTGCTATGCACTGTGACTCGGATTTAGGTTTTTTAAACTCTTTAATCATAGCAGTTCTAACCTGTGCAAGCGTTCTGTTATGGCCAGTGGTATACTTCATATACCAAGTTAATGCTCTTTCTCTAAATGTGGTGGCCAGCTGGACAAGCTTGACATTATCATCTTGTATTTGCTTAATGGTCCATATGGCTTCGCATAAGAACCAGTGTTGCTCAGGGTCCTCCGACCCTGTACCTTTAAATGTTGGTAGCTTCATATCATCTCCCATTCTGTTTCTAGATGGTGGGTTCTGGTTTGCTGTATGATTACCACTCGGTTGTGTAGATGTGGAGGGTGTAGCGGCAGTATTCGCTGTGTAAGAGCTACTGGACGGGGTTCCTGCGGGATTATTCTGAGTTCGGACTGGCTTTTGAGGAGTCCTAGGGTTCTGACTCTGCTGTCTCGGGTGATCTGAGCTGTCTTCTTCAGAAGAAGATGAATCGTTGACTTTATATCTTTTACCACTACGTGTATGTCCAAGATACTCGTAATCACTTTCAGAGTCTACTGACATTACAATATCATGCTACTATTCATCTGAGAGTATATCCAGTACTCCTTTTTCATATAGTAATTGCTTAATGGACAGACTTAGAGAATTTAGGTACTTACCGCGATAACCCTTGAAGAAGTACCGTTCTGCTGCGCTGAAACTCTTTCTCTGATCAACCGCGAACTCTGTGATGAAGCCTTCCAGCAGACTCGCAAGCCAGAAGTCTACTGCGCGTGAGATGGGATTATCGACACCTTTCAAGGTCTGAATCAGCTCTGCTGTCCAGACAACTTCTCGATTCTTCTTGACACCGCTGTTGTCAACAAGCTTTGATAACCAACCATATAACTCAATAGCATAAGTTACGAAGAATATCTCATGGAGATCTGTAAAAATGTGCTTCTGTAGCCAAGCCTCAGTGCTCAGTCTAGGATTCTTGTTTTCTTTTGCAGCAAACTCTCTTTCTTTTGACTCAACCCACTGGTTAAGTTCTTGCTTGGTAGGATGCCAACAGAACATCAGCTCAATGTGTTCAAACCGGCAACGGAACCATTTGTTGGTTTGATTCTCTTTCCTTTCTAGCAGACCCGGGCTTGCGGTAATCTCTTAGACCAACAGAACCCTTAGCTCACTGGCCCTTTCGGCAACAGGTCGCAGAGGCAACCTGAAGTCTCACCCGAAGTGATTCTAATGGGAGGCAGAAGACTCAAGTGTCCTCAGCCAAGTTCCGAGGCATCCGGGGTGCTTAAATCCACCTTAATCCCTCTGACTGGAGCTGTCTATCTCATTCCATTACTCCGGCTACGCCTCTGTCTTATCGCATTACGCAGGGGGGTGCGATGAGTCCTCCCCCTACGTGAGACCGTCTAGCGATACCTAAGATATCGTAGGCGCGATATCTTCCCCTTCTAGTTCCTGCGGTAAGTGAATCTTGACCGCTTCCTGGATTAATAAGTGGTCTCCGCTAGCCTTATCCTGGTACCGCAGTTGGCTACAACATTCAGTCTCCAAGCCTAACCCTCGCTAATGAACTTGACCCTTGATATCTCGCAACAATGTAACTAAGTAGAATACCACTTTGAGCAGCGTCTAAGTAGACCATTCATGACTTACATTCAGTTCCTACTCGCACATCATCCTCTGTTAACAACTATCTAGTTGCTATGCGGGTAGCTATGATTATCGCAATTATTATACATCATTCAGAAGTTAAGCTGACGACCATGTACATTACTTATAACAGACTGAAGCATTCATATATAACACAGACAAGTGAATGAGAGCAGTAGCTACACAAATACAATAGTGCTACTTAAATAAGCACGTTGTTACTCCCAGGGCAAGAACTACGCCCATGGGGACTACGGTTCTTGTTTACAACTCTGAAGAATAAACACAGTTCCGTTCCTTTCTTTACAACAAGGGTCTTCTGGGAAACTCCACCTCAGTGGGAGCCCTTCTCTATAGACCTCTTTCTCTTCCTGCCTTTTACAATGCACTCTCTTTCTCTCACAATCCTTGCGGATCGCACTATCTCTCAACAGGTTGGCCCTTGTATTCTCTCAGGGATGTCCAGACTCTGCAACCACAAAAAGGCTTGACTAACCTCTACCTGATGTCTCTATCACTATGTGGCCAACCCCTTATCATATAAAAAGACTACTATATATAGATGGCCCGAAGGTCTCATCGCAGTTACAAAACTGTGGGCCTTATCCCAACAGTGACTCAACCCTAACCACTTACAGTCAACTGGCTGTACTTCCATGGCCGCCTTCTGTCTCGTCGCCGCTTCCTGCAGTCCTTAGTCTTTAATGCATCGGCCCGTCGCTTCTTCTTAGTTCAAGCAACGCTGACTGTAGTCCTTCTTCTTTAATGAGGGTAGCTGAACCCTCTCTTCATCTACGGCGCCTTTATTGCGGTGGTTGAGCTCTCCCTTCGGCCTCTTCTTTGTACCACATGCTTGACTTTTCTGTACCTATCGCCGTGATTCCCGCCGGGATTTGCGCAACGGCGATATCTTTGTCTTACCGCCAAAATTGGTACTTTCTCTCCAAAATTAGTTATCCTTCCCAAAATTAGCAGCTTCCTAAATGCTGCGGAAGTTCTCTCCAACAGTTTCCTAAATGAGTAATAGGATGCTTTCACATGGATTAAAATCTATCTTTTATATATTTAATCTCTTGTTGTTGATGTATCTTTATGATTTAATGGTTATCGATGGATCTTTAGATACTTCTGTCAGCACATTGCTCATATTTACAGTTTGCTCCTTGAAAGGATAGATTAGATTTATTTCAGTCTTAGATATAGATTTGTTTCAAGCTCTGCATTTAGATTAAATTAGCTTAGGCACTTGCATATCATTTTAATAATAAAATCAAAAAATAATGGTGGATCAGGCCATAACCGGTGTAAAAGAAGCAAATCTCCAAGTCTAACGGTAGCCGGAACTGCTAACCGGACGGATTCCCCATACCAAACGATGGACAATCTAATTGGAATAGTTTACCGGGGAGAATCCCTTTTTGCTTGATGCTGCGATCTTCGAGGCATCAACAACAGGTTTTTTAGCCAAAATGCCTAAAGGTGGCAGACGAAAGTTCAAAGCAATCGAGCTAGGATCGGCCTCCACAAGAGTAGAAACTTTATATGCAGACACCAAGTGCACTACAGGCGTTTCCCCAGAAGTCAAATGGGGAGACATATATCGTATGATAAGGGACCAGGACATCCCTAAGGCACTCCTCAAGGAAGAATATATGTACTGGAATATCATAATTTCTTGCATATCCAAAGCAGCCACACGTCCAAAACTTTTTCCATGCTCAGAAGTGATTGGATGGATTTTACAACAAGCGAATGCTGAAACAAGAGTCCTTTCAAACAGTAAAGGGGAAGCTTTTGCATCCTTCCACCCATCCTATATTACAACCGCTTATAAGTTTCCCAAACCACAGCAATGGCTTAATGATGAATGGCTAGAACAGGTCAAGATGGATAATTTGGAGATGGCTAGAAAACTGCTAATCACAGGAAAACAGATCAGAAAGAAGGATAGCAAGGAGTACGAGGTTCAGAATCTAAGGCCTCCTTTCAAAATGATCGCTCTCATGCTGAATAGAATCTTTGGTAGGCCCAATGGGACTGTCTTCATGCTCCACTGGGTTCCCATCATTCATCATGTAGCATTTAGGGGATCAACTTTCAACTGGGCGGATATCCTCTCAAAGAGTCTGGCATCAGTTATAAGTACTGCACAAGAGGGATTAGCAGCGAAAAAAGTAGAATTTTACATGCCATCCTACTTAATAGACTGTATTGTATCGAAGCATCCCTTTCCAAAGCTAGGATGCATCTGGAACCAGGATGACTCCCCAGTGTACACCGCATACAAGATTTTTTGGGCTCATAATTACAGGTGGCACTACAAGGTCATTTGTGAAGAATTTATTATGCCTTTATATGAGTTGATATTCAATGAAGAACCTAGCTATTTATCGGAGAAATCCATGGAAGTCCTGGAAAATTATGGTGATTTTTATTTTTTACCAGAAGGCACCTACATACGAATGTACGGAGGCTCGAAAGCCCCGTACATCCTACCCAAGTATGCTACTGACTACATAGTTCACAAGGAGGAAGTAAGGCAAGTTTTCATTAATGTGATTGGTAGTACCTTGTACAAATAAAAGAAGGCCTCTTTCCCACCCTTACCATTTTATATTGGGGCTTACAAGTTTTCAAAAATCGCAATGACGGAAGATTTTATTGCGGAGCTGAAAGGTTTTTATTTTGTTGAAAATATCTTTCAAAAAAATGATAGATGGGGCAAAGCGGCGGAACGTTGCAAGGAGATTCATTCCCCTTTTGAATACGCTCACTATTATGTTAAAGATGAAGAAGTATATAGAGGAGTTAGAAATATGACCGAGCTAAGGATCTGCCAACTCGGTAAGGATGGAGCCAGCTCTAGCTCTATTGTGGTCAAAGAAGCAGAACAGTGGCAAGCAAAAGAAACCTTAGGAACTATTGAAGCTCTCTCCAGAGAAGAACAAAAGCTCAAAGAACAAGCTGAGAAAATTCAAAAGGAAGCTAGAGAAAGGGACAATAAAGCACAAGAAGATAAACTTCGAGAAGAAGAGACTCAAAGGGTCCAAGCAACTGAAGATGAAGCTCGAAGAGTTCAAGAGGAGGAAAGAATTAGATTAGAATAAATTGCCAAACACGAAGAAGATGAGAGACATAGAAGGGAACAAGAAGAAGAAGCGTAAAGAAAAGCAAAGGAAGAAAGGAAAGCCAGAGAAGATGCTGATCCAAAGAGTCCAAACATACAAGACTTGGATATAGACCTCTCTATAAGAGACCTCCCACTTGTCCCTTTTACTCCATCAAAGAATAGTACAGTGTCCCAGTGAGAAAGGATCGCTTATAACAAAAAGAGAAAGTCCATTGTAAAGGAGACAGTGACTCGAATGAAGAGACCTTTCCGACCAGATATCATCACTAACCATGAAACCACAATCATGCAAAGTATCGAGGATGCCCCCGATCTCATGGCATCCATCTCTGTAACTTCGGTTAAATCAATCGCAAACAATGTACACGTATTAGGGGGCAAGTTAGAACTAGAAAAGAAGAGAGTATGTCAGTTGCAAGAGACTCTGGTCAAAGAACAAAATTATACGAATTTGATGGTTGAAAAATTTGACACCCTTATATTAGAAAAGGAGGAACTAAGCAAATAATTTCAGCATCTAGAAGCTGAAAAGAGAGCTCTAACGATCCAAATAAGAGCCCTAGAAGAAGAGAAGAAGGATCTTGAAGGTAGGAACCTGAGGCTTGTATCTGAAAAATTTGATGATGCGCAGCAAATCGAGGATTTGAAAGAAAAGATAGAGAAATTGGAAGAAGGCGGGGAATTGATGGAACGACAATTGGAACTCGTGACCAGCAAGGTAGGTGATCTTGGTCCCTTTCATGAGCAGGCTTGTGAAATACTCAAGAAGAACCATCGACTCCAGGAACTTATATCAGAAGAGGTGTACAAGTTAAAAGTAATAATGGCCAGGGTCAGAAAGATTAACATCGAAGCCACTCGGGTTAGAAGGAAACATGCACGCATTAGTAAAGATATAAAGGAACATATTGAGTGGAGGGAAGGGAAATCGGGATTTCTGGCAACTCTTCCCCTTAAGTCTGTCGCTAAATATAGAGCAGATGTGCGCACCTTGGTATATTCTAAAGACTGTGGGGAAAAGTTGAACACTGTAACATAGACCACCGATGAATAGTTTGAGAATTTATACCTCAAGATACGAACTACTCAGGAGGCCTGTCGAATAGTGACACCCCAAAGTATAGAAGAGTTTCCGGATAGAAACCAACGTTTATCTGAGCTGATTGATAGATTGAGCGCAGAAATTGGCTATTGGAGGAAGGTGGATGTATTAACCACAGAAGATCTGGACCAGTTTATCATCCAGGTTGCCATTCATGCACACCTCCTGGAAGAAAGCCTCCAAGGGGCAGTAGTAGAAGTGATCATCCTCGAGGAAGAACTCACCAAGCAAGAGGTTTCTCTTAGATTTCTACTCTCCTTAATTGGAAACAATATTATAAGAGAAGCACAGCATTGGGTGAATTATATAGCCGAGGTGGACAGAACACAAGTGGCAAACCAAGTATCAAATTCAGCAACCCCAGCAGCGCCAACAGTTCCAGTAGTGACGCCAACTGTAGCAGAAATCCCAGAGCCAACAGAGATGCCCATTCGAGAATAGTCCATTTTATTTTATCTGTTAAAGCAGCCAGCACGTCCTCTTGGACTTCGTATGTCTTTAGAATATTAAAATGACATCTGGACTTTAGTCCCCGTTCTTTTTGCAATATTGTTGGGGTTTTTTTTATTTTTTTATTTTTGTAAATTAAGCACTACATGACAAATTAGAGGAATGTGAAAGGTTAGGGTATAGGTGGCAGCTCTTGGAACATTTTGTAAAGCTATATATAGCTAGTTAGAGAAGAAGTACAGACTTTTGGCAGGTGAAATAATTTCTTCTTGTGTGTGAGAACTAGTTCAGCTACATGAATAGGGAAACGATTTGGACTTGTAAAAGCTGGTGCATTGTTTTTCTTTGAGTTGTGATGAATGATGGCCGAACTATTTCGGCAGTTTCTATATACATTCAGTGATATCTTTCCTAGCTTATGTGAATTAATTCTATGCTGTGAATGATTTTACTTCTTAGCAAAATCTCTATACCTTATGAGTGATGGAATGTTTTAATATGATCAGAGTTATCTTTGATATCATTTATATTCTGATGAAAATGCATTTATGGGATTAAATGGCTATCTGTTTCAATCTTTAAAGGTTACTTTCAGTTTATTGCTCATAATTTAAAGTTCTTCTCCTTGCAAAGATAGGTTAATTTAGATTTAATAGCTTAGAACAGATTTGTTTAACGCATGCATTTAATTTAGGGCACTTGCATATCATCTTTAAAATAAAATACATAAACGGTGGATCGGGCCGCAACCGATGCAAAGAATACAAATCTTTAAATCTTACACGGTAGCTGGAACCGTTAACCGAATGGATTCCCTAACCAAACGGTGAGCAATCTAATTGGGTTTGCTTACCGGGGAGAATCCTTGTTACACAGAAATCTTCCACTCTGTGAGCATCAGCATTCTTTGGCCTATAGGATCCATTTCAGTGACTCAGATCCATTTTTATCCTTCAGTGATACCAGTTTGCCCTATTTTTGTTCCTACCCGCATGTTGCATCACTATAGCATGCGTACCCATGAGTTGCATCACTATAGCCCACATGTATCAAGTAAAATGGTAAAAACCACTATTAATTACTTTTTAGTCCCAAAGAGCGGTCATTGGGTGACCTTTGGCTCTCCATCTGCCCGAATAATGCCTCGATGTGTCCTGTCACCTACCTTTTAGAGGACTATATATTGAGCACATATGGCTTATGGACGGGAGGAAGAAGAGAATAGTAAAGGCACTCTAGTGGATTTTTGCCCTATCTTGAGTCTGCACTCATTGATCCTTGTAGTTGTGAACCATTTATGTTCACCTTCGAAACTCCTCTCTAGTTTGAGTTTGCCATTCATGGAGGATTGAAGTGGTGGAGGCACAAGTGGATTGATCTAGATCTTGGTTCAGATTGGTTGTCGGCAAGAGGTCGTATCACTTTGTACTTCTTCTTGTTCATTAATAGAAATACTCATATTCTCGTCCATTCATGGTGTGAATGTTGTTTATTATACATTGGGTTACATTTGCTTATGTTATTATGGACCGTTGTTATTGATAATGTTAATGCCATTTATATATTATATGTACTTGTTGGATATTGGCTGTCAAGACTAATTTGCAGATTTACAAGTGCGTGGATTGAAAGCTCCAACGGGGATCTACATCAAACGTTGGATCGAGGTTGGTTACATTTCTCCATTATCTTAACATTGTCATTTATAATAGCATTGCTTTCAGAATTGAGTAGATTTCTGGTAGTTATCTGTCTGTTGTGGTATTCCCAAGCCATAGTGAGTTTTCTCCAATACAGAAATGGCGACTCCATTGGGGAAAACATCCATGTTTGGGAAATTTTTTGAGCATTAATCCATAATTAGAGTTGTTGTTTATCGAAGCTCTGTGTCACTGGTTGGCCGCTAAGATACACTGTAGAAAACTTGCTTTTTCTGAGCCTCTGGACTCTTTATTTGACCATTTGCTTTTCCTCACCCACGGGCTGGCTTAATTCTGCCCGCGTATACTCGCCTCTGTTTACTCTACTGCTCGCGGGTACCTGGAGGTATTCCTTCGACAGTAGTGTGTAACTCCGGATTTTGTTGGTTTATGGCTATTGGTTGTTGTTGGGTGAGTTTGGTTGGTTCCTGAGTCTTTGTTGGCCTCTTTCCTTACTGTTTCATGCCTTGGTTGTGACCAGAACTCTTTGTTTCTCTTGGTTGAGCCTTCTTGGTTTTTTACCAATCTTTGGTTTTAACTTCTTGGTTTTTCCTTTGGAGCTTTTTCCTTTGGCTGAGTCTTGTTGTTTAGGATCTGCTGGTTGTCTTAGTGATCTTCTCGACACTTCAGTGACTGAATAGTAGGATTTTGCTTGCATTTTTTCATTTCATTTATATTGAAAAAATACAAAAATATTCATTTAGTTTTTTGCATTTTCCTTCTCATTTATAAGCGAAAATACAAAAATATTTTACTTTCATGTACTGCATCTTGCATTGAGTGCTTGTTGCCTTCATCTTAGGTTATTCTTGTGCATCGAAAAAATAAAAGATTGCATCTTTATTTCGGAATTGTTGGTTGATTTTGCATATTAGTGACATTGTTTTATTGGATAGATGAGTCTAGGATTGGACGATTTTGCATACTATTGAGTCTACACATCACTAGTTTCATGACCATATCCCTTGAGTAATCACAGCCACTAAAATTAACACTTAATCATTAAAATTGATTAGACTGATTTTATTTTATAGGGTACACCAACTAGCATAGGTTTAGAGTCTTGGAATAGATCATTGTGAGTTAACAATCCAAGACTACTAGATGAAACATTAGGTGTCTGACCAGGGAGTGGAGGAATCCATGGTATAGATCGGTGTTCTCAGGAAGCTCTACTCAATCCAGAGTTAAGCAGGAGGTCACGGGAGGTTGGTTGAGGAGATATCCCTCTGATACCGGCTGAACGTGGGAGATATATCCAGGATTTGTTCGTATCTACGGGTACCAGAGGTTCGTCCTCTTGTGCTTCGGGCTTAGCTACCCTGCCCATATGACGGGTCCCACCTGCGACTATCCCCCTGAGCATTGGTTATATTGCGGTGAACATAGTTTCCTTACCTAGGTACCGCACAGGGTACTTGCAGTGGTTATGATGTTTGTGTCCTAAGTCAGATAGGGATTGGACAGCACAGTTGTGTTCGTGCAGTGGACTTGACCCTGTCGACACATTGAAGCTTGGGTGTCTCTATAACTGATTCTGTTACCTCCGGCTATAGTTTGGGAGTCGCAAGCCTCTCCTAGGTGAGACATCCGACTCTAGTGTCGGGAGCTCATTTAGCCACTCTGTTTGTCTGCTCTTGGCTGTAGTTTCTCTAGGTGTGTGCTTTTGATTTACTGTTTTTTGATCGATAGTTGACCTTTAGGAGACACTGTGTCTCTCTCCGGAGAGAATGTGGCGTGGAGCCCTACTCTCCGTCGGTCCTGTCGGTTGGCTGGTTTAAAGCCAGATTTGGTTACACAACGTATTGCTAGAGGATGTCGGAGGGCTCCCTCTGAGTCTTCAGATTCATACATGACTTACGTTGAAGACTACATGACTGCACATCCCGATATCGGGAAAGACCCTTCTACTCCTTTGGGTAGAGTTGAACATACTTCCGATCCCCAGAATCCTCGTGAGGATTGGGGAGGTGATCCACCTGAGACTCAACCTGGTTCTATTTGGCCTAATCCACTTGACCGAGATCCGTTTGATCCTTCGAATCCAGATAATTATCTTTACAGGATGCTCGACCTACCCGAGGATGTAGAACAGGACGAGCCTTTCGTTCCTTCGTTTCCACGCGATTTTAGATACGAGAGGCCTGAGACTCATGATGATTCCAGCCCTATCATCAACCCCACTGCACTCTCTTTTGGTATTCCTAGTCACAATACTGTCGAACCTTCCACTATGGTTGGTACTCACGATGGCACTAGTCAAAGTGTTATCCATACTATACCCACTGGGGGCACTACCCTCGCTGGGGGTAATACGCTGTCCACCCACTCACATAGTATGGGGACTGGTCAGATTCCTAACAATGCTTATGTTGGAGCACGACCACCTCCTAGGAATACACAACCTAGCCAGAATGTTGTTCGGACTCGTCAACCCAGGACTACTTTTTCACATGATACCATTCCTCCTAACCACAGGGGTGGACACATACCACATACTTTTGCGTCCACCACCACCACTAGTAATGCTAATGTAGGGGGTGGGAATATTTCCTATCCACATGGACATCACACCACCAACCCTACTACTGGTCACACCCATATTGGACCTGGGAATGCTTCTCATGCTTCTGGTCACCACACGACTGCTCAAGCTAATCCTAATGTTGGGGGTGGGAACATACCATACCACTATGGTCAATACAACATGGTTCCCGCTATGAATACTACATACATGCCCCATACTTATGGTGGCAACCCTTACTACAACACAGTTGGTGCTGGCCCCCAGTATCACCTACCACCCCAATATGGTACTCAAAACGTGCATATACCTGCTTACTCTCAAACGGGTCAGCCAGGGGGAGGTTATCAATCTTATGGCCATGGGTAAGCTTATGGGCCGTCAGGTCCTCAGTATCAGCAGTTTAATCCTCATGGTCAAGCTTTTGGTCCATCTTATAACACAGTTATGTTTAACCAACCTTTTATGGGAGCTTACAATCAAGCTTTCCAGCCTCAGCTCTCATTCCTTGCACGCTTGAATCTCTCGGATCTTTTGGAGCTCACGAATGATCCAGTGTATCACAACCCTACTTGGCCTCCGGTCCCTACCAAGCTCCCTTCCGACATTTTGAAGTTTGAAGGGAAAGGTGGTGAGGACCCATGAGATCATGTCATGACGTTTCACCTTTGGTGCTCCTCCAACTCTTTGAATC
Organism: Larix kaempferi; assembly: GCA_027924585.1. Lineage (NCBI taxonomy): Eukaryota > Viridiplantae > Streptophyta > Pinopsida > Pinales > Pinaceae > Larix > Larix kaempferi. Next base: position 6,965,318 of record BSBM01000125.1, on the reverse strand, counting down.
ATGATTCCATTCGATTACACCTATTTCAACGCACCCTCACGGGGGCAGCCGCGAAGTGGTATGTGGAGTTGCCCGGAAACACCTATAGGGGATTCAACGAGATTGCTTTGGTTTTCTTAGACCATTTCCAGTTATCGGTTCGTTATGATACTGGTACTGAGTTGTTGTCCACCTTCCGTCAGAATAAGGCCACACATATTTCTGACCACATTCAAGAGTGGCATCAGCGGAAGAGATTAGTGAAAGCCAACATTCCTCCAGAGTTCCTCTTGGAATGGTTCCTTAAGTCTTTACTCCCATACATTGCTAAGGATTTTTCAATGTCCGGCATTGTGACTGAGGAACAAGCTATCTTGAAAGTCCAGCAGTTAGATCTACTTTATTCTCAGTCTGGCATTTTGTATGACATTATTCCTGATGCACCGAGAGAAAAACATGAGCCTATGTCAGTTCCTGGACCACATGCTGATGGCATCGTGGGGTCCGCATGCACTCGCCCTGTAGACTTGGTAGCTAATCAAATGCAAAATTTGTCGCTAAACTAGTCTGCACCCGGACAGGTTTACACCTTGTCCACTTCCACTCCGTCGTCTAATGTACACAATGTGCAATCAACGAAACCGTCTGGTAAACAGCAACTTGATGGTAAGAAAAAGGGGAGAAACAATCATAGGGGTGGAAACAATAGAAGTAACAACAATAGCAATCGTAATACTCCTAGTAAAGAGAATTCCAACCCTCTTCGAGAAAGCGGTAATGTTGGCGAGGATCGTAAACCTAGGCGTAAGGTGAAATTCCCTTGCAAGCTTTGTGGGGAGGATCACCTTACTCAATTATGTCCTTGAATTGAAGAAGCATCGAAGAATTTGGCACAGAGCCCAACTGTGTTGAAGGATCCCCTTCCTCATCATCAAAATATGGCTTCACATGCTCCCACCACTAGTTATGGTACTAATGAAACGACAACGTCTTCTTCCAATACTAGTGGTTATGGATGTGTGAATATGGTTTAGTCGGAGGTTTGTGTTGCTACTCGTCAACGCGATTATGGTGCACCACAACCAAATTTGGGGAATGAACCTCCCCCTCCTCCTGATAATTTCTTGCATATTGAGAAGCCTTCCATTATGTCGCGGATACCGAAAGGTGTTCTTAAGCGCTCCACGCATAATCCTAATGCTCGAGTCGCCCAGAACTACTCCATCGTAGAATATTTGGGCCAAACTCTGTGTGCCATGTTGGCTCTTGAAGTTTTGCAAGCCTGTCCTTCTCAGAAGCATGCCCTTTTGAGTGCTTTAGGAGTTCAGGATGGGGGAAGTCCTAGTGTTATCAAGTTTGATACTACTAATGTCCATCCTCGCTTACCTTACCATGTGGCTTTTCAAATCCAGGTGGTTTTCCTTAAGAGCTTCGTCAAACGTACTATGGTTGATGAAGGTGCCTCTGTATCAATAATGTCGCTAACTTGTTGGAAAGCTCTTGGCTCTCCTCCCTTACTCGCGTCTAGAACTACACTCACTGCATTCGACGGTATATCTTTCACGCCGCATGGAATTATCCCTTCCCTTGTTGTCTCCTTGGGAGGTAAGTCCGTGCCTATTGAAGTTGAAGTGGTTGATGCGCCCATCGACTACAACCTTTTACTGGGTCGAAACTGGATGTACGCTATGAAGGCTGTCGTATCTACCGTATTTCGAGTTATTTGCTTTCCCCATGAAGGCAAGATTGTGATGATCGATCAGCTGGATTATGTTGGCACTCCTTCCACAGCATCCACGGGATCAGTAGTCCCGCAAGTTTCTGATTCTCAGTTGGCAACTGGGAACATAGGTGTTGGAATGTACCCCTCGTTGATGGGAACTTTTAACCATTCTGCACGTATGAATTTTATTGGAACCATTTCTGACAGTGCGCCTCCTCCTTCAAATAGTATGCCTTTCCGGACTTCCTGTTGTGGTGATCCATGGATTTTTCCATCCGCGGATTCTATGTCTGGAGATATTGCACACGTCGGGATGTCTATGCCCTTATCTGTAGTAGAGCTCACTTACGATCACATCCAACAAACCACTGCAGACCCGGATCTCTCTTCTTCCTAGACAGTTGAAGAAGATCCCGTTACGCTGCCAGTTTGGTCAGCTAACTCATCTTGCTCTCACGATTTCCTCGATGATACTTTGCCATCCGATGAAGCTATCCTTGAAGCCATGTGTGGTAGTGAGAGGCCTTGGGAAGATATGCACCATCGCTCTTATTTCCTTCCCAACCTTGAGCTAATTGAGCAAGAGGAGTTTAGGATGACTCTAAATGAGATGGTTGGTCACCCGTGGCTCTTTTGAAATTGCATGATGTTTTCTTGGAGGGGAATATGGCCAATATTTCCCCAACCACTTCGATCAACATCTCCCGCACTCTCGGAAAGGTTGAGAATGTTTACGTCAGTGCTGATTGCACTCCTGAGGAGATTGCTATTTACATTGATTTGTTTACTGAACTCCGGGAAGCTTTCGCCTGGTCATATGAGGAGATGCTAGGAATAGACCCCTGCATTGTTGAACATGAGATTAGAACGTATCCCAATGCTAAACTAGTTCGACAGCACTTACGTGCTGTGAACCCTAGAAAGGCAGCTGCTATTAAGGCAGAGGTGGAGAAACTGCTCAAAGCTGGTTTCATCTACCCCGTTCCCCTTACCGAATGGGTGTCAAACCCTGTTCCTGTGGATAAGAAGTAGGGAATGATCCGTGTATGCACTGATTTCAGAGATTTGAACCGTGCATGTCTGAAAGACAACTTCCCCACGCCATTCATTGATCAAATATTGGATGCTTGTGCGGGGAGTGATATTTTTTCGCTCATGGATGGCTTCTGAGGCTATAATCAGATTCAAATCAAACTCGCAGACCAACATAAAACGACATTTATTTGTCCATGGGGAACCTTTGCATACCGGAAAATGCCCTCCGGCCTCAAGAACGCCGGAGCTACTTTTCAGCGAGCTATGACCTATGCCTTTCACGATCTTAAGATGATTATGGAATTTTTCTTGGATGATCTTGCTACCCATTCTTGCAAGAGAGTGGACCACCCTAAGCACCTCTGTATGATTCTCAAACGATGTATCCACTACAAAATTCAACTGAATCCAAAAAAATGCATCTTCGCTGTTAGGACAAGTCGCCTTCTAGGATTCATAGTTTCGAGAGAGGGTATAAGAGTCAATCCTCTCAAAGTTGAGGCAATACTTTAGTTGCCTCCTCCGCGTAATATGTTACAACTTCAAAGCCTCCAAGGGAGAGCTACTTTTCTGCGTCGGTTTATAGCTAACTATGCTAGTATTACTAAAGGTTTCGCATGCCTATTGAAGAAAGACACACCGTTTATCTGGGATGAGTGAGCCCAACGGTCTTTCAACACCCTTAAGAAAGCTTTGGTATCGGCCCCCGTGCTTAGTCCACCGGACTTTACATGAGATTTCATTCTTTATGTGGCCGCATCTCAAGAGACTATTGGCATGGTCTTGGTTCAGGTAGATGATGCACTTGTCGAGCATGTTATCTATTATCTTAATCGAAATTTAGTAGATACTGAACTAAGGTACACCCACGTAGAAAATATGGCACTTGCGACTGTTCATGCAGTCCAGCGGTTACGGAATTACATTTTGCTTCAAACAACCAGCGTTGTAGCTCACATCAATCTGTTTCAGTTCGTGCTATCATGATGCCTTATCAGGGGTAAGTATAATAAATGGATTGTGATCCTTTAGGAATTTGATCTCGAGTTTGCTTCTGCAAAATCAGTGAAATCATTGGTGTTCTCTGAGCTTATGTCGGACCTTCCACGGCTTGATGAGGATGTCATTCATGAAGATTCCTTTGTGGATGAACACTTATTTCTCATATCGACCGAGGACCCTTGGTATGGGGATATCATTGTGTATCTCCAAACGTTGAAGTTTCCTTCGCATTATTCATGAGACGAGCGACGGCGTGTGAGACATCACACTAAATATTATACTATCGTCGGTGACACTTTGTATCACTGAGGAAAGGATTCCATTCTCCGTCGTTGTTTGACTCACGAAGAAGCGGAATGTGTACTTAATGATTGCCATGCGGGGGCGTGTGGCGGTCACTTATCCGGGCTTGCTACAGCCCAGCGTATCATGCGAGCAGGTTATTTTTGGACTACCATCTTTAAAGATTGTATTAACACTATGAAGAGATTCCACCCTTGCCAGGTGTTTTCTCGGAACATACACTCGCATCCAACACCCCTCCATCCGGTCGTCACTGTCGGTCCCTTCACTAAGTGGGGGGTAGATTTCATGGATTGCAAACCAGCTTCGGCTGGGGGGCATCATCATATTATTGTGGCCATGGATTATTTTTCCAAATGGGCTGAGGCCATGCCTACTGTAAAAGCTGACGGTGCCACTACAGCCCATTTCGTGTTCAACCAGATTATCACTTGGTTCGGTATCCCGAGAGAGATTGTCACTGACCATGGCAGTCACTTTCAAAACAATATGATGGAGGATTTGTCTCTCAATCTTGGGTTTCATCAGGAACACTCGTCTTCCTACTATCCTCAAGCGAATCGTCAGGTTGAAGCAGTAAATAAGTCTTTGAAGACCATTCTCCAACGTACCATCCAACAAAGCAAGACCAATTGGCATATCATGTTATATCCTGCTTTTTGGGCATATCGAACCGCAGTTAAGACTGCCACTGGGTTCTCACCATTCCAGTTAGTTCATGGTGTGGAGTCACTTTTACCGATTGAATGCGAAATCCCTTCGCTCAAGCTAGCCATAGAGCTCCTCCCTAATACGACGGAGAATGAGCAACGTTTAGTACACCTCGAGCAACTTGATGAGCACCATCGAGATGCCGATGTGGCCATTGATGTTAACAAGCGTTGTGTCAAGGTTCAATATGATAGGTCTGTCCGTCCCCAACAATATGCTGAAGGTGACTTGGTACTCTTGTATGACCAATCTAAAGAACCCCTGGGGGAAAGCAAGTTCAATCCCATGTGGCACGGTCCTTACATTGTGAGGCGTGTCCTGGAAAAAGGAGCCTATGAGTTAGAATATTACAAGTGAGTTGTCTTGAACGAGCCTAGAAATGGGCTCTACCTCAAGCGGTATTAAACTTGAACCTCTGGTTCAGGATGATACTTTTGTATACTATTGTATAGTTTTTCTGTACATAGTTTAGGTTTCCTTTTTGGTTGTCGGGTCTGCTGATTAGCCTTTGTTTGATTGATAGATGTTAGCAAGATGTCCTACGTTCTTAGGTTTCGCGGATGGTGCTAGCCGACATACGCAGCAACTTACTTCTGCTTCCTGGGTTGTCTTTTCACCTGACCATCTAGTTGTGTCCTCGGAGGTGCTTGTCTCGGTCCTACATCTAACAATGTGGCTGAGTATAGTGTCATTGTTGAGCTACTTCGGGATGCCATTTCACATGACATCCAGTCTTTAGAAGTCCACCTGGATTCACAACTAGTTGTGTCTCAGCTGAATGGGAAGTACTATGTATGAGACCCTACATTACTACGGATATTCCTTAAGGTACGACTCTTGGAGAGACATTTTGTTTCAATTACATATAGTAGGTTGCAAGCATTGTGATGCGTAGAACATCATCGGTCTGGATGCCTGATGTAGTGCTTTGGATCCTGTGATCCGCACCAGAGTTGCCACAATGATCTTTGTACTCAGATCCGTTATGGCATTGATTGGCACTTGGCTTCCCACTGCTCATGTGTTGGAAGGACAATACCGCGTTATGTACTCTTGCACAGTGATCCCACCACCCACGGTCCGTGACCGAAGACTAGCCACTTCCCCTCTACGGGACAAACCGGTAATAAAATATATATCCTCTACATCTAGTGTCAATGTTTTCCCATTGAGAATGAAGTGTTGAGCATCCACATCCCAGTAGTTGATCAAATGACGGAGTAGTAGGTTTTGGGCCCTTAAGCCCCCGAGACTCCAGTATTTATATAAGCCACATGCTTGCAATGCTTGTTGCGCTTGCAAATCATTCCGCACAGCCTCATCTACCTGGTCATGCTCTCGTTCTCTCCACTCTAGAACCATCCTAGAGTGCAAAGCAAGAATTTTTTAGTCAATTTCATGTTTAAAAACTTCTTCACGACCGTACCCGTGGGCTAGATTGTAGACAATTGAGGGTAGATGCGGGAAGTCAGTTTTTTGACTGCGCGTTTGATGCCCTACCCGCGACCCGCATACTTATAGCCTGCGAGTAGCGTCGAGGCCATTTAGGGCTTGGCCAAACAAAAAATCCCACCGACGAAAATTGAAATGAAAGCACTTAAATGAAAGGTATGGCAGTGACCACTAACTTGCTCCAGATGGTTCGTTGAACGGTCGCTTGTAGTTACCACAATCGGCACTCGAAGTTTCAGGTGAAAACTTACCACTAAACTCCAAATTGGTGAATAGTGCAAATGAATTGAAAATTACAAAATTTTATTTCTATTTATAATTTTCTAGACCCACTTTTCTATAGTTTTTGCCATTTTGAGCCGTTATGAACTAATATCGTGTCATGGAGTAGTGTTTTTTCAATAGATTTCCTCGGCAAGAGTTGTTCTGAACCATTTCACACCTACGGCAGGTACGTTTCGCACCTGCCATATAGGTTAGATGCCATTTTCACATGCATTATGCATTTGACCCTTTGACCATTTTCATAAACCCTAGGAGCGACCCCGCTTCGTGACAAACATGGAACCTTCACACTGTTATAGAAGTGTCATCATGTGGCGGTAGGGCTTTCCCGAACATGGGTACCCTAGTTAGAACCCCGTTATGCATTTTGGTGCCCATGGTGTTGTTTGTCCTTGGGATTAGGAGTCCTTTGTAGTCACGCCATGACGTTGCGATAAAGACTCATACTCTACTTTGTCTTATGCTGGCCATCTCCCTTAAGGACTCCCCCCTATTATATCATGTTGTGATTGCATTGCATCATCCTGCTTGTTGCTTGAGCCTTGTGCCGACTCCCGCTTACTCAGTTGTTAGCCCGGTGCCTGAGCACTTTCCCCTGTCGAGCCCTGTAGAGCTTATATTTACCCTTCACAATTTAATGACCTTTTGACCCTGAGGGAACGCACCCCTGAGTGTCCACATCCTGCATGCACTTCCTTGCATTGAGCATAGGTATGTTCCACTGCTTGGGACTAGTCTGCTAGCTATTTGACACTCGTTCCCTCGCCTTTTGTACTATAAGCAATTTTATTCTTTTTCAAGCTTTTCCCAAATATGAAAAAGACCAAAAAAAATCAAATATTCCAAAAAGCCGGACGGGATTATGGTCACTATTTCTTATTGGTAGTTGTTGTGTCGCCTTTGAATAGAGCTTTCATTCCACTCCGTACATTATGAGTCGGGACTATAGTTGGGCCTTAGGAGTTGTACTTGTTTCTCAGTTTTCTCCACCGATTGGTTAAGCTTCCAGTCATTATGGATCCCTTTGTAATGCCTCCTGCATTGCATAGTTTATGTCAAGTCTATGCTGCCTGAGTCTATCCATCTGCTCATGCTCTTGTTCAAAGGAAGTCCTGAAACTAGTGTCGGCCACTCCTCAGATCTCTTGACTATTGCATGTCGGCCATCCTTATTGAGTCAGTCCGTTTCACCTAAGATCTTCCAAATATTTCAGCATTGCTGGTACCCCATGTTGGTTGATGGGGGATTCCTTAATTCCCTCCTTCCAGCGAGTCTCATTCCGTCAACTTCAACTCATTTATTCTGGGACTTGAGGCTTAGAGTTCGGTTGAGTACCTTGAGGCTTGCAGTCATTAGTGGCAGGTTCTCTCGCCATCGACAATTTTGGGAATACATCAATATTCCCTGATCGATGGATTCATCCTAGTGTTCGACTTCAACCCATTTATTCACACTCTGATGATTGTGCTCTGTGCCTTGATGCCCATTTTCATTATTGGTGGGTCATCTCGCGTCTGTTAACGGTATACATCATTGATCGGTAATCAGACGATATCTCATCAGGTTCGACCCCAACTCCTTTATTCACTTGATGGTACTTGCACCGTCGAAGACTTGTGTAGAAGACCCCAGGCGATTGTGGCATTCAGTATGCTACATATGACTTTAACTTTAGATCTGAGATATCACCTCTCAGATTTAAGCAGTTTGTACCTCCAGTTTGCACCAGTTGTCTTATTTTCAGCAAAAGATGATATCTTAATGTAGAGGGATCATCACTATGATCACTTATGACATGTATCTACTTATGTACTGCCTATTCATGGCCATTGTATCAGATTGTTGTACTATACCGATATGTATCTAGAGATATTATTGTATTATGACGAGTGAACCATTCTTTCCACTTGTGTATCCATCACTCCAGTTCTGATTTTTATAATGTATTTCGGCCATCGTAGCACATTTCAGTCTCTAACCTCACACATTAGGGGGCATCTGTTACACAGAAATATTCCACCCTATGAGCATCAGCATTCTTTGGCCTATAGGATCCATTTCAGTGACTCAGATCCATTTTTATCCTTCAGTGATACCAGTTTTCCCTATTTTTGTTCCTGCCCACATGCTGCATCACTATAGCATGCGTACCCATGAGTTGCATCACTATAGCCCGCGGGTATCAAGTAAAATGGTAAAAACCACTATTAATTACTTTTTATTCCCAAAAAGCAGTCATTGGGTGACCTTTGGCTCTCCATCTTCCCGAATAACGCCTCGATGTGTCCTTTCACATACCTTTGAGAGGACTGTATATTGAGCACAAATGGCTTATGGACGGGATGAAGAAGAGAATAGTAACGGCACTCTAGTGGATTTTTTCCCTATCTTGAGTCTGCACTCATTGAACCTTGTAGTTGTGAACCATTTATGTTCACCTTCCAAACTCCTCTCTAGTTTGAGTTTTCCATTCATGGAGGATTGAAGTGGTGGAGGCACAAGTGGATTGATCTAGATCTTGGTTCAGATTGGTTACCGGCAAGAGGTCATATCACTTTGTACTTCTTCTTGTTCATTAATAGAAATACTCATATTCTCGTCCATTCATGGTGTGAATGTTGTTTATTATACATTGGGTTACATTTGCTTATGATATTATGGACCATTGTTATTGATAATGTTAATGCCATTTATATATTATATGTACTTGTTGGATATTGGCTGTCAAGACTAATTTGCAGATTTACAAGTGCGTGGATTGAAAGCTCCAACGGGGATCTACATCAAACGTTGGATCGAGGTTGGTTACATTTCTCCATTATCTTAACATTGTCATTTATAATAGCATTGCTTTGAGAATTGAGTAGATTTCTAGTAGTCATCTATCTATTGTGGTATTCCCAAGCCATAGTGAGTTTTCTCCAATACAATCCCTTGCTGATTGATGCTACGATTTTTGAGGCATCGACAAGATGTTATATATGTCATCCATATCATGGATGGACACGCTCTTGATCTATGTTGTGCATGATATCTCTATGGTGGCTATGCAAACAGTGTATCTAGAAATAGGATGTGCACATAAAGTTTAATGATCCCGGATATCTATCAGTAATGGTGTAGCTCAATCTACGATTCGCTTGATGTGAAGTAAATGTTGTAAATGGAGGTCATGAGTTCAAATCACCCTGGCTTACCTGTGCTCATCGAGACAGGGAGCTACCACCCATAAAGAACTAGTCAGCAGAACCGTAAGACCAAGGCACCCTGTGATAAAATCCGATGGTGGCTATGAAAAGTGTATCCGGAAATAAGATGTGCACATAGAGTTTAATGATCTGTCTGAATCTTTGCAGTAATCTTAATTTGTCTGTTGTTGAGTCGATATTGATTGTCGTGGGTAGTGACCAAAAGGATGAGATTCAAAATTGGCATGGTCTTCTTAATACCCCAGAGATTTAACTTTGGGACGGCTTTACCGTCTTCACTGCAGCAAATTTAAATTTGTGGTGGCGACAGTTTTAAACTTACTCACTTCCTAATCGATGGACAAATCTTTTAATGCGGTAGGTTTTTTCGTTAATCAATGGCCTTTTCTTTCTTTGTCGATGGATAGCAATCTTTTCTTTGTTGCTCGATCTTTAAAACCAACGGCTCGATCTTTAGAATCTTTTGGTTCTACGAATGACGGCTACATCACAAGTTTCCTTCAAAGATAACGAGTCACAGATCTATTGTGGATTTAAAATGGAATGACAGCTAGAACCGATGGCTTGTGTAGCTTCTACCACGATCTCAGTGGCTACAAGGACCAGTACGATTTCAAAGGTAGTTACTAGAAAACATAAGCGGCAACTCTGTAACAAAATGATGGCTCCCTATTTCATGGCGGCAACAAAAAACTATTAGCAATCTTCCAATCTCATTCAACAATTGTGGATCCTCCACCAGTGGCCTCAACTTGATTAGGACGAAGAGTCGCGGTGCCTTTGGGGTGTTTCGTGGTGCCTTTGGGGCACCCAACACGAAGAAAATTGATGATTCAAAGTTTCCATGAGCATAACTCTACCATGCTCTAGCTGCGGTCACCTATTCATTCAAAGAGTAAAACAATATGCAATCTACTCACAAGCAATAATCTATCTACTCTCACCTACACTAATTCTACATATGTATCAAAGGATTATAATTGTAGAATGGCATGATCACAACCCCTCGAGAGCCGGGATTGAACTTTCTCTCATACCATATATATCCAATAAACTAGAAACCCTAGAGACCATACAACAATACATTAAGGGTCCTCGCTCTTATAAAGAGTCTGAGTAACCAAAACCCTAACCCTAATAAGTAAACCCTAAGGCCTAAAACCCTAACTTTTAACCTAAGTCACTTAAGTGACTTTATTACATGTGTAGCCTTATATCTTAAGGGCAAGTTCTCCAAGGCAAGACATGTCCTATTCTTCTTCACCAAAATACAACATAGGGTTTCATCTCAAAACCCTATTGGTCAAACTGCTTTGGAGGTCACCCATAATGAGAATTTCTTGCTCAATCAAGCCTAGAGGCTTTGCTCTACCTGCTATTTGAAACAACTGGAAACTTGTTTCAAAATAAGAACCTTTTGTTGATTCTTTGGCATTCTAGCCTCATTACATTCTTAAAAATACCAAAATAATTTCCATGCATTATGGGGACTACCCAAATTGACAATTGCTGCCAAATTACAGAACCATCTAAATTATCCCATCAAGGTCCAAAATTTCCATTTCCATGAGTCCTATCATCACCACAGCATTTTCTCACAATTAACGATGTCTCAAGGGGTACGATGGGGTCAAGGGAGCTTGCCCCCTTGTGGCTTCTCTTCTCTTTTTTTTTGTAAATCTTTCGGTTTCGCACAATCTGGCGCATAAGTTCAATGCAATTTTCCAACTTGTGGCACCTGAAAATATCCCTAAGAAACTACTGAAATTATCTATTTCGGCAGACTTTTCAATATGCCTCTAATCGGCACACTTTCAATATCTCACCAACCCATTTCAGCGGACTTTTCAATTTTCTCTCGATCGGCACACTTGTCAATTTGTCGCCAACATGTTTCAATGCAATTTCCATTTTGTCGCTGATTGGCGCACTTTTGATTTTTTCTGTCAACCTATTTCGGCGCACTTTCCAATTTGTCGCCGATCGACGAAATTTCTACTTTTTCGTCGACCGTTTCGGCGACTTTTCCAGTTTCTCGTCGATCGACAGAATTTTGAATTTTACGTCGAAACGCCTTTTTCAACAATTTTTTTTATTTCTCGCTGATAGTTTCGGCGCTCCTTTCAGTTTTGCGTTGACACGCACTTAGGCAGAAAACTCAGAAACTTAGAAAAATTTTACTTTCCTCTATGATGATCAGTGCTCAATAGGAAATGATCTTACCTCTACAAACTGTTAGATGTAGCCCATGTAGGCCTAATGTTTCAACCTATTCTCTAATACCACATTGTCATGTCCCCTCCCATGGACCCAACTCAAGGAAGGGAACATGACTAAAAATTTTTACAAACTCAGACCCATTCATTAGAAAAATTCATAGAACAAGTAAAATGCATATGTGTGCAGATACATGACCAAATAAACATAGCAGAATGAAACATTATCCACACACATATCTATCATGCATTCAACATATAATTAGAACAGTCAATAATTAAAAACATTGCAGAATTTAATGCACATAGAGAATACTCATCTTGATGGTGAAGTTGTCCCAAGCAACTAGTTATGCAACTGCAACATTCCACCTATCCATAGGCCAACTGTGCTCATCAATCTCTCAGCACATTTGCCTCCCCCAAGCTGGGCATGATTTCCACAAGGAATGGGAACCTACAAACCTATGCACAGCAAAATGAACACCATATTTAATTCAAGCCAGTCCATAATTGGGTTTATCAAGCCAAATCTGAACCCATCTTCATTTGGGGATGCTTGCACTCAAGCTCAAGCCAAAACAATGGGTACCCATAACTCAAACCACAACATTCTCTCCCACACACAGTAAGCACATATGTTTGGCATAGGAAAACGTTTTTAACTATGGGATTCAAAAACAAGATGTCCATGGGTTTTCCCCAAATCGTGGCCCGTCAAAAATAGATTTTAAGAGGGGAAAATTACCACAGGGAGAAAAACGATTTTTCCATGGGTTTTCCCAAATCATGGCACCACAAAAACGAATTGTGGGATGGGAAAATAACCACGGGGAAGTAAAACAATTTCTCTCCCAAGTATATGAGCATTCCAATGGCTAAAAACAGCCTCTATGGACCCCCAAATCGGATTCCTCTTCTTCCCCACTGTTCTATATCACAAAAAGGCCCTTCTCCCTGTTGAGAATGAAGGAAACCCAGTAAAACCGTGGAATAAAAACACCCCACCAACTAGAACTGCGTGAGAGAACCAAACTAGTTCAAGAATAATGTCTTGGAGAGAAAATTCGTGGCTCTTTTCTTGCCCAATAAGCCAAACACAAATTTCCAAAAATGGTGGCTTGCCCCTACACGGAAATGGGACAGACATACCTCTCCTTTCCCCAAATAATAATTACTTCAACCAACTCTCGGGAAAAATAAATGATTGGGTACAAAAGTCAACATGGGTATTTGATGGTTCATGGGTTCTCTCATTGACACTTGGCTTGACTTGATTGGTTCAAGGGTTTGAATATTTCCCTCTCAATTCCTTGTAAAAATCATGCCCCCATACTCTTGTTGCATTGCTTAGCTAGTTGTGGGTATTTTTACTAAAATGCATATTTACATGATATTTACGGTTTCTATTGCGCCTGGCTAGAACGCAAACCATATGCATCAATTTTAACGTTAAATCGATGGTGGGGCCTTGGCCTTGAGCTCCACACCATGATTTCATAACGATATTACATCATTTACATGTTAAATTAAATGAGGTCAAAATCGAGATATTACAAAGTGTTATCTATAGTTGCAAAAATGCTAGTGAGGAGGTCCTTATGTTCTCAAGATTCTCAAAGGTGGCTTGTTGGAAAGCGTTGGAGGAGATGTTTCGAAAATGTACTCAGGTATAATGTCACATTGTACATTTTCTCTTTGGCTTTCTAATAGATAACTTGGCCTATTCTCCCAGATTGTGTGTTTCTTATTGAAATGTCTCAATTTGTTACTTGTTTAAGTAAATAGATTTAGCCTAACATGATAGTCTAGGAAAGTAGATTGTCTCTTTTCCTTTGTCTACAGGTTCACTTACTTGGATCATCAAGCAAGGATCTAGATCAACAAGGAGCAGCGAGGACAATCACCTTGGCTGAGTAAGACATCTACCTCCACCCACTTTCCTCTTATATGTGCTTGCATATGTATGCTAGATCTAGGAGATATAGAAACCATTTGTTTCTTTTTGTCTTGGATTAGGTTTTAGGGAGCCTTATTATTGTCCATGAGGTTTTCATCCAATCCGTAGGAAGAAAATTATACCACATAAATTGGAGACCATAGTGAGGAACACATCCCTTTTTTTAACCTTTGAATCTGAGTTTGGATTTCTTTTCTCCTCAAAAGTACTTGGTCTTAGATTGTCTATCCACTTTGGCCTTCACTGACAAGCTCTGTGAGTCTCAAAGCTGATCATTTAAATTTTTGATCCTACGGGATATTTTCGCGCCCCCTACTCGGACCACAGAGCGAAAATCCCAATATTTGTGTGCCCCTACAGTGTATCAGAGTGTGAAAATTCCATATTTTTGTTGGGTCTAGGTCACCTTGGGAGCGAAAATTCTCTGTGTGAGTGAAAAAATTGATTGGTTTGCTTGAAATTTGTTTGACTCTCATTGCTAGTTTTGAGTTTCCACTTTGTATTGCTCAATTGTGTGTGAATTTGATTGTATCTCTACCTTCATTTGAGTTTTGGAGTCATTCTTGAAGTCTTGGAAGTGTATTCTCCATTGCGGGACTGTCATAGGTTCCTTTAGCATTTCATCACCTTCTCAAGTCTCTAAATTTGGTCTAAGTAACTTGCATTCATCCTTCAGTTTGTGCTTGAACCATCATGAGTCTTTTTTAAATTAATTGAAGGTTTCTTTTTTTCATTTGAATCTTATGTACTCAAATAAGTTGTTCATTTTGTTCTGGGAAAAAATCCCAATCCCTTGCAGGAGAAATTGGTTTTATGATTCTCTGAAAGCCTCTTTAGCTACTTGATCTACTCCACCTCCAATTTGAAGGTCTCAAAAAGCCTTTTGTAGAGTGTTTGGTTTGCTTGTACTTAAACTTGCTTGGTTTTGGGTTTTTGAGTGGAAAGTGACAAAGAATTTTAATCCTTTGAATGCTTTGTTGCTTCAGCTGAGTTGTTTCCTTTGAAGCTTCTTTGATTTAAGTATTGAAAAGATGTTTAATTTCTCGCATATAATTTGAAACAAGGAGAATTCACCGGTGAGCATTAGTACATTTTAGAAATATCATTGGAAATCAAAGCTTGGTTTTCTGCATTCTAAAGATCCATTACTTTGGTTGTTGAAAATCTATACTTTGTTGAGTTTTGCAATTACTTGGAAAAGTTTCAATATATTTTAACTCCTTTGCTTCAATGCTTGAAATCAGAAAATTTACGATTGAGGGAAGCTTACTTCATCTAGTTTTTCATTTTAGGATCATTTGAAGAAAAAGAAAACAAAAATTTGCTTTTTGTGTTTGTTGAAAAGATTTGGATTTGTTTGGTGTGAAAGAGTGTTTCATGGTTAATTTGGCATTTAATTGAAAAGGAAAAGTGAAAATTGATATTTTATTTTTGGGAAGAGTTGCATTAATGTTTTTCCATTTGGGAAAGAAGAGAACTCCTCCTTAATTAGCTAGAAGTTCATTGAAAGAGAAAGACTTGCATATTCATCCAATTTTCCATGGTTTTGAGTCGAGTCTGCACACCATCAAGTTGCACTTCTGATTCCCTTAAGTAAATAACAACCTCTAAAATTAAACACCTTAACTAAACACACATTAACATCACTTGAGGAAACTAAAAGAACTGTGTAGTTAGGTATGACAGTGGGGATAAGCATACAAACAACTCCCCCTTGTCACTTTACATCTGAAACTTAGAAGTTGTCTCTTAGGGAGCTAAAATCCTCTTGTATTTGTTGACACGGTTATAAACCAATTTGTTGGGGGGCCTCCCATTCCACGGGGGTAAGCAGCAAGAACTGGTTCCGTACGTACTTTGTGGAATACCGCACTCCATCTAGTACTTAAGGACATCAATCCATTGTCTTCCTTGTATTTTCTGGACTCCATACTAGTAGTACAAGGACTAAAAGGAAGTAGCTTCGATAAACCTTCCCAAACATGTCATGAATGAGGTAGCCTAGTGACCTTTCCTTTAGGACTCTTTTACGCGGGATCCCTTTCGGTAGAGGGATATCCCTTGGCCTATATCGGTACATCATTTCTTATTTTCCAACTTGGATTTCATCACCTTGCGGGGGATACGATTTGTTTATATTTCCAACTCTTAGTTAGGTGGTTTCTTGCTCCTTTACCTTATATAGGCTCTTTTTCTTTTTCTAGGTAGTGCTACTTGTTCGCTTTCTGGCCACTTTGTTGTAACTCACTTGCTGTGACATCGGTTGTAGTAAAAAAAATTAGCTTTATTTTTGGCTTGTGTGCCTCTTTTTCTTCTAGATCCACTTTTGCACACTCGGTTTCCTTAGGATTTTTGATATTTTTTCATGAGAATTAGCACATATCACTCATTTGCGTTCCATGGAGGATCCATGAAAATCTCAGAGACAATAAGGATTGACTCCTGAACCATCTATACCTAGGACTAGTCGAAAACCACCCCCACGTACCCAAGCTCCTCCTACTAGAAGACAATTTGGTGGAGAGGTTTTCTCGGTACAATTTAGTGCAACATCGCATGTTACCACTGTGCCACGAGTTAGTGTGGCGCCACAAATTAGTGTAGCACCATAGGTTAGTGCCGCGCCGGAAGTTAGTGTCACACCAGAAGCCAATGTCGTAGCATAAGTTAGTATCGCACCAGAAATTAGTGTTGCCCCAGAGATGCCATCACAAGATGATATCACCGAAGGGTATATCGAATTCATTGAAGAATCAAATCATTTTCCTTCTACGACAATCCAATTAGCTGGAAACTTTAACCAACCATTAGTCTAGTTGGTACCACCAGCTGTTGTACCTACTAGCACTGTTATACCCAACTTCCAAATTGAATCCTCTAGCAGAATACCATTAGGAATTCCAACCTATGAACTTCCCATAGGTCAATAAATTATGGCATCCATATGACCATAAATCGGTTCTTTATCTCACGAATGTGTGGCCACAGACATGTTTAGGCATGATGCCACATAAAGGATGGTTTCCTCGAACTCAGAAATTTCATTGTCTGCCATGTCTAAAGTGGTAGATCCTTCTAATGCAAGAATTCCCCAATCTGCTTTCCGCGATTCCACTTATGGTATGTCATTTGTAGGTCGATCCGTGCCCACAGATTGGTTGTCCACTCAACCCCTACCTGACGACCCGACGATGACGGGTATTTTTGGTTTTTCATCATCATTATGGAACACTACTTTGGTACAAGCACTTAATGATTTTCACACCTTTCCAACATCTGTGTAGTTAACTCCAAAACCTCCCCCTAGAAATTTCCCACTTATATTACCAAGTTAAATTCTTGATCGCTCTTTAGGGATTGTTTCTAGACAAGGGACTAACGTTAACATCCCTTCGTTACCTATAGTTACTGGATGAGGTGCACATTCATCCTCGTGAGTTGGTAACACTTCTGCAGTCACCCAAACTTCCCAATCAATTCCATTTAATACTCTAGTTGGAAGTTCGTGTACTTATTCTGTTGGAATGTCGGTTGTGACTGTAGGTCAATCTCCAGCTACAATTTTTACCATATCTGGAGGACAACCTTTTACCACTGGACCAAGCATGGCCACTAGTCAACCTCCTGCGTTAGGACTATCTTCCTCATGGGGACAACAACAACCACCTACTGGGGGGAAACCTATAGTAGGTAATGAATGAAACGAATCAATTCAACCTTTTTACCCCCCCAACCCTAACCTATATCTTGGTTTACCTTACCCCGACATCGTAAATAATCAATGGATCCCACCCCCTTCGACGCCTCCTCTTAATCAAGGTGTTGCAAACAATCAATGGTTTGCACCCTCTCCGACGTCTCCCTTTCATCAAGGAGTTGTTCCACACCCTAATCAAGGAGTTGTAACCTTTGACGACCGTGGTTTTCAACCATATGGACTCATACCATCATTAGTCGTAGAACTCGGGGGGGAAGTGTTTCCATCCATGTGTAAATCGTCGATGCCCTGTTGGATTATAATATCCTACTTGGTCGAAATTGGTTTTATGTCATGACTGCAGTAGCATCCTCGGTCTTTCGCTTGGTGCAGTTTCCTCATCAAGGAAAGATCGTCACCATCGACTAACTTGAGTTTTGTACCTCGGATATTCATTCCAACAACACTAACAATGTTCCATTGTTGACACAATCCCAACATCATTATGAAGACGTTGGTGTTGGAATTTTGAAAGACTCTTCCATTATCGGAGTCTTCCTAGAGCTTCCACCCCCAGTTTTTGTCATCAACATGATCTCTTCTAGTGTACAACAATCCCACGAATCACATGATTCTTGGGTAGTACCAAGTCCATCTGAATGTAAAATCATTGGTGACCACATGCCTTTTAACTTAAATGAGGCCACATATGATGCAATTTAGTCTGCTTAAGACTATATCAATCTTGATGATCACCATCTGGTAGCATCAAATCTTAACTCTCCATCGTATTGGATGGATTCATCTTTTCCCTTCTGATGATCATATCCTACACACTTTTCCTTTCGATGAGTCTATAATGGAAATAATGAGCATTGATTAACCACCTTGGGAATATCACCATCATAGGTCCTATTTCCTACCCAATCTCCAAACGGTAGAGACTGATATCAAATCCATCGTTTCATCTGATATTGTCCAAAATCCTCAATATCACATCCTTACTCACGATGTGTTATCAGAGGGAAATTTAGCAAACATTATGGAAATTTTTCCTATAAACATATCTGTGAAACATGGTATCGTAGAACATATCCAACTAGGAAAAACTTGTACACCCACTGAGGTGGAATTTTATACATCCTTGTTTAAGGAGTTCTGCGATGTATTTGCTTGGAGTTATGAAGAAATGCTGAGAATTGACCCCTCTATCGTGGTCCACGAAATCAAAATTTATCCTGATGCAAGACCTGTTTGGTAGAAACTCTGACCCGTTCACCCCAAGAAAACCACGACAATTAAGTCAGAAGTTGAGAAGCTTCTTAAAGGTTGTTTTATTTATCCTGTCCCATTGAAAGACTGGGTGTCTAATATTGTTCCTGTAGCTAAGAAACGGTGAACTATTAGGGTTTGTGTTGATTATAGGGATTTGAACGAGGCTTGTCCTAAAGACAACTACCCTACCCCTTTCATCGACTAAATCATCGATAACTATGTCGAGAGTGTCATATTTTCATAAATGGATGGCTTCTTTGGCTATAATAAGATAGAGATACTCCCGTCTTACCAGCATAAAACAGCTTTCAACTACCCGTGGGGAACTTTTTCATATTGAAAGTTACCTTTTAGCCTTTAAAACGTTGGGGATACTTTTCAACAGGCTATGTCCTATTCATTTCACAGTATCAAGCATATTGTGGATACTTATATGGATGACTTACCTACTCATTCTACTCAACGAGATGATTATCCAAATCACCTTAGAGCCATTTTTCTACGGTGTCTCCACTACACGATCTGCTTGAATTCCTATAAATGTGTTTTCTTTGTTGGATCCAATATACTAATAGGTTTCATAATCTCCAAGGATGGAATTCGAATCAACCCACTAAAGGTTGAGGCCATCTTAGCCTTACCTTCCCCCACTGATATCCCAGAACTCCAAGGTTTGCATGGGAAGGAAAAATTTGTGCGCCACTTCATTTGCAATTTCGTTGAGATTACTCAGGGATGCATGAGATTGCTCAAGAAGAGTTTCCCATTTGTTTGGGATGATGAAGCTCAACAGTCTTTCGACAATCTGAAAAAGGACTTGATAAAATAACTCATAATTCAACCCCCCAACTACACATGGTATTATATATTGTATCTCGCAGCATCCACTTCCACCATTGGAATGGTGTTAATGCAGGAAGACAATAGTGGCCAAGAACATGTGATATACTATTTAAGTAAGAGTCTTGTTGATTTTGAAACTCGATACTCACATGTTGAGAAGTTATCCCTGGCAGCAGTCTTTGCTATCCAAATATTTCGTCATTACATATTACTCCGCAAAACAAATGTCATTTCCAACTTCAACCCCATGTACTACATATTGACACGTCAGATGATAGGGGGGAAATACTCTCATTTGATTGTGGTCCTCCAAGAGTTTGATTTGGAGTTTTCAAAGGCTAAATCCAAGAAATCTTGAGTTTTTGTTGAGCTAATATATTCCCTTCCCCGTTTTAATGAAGAATCTGATCCCATTCATGATGATATATTCCCTCCATGATGAGTCATTTTTCCTCATAAGAATGACTGATCCCTGGTACGGAGATATCATTTTATTCCCTCACCCACAATGAATGGCACTGCATTCTCCATCATGCCAAATACTACCTCATCATTGGTGACACCATATATCGTCGAGTCATCAATTCCATTTGCGTCGATGCCTAACCCTCAAAGAAGACGAACATGTGCTTAATGACTGTCACTCTACAGCTTGTGGTGATCACTTCTCTGGGATGGATACATACTAGAAGATTCTATGCACTGGATACTTCTAGCCATCTATCTTCAAAGATTGCATTGAAACGGTTAATAAATTTCCACCATGCCAATTCTTTGATTGAAAGAAGCACTCTCACCCAACTCCACTACATACAGTGATTGTCATAGGCCCTTTCCCAAAATGGGGCATTGATTTCATGCATTGTAAGCCTACCTCAGTCGGGGAGCATAGTTATGTCATCATTGCGGTTGAATATTTTACTAAGTGGGTTGAGGCTATGCCTACATATGTTGAAGACGAAAAACGGCAGCACTCTTCGTGTGCAATCACATTATCGCAAGGTTTGGAGTCCCTCAAGCCATTGTAACTAACCATGGCTCCCATTTTGGGAATCATATGATGACTTAGCTAAGTGCCAAATTGGGTTTTCGTCATGAAAACTCATCCCCTTATTACCTCCAAGCAAATGGACAAGTGGAGGTAATTAACAAAGTCTTGAAAAAAATGTTCCAACGCATGGCGGGGACCCATAAATCAAATTGGCACTTGGAAATCTTCTTGGCTCTTTGGGCCTATAGGACTTCTGTGAAAAATGTGACCGGATTCACACCTTTTCATATGGTATATGGTATGGGATCTATTCTCCCAATTGAATGCAAAATTCCATCCCTCAAAGTTGGCCGTTGAAATATTGCCAAACACTTCCACAGAGAAAGAACGATTTCTATATTTGACTAAGCTTGATGAGACTCGTCGCAACACTACGCTCGCTAACAAAGCTCACAAAAAGAGGATTAAATATCAATATGATAAATATGTTCAGCCTCGCAGCTTCAATGAAGGTGACCTAGTCTTGACTTATGATAAAATGAAAGACAAACTAGGAAAAGGAAAGTTAGAATCCATGTGGTACGATCCCCACATCGTCAAACAAGTTTTAGAGAAAGGGGCTTACGAGCTAGTTGATTGTGATGGTACACCTTTGGGAGAGCCTCGCAATGGGATCTACCTGAAGATTTTTTGTGCATAGGGACACCCTGCATGTACATTGTGTATATAGTGTATTTATGGTGTGATTTTGATTTCTTCTTGCATGTTAGGATCTTGTCTCACCCGTGACTAATTATCTCGATTTGTGCTTTGATGCGCAAATGTCGGTGTATTTTGGATTCGTGGACAGTGCTATTCAACATACTCGAAATATTACTTCTGCAGCATGGGTACTCTATTACCCTATTGATGAGTTGATCTCATCAGGTGGAATATGCTTAGGTCTCACAACAAATAACATCATGGAATACCATGCAGTGATTGGGCTTCTAACCGAAGCATCCTCTCTTGGTATTAGCCATCTCATTGTCTACCTAGATTCCTAACTCGTGGTATCTCAACTAAACCGTATTTACACCATTTTCAATCCCACATTACTTTGTTTACATTGAAGAATACGCCTCCTTGAAAGATCGTTTGATTATATTTTATATCAACACATAGCAAGGCAATTAAACACACTGGTTGATTCATTAGCTAACTATGTGTTAAATTGGCATCTAGCTCATACATACACAATACCATCATCATCAAAAACATGTAAATGATGTAAAATACAAATCATCATAGATAAATAGCCAAGAAATAGGTCCATGTATATATCATGCAAAAAGTTTGATCATGCCACAAAAAGACCAAAACGTGCTAAAATACAAAATTGGGACTATCACCCATACAAAATCAGGACTACTTCTCATACATCATGTAAATGCCGCAAGTACTAGAAAAACCACTATAATTACTATGCCTAATCACAAGGAGCATAGTTCTCACGATAACACACCACCTCCCTAGCAACACGAAGGAGTAACCGGCCTATATGCTCTGGCACACCCACGGTATGCCTCTAGAGATGAAATGGGACCTCAGGAAGCCTCATTGGAGGGACCCCCATGGTCAATCTCTTGAGATTCTTCTCTATATCATGGAGTCCCCCTGCCTAAGCCTCTTCTACCCGCTACTCTTCTCCTCGTTAATGTAGTGGTAATGATCCCACTAGCCTCACTTGTCCTCGATATGTGGCATTACACATGTTCACATTAATTCTTTTGCACAAAAAAATGAAATATTTTAAAATCCAAAAATACACAACTTTTAAGGTCACATACCTGACTCATCCCAATCCTCATCCTACATCAAGTCCAATTCAATGTCGTTACGAAAGTCTACCCTAACATAAGGGTAATCCTCGATCATCACGATCTGCTCCTCCAACCATGAAAAGAAGTTGGAGTTGTGTGATAGGAGTTGAGGCTCACCTAGCCGGCCTGTATAACCACTCCACCTCACCATAGGTGGCTCGGATGAAGGTTGAGGGGGTCTATATATATGTGGGCATAACACTAGCACCCTCTCTAGAAAGAAGGTGACTAGGATGCTTTTGTACCCAAACTGTTTTATCTGCCCTGTGTGACACTTGGTGATTTGATCCTTTATGTTGACTAGGACCCCTTCACACCAATTAAACAAATTTGGTTCAAGACATTCCAAGGCGTAAGTTATTTGGGCCTTGGTAGCATGATGAGGGCCCACACTTCCAACCACCTGAGCAATAGTAAATAAAATCGTCTTTAAAGGAAGGTCCCTCACATCAGTTATGGGTATCTTCCCACTCTTTTTCTGAGATCCCTGCCTGCAAAATCGGTCGATGTAATCATCTATTTTCTCCTCAGTACTGCGGTTCCCTGCTAAATTGAATCGTGCCCCTCTTTTGGAGAGACTGGTTATGAAGTATATGTCCTCGATTTCAATCTCAAGGATGTGCTCCCCTACCCGAAAATATTGTAGATAGGGCTCCCACATCTCTATCAAGTGGTTGAGAAGCGTGCCTTGCTTCCTCATACCTCATGTCTTGAAAATTTTTATCAATCCACACTCCCAGAGTGCAGACAAAATTGAATCATCATTGAGGGAATCCCTGTCATCACCCTCATGTTCTCTCTCTTTCCACTCAATCATGGTTGTTGCTACATCTTGGAAAAAATGATCAAAAGAAGTTATGATTAAAACCTTGAGGCAGTTTCATGCTTAAAAAAATAAGAGACAAGATTTTAAAATATCGCCTTTGATTATTTATGTGCCACTCTAACAGCGCAAAATGTGAAATTTTATAGTTTTCAAACCCCAGTCATGTCCATGAGCACGAAAAATACCATAATTTTTTCACTTCACGATACGTGGGGGACATGAAAATTCCTGAGCATGCAAAATTTAATCTAATTTGGCTTTTTGCTCACCCAAGTAAGCATGAAAACTGAAAAATCAACCATGAAATGAAAAAGAAGAGTAAGAGGACTACCCTAGTTCAAACGGTGGCTCGATCGGTGTCCTGAATCTCTCGGAATCGTCAGTTGAAAATTTGTCTCCAACAAGGGTAAAAATCCTCTCAAGGTAAAAATGGCTTGTTTTACATTTCATTCCCTCTTTATACTTATGGAACTAGTTATTTTTTGCTATGTTCACACTTGTAACCCTTGTTTAAGACGTTTTTCACTTACTCTTTAAGGTTCTAACACTATATTCTAGGGTTTGACAATGTTTGAATAGGACCTTCAAAGGTGTTTACACTTGAGGGAATTTTGAACCTTTTTTAATGACCTTTTGACCTCAATTTTTCTTTTTCATGCTCTGGATCCAAAACATGAAAAATATTCCAAGCACTTTTCACAATTTAGTCGTGGTTGTAAAAGTTAAGTAAAAAGGTGTTGAGTATAGTCTGCTTTACTCATGCTCATAAAACAACAAGGAAGTATCCACCTAGTATTATTTTATCTCTATTTCGGCCTAGGCATATTAGTTTACGAAAAAGGAACCCTAGGGATTTTCCTTTAAGCTCTTTTCAAACTCTCTAAATAAGAAAATATTTCCAAGCGAACTTGCCTCTTTCATGCTTGTTAAAGTATTTGAAAAGTCATCTATCTGGTGGTAGTTTTTTGGACTGTTTAGACTTGTTACAAAAAAGGTATACTCTAGTCAACCATGACTAGAAGATTTCCTCTAGCTATTATTTGTTAGGATATTTAGACACTTAGGAGTTAGTTAAGATCAACTTGTGTAATATATCCGTTAGGGATAGTGTGTTTCTTTAGTATGCATTAGTATGCATTTGTAAATACTTAATCCGACGGTCATGATATGTTCCCGACATAGAGTGATCCGACGGCTCAACTTCTCTTAGATCAAACCTAACCTTGATCTGTGGCTTAACACCCGATTGGTCCATGATCTCTATTTAAATAGCATGGAGGGTCATTGTTTAGTTGATCGATTATGAGAAGCTCATTTGTAACTTTCTTTCTTTGCATAATAAATTGTCCCGTAGAAACTATTTGGCCGGGGCTGTGGAGTGTTTCTCTCAAGAGGGTTTAAACCACGTCAAAACATCGGTGTGTTGATCTGTGATCTATTTATGTGAAGTGGTTTCTTTTGGTGTTCGGTCCTTTGGTAGTACCCTGTGTACCCGAACATGGTATCAGAGCTTTTATGAAGTGCCGCTTCCAATTATGATCTAGATCTTGAACTATTGTTGCCGAAACTCGAAAGGGTTTCTAGTTCTAGTATTTTTGTGCATTTCTGGGCTATGGGAGGTGTTCCATTGCGTCTGGAGCGTCGTTTCCATTGGAAAATAGTTTTTGTTTAATCGAAAACGGCTCCTGGTTGCTCCAAAAATACGTATTTCATCAGATCTAAAGGTATAATGTTACAGTGACGCATTTTTTTATTTTTTGTTTTTAAAAAGAAAAAATCTCATATTTTATCATTTTTTACTGTTAGATTTTTTTGGGTTCAGATTGTTGCTTTCCTGTCTGCGTATGCTCTTTGCCGTGCACCTTGAGCGATCTCGGTAAATCAGAAACAGAAAGGGAAAGTGTTTTTCTCGGCTGCGTATGCTCTTTGCCGTGCACCTTGCGCGATCTCGACAAATCAGAAACAGAGAGAAAACGTAGACTTTCCGAGCAAGCTAACAAGATCTAACTTCACAAATGTGGAAAAGGTTTTTTTGTTTCGATTTGTGGTTTGTTTTGCAGGGGGGCAAAAAGAAAAAGCCCCCTTCCTCATTCCCATATTTTACATACCTTTTAATCTAGTTCACTTGGTTCAAAGTTGCTTTATTCCTTAATAGGTCTTGAGTTCAAGTCTTAGGAAGTTACTTTTAAAAGAAAAAGTGCATGCAATTTCTATTTTCAAGTTAGTTTATTGTAAAAGTGCATCTCACTTAAATAATAAAAAATAAAAATACAAGTGAGTCACTTAAGTTTTTTTTATTGTTGCACTATTTAAAAGTAATATCATTGTAAAAGTGAAATCACTTATTTTACAAAAGTGGTTCACTTAAAGCCACTTTCTTGTAAAGTGATTGTCAAAAGGTTCATCTTGGGAAGAGGGGGGTTCTTTTTTTTGCTAGACATTCTCTAGCTGCCACATCACTATTGGGGACATCTTCAACAATTCTTTGTTCAAGCATAACTTCATCATACAGAGTCTATTTTCAGTGTCGTTTTTTTTTAAACCGCCTATTTTTTCGAGATCATCACATCCAGCCTATTGGTTTATACTTTTACAGCTATTAATTTACAAATATGGCCGCCCCTTTTCATATTCTACTTAACAGTTCCAACTATTTCTCATGGAAATCGCGTATGGAGGATGTTCTACAAAGTAGGGGACTTTTCAGAATTACCTCAGGGAAAGAAAAAGAACCCACTGATGATGATAAGAAAATAAAATGGAAAAATAGATGTGATGAAGCTCGTAGATTGATTGACATGTCAATCTCTACTGATTTGCGATTCCATATATCTGGAATTGATGAACTTAATGCTGCTTGGGACAAGTTGGAATCTGTGTTTGGTAAACACAATGAAATTCGAGGTCATCAACTCGAAAATGAGTTGATTTCTTTAAATCGAAGTGACTTTTCATGCATTCAAGATTATTTATCTAAGTACAAAACTCTTAAACTCTTATGTGCAGAATGTAAGATTGAGAGGAAAGACAAACAATGCATTTATCATATTCTTTCCAAACTTGGACCTGCATATTCTGTTTTTGTATCTACATTTTACTCCATGAAAGCATCCTTGAATGCAGCTAGCTATCAAGAGCCTAGTCTTGAATCCTTCTGTGATTCATTGATTAGAGAACAAGATAAACTCATTCATCTTGGAATAATCAACAATGCAGATACATCTGGGAAAGCCTTATTGTCCCAACAGAAAGAAAAGTCCAAGCCTCCCAAGAAACAAAATTTTTGCAATAATAAGTCAAACAAGGATCCAAAACCCTCTGAATCAGCTCCTTCTTTAAAAAATGGCAAAGGATCCAAGCCAAAAGGCAAGAAGACTGAGCGTCATTGCAACTATTGCAGGAAAGATAATCATGATGAATTTAAGTGTTTCAAGAAGATGGCAGCCTTGGAAGCAGCAATGAAGAAGCACCACATCAACCTAGATTCGCCTTCAGAATCTGCCTCTCATGGACATGCACTTTGTGATTCTGGTTATTCTTATAATGCATCTTCTTCTTCTACTTCAAATGAATGGCTCATTGATTCTGGAGCATATTATCTTATGGCTAAGGATCAAGCCATCTTTTCTACTATACATGAATGTAACACCAAACAAATATTTGTTGGTGATGATAGATCTCTATGTGTTGTAGGAGTTGGAACAATTCTAGTAGATAATGGTCATTTTAGTGATGTACTATGTGTTCCAAGAATTTCCTGCAATTTGTTATCAGTCTATCAGATCACTCATTCTGGTGAAGGTAAAACTGTGACCTTTACACCTCACCAAGTTGTAATCAAGGATTTTCAAGATCCTCCACAGGTCCTAGCTACCGGAATTGTTGATGATATTACCAGGTTGTACAAGTTTAACAAATTTGGGTCATCACCTTTCCCTTCAGTTTTTGTTGCTCATAGTGATAACTTGAGCAAACTTTGGCATGAGCGATTTGGTCACTTAAATTATTGCTCATTGCAACAACTATGTAAAGAAAATATGGTGACAGGTCTTCCGATGGTATCTTGCAGAGATGGTGTTTGTTCCGGTTGTGTACTCAGAAAACATCATCGGGACAGTTTTGACAAATGTGCCTCTTGGCACGCCTCGGTTCCCTTGGAGCTTGTGCATAGTGACTTGTGTGGTCCTCTTCCATCTGCTTCCTTTTCTGGTTTCAAATATTTCTTAACTTTCATTGATGATTACACCAGACACACTTGGGTTTATTTCCTAAAACTTAAGAGCGAAGTATTTAACATGTTCTTGGCCTGCAAGGCCCTTGTTGAAAAACAATCTGGTCATCAAATTATTAAATTAAGATCTGACAATGGAGGAGAATATGTTGACAAATAGTTCACTACTTTCTGCACTGAACAAGGCATCCAACAACAGCACACTGTTCCATATACACCACAACAAAATGGTGTAGCTGAGCAGAAGAACCGCACTTTAAAAGAAATGGCTAATTGTATGATCCAATCTAAGGGACTAAGTCTTCAATTTTGGGCTGAAGCCATAAATTGTGCAAATTACATAGTTAATCGCACCCCCACAAAATCATTACAAGGAATAACACCAGAAGAAGCATGGAGTAAAACTAAACCTGATGTAATTCACTTTCGTGTGTTTGGTAGTGAAGCATGGGCTCACATTCCGGATGAAAAACGGAAAGCATTGCAGCCTAAAAGTGAAAAGTGCATATTTGTTGGATATTCTGAAGATGTAAAAGGTTATAGACTTCTTCAACCACATTCTCATGATATAATCATTAGAAGAGATGTTAAATTTGATGAAAATCTCTTGGCCTGCGAGCCTAACTCAGCGATTATGCCATCTTTGGCCTGCGAGCCTGATTCGACGTTTGTGCCTTCTTCTTCTTCTTCCAACTTCCTTGACAGGTTTCCAACTCCAGTTTCTAATAATGACAGTGAGGATGAAAATCCACCTCCGCCTGCTCATGTTCCTCCAATTGCACCAGCACAAGTGCTTCCTCGATGGGTCCGTTCAACATGTGAAGCAGCTGGTGATCTTGTCGGTGATCCTAGAGATCAACGTCGAACACGTTCTCAGTTTCAGCGAGCCTCTTCTCTTTTGGCTCAAGTTTCCGAGAATCATGATCCAGAAACTTTTGCACAAGCTTCAGGGAATCCAGATTGGGATGCAGCCATGGATGAAGAATATTGTTCCTTAATGGCGAATGATACTTGGGATCTTGTACCTCTTCGAAAAGGAAGAAAACTTGTCAGATGTAAATGGGTCTACAAAACTAAGTATGCATCAGATGGAAGTTTTGAAAGACTTAAGGCAAGGTTAGTTGCCAAAGGTTTTTCCCAAGTTGAAGGGATTGACTACAATGAAACCTTTGCTCCCGTCGCAAAAATGAACTCCATCCACCTTATTCTTTCCCTTGCAGCCTTACACAACTGGGAAGTCCATCAAATGGATGTCAAGTCTTCCTTTTTACATGGTGATTTACAGGAGGAAATTTACATGGAACAACCTCCTGGCTATGTTCAGAATAACTCTAGCCTTGTCTACCACCTTAAGAAATCCTTATATGGCCTTAAGCAAGCTCCTAGAGCTTGGTATGCCAAAATGGATAACTTTCTCCTTGACACCGGTTTTTCTAGATGTCATTCTGACCCCAATGTCTATACCAAGAAAGTAGAACACCATCTCATCATACTTGTTCTATATGTTGATGACCTTATTCTTACTGGTAGTGACCCTAAACTTATAACCCATGTGAAATCCAGTCTTAAAAAAAATTTTGAAATTTCAGACTTAGGACATTTGCATTATTTTCTTGGTCTCCAAGTCCTGCAAACCCAAGAAGGAATCTTTCTTTCTCAGTCTAAGTATGCTTGTGACCTTCTTCGTCGCTTTCACATGGAAGATTGTACACCAGCCCCTTCTCCCTTCCAGTCTGGAGTCAAACTTTCTGCCACTTGTACTTCACCTGAAGTCGATTCCACCTTATATCATCAGCTTGTTGGTAGTCTCTTATACTTGACTCATTCTCGTCCTGACCTTTCCTTTGTCGTTGGTCATGTTGCCCGTTATATGCAGACACCTCATGAAAGTCATTGGAAATCAGCTAAAAGAATACTTCGATATATTCAAGGTACAGTTTAGTTTGGGATTCATTACAGTACAGGGGGGAAACCTTTGTTGGTTGGTTTCACTGATTCAGATTGGGCCGGCGATCCTGATGATCGAAAGTCTACTGCAGGTTATGTTTTCAGTCTGGGATCTGGACCTATTACTTGGGCTTGTAAGAAACAACAAGCTCTTGCTCTTTCTTCAACAGAGGCAGAATATCGAGCAGCAGTTAATGCCAGTCAGGAAGCTTTATGGCTTCAACAGATCCTTTCAGAGTTTGGATTCGAGCAGCAGCAACCTACTCCACTTTGGTGCGACAATCAAAGTGCCATCAAGCTTGCCAAAGATCCAGTTCTACATCAACGCAGCAAACACATTGAGCTACATATGCACTTCATCAGAAATCTTGTTCATGATCGTGTTCTTGAAGTGCTCTTTTTCCCTACAGATGATCAAGTTGCAGACATCTTCACCAAGTCTCTTACAGAAGCGAAGTTTTCTAAACTTCAATCAATGTTAGGAGTTCAGGAACTTGTCATTAAGGGGGGATAGGCTCTAATGCCTCCTTCCTTCTCCTAATAGTGTCACTTTTGTAAATCCTTCAATCCTATCCCAAGTTGTTCTTAAGGTGGGATGTTAGGATATTTAAACACTTAGGAGTTAGTTAAGATCAACTTGTGTAATATATCCGTTAGGGATAGTGTGTTTCTTTAGTATGCATTAGTATGCATTTGTAAATACTTAATCCTACGGTCACGATATGTTCCCGACATAGAGTGATCCGACAGCTCAACTTCTCTTAGATCAAACCTAACCTTGATCCGTGGCTTACCACCCGATTGGTCCATGATCTCTATTTAAAGAGCATGGAGGATCATTGTTTAGTTGATCGATTATGAGAATCTCATTTGTAACTTTCTTTCTTTGCATAATAAATTGTCCCGTAGAAGCTATTTGGCCGGGGCCGTGGAGTGTTTCCCTCAAGAGGGTTTAAACCACATCAAAACATCGGTGTGTTGATCTGTGATCTGTTTATGTGAAGTGGTTGCTCTTGGTGTTCGGTCCTTTGGTAGTACCCTGTGTACCCGAACATCATTTTATACTTTTTCAGGCCTGAGGACTAACTTTTACAAAAAAATCCATCTTGGAGTCTTCTTTAAATGCTTTTCCAGACTCTCTAAATGTGAAAACCACCGATTTTTCCTTCCTTGGACTCGTAAAATTATACATCGAAGGACCCATTCGGGACCGAACCCCTCCTTACTTAGGTTCGTAAAATGTATAAGGTTGGACTCATCCGAAAGATGATCTATATCGAGCATCTGTTATCCTCCTCAAGCTCATTAAAAATGAAGAGCTACTCGTTAAACATGATGGGGTGTAAATGGGAGAATGGACCAAGTTTTACATTATGGAAACTAGTGATTCATTACCTTTGAACATGGCATTTGTTCGCGTCTTTTCTTACAGTTGGGTATACAGTTTGTCTTTGAGTCATAACCAATATCGTGAGTCATCCTCCTCCTTTGAGTCATACAAAGAACTCTTCGGTCATTGTCGTGTTACATTTTGGTTTTTCCTTCTTTAAGTCAATGTTTCCAAGTCATATGTCATGCCATCATATGTTCAAAGGAAAGTGTCAACCTCAGTCAACCTTCTGCAATATCATTAACCTTTCATCCTTGTGCCAGTATTCATTCATATCTTTATTCATCATCACTACCTTGTTTCGGTTTCGTGTCGATGATGTGGGATTCATTATGGATCTCCTTTGACGAGTCTATTTCTGTCGATTCCAACTCATCATCCGGGAATTGGACTTAGAAACCAATCTAGTACCTTGGGACCTGCACACCTCAACAATAGGATTCCTCGCTTTCGACGGTATGTTTACATCATTGGCCTCTAGTTGAAATATTCCATGAGTGTTTGACTCCAACTCATATACTCGCATTCGATGGAATGTACTATGATACCTTGGGGATCATTATCATCATTCGTGATTTCCCTCACACTTGTTAACAATTTACATCATGAACCGGTAATCAAGTGCTTTATATCCATGTTCGACTTCAACACCTTGTAATCTCATGGTTAGAATCGTATTGCTTCAAGTTCGGGTTGAAGACGTTGGGTATTCTCATTATATACTTTACCCAGGTTGTGATGGAGAATTTTTTAGCAGGTTCCTACATGAATATCATGTCATCTACCCCATTTGATGTACTGTCACACATATCCACTCTTGTATTGGTCGTGGTTGTGTCATTATCTCATCATGGATCTGTGCTTGTGTTCTAGTAGACATGATTGTTTCCAGTCATTCAGGTATGGATCCACATTGTATGTTGGTGTCCATGTCCTTAGTCAATATTTTCATGGATCTGAAATGTATTGGTCGATAGACATGTTTTGAATTAGTTTGTTCCGAGCATGGGTATTCTCGCCTCGGGGGTGATAAAGGTATATTGATTCTCTGCATCTCTCCTCCAACCTTTCTTCTGGATATATTTTGAGAATCTCTACTTTGGTAAACTGTTTCGGCCATTACACTTTTCTTACCTCACACATTAGGGGGCATCTATTATACCTCATTTTTTCATCTTTGACTGTACGTGCTTTACTACCATGAAAGCATGCAATTTCACAACCCCCTAGGTGTGTTAGACCCATCATCACATGGTGTATTTACTCCTCATGCAAGTTTTAGAAGTTACTTAACCTAATGGGGTCGAGTGCCACTTCATCAAACCTCCTTAATCCATCAAAAGGGGAATTTCCATGCCCTGCTCAGTTATGGAGGCACGAAAATTACAACATTTTTGTGTTTTTCTCATTTACTTGGGAGCGAAAATTACAACATTTTCACATTCTGATCAGTTCATTGGGCGTAAAAATATTGTTGAGAGGGTTATTCCATGGATCTAGGGATATCCTATCTCGAGGATTCCATCATACTTTTGAGTTTCATTCTATTTTTCCCTTCAAGGAAAGATGGATATCATGTGATCCACTTTATCCTACTTAGATCCACATCCCCCTCTCATGATTCAAATCCTTCTCCATGTTGGTTTGGATTCCTCACACTACTTAAAGGCATAGTGTAAGGAATCATTTTTTGGATTAGAGACATAGACATTAAGTGTAAACTATAGTTGCATAATTGCTAGTGAGGAGGTCCTTATGTTCTCAATATTCTCAAATTTGGCTTGTTTGAAAGCGTTGGAGGAGATGTTGCCGAAATGTACTCATGTATAATGTCACATTGTATCATTTTCTCTTTGTCTTTCTAATAGATAACTTGGCATATTCTCCCAAATTGTTTGTTTCTTATTGAAATGTCTCAATTTGTTACTTGTTTAAGTAAATAGATTTATCCTAACATGCTAGTATAGGAAAGTAGATTGTATATTTTACTTTGTCTATAGGTTCACTTACTTGGATCATCAAGCAAGGAGCTAGATCAACTAGGATCAACGAGGACAATCACCTTAGATGAGGTAAGACATCTACCTCCACCCACTTTCCTCTTATATGTGCTTGCATATGTATGCTAGATCTAGGAGATATAGAAACCATTTGTTTCTTTCTATCTTGTATTAGGTTTTAGGGATCCTTATTATTGTCCATGAGGTTTTCATCCTATCTGTAGGAATAAAATTATACCACATGGCCCCCAAACACAAAGAAGACACTCAACAGTTCATGTTACCCTTCTTATTTGTGTCAACATTTTATTTCCTTTTTTGTCTGATTCATGGTTTGGGATTCATCTAGGCACTATTTTTCATGGGAACCGCATAGGTGTGGCTTATTTTGGTTTTATGTTTTATGCATTGTCAATACCTTGGTCATGTTCTTTACTACACTTGGTGAGGTATCACGACCAATATAGGCAGGAGATTATTTTTTTCCATTATAAGAATAAGACTCCATCCCTCAGCAACAATTATAGGATTATTACCATAGGTATTATTTCGAAACTAGAATATATGTAATGTATTCCCTCCATTTACAAATGCATTTACCAATATTCTCACTGATAACCATAAGGCCTTCATTCCCAGTCTTGATATGCCATCAACGTCATCACTACGAATAGCATGTTCCTCCATGGATGTGCACACCATTTCCAACCTAGTCATAAATTGACACCAATGATGTCAAACCCCCACAAGTTTTAGGAATTTGATAAACCTTGAAAACAATGAACCCTTATTTCATCATTTTATAGTTGCACATTTACTCCCCCACCTTCAGTAGTCAGTGCTATCAAATTCCTCGACACAAGTCACAATCAAGAACCACAGTTGACCATTCATACCTCCATGAGAAATCTACCATCTACAATCTTATTCGTATCATCACCCCCGCCAAGACACCAATGGGGACCTCTCCCTCCAAAGAAACCAATTCTATTCAGATTTTCCCGCATGAACAAGCTACATGGAATTAATTTATGGGGCACCCGTCTTTACGCTTGAAAAACAACCCTTACATCATCATGGAAATAGTTCCCTGACTCACTCAAAGCTGTGGGAACTTCTCCCATCACCAAATTGATTACCCAATTCGCTCAGAACCACGGGAATCCCATCCATCATCAAATTGGTCCCTCGATACCCCCAAAACCGTGGGGACCCCACTAATTATTCTTTATGTACAAATCGTTCCCCCATCCACATGACATTGCACGAACACCCTCTTCTTTTGGAAGCAAACCATAGCCGCCTTTGATCGATGTATTTGAGTCTCAATTATCCTCAGCAACATTTTTTTTTTCGGTCACAATTACTCTCAGTATTGTGTCTCCATCCAAGCCCTTTCATTTGCAGTTTGTCTCCCTCCGTCTAAATATGTACCTTTCTGAAAGGAAGGTTGTCATCCACACTCCCCATGTTTACATCGATCAAAGGAATTTATGATCCCCACGCTTATCAGCCAATATTTCATCAAGTATGTCCATCTAATAGTTGGTTACAAAATAATCTTGGTTCTCAGGATAAGACCCTCATCTTATCATGTACTTCAGCTCTCGTTGATGTCAAATCACAATATTTCGAGAGTTGAAGTAGTTGCAGTTGTACCTTGGTATCCCTTTCAACCACTATAAGGAATCACCTCAAACTTAGTAGGGAGAGTCATTAGTTCTCCCTAACTTAATGTTTTCCCCTATGGTCGATGTCAAAACATCTATCGCATCAGGGGGGGATGTACTTTTGAATTTAGCAGTGTTCACATTCGTAAACCATGGTAGCAGTCCATATGGAACAGTGAATTTCTCTCTCAGGAAGCTTCACAACCACACTGATCCCCCACCCCCATGGGCTTATCATGATCATCAGTAGTACCACTTCTTCAAAACCCCACAGTAGTTCCTGGTTTATTTACTCCCACATGGATTGAAGCCACCTTCATCCATGTCCAACAGTATAGTTGAGTTGACCCCTTGGTCCTCTCTCATTGTAATCACCTTGATAGCATTTCATGAGCATGGGTATACCCACCTTGTTTGTATAAAACACCATTCTTTACTACAGCTCCAACGGTTGTCACCAACAATATTTCCCCATGGGAGGACCCTATCATCTGCATATGATTTGTACTACGGAACATGAGAGAAACATAAGAAACAATGATGCATTATCGGCTCTACAGTACCTTTTGAACCTCATACATCAGGGGCATATGTTAACGTCTAAATCTCGCACACATGCAACATTTCCTCAATTCTTGCAATAAGGCGTCATCAACATAAAGAATGCATTTCATCAAAGACATGCTCAGCATATCCACAAAAATGTTTGATCCTCAGAGTACAAAAGGAATGAATTTTGGGCCACTCGCGCAATGTTTCCTTCAAATGTCGCACTACTACGCAGGATTTATAATTATGTACACGCGCTAGTGTGTTGCACGGATTTTGTTCATAAAGGTTGCGCTATTGCATGAATTTCGTTCATTAAGGATGCTCTACTGCAAAAAATGGGGGAATCTTAACTACCCATGGCTCATTAAAGGCTCATCAATGTCCCATCACCTCCACAATTCAAGTTTGGGGCTCCTTACACTCCTTGTGGCATTAAATAGCCCCCTTTGTGTACTTGGAACCGCTTCATGAGGTGATGGCATTCACATGTGGATCTAGTTGTTTCTTGGCCACCTCTTGGCCTATAAAAGGAAGCCATTGTCATGCAGTTTGTAGAGATAAAAGAAGAGAAAGTTTATTTTGTTGGATTTGTGTTGGATCTTCCTCATAGGCCACCTCTTCCTACCTTTGTAAGCATTCCCAAGCTCCCTTGTAACCCTCCTTCAAGGGGAAAGATTTTCTCTCCATTGTTCTACCATTCACTTAGCATATTGTTTGGACAAAAAAGGCATCCCTAAGGGAGATTTTTGGCTGAAGCCCATAACTCCTAGGTGTTGTATAACTTGAACATTGGGCAATACAAAGTGGTTTGGCATACCTTGGATTTTTGTTGGAGTTTGTATTCTCCCCCCATTTCCATTTTATTTACATTTTGTTTTGTTTTTCTTTATTTTATGTGAATTCCACTAAAAATTGTTAGTTTTCCAGAAATTTCAATCTGATCTAGGATCTTAACTGAGAGAATGACATGTACAGCATATCAATCATGGACACAATAATGCAAGCACACAAGAGACACAAAGTTTCACCGAGGAAAACCAAGAAGGTGAAAAACCCCGCAACTTCCTCAGAGATAGATAGAGCAATGATACAACCCAAGTACAAGAGATAGTCTTCTCTTAGCAGCAGCTTCTCCTCCTCCACAAGTGCACCACTCTCCAATGAGAGTATGAGAGAGAAAGTGAATGATCAAATAGAGTGCCTCCCGCACTCTATTTATACATGACTTGACTTGCCTAATAACCTTTACTAGGTCGGCCTCAACTTAATCACATAACATAATGCTGACAGGGCTGACCCCCACTAGGGTGGTCTAATAACCCTTTTACCCACATGAATCATACAGGGCCAACCCCATCAAGATGGTCTAATAAACCATCAAGTATAAGTTACGACACTTACAATCTAAATGACGACACTTCCGTATAGAGGAATAATAACATCTCTATAGGAATACAAACACTTCTGTATAGAGGAATAATAACATCTCTATAGGAATACAATATACATAGATGAAATACATAGGTGAAATACATTCCAAAGTTACATATACATCAACAAAAATCTCTTGCATGATCACTTCGAGGACAACCACCAACTCCCACAGGGGCTCCAAGGACTAAGGCCTTGCTACATCCTACAAGTCCTAGCTCTATACCAATTGGATGAGTGCACACTTGTGCAATTTTTTCCACAACAATAGCTTCAATGCTGACGTCTTCTCAGTTTCTTGGCTATTGGAAAATAGAATTACACATACCTTCTAAAGACTATGTGTTCTTCCCCCCTGCTTTCCTCGACCTTCGGAGACCCTTGCTTTCATATATTTTTCTTTGCTATATTTTTATGCAATTGCATCCATAATGAAGACATACTACTCTCTAATAGGAAAAAATCTTGTTAGAATTTTTTTTAGACTTTCTCGAGGTTTGAAAAAAAAAATTCCCTGAGGGTCTATAACATTGCTGCCACATGTCAATTTTCCTATCTAGAGGAACTTGGAAATTGTCTTAATGTTCTTTTTTATTTTTTCTAAGATGCTTTGAGCTAGGGCATGTGCAAAAAGAAATACAAAACATTGCATGGAACTATAGTCTAGTAGACATCTCCCCACGTTGCTTGTAGTCATTTGGAATCTCAAATATTGCTTTAAGTATTTCAAAGAACATGCTTTAAAAACAATCCATGTTCTTTGCTTGTTTTCCTTTTCTCATAGACTGCTTCTCTTTATTTTCTTGCAAGTCTTTGCTACTGATTTGCGTACTGAAACATTGTAAAAATTTCGCAGGTGCAATTGACAAAGATATCTAGTTAGGGTGATTTGATATCAGAGAAAAAAATAATAAAGAAACAAAGCCTTTCATTGCTAATGTATTTTTACGTAATATGGAGAAAGACACAAACACAAGCAATTATGCCGGAAGAGAATATAGTTTTGGAATCAAAACCTCTACATGGAAAAAAAATCGATGCATCTTTAGCTACATTTCATTCGTTTTAGCTAAACAATATCCACTATGAACCAGGAAATTGTTTATTTGATGCATTGGCCATTTTGCTACATTCTCCATATACACCAATGGAAATAAGAGAACGAATCGTGAACCATTTTCGTGTTTGTTTAGATCGCAAAGATCCTAAAGCATTCCAGTCAATGCATACAGTTTTGGCAATTGACTACTTGTTAGAATAGCATAATGTGACAAATATTCATGTTTATTTGAACCGAATGTCACAATCCTCTTCATGGCCAAATGAGCAAAATGTATATGGACTCTAGGGTGATATATTTTGCACCAAGTGGTTTTCTAAATGGTTAAATGTTTCAATCGTTGTTTGGTCATTGAAAAAAGAGACAGAATCTCTTCGTTTCAATTCTACACAAACAAGATATTGCTAGAATCTATTGTTCCATGATCAAAGGCCAACTTCTGGTCATTTTGAACCACTTTTTTCATATAGATCAACAGAGATACAAAACTATGATTTTCATATATTTTCTCAGAGCACTAATGCACAATGAATCTCAAAATATCCAAATTGATCTTTTTTTATTTTGAGCAAGTGCTTATTCAACAAGGTATTTATATTTCTATACTCATTGAAATTGATTATCATGACTCCTTATTTGAATCTATTTCCAAAATGACAATGTTCTTTGATGGCCAAAGTGTTAGAAATGCAATTGTTGTAATACCCCATTTTGACCCTTAGAACATATTTGTCCTTCAATGTAAATATTGTATACATGCAATGTGTGCTTTCCCTATTGTGGAGCTCAAGG
Organism: Larix kaempferi; assembly: GCA_027924585.1. Classification (NCBI taxonomy): domain Eukaryota; kingdom Viridiplantae; phylum Streptophyta; class Pinopsida; order Pinales; family Pinaceae; genus Larix; species Larix kaempferi. The sequence continues at coordinate 6,926,876 of BSBM01000125.1, read as the reverse complement.
CCAAGGCCCCACTAGAGGATGCTCAAGTTTTATGTAAAAGGCAAGTATTTCACATTATGATTATCCATGTGTTATTAAGCCATGAGGTATTGTAAATGATGTAAATATTAATATTACAATAAAATACCAAGAAAAATGGTTATGGAGGCAACCAATAAGAGGGGGGCATGTGTATCCACTAGGGAGAGGTGATGGGGTTGTGGGATTGGACCATATAGTGCCAAATTTCATCCTTGGAACCCATTTGACCTTCCTTGCTGACATTTATTTCTGCTGCAGAGGGTGGTTGAAGAAAATGTTCATTGAAACCGATGGAGTGTGGGAAAACCACGAATTTTCGGATGGCAGGGTATGGGGATCTGTTTTCCTTGACCCACACGCCACTCTACCCTGGGAATTTGTATTCCATGATCCCCATTCCATCAAGCGCAAGAAACCGGGAGTTTTGAACGCAAAGAACAGAGAGAGGCGAATAGTGAGAAAGAAGAAAATCATGATTTCTGAAAACCCCAATTTTTCAGTGCCAAATATGCCTAGAATTTGGTGTGGGAATATCGATCCAGTAGGGGGTCCGTTGATCTGAACCCTAGGGAAATTTGCATCGTGTGAAATGCTCAAGAACCAATGAATAGAACCCTATGTTGATAGCCGATAAACCAATTGCAGGATTGAATTGTTTGGTCACAAAAGTGAAAGAAAAACCCAAGTAGAAAGGACAGAGAAAGGATAGCACAGAGGGTAGGGTTGCTTGATAATCCCAATGAAGGATATAGTCTCAAGTATCCAGAAGCTTGGACCTTTCTATGCCCACCCTGAAGAGCACTGGAGGGAAGGTATGGCTTGAGGGACTATGGAGTAGTGAAGGGAATACTTCCTTGTGTTGGGTGTGGTAGGTATTGTGGGTGCCAAGATTTTCTGAGTGTGAATTGAGATTCCTGTAGCTCTATGGTTGAGCTCATTGGCTTAGAATCCTCCTCTCTTATTCCTTGAATGCTTGATAAACCCAACTGTGAGTGTTGGCTTAGCATGTGTGTTTGTGAGAATCCATGGCTGTGAGTGAGCCTATTTTAGCCCTCCTTAGTGGATACACAGCCCAACTAGGGGGTGGTCTCTCAGCTGAAAGAGTATAGGTTGCACAGATACCTATGGATGGGTGGAACATTGCTCTCACATAGCCAGTTGCTTGGATTATTCACCTTATAAGATAAGTGTTCTCTATGGTGTTAAGTGATGTTAATTTCCTATGTTGTGTTTCCTTGTAATTTCAAGTTAATTGAATGAATTTATCATATGGAAGTGATCGGTATGAAGTTTTTGTATGAGCCTAACCATGAAGATGATTCATTTGTTGTTGTATTATCATTTTTCTTGTGTTAATATGTTGTAGTATTACATACTGTAGATGCATTAACCAATATTTCATTCCACTATGTTTGTTGTTATGCATTGCACATATCCTTAGTGGGATTGTACTTCATCATATGATCTTGGGGGATGAGTTAGACCCCCTCTGATATGTTCATGCACCCCTCTATGATCAGATGCAGGAAGGGACCTTGGCCGGGTGATTCTAGGGCTTTTGACAGTGGGGTAAAGAGGTTTTGATGGAATTCAAGGCAAATTTTTTATTGGAAATGAGGCATGGTCAGAGTCCTAAGGCGTGGCAAGGGTCGGCCACACCATCCCATAGAACTCTCCAAGATCTTTCCAACAGTACCGAGTTTTCTCAAATTGGTTTAAGGATGAATAATTTATTGGGTTAGGAAGTTGGTTGTAACAGAGCATGGCCAGCTCCCGACTTTCTGCATCCGCATTGTGGAATGCGGAAGTCGGGGGCACATTTCTGCAATGACAAGAATTTTGGTGCTCCGCATTTCCAACTTCCGCACTGTAGAATGCAGAAGTCGAGATCGTGTTTCATTGGCGCCAGGAATTTTTCCGCTCCACATTTCCGACTTCTGCACTACGGAATGTGGAAATTGGGATCGTGTTTCTTTGGCGCCGGGAATTTTGGCACTCCGCATTTTCGACTTCCACACTACAGAATGCGGAATTAGATATCGTGTTTCATTGGTGCTGAACATTTTGGCGCTCCACATTTCTAAATTCTGCACTGTGGAATGCAAAATTTGGGTTCGTATTCCTTCGATGACGGGTAATTGGCACTCGACTTTTTGAGTCCCGCATCGCGGATTGAGGAATTGCGGAAGTTGGAGAGGTGTTTTCAATGCTGCGTATTTTGGAGATTCGATTTCTGACTTCCAACTTACATCTATGGATTACGGAGTTGCAGACCAAGGATAATTGTAGCTGTGTAAAAAGATCAAAGATGCAGATAAGTTTTGAAGGAAAAAAAATGTATCAGGCTGTCTCCCATCACCTCTAAAGGGCACCAAGGGGATTGGGGATGTGACAGAATGGTATCATAGCCCAAGGTTGCAGCACTAGAGTTGCTTGGGCCAAAGTAGAAGGCACAATAGCTTATTAAATGAATTCCATGAGTTTATTTCTGTTAAAAATGGATGTTCTATGTGTTATATGTGTTCTTATGATGTCTAATAAACACCTCTATGATGCACAGAGCTTGCAGCTAATATCATTTGAGAAGTGTAGTAGAGAGTAGAAGGAAAGGGGTAACGAAAATGGTGACCATAAATGACGCCCAAAATCCTTTTGATCATGATGAATATGTGCTAGGAGAAAATGTGCAAGAAGATCATGCTGAAACCGAATCCAATGGAAGAAGGGAGCAAATAACCCCTCAGAACTTGGTTGAAACCATGATAAGCTTCAATGAAAGGTTGATGAAGGCTCAGGAAGAACAAAATCAGCTCAATGCTTCCATTTTGCAGAGCCCCACCGATATGCATCAGAGGGAAAACCTTGTTTCCAACCCAAGAAACGTAGGTAGAGAGGGAAGTGGTGCAGAAAGTCGCTCTAGTGATCGTTCTAGGAAGAGGAATCCAAGCCCAAGGAAGATCTTGGTGAGCAGAAAGTGCAACACACCCTCTTCAAGATCTTCTTCCATCCGGTCGTGTGAATCAAGAGGTCCTCGAAGAATCCCTCGGCATACTTCTAGAAGTTTTGAAAGAAGAAATAGATCCAAAGGGATGCCACAGGGATAATTTAGGAAGGCAAGTCCTCCCACATTTGATGGAGAATGTAATACTAGCCAAGAGGTAGAGGCATGGCTTCTTGGGATGAAGAAGTACTTCAGGATCCATGACTACTCAAGAAATGAAAAGGCTAGAATTTCCATTTACAACCTAAGTGGCGGAGCTTCAATTTGGTGGGAGCACCTCATGCAAGTGAAAGGAATCAGTGAAAGAAGGATCATGTTGGGAGAGATTCAACAGGTATTTCAAGGAAAAATACCTATCAGCTAGGTATTATTACAACAAGAGGAAAGAGTTCAATGAACTCAGGTTGGGATAGAAGTCTATGGATGAGCATGTCCACAAATTTTTGGAATTGTTGAGGTATGTGGACTACATCAAGGGTGAGAGGGTTAATATGCAGTGTTTCCTTGGGACTCTACCTCGAAATTTTAGATATAGGAATGATTTTTTTGATCCATCAAGTCTTGATAAAGCCATTATAATGGAAGTGCATTGCTATGAGCAGAGCAAGGTAAAACAGATGTCCACCCAGCATGGAAAGAAATCCAAATGGGAGGTTTGAACAAAGGAAAAGTGGATTCAAGCCACCATTCAAAAACCAGCCAAGGATTTTTTAGCAGGTCCAACAAGCAAGAAGTGGAAACAAAACAGCAGTGGCATCAGAAAAAGCACCGAAAGGGCCACTTCAGTGTTGGGGATGTGGAGAAACCATGTGCTTAGAGAATGTCCACATCGGAGGGAGAATCTCAGAAGTTTGCATAACTTAGAAGGAGCAGCTACAGTGGAATATATGGCAAGGGAAGCACCTAGAATCTATACAACATTGGATATTCATCAAGCAAACTATGAGTCAACACTGGTGGAAGTCGAAGGTAAGATTTCTAAGAAATCCATTTATGTTTTGATCAACCCAGGATCTACTCATAGTTATGTTTCTCCAAAGGTGGTTGAAGGTTGTTCTCTTAGTAAAGTGAAGCATAGTAAGTCTTGGCTAGTTCAATTAGCCACAGGTACCAAGAGAAAAGTGAGTGAAGTGATGATGGAGTTCCCCATGGAGTTGAATGGACTCCTCACGCATGTAAATCTGAATGTCCTACCATTAGAATCTTATGATGCTCTAATTGGTATGGATTGGTTGGAAAGGCATAGAGACAAGATATATTTCTATGAAAAGGTACTTGAATGCATTGATGAAGAAGGTAGACCCGGAATGGTAAAATGAATTCCCAAGAAATTTTCAGTAAGACATATTTCAGCCTTACAGTTGAAATTTTTTTATAAGAAGGGTTTCCAATTATATGCATTGCATGTATTAGATTCATCAGAGGACAATGGGCCAAAGATAGAAGACTTCCAGTTGTTGCAAGAGTTCCAAGATGTGTTTCCTGATGAAGTACCCAAACTACCACCCAAGAGAGATATTTATTTTACCAAGAGAGATATTGATTTTACCATTGACCTTGTTCCAGGAGAAGCACCAATTTCCAAGGCTCCTTATAGAATAAGCACACCAAAATTGGTAGAGTTAAAGATGCAGCTACATGAATTAATGGATAAGAAGTATATCAACGAGTGTATCTCCTTGGGGAGCACCAGTTTTATTTGTTAAGAATAAGAATGGGACTTTAAGGCTGTGTATTGATTACAGGAATCTCAATAAATTAACAATCAATAATAAGTATCCATTTCCAAGGATTGATGATTTATTTCAAATGAAGGAAGATAGAGTATTTTCAAAAATTGACTTAAGGTCTGGCTATCATCAAGTTAGGATAAAAGAAGAAGACATCCACAAGACAACTTTCAGAACAAGATATGGTCATTATGATTTCACAGTGGTGCCATTTGGTCTTACCAATGCACCTGCTACATTCATGTGTCTCATGAATAGTGTCTTCATCAAGTATTTGGATAAGTTTGTGATAGTTTTCTTAGATGCCATTCTTGTTTATTCCAGGAATGAAGAAGAGCATGATGAACATCTAATAATGGTGTTGCAAGTTCTTAGAGAAAACCAACTATATGAAAAGCTGAGCAAGTGTGATTTCTATCAAAGGAAGGTACAGTATTTCGGTCATGTCATTTCAGAAGATGGAATTGCAGTGGATCCAGAAAAGATTGAAGCCATAATGGATTGGCCTACTCCAAAGAATGTTTCAGATGTTAGATATTTTATGGGTCTTGCAGGATATTATAGAAGGTTCATTGAAGGATTCTCCAAGATAGCTCATCCAATTACATCATTACAGAGGAAGAATATTAAGTTTGTAAAGTTTGGAAAATGCGAGAGAAGCTTTCAGCAATTAAAGAAGTTGCTTACCAGTGCTCCTATTTTGAAGATTGCAAATCCAAGAAAGGATTGTGTAGTGTGCATAGATGCTTGCATTGAAGGGATAGGTGGATTATTCATGCAAGAAGTATTTGTGATTTTCTATGATTCAAGGAAATTGAAAGAGCATGAAAAGAATTATGCCTCACATGATTTAGAACTGGAAGCCATAGTACATGCTCTCAAGATGTGGAGACATTATCTGTTAGGAAGAAGTTTTTAGCTTAGGACAGATCACATGAGCTTGAAGTATTTGTTTGACTAGCCAAACTTGAATGCTAGGCAAGCAAGGTGGATGGAATTTCTCTATGAATTGATTTTGAAATTAAGCATGTGAAAGGTAAGAAGAATAAGGTTGCAGATGCTCTCAGCAGAAGGTTTCATGTTGTAGTAGTAAGTATGTGCAAATCATATTTGAAGGCAAGAATTCTTGAATCCCAAGCCAGTGATGGAACTTACCTTCAAATTAAAGAGAATTTGCAGCATGGAAATATAGATGAAAGGTGTTCAGGATATCATCTTAGTGAAGATTATGTTATCTTTTATCAAGGTACTAGACTATATATTCCAGATTGTGCATATTTGAAGAAGCAAGTGATGGATGAAATACATCAAATGCCATACTGTGGAAATCCAGGATATCAAAAGACAATAACAGCATCAATAAAGCAGTACTTTTTGCATGGAATGAAGAAGGACATATCAAAGTACATCTCTAGGTGTCGAAAATGCCAACAAGTCAAGGCAGAACATCAACATCTAGCAGGATTATTGCAGCCTTTGCCCATTCCAGAATGGAAGTGGGAAGTGATTTATATGGATTTTATAACAAGATTTCCAATGACAGTAAGGAAGCATGACTCAATTATGGTAGTGGTGGACAAGATATCAAAGGTATCTCACTTTATTCCAGTCAATTCCACTCATAAGGCAAGTGGCATAGCCCATGAAGGAGATATTTAGATTGCATGGATTTCCAAAAGCAATTTTTGGAAGGGACTATTTCAGGAATTGGGAACTCAGTTGAACTTTAGTACAACATATCATCCTCAAACATATCAATGTCCATCAGGTTCTTGAAGACATGCTAAGGATGTATGTGATGGACAAACCATCCAAGTGGGAGGACTACCTACACTTGGTAGAATTTGCATACATTAATGGACATCATGCATCATTGGGGATGAGTCCTTTTGAAGTATTGTATGGAAAAAGGATGCAGAACCCTAGTAAATTGGGATAATCTAGTGAAAAGGGTAGTGATTGGGCCAGAGATGGTCAAGGAAATGGAACTGGAAATTGTTAAAATCAGGCAGAATTTAAAGGTAGCTCAAGACAGGCAGAATAGTTATGCAGATATGAAAAGAGTGCATAAGGAATTTAATATTGGGGATCATGTTTACTTGAGATTGAAGCCAATAAAAATTCCCCTAAATTTGGGGAGTTGTGCCACGTTGGAACCAATATATTGTGGGCCATTTGAAGTCCTTGATAGGATAGGACCAGTTGCATATAGGATTGCATTACCTTCTAACATAAGAGCTCATAATGTTTTCCATGTTTCTTTGCTTAATAAATATGTACATGATCCTAATCACATAATTGATTGGAATGTGATACAGGTGGAACTAGAGGGAGAGTTCCAAGTGGAGCCTATGCGCCTCATCGACAAGAAGGTCACATTGCTCGAGAACCGAGATATCGGACAGGTGAAGGTGAAATGGAAGCACCTTAGTCCCGATGAGGCTACATGGGAGCTAGAGGATTCCATGACAGAGGCATTCCCATTTTTGTTCAGTTTTGAGAACACCAAGGATGGTGTTGTTCTAAGGGGGAGGGAATTGTAATACCCCATTTTGACCCTTAGAACATATTTGGCCTTCAATGTAAATATTGTATACATGCATTGTGTGTTTTACCTAGTGTGGAGCTCAAGGCCAAGGCCCCGTTAGAGGATGCTCATGTTTTATGTAAAAGGAAAGTATTTGAAATTCTGATTATCCATGTGCTATTAATTGATGCAAGGCGGGTCGGTCGGACCTTCTTGCTTAACAATAACACACGACACACACACGTTCACATGAACTGGATGCAAACAGGATGCCAGAAGTTGGCTTCTATTACTTCAATCAATTAACGGTTACAATGCAAAATGCAAGGGATTTGAACAACTAACTGGTCAGCCTTAGTCTTTACAATATACAGAAGTAAATATGTGATTTCACTGTGTGTCGATCTTCAACCTCTCAACGTTCACTGTGGAACTTTGAGATATGGTTATGATCTCTTGTGCACTCAGCTGATGAGTGATTGTTCTCTCCAATCTATTGATCAACTCCCGAGTGACTGATCCCCTTCTCTTTCGATCCTCTGCTAACCAAACTCTTCTACTCTACCGTTGTTCATCCTAAGATCCACTCCAGTCCCCAAGACACGCTTCCTCTATCCTTTGAATCCTCCCGATCCTGCCGACCTGCAGTTGTCAGCACCTATGTTGTGATGTACAACCTCTTCCCGTGGAGACATATAGCATGTCTTCAACCACCTTTAATAACTGCTCATAACTTCCTTAGTAACCCCGAACGGCTACCAAGTACTATGCGCGTCCTTTTGACTCTGCTACTGTAGTCAGGCCGATCTCCTGTGTTAACCATATTGTCTTCCATCAGCCTTCGAATTATCTGTTGACTTCCTTTCACGTCATTGGCTTCGCCAGTCTGCCCCTTCCTCCACGCTTGGCTTCCGCCTCAAACCTGTCGGTGTTGTTGTTCGACAACCTATCGACACTTGACCTTTCTTCTTCTGTCAAACGCACATCGACGACTCTTTCTCGACTTATTGACTTCGATAGCCAATATTCCTTCCGCACCAATGGTCATTGGCAATCCCCCCTAGTCGACTTCTTATGTCGATCAACCTTGAATGCTTTTCCTAGGCCCCGATGCTTCTGCATTAGACTCCCCATGTGAAAAAGAACTTGACTGCTCCGTTAGTCTCCTGAAATATTATTCACAAATCCATGTCACCTCCTGCAACTCATCATCTTTCCATCACACTAAGTATTCCTTCTTTCACGAACTGCGTGTACACCCAACTTCGCGTTCTTCTATTACTTCTACGATTTATTCTTTATGTCGGTCTCGAATCTGCACTGTCCAGTCGATGTTTGACACTTTCGTGCTTCCGCTACTTGAAACTTCTCCAAACTTGTACATATCTGAGACATTGAACGTTGGTGAAATGTTGAAGTCCTTCAGCAGCTCAAACACATAAGCATTGTCTGAAATCTTCTTCAGAATCTTACATGGTCCAATCTTCTTTAGCTTCAGCTTCTTATATGTTCCTGTCGAAAATCTCTCCTTCCATAAATGTGCATAGACTAAGTCTTCTTTGTTGAACGATTGTAGCCTCTTCTTCATGTCGGATCTTAACTAGTAGGCTGTGTTTCTCTTCTCTATGCGCTTTTACACATCTTCATGCACTTCTTTCATGTGCTCTGCGAATGATTCTACATCCACGCTTTTCCCGATTTATGTCAGAAACTCAACCAAATATACCACTTCATGTGGGCTTCGTCCTTGAACAATCTGGAATGGGCTCAAACCTGTCGACCGATTCACATAATTTTTGTACGCAAAATTTTCTTCTGCCAATATGTTCTCCCAATGCTTGGGTTTGTCAGTCGTCAAACACCTCAAAAGGTTTCCCAAACTTCTGTATACCACCTCGGTCTATCCACCTGTTTGTGGATGATCTACCGAGCTAAACTGCAACCTCGTGTCCAGTTTCTTCCATAGGCTTCTCTAGAAATGCCCCATAAACTTGGTATCTCTGTCTGACGTGATACTCTTCGACAACCCATGCAATCTCACTATATCCTTGAAGAATAGTACAACCATGCTTGTGGTGTCACTTGTCTTCCGACACAGAATAAAGTGTGCCATCTTCGAAAATATTTCAACTACAACAAAGATTGAGTTGCTTCCCTACTGTGTCTTCGACAATCCTAGCACAAAATCCATGCTTAGGTGCTCCCATGGGGTATTTGAAACTGGCAATGGTGTATACAACCCTGTATTCTGACTTCTTCCCTTTTCCAACTGGAAAACTTGACACTGTCTTACCCACTTACTGACATCTGTCGTCATTCCTGGCCAATAATATGTCTCTTCGACCAATGCCTTGGTCTTTTTTATGCCAAAATGAAATGCTAATCCGCTGATGTGCAATTCTCGGATCAGTTTCTATAACATCCCCTCCCGTGGACCCAATTCAAGGAAGGGAACATGATACCGATATGTGGGGCTCTTACATAAACTCATCCCATTCATTAGGTTCATACAAATAAAATCTAAAGTGTGCAGATGCAAATCAAGCAATTATGCACAGCAGAATAAAACACCATCCACACATATTTCTCATGCATACAACATATCAATACAATCATCAAATAAAAACATTGCGGAAGTAAATACACATAAAGAATATACTCATCTTCATTGTGAAATTGTCCCAAGCAACTAGCTATGTCGCTGCAACGTTCCACCCAACCATAGGTCTCTGCCCATCCTGTATTCTTTTAGCACTCAGAGACCACCCCCGATTTGGGCATGATTTCTATAAGGAAAGGGGGACATTCATACTCATACTCAGAGAAATAATCACTGCATCTAAGCCAAGCTAGTCCACAACTGGGTTTATCAGGCTAAATTGGAAACCTCTTCATTTATGGATGCTTTCACTCAAGCTCAAGCCAAAGCAATGGAGACCCATAACCCATACCCCAACATACTCTATATACACACAGAAAGTACAATCATGGGGCATGGATACACATGTTTAACAATGGGATTTACAAACACAACGGCCATGGGTTTTCCCCAAATCATGGGCACACCAAAAGCGAACTGTGGAAAGGGAAATTCGACCACAGGGAGCAAATCCGATTTCTCCCACATGTTATGAGCATTCCAATGGCCAAACCAGCCTCAATGGAACCCCCAAATTGAGCTCTCTTCTTCCCAGCAGCTCTGCAACACAAAAACACCCTCTTCCTAGCTAGAAGACCATGAAAACCTAGAAAAACGTGGCTGGAAAACGCCCAAATAGCTCCAAACTCGTGAGGGAGAGAAAACTAGTTCATGGGTAATGGCTTGGGGAGCAATTCATGGCTCATTTCTTTCCCAAGAAGCCAAAAACGATTTTCCATGAAGGGTGGCTTTCCCACACCCGAATTTGGACAGCCATACCTCTCCATTCCCCAAGGCACTAACTACCTCAACCAACTCTTAGGAGAAATGAATGATTGGGTACAAAATTCAACATGGTTAGTTGAGGGTTTTTATGGGTTCTCTAATTGACACCTGGCTTGAATTGATTGGCTCCAAGGGTTTGAATATCCCCCTCCCCCAATTCCTTGTAAAATCATGCCCCCATCTCTTGTTGCATTGCATAGCTAGTTGTGGGTATTTTATTAAAATGTATATTTACATGATATTTGGAATTCCATTGTGCCTGGCTAGCACATAAACCATATTCATCACTAAATCGATGATGGGGCCTTAGCCTTGAGCTCCTCACCATGATTTTATAACAATATTACATCATTTACATTTTAATGCAATGGGGTCAAACTAGGGACATTACAGTTTCTCCCTCACGAACCCTTTGGGATACAAAATTGTTGTCCCCTAAACAAGTATACCTCTTGAATGAAATAATCCAAGTATGGAGTCCTGTCGACACTCCACGGTTCTCGACAAGCCTCCCATGCTTTCGCAAAATCCTCATCGGTCGCATACTCCATCTTCATCGACTCTATTCCTGTTGCCTGAACTATCGTCATGTTCAACAATGCAACTCTTCGACTTAGTACGTCGGCAACCTTGTTCAAATTGTCCGACTTATGTTGCAACATGAAGGCATACCCCTACAGGAATTCGACCCATTTCATGTGTCGTTGATTCAACTTCGACTGAGTACTCAAATACCTCAGTGCTTGGTGATTTTTGTACAACACAAATTCCTTGGGAAACAAATAATGCTTCCACTTCTTCAACACTTAGACAATAGCATAGCATTCCTGGTCATAGACCAAATATTTCCACTTCACATCATCCAACTTCTCACGGAAGAATGCAATTGGTCGGCCCTCCTGGCTCAACACTGCTCCAATTTCCATTCCACTCGCGTCGCAATCGACTTGGAAAACTTTGTTTAAATCTGGGAGCGCTAACATTGGGATCTCATTGACCTTTTCCTTCAACTTGTCGAAAGCTCTCTGGGAAGCTTCCATCCATTTAAACTCCCCTTTTCTCATGCACTCTGTCAACAATGCACAAATCCAACTGAATCCACTGATAAACTTCCTGTAAAAACTGGAAAGTCCGTGGAAACTTCGCACTTGAGTCGCACTTGTTGGTTCCAGACAATCCAAGATTGCCTTCACCTTCTCTGGGTCCATCACTAACCCTTTGCCCGAGATTACAAATCCCAAGTATACCAGTTCTTCCTTCATGAAGAAACACTTTTACAGTTTCACCATCAGCTTCTCTTCCTGCAACTTCTGCAATACTTGTGGAATGTGCTCCAAGTGTTCCGTCTTGGTCGACTAAATATCAGGATGTCGTCTAGGTACACTACGACGAACTTTCACGAGAGTGGCTTTAGTACCTCATTCATCAACCGCATGAATGTACTAGGTGTGTTAGTCAATCGAAATTGCATGATTAACCACTCATATAACCCTTCCTTCGTCTAGAATGTTGTCTTCCATTCATCTCCTTTTCTTACCCAAATCCGGTGATAACTGCTCTTCAGGTCGATCTTTGTGAAGTACTTCGCTCCACTCAAGCAATCCATCAATTCATCCATTCTCAGAAATGGAAACAGGTACTTGATCGTGATCTTATTGATAGCTCTAGAGTCTATACACATCCTCCATTCTAAACCTTTCTTCGGTGCTAATATTTCTCGTACCGCGCACGGACTCAGATTCTCGTTGCTCAATCCTTTGTCCAACAACTCCTGGACCTGTCGATTTAGGTCCTGACTCTCTGCCGAAGTCATTCTATGCGGTGCCTTGTTTGGCATACTCGACCCTGGAATCAAGTTGATCTGATGGGATATGCTTCTCATCGGTGGCAATCCTGTTGGCACTTCGTCGACTACTATGCTCCTGAACTCGTCAAGTATATTTTTTACTTCAACCGGAATCTTCTCCATTGTCGACCTTTCAACACATGGTCCTTTCGAAATGATGGTGAAACATCTCAACTGATTTTCCTCTTCTGTGAGGAATTCCTTGGTTGAACACATCAACACTCGCTTCTCTCAATAGTTTCTCTCACCCTACTTACAGTCGGCTTGGTACTCTTGTTTCGGCTTCAGAGTCCTCCGCGTGCCATTTTTTCACACTGTGATTGTGTTGGCTCGACCATCATAGATCATCTTCTGATCATATTGCCATGGTCTCCCTGACAACATATGACATGCGTCCATTGGGATTACATCGCACAGTACGTTGTCTTCAAGCTTCCCGACCTTGAAGTTAATCAGTAACTGTCTAGCTACTTTGACATGATGTCCTTTCTGCAACCAATATATCTTGTAGGGGTGTGGGTTTTCCCGACATTTCAACCCCACTTTGTCGATGACCTCCATCGACACAACATTCTCTGTATTTCCACCATCAACTATGGTCTTGCAATACCATTCGTTGATCCGCAATCTAGTTCGAAAGATATCCTTTCACTGTGTCGGCTCTTTCTCTTTGCATCGTTCGTCCTGAGCCAACGTCCTCCTAGTCGTAATGGCTCAACTCTTTCTCTTTCCATCATCACTGCTTTCGGATGTTGACTCTACCCTCTCGTCGACTTGCTCATCTCTTCGACGTCTTTGTTTCAAATCCTCTGCAGCATGAAGGTTCTCTGGGAATTCATATGCCTTGTGTCCAACTCTTCAACACTTATAACAAACCACAGCTAGTTTGTCAGCTCCTTTTTTGTCGGATGGACCACTCCGATCATACGCACCTCAACCGTGTGTCTCCCATCCATCGCATTGATTTTCTTGCGCTTTCTCTCTAGTCGATTTGCCTTATGCACATCGGTTGTCTTCGATGGCTTCTCTCCTGGTTCCGCTATTTTGGCCTTTCACAGAAACAGTCTTCGCACCCCAACCAGTTATCCTGCCTCCAGTCGATGCGTATTTCCTCGACAGTTTCTGTTCTTCCTTCAGAGCTAACTGGTAGGATTCACCGACCCCTCTGAACCTTGATAGGATCAACTCGTCCTGTATGGCATACTTCAAGTTGTTTACATATCTCATGATAGCTTCTTCTCCTTTGTCGTTCTACCCCGACCTTATTGACAATCTATAGAACTCTTCTGTGTATTCCTTCACGATCATCTCTTTTTCTCGAAAGTTCTGCAACTTCTGAAACAAGGAAATTACATGGTCACTTGGCAAGAACTTCCCTTTCATCTTGGAGACCATCCTATCCCAAGACTTGATTTTCTCCTTGCCTTTCTTAACTATGTTATCCTGCACATTATCCCACCACAATGAGGCATGACCCTTCAACCTCAGACATGCAGTCTTAACCCATCTGGGGTCCTCGATCTGCTCTATGTCAAAGTATTTCTCCATTTATTTGAACTAGTCGATCAAGTCTTCTTGATCCAGACTTCCAGAGTAGATACGTACATCTATCTTTGTCCGACTTCTCATTTTCGTCAGAATCTTGATGAGTTTTTCTTCCAGTTCTTCCCCTGCTGCTTCCTGTGCTTCCACCTCTTTGACCTCCTCCTCGATGTGGTAAAATGCATCAGGAACGCATCCACACCTTTGGATTTCTTTGATCGCTGCAACTTCACTAGTCAAACTTCGCATTGTTCACATGCATTCATTGAACATTTCACGATCAACTGTGACTGTTGCGTCACTCGCTCTTCGTCCCACTCCATGGACATTAACGCCTTTGTGAGCCATTTTCAACCGCATCTGAAACTCCCACTCATCCAATCACAACTGAACTTTCACAGGTTGTGCACAACTCTACCCAACCGTAGCTGGATTTTTTAACACACTCGACTGGATTCTACTTCCAGCTTCCGATACCAATTGATGCAAGTCAGGTCGGTACCGCTACTTCAACTATACTTTGCTTCTGGGCTCTGATACCAACTGATGCAATGATTTTTGGTCGGACCTTCTTGCTTAATAATAACGCACGACACACACGCGTTCACGTGAACTGGATGCAAACAGGATGCCAAAAGCTGGCTTCTATTACTTCAATCAATTAACGGTTATAGTGTGAAATGCAAGGGATGTGAACAACTAACTGGTCAGCATTAGCCTTTACAATATACAGAATTAAATGTGTGCTTTCACTGTGTGTCGATCTTCACCCTCTCGACGTTCACTGCGAAACTCTGAGCTATGGTTCTGATCTCCTGTGTGCTCAGCTAATGAGTGACTGTTCTCTCCAATATATTGATCAACTCTCGAGTGATTGATCCCCTTCTCTCTCAATCCTCTGCTGACCGAACTCTTCTACTCTACCGTTGTTCATCCCGAGGTCCACTCCAGTCCCTGAGACACGCTTCCTCTGTCCGCCAAATCCTCTCGATCCTGCAGACCTATAGTTTTCAGTGCCTCTGTCGTGCTTCATAACCTCTTCCCATGGCGGCATCTGGGATGTCTTCAACCACCTTCAATAACTGCTCATAATTTCCTTAGAAACCCCGAACGGATACCAAGTACTCTGCTTGACTTTTTGCAGGTCCTTTTGACTCTGCTACAGTAGTTGACCCCATTTCCTACGTCGACCATACTGTCTTCCGTCAGCCTTCAAATTATCTGTCGACTTCCTTTCTCATCGTCAGCTTCACCAGTCCGCCCCTTCCTCCACGCTTGGCTTCTGCCTCAAACCTATCAGTGTCGCTATTTGACAACCTGTCGACACTCAACCTTTCTTCTTTTGTCGATCGCACTTCAACAGCTCTTGCTCGACTTATAACCTTCGACATCCAATCTTCCTTTCGCACCAATGATCGTCGGCAATCCCCATGGTCTACTGCTTATGTCGATCAGCCTCGACTGCTTTTCCTAGGCCCCGATGCTCCTACATCATTAATCCATGAGGTATTAAAAATGATGTAAATATTAAATATTGGAATAAAATACCAAGAAAAATGGCTATGGAGGAAGCCAATAAGAGGGCACCATGTGTATCCACTAGGGAGAGTTGACGGGGTTGTGGGATTGGACCATAGACTTCCAAATGTCATCCTTAAAACCCATTTGACCTTCCTTACTGACATTTGTTTCTCCTGCAGAGGGTAGTTGAAGAAACTATTCATTGAAATAGATGGAGTGTGGGAAAATCCTGAATTTCCAGATAGCAGGGTATGGGGATATGTTTTCCTTGAACTGCACGCCACTCTACCTTGGGAATTTGTATTCATTGATCCCAATTCCATTATGCGGAAGAAACCATGAGTTTTGAACACAGAGAATAGAGAGGGCCCAACAGTGAGAAAGAAGAAAATCGCGATTTCTAAAAACCCCTATTGTTTAGGGCCGAATCTTCCCATAAATTGGTGTGGAAAGTTCGATCCAGCAGGGGGTCTGTTGATCTAAACCCTTGGGCAATTTGTATCGTGTGAAATGATCAGGAACCAGTGAAGAGAACCCTATGTTGATAGCCGAGAAACCAGCTGCAGGATTGAATTGTTTGGTCACAAAAGTGAAAGAAATACCCAAGTGGAAAGGACAGAGAAAGGATAGGATAGAGGGTAGGGTTGCTTGATAAACCCAGTGAAGGATAGAGTCTCAAGGATCCAGCAGCTTGGACCTTTCTATTCCCACCCTGAAGAGCACTTGAGGGAAGGTATGGCCTAAGGGACTGTGCAGCAGTGAAGGGAATACTTCCTTGTGTTGGGTGTGGTAGGTATTGTGGGTGCCAAGACTTTCTGAGTGTGATTTGAGAGGCTTGTGGCTCTGTGATTGATCTCATTGTATTAGCATCCTCCTATACTATTCCTTGAATGCTTGATAAAACCAACTATGAGTGTTGGCTTAGAATGTGTATTTGTGAGGATCCATGGCTGTGAGTGAGCATGTTTTATCCCTACTTAGTGGATACACAACCCAGCTCGAGGGTGGTCTCTCAGCTGAAAGAGTATAGGCTGCACATAGACCTATGGTTGGGTGGAACGTTTCTCTCACATATCCAGTTGCTTGGACTGTTCACCTTATAAGATATGTGTTCTCTATGGTGTTAAATGATGTTAATTTCCTATGTTGTGTTTCCTTGTTATTTCAAGTTAATTGAATGAATTGATCATAGGGAATTGATCGATAGGAAGTTTTTGTATGAGCCTAACCATGAGGATGATTCATTTGTTGTTGTATTATCATTTTTCTTGTGTTAATATGTTGTAGTCTTACAAACTGTACATGCATTAACCAAGATTTCATTCCACTATGTTTGTTGTTATGCATTTCACATCTCCTTAGAGCGATTGTACTTCATAATATGAGATTGGGGGATGAGTTAGACCCCCTTGATGTTTTCATGCACCCCTTTGTGATCAGATGAAGGAAGGGGCATTGGCAGGGTGATTCCAGGGATTTTGATAGTGGGGTAAAGAGGTTTTGATGAACTTCAGGGAATATTTTTTATTGGAAATTAGGCAAGTTCAAAGTCCTCAAGTTTGACAAGGGTCCACACCATGGCATAGAGATCTCCAAGATATTTCCAAGGGTACCGATTTTTCCCAAATTGGTTTAAAGATGAAGAAGTTATCGGCCTGGGAAGTTGATTGTAATAGGGCATGGACAGATCCCGACTTTCCGCATCCGCATTACAGAGTGAAGAAGTTGAGGGCCCATTTATGTAACGATAGGCATTTTGGTGCTCTGCATTTCTGACTTCCACACTCCAGAATGTAGAAGTCAAGATCATGTTTCATTGGCACCGGGAATTTTGGCACTCCCAATTTCCGAATTCTGCACTATGGATTCAGGATCATGTTTCATTGGCACCGATCATTTTGGCGCTCTGCATTTTTGACTTCCGCACTGTGGAATGCGGAAGTCGGGTTCATATTCCTTTGACGTCGATTAATTGGTGCTTCGACTTTCTGAGTCCCGCATCACGGATTGCGGAACTGCGGAAGTCGGAGAGCTGTTTTCAACGCTGCATATTTTGGAGATCCGATTTCTAACTTCCGACTTGCGGTTGCGGATTGCTTCTTTCGGATTGTGGAGTTGCGGACCAAGGATAATTGCGGCTGTGTAAAAATATCAAAGATGCGGATAAGTTTTGAAGGAAAAAAAAATGTATCAGGTTGTCTCCCATCGCCTCTGAAGGGAACCAAGGGTATTGGGGATGTGATAATTGCATAGACTTTCTACAATTGCATTGTCTCAAATGACAATAGAGCATTAAAATGCTTGCGCACATATCTTGTTAAAAAAATGTGGAAAAAAAAATTGGATAGCAAGCATATATTATAAATATGCTAGAGCCATATATCATTGGTTGCATAGAGGTAGATCAATTTTCCATTCAATGGTTGTGTGAGTTATTAGACGTTAACATATACTTATGGGATACTAGGCTGCAAAAAAATTGTTTTGATATTCCATCCAAAAATACCTCATCAAAATTTTTATATCTAATGCAAAATGCAATAGATACATTTCATTTTCATTTTCAACCATGGTTGAAATTTTTTTTGGAAAATCTCCTTTTCCACTGCTCAATTGCATGATAGACACAATCATTTCTAGTGCAATAGAGAAGTATGAGACACAAACAAACAATGCCTGATCAGACCATTATTCAAAAAACAAATCAACAATAAATTGTCTGGTGAATCAAAGAACATAGGTGTAGTTAAAGAAAAAAAGAAAAAAAATAAGCTTTGGCAGAGAACAAAAAAACAAAATCTAGTGACAACAAATATTGGCATATCCTGCATTAATGAACATTTTCCAAAAGACAAAGACAATATGCATTTTTGCACTATCAATGATGTGTCCAAAAACTTGTGTTCCTTGAAACAAGACATACATAGAAAAGGAATTCATGATCATCAAAGACAAAAGGAATCTAAAAAAGGAAAACAAGGAAGTTATTGCATATTAGAATCTTATTAAAGATACACCAATACATGCATGTTCTGTTTGTAAACATTTGCATTTCAAAATATATATATATGCCATTGAATACCACCATATTGGCCTTCCAATATTTGACATCTGTAGAAGAAGCCACATCCTTTTCCCTACATGAACAAATTTTGCAACAAAAAAATAGCCAATGGATAATTGCCAATGTTTGCATTGCCTGCTTGAATTCAACACAACAACCTATTATCATCTGTAGCTATTTTGACTCATTTGGAAGAACGACTAGTTTCACCAAGAATAGTGTTTTAATAGATAAGGAAACTTGGTTATATAAGATATCAACTTGGGCTAACTAGAACAATTATCATTGTGCCTACAGATTTAGATAAAGTTCAAACAACATTTCCTAGAAATCTAGATGATGCTATGACGGTTGCAGTTATTCTAAAGAAAAAAATAGAATACAAAAATACCTTCTTATCTGGAAAAAATTTCCCAAACATAATTATGGATGCACTAAATGACCTATGCAAAACCAACCTTTACAAATTTGAAGGCATGGTTATTAATACTAGCTAGGAGGAAATGTTTAATAAAACAAATCAACAAGAATCAAACACACAGGAAACCATGCAAACAATAGATGTAATCAAAAATGAAACGGACTTAGAAACAATATCTAAAACATTGATACACGGATATGGAGAAACTCATTTAATATACGATTTGGACAATAGAATCATAGAAAATGCACCTTCTAAGAATCTTCTCCCATTGGGCATTTTCCGAGATAAGTATTCTGAAGAACTAAATTTCCCTTCACTTTTACATGGATGCAATCAACCCGGAGATATTTTCGAATGATTTTCTTATCAACAAATAGCACAATGGGAGCTTCAGCATGAAAGTACAGACTTTGAAACACAAACCACAAATATGTTTTTAAGCAGTTAAAGGTGTTATAAAACAAGCTTCCAACACTGCTTGGGTATCAAATCACACATGAGAATTAAAAGGAAAAATATTGCTAGCAAAAGATGTCAAATCAAAAAACAATCTTGAGAAGATACTTAGATCTCCAGTCGGATATCACTCATTACAAGAAATAAGAAAATTACCTGACTACTTTGAAAATATGAAAAATGATCTATTTGCAATGATTCGACAACTTGGTCCACCAACATTCTTTGTAACCTTTACAAGTGATGAACATATTTGGAGGCCTTTATGCAATTCATTACAACAAATTGAAAAATAGAATCTAGAAAAACCACCTGACAATTCTCTAGAAGAAACTATTGACTCATTGATTAGAATACACCCAGTGCTTTGTATCCATTACTACAGACACAAAATAACAGTGTTAGAATCTATAATATTAAAGAATGATATCTGATGTGGGAGCATATGGGCCTAGGAAAATCAGTCGAGGTTGATTGACATAAGCAGTCGACCAGGGGGGATTGTCGACGACCACTGGTGCGAAAGGAATATTGGTTGTCGAAGTCAATAAGTCGAGCAAGAGTTGTCGAAGTGCGATTGACAGAAGAAGAAAGGTCGAGTGTTGAAAGGTTGTCGAACAGCGACACGGACAGGTTTGAGGCAGAAGCCAAGCGTGGAGGAAGGGGCGGACTAGAAAAGACGACAACGCTAAAGGAATTCGATAGATAATTTGAAGGTTGATGGAAGACAGTATGGTTGACACAGGAGATGGGGTCGACTACTGTAGCAGAGTCAGAAGGATGCGCAGAAAGTCAAGCAGAGTACTTGGTAGTTGTTCGGGGTTGCTAAGGAAGTTATGAGTAGTTATTGAAGGTGGTTGAAGACATGCCAAATGTCACCACGGGAATAGGATGTGCACCACGGAAGAGGCGCTGAAAAATGCAGGTCTATAGGATCGGGAGGATTCAACAGACAAAGGAAGTGTGTCTCTGGGACTGGAGTGGACCTCAGGATGAATAGCGCTAGAGTAGAAGAGTTCGGTCATCAGAGGATCGAGAGAGAAGGGGATCAGTCACTCGGGATTTTATCAGTATATTGGAGACAACAGTCACTCATCAATTGAGCGCACAGGAGATCAGAACCATAGCTCAGAGTTCTGTAGTGAACGTCGAGAGGGTGAAGATCGACATATAGTGAAAGCACACATTTAATTATGTATATTGTAAAGGAGAAGGCCGACCAGTTATTTTTTCACATCCCTTGCATTTCGCATTGTAACCATTAATTGATTTAAGTAATAGAAGCCAGCTTCTAGCATCCTATTTGCATCCAGTTCATGTGAACATGCGTGTGTCGTGTGTTATTGTTAAGCAAGAAGGTCCGATTGACCCGCCTTGCATCAGTTGGTATCAGATCCTGGAAGCAGATTCCGGTTGAAGTAGCGGTACCCACCTGGCTTGCATCAGTTGGTATCGGAAGCTGGAAGTAGAATCCAGTGTCGATTGTGTTAACAGCTCTAGCTGTGGTTGGGAAGAGTTGTGCATGACCTGTGAAAGTCCGGTTGAGATTGGACAAGTGGGAGTTTCAGTTGCAGTTGAAAATGGCTCATGGAAGCGTTAATGTCCAAGGAGTTGGACGAAGAGCACGTGGCATAGAAATCATAGTTGATCATGAAATGTTCGACAAATGCATGTGAACAATGCGAAGTTTGACTAGTGAAGTCGCAGGGATCAAAGAAATCCAAAGGCGTGGATGAGTTCCCGATGCATTAGACCACGGTGACGAGGAGGTCGAAGAGGTGGAAACACGGGAAGCAGCAGGGGAAGAACCAGAAGAAAAACTCATCAAGATTCTTACAGAAATGAGAGGTCGGACAAAGATAGATGTATGTACCTACTCGGGAAGTTTGGATCCAAAAGACTTGATCGACTGGTTTAGATAAATGGATAAATACTTTGACATAGAGCAGATCGAGGACCCCAGATGGGTTAAGATTGCATGTTTGAGGTTGAAGGGTCATGCCTCATTGTGGTGGGACAATGTGCAGGCTGACAGAGTCAAGAAAGGCAAGGAGAAAATCAAGTATTGGGATAGGATGGTCGCCAAGCTGAAATGGAAGTTCTTTCCAAGTGACTATGTAATTTCCTTGTTCCGGAAATTGTAGAACTTTCGACAAAAAGAGATAACCCTGAAGGAATACACAGAAGAGTTCTACAAATTGTCGATAAGGTCAGGGTAGACCGACTAAGGAGAATAAGATGTCGCAAGATACGTGAACGGCTTGAAGTACGCCATACTGGACGAGTTGATCCTGTCAAGGTTCAGAGCGGTCGGTGAAGCCTACCAGTTAGCTCTGAAGGCAGAAAACAAACTGTCAAAGAAATCTGCATCAACCAGAGGCAGGATAACTAGTCGGGGTGCGAAGACTATTTCCGTGAAAGGCCAAAATAGCGAAACAAGGAGAGAAGCCATCAAAGAAAAATGACGTGCAGAAGAGAAATCGACTAGAGAGAAAGCGCAAGAAAACCGACGTGATGGACGGGATAGATGTGGTCGAGGTGCGTATGGCCGAATTGGTCGATCCGACAGAAAAGGAGCTGACAGACCAACTATGGTTTTTTATAAGTGTCGAGGAGTCAGACACAAGGCATATGAATTCCCAGAGAACCTGCATGTTGCAGAGGAGTTGAAACCCATATGTCGAAGAGATGAGCAAGTCGACGAGAGGGTAGAGTCAACATCCGACAACAGTGAGGATGGAAAGAGAAAGAGTCGAGCCATGATGACTAGGAGGACGTTGGTTTAGGATGACCGACACGAAGAGAAAGATCTGGCACAATGAAAGGATATCTTTCGAACTAGAGTGCGGATCGGTGAAAGGTATTGCAAGACCATAGTTGATGGTGGCAGTACAGAGCATGTTGTGTCGACGGAGTTCATCGACAAAGCGGGGTTGAAATTTAGGGAACACCCACACCCCTACAAGATATCTTGGTTGCAGAAAGAACATCATGTCAAAGTAACCAGACAGTGCCTGATTAACTTCAAGGTCGGGAAGCTTGAAGATAGCGTATTGTTTGATGTAATCCCAATGGACGCATGCCATCTATTGTTAGGGAGACCATGGAAATATGATCGGAAGATGATCTATGATGGTCGAGCCAACACAATCACAGTGTGGAAAAATGGCACGCAAAGGACTCTGAAGCTGAAACAGGAGGACTAAGCCAACTGTAAGGAGGGTGAGAGAAACTATTGGGAGAAGCGAGTGCTGATGTGTTCAGCCAAGGAATTCCTCGTGGAAGAGGAAAAGCAGTCAGGACGTTTCACCATCATTTCAAAAGGATCATGTGTCGAAAGTTCGACAATGGAGAAGATTCCGGTCGAAGTTGAAAAGATGCTCGACGAGTTCAGGAGCATAGTATTCGACGAAGCCCCGACGGGATTGCCACCAATGAGAAGCATATCCCATCAAATCGACTTTATTCCAGGGTCAATTCTTCCAAACAAGGCACCACATAGAATGACTCCGGCAGAGAGTCAGGAACTAAATCGACAGATCCAAGGGTTGTTGGACAAAGGATTGATCATAGAGAGTCTGAGTCCATGCGCGGTAACAGCAATATTAGCGCCGAAGAAAGATGGAGAATGGAGGATGGGTACAGATTCCATAGCTATCAACAATATCACTATCAAGTACCGGTTTCCATTACCGAGAATGGACGACTTGATGGATTGCTTGAGTGTAGCGAAGTACTTCACAAAGATCGACCTGAAGAGCGGTTATCACCATATTCGGGTTAGAGAAGGAGATGAATGGAATACAACATTCAAGACGAAGGAAGGGCTATATGAGTGGTTAGTCATGCCATTCGGATTGACTAATGCACCCAATACATTCATGCGGTTGATGAATGAGGTATTGAAGCCATTCTTGGGGAATTTCGTCATAGTTTACTTAGATGACATCCTGATATTTAGTCGAACCAAGACGGAACACTTGGAGCACATTCGACAAGTATTGTAGAAGTTGCAGGAAGAGAAGTAGATGGTGAACCTGCAAAAGTGTTTATTCATGAAGGAAGAACTGGTATACTTGGGATTTGTAATCTCGGGTAAAGGGTTAGTGATGGACCCAGAGAAGGTGAAGGCAATCTTGGATTGGCTGGAACCAACAAGTGCGACTGGAGTGCCAAGTTTCCATGGACTTGCCAGTTTTTACAGGAAGTTCATCAGGGGATTCAGTCGGATTTGTGCACCGTTGACAAAGTGCATGAGAAAAGGGGAGTTTAAATGGATGGAATCTTCCAAGAGAGATTTCGACAAGTTGAAGGAAAAGGTCACTAAGAGCCCAATGTTAGCGGTCCCAGATTTCGACAAAGTTTTCCAAGTCGATTGCGACGTGAATGGAATGGCAATTAGAGCAGTGTTGAGCCAAAAGGGCCGACCAATTGCATTCTTCAGCAAGAAGTTAGATGATGCGAAGCGGAAATATTCAGTCTATGAACAAGAATTATATGCTATTGTCCAAGTGTTGAAGAAGTGGAGGCATTATTTGTTTCCCAAGTAATTTGTGTTGTACACAAATCACCAAGCACTGAGGTCTTTGAGTACTCAGTCGAAGTTGAATCAGCGGCACGTGAAATGGGTCGAATTCCTACAGGGATATACCTTCATGTTGCGACATAAGTCGGGCAAGTCGAACAAGTTTGCCAACGTGTTGAGTCGAAGAGTTGCATTGTTGAACACGACGATAGTTCGGGCAACAGGAATAGAGTCGGTGAAGACAGAGTATGCGACCGACAAGGATTTTGCGAAAGTATGGGAGGCTTGTCGAGAACCGTGGAGTGTCAACAGGACTCCATACTTGGATTATTTCATCCAAGAGGGATACCTGTTTAGGAGACAATAGTTGTGTATTCCCAAAGGGTCCATGAGAGAGATCATAATCCGAGAACTACACAACGGCGGATTAGCAGGTCATTTTGGCATCGACAAGACCAAGGCATTGGTTGAAGAGACATATTATTGGCCAGGAATGACGATAGATGTCGGTAAGTGGGTACGACAGTGTCGATTTTTCCAGTTGGAAAAGGGAAGAAGTCAGAATACGGGGTTGTATACGCCATTACCAGTACCGAATACCCCATGGCAGCAACTAAGCATGGATTTTGTGCTAGGATTGCCGAAGACACAGCAAGGAAGCGGCTCAATTTTTGTTGTTGTCAACAGATTTTCGAATATGGCACACTTTATTCCGTGTCGGAAGACAAGTGACTCCGCAAGCATTATTGTACTATTCTTCAAGGAGATAGTCATATTGCATGGGTTTTCGAAGAGTATCAAGTCAGACAAAGATACCAAGTTTATGGAGAATTTCTGGAGAACCCTATGGAAGAAACTGGACACGAGGTTGCATTTTATCTCGGCTTATCATCCACAGACATATGGATAGACCAAGGTGGTAAACAGAAGTTTGGGAAATCTTCTGAGGTGTTTGACAGCTGACAAACCCAAGCAGTGGGAGAATGTGTTGGCGCAAGCAGAGTTCGCGTACAAATATTTTGTGAATCGGTCGACAGTTGAGCCCATTCTATATTTTTCAAGGATAAATCCCACATGGAGTGGTAGATTTGGTTGAGTTACCGACAGAAATCAGGAAAAGCGCGGATGCAGAATCATTCACGGAGCACATGAAAGAAGTGCATGAAGATGTGCGAAAGCGTATAGAGAAGAGCAAAGCGGCCTACAAGTTAAGAGCCGACAGGAAGAAGAGGCTACAATCATTTAGCGAAGGAGACTTAGTCTATGCACATTTGTGGAAGGAAATATTTCCAACAGGAACCTATAACAAGCTGAAACTAAAGAATATTGGACCATGTAAGATTCTGAAGAAGATTTCGGACAATGCTTATGTGTTGGAGCTGCCGAAGGACTTGAGAATTTCACCAACGTTCAATGTCTCAGATCTGTACAATTTTGAAGAAGGTTCAAGCAGCAGAAGTGTGGAAGTGTCAAACATCGACTAGACAGTGCAGATTCCATACCGACACAAAGAAGAAATCGCAGAAGTAATAGAAGAACGCGACGTCGGGCATACGCGCAGTTCACGAAAGAAGGAATACTTAGTGCGATGGAAAGAGGAGGATTTACTGGAGGCAATATGGATTTCCGAAGAAGAGTTCAGGAGATTGACAGAGAAGTCAAGTTCTTTTTCACCTAGGAAGTCTGATGCAGGAGCATCGGGGCCTAGGAAAAGCAGTCGAGGTCGATCGACATAAGCAGTTGACCAGGGGGGATTTTCGACGACCACTAGTGAGAAAGGAAGATTGGCTATCGAAGTCAATAATTCGAGCAAGAGTTGTCGAAGTGTGATCGACAGAAGAAGAAAGTTCGAGTGTCAATAGGTTTTCGAACAGCGACACCGACAGGTTTGAGGTGGAAGCCAAGCATGGAGGAAGGGGTGGACTGGCGAAGCTGACGACGCAAAAGTAAGTCGACAGATAAGTCGAAGGCTGACGAAAGACAGTATGGTCGAAGCGGGAGATGGGGCCGACTACTGTAGCAGAGTCAAAAGGACGCGCAGAAAGTCAAGCAGAGTACTTGGTAGCCATTCGGGGTTGCTAAGGAAGTTATGAGCAGTTATTGAAGGTGGTTGAAGACATGCCAGATGTCTCCACGAGAATAGGTTGTGCATCACGGAAGAGGCGCTGACAACTGCATGTTTGCAATATCTGGAGGATTCGGTGGACATAGGAAGCGTGTCTCAGGGATTGGAGTGGACCTCGGGATCAACAGCGGTAGAGTAGAAGACTTCAGTTAGTAGAGGATCGAGAGAGAAGGGGATCAATCACTCGGGATTTGATCAGTATATTGGAGAGAACATTCACTCATCATCTGAGCGCACAAGAGATCAAAACCATAGCTCAAAGTTTCACAGTGAACGTTGAGAGGGTGAAGATCGACACACAGTGAAAGCACACATTTACTTATGTATATTGTAAAGGCTAAGGCTGACCAGTTAGTTGTTCACATCCCTTGAATTTCGCATTGTAACTGTTAATTGATTGAAGTAATAGAAGCCATCTTCCGACATCCTGTTTGCATCCATTTCATATGAACGTGTGTGTGTCATTTGTTATTGTTAAGCAAGAAGGTCCGACTGACCCTCCTTGCATCAATATCTTATTTGGAAAATAACGAGACTTTTTTTTCACAACTAAATTCCAACAAAGGGGAAATGAGCATGAACATGGATTACTTTGGGTGCAAATGCACCAATTTATGGAAAAAGTTCTAATGTTGAGATTATTGATAAAAAATCATGGATTAGATAGAACTATGACTCATGGTTCTAATTCTCTAATGCTCATGATTTCTTAGATAGTTCTAATGTTCATGATTTTTTGCTCATAGTTGAGACTCGTCATTTCTTAATAAAAAACTTTCTCAAGATTCAAACCCACCATTACACAAGGACATGCAAAAAACATCAAAATTCGAAATGTAGATTCAATTTTCCACTGCCTCCAATGGATATTACTATAATCTTAGATTTGCTTGAAAATACTTCCACTGGTCTAAATGAAAAATCAAAACACATCTTCTCTATTTTCAAATATATAGAATACCCAAAAAACATGTCTTTTGTGATTCTTTTTCTAAAGCTAGAAGTCACTAGGGATGAATGCATTTTTCTACTATGATCTTTGCATGTTCATCCCACCTTGGTACTAAAAAGAGATCCTTTTGATGTTTGGATCAACCCAATTGCAAAGGCAATGCTAGACCTATGGAAATCAAATACAAATGTACAATATGTTTTGGATTCCTATGCCACATCAAGATATGTTAGTTCTTACATAACCAAGATAGATAAAACTATGACAAATGTTTTCAAAAAAATCAAAGAGCAATGTCTTTATGATAATCACGGAAAAATTGAAACAATACAAAAACTTGGAAATGCACTTTTGAGCATGCAAAAAATATCTAGTAGACAAGAAAAAGTTCAAATTGTACTTTCAGTGCCTTTACATTATTCCTCAAAGAAGACATTTTTCATTAACACTGCCCCCGACGACAAAAAAAACAGTTGTCCTAAAGAGGCCATTGCTTTTACAAAAAAAGCCTAATGATTTTGAGGACATTATTTCACTCTCAATTTGGGACAAATACATTGCACGACCTATTGAGATTGAAAAAATTTCTTTAGTAAAATATGCATCTTCATATTCGTGTATTGATACAACTACATGAAAAAGAAATGCACCATGTATCATACTTTATATTTGTTATAACAAATAAAAATATCTTGAGATTTTTTCTAGAGAGAAAATCATGCTCTTTGTTCCACATAGACACAATTCTGTTTTACTAAAAGGAAGCTACACAACATGGTTTGAAGCATATATGAATTACAAAGAGAAAATAGATATCATCGAACAAAAATTTATGGCCAAAACAGCAACAAAGTGGGGCAATATCCACCTCGCAGCTGAAAGAATTGCATCGCGACATGAGGACACATCCCAATATCCTATAGCAAAAGAGAAAAAACTATGTTCCATTCAATGATCTACTACACAAAACTCTATTCCATTCAATGATCTACTCCCAAATATGTTCTAATCAATGGAAGTTAACAACATATGCAACTTGACAAAAAAATACATTTCTTTTAAGCGTGGATGAATACTATGCCATTAGAAGAAAACTCAATAATGAACAACCATCAATAGCGAAAGAAATTATTGCAAGAAAAAAACAACCTTGTAACTCTGATCCATTTGTTCTTGACAAGAGGAGTAGGAACAAGTAAAACTTATACTGCAAAAATAATCTATGATGAGAACTACTATAATAGAGAAATCGATAGTGATCCTTTGAAAAAAAAGGTTTGATAGTTGCATTTACTGGAAAAGCAACATACCATGCAAATGGAATTACAATCCATTCTGCATTGAGATTGCCACTAAGTTCATCAAACATGCTTCCACTAAATTCAAACACACTAGATCTATTGACAAAATATTACAAACAATTGCGAGTATTGCTAATTGATGAATCTAGTTTGATTGGATCGTGTATTGTATACAACATAGAGAAGAGACTTCATGAAATTATGCATGCTCCAACAAGGCCATTTGGAGGTCTTGATGTCATATTTTGTGAAGACCTTTGTCAAGCGCATCATATCCACGATTGTTGTATTTTTGAACAACCAAGATTCAAGCAACAAACATTCCCACATAACTTGTGGCCTGATACCGTAAAATTCTATGAACTAAAAACAGTGGTAAGACAAATCGATCAAGCATTTATATCTATTTTAAATAAAATTAGAACATGCTCTCATACCATAGAATAGATGACATTGATTACTTAAACCAACATTGCTACAAACAACCACCAATAGATTCAACATTTCCCTATATTTTTCACAGTAACAAATACGTTCAATAACACAATTCAAAAATGATATCAATTACGCAAAGAGAGGCATTTACACTTACATCACATTATAGTTAAGTTGACCCGATTGAAAAAAATGCTAATGCACAAAAAACAATGGCATTTCCTTCTACAATACTTCTAAAAAGAACATGCTTGTTGAACTAACCAGGGGAAACTACTTGATTGAATATGGCTTAGTAAATGGTGCAGAAGGCGTGTTTAGACATTATACACAAGGAATTGTTGATATTTTTTGGGTCGAATTTGCAGATCCAAAAGTATGCATAGTGAAACAAGCCAATATGCAACATCTTTATACATATGATATCATGCGCAATTGGACCCCGATCAAAAGAATCACGATATAGGAAGCACTTGAAAATAGAAATAGTATCATGCAATCACAATTCCCAATTCAACCTGCATTGGTATGAACAATTCACAGAGCACAAGGGATAACAATGGAAAATGCCATTGGCATTTGATCCCAAGGGAATTAGGAGACACGGACTTGTTTACACTGTGCTTTCTTGTGTCAAAGATATTAAATGTTTTTATCTTTTAAACAAATTAGAACAAAAGAATTTTTGGATTTGTCCAAAAGTAGCTGCTAAAATAGATGGATTGGAAAAAATATGCAACTTGGATATTTGAATATGAATTACATTCAATGCTAAATGTTGGACATCTACTCATTTGTATTGTGAATGAACATGAACTAATGCAAGCATACATTTTATGTTTGCAAGAAACTCATATACGCATACCAACCAAAGAAACAAGATTTATAAAAAAATACAATTGTCTATTGCATTTTCAGTCCATGGAATCCTTTCATTAATAAAAAAGGGCATTTTCATTATCAAGTCATAAAATTATACAGAGAATTCGAGTGAGGCAATTGTCACTGAACTCAAATTTGGAAACAATGTTAAAGCTGGTGAACATTTACAACAGACTCACATTCTATGATTGATACCCTTCTTCATCTTTTGGAATGCATTTTATGGAATTGCAAAATGAGCACACAAATTCTAATACCTAGTGATTTCAACATTGACATGCTCCAAGAAACAACATCGAAAATGAAACTACAGTTGTTTATGCAAATGAAAGGTTTGACATTGAAAACAACAAATGCAACAACCAATATTAGTTCCATGCTTCACCACTTTTGGACAAACATTCAGCACCATGATATTGATTTCAATGTTTTAGATGCCTATTGGACTTATCACTATGCAACCTTCATATTGATTGTTGGAAATTGTACCTCATATGTTTTTGTTTTGCAAAATTTAATCTTGCGAACAAAATATTGCTTAGTGTTCATCCACTTTTCAAATTCACAAAAAATGTCTTGTTGACATCAGATTCTATTTTGGTTTCTATCCTTGCAAAAAAAACAATATTTTCATCTTTTTTAAATAACAATTCAACGGAGATCAAAGTCAATAAAAACATAAGATATTAAAAAAGAAAAAATCATTTTGCCATAAGACCATTTACCAATAAGACATAAAAGCCAAATTTGAAAAACTTAGGTTTTTGTCGCAACCTTATGCCTCTTTCCCTTTGAACGTAGTTCTATGTTTTAGAGACAATGAACTTGTTACTCAATACACTATCCTTTCTCAAATTATGCTTCAATACTTATACTTTAGCCTTTCCTCATGCTGACAAATACAAAATATTTTAGTTGTTGCAATTTACATTTACGTATTTCAAGTGTTATAGTCAAAATCTCCTCTCTTTTTTTGTCTAAATCTCCTACTTGTTTATGTTATAATAATATTGCCAAAAATTGAAATTGCAATTCGCACTTTGGCAAATGACAAATTATGTTGATGCATTGACATCTTCAGCAAACAGTAATTCTCGCATGTTTTTTCAATGCTTTCAAAGTATTTTGCATGGTTCTTTTGACAAAGCCAGGTATCTAGAATTATACAATGCCTTCAAAGCATTTGTACTTTTCTTGTGGTTTCAAACTTACAATACTTCTGAAAAGTGAATAAACATTGTTGCATATGCCATTAGAGTTTCATGTTTTCCCATTTAACTGGTTTCTAATTAGTTTTCCATATAACTTCATTTATGTTCCTCTAACCTATAAGCATGCATTAATTGAAAACAGTTGTACAGTTATTTGTGCCCATAATGATCTTGTGATTTTATGTTCCAATGGTTCATCTATAAAAAAAAAAATATGTTGCCTATCCATATGTGTTTCTCTCTCATGGTTCATTGCATTGTTCACAATGAGCATGATAGACTCCACTTTTCCAGTAGTGTCTCTTATATTCTTCCTTTTAATCCCGGTAGTGTGTGCATTGCTACAGTTTTGGGAAATAGATCAATGGCCTGATCTGTTGATACGTTCACTTAGCTTGCTCGATATAACTATCATAAAGATCATGGTCTATTCCTTGATTAAGCATGCCATGTCAAACATATTATATATGTCACAAGATTGCATTAGATACGTTAATTTCTTCACAAGGAGTTGAGCCAAGAAACTATATAGCATAGACATGTTTATTTATTGTTTTTGTTGATTATGTGTTGATTGGTTTATTTCCATTGGGAAAGTCTCACAGAAAGTGGGCATAGTTCCTATCTTTTGTAAGTAATTTTTCCAATGTAAGGTCCATCTGAAATCTGATGTTCTGACATTGTTCTCAATTATGTAATTTAAGAAGGAAAATAAAGCAAAGCTTAAACCTGGTATCAAATTGTTATTGCAAACATATATTGTAGTATAAATATCGAAGTGTTGTGTATTTTTGTTATTTGCAATGGTTTTATTAATTGTGTTGGGCCTATTTATTTACTCGACTTTTGCATTAGTTTTGCATCTCTACCTCCTATAAGCAACTTTGCTAGTGTAAAGTATATGTTTATAAATTCTAGAATCTGTTGTTGTTTTCCTTACACTGACATTATTCTGAATTTTATTCCTTGACAAAAAAAAATTCTAAAATATGTTAAGAATATGTGAATGAAAATATAGATAGTAGAATAATTGTGCAAGTTCTATGTATCATTGTTCTTTCCAGAGAGTTTATTAATTTTTTTCATTAGTGGAAATTATGCTCATCGATTTAATTAGGAACATTTGTCATTTCATGTTGCAAAGGAAACATACAATAAAGTCTTCAATTGATCCATGGATTTAAACATGGGGTATGCATACATTAAAAGCAATGCGTTGAAATAAAAAATAGAGTTATAGGCTGACAGTGCAGGTTGGTTTCTGGTTCTTCATTTCTAGAAATTGTGAGCATGGCTTGACCTTATATCTTGCCTAGATTGGCTTCCACTACCTCTCTTTTAAGTATCTATAGTACCTTGATGTTGCAAAGAAAATTTGAAAAAATTCCTATCCATTTAAATGCTTTTTATTTATTTGCTATTGTTACTTGAGAGTTGGCACAAATGTAGTTTGCAGATATAGTTTCAATTTTTCAAAGGATAGTTACAAAGAAAATAGTTATTACCCTTACAAAATACAATGGAAACAACATCAAAGGTCGAGAGTCCAAAAAGGTAATCAGGTTTTCTACTTCTAAACATTTTTGCAAACATGGTTACCCCATCAAAAACATGCTCCCTAATTGCAATATTAGCAAAACAATATAAGAAAAACCTTCTTTGCAAAAAACTTTCTCGATTACAAACTTCTTTGTCAAATGCCATTTTCCATATTTTTTTATATTTTTTGGTCCCTTTTTCTCTTGTGATTTTCATATTAAAGAAAACTCAATTGCAATCGTCTAATATCATTCAGCTATGTTCAACAACATACAACAATGTTTTTGAAGGGGATATTTTGGTAGCGTATGGACCGGGACCGAACAAAATTCAAGTTTCTCCGGTCAAGACACAAATTCTACACGTAGACTTAGTGGACAAAGACGGCCAAATGAAAATTACAATTGGAATAAACGGCAATTTGGTAAAATGCTTTGCTTCTTATTTCTCACCTGGAAAAAGCAATAGGATCATTCGATTCAGATTGAAAAAGAAGGGGCAACATGACCGAGGGGATGCAAAGTACTCAATTGTCATATTGTCAAGTACTATTATTGAGACAATTGAACAAGTTTGCAAAATGCACAAACTTCCCCAAATATGTCTATCAATTAATTGTTGTCATCAAATGAATCTAATGTCATGGATCTGTTGTTGCAGTAATTTTCATTACATGTCAACAAAACAACAGGCGATATGAGCTCTACATCAAATATGGAGAAAGACCAAATGACCACGCAACTGTAAATATCAGTTTTTCATGCATACAACCTTCTTCTCAAATTGTTTTTTAAACTCCTATTATTCGTTTCTTCCAATAAAATAATAATGCAAATAGCTACAAGCATTTATATTTTCTATATAGTTCTAATACCTTCATCCACTTGACGATTTCAACTTCAAATCAATGAAGGCTATAAAGATATTTTCTCCAGATACAAGAACAACTGACATATGATGATGATGCACCAGTCTACTTATTCAAAATCATTGTTAGAAATGGTCCTAAGGGAAGCCACATGATATGGCCTTCTAAAACCATGATTATTGATCCCCTCAATGATGATTATGCAATCCAGAATTTCTTCCAATCATTGAATCAAAAACCCAAATACATTAGCAACACTGCCTTTTTTTTCTTCTATGATCTACAATATATATACATAGTTTATGTGCTTTTCTTGCTGCAACGATTCTTTCTTTGTCCTCAAAAATCAAAACAAAAACGCAGTAGAAACAAATACCAGGTAAACAACACTAAGACAAATTCTAGTTTCAACGTTTATGATCCTAAACCCATTTAGAATCTTGTCAAAAGTTTCATAGAAATATGATCAATTGCAATGCAATATTCCCCAAAACTTGTTCCAAAGAAATCTAGGATTTAGGTTCTCTTGAAAAGTTGTAGGAAGGTCATATATATTTTTGGATATTGCTTATGTAACTCTTGGTGAGAAAAATAAGGCTCAGATGCTTATGTTGAAACAAAACTATGATCTGAGCCACCAACCACATAGAGATGATCATGACATCCATAAAGTTGTATGTCATCATGTCAAAATTAATGGAATGAAAAATCACCATGACATACAGCTATAAAAATAGTTTAAAATGCCTTTGTTGTATATTTAACCAGTTTTAAGTTCTGTCTTATACATCATAACTAAACTGTTGTTTACATTTTGCAAATCCCATATGGCATTGCAAAACTCAACAAACCTTTTAAAGTAGATGCATTGTAATCAACCATTTCATAGACCATTGTTAAAATCTCGTTATCATTATGAGATACAGCTACGCCACAAATCATATGTCGATCTTAAGAGACCAGACATAGCATTAAATATAGAATATTTGCATCCTTCCTTGTATTTCTTCAGTAAAACTTTGAGTTTACAGTTTCTTACTCAATATCCTCTTGGTAAATGGTCTAGTCCGAGGTTGCTTTGAAACCACATATTTCCACATAGATCTTGATCTGTAAAAACATTTTTAAAACCCTTTGGTGTATCTTAAACCAGTTTTAAATTATGTCTTGTTCATCATAGCTAAACCGTTGTTCGCATTTTGACTTTTTCCACTTTTGCTCTTTCCCTATTTATTCCGATCACATTTTGCATAGAGCATCTTTTTCTTTTCCTTCAAAAATCGATCTGCATATGACTCTTGCTATTTTATTATTAAAAATGCACGTGCTTAGAAAAAAAAAACTTTCAATACTGTACAGCCAAAAAAACTTCTCTATTTTGCTTCATTGAAAAAGCACCAATGCTCTCTATTTTTCTCATGTGTCTTCTTATTTGCAACTCTAACGGATACATGGGATTCTTAGGCCAAACAATGCATTTGCAGCGAATGCAAACAACCAATGATTCATAATTCCTTGTTGTGTGCAAATTATAGCCTAGAATGAAACTTAGAAACAAAATACAGCTTAATAGAGTGCACCTTGTAGAATCCACAGCTTAAAGAATGTTTCCAAGCAGTGGCAAGTGTTTCCTACGAAGACTATTCAAAGAGCATCTCCTCAACAGTTTTCAACCTATGAAGAATTTGTCAGCAAGGACTATTTACTTTAGGAATGCACAACAGAGTAACTGACATGAAAATAACTTGATCAACAGCTAGCAAATCGCAAGTTTTTGTCACAACCTTATTCCTATTTCCCTTTGAACATAATTCTCTGTTTTAGGCACAATGAACTTGTTACTCAATACACTATCCTTTCTCAAATTATGCTTCAATACTTATACTTTAGCCTTTCTTCACACCGACAAATACAAAATATGTGTAGTTGTTGCAATTTACATTTACATATTTCAATTGATGATTGGTATAGTCAAAATATCCTTTTTGTCTGAATCTACTACTTGTCTCTATTCTAATAATGGTACCAAAATTTGAAATTGCAATTTGCACTTGTGTCCTTGAGCATTGGAAAATGACAGATGCTAGTGATGCACTAACATCTGCAGCAAGCAGTAATTCTCACATGTTTTTGAATGATTTCAAAGTATTTTGCAGGGCTCTTTTGAAAAAGACATGTATTTAGAATTATACACTACCTTCAAAGCATTTGTATTTGTCTTGTGGTTTCAATATTACAATCCTTCTAAAAATTGAATAAACATTGTTGCATATGCCATTAGAGTTGCATGTTTTTTTCATTTAATTGGATTCTAATTAACCTTTCCATAGAACCTCATTTACGGTGCTCTGACCTAGAAACATGTGTTAATTGAAAACATTTGTAAGTTATAGATATGTTTTCCCACAATGGTATTTTATGTTCTAATGGTTCATCTATTAAAAAAGGAGAATATTCTAAATGTATTTGTCTATTGTATTATTATATTCCTCCTTCGGTAGATGTAATTGATGTAATTGATATTGTAATATTCATTAAAAGAGTCAATGTAAAACCCTAACTGATTAGGTCGCCCTGGTAATATCTAGAAAGAATATTTTATTGTAAAGAGTACAGGTCGGCCCAGTTAGGTGAGATAGAGCCGACCTAATTAGTAAAAGGAAAAGTCAATTGTAAAGTATAAATAGGGGATTGAGTTGCTCATTTGTAACACTCACATCACTCACTCAAGGTATCATAGGACAGAGGGGATTTCGCACAAGTGAAGGAGAGAAGATGTTTTGTCGTGGGGCTTTATCTTGTACTTGGTGAATTCTATATTGAGGAAGTTTTGTCGAAGTTTTCTCTCTTGTGGTTTCCCCGAGAGAAATTTTGTGTTCTTTGTGTTTGTTGTGCTTGTCTTTATTTCAGTGGATGTATTGTTTAATCTTATTATTCTAAACAAAGTGAAAAACTAACATGGTATCATAGCAGGCCTGAAAGAAAACATTATGCAGTTGTTGCATAGGGTTTCCATTTCCGGAAACTAGTCACCTTGGAATTTTCACTATAAATAACTTTTGGAGAAGGTTCGGGATCTGAAACGTGGATAGGTCGAAGCTGAAGTATTCATGTACCTTGTGTGCGAGTTTTAGCCTCATATTCATTGTACATTAGGAGATATGATCCATTCAAATTAGGTTTCCAGCCTCCTCCATAATTCAGTTTTAAAAAGGTGACCTAGGGAGAAATGTTATACCCAAGATACGAAGATCCAAAAAGAATTTTGTAAGATGTTCCAGAAATTGCACGGACTTTAGTTTCTCAGGTGTGAGTTTCAGAACCAAAATATGAAACAGTTACACATGGAATTCTGTACCAGTTCTCTATACTGAAATAGTCCATAAACAGGTCATCTTGGGAAAATTAGCATAAGTTCCACTTGGTGAATCCAATCCTGCTCTAACCTGTGGGGTTGGATAGAGGACGGATAATAATATCACAGGAAGACATTTCAGATCTTGAGGAACATAAATTTCGAAGATACATCATAATTAATACTTGATAAATATGTAGTAGAAATTGAAGAAACTAGGGCTTCTTATTCCAGGAGCTCTCTCCACAAATCAGCTGAAAAAGAGGGTGCATCTAACTCACCTCACCAGGGCGCATATTTCTATCGAAGCATATTTCAATTCTGAGAATTTTCATTTTTGGGTCCACCACTACAGCCCGGAGAACTAGGGCATCAATTTATTGGAATATTTGCTCACAGAATCGGAAAAAGGAGTACTTTTCTCAACTCACCTTGAGGAGGCGCTTATTTTCATCCAATTATTTTTCCAAAATTCTGAAGTTGGAAAATTAGGGTTTCTCTGTCAAACCCTAGATCAAGGTAGAAGCAGTTTCAGAAGGATAACTTTGCTGCTAATTCCTACATCTAATATATTTCCATTTCAGGTTCTCATTTTACCAAAATGACAAACAATATCAAGCTTGATCAAAAGCTTGAAGGATCCGAGAACTTCAGGGCATGGAAATATAGCTCTATCATGCTTATTCTTGAAGAACATGACCTATAAGAATTTGTAAAAGAGGGACTTACAAAACTAGAAGGAGATGAGACCAAAACAATACACAAAAAGAATATGGTCAAAGCTAAGAGGATCATAACTGATTCTATCAAATATCACTTGATCCCTCAAGTATCATCTAAGAAGACTACAAAAGAGATGTTCGATGCCTTGACCAACGTGTTTGAAGGAAAGAATATCAATATGAAGATGACCTTGAGAAGTCAACTCAAGGGAGTGAAGATCCAGAATTCTGAGACTATGCACTCATACTTCTCCAGAGTGTCCCGGATCAAAGAACAAATAGAAGCTATTGGAGACATGGTAGAAGATGCTGAAGTTGTGATGACCACTCTGAATGGTCTTCCTAGAGATTGAGGACCTTTTGTTTGTGGAATATGCACTAGGAAAAGACTGATCATGTTCAGACAACTATGGAAAGAGTGTATGGAAGAAGAAGAAAGGATAATAGTAAGAGAAGAGAAGTTAAATAATGATGAAGATCAAGCTTTGGCAACCCATGCCAAAGGAAGGAACAAAAGGAAGAATCATGAATGTTCTCATGACCAATGTCCTAGAAGATATCAAATCTTTCAAAGGAACACAAGGATCAAGAAATACTTCTCCTCCTTTGAATGTTTTACTTTTCACAAGATTGAACACATTGCAAGAAATTGTCCTCTCATAGCTGAACAATTCAAGAAGCAGAATAAAATATTTCATGCCCATGTAGCTGAAGAAGATGAACATGATGATGAAAGGAAAGACAAAGAAGATTCCTCCAATGATGAGGAATATGTGCTTTAATCCAAACCAGGAAGATAGAAGAACCTCTTATCTATCTCAACATTGGATAAGAAGGGATGCAGTTGTGATTAAAATTGGAGTACTCTACAAATTGAAGGGACATGCAGACTCACCCCTAATAGCTAGGACCATGAGTCCTTATGATTTGTAGCATAGAAGACTGGTTCAACATTGTCGGTCATAATAAAGAAAGGAACAGGTCCTCGAAAGCAGATGATGGAGTGGAGCACATTGTTAGAGACTCCTGCAAGGAGACTAGGATCAAGAGAGATCCTACCAAACAAACAAAGATAAGTATCTGATTTGTCATTGTCCTATTGTTCACATAGTTATGATCCTAGATTTAGTATGTGTATTATGCATGTTATAATGTTTGCATTGATGAACAAAATACTACTAATATGCATGTGATGGGTAAGTGGCCTATGTTTTTGTACAACATTCCATTGCTAATTATCTAGAATGAAACCTCTTTGCTGACATATTGGGAGTAGTACAAGCTCTTAATAATGTTCTGGTAGACGTGGAAGGCATCTAGAAAGTTACCGTATGAATACGGGATATGGATGAATGTTGTATTGAAGCCACCGTGAAGCAGTGGCTAAGATAGTTGCATGACTGTGTGAATTTTTCATTATTAATATGTTTTGGAAACTATGAAATGTTTCTAACCATGCAACTAAACTTGACTTGTAGGAAGTATCATGTACGATCACCTACAAATGAAGAATGATGATATTTTCGTAGAACAAGACATATGAAATCAAGAAGTACACAGCAAGGGTTCTCACATAAATAGGGAGTCGAATATAACGAGATGTTTCTCTAGTGGCCAAACACAGTGGTGGATATTACACCAGATAGATGGTGTAATCGAAGTAGAAGACGATATCGAGCAACCTCCAGAACTCAGGACTCTCTACAGAGAACCACATGTGTGCAGAATGAAGAAGACTTTGTATGGGCTTAGAAGGAACCTATGGGATAAGATGATCAGCTGGAGTGATGATGACGATTGGAGCTCCTTCAAAAGAATGAGTGGGGTCCAAAAGGACCTCCCTCGAAAGAGGGAATAGTTCCAGTCCTTAGGGACTGATGCCGGTCCAAAGGGTGATTGATGCTTGTCGAGGGATGATGGATGCATGTCAAAGGATGACGGATGCCTGTCAAAGGATGATGGATTCATGTCAAAGGATGACGGATTCCTGTCAAAGGATGACAGATGCATGTCAAAGGATGATGGATACATGTCAAAGTATGACGGATTCCTATTGAGGGATGACGGATTCCTGTCGAGGGATGAAGGATGTCGGTCGAAGGATGACTGATGTCGGTCCATGGGTGACTGAAGATCAGTACTTTCCTACTGATAGAGTTCTGGTCCTTAGATGGTTGATGTCGTTCCTTAGTTGACTGATGTCGGTCTAGCGGTGACTGAAGATCATTGCTTTCCGACTAATAGAGTTCTGATCCTTAGGTGACTGATGTCGTTCCAGGGGTGACTGAAGATCAGTACTTGCTGATAGTGATCCAGTATTTTTTTTTACTGATGATTGGTGTTTTTGTTCGAGTATTGTGTTTATTGATGATGTTCCAGCAGATGATATTGTTGATGATGTTCCAACAAAGGATGTTGCTGATGATGGTCCAGCAGAGGATGTTGTTAATGATGTTCCAGCAGAGGATGTTGTTTATGATGTTCCAACAAAGGATGTTGTTGATGATGTTCCAGCAGAGGATGTTGTTGATGATGATCCAGCAGAGGATGATGTTGATGATGGTCCAACAGAGGATGTTGTTGATAATGTTCCAGCAAAGGATGTTGCTGATGATGTTCTAGCAAATGATGTTGTTGATGATGATCCAACAGAGGATGTGTTGATGATGATCTATCATAGGATGTTCCAGCAGAGGATGTTTTTTATGATGGTCCAGCAGAGGATGTTGATGATGATGTTCCAGCAGAGGATGTTGTTGATGATGTTCCAGCAAAGGATGTTGATGACATTGATGTTCCATAAAATTCTTGCTGACGATGATAATGATGTTGATGAATATGTTCCAGCAGATGATGTTGATGATACCCCATACATATGATGATCCAAAAACTTCCTATGACATATAGAGATTCACAAGTCAGTTGGATAGTTGTTGATGTTGCCCACATAATACCTTCCTAGTTAAGAGGGAGTGTTAAAGAAATGTAACTGCGGAAGATATTCTAAATGTATTTGTCTATTTTATTATTGTATTCCTCCTTCGGGAGATGTCATTGATGTAATTGGTAATAATAGTCATTAAAAGAGTCAATGTAAAACCATAACTGATTAGGTCATCCTGGAAAGATCTAGAAAGAATATTTGATTGTAAAGAGTACAGATCGGCCCAGTTAGGTGAGTTAGAGCCAACCTAATTAGTAATAGGTCAAGTCAATTGTAAAGTATAAATAGGGGATTGAGTTGCTCATTTGTAACACTCACCTCACTCACTCAAGGTCGCATAGGAGAGAGAGGAGTTTGCACAAGTCAAGGAGAGAAGTTATTTTGTCTTGGGGTTTTATCTTGTACTTGGTGAATTCTATATTGAGGAAGTTTTGTTGGGGTTTTCTCCCTTGTAGTTTCCCCGAGAGAAATGTTATTTGTGTCTGTTGTGCTTGTATTTCTTTCAGTGAATGTATTGTTTAATGTTATTATGCCAAACAAAGTGAAAAACTAACAATATGTTGGCTATCCATTTGTGTTGCTCTCTCATGGTTCATTGTGTTGTTCACAATCAGCATGATAGACTCCACTTTACCATTAGTGTCTCTTATGTTCTTCATTTTGATCCTGACAGTGTGTGAACTGCTACAATTCAGGGAAATAGAACAATGGCCTAATATGTTGATAGGTTCACTTAGATTGCTCAATATAACTGTATATCATAGACTTGATTATTTATTGTTGTTGTTGATCAGGTGTTGATTGGTTTATTGCCATTGGTAAATCCTCAAAGAAAGCGGGCATAATGCCTATCTTCTGTAGGCAATTTTTCCAGTGTAAGGTCCATGTTTATAAATTATGAAATATGTTGTCCTTTTGCTTAGAATCACATTGTTCTCAATTCTGTTATTTAAGAAGCAAAAGAAAGCAAAGCTGAAACCTGTTATCAAAATTTCATTGCAAACATATCTTGTAGTATAAATATCGAAGTGTTGTGTATTGTTGTTCATTGCAGCGACTTTATTAATTGTGTTGGTCCTGTTTATTTACTCCACTTTTGCATCTGTTTTGCATCTCTACCTCCTGTAAGCAACTTTGCTGGTGTAAATTACATGTCTGTAAATTATAGAATCTGTTTTTGGTTTCCCTGCAATGGCATTGTTTTGAATTTTGTTCCTTGACAAAAAAAAATCTAAAATCTGCTAAGAATATGTGATTGGAAATATAGTTAGTAGAATAACTATGCAAGTGTTATGTATGATTGTTCTTTCCAATGAGTTTATTAATTGTTTTCATTGGTGGAAATTGTGCTTATCAATTTAATTAGGCACATTTATCATGTCATGTTGCAAAATAAAAAGGAAACAAAGTCTTCAATTGATCCATCGATTTAAACATCGGCTATGCATACATGAAAGGCAACATGATACAATAAAAAAACGGAGTTATAGGTTGGCATTGCAGGTTGTGTTTTTGTTCTTTCATTTCCATAAATTGTGAGCACAATTTGACTTGATATCTATGCCTACATTGGCTTCCATTACCTCTCTTTTAAGTATATTGTAGTAGATCTTTGTTTTCTGGTTGAAGTTCTTACATATTTAGGAAGTTTCGTAATTGCTACATCGGCTATGCATACATGAAAGGCAACATGCTACAATTAAAAACGGAGTTATAGATTGACATTGCAGGTTGTGTTTTTGTTCTTCATTTCCATAAATTGTGAGCACAATTTGACTTGATATCTATGCCTAGATTGGCTTCCATTACCTCCCTTTTAAGTATATTGTAGTAGATCTTTGTTTTCCGGTTGAAGTTCTTACATATTTAGGAAGTTTCGTAATTGCTACAGCCATACTAAATCAGTTTAATCTTTTTTTTTTGGCAAACATTGTGCATTAATTTAATCATGTATTTATGCTCTTTCATCTAAAAATCCAAATTTAGGTTTAGTTAACATACAAGTTGATGATTCGTATAAACCATTAGAATTTTTATTCAATCAATACGGCTTAGGTCTTGTTGTTCCTCTTATTCCTAGTCTAGTTTGTATTTACTCTATTAAATTAAGAGGCGGGATTTTTTTCCTGTAGTTATAACAAGTAAGCACTAAAACTTCGATTCAAAAACTTGCACTCTTCAACTTAGTTTTGAAGTGTTTTTTTTGGAAATTAGTAACTTAAACACATATCCTCAATTAAGTAAGTAGGCTATTTATTGTTGTAAGTAGGCTTGTCTGTTCTTCTCATTTGTTATTGCACTCTTGTCATTTGAAACAATTCAGATTTAATGCCCTGCTCTTTGTTTTCTACATACAACATGGCTACTTCATACATATGAATTTGTATCTAATTTTATTATGTTCTTATTTCTAGGCACTCCATATGATAGAAACTAATGCTTATAGTTTTTCTATTCACAATCATGCTAAGTCATTCGACTATACTCTGCACACAATGTGTAGAAACAAGTACAATTGCTGCAATGCCAATGCCTTTGAAAGCAACAGTTTTTGTTTTTTTTTTCATTTCTGTCATTTTGATGCCTACGGAAATGAACAATTATTAGTATCTTTTTGCAGACGCAAAACAAAAAAATACAAGACATTCTGCAAATTGTTTTCTACTATAGTTTCTTTGTTTTTTGCTTTCATGGCAGGACACATACATAAATATAAAAATGTATATTGACTGAATATCTCTTTTCCAAATCTATTGGATGCCTTCACTGGAAATTTTGAAACTTTGTGAATGAATTTTCCATGGCATATATATTGTCTAAAGATAGTGACAATTGCAAATGAAATAGAATTTTGCCTTCGTATAAATGCTTCTAAGTCATCATTGCAACAACTTATGTTTGTTCTATATTCCTTTGACAATGTATATTCCCTTCAATGAGTTCAAAAATGCATGGTAGGAGTTATGTGAGGTAATTTGAGTTGATGTGATGATCCCTGAAAACCACAAGCACTAGACAAGCCCCTCTTTAGGTCTTCAAAGCTCTATTTTTATTTGTGACATACACATCACATTGACTTGTCCAATTGTTATTTGCAAAGTAATGCTATGCAATTTACTACAAGAAATTTAAATTGAAATTGTAAATTGTAAATGGACAATAGTTTGACTTATCTTAAACAAAGTGTTGCTCCAGTTTTGCAACTTGATTGTCTTCTTTCATCAATGCTTAATACAATTACAATTTAGGTATTCAATTCTGTGTTTTTTAATATGCTTTTGTCACAATAATACTTCATTGGTTTCTTTCATCAATGATTGATGCAATTGCAATTTAGAACTTCAATTCTGTTTTTTTAAGTATGGTTTTGTCCCAGTAATACTTGGATTTTGGTGTTGCTTCCCACATTAAGATATTCACGTAGATTCATAACAACTGCTAATATCCTCGTGCACTTAACACTTCCCATGTTGTTGATCCCTTCTCTTGCAACAATGGCTACAAACGTCATGGACATTGCCACTTCGAAGTGGCTCTTGTTTTATATATTTCACCAACTTCATTGTTGGTTGAACTCCAAC
Organism: Larix kaempferi; assembly: GCA_027924585.1. NCBI lineage: Eukaryota > Viridiplantae > Streptophyta > Pinopsida > Pinales > Pinaceae > Larix > Larix kaempferi. The sequence continues at coordinate 6,882,880 of BSBM01000125.1, read as the reverse complement.
TCCACTTAATATGCAACCACTGGATTGCTTGATATATTATTTTGTAGTCACTCATATCAAAGGGTAGTAAATAGTTTGAAACTAATATTTCTCAACTTTTTTCCTATATTTATTATTCCATCAACCCATTTATACCAATAAATAACAATTAACTCAATATGTTTAAGATTAAAATCAAAATAAATCCCCAAATGCTTGAAACAAATAAATTGCCTCAAGAAATCCAAGCTAAGATCACCTTTGAGTTATGATAGTTGCAGGTGGTGCTTTTTGTTATGATCCAATGAGAACATGTATGGAGTTAAATGTATATGATATGGCCCCAAAGGGGTTATATATGGCGACAAATGTATATGTAATAGTGGTCATCCTAATGAAGGGTCCACATGTGCAATGAGTAAATAGGTATATATAGAGGTCACGAAGTTATTATTGAGAAGAACATGGACTTGGATTTATTATTGTATCGGGGTATTTGGAGGAGGTTCATATTCTTCAAGGATTTATTGTGTAACACATCTCTCTTTCTATTTTATATTTGTGCTTGATGCTCACATATTGTGTACATTGTGTACTTTGATTTATTATGATATCATAAGCTTTTGGAACATAAAATTTGATATCATATACTAGATGAAACACCACATTTAGACAAGTATTGATATTTAGATATTTGAAAAATGCCCCACCTTCTTGCATATGATTCAAATTTGCTCAATTTGTATTAATAGGGTCAATCACTTAAAAATTTCAACCTAGCTATGTAAAAAGTTCTTGGAGTATGATACTATGAGTCATTTTCCATGGTTTGAGTCATAAAATCCTCCCTCTTGTGCATCATAACAAATCAATAATGCATTTGATTTTAGAACACTTAAAAAGCAATGTTGTCTAAATTGTTATCTTTGAGAATCCATGTGAATATGTTATATCTATATAGTATAAACATATAGTGCACATCATATAATGGATAGTATTTATTAATAGATATGTATACAATATGTGATTGGTGGGCAAGTCCAGTGTTGGAATTTCATTTCATCTATTCCCTTTAGACTATTTTTTTTTTACATTTTGAACTTTTATCTTAACCGTCACAGAATATTTTCATGAAAAAATAACCCTTCAAGAATAAATTTTTATTTAAAAAAACAAGACGTACTCACCTATCTTATTTCCCTCTCACCGGACATGTTTCCACTCCAGGAGACTAAGCTGAAAAAGAACAAGCCCAACCACAAGAATGGGAATCTCCTTCCCAATTCCAAGGTAATTTATAGTGAGGAATACAATAAAGAAGGGAGGAGGAGGATGAAGGGGGATGGATTCTTCTTCGTCGTTGAAGCCATTTTGATCCTCGTCGTCTCCATTCACATGTTTTACAAAATTTGAGGTATTTTTTTGTCGCTCCTAGCTCAGTAAGGGAGGGGGATTGATGTAGAAGGAGGACTTGGAATATTTAGAGTACATTGTTAATGAAAACATGGGTACATCATCTCAAAAAACAATTTTGTTTTAAAAAAACATAACAGTTTTAAAATAAAAACATAACAATTTTGAATTTATCAAGAAATGAAGAGATATCTTACTGGAATTTGCAATCATCCAATCTCACATGAGATGAATCTACACATTTTCCATCACATGAATCTAGAGGCCACCTCGAACCTGCAACCTACAAGTTGTAATTGGGATTCGAGGGATTTTATAGAAATGGGTGTTTGAAATTAATCATGGGTTTTTTACTAGTACTAATATATTCGGTCAGAACATAAATGGAGGTTTAAATTTCCACAACCAATGCTTGGTTCTAAAATCTAAAGTCCAAAAATACTATATTAGGCAGTAGCGAGTTTTTTAAATTGATCATGGGTCTCTGAAATGATCCAAGAATCAGGATACCTAGTCGCATCCCGCGGGTAACAAGTAACAATTATAGTGCTAATTCCAAGCTCCAACATTAACCACAGTGTTAATCCATTAACCAACTAACAATTAACAGTTAAGGAGGAATTAAGTGGTTAGAGTTAATTCCAGCATTAACCACTCGTCCAACTATAGCAAGATTCAAAAATCAAGTTTTTTTTAGTTAGAAACGAGCTTCAAAGTTCAAGCTCCAATTTTCGCACCCAACTACCTAGAAAATTGTGAGTCAAGACTGTACAAGTTTCCAACCATAATACGATATTGTGTACACACAATCCTAGTGGAGGGACTCATAGTGAAAAATTAAAGAAGGGTTAGAAAAATTGTTAAACATCAAAAATACATGTCAATGAACTTTTTCTCTTTTAGTCTAACATTTTCATTAAAAAATTAGGACTATTTGATGGGAAAAGTGCCTTGTGATGGGAAAATTCTCGTCAAATTCCAACCTTGGGCCGCAGGTCTAAGGGTTTGACACGGATTGCTATGATGAACCGTGGAAAACTCAAATGATGGGATGGAAGAAAGCCATACTTTTGCAAATATGTCATACTTTGGAGTCTGTAATGCTTAGAATGACAACAAGGTTGAACCTATGGCAAGTTCATCTCTTTTTTTCCTAAGGCACTAGTGTTGTGGGGGTTCCAGTAGGGACCTCCTCCTTGCAATTTGGAACTTTTAGGTTTCGATGGAAATATGGGTAGTAAGGATTCATTACCAAACCTCTCAAACAAGGAAAAGCTTTAAGTTAACCAAAGCCAACAATGTATAGGAGGATACCTTTAATTTCAATAGGCAAGCAAAAACAACAAGGATTAAGTTGGCACTAGGGATTTGGTCAAGGAGATTTTAAATCCATGAAAAATAAATGGGGGTTAAGCTAGAAGAAGGAAAACACTAATTGATTATCCTCGAGAGGAATCTATTCGACCCAAGCTAGAGATTTGGTTATTCTACAAACAAATCTATTTGAAGGTAGCGTTGAGGATTTTATCAACAAAAGCCTAGTTTTGGAGGTCTTAAGTGGTTCTCAATGTATCGACCCCCAATATTTGATAGGCTCGTAGGGTCTTCTTGTTAAAAAATATCATAAGTTCATAAAGAAAAATGAGGTGGCTATGAAAATGATTCCGAGAGAGGATATCAGAATGGATCTGATTCTCAAATTCTCAAGGTCTTACTTGGTAAGTTTCATGTAAAATCAATAAACAAAGTTTCTTTAAACTCCTAGGTTGAGAAACATTAGTATCCAATCTTGGGATATGTCCCTATTTTTCATACATTGGAAAAAGGATGGTTCAGATTCCAATACAAAACAGAGGAATATTCCATGACCCTTATGCAAGGTCATTGGTATGAGGGTTTGGAATATTTATCATTGCAACAGTGGTATCATTTTTTCAATATCTATGTTGATTTGGTGATCAAAAACCCAATATGGGTAAAACTCCTAGGATTTCCATGGGAATTCTGGTTAGGTAAAGCTCTTACAAAGATAAGAAATTCTTTAGTGAAATTGATGATTATTGTTCTTTCCTTTTTTTCCTCTATAATTTGTTCTAAATTGGTGTAAGTGGTAGGTTGTCGAATGATATAGAGATAACCATTGGAAATGCCTCTTATTGTTAGGTTTTATATCACATGTGAATCTCTTTTAACTGTGTAAGATGTCAAATGCAGGGTCTCATTATTTAGCATTTCCCTAAGCCTTTTAAATCAAAGATATGAAAAAATAAAAAATATTGAAGGGATAACCACTCCAAATAAAGTCAAAGTAGATGAAATAGGTAAGGATATGGTTCAAGTACAAGATGTAATGACTAAAGTGCAACAAGAGGTTCCAAGGGGATTATGGTAAAAACTTATTTACTAGAGTTTCCATTGCTAGGGGAAACTCCCTATTTGGCTTTGCTTCAACATACAAATCCAAATGAGGAATCCATGAAGGCTCCTTGAATAGGGGATATCAATGATTTTTTGGAACATGACCAAAACTCCATGAGGAAGGATATGGGAATTGAACATGTGACTTTAGAGTGTCATGTTTCAATAATTCCTGGAAAGCTCAATGTGTCAATCTTGGGGATCTTGTAGCAATAGTATTGTTAATGATATGAGTGACACAATGTATTCCTATATTCCTTTGAAGGATGCAGATGGATTAGACCCATCCCTTGTTGAAAATAGTGATTGATCGAAGATCATGGAAATGATGGCAACCTACAATGCTTCTAATACAAAGTTGGAAGTTAAAACTCAAGTAAACAGGGATAAGCCAAGTTATGCTATTCATATCTCCCCAAACTCTCAGTTTAATTTAAATTCTGATCTTGGTGATGAATTTGAGATGGGTGGTTTCTCTCCTTGCTATGGGTCAAGGAAAATTTATTCTTACCTCTCTATGGTCATAAGAATAATAAATTAGATAATTTGTTGGTAGAAACCTCCGAAAGCCTTAGCTCTAATGACTCATTTTTGTCCCTTGGGAGGGTTGATCTTGTGAATTGTCCAAACACTAGGAGATTATTTTCCTTATGTTCTCAACTAAACAAATTTATTATTTAATTAAATAAATTAAATTCGTCATATAAAAGTAATCGCACATATAGATCGAAAATAAACAACAGAAGCATAAACACAATACATAGATAATTTACTCTTTCAAATCAGTTTTTCATTAACAATCAAATCTTACAAGGAAACCTCCACACCTGTCAAAATAAAAGTTGTATGGTACACCCAAACAAAATAGATCTGCACACTTACTAAGGAAAACTTTCCTATCAAAAAATGAGAAAACAAATTGATGTACATTTCCTATTGTACCACATGCATGTACGAATCTATTCGGTATCACTATACGGACCTAATTGTACGGATCTGTTCATATGGAATCCGATGTACAAACTCATATGAATAAAATCCTCTTGAAAAGTCTTGTATTTGAGTGAAAGAATGTGTTTCTTAACCCTCCACCTTGATTTTCATTTATACTTTAGTTGAAACCCTAATCTCGGAGTGAGATGTACAATTGAGATTAGTCTAAATCAGTAATGTATAGAAATATGCTTTATTAGACTCAACAACTAAATATAAGATTTCCAATTTTTACTAAAGTGAATTACAAAATAGATTTGACTCAAACTACTTCCAGCACATTCAACACTAAACATGTGCATAGGACCCTATCCAAGATACAATTTTGAACACTCCCTCTTAGCGAGGAAGGAATTCTACACCAATCCAATTTTTCTCTGAATGCCTCAAACTTCCCTTTTTCTAAGGGCTTGGTCGGAATATCAACAACCTTCTTATATATGGGTACATACTAGAGATTTACTGGTCCCTTCTAGATCCTATCTTGAATGAAGTGATAAATGATATCGATGTGATTGGACCTGTTATCAAACACTGGATTCTTAAATTTTTTATACAACTCTTATCATAATAGTAAATCACTGTGGGATCCAACTTCTAATCAAATAATCATGCAAGCAACTTGTGAAACCAAGTGGCTTCGTAACTAGAAGTATCGGCTATCATATACTCTACCTCTGCTGAACTAAGTGCCATAGAAGTTTGATTCATGTTGAACCACGATATCATCATTAATCCCAAGCTAAAAAATACCCTAAGGTTTTCTTCTTATCTGATGCATTGCATTCCCAATTTGAGTCTATATATCCTTGCAACTTCACCTCGCCATCTCCAAGATATCTCAATCCATACTCCACTATGCCCCTCAAGTATATGAGCACATGTTTTGTCACTTCCCAATGCCCTTGCCTTGGATACACCATGAATTGACTCAAGGTGTTCAATTCAAAACATATATTTGGATTAATATTGACCAGATACATTAAGGAAACTATCAACTACCTATACAAAGTGGGATCCACCAAATTTAAATCTAAAGTTGTTACCTTCTCCAAATTAGTGATCATATGCGTGGCCATTGGTGTTTGCAAAACTCCATCTAAAATATCTTCAAGATATTGATTGCATACTTACCCTACCCAAACCTCCAATCCCAAGAAGTAATGCATCATGTCAATCACCTTCATTGCAAACACGACTTATATGCCTTACACCCTACAATGACCTTCTCTAAACCTATAATAAATAGTTCATCTACATACAACACAAAATAATTAAATCAAACTCAACAAATATAACATATAACTTTGAATCTACTTCACTTTTGGTGAATCCCATACTCAATAGGTATCCATCAATATTGGAATACCACACTCTCGGTGCTTGCTTGAGTCCATAAAAGGTATTTTTAGCCTACACACATGAGAATCCTTCCCACCTACTCTCAAATCCCTAATGTTTCTCTATGTACACCCATTCCTCAATTATCCCATTGAAAAAATTTATCTTCACATCCATCTGATGTATCCTTTGTACCATAGTGGAAACTGTAGGCATCACTGCTCTAATAAAAGTGTACCTAACGACTAAAGAAAAAGTCTCCTCAAAGTCCACTCCCTTTTTCTGGGATAACCCTATCACCACAAACCTTGTTGTTGTAAGTTTTAAACCTGTGCAAAGAATCAAATCATATAGATTATTTTACGAAAAATAGAGGTTACACCATAGCATTCACACATAATACCAGATATTTACATTGGAAACCCTTAATCGGGAAAACTAACAAAACTTAGAGCCGCGCCTCTTATTTTCTCATGTCAATTATTAACCACTCACAATACAAATATAGGTATTCCAAAGCATCCAAATCCCTAATCCATTAACCTGGATTAGAAATGGACCCCAATCCCCTTAGCCTGGATTAAATTACATATTTTTAGAAAAACCCAAAAGTAGGCCGAAAATAGCACAAAAATTTCAAACTCGCTTCGCTCGTATCAAAATGGGATGACGCCCATTTCCGATGTCTACTTCATGGAAGGGGGATGGAATCAGCACACACACCCCCTCTATAACCCCCCCTAATTCAACGCTTTTTGCATTTCTCGGTGCATACAATAGAGTGGATCGTCAGGTGTACGGTCAAAGACGCACCCCCCACACACACATGCAAAGAATATAACACATACCCAATAATTGTGTATTTCTCTATGTTGTCATCTATTGTATACTTTATCTTGTAGAGTCACTTGGAATTCACTATTTATTTCCCCTCTGATCTAGGCACGATGTCCTATACATCGTTCTCCATGATGGAGGTGTACTCCACCATGGCATCCCTCCAAACTTGTTGGTCGACTGCTTCCATAAAAGTGGAAGGATTTAAATCTATGATGCTACTCATCAATTCCATGTAGTTTGGAAACTTCTTCGAAGGTATTATCTCCCTAAATGTGCCACTAAGAGTCTCAACATGCTCCTAAGCATCCCTCAATGTCTATGTGAACCATCAAGACCTACAAATAGAATTGGTAGGAGATGGTCACTCCTCTTCGTTTGAAGGTCGTTGTCCCAAAATGGAAATCGTTGATGACCCTGGATATATTTGAAGCTTCCTACTCCTCATCCTCTATCATTAGAATAGGCTCATGAGACTTCCTGAATGCAAAGTCTTCCTCAAACTTTACATACCTACTTACATTTGTCTTTCTCTTCCCTAGAATAGAGATCTTGTAGGCCTTTGAAGTATCATTGTAACCAACAAACAAACCCTTCCTATTGGAGGGATCTTGCTTGGTCCTCTTCTTGATTTGTACATGCATATAAATTGGACAATCGAAGATGCAGAAATGTTTCACGTTTGGATTCACACCAATGAATATCTCCTCCAATTCCTTATCCTCCAAAATCATGTAAGGACAGTTTTTCTAGATGTAGAATGTTGTGTTTCATGCTTCTACCCATAGAAACATTGGAAAATCCTAGTCATGCATCATGACCTTAGCATTCCCTATGATGGATCAATTCTTTCCTTCTATAAACCCATTCTTTTGTGGATTGTATAGAACATTGAACTCTCTCTTGATTCCTACATACTTGCATAAACCCTCGAAATCATTGGAGGTATATCCACCCCCATTTTCCAATCTCAAAACTTTGATCTTCTTCACTATCTGGTTCTCCACTAGAACTTTGAACTCCTGAAACTTTCTAAAGACTCATCCTTGGTCTCTAGAAAGTAAATACAAGTTTAGCAACATAAGTCATAAATGAAGGAAGCATAATACATGATTCATGTGATTAATTTTGATATTGATCCACAAAATCCAAATGCACTAGGTCTAGAACCCCTTTAGACATGTACTTGCTACTTGGAAAAGAAACCTTGGAATGCTTGCCAAGTTTTCACCCTCTGCCAATGTTGACCTCTTGAATACCTATGACTATCTCCCTCAAAATACACAACTCATTGTGATGCAGGTGCCCCATCCTCTTGTGTCATAACTTGCATAAGTTATCTATGTTATGCACTAGAGCTTGAACAAACTCACCCTGTAACATGTATAAATTGCCTTCCCTAACTGTGATCACTTGATTTGATCCTAGGATCGACTCCTTCGATATTATAAGGAATTATTGGTTCTTGAACTCTACTGCAAATCCCTTATCTTCCATGACCAAAACTGAAATCAAATTCTTCCTTAGACCTGGAGCAAACAACACATCATCAAAGTCTAAATAGATACTTAACTAGAGTTGGGAAGGAATGGTACCAACTCTTGCTACTACATATATAGAATCATCACCAAGCTCAAGTTGATCTCATGAGACATGCTTTTTAGACTTGAAAATAGCTCCCAAGATAATGTTGTATGCTTAGATGCTCCACTATCTACATACCAAGTGTTCTTCTGAACCATGCTAAAAAAAGGCAAGATACTATCAAGAAATCCTTCTCAAAATTGGAGGTAAACTTGCCCCTCTGAGTTTTAGTTAAGGCTACTACCTGATGTTGATGTTACTTCACTTTACCCTTCTTCTTCTCTAGACACTATGATGCATAATGGTTGTTCTTATGACATATGAAGCACTTGATTTTACTAAAATCCTTCTTTACCTTACCCTTTCTAGGTCCTTTACCTATGTCATTATTTGTTTGACCAAATAGGGCATGGTCAGTGACACCTCCCTGTTTGCTAGCCTTTGACTCCATCCTAATATACTCCTAGATATAGTAATCCCACATTCTTTCCCATGAGGGATGATTCTCTCGAGAAAAAACACCTTGGATAAATGTTTCTTGTTGATATGGGAACCTATTCAAATCTTGACTCACTATATCTTTGTCTTCAATCTTCTCCCCAACTGCTGCAAGTTGATCACAAATATGTGTGACCTTCATCAGGTAATCGGTGACAATGTCTAATATGGTCATCTCTATAGATCTAAATCTATTGTGCAATATCATCTTCTTGTTTATGTTCTCACTCTGGAAAAGGTTAACCAAGGCATCGAACATATACTTCATTATCTTCTTCTCAGATATCTGAGCGGTCAAATGATCCTTTATAATGCCCATGATCATATGCTTGGATTTCACTTCTTTATTCTTGTGAATTTCCAAAGCCTACGGATATATCAACGAAGTCACTACATCCTTAATGATATCCTAGAGATAATTCTCTTCTAATAGAAGAGTTACCCTAACTTTCCATGATAATAAATTCGAGGCACCTTCCAATCTGCCCTCCAACCTGACGCTAGTTGATGCCATCTTCAATCTACACACAAACTCTCAAAACTAATAAGCACTACCTATGAAACCCTCTAACTGTTGGTCCTGGTTCAGTGAAATTGGTTCTTGTATTTTTTTTTTACATCTAATCTACTACCGTAAGCTCTTTAGATCCTCTCAATCAAAGAAGCTATGATACCATGTGAACTTTCCAACCTCTAGGAGACTACTATCCTTATGTTTTCAACTAAACAAATTTGTTATTTAAATGCAGAAATTAAATTTTTCAAATTGTAGTAATCACACATATAGATGGAAAATAAACAATGGAATCATAAACATAATACACAGATGATTTATGCTTCAAAGATTACAAGGAAACATCCACAACTGTCAAACTAGAAGATGTACAGTACACCCAAACAAAACATATCTACACACATACTGAGGAAAATTTGCTTGTCAAAAAACAAGAGAACAACTTGTTGTACAACCCATCCATACGACTATAAATACATGTTCCATATGACTATATGGATATGTTCATATGAAATTCGATGTACATACCTACTCGATGATTTTTTCTTGTTGTCTAACTTTGGATCCTCTTCGGTGGTCTAACTCTGCTACATAGATGAATAAGATCATCTATTGACAAAAATTGTCTTTGAGTAAAATGAATGTGTGTCTTAACCCTCTTCCTTGAGTTTCCTTTATACTTGAGTTGAAACCCTAATCTACCAAAGACCTAATCTTACAGTGAGATGTACAGTTGATATTACTCTAAATCACTTATATATAAAAATACACTTTATTAGACTCAACAACTAAATATAACACTTTCACTTTATAATTAAAGTGAATTAAAAAATAGATTTAACTCAAACTACTTCCAACAAGTTTGACACTAAACTTGTGCAGAAGTTCTTATCCAAGCTACAATCTTCAACAGAGCTCAAGGGATGATTATGACTCAAGTGTTGTTTGTTGATATAATCTTAGGCCCATCTCAAGGGGCTAAAGGAGGATTTGTCTCCTCTTTAGAATTAGGTATGGTTTTGAAACTTCCAAAGGGTTTAGTTCAGACCTCGGCCAATAAAAAATCTTACCCAAAAGATACTCAAGAAAAAACTACCAAAGAAATCCTAACGGTAAACAGAAACTAATAACATGGGTTCTTAGAGAAATCCAAAACCCTAAAAAGGTTTCAAATGATAAGTATATCCTTGAACCTAAGGGATTTAGGCAGTGAACCCAAAACACTAGGCTTGTCTTATTTAGTGAAAGTCCACAAGAGATAATTTTGCTACAACAAACAATGGGGGTTGACGTAGATATTGTTACTAGCCTAAAGAAATTCAATCCATTGACACCTTAGGGAAACTGAGGGGTCTTGTAACTAGTTGGAGAAAATCAATCCTCTTTTGAATGTTGCTTCCTTTGCCTTGGGTCTATGGACAGTGTTTATGCTAAATTATTTGGGGAAGAAAATCTCAATCTTAAATGTATATGGTCCCTATAAAAATAGTGAATCATTTTAGGATAGTTTTCTTCCAAAGGTTGTGTTAATTATGGTAATGTGATTGTGGGAGGAGACCTAAATTTCATTCTTGGAAGGGCGGAGATATGGGGTGTTCATTAAGGATAGATCATTTGGCATAGTTTTTCAGGAATAAAATTGGGAATGTAGATTTAATAGACATGGAACCCATAAAATTAATGTTGATTTGGAGAAATGATAGACAAGATGAAGCTAGAATTTCCAAAAGAATAGATAGGTTTTTTTATTTTAGACCCACTTGTAAGTGATGTTGATAGGTTTTTTTCTTGTATAGGTTGAGGTGTAGGATATGACCTTCTTCATGTATTTATTTAGCAGGAAACATAAAATGAAAATCCTGTGATCCCTTTCAAATTTAACCCCATGTGGTTAAATAAATAAGAGTTTTTGGACTTGGCCCAAAATGAATGGGTATGGCTTGATTGTAGAGCAAGAGAGTAAGCAAGTATGCAATTTGTTGCTTCTCTTAATAAATTAAAAGAGTTAGTGGCTTCTTGGATATCTCATAGAAGGAAGGGAATGGATAAAGAGTTAAATACATAGATATATGGGGGTGATGAAGATGGCATTTTTAGGATGCAATGAAGTCTAGACTTCTAAATCTGGCGAAGAAAAAGACCAAGCTACTAGAATGGAGGGAAGTTGAAAGGAGATTAAAAATCAAGGCCCTTTGGATTGAAAAAAGGTGATGAGAACACTAATTTTTTTCATAATTATGCAAATTATCGGAAAAGAGCTATCTCCATTTGGGAAATGTAGAATGAAGAAGGTGAAATGGTAAGGAGTTTGTAGACATGGGAATTAAATCATTTTAATACCATCTATAAAGAACCTGATCAAGCAAACATTATAGAGACCCTGAAATTAACTACCTTCTTCCCAAGCTTAAATCCGAATAAGGCAATGAGCTAATGATGAAATGTCGAAGGAACTAAAAATGGTTATAGTGTCATTTATAAAAGACAATAGTCCAAGCCCAGTTGGGTTGACCATAGAACTGTTTTTAGCTTTTTATGATATTTTTGAAAAATATTTACTAAGAGTCATAGAAGAAGTTAAAAGAAAGGTAAAGGTTATGGGGGGGTTTATTCCACCTTCTTTCCCCTGATACCAAAAAATGATATCCCTGTCTCTTTTGATCAATTTCATCCAATCTTATTGTGTAATTGCATAAGATATTGGCCTTTGGAGTTGAAAAAAAAAATCAAATGGAATTTTTCATGAGCAGTTCGGATTCTCATTAGGGATATAGATATATGAGGAAAAGAGGGCAACATAGGAAGGTCTGCACTCCAAAGAAACAAAGAAGCATCCAGGAATGGCATTAAAATTGGACTTATCAAAAGCATATGATAGGGATAGTTGGTTGCACTTACGATTGATGTTGTTAAATATTGGTTTTATTTTGGTAGCAGTAAGATGGATCATGGGTTGTATAACCTATGTACCGGCATTTGCAATACTTATCAATTGATCTCCTCAAATTAAATTCATACCTACCATAGGCTTAAGACAAAGGTGTCTGCTTTCTCCCCCTTGTTTCTTCTTGTTGCATAAGGTCTAACTAGAGCCATAATTGATGCAAAAACACAAGGATTAATATTAGGTGTTAAAATAGTGGGAGACGTGTCTTTGACACACACACACACACAATCTATTGATGATTTGTTACTCTTTACAAATGGTATCCAAAGGGATTCCTCCAAGATGAAAGTGAATCTGGAAGCATATTGCAAAGCCACAATTGGCAATTATGGAAATAAACATACAAAATTCCATTGTTTGTTTATTTAGTTTGGAGCAGGATATAGAGGATAGATTGAAATGAAAGGGCAATTACCTTTCAAACGTATTGAATTTAATGAAGGTTTCAAGTATTTAGAATTTATCTTAAAACCAAAAGGTAACAAGAAGGGTGACTCAGAGTGGTTAATAGAAAGATTGAATGAATAATACATACTTGGTGTAAAAAGTGGTTATCTATTGGTAATAAATATTCTAAAAACCAAGAAATCCTAGAGTGGGTTAGTCATTGAACACATGAGAGGTTAATAACACAATGCAAGTTCTTGGATTCCACTCCCCCAAACTCCTGAATCACATATCTCCTAAACTCAATTACTAGATAGTAAGCCACATGCATGTCGCATAACCTCACTAGTAGATTGCAATTCACATTCATGTCCCAACCAATGAAGGATCATTCCCTAGATCCACAACTACTGAACAAACTGGGAAACCATCAATAGTGATCTGTTAACTTATCCCTTCATTTTTGTAAAGAATTAGTTTCCTAAAATGCATGAAAGGCCTTTTCTTCAACAATTTCTTCACCACTATCAGCATTAGGTGGTTCTTCAATAATAGATGCACTAGTTATATGTTGTCTATATTTTACCTTTCCCTTAAGGATGTCATTAGCTCATTGTATTTAGTTCCAAGTTGTATGACCCAACCTCTTGCTGTGTAAATATACAGGAAAGATCACACGGCTAGAGAAAATCTCACAAACCTCACTCAAGAATTGCAGAGAAGAAGAAGAAGAAATTAATCAATTATCACTCATAAACTCATAAATGGAGAAATATGCAGTATAATCATACATCAGCTGTAAGCTAGCACTGTGAAAACTGAATACAATAATGAAGTTGTCAAGTGAATTTGAATTATCCAAAGGTGATTTGAATTCTCCTCAGTGTGTGGCTTGGATAGCATTGGAGAACATCATCCAATTAGTGGTAGTAGTCACAAATATTCAAAAGTCAGTCAAATGAGTCTAACTGAATCTAACTGAGCCATGTGAGCACAAATCCAGGGATGGAGACTCCAAGGAGGGCACATGAGGCTGTCAGTAGGTCAAGTGGCACTCTGATACAGACAATTGGAAGCTACAGGCAGTTAAACTAAGCAATAAATGCAAGAATTGGTCAATCAATGTTGCAACTAACTGTTAGTGATCCAAGTAGTGTAGTACGGCGCATATGTCATCTAGGTGAGGGAAAAAAGGTGCACTAGGTAGGTAGGAGGGCTATTGATGGCTAAAAACAGGCTCTAGGGGGATGAAAATAGGCTCCGGGTGCTGGGGAGATCACCATATTGATGACTGTATGCATGCATGATGATTGGATGCATGCAGTATGCATGCACACATGCAGAATATAAAAAATGATGGTGAGAATATTCCAACACCCCTCCGCAAGCCAAAATATGAGGAAGTAACTGAAAAATAATGGTAGGGCCCTGGTGACTAAGACCAAAGGTCACCCCCTACAAAAATCTAAATAAATTTAAAGTGAGGAAAGAGAGAAAACCCAGTGGGAAGAAATCCCCCCCCCAAAAAATAGACTGAAGGATGCTAATGTAGCATGGCACCACTCACCCCAAGAAGAGATCTAAGGTAAGTGAAACTCTTCACCGTGAAGGTCTTGGTGAAGATATATGCAATCTGCTCTTCTGTAGGATAGTAAAGCAGTGTGATGGTACTGTCATGCACTAATCCTCGAATGTAATTCATGTGTATCTCAATATGTTTGGTTCTCTGTCTCAGAACCAGATCTATGGAGATCTTGATGGCATTTTGATTGTCACAATAGATGACTAGTGGAGTACTGAATCAAATCCCAAACTCTGACAAGATTCCCTGCATCCAGATGCACGATGTGGTTGCATTCACAACACCTTTATACTCGACCTCAGCTGAAGAAAGAGATAAAGTAGACTTCTTTTTTCTCGACCAACAGATAGGTCTAGATCCAATCATGAAAACAAAACCAAATGTAGACTTTCGATATGAGCTATCTCCAGCCCAATCAGAATCTGTATACCCAACTAGGTTCAATGGAGACCCAGTTGCATATAAAAGACCATGTGTCTTTGTCCCTTGCACATAATGCAAGATCCTCTTTGTTTCCTTCCAGTGAAGCTCATGAGGCTCCCGCATGTATCTGGAGACAACACTAACTGCATAGGATAGATCAGGTTGAGTATGTGTAAGAAATAAAATACTCCCAATCAACTGCCGATACAACTATCCACCAAAGGTGTAGAAGAACCATCCTCAAGGTTGATCCCTGAAAGAAAAGGAAATGTTGTTGGTTTGCATTCGCTCATATGAAATCTGTCAAGTAGATCTAATGCATATTTGGCCTGTGCAACTCTGATTCCTGAATCACTCTGAGTGACTTCAAGACCAAGAAACTACTTTAGCAGTCCCAAATCTGACATAGAGAAGGAGTTGTGCAAAGCAGTTTTGATAGATCTAATGCATGAAGTATTGCTCCCAGTAATCAACAAATCATCAACATAAAGAACAATAAGAAGTAGGGAGTTACCATCATGTCTCATGTATACATTTGAATCTGATTTGCACTTCTAAAAATCTTGTGAAAGTAAGAAGGAATCCATCTTGGCAAACCAAGCTCGGAGAGCTTGCTTAATCCCATACAAGGACTTCCTCAATCTACACACAAGTGAAGGATCATCAATGTACCCCTCAGGTTGCTTCATGTATATCTCCTCCTCCAGATATCCATGAAGGAAATCACTCTTGACATCCATGTGATGCACTTTCCAGTGCTGGGATGCAGCAAGAGAAAGAACGAGACGGATGGAATCCATATTAGCAACAGGTGTGCATGTCTCAGAATAATCAATCCCATGAACTTGGGAGAAACCCCTTACAACCAATCGAGCCTTATACTTTCTTGTGACTCCATCTGAGTCCATGTTTGTTCTGTATATCCACTTGCATTGAACAAGCTTCCTCCCAGGAGGGAGAGAGACAAGCTCCCAAGTCTCATTTATTTGAAGAGATTGATACTCTTCTTCCATAGCAGCTACCCATATTGTGTCTTGGGAGGCCTCAAAGAATGGTTTTGGATCAGATCCAATCATAAGAAAGAATATCTCAGCTAAAAATGGATCTTTGGGATAAAGTGCATCTCTTGTATCTTGGAGATTAGACCTATCTCCAACAATATCAATGGTGGAAGCAGGAGTAGTGGAGGCCCATCTAGCAATAAGATTTGGATCATTAGGTGTTAGATCTTCAGGTTCTTGTGGATCTGGATCTAGCATTTTCACTTCTCCATGAGTCATCTTTTTTTCAATATTGTTTGATGGATCTTTTCCATTCAAGCAACCTTTGCAGGTGCCTTGGGAAAACTTGAGATTGGGTAGACCTTCAACCACCTTTTGAGTTTGCATGTCTTGCAAGTACTTGTAGTTGAGATGCCCAAATATTTCATGCCATAGCGTACTCTCTTCATTTGCATGAGTGTGAAGAGAAGACTGCTTGGAGAGAGGAAGAAAGTGAGAGAACTCATAGAGTTTCGAATTGTGGTTTGCAACACCTTTTGCAATGAGATTTCCTAAAACCGTGTCTTGTATTTCAACCTCATTTGGAGAGAATATCACCCTCTTGGGATCTCCAGTATGGGTCATTTGGTAGACCGAAAGTAGATTGGAATTAATTGTAGGAACATAGAGTACATTTGAGAAGTATCCATGATCAAGTTTGATCCTTCCAATCCCCTCAGAGGAGACCTCATAATCATTCCCCAACATGATGGAAGGGCCAACAGTGCATTTGAAACTAGTGAAGAGATCTTTGGAGGAAGACATGTGTCTTGATGCTCCTGAATCTATGATGAAGGAGGACTCTCTTGATGCACCTGCCATGAGAGCATGGAATCTCTCCTTGTCCTCAGATCTAGAAGGTTTAGCTTCTTTCTTCCTAGCACATGTAGGTACTGGAAGGTTATTATTTCAAGTAATTGAGCCATCAATTCTATAGTCTTCTTCATACAAGGACTATCAGGATGAAATCCTCTATTGCAATAAGTACATTTGGATTTATCCTTTTGAGAATGCTTGGTCTTCTTGGAAATTGAAGCCCCTTATGACTGATAGGGATCCTCATTTTGCTTCTGCTCATTCGAATTTCTGTCAAAAACTTTTTTCTTGCCCTTTCCATTCGCTCTCTTCACCTCAGCAGCTGCAAGTGATGAATCCATCTTGGGTTTTATAATTCCCATTTGAATCAACTTCTCCTCCTCTTGTGTGAGAGATTGGATGAAGTCATCAAGAGTGGGAAACTTCCATTTTGGAATGGATAGCTTCATTGTTTTAAAGGTAGAGAAAAATACTGAGTAGTTAGGGCCCAATTTTGATAGTATGTTAAGGATAAGATACTTCTCTTCCTTCTCTATTCCATATCTCTTCAATTGTGAAATCAGATTTTTAAACTTGGCAAGAAACTCATTGATGGAATCGAAGCTGTAAGGGATCAATGAGATAAGCTCTTTTTCCATCTTGTGACCTTTCAAGTCATCTTTTTGTCCAAGAAGAGATTCGAGCTTGTCCCAAAATTCTTTTGGAGTGGCTAGATCTATGACATGAAAATGGAGGTCTTCGGAAATCCTAAGGAGTAGCAATCCTACTACTTCATCAAGTTTATCCAAGCACTTGGATTTCTCTATTGCACCAGTGGGTTCGATTGCAGTCCCATTCAATACTCTAGAGAGGCTCTTGGACTTCATGAAGATTTCCATCTTGGCATTCCATTCGACATAATTGAATAAATTCAGTTTTAGATCCATTGGTAGTTGTTGAAGTCGAATTGAAGATGAATTCGAATGATAGAATAAACCTGCAAAACAAATGAAATTGATGATGGATACACCTTCACACATGGATAGACCTCACTGGATTGCTCCAATGAATTCAAGACAATTGCACCAGGAATTGCTGTGGAAATCCAGAGGCTTTTGGTTCTCAATGAAAGACAGTTGCTCAATGAATTGTTGCAACTGCTTCAGTTGTTTCTATTGCAATTCGAATAGCTGACTCCAGCTCTAATACCATGTGTAAATATACAGGAAATATCACACATCTAGAGAAAATCTCACAAACCTCACTCAAGAATTGCAGAGAAGAAGAAGAAGAAATGAATCAATTATCACTCATAAACTCAGAAATGGGGAAATCTGCAATATAATGATACATCAGATGTAAGTTGGCACTGTGAAAATTGAATACAATAATGAAGCTGTCAAGTGAATTTGAATTAGACAAAGGTGATTCGAATTCTCCTCAGTGTGTGGCTTGCATAGCATTAGAGACATCATCCAATTAGTGGTAGTAGTCACAAATAGTCAAAAGTCAGTCAAATGAGTCTAACTGAGTCTAATTGATCCATGTGAGCACATATCAAGGGATTGAGACTCCAAGGAGGGCACATGAGGCTGTTAGTAGGTCAAGTGACACTCCGATACAGACAACTGGAAGCTACAGGCAGTTAAACTAAGCAATAAATGCAAGAACTGATCAATCAATGCTGCAACTACCTGTTAGTGATCCAAGTAGTGTATTAGGGCACATATGTCATCCAGGTGAGGAAAACAAGGCGCACTAGGTAGGTAGGAGGGCTACTGAGGGCTAAAAACAGGCTCTAGGGGGCTAAAAATAGGCTCCAGGTTCTAAGGAGATCATCATACTGATGACTGGATGCATGAAAATGCATGCATGATGACTAGATGCATGCATGCAGAATATAAAAAATGATGGTGAGAATATTCCAACACTTGCAATATTGGCATTCTATTTCTTCTTTACCTTTTCCCTAATCTATAATGATTGTTTCTTGCATAGAATGAAATTTATAGTGAAGTATCTCCTTTGTTTCACCTAAATTAGTTTTAATGTACCAATCAGATTTTATTTTACATTAATTGACTCTCCTATAAGACTTAAGGCAAAACAGTGAAAACTAGTGACTTGACTGGCTGTGGGAAGGCAATGGTGGAGGATTTTGACTTAGGAAGGATTAAAAAGATTAATTGATTTTCAAATATCAGTTTGGGTTTGCACCAGAAATTTTGAGGAATTTTTTATGAGGTTTCAAAAGAAAGCAAGCAAAATTGTCTCCCAGGACTACACAACTAGTTCAACTTCAGGATTTTCCAAACAGGGGGAGAAGGATTCGAATTCTTGGTATCAGACATGTAATGATTTTAATGACATATTAATTGATATCATCAACTTAAATCAATCAAATTGGAGTTTTATAGGTTCATCTATTGATCAAACATTGAAAACTAGTTATTTTCCATGGCAATCTAGACTAGGTGCAAGAAATTGGTATGAAAATCAGACTTCTCTTTATTCAATCTATAGTATGGAATTCAGAGGTCCAAAATTACATTAATGAAATCCATCGGAATCTTAAATACCTCTCAAATAAGTCTCAGGAAATAAATACATAAGAGACAGAACTCTCCATCATAGAAAGACTATAAATCATCGGGATTTCGAATGGGAGGCTTCCCAATCTATGCAAAAAATATCAAACTTCACTAGATCATAATTCAGTACCTGCAATAACTAAATGATGAAGAATATATGTCATGATCCTCTCATAAGAATTAGGGGTACATCTCCCAGCTTGGACTAGGGGCACATCTCCCAAGTCAAAGAGACAAAATAGCTCTCAATTCAATTCTCAAATAGTCAAAAGATGGGAAAGTGGTGCGGACTCCTTATTTTATAGACTTGAGGTGACTTGTTGAGAAATTGATATAGGCTAATGCGCCCTCATGGAGTGGATAAGGATAGCTTGCTTTCAAGATTTTCTTTTTGCTTTGCTTTCTACCTTTGTTTGATCCTGCTTTTGCTTTTCTATCCTGCTTTTTTTTGCTTTTAACTGTTTTTTTGCCTTATCCTATGTTTCTACCTTATCCTATTTTTTCCTGTTTTTCTGCCTTATCCTACTTTTTTCTTTTATCTGATTTTGTACTTTATTTTTTTTTTCCTGAGCTTTACTACTTTTATGCCTTTTGACAACTTTTTCTTTATATTTGTTGCTTTCATCTTTTATTCTTTTGCAAGCTATCTCTTGGTCAAATATTATCCTCTATTGCACCCTTGGGAACCATTATCCACTTTATTTCATTAAAATAAGTATTTATTAATGAAAAATACTTCTATTAAGTGCATCTCAAACTTAAGGAAATAAAATTAACACCTCTTAATTAATTAATGCCTTATCTTTCAAAATTAATCCCAAGTGTATGAAATTTTCTCTTCAACCCAAGGGATTGATTGGGTTAGGAAATAAATCCAATGGACATCAATGAGTGGACATGAAATCCCTCCCCTCCCAATATTGCTTGTCCCCAAGCAATTTCAAACATGGATGGTGTAAGATGTGTTCTCCTTCCCAAGTAGCATCCTCACTAGGAAGCCCTTCCCATTGTACTAGATATTCTTTAATTATTCTGCTTCTTAACTTCCTTTATCGGACCTCCAAAATATTCTTTGGAACTAAGACCAAATTTCCCTCATCATCAAGGGGAGGAAACTCTTTTGAAACTTTAACTTGCTGCCCTATTTCCTTCTTCAAACAGGACACATGGAAAACATTGTGAATTTTACTTTATGGAAGCAATTCTAGTTCATATGCCACTTCACCAATCTTCTTTAGGGATTTGTATGGACCATAGAACCTTGGTTGCAGCTTCTCATCTCCCTTATGCTTCAATGAGGATTTTCTATAGGGATGCGACCTCAAATAAACCAGATCTCCTTCTTGGAAGGTTCGCTCCACTCTTTGCAAATCTGCATTCACCTTTTGTCTATTATGTGCTACTAGAAGGTTGTCCTTGAGATTATGAGTATGTCTTGACTCTCTTGGAGCCAATACTTTTCCTTCTATGTCTTGAAATCACCAAATATCAAATCAGAAAAAGTGGGTGCATCATATCCATTTAGGGCCTTAAACAATGGCATTCCAATGGATAGATGGAAAGTGGTGTTAAAGCAAAATTCTCCCATGTGTAGCCAAGTAGTCCATGTCTTCTGCTGACCAGTAACATAGCTTATCAAGTACCCTTCGAGCCACTAGTTTACTCTCTCTATTTTACCATCAGTTTGTGGATGGTATCTTGTACTCATGTTCAAACTTTCCCCCACTAACTTGAACAATTCTTTCCAGAAATTGCTAGTGAACTTGCTATCTCTATCGTTGATGACAAACTTGGGCATGCCATGAAGTTTGAAGACTTCTTTGATGAAAATTTCAGCCACTTGGCTGGCTGCAATAGTGGTTGTCACAACAAAGAAATGTGCATACTTGGTTATTCTATTAACCACAACAAAAATACTGTCTTTACCTTGGCTTTTGGAGAGTCTGGTGATGAAATCCATAGACACACTTTCCCCTTTCTGCTTCGGAATAGGGAGAGGTTGTAGCAGTCCTGTTGGATGTGTTCTGTCCTTTGTTTTGCTAACATGACACACATTCTCTAACATACTCCATCACTTCCTTATTTATTCCCTTCCAAGAGAACCTTTCGCTCACCTTTTTGTATGTCTTCACAAACCCCGGATGTCCTGCTAGGGGCGCATCATGGGAAGCCTCTAGGATCCTCTTCTTTAATGAGGATTCTGGAACCAAGAAAATCATATCCTTATGATAGATGATATCATTAAGGATATTGTAAGCATCATCATGAATTATTCCATGAAATAAAAAGCAAATTGATTCTTTGCATACTCTACTCCTAGTTGTGTCCTCCAGTCATCATGAAACTTCATCAATGCAAGTATTGGTTTCCTAGAGAGTGCATCAGCTACAATATCCATCTTACCCTTCTTGTATTCAATATCAAATTCAAAATCTTGGCCCTTAGTTACCCACTTATGTTGCCTATCATTCAACTCCTTTTGTGACAGGAAGTGTCTCAAGCTATTATGATCAATTTTGATGATGAACTTATTCCCCACAAGATAGTGTTTGAACTTGACTAGCACATGCATGATGCCTATCATATCCTTGTCATAAAATGAGTCTAGTCTCTCATGGGGCTGCAAATTCCTACTTTCAAAGGATATGGGATGCTTTTTTTGCATCAAGATAGCTCCAATCCCATTTCCTGAGGCATCACATTCAAGTACAAATGGTTGAGAAAAATATGGAATTGCGAGAACAAGACAACTACTCATTACCTATTTCATTTTATTGAATGCTTGTTTAGCTTACTCTGACCAACTAAAGGATCCTTTTTTAGTGAGATCTTTCAATGGAGATGAAAACTTTGAAAATCCTTTGACAAACTTTCGGTAATATGTACACAAACCAATGAACCCCCTCAATTCAGTAATATTTCTTGGGCTTGGCCAATCTAGAATTGCTTGTATCTCCTCCACATGAACCTTAACCCCTTCTTTTCAAATCACATGACCAAGATATCAAATATCAGTCATTCCAAATTCACATTTGGACAGTTTAGCATAAAAATATTGATCTTCCAAGATAGTTAGTACAATTCCCAAATGATGCAAATGCTCCTCCCAAGTCCTACTATAAATTAGAATATCATCAAAGAAAACAAGAACAAACTTACGGAGCTTCTTTTTAAAAAAATTGTTCATGCAATATTGAAAGGTTGTTGGTGCATTAGTTAGGACAAAAGGAATAACTAAAAATTGAAAGTGTCCACAATGACATCGGAAGGTTGTCTTTTGAATTTCCTCCTCCCACATCCTGATTTGATGGTAACCGGAGTGAAGGTCAATCTTTGAAAAGTATTTGGCTCCATGTAGTTCATCAATCAATTCATCAATCCTTGGAATATGATATATGTTCTTGATGGTATTTTTTTTTAGGGCTCTGTAGTCTATACAGATGCGCATGGTCCCATCTTTCTTCTTGGCAGGGACTACAGAAGATGCGAAAGGACTTGAGCTCGATATGATAAATACAAACTCAAGTAGTTCTTTGATGGTTCTATCAATATCATCCTTGAATATTTTTGGATGCTTGTAAGGATGAAATTTGATAGGCGATGTTCCTATCTCTAATTCAATTCTATGCTCCACTCCTCTATCAGGTGGCCTACCATGAGGAAGGTCCCCAAACACCTTCTTATTCCTTTGGAGAAACTTCTGAATGTCTTATGGATACTGTGCTACCTCCAAAGAGGTTCCTTTAGTAGTGATTAGGCACTCTCCATCCCATTCAATGTCTCCATGCCTCAATATGGATCTCATACTATGCACAGACACTAATTCATTTGGGTAGGTGTTGATCCCCCTCAAAACTAACTCCTTTCCCCCTTCATATTGGAATCTCATCTTAGGAAATTTGTAGTCTATGGTGTGTTTCCTGATAGAATACAACCATTGCACTCCTAAAACCATATTAGTATCAGCCACATTCACAACATAAAATCTATATTTTACAGTGTAATCTCCTATAGTGACTTGCAATTTAGGAATCCATCTAGAACACTCCATAGAATTATTACCTGTGATTATGAAAGTGAAGCCTTTGAACTTCTCAGTAGGCAGCTTTCTCCTTTCCACCAAAGATGAATCAATGAATTTATGTGTTGCTCCTCCATCCACCAACACAGTGACTGATTTCCTGTGTACCAATCCTTTGAATCTGGGAGTGTGGAAACAAGGCACTCCTGACAATACTCATTTTTTCTAACCTATGAAGGAGGCCCTTCTTCAGCGATCTCATAGGCCACTTCTGCATCTACTTGTACCTCTTTGTCTTCCTCCTTAGCTTCACTCTCTGAATAGGCTTCAATATAGTGTGCTTTCCCCTTAGCACACTTGTGTCTCGAAACCCATGGTTCCTAATAGGTGAAACACAACTTCGTTCTTCTAAATTCATCCTGATATTTGGAGAAATTGTCCCTCTTGAAATTTCCAAAAGGACTCTTCATGGGTGGCCTTTGATTCTTGAATTGAGAAGGAATAGTAGTTCTAGGAGGAAATCTTGTCCTTGGAATAGAATCTTGCAAATCTCTTTTTCTATTCAATGCATCTTGCAAGGTAGAGGGTATGTAGGCCTTCACCAATCCTTTCAATGCCTCTTCTAATCCTTCAATGAAAAAAATAATCAAGCGAGTTTCAGATATATCAGTGACCATCACATCTAACTTCTGGAACTCAGAGATGTAGGCTTTAGGAGTTCCAGTCTGCTTCACATGCACCAGCTCTCTGAAAGTGATTTCAGGGTCTCTTCTTTCAAATATTTTACCCAATCTTCTTGTGAATTCTTCATAAGTGGTCACTTAATCATGTACAAGTGTCTTCATTCCATGAAACCACCAATAAATGGATTCACCGTCCAAGTGTAGGGTAGCCATCTTGAAGGCATCTTCCTCATCCATTGGATTCAACTGAAAATAGGTGTCTAGCTTCTGGATCCAAGAACTAGCAGTGCACTTTGATGAGCCATCAAAGTATGGCAGAGAAATATTACCAATAGCATTCTTCAAATCATATTTTTTATTAGTCATCCAAAATATTCCTCTTGGATTGGTCTTGTATTGAGCATCACAAAAATATTTGAATGGCATGGAGCTCTTCTACATTCTTCACTTAGTATAATGTATTCAACATACTTATCCTCCCATGAAGCAAGGCCTTCCTTTCGAACTTCAAGTTCCTCCCTTTGCTCTTTAGTGAATTTGGGAATAGTAGGCCTAGGTTTGTACTGAGACTCCATATTGAATTCATCAGGGATATTGCGAGGCCCAATATTTGAGAAAATAGAAACACCAGGCATCTTCCTTTCTCCATGTTGCAAACCATGGCTACTCCCTTCACCATCCTTGTTTACCAGCTGCTCAAAAAGGAATTCTCTTATCTCTTTCCCATATTGGATGATGTTGTGTGAGATATCTTGGATACATTTCAGCATGTTTTACACAAAGATTTTGAATTCATCTTTTTCATCCATACTCTCTCCTTGTAACTTGCCTTAAGTGGAACTAACTTCTTCTTCTCCTTCTTCCTTAGTCATAGGATCTTTCTTCTTTGGATATGAATTTATTTTAGGAATCATATAAGAATACCAATATAAGGTTAATAGTACCATGCTATTATACCATTTTAATGTACCAATCATATTTTATTGTACATTAATTGACTCTCCTACAAGACTTAAGGAAATATAGTGAAAACTAGTGACTTGACTGGTTGTAGGAAGGAAATGCAGGAGTATTTTGACTTAGGAAGGCTTAAAAAAACTAATTAAATGTCAAATATAATTTTGGGCTCACACCATAAATTTTGAGGAATTTTTGATGAGTTTTCAAAAGAAAGCAAGCAAAATTGTCTCTTGGGACTACAAAACTAGTTCAACTTTAGGATTTTCCAAATAGGGGGATAAGGCTTCGAATTCTTGGTTTCAGAAATGGAATGATTTGAATGACATGTTAAGTGATATAATCAATTTAAATAAATAAAATTGGAGTTGTATAGGTTCATCTATTGATCAAACACTAAAAACTAGCTATTTTCCATGGCAATCTAGACTAGGTGCAAAAAATTGATATGAAAATCAGACTTCTCTTTATTCAATCTGCAGAATGGAATTCATAGGTTCAAAATTAAATTAATGGCATCCATCAGAAGCTGAAATACATCTTAAATAATTCTCAGGAAATAAATACATAAGAGACAGAACTCTCCATCATAGAAAGACTAGAAATCATCAGAATTTTGAATGGGAGGCTTCCCAATATTTGCAAACAAGATTGAAATTCAATGGATCAAACTTTATGACCTGAAATAAACTCAATGATGAAGACTGGATGTCATCATACTCTTAGAAGAAGCAAGGGTGCATCTCCCAGCTTGGACTAGGAGCACATCTCCCAAGTCAAAGAGGCAAAATAGCTCTCAATTCAATTCTCAAATTGTCAAAATATGGGAAAGTGGTGCGCACTCCTTCTTTTATATACTTGAAGTGACTTGTTGAACAAGTCATCTAGGATAATTTTCCCTCATGGAGTGGATAAGGATAGCTTGCTTTCAAGCTTTTCTTTTTTCGTTGCTTTCTACCTTTGTTTTATCCTGCTTTTGTTTTTTGCTTTTTCCTGCTTTTCTGCCTTATCCTAAAGCTTTTCCTGCTTTTCTGCCTTATCCTATTTTTTTCTTTTATCTTATTTTATGATTTATTCTATTTTTCCTTAGCTTTACTACGTTTCTTCCTTGTGCCAGCTTTTCCTTTATTTTTCCTACTTTCCTAGATTTAACTGCTTTCAGTTTTTCTTCTTTTGAAAGCTATATCTTGGTCAAAGCTTATCCTCTATTGTTCCCTTGAGTTAAAATAAATATTTATTAATTAAAAATACTTATATTAAGTGCATCTCAAACTTAAGGAAATAAAATTAACATCTCCTAATTAATTAATTCCTTATCTTTCAAAAGTAATCCCAAGTGTATGAAATTTTCTACTCAACCCAAGGCATTGCATTGATTGGGTTAGGAACTCAATCCAATGAACATAAATGGGGGACATGATAGTAGTTCTATTTTATTTTGCTAGCAATGTTGCAATCATTTCATCAAAGCTTTGTGAAGGTAGTTGACTTAGGGTAAAGATAGCACAATTGTACTTAGGAAACAACAACAACCTATTTAGGAGAATAGCCTTGGCATCCTCTGCATCAACCACCATTGACTTGACTTGACTTCTACAATGTGTCTAATAATAGATCTTAGATTTTTGATGTGGCTTGGAATAATGACTTATGTTGGCATCTTAAAGGTGAACAACTGTAATTTGGGGCAAAAATTTCATTCATCGCTTGTGCCCCAAACAATTTGTTCAGATTGTTCCATATATCCTTGGAAGATTTATCCATATCTACATGATGTATCTCTTGAATCTAAGAGGGAAAGGCCAATAATGGATTTTTACTTATCACCTCTGCTCTGTCATTCCATCAATTTGTTTGGATCCTCGGGTGTTGGTTTTGTTCCTTTGACAATACCCCAGAGATTCGTATTCATTAACTGCATCTAGATATTCACTTTCTACGTGTGGAATTTGAAACCAGAGTATTTATCTAATGGATTATCCATGGTTGATCAGATCTGATCTATTCGGCATCGACTGCTAAAAATAATTACTGCTAGAAAAATAAAAATTCTGAAAATAAACCAAGAAAACAACTGCTTGAAATTACCACTATATGGTTTTCTTATGAACTCTATGGATTGTATGGACTGTGTAGAAGGAGAAAAAAATCGAAGCTTAGAAAAACGAATTCGATGCCTATAGCTGTGAATTGCAACAGCTTTTCTAATTTAGTAAATGGAGGCTCATACATTGGTAGCTCGATCCATATTTAGAGCTGAGAGATATGGCGATTGTGTAAAAATCGTGGTCGGATGAGAATATGGAAATGACTTTAGATGGAAACAGCAACTAAAATTGCAGCTGTGGATAGCATCGACTTCGACGACAGCGACGGCAAGTAAATATGGCTCCAACTATTCTAGTGGATGAATAGTTGATATTGGATCAATTTCCTAGCGACAAACGAGTGCGAGTAGGTCGATTATTTGGTTGACGGATCAACAATTCAACGACTCCATCAACGGTGGCTAATTCGGTAGTGGCAACCTAATTTCAATAGTTAAAAAAATGGGAAGTGATTTTCAGATTTTGGTGACATCGAACGATGGTGGCGGCTCAAAACAATAACAACGAATCATATTTTGTGGCTATACAAACTCGTTATTTACCTAAAGTAAAACTCCGGCCTTCGATCAACATTGCTCTGATACCATATTATAAAAATTGAGAAAACCTAGAGTGGGTTAGTCATCGAACACACGAGAGCTCAATAACACAATGAACGATATTATTATGAGATGGTACAGTACAATATTACCATGAGTGTCTTATAAATAACTTGAGAGACCAAAACCTTAACTAACTAAAACCTTAATATGTAAACCCTAATTATTTAACCTAAAATCACTAAGGTGACTTTATTACATATGTATCCTTATATCTTAACAATAGGCTGACTTTGGTCAAAGCTATTTTAGAAGCTATACCAATGTTCAAACTATCCCTAGCTCATATTCCAAATATTGTACTAGAGAGGATTATGAAAACATGCTTCAATTTTCTCTAGACATGTAACAAAGACAAAAGAGATATTCCAAAGATAAAATGGCAGATGTTATTCAAACCCAATATACAAATATCGCCAATATAACGACAACATCACGATATATCATGATATCTTCCAGGAAATGAAACAATGCCCGATTTTTTGAAAAAATCAAGTCGATGTTTTAGGGTGATATTTGTCAATATTATCGTGATTTTTTGTAAAAAATCGCAAGTTGATGACAAAACATCGCTTTCCCACAGATAAAAGCCCTCTTTTTTCGTCATTTGCAAATTAAATTGTAAAGGAAGAGAGCCAAGAAGGAGACCATTAATTTGCATTGTACCAATAAGGGGAAGCATCTAATTTCATTTTCCATCAAGGATTGATTTTGAGTGGGGATTGAAATTTGGAATCCAATCATGTGACAACAACGATCAACCACATTTCAAGGTATGTAAATGAATCTAGCTATCATTTCTAATTATTCTAAGGCATAGTTTGGTATTTTTGCAATGTCAATGAGTTTTCCCTCTTCAAAACCAAATTTTAATGGAACATTTACCATGGATTTTCCTTTGTTTTTTAATTTGCAGCAGTCATGTACACTCAAAAACATCTTTTTTCCCTAGGTCCGTTCCTTTCCTTACAAAAATGCTCGTGAGTTTTCCCTTTTCAAAACCAAGTTTTAATGGAATATTTATCATTAATTTTCTGTTGTTTTTTAATTTGCAGCAATTATGTATGCTAAAAAACGTTCTTTTACTTGTTATAGGTTTAAACTTCATTTATTTCCAAGCTTCCATACAAAAATGCCAAATGCTTTGGATCTATTATGGGAGTATGGTGAGCTTGTTGAGCCTCATAATCAATAGAAGCTTACTTGTAATTTGTGAAGAAAGGAAATGACGGGGCCCAATAAGTAGGATCAAATACCACCTTGCACAAATTACAAGGCATGAGGTGGATATTTCTAAAAACACAACTCTAAAAATCATTCATAAATCCAAACTATCATTTGAAAGTATAGGGCAAAAGAAAGATCAAAGGGATGCTTTGAGACAAAAAATTGGATTGAGAGGGGCCTTAGAATTACAGATAAATGCACACATGACCGTATAGGTGTGTGGAGTGAGACCTTTTCCTCACCTTCCATTGTTCCTTCATCTACATCACCTTTCTTTATTCCGAGATCCACACCTGGTGGACAACTTTCTATAAGTTCAATGGTCAAAATATAGGAGAAACAAGAAGTAGACAAACTTGTGAGTCGATGTCTTCTATGGAGTGATATTCTTTTCAAATTTTCCAAGAACCCATTCTATGTGCCTATGTTTGAAATTGTTGCTATTGTTGGCCCTGGGTATAATCCCCCCACTTAGGAGGATTTGAGACTACCAATCCTTGATAATGAAAAGGTTGATTGCACTTGAAAATTGCAGGAGTTGGATTCATGGGAGTTCACAGGATGCAATTTGATGTCAGACGGTTGGACCTATGGAAAGGGTAGGACCCTTCTCAATTTCTTGGTTCATTGTCCTAGGGGGACAATGTTTATCAAATCCATGGATGCATCCGCACATGTCAAAGAAGTGACATTACTATGTGAGTTGTTGGATGAGTTCATCCAAGAGACAATGTTGTCAAAGTCATAACAGACAATGTTGTGAATTATGTGTCCACTAGCAGGTTGCTTATGGCTAGGTAGCCTACATTGTTTTGGACTCCTTATGTCGCTCATTGTATTTATTTGATTTTAGAGGATATGGGAAAAATTGATTTTATCAGGGATACCATTAATTCAACGAGGAGCATCACAAAATTTATATTCAATCATGCATCTGTGCTTAAATTGATGATATATTTCACTAGTGACAAGGAGTTGGTGTGTCCTACCATCAAACACTTTTCCACTTGTTTTATTTCTCTTTGGTCTCTCCTAACTTCTATGTCAGAATTTCAAACTATGTTCCTTTCAGTTGAGTGGCGTGCTTTATCAATTAGCACTAAATTGGAGGGGTGGGCCATATTTGGGCTAGTTTCATATTCGGAGATTTTTTTGGATTGGGTGAAGGAGGCGTATACCATCAACAAAAATTTGGTAAAGGTTCTTCATTTGGTTGATGGAAACAATCCCACAATGGGATACATGTATGAGGCCATGGATAGGCCAAAGAGGCCATATGTGTCTATTACGAGGACAAGAGGGGTGAGTAGAAAGAGAGACAACAATTGATATGGACGATGATTGATGAGTGATGGAACTATACACTCCATCGCCCCATTCATGTTGTAGGGCTCATACGTCAACCCCATGTTCTCTTACTCCTGTGGATTTAGGTTTGATGCAGAGGTTAAATATGGATTCTTAGAGTGTATTCAGAGGATTGTGCCAAATGTGGTTGATCTTTCAAATATTTCCAAAAATAATGAAGTCTATAGGAGGGCCATGTAAACATTTGGGTTTGAGATTGCTATTAGTGACAAGGAGAACATAATTCCAAGTAAGCTTCACCTTGTTTCAAATTTCAATGTCTCTTCTTTCTTTGTTTTAAATTTCAATGTCTTCTCTTATGATTATCTGATTCATTGTAGATACTTGGTGGGAAAGCTATGGCTCAAGAGTACCTCATCTACAAAATCTTTCCATTCAGGTACTTATATAGACATGTAGTTCTTATGGTTGTGAATGCAACTGGAGTGTATTTGAAAAAATACACACCAAGAAACGCAATAGGTTAGAGAATTTAAAATTAAATTTTAAATTCATTATAAATTGTAACCTATGTCCCTTTACCCTCTAATATATGTATTATAATTTATGATCCTCATACAGGTTGGATACCTGACACCTAAATGATCAGTTCTATGTCTACTACAATCTCAGGCTATGGGTGAAGCAAATTGAGAAAAAACCTAACATGGATGCCATTTCATTGGGTGGGATTAACTCCACTTATGCATGGAGGGTGGAGTCTGAAGAACCTATTATGGAGGAAGACCCCTATTCGTTAGAGGATGATACACAGGATGGGGAGGTAAGGGGAGGATGGGGAGTATGGGAGTGTGCCACCATCAAAGCCACCAATTTCATAGCCACAATCATAGTCAAAGGGAGATAGACCCAGTGATAGAGGAATTGATCAGGTTCTACCTCTACATTCTTCTTCTAGACTACATCAGTTTCCAGGGTCTTCTAGAGGATGTCAAAGTCCAATACGATCATCAGGGCCTTCTATCTCTAGAGGAAGAGCCATTACCAGAACGATTACCTTTTCTCATAAAAGGGGTAGAGGGAATCAATAATTATTTTACTTGACTTCATTGTATATGAGATCAATTGATTCATTTTATCACACATGATTCATTTTTTATGTGTGTTGTATGATTAGACGTCTTATACATATTATATATCATTTTATTTTCATACTCATGTGGCAATGTGTTTATTTGATGTTCTTGTTGCTTTAGATGTTTAAAAATTGAAAAAAATGAATTTTTTAAATTTTTTATTTTCGTCGATATATTGCCAATGTTTGTTGACATTTTCCCCAATAAATCTGAAGTGTTGTGTTTAGACCCTCTGTAACACCTCCGTAATTTCCCTTGTCTTGATTATAGTTAAAATGGATATACACCAAAGTCAAGGTGAATGTAACGGAAACATAAATATTAATTAAATAATTATGACTGGCTGCGGGTGAAGCAAACACAGAAGAGAATGAGGGACCATGAATGCACAAGAGATAAAAAGCATGAAGTGATGGGAAGGGGGTTGTATATGGGTTTAGATGTCCTAGCATATGACCCTACCTTTCTCTTGAGTGCCAAAAGTATATTAACGCCCAATTAAACCTCAAAACTTGTTTTAAGCCTTAATAAGGTGATTTAGTGTTATTATTAAGAAGGTGAATTAATAAAATATGTGGAAGGGAAATGTGAGTCCCCTCAAGGAGACCACGTGATAATGGAGCCATGCAATTAAAATGTCATGCATAAGGAGAATTGGCGTTCGATGTTCATTATTATCATTCCTTCATGATGAGAGTTGTTGTGTGGGGGGAACGATTTTTCAGGTCATGATTATTGTTGGATTTTCTAGATATACTAGTTAAAGAGGCATGAGTTGCCTGATAATCATGTCGTGAGAAGAAGGTGAGAGACTGCATAGCTAGGAATGTTGGAGATAACTGCATTGGAGCTCTATTCATACTTTATACAGAGTTGTTCACTCATATAGATGGCTATTCTCCGTGTTGGTTCATGGTCCCAGGTCCGGGGTGGCATTGTGCTGAGATATTATTAGCACAGTTCCTATAGCTTGGAGGTGCGTGCCTCACCCCAATTGTTTGCAGTCTCAAACATTCTAGATAAGTATACACCTTCTATAAATTTTGTTTTCAGATTTTATTGGTTTTGAGAGCTAAATCATGACTGGTATATATCTTTGAGTTCACATGCTAAGTGTTTGATAGTAAGTGTCAAATAAAAATTGTTTAATTCTGGAGTTGGAATTTGCTTGACGGTGTTTGCAAGGTATATACTTAAATCCATAAATTGCGGCGATGAGTTTTATTATGATGGAATTATAATTTTGTAGTTTGATGTGTATTATGTTCTATAGATTGGTTGAAGGTGAATTTCCGATGTTACAAAATTAAATGGATGATAACTACATTTATGTAGTGTAGAATTAGGTTGATAATTAATCGTTTTACTCTTTATGGATTAATGGTTGTAGCATGCCATTATTTTCTGTCAATTATGTAGATTTAAAATAAGAAATAGCATTTTTCTTGTAGTGGGTTTCCCAAGTTTAATGTAAATGTAAATTTCCTAGAGAATTCCCATTATGAATTTGCTTGTAGAAATTATGTGTGCTTGGAAATGCCATTTCGTGACTTTGCACACAAACTGTTTGTCATGATTTAAAAAAAAAAAAAAAACTTAAATACTTGCACATGTTATGCTTAGAGGTCGGTGAAAGAGGGTGCAGTTTCATAGTATGGCACTTCCATCCCTCTGCAACTCATGAGAGCGCAATCTTTTGAAGGGGTGCACTCTTACCCTTCTTTGGTTTGGAAATGTTATTGTTTATATATTTACAATATTAATGTATGATGAGAAGGGCACCATTTCTATCATTTTTTAAATTGGTTGCAAGTTGTTACTGTATTATGTTATATTTATTAACCTTGTTAATGGGAGCTGAGAGGTAGGAAGACTATCCTTCCTTGGATGACTGTTTCCTGGAGGGTGTTGTTTTCTTTTCGGTTGAAGGGTGTTTATATATTAGTATGAAAACATTGGAGGGCGTTGTTTTACCCTTGAAGTAAAACCCTTGTTTAATACATCGTAGTGGTGTTTCCTTTTCTCAGTGGAAGTCAACTTATGTTCAATTGTTTTAGCGGTGACCTTTCATGATTGTTGATAATTGGAAAATGAGGTCGATTCCATTTGAAGGGTACAGGTGGAGCTTTTTTTTTTTTTAATGCGTGGAATATATGTATATGTTTCCCATGAACTCGGAGAACGCAGTTGCAGCCCCTTGCAGCTTCAGTTCTGGAAATGATCTGAGTATACATTTCTACTCAACACTTAAACCAAATCGAAATATTTGTAGTGTTGCTCATATATGAGAAGCTTAAGCTGATTTCCGGTAGCCATTATTTTCAATCTATTATTAAGAGCAGAGTGAATTTTGTTATGTTTTGTTCACTTCTTACAATCTGAATGTTAGTCATGATCGATATGTATTTCTATATATAAATTTGTGCTCCAAAATTTATATTTAATATAGACCATGTTGCAGAGTAGAAGTCTTGCAGAAATTCTGTAGTTAGGCTTAAATAAAGGTAATGATAAATCATAGTTAGTATGCCCTAGCTATGGGATACATGACCGAATGTTGAAGGAATAGATACCTTGATGGGATGATTGCTTCTCATGAACTGGTATCCTTATCAATTGGATATTTAGGTATAATCCCAAGACTATTGGTATATGTAATCTTCATGGTGTTTATCTCTTTTGTAACTTGAATGATAACTTGAATGATAGATTATATTCGTGATATGCATAAAGCTTGGCATCAGTGGTATTGGTTGCAAATCTGTGTGTTAACCTAGAGCAGGAGTGAATGTTGTCCCTAGTGAAATGGTCATTTCTTATGACCATGTTGCCTTACCCTTGTTACCTAATTTGGTTTGGTCGTTGCAGAATATCCCAACATTCAGTAGCGCCTTGTCTCTAGCCTTGGTATAGGTCGCTACGGAAACTCTTGAATTTCGGTAGTGAACTTATATTTTCATTCTGTGAGGGTCTCTAGAGAATTCTTTGTAATTTGGTAGCACCCTTGTTTTATATTTTGTGTAAATCACTACCGAAGTCTCTGTTTTTTTGTAGCACTTATATTTATTGTTGTGAAGGGGTTTCTATCAAATAGGTATTGTGAATATTAAATGCGGTAAGCAGTCTTATGCATATATATATGAGTTTTATTTACCCTATGGCATAAAAAAAATTGAGTGTATTTTTTAGTCTAGTAACATAAGAGTATGTCACAAATTGGTATCAAAGCGAGTCAATAGCTCTCGAGCCTCTTGGGTTTGAAACTAGATTATGCAAAATTAAATTTCGAATATAAGTGCATGTGTATGCTTATGGAAGTTTAAGTGACTGGATGTCGTGGTTTTGTTTTTCATCAAGCATGAGGGTGCTTGATTTAAATAAATTTTAATTTTTGAGTTCTATATTTTGTGGAAAGAAATCTTGTATGCAGAGATAAAGTGGGTGTTGGATCTCTTGTTGAATGTTGTGCCTTCTTAGTTGTCTAATTATTGCATAGCTTATGTATTGTTACATCCACAATGTGGCCATACATGATGGTGCATGTAATTGTTGATGTATCTCCACACATTGTATAATGGTTTGTTTCTAGAGAGTGCACATCTATGGAATCCTATATTTCTAGCCAATGAATTCTTGAGAGAAAGAATCTGGTTATCATATGTGTTCAGTAAGTTGTGGAGCTTACTGTTTGTTTCCTTCATAATGAAACTCTGGAGATTACTTTGTGACAAAGTCTCGCAAGAGAATTGTGATTTTTATCAATCTGAGTTGTGTGATCAACTCAAGCTTATAATTTTGAATGAATAAATGATGTTGTTCTCCTATGCAACATGTTGGAATTTGTTCCAAGAGAGCAATTAAAATATTTTTGTCTTCCCTTGAATTTATGCCATTGTTATGTATTGCACTTTAAGTGAATGTTCTAAATAATCCGATAACTCTAGTTAAGTCTAGAGTGGAATAGTCATTTGTTGATGAAGTTTATATGAAAATAAAAATGTTTGAATGGATCAAAAACTGAGTTAGTAGCTACGAATAAATGGTGTATCATTATTTTTTATTTACGTTTTTTATCTAACCAGTGTAAGTACTGGATTGTGAAAGGCTATGGAGTGCTTGGTAGCTAGTTGTCTTATGTGTTTGGATGTGTGGAGCTTGTCAAATGCTCATAATTGTGTAGGCATGATGATGCTTGAGTATGAAGGGTAGGTAGATGCTCAGTGTGCCGAGTAAGTTAATATCTATGGATTTTTTATTCTTGATTTATAATATTGCATCCAGGTGGAAACCTGAATTGGAAATCATGGCAGAGTATTATAATAAATTGTTGACCGGGGCCTATGTTAGACAGACCTGGTAATAAATTGATTTCCTTGTTATTGAATTGTATTGTTCACTGATAAAAGTGAATAAGATTCGGTAGCTTGTTCGTTCAAGAGTAGTTTCACTTATTCTCTAGTTCAGAACAGTATCAGAGTTGTACAGCAGGTCTTACAAGTGTTAGAAAATGTAAAGTTGTTATGCATGCACTGCCTATTAATTAATTTCTTGTTGAGAAAAATATATCATAATCATATGATCAACATGGATTGTTGAGTGATGTGTTGCTTTCCTAATGATGTTTCTAAGTAAGATTTGTTAGTTTTCACTAATACCATAATGGTATCTATCCTGGCTCTGCCAAGTATGTATTACAAAGTATTATAATGTGGTCAGAGTGGTATGTTTTGCTAAGTTTTCCAGTTTTGCTATATATGGATTATCGAATGGTATATTGATTTTAGAGGGGTGTATACCTGGTTGTATGATGGAGTGGTATTTCTCATGATTGTTTGTTCATGAATGATGCGACAATGAAGCTGTGTAAATGTGGTGTAAATCCATAAAAGTAGAGGAAGGTTCATGATTGAACCTATAATAATACTAGTGCCTGGGTTGAGACCTTTTTGAGAGGCTAACAAAGTTTGTACTACTACCTTCTTCTCGCACTAGAGAGCGCCTAGAGGGGGGGTAACACACGAGGGACTAATGGTGCAAAGAAGGGGTACCTCCTTGGTTTTGTGTGAGGAAGGTATTGAGGAGATTCAAACTGGATGAGACTCTGAGGTACCTACTAGTTTGGAAAATTTGGATTCTTAACTCACTCTTGTAACCTATAAATCCTAGCAGAGCATATATTTGGCTTGTATTTGAGTCTTGGGTGGTTGTGTGTGGCCTGTGTTGTAGTCCTTAGTGACGCTATGTGGCCTGTGAGTGGCTTGTGTTTGAGTCCTTAGTGACTATGGAAGCCTGTGCTTGCCTTGTTTTCGAGTCCGATGGTAGATGGCGATTATGGATTGTTAATTAAATTTTTTGGATGGATTGAGGATTGAATCCATCTGTAGAAGAATGGTGTTATGTATATCTATTAAAAAATGATATTCTTTGATGACCATTGGTGTAATTGCCAAGCTATATATATCTTAAAATGGTTAATATGCATTGAATTCTGAAACAACGGACAATGTTTGAATTCAATTAAATATGTTCTTAATGGAATAGTGCACTCACATGTTTCAGTGCAGGTCTAAAGAATGGATGTTTGTTCATTATGGTATATGTAAACTCGAAATGAAATCATTGAAAATTTTCCAATCATGAGAATTATGAAAAATGTAAGCTATGAATATGTCACTAATAGATATGGCTCGAAATTAAACAAAATATTGCGACGGTTGAGATAAAATCGATTTTATGTCGAAAAATACATTAAAAGTGTGAAAAAAAATCATTTTTTTTCATGAGCCACGATGTTTATCGATCTTTCGATGCTTTACAAATTGTGTCGATATTGCAACAAAACATAGTCTTAATAGCAACGGAATGTTTCGCACGTGTGAACCACACGTTTCCAAGCAACGGCCATTGAATTTTGCTTTTCGGTCAACTATAACCATAATGTTGTTTTGTCAAAATATCGACGATAGTCGATTATAAATATATGAACAAATTTCAACAAATTTGTTATAGTTGGGACATTGCTTTTGGTGATTGTTTGATCTGTGATTTTTCCATCATGTATTGGTTTAACACATCCAAATCTACATAGCTCGGATTTTTCTATCAGGTATTGGTTTAACACGTCCAACTTTTTATCTACATAGCTCGGATTTTGGAGTTTCAAGGTTAGTATTTTTTTTATTTTTCTGTCTCAACCTTTAATATAAAGCTATGTTAAGAAATTTGAATACCATGATATGGCTTTATGCATTAACTTCATAGTTACTGTATAATTGTGAAATTTATATAATTTTGTTTTCATAGTCAAGAAACTCATTTATATTTTTTTTCCATTGCAACATTTGATTGTTTTTTTTCCATAATTGTTCATTACATGAAATTTTATGTTTCTATCTACTTCTTTCACAAGATTATCAATTCTTGATTTGCAATTGTGGAGGTCATTAGTTGGATTTTCCCCATAATTTTAGTTGTTAATATATTGAATAGTTAATATATTCAATGTACTTATATATTGATTTGGTTGAATTAGTTCTTATAGGCAATTAGAATGTCATATAAATATACTGTGGAAAAATATGCAAGGAGGCATGCTCAGTTTAGGGCGGAATTGGAGGCGAAGGGTGATGGAAAATGTTATTTCCTTGTAATGACTGTAGGGGCTTGCAAACGAAAAGAATTTTAAGAAAAATAGCTGAAAAACATTATAGGGAGAAGGGGCACACTGAAGGAGGGTATGAATATCATCCCTTGGTAAGACGTCGATCATTATATAATGTAGTACTCTTTGAAATAGTGATCATGTATTTGTAAAATGTTTTATCATTTTAATATTTGTTGTATATACACTAATTTTATCACATTGTCTGTAATTATAAAGACAATGCCCCCTAAATGTCGAACGCTGGAGAGTTATTTACCAGGTAGTAGTAGAATTTTACTGCATGAAATTGTAGGTTGAATATATATATATT
This sequence comes from Larix kaempferi, assembly GCA_027924585.1. Taxonomy (NCBI): domain Eukaryota; kingdom Viridiplantae; phylum Streptophyta; class Pinopsida; order Pinales; family Pinaceae; genus Larix; species Larix kaempferi. The sequence continues at coordinate 6,844,525 of BSBM01000125.1, read as the reverse complement.
CAATGTACTTATATATTGATTCAGTTGAATTGGTTCTTATAGGCAATTAGAATGTCATATAAATATAATGTGGAAGAAAATGCAAGGAGGATTGCTCAGTTTAGGGCGGCATTGGAAAATGTTATTTCCCTTGCAATGATTGTAGGGGCTTTCAAACGAAAAGAATTTTAAGAACAATAGCTAAAAAACATTATAGGGAGAAGGGGCACACTAAAGGGGGGTATGAATATCATCCCTTGGTAAGACGTTGATCATTATATAATGTATTACTCTTTGAAATAGTGATCATGTATTTGTAAAATGTTTTATCATTTTAATATTTGTTATATATACACTAGTTTTATTACATTGCCTATAATTATAAAGACAATGCCCGCTAAATGTCGACCGCCAGAGAGTTATTTACCAAGTAGTAGTAGAAATACCACTTTACAAAGTGAGAGACATGTAGATCAGAATATTGATGATCAAGTTCTTAATGATGTTATGTATGAAGATAACATTATTGATACAAATGAGGAAGATGGGAAAAATAGATTGATCCAAGACACATTTTCTCCAATGGATATAGAAAACCTCAATGATATGCATGATGTTCCTTTACTCGATAAGTCACAACAACCTCGTTATGATGGATCAACGACAAATCTTATATCTGCTATATTGTTATTGGTGAACCTGAAGGTTTTTCCAATGGTTTATCAAACACTTGTCTCACACAAATCCTAAGGTATATTGTAATGTATTAATTTCATCCTCACATGTACAATATAAAGGTTGTCTATTTTCCTCTATTGTTAGTGTTTAATTCATAAAATAGGGATGCCATATTAAGGACTAATATTCTTTACATTAACTTGTTTTTTTCAATGGCGTAGTTTGTTAGGTGAATTTCCATTACCATGATCAAATATTTTACCACGCACATATCAAGAAATATTTGTGATTATGAAAGAAATTGGAATGGAGTATCAAGCTATTCATGCATGTCCTAATGATCATATTATATATTATGGAAAATATGCATCAAAAAACGAATGCCCAAAATGTCAAATAAGTAGATATTGAACTGATCAAGTAACAAAAAAGGTGCCTCACAAAGTTCTTCGTTATATTCCCATAATTCCATGTTTCCAATGATTTTTCAAGTGCCAAAGTAGAGCACGGTTTATGGATTATAATGTAAAGAACAGAAGTGAAGACGATGTTCTTCGAATGCCTGCAGATGGTTCTGCATTGAAGAACATTGAATAAAAATGGCCAATTTTTAAATAAGAACCTTGTAATGTTAGAATTTCATTCGCAACTGACAGTGTCAATCCATTTGGAGAGCTTCGGTCTACTTACTCAATGTGGACTATTTTTGTTATAAACAGTAACCTTCTTTCTTGGATGTCGGTAAAGAGAGAGCACACAATGTTGGCAATGATTGTTCCAGGTAATTAATTAGTTTGGAATATTTTTTTGAAAGTAAATATATAATATTTCTTTGTTTTGTTGCATGATAATATCTTTTATATATAAGGACGCATAAGTAAATATAATTGTATGTTAAATCAATCAGGTAAGTACCAAGTGAAATATATGAATGTATATTTTGAGCCTCTCATTGATTATATACTAAAGTTATGGGTTGGCATCACTATGTATGACATCTTTAGACCAATAGGGAAAAAACAATTTCAATTCCATGGAATACTTGCATGGACAATTCATGTTTCTCCCAGGTTAACACATTTTTGTTGTATGTACTAACTTTATGTTGCACTTTAATATTATATAATTTATTGAAAATATCATGCATTTTTTTAATTATTAATCATTTGCTACATTAATGCATATATGTTGCAGGTCTTCAAACAAAGGATAAATTTGCATGTCTAGTTTGTGGTCTCAGGATAAAATCTCGTCGATCAAGAATTTTAGGGAAGGAGGTGTTTGATGAGTATAAGCACTTCCTCCCTAAGAATCATAGGTATCAAAATATCGAGAAAAAAAAATCAATGGTAAAGAAGAGAATGGAAAAAAACCTTGAAGAATGACTCCTCACCTATGGAAGTTGGAATATAATAGAAATCGTCAAGGTATGCAAAGTGTCCATGTTTCATATGTAATCCTATGATTTATTTTAGTGAATTTTGCTTACCATATTTGTCATTAATTATTGTACTTAATGTGATTTCGTTTCTATATCATTAATGTCGTTAAGGCATCAATGGTATTCCATGAGGAATGAAAAGTTACCACATACAATTCAGTAGGTTGCCCTACTACGAACACTTACAAATAGTTCATTTGTTTGATACAATGCATATCGGGAAGAATGTAACATAAACGTTATGAAAAATATTAGATGGAAGGACTGACAAATAAAGAATTGAAAAATTTTGTAGTGACATTAAGGAATCCAATCATGCACTACAAAGCGTGATTCATTCTAATGTTGATGGAGACCAAAATATTAGTCTTCTATGGTTATTGACTAAGCAACAAAGAAATGTTGTAAAAGGGGTCATTCAGAGAATTAGGTTTTCGACGAGGTTTTTGTCGAACATACAAAATATCTTAACGAAAAAAGGTGAATTTGGTGGGGTTAAAACTCATGATTGGCACACATTCATTAAGGTAATTATTTAGGTATATTTCCATATTTGTATACATCTTTTTAGTAATTTTTTTCTCTTATTTGGAAATAAATAATGATTCTCTTTTTGTTATAGTATGTTCTACCTCTATCTCTCCTAGACATCATTGACAACAACATAAAATTATGTATATATGATATTGGAAAAAACATGAGGTAAGTAACGATTTATATGCAAAAAAATTGTTCACTTTGTTGCAGAACTTATTGACATATTATGCTTTACTTGCAATTTTTTATATGACTTGGTATCATTGAAACCTGTTACTTTCTTGCATCATTTGTAGGTGGATTTCGTCTAAAGAAATCCATAAGAAAGATATTAGGATTGGAAGAGAGAAATTCCTAGTCAAATGTGTGAAATGTAGAAGTATCTACCTCTGGTATTTTTCAATGCACAAGAACACTACCTCATACATCAAGTTGAGGAGATTGAATTGTGTAGACCTGTACACCCAAGGTATATGTGGATGGTGGAGAGGAATTTGAAGATATTGAAGGATTTTGTTAGAAAAAGAGCACATCCTGAGGGGTCTATGGTGGAGTACTATATGGAATATCATTGCATGGTGTATATTAGTTAGTATCTTCCTTAATCAGCAGAAAATATCAATGTGCCTCGCATTTGGCATGTCAACTCCATCAACAAATTTTAAAGGGAGGTCTTGTTGGGGAAAAGTAGAATGAGGAAGGCTGAAAGCTAAATAGATGTTGTAAATTTAAATTATTATACATTTAATTTTTCAATTTTATATATATCCTAGTCATTTAATTTTTATTATGCCATCAATTATGTTAAACTTTGCCAATGACAGATAGTTAATGATATTGAATTGTTAATTTTTAGTATAGTCAATAGAGAGTGGGATGCACTACATTTATACATTGCAAACAATCTTGATTGGATGGACGAATGGATAGAACGATGTATAGAATTTTATGTTAGGTTATCAGGGGAAGGGGTGAGTTAGTTGATTAAAATAGAACATCGTCATCCACAACAATATACTGGTATTACACAAAGGGAAATTGATTTAGCATATGGTTTAAAAGGTAAAAAGGCAAGTCATGAAAGATAAAAGATACTATTGTCAGTCATTGTTACAACCTTAACTTGAACCATAAATCTTAACATTAGACCTTTATTGAATTTAACCATTTAATGAAAAATATATGTTATAGAAGCCTCTAAAATTACATAATGAAAGAAAATGAATATTAAAGCTCATATTTTAATTTTTATAATTTCTCCACAATAACATCTAAATCTAGAATTAATCCTGCAAATAGTTATAAAAACAGCTTTTTAAATGCATTTGAATTTGACATTAAAGTAATGGAAATGGATGTTATTGATCAATATGTTTTTGGATGATAAGCAATATTTTGTTGAATTTCAAATCTACCCTCAATTTAACATTTCTCAAGAACCATCAAAAACCATCTAGAGTGACCTTATGGATGGGGGATTAGATTGCACATAGTTGAACGTGGGATAAGAAACATGGGATTCACAAGTGGTATACATTCATAATGTTCTAATAATTTTTCAAACACATCCTTTGATCACCCTAGGAGATGGAAAAATAGATATGCTACTGGTTTGGTAGTGTGGCAGTGCTATCAACATGGACAATTTTTCCTCAATCGAAGTCAAAAGAAAATTCATTCTATTATGAAAGAAGGGCTTGATCCTCTTTGGTTTTTTACTAAAACTTTTCCAAGTGAAGCATTTTATAGTGAACCCTACCGAATATTCCAATTAGGATCATCGAACCCATGTTGGGCCTTCAATGCAAAACCCAGGTTCTTTTTCTCCCAACTGGTGGGTGGGAACGAAACACTCATTTATTGTCTCCCTAACATGTTACCATGTTAAAATCCCCACAAATGATCCATGGTGTAAGACCTTGAGTGGCTCTTTCCTGAATCCCTACATTACAAACCACTAAGCATGCTTTGTGTCACTCCTATCAAAAGGAGTGGGATAGGTTAGGACAATTTTGGGTTTTCTTTCCTAAATTCAATTGTAATTTCAATTCCACCTTCGAATTTTAGCCAGTCTAGTTATCTTTTTTAGTAATTTGTTGAATTTTATCCCAAGTATTCTTCAAAAGAGGGATTAGGTTCCTTAAACCCTTTTTCAAGTTGGAATATGATGGTAGCTTTGCACAAATCATTTGAGATTAAAGGTTGGTTTGGACACCTTGGTCAAGCATGTCTTGGGTGGATTCCTTAGCATATGAAGCATTTGACATTTGGGACGTGAGTGCGCTCCATGACTTCCATGATGCTCATAAGTGGGGGAGGTGTGACATGCCACCATGTGGCAAGGTCACCTCCGTGGAATGAGTTAGGGTTAGGAAATAATTTCTATCGGAGACTTTATGTTGGAACATAGTTGATGTGAAATGGAAACCAAGTTTGATGAAGAGGATAATTGTTTATAACAAGTACCTATTCAAGAATGTTGCAAAACTGTGGGAGAATGCACAAGGTGGGAACTGTGTTTACTTTTATGATATGGCCTTGGAGTAAGCCATGTTCTTTAAATTGAGGGTGTTCCTAAAGAAGACTTCAGGTTCTACAAGGATTAACCATGGTCAAGTCAGTTGGGCATGAAGACATTTTAGGAGTTTCCTTGGAGTGAAATCCTTGAAACCTTGAATCCATTGCTTTATTTTCCTCATCCATTGCTCCTCTTTAGGACTTGATATTAACTTGGGGAGTATTCTATTAGAAGAGTATTATAAAACAATATAATATACAAAAATAAAACAATATAAAAATATAAATATAAATGTAAAACAAGAATAACTTACAAAAAATATAACAATATAACAATACCAAATCAACAATATACAATTTAATTTAATTTACAATATAAAAAACAAAAAACAAAAAACAAAATAAATAATATAAAAAATAAAACACATCATAAACCAGAAGAGTTGGTCAAGAGCGCGTGCCAAGAGAATCCACAATAGAGTGAGATTGATCGAGAGCATACAGAGCAAAGTGAGCTTGAGGCAATTCAAGAGCACAAAGTGTGAGGATCAGAGGATATCGATGTGCCCATAGGAGACTGCATTCTAGAGGAGACTACAACACCCAATATATCGACGGAGACAAAAAAGGGGTAGGCCAATGTATTTGGTAAGGCCATCCCATCCCTCTGAGCTACTACTTTATGTTTATTTGTATGAAATTGACCCATTTCAAATATTCCATTAATTCCCTTCACTTTCAAGCCACAAACTCCAAGAAAACTAGAGTGAAGGCCCTCTAAGGTTTGTTGTTGCTAATGATATATATTATGAAACAACCTAAATTTTCTTTAACAACTTCTGAACTACCACTTTAGGAGTACATAATGCACTCAGGAAGGGGTATCACAGGGGAAGTCGAGAGAGTCGGCTCGATTCAACATCGAGGGAAATGATCCTTGATTGGTAAAATCATGCCTAAGGGAGCTCGACTCCATCGCTAACATGGCATGACTTGCAAGTGCATGGCCAAGATGGGATTGCAATGTCCAGGGAAAACCCTAGAAACCAATTCTAATGACTATGCATATCAAATTGTTCATATAATGGAATTCAATGACATCAATGGTTGTAGGAATAGATCTATTGTTCTTTTCCAGCTAAACTTCTATTTTTCAGTCCCTTGTAATTAACAATTCATTTTCTATTTAGGCCATTGGTACTTGACAAAGCTATACTCTCCTATATTTTGGGGTTTTTGCCAATGCATTTCTTCAAGTGAAGACCCATTGGTAACTAGTTAATATTACTTGGGTGAGACGCATGTTCAAATTTAATTGGTCGCCACTATAAACCCTAGGCTAGAGGAAAAATCTAACAGAGGACTTATGATTTAGGTCCCTTTTCCAATTGACACAATCCATGCAACCATGCAATTGGATAGTTTGCAAGTGTATAAAGGTGAATGTACAAAAACCATCCATTAGTTTCAATGGTTTGAATGTGGAATTTGAATCACTCATCAAGGCATTGTTTCCTTTTAGACACTTTGATTTATAAGAAGACTTCAAATACCTAGGATTCATTCTTAATCCAAACAAATATAGAAAATATTATTAGGGATGGTTGTTGAGTAAAATTGAAATAGAATTGTTATAATAATGTGTCCATGCATCCATACAATTGTCTAGTTTGATGAACTAATTAAAGAGATGCAATATGCGTTTAAATTCTTAGAGTTACACTTCCATTGCTTTTTGCATACGATGATAATGTAAATAAGAGAAACCATTCATGGACCATCATCAAACAAGAGGATGGTTGAGATCATTACATTTATCTAAGGAAAATGTGATCCAAAGAATTATAATATCATCACAACCGACTCATACCCCAATAAAACCCATGGAAATCTCAAACAACCATCAATTATTAAGCATTCATGCATGGCACAACATTAGTGGTCAATGGTCGAAGCACATTCAAACGATTTCCTAAACTTGATAAGATTTCAAGATGCACTATAATTTTACCTTTGCATACCTTGCGTGTCAAAACATTTATACACATAACCCAAAACTAAGCGATGTCACAAGCACATCTGCAAGATATTTTATATTCATCAACCTTCACATACCAATAATCAATGACCAAAGGTGACAAGTGAACTAATTGTGTATTGTTCAATCAATGAAGCAAGGAACAATGGATCAACAAGCAACACTCTCCCAACCAATCCATGAGATCAATGAAACAATTGGATCCTTAGGAAACCATGATGGAATAACGATTCCAATTTGGATATTCATACCTTATTCACTAGCATAGGTGGATAGCAAGATTGATTCAATCACACAAAGATTAAAGGGATACAAAAACAACTATCAATCAAACAATCAAGAAGGCATTACTACCAATCATGTGCTTTCCAAGTAATAGGGTTAGATAACAAAACCAATCAAAGAGCTTGAAATCGTATGGAGACACCAATTTGTGTCCAAAGCTTGAATCAATAAACCATGATTGATCGGATACTTAGGGCCCCAAGTCTTATGCCTTAGGGTTAATTCAGGGTTTAACAAATGGTGAAGCATTTGGACAAATTCAAGAATCTATAATAAAAACCATAAAGCTATAAACAAAATGTGAAGGCATATTTATATGATTTTCTTGGAAGCTTAAGGATCCAATCATAAATGGATCATTAAAGTAAAACATTAAGTCAATCTTGTCCTCTTAAACTCCCAAAAATTCTAATTTTTTGCTTGAATATGCGACAAGCCATGGCCCTTCATCTGAAATTGTCATAAAGGATGAATTTAAGCATAGCAATGCTCATAAAGAACGCTATATCAACAATGAAACATTCATCACTTCTTGACAAAGAGGTGGATGTCCTCCAAGTGCACTTCTTGACAAAGAGTTGAATGTCCTCCAAGTGGAATCTAAGTAATGAAAATCAATTTTTTTCTCCAAGTTTGCCACATAGTTCAAATATTAGGAAGATCCACCATATGGGTTTGATATTTTCCATATAAATGGTTCATGAAATAAACTCAAAATTGAGTAAAATATATGCACTTATAACTCCTTTAGTATGATGAAATTTTGGTTTCATTTATTGTTGCATACAGCCACTAGATTAAAATCTCAACGCTTGACCCTTAGATAAGGGAGAAAGGTGTTTTGTTGTGTAAAAAACACACTATAAAGAAAACATCCAATTACCAATATCAAAATCCTAAATAGAATAAAAAATTTCAACTCTATACCATCCTATAGAAGGAGGAGAAAACATGTCAAATAAAATCAAGCATTAGAAGGCCTTGAACGAGTTGATAATATGAATATGGGATTAAGGGGATATTCACAATTAGCTTAAAAGAATACAATTTGAGCTCCAAAAGGCTTTGGAGTAACTTGGTATTGGTTCTAAGGAGGAGAAAAAATAATCAATTCCTTCCTTCTCAACTCTTAACTCTAAATATTAACCTTGAAACCAAAATTAAAAACCCTTGTACCTCAATCTTGTAATGCTTAACCCTTAATATTCATCCATTACTCATTAAACCTCAACCCTCAACATATAACTCTCCTAAAAAAATTGAGAGGGAAACTTCCAATACAAATACCATATTGGAACATCTCAATTGGGAATTGAGATTATGCCAACCAATCTTTCCAATTGATCAAGCATATTGAATTAGATTGAGTTGGTGATATTGATGACTAAAAACTGACTTATGGTCATGCATTTACACTTGGGTTAGGATCAATTGTGTGGTAAGGTAAGAAGAAACAAGTTATTTCACTATAAACCATAAAGGTAGAATAAAAGGTTGGAATGAATGCAACAAGATAAAATCATAAGGAGTGGGGTGGTTTAGATTTTGGTGTTTTGTCTTTAAGTTTGATCTCTTTTGCAACCTTAGTCAGTTGAGTTAGTTTGGTTGCATCAAAATTGGCATGTCAATAATGACAACATTTTTTTAGTATAGTTTTCAATGTTTCCATTGTTTTCTCTAGTTACGCAAAGGGCTTGTAGTTGGGGTAGGAACACTCACATCTTATGCTTTGAAAATTATCACATGTCTAGTTGGTCGAACGTTAGTCTAATCATGATGAAGGTTGGGGATTGTCATGGTCAAGAATTTTTGTTGTTTTCAAGTTCATAGTTGTAAGCTAGAATGGATTTTAAACCTTTAGAAAGCCTAGTTGTGGCCTAATTAGAGTCTAATATGTTCGACTAAGTAGAAATATTTATGGGTATCCGCTATAGGTTGAGAGTTGTGTTGGTATAAGTTATTATGGGATGATTAGGCATCTCTAGTTACCTAATATTTGGATTGATGTTCCATAATTCCATCACCAAGTAAAGGAGTATGTCATGTGCCAATTTATCTATGCATGTGCCCTCGAGAGATTTCAAATGTTTCAGTCTATTATGAAATTGTAAGCCACCCTTCAATGAGGCAAATCCATCGTAGTGTGGACCCTTTGACAAGAACCCTTTCTTCAGAAACCTTATAGCTCATATACACCATCCTCTCTCTCTCTCTCTCTACACACACACCTATGACATTATATATATTATATGTCTAGGCTAGAAACTATATATTATTTATAGTTGTAATATACCCTAAGTATATTACAATTAAAATATGGTAGTAAATTGTATTCATTGAACCTTGGTACAACTAGTTATTGGGCATGTTAGTGCAATTGCTTGCAATTTTTCTTCTAGAGAAGTTGAGTGGGTGAATTCCAATATTGAAGAATATATTTTCCAGGTGCTTTAGATTCTCTAACGATTTTAGAGATGTGAAAACCATAAACAACATTCAACTCTTTAAATTTTAAATGTCCTTGTGATGTAATTTTTGTTGTTTAGGAATCTAATATTTGAAAATCCATGGTTGTGCTAGAAGCTACATTAATTCTCATTTAGAAAGGCTTTGAAAAGATCAATCCAATATTAACACCAATCTGATGGTACGTGATTTTAAAATACCTATCTGCAATTGTAAGGAGCTATGATTTTCTCATAGCAAAAAAATGATCAAAGAAGCACATATAGTTTCTAACTTGTTGATAAATCCAATGTACTAATCTCTTTACAATCTTCATTGTTGATCTTCATCCACTTCTTCTCTAGTGCTAGTTGACCTTGCAACCTTGCGAGTTTCATCCATCTCATATTCTTATGGCCAAATCCTTGTCTTCTTCGAACAATACCTAAGAGTATACATTTCATGTCTCTTTCAATCATGTCTGGCTAATTTTAAGGCTGTTTTTTATTTTGATATGAAGAATTGTAAATATTTCATTTTCCCATGAAATGCCTTAAATTTTCTAAAAGTTAATGACGATCCAAAATATGTTGCAAAATACCAATAAAGAAGTTCCCAAAGCCTCCTTATAGTTTGATTTACCATAGTACAGTCAAATCCATTGTATTCACATTCTTCATGGGTTTGTGAGCTCCATGTAAAAAAGAAAAGAAAAGAACTAAGTGGATCAACAAAGCTTTCATTTGATTTAGATTTAATGGAGAAGATTGTACCAAATGTGCCAAACGACCATAAATGAATAGATGAAAGTTGTGTATTTTCATATAGAAGGGGAAAGATGCATGTGATGAGAACATTAAGAATATTGACAAAATTATGTGGCGGGTAGAGGCCAAAGCAAACATTGGAGGATTTTGAGGACAAGGATGAGGAAATGGTGATTACGGAAGGACGATACATTGTTATACTTGTGAGATACTAACCCAAGAACTTAATGCAAGGAGAACATGGAGAAAATATGATGCACAAAGGAATGATCAAAATGTTAGAGATGCAACAAGTGCCAAAATAAGATAGGTGATTGAGAACATATTTAGAATTAAATGCTAATTGGGTGGCAGCTATTGTAAAGTCATTATTGATTATGGTAGCATAGAAAATATGCTTGTATTGGAGATGATAGAAAAAATGATATCATCTTAGTATGTCATTGCTTATTATTTATTTCGAATTAGCTAGATTGATAGACATAATGTAGAGCTCTGTTGGGCTCTCTTTTTTTAAATTCTTCACATATCAACAATTTTTCGTCGTTAATGTTACAAATTTCCATTGCTAGTTCACATTGTCATCACAACATTTTGGCTTCACGTCGTTGTAGCAATGCATCTTCGTCGCTAAGTGTGACAGTTATTTGTTGCTAGTACAGCATTGTCGTTGTAGTGCTATAAGTTTTTGTCAGTCCCTTGAGGTCAGTTCATTGCAAGATCGACATTCGTCCACTGGAAAATCGACGTTAGTTCATTGCAACGTCGACATTATGCCCTCTAGGTAGTTCTTGTGGGTCGAATGTACATGTTTCTCTATCGGCACTTTTACGTCAGAGAGTTCAAGCTATTTCGATGTAACATCGACACTTTTGCGTTGGTCACTTAAACACGATTTGTTGCAAGATCGACAATCGAGTGTGGCAACATCAATGGCCATTAGAAATAATAAGAAACAAAAAGAACCCGAAACAGGCCATGTGGCATGTCTTTATTAGTCGATATTGTGACATTTTTTCGTCGATGTCGCAATAACGATGAAAAATTAACGACGAAAATTTGTATTTTCTTTCATCATAATTGAAACACAAGACCGTTGAAAAAGCAACGTATGGGCGTCAGAAAATCAATGACAGGTTCTAGTGTGTTACTAACGGAGCTGAACCATTAGCTGAGTATTAAATTGTATCTGTGGTTATTTGCTAAAATAGATAGTTGATTATAAATCTGTTAATTGTTGTTAGTTGATTATAAGTTGTTAATGCTTGTTAACTGATGTTATTTGATGTAAAATTTGTTTATTTAATGCTATGACTTGTAAGTGTTGCAGAGAATGAGACTGCAATATTAAAATTCTTCGACAACGAATGAGACTACAATATTAAAAATATTTTACAAAGAATGAGAATGCAATATTATAGTTCTCTTGAAGGCATAAAAAAGCCATGTGTAAGTCATGGTGTCTTGTTGAATAATTCAGCATTGATGCCATGGTGCCTGAAAGGGTTGATCCATGGCTAAGCTGGAAAAATTGAACGTTGATATTATGGTGCCAAAAGTGTTGAACCATGGTTGCATTGTAAGAAAATGATGGAAGTCTCTTTCCCAAATATCGGTTCTTAATACTGAAAAGAATTTAATAAGAGAATTTATATATGGATAAATACTAGAATGTGAAGCACTTTTAGCTTCCTTAACTTGGAAGGAATATTAGTGTAATCTTTCTATCGGCATTAATAACACCATAAAGAGAATGGACACATTTATGATGTTGTGTCCAGGTGGAGAGGAAGGAAATCAGATAGTCTACCAAGCATTAAGAAGTAAGGCGATTCAGTGTCATGTTAATGCATTGTGTTAAATGTATGTTATGATTTTTAATCATGATAATGATAAGCTTCGATAGCTATTGTGTGATCATCATCATCATCATCATATATATATATATATATATGCAAGTTGGTTCTTTCATATTGAAGACGAAGACTATGCAAGACAAGCACTTGCGTTGAGGATGTGTTTTCCTCTAGCTGAATACAAAGGCGATGCAAGACGATCTCTTGCATGTTGAAGACAAAGGCAATGCATGACTATCTCTTGCATGTTGAAGACAAAGGCGGTGCAAGACAAGCTCTTGCATATTGAAGACAAGTTTTCTCTTGGGGAATGCATTGGCCCAGATTAGGTGGTAGATATGATTCTGACATGGTGGATTTTCCCAAGAGAGTACAAATTAAATTGGAAAGGCCTAGTCTGGATGTAGGTGGGAGATCTAGTCTGGAAGGCATACTTTTCCTGTGGAAAGGCCTAGTCCAGATGTAGGTGGGAGATCTAGTCTAGTAGACATACTTTTCCTGTAGAAAGGCCTAGTCCGGATGTAGGTGGGAGATCTATTCAGGAAGGCATACTTTTCATGTGGAAAGGCCTAGTCCATATGTAGGTGGGAGATCTAGTTCAGCATGCATACTTTTCCTGAATAAGAATCTCTATCTGGACAGGTGTGTTCAGCTAATGAGATTGATTAAATTGGTTGTAGCCATTGTTGTTGGTTAAACTAGTTGTAGGCAGTGTTTTTGATTGAAATGGTTGTAGCCAGTGTGGTTCGTTGAACTGGTTGTACCCATTGTTGTTGATTGAACTAGTTGTATCCAGTGTGATTCATTGAACTTGGTGTATCCAGTGAGATTGGATAAACTGGTTATAGCCAATGTTGTTGATTGAACTGGTTGTAGCTTGTGTGGTTCGTTGAACTGGTTGTAGCCAGTGTAGTTGATTGAATTGGTTGTAGCCAGTGTTGTTGGTTGAACTAGTTGTAGCCTAGTTTTGAAACCCTGTCATTGGGGGTTTAATGTGGAATTGGTGGTTGATCGAGTTTCTGTTGGTAGTAAATCTCTAAACTTGGTGCAAGTTGTATACTTGCGGGTTTAAAGAAAGTGTTGAAAATGCATACTACAAATGAAATTGTTGTATTTAATTATGTTTGCAATAAACAGTACATCCTGAAATTGTTAAATTTTTGTGAAGAAAATAAAGATGATTGAAGTCATCTAGATGCATGAGCATATGCAAGCATAAAATGCATAAAAGTATTCTGAAGAAGCATGAAATCATTGGCCATATGGTAAAATAAGATGGCCATTTTTTATTATGTTGAGATAATGACTGCATAATGTTTGATTTTAGAGAAAATACTTCTGTGGGGAGCTGGTTTCTGTTGTTTTAAAAGTTGGTTGCTGCTTCCTTAAAGTTAACAAAGGGTGGGAAAAACTCTTGTGTCCGTCAGTAGGAACATCATGATGGTGTATGTCAAAGTCCAAAGGACCTGAACCAGTTTTAAAAATGCAGCTTGGAGGTTGTAATGCAAGGGTGCCTTGCATGATTTTCAAAAAACATTTATATCTGTAAATATTTATGTGTTCATAAGTGTTAAAATATTAAGGACAATGTTTGTCTTAAGGGGAGGGGGAATGTAACACCCCTGGAGTTTCCCTTGTCGTGATTCCAGTTAAATTGGCTATACGCCAAAGTTCAAGGTGAATGTAACAAACACTTAAATACTAATTAAATGATTATGACTAGTTGCAGGTAAGGAAAACGCAGAAGAGAATGGGGGACCATGAATCCAGGAGACAAAAAGGGCATGGACTGATGGGAAGGGGTCTGTAGATGGGCCTAAGGGGCCTAGCATGTGACCTTACCTTTCTCCTGAGTGCCAAAAGTATCTTAATGCCCAATTAAACCTCAAAACTTGTTTTAAGCCTTAATAAGGTGATTGTGTTATTATTAAGAAGGTGAATTAATAAAATATGTGGAAGGGAAACATGAGTCTCTTAGAGGAGACCACGTGGCAATGGAGCCATGCATAAGGATAATTGGGGTTCAATGTTCATTATTATTATTCCTTCATGATGAGATTTGTTGTGGGGGAGATGAGTTTTCAAGTCATGATTATGCTTGGAGTTGCTAGATATACTAGTTAGAGAGGTACGAGCTTCCTGATAATAATTTTGTGAGCAGGAAGTGAGAGAATGCAAAGCTGGGAATGTTGGAGATGAATACATTGGAGATTTGTTCATACCTTATCCAAATTTGTTCACTCAAATAAATGGATATTCTCCTTGTGGGTTCATGGTCCCATCTCGGGGATGGCACTGTGCTGAGAGATTATGAGCATGGTTCCTATGGTTGGGAGGTGTGTGCCTCGCTCCGATTGGTTTGCAGTCTCAAACATTCCAAATAAGTATACACCTACTATATATTTTGTTTTCAATTTTTATTGGTTTTGAGAGCTAAATCATGACTAGTATATATCTTGGAGTTCACATGCTAAGCGTTTGCTAATAAGTGTCAAAGAAAAATTGTTTAATTCTGGAGTTGGAATTTGCTTGACTGAGTTTGCAAGGTATATATTTAAATCCATAAATTGCAGTGATAAGTTTATTAAGATGGAATTATAATTCTGTAGTTTGATGTGTCTTATGTTCTATAGATTGGTTGAAGGTGAATTTCCGTTCTTACAAAATTAAATGGTTGAGTACATTTTTTAGTGTAGAATTAGGTTGATAATTAACCGTTTTGCTATTTATGGATTAATGGTTGTAGCATGCCATTATTTTATCTCAATTATGCATATTTAAAATAAGAAATAGCATTTTTCCTATTGGGTTCCTCCCAAGTTTAATGTAAATATAAAATTGTTTGTAAAAGTTATATTTTGCAGTATGAATGTGAATTGCGGAATTGAAGTTATTATAAGAAGGAGAATTCTCGTTATCAATTTGCTTGTAGAAATTGTGTGTGGCTGAAAATGTATTTCCAGGATTCGCACACAAATTGTTTGTGATAATTTCTCAAAGAAACATAGATACTTGGACACGTTATGCTTAGACGTAGGTGAAAGATGGTGTAGTTTAATAGTATGGCACTTCCATCTCTCTGCAACTGATGAGAGCACAATCTTCTGAAGGGGCGCACTCTTACTCTATTTTGGTTTGGAAATGTTATTATTTATATATTTACAATATTAATGTATGATGAGAAGGGCACCATTTCAATCCTTTTTTAAATTGATCGCAAGCTATTATTGTATTATGTTATATTTATTAACCTTGTTAATGGGAGCTGAGAGGTAGAATGGCTATCCTTCCTTGGATGACTGTTGCTTGGAGGGTGTTGTTTTCTTTTATGTTGAAGGGTGTTTATATATTAGTATGAAAATGTTGGAGGACATTGTTTTATCCTTGAATTAAAACCCTTGTTTAATACGTTGTAGTGCAGTCAAACTATAGTGTCGTTGTCTTTTCTTAGTGGAAGTCAACTTATGTTCAATTGTTTTAGCGGTGACCTTTCATCATTGTTGATAATTGGCAAGTGAGGTCGATTCCATTTGAAGGGTACAACCAGAGCTGTTATTGTTTTTAGTGAGTGGAATATATGTATATGTTTCCCATAAACTCGGAGAATAAGAGCGCAGCCCCTTGTAGATCTAGTTGTGTAAATGATCTGGGCATACATTTCTACTCAAAACTTAAACCAAATCAAAATCTCTGTAGTGTTTCTCATATATGAGAAGCTTAAGATGATTTCCGGTAGCCATTGTTTTCAAGCTATTATTAAGAGCAGAGTGAATTATGTTATGTTTTGTTCACTTCTTACCATTTGAATGTTAATCATGATTGGTGTGTATTTCTATATAAAAATATATGTTGCGGAATTTATATTTAATATAGACCATGTTGTGGAATAGAAGTCTTGCAAAAATTCTGTAGTGAAGCTGAAATAAAGGTAATGATAAATCATAGTTAGTATGCTCTAGTTATGGGATACATGACTGAAGCGTTGAAGGAATAGATACCTTGTTGGGATGGTTACTTCTCATGAACTAGTATCCTTATGAATTGGATATTTAAGTATAATCCCAAGAACATTGGTATTCGTAACCTTCATGGCATTTATCTCTTTTGTAACTTGAATGATAGATTATATTCGTGATGTGCATAAAGCTTGGCATCAGTGGTATTGGGTGCAAATATGTGTGTTAAACTAGAGTAGGAATGAAGGTTGTCCCTAGGGAAATGGGAATTTATTATCACCATGTTGACCTTACCCTTGTTACCTGTTTTGGTTAGGTCGTTGCAAAATATCCCAACACTCAGTAGCACCTTGTCTCTTGCCTTGGTATGGGTCGTTACAGAAACTCTTGAATTTTGGTAGCGACCCTGTATGTTCATTTTGTGAGGGTTGCTACAAAATGTTCTGTAATTCGGTAGCGCCCCTGTTTTATATTTTGTGCAAATCGCTTCCAAATTCTCCGATTTTCGATAGCATTTATGTTTGTTGTTGTGAAGGGGTTGCTATCTATTATCCACTAAAATTGCACTTAGTGGATTCTGAGTGAGTCGTCGAAGACTTGAACAATCAAATTGTTCATCATCAGTGTTCTGATATCCAGCAAGCCAAGTTTTAGACCATTTTTTTAATAACCACATGTTCATACCCCCTTGAGGGAATTGTAGCAAAATGTGCTAGCATGGTAGTTGTATGTAAAATACTCGGCTTCCTAGGACTTAAACATTAATATGAATAGCGCATAGTATTTTTTCCTTGTTAATTATTTGTTGTTGAACAAACAACTGATAATTTTCGAGTTTTTCACTCGTCCCTTCAAAGTTGGAGTGGTCGACATGATGTTTCGGCCTTAGGAGGTTATTAGAGCCTAAGTGTCAATGTATTAAACCATTATAGGCATTAAAGTTGAGTTGTATGGACATGTGCTAAGTCCCCCCTAGGTTTTTTTTAAGTTCCGAGAAAAATGTTATCTTCCATAAAATTGGACTATTTTTTAATAGTTTAATGGAAAAAATTGAAAATGTAATAAAAGTGTGGTCTAGGGGCCAAATATGCCATGGGGGTGCTCATTTTCAAGCTTAGAGCACCTACTTTACCCCACAACCCAGTTTCCTAAGTGGTTGAGTGTTTTATTTTTCATTTATTTCACTTTTACTCGAAAAAGTCAAAAAAGAGAGAAAAAAATATGAAAAAAATGAATAATGGGAAAATATCAACTCCTACATCAGTTGGATCTGATCTAATTTAGGATTGGAGTTGATTGAGGATTTCATGCAGGACCATGTTGGACATAATAAGAAATAATACAATCAATTAAATAAGAGGGAATCTTCTCATCATTTAGGGGGTGCGCATTCCTCCTTTGGTGGGCGCATGAGGGAGATGAAAGCCATATTTTAGGGTGCATATTTTAAGAATCGAAGGTATCAGCCACATATTTTATCTCCCCCATTCACTCCTACATCAAGGGGGGATCAATCCCTTTAATATCTCCCCTAATGTGCCCTCCCTCCTCATTATCAAGTGTGCCCTCCTCTCTTCTTCTTCTATAAATTGTGGGCATCCCTCTCATTCCAAACTAGTTAGAGTTGGATTGAGAGTAGGCTTGCGATTGTAATTTTTGTTCTATGTTTCATTGGTAATAAAGAAAATATTTGGATGGTAAACTATGTAGTGCTATCATGTGTGGATCACCATTTTCATGTTAGTCATGATGTGATTTTGGCTTTGTCTCAATTCTTTGCTTCCTCCATTCATAGATCTGTCCTTGAATGATTCCTCTGAAACAATAGGAGTGGAGATTTGTAAGTAATATTACTTACTCATTTCCATCTTTGATATATATGTTTAAAGGTTTAATATTTACATGTTAAATAAGTTTATTTGCATATTATTTTTGTTTCTTTGCATATGTATGTTGTCACATACCCCAAAATACCTATATTAAAAAAAAAAAATTAAATAGGATAACTAAATAGAATAAAAGCATGTATATTTGTGGAAGAAACAATAACTTTGCTTGATTACATACTGGAATCTAATCCAAGGTTAGAAGCATGTCAAGATTATGTTCTTGAATAAGCATCATTAAGCATCATAAGCATTATAAGCATCATTAATCATTATAAGCATTATATGCATTATAAGCATCATTAAGCACTATAAGAATCATTAAGCATTATAAGCATCATTAATAAATGTCATCAATAAATTTTTATCTCAACACAATTAGCAAAAAGGAGGGCTTAACCCTTTACCCAAACCCTTGCGGATTCCAAAATCCAATTGTGTAACATTTACGGTTCAACAACCCCGGCTTCCGCAATTGCGGATGCGGGTTGTGGAACCCCAAACTCCGCACATTTAAATTTCAGGTTCCGCAATTACGGATGCAAGATTGCGGAACCCACAACTCCGAACGGTTATTTCTCTAGTTCTACAATTCCGACTTCCGCAAATGCGGATAAGGGTTGCAGAACCCCGTTCCTGGCCTTTTAATATGACGGGTCGGAAATATATCTTCCTCATTCCGGATGCGGGATTGTGGAAACCCCTCAACTCGACTGTTTAACATGACGAGTCTATAATCCAAATTCCGCATTGCAAAAGCGGGATTGCGGAACCCCAAATTTTCTAGGGTTAAAACAATGGTTTCGCATTGCGGATTTAGGTGGTTTTGACGGCTTGCGGAACGTTTTAAAGGTAAGCCAGACTAAGATAAAAAAAATGCTTTGGACTTATAAATAATTACATAAGATTAATAAACAAAATTTAGGGTTTGCATGTAACAACTTCATTTCCAAACTGTTATGAATTACTCTAATTATATTTATAAACAAAAAATATAGCAACCGCTCAATCTATAATAGAAATAAACCTTTTACATAATCTACTTATGACAGTAAGGGCATAAACAGACATTGATGCATTATTGATATAAAGTCTGCATATAAACTGAGACAACTTAATCCAGTGTTTGAATATCTTGCATGCAAGTCCAGAAATGAATAAGAATATCTACAGTAACAAGTAATGTACAGTAAATCATTGGATCATAAGAAAGATATCAATTTTGTTCACATACATAATCAAGTAATGTACAGTAAAAACGTTTATATGATAACATGCATGAGAAAGGAAATCATTTATGATAACATGCATAAGCAAGATCACATGCATGAGTAAGATAAAACAAAAATGCACAGTAAACAACATATGGACACATGCCTAAAACTGGTAATCGTCATGGATAAGTACTTAAGATTTATTTACAGAAATCATGGTGTACAGAATGATAAAAGTCAGTTAATAGCAATGTAATCATTCTGAATAACAAGTTAGGGATCATTACAATGGTCGACAATTGCATAATTAAATAGAGGGGACATGTACTAAGCAATAGATTCATTCTACTTAATGATTTAGGTATCTTTTACAGTACCAGGCATTTCCATAAATAAGATCAATGGAACTTGAACTAAACAAGGAAATCGTTCTACTTAACAACCTATCTATCAATTACAGTAACCAGATTATTCAGAAATAAATGGCTAGAATCTTATCTAAGTAATGCGACTTACAGTAAATGGATAGATTAGAAATTAATAATTAGAACCTAATCTCAGCATGCAGCCATTAGATAATATTTACAGTAAAATAGGTAGTTCAGTAATAAATAATCAGAACTTGATCTACGCTTATGTAATCAACAGATAGTTAAGAAATTAAATAGAAGGAAAAAGAACTAATGTTGTGAAAACGTTAGATAAAATTTACAGTAACAGATGGTCTAGAAATTTAATAAATAGAACCAGAACTAAACTCTAAAATCATTAGGTATCATAGACAGTTCATAAGTAAATGAAATAGAACCAAATATTAGCGATGCAATCATTATGTATTACTTACAGAAATCAGACAATTCTAAAGTAAATAAATAAAACCTAATCTGAGCACGAATCATTAGACAGTTCAAAAATTAAATCAAATGGAACCTAATTTGAGCAATGTGATTCATAATGATTAGACAGATCAGAATTTAAATGAATAGAATAGAGCTAAGCTATAGCAACGGATATGTTAGAAATAAATATATAGAATCTGAACCAAGTTATGCAAACATTGGATATCATCTACAGAAATCAAACATGTCAGAATAAATAAACAGATCCTGAAATAAACAATACAAACATTAGCTAACATCTACAGGAAACAAACATTTCAAAAATAAATAACATAACCTGAATCTAAGCAAAGGAAAATCAAAGTTGAAGGTTTTTGTTCCTCCCAACCAACTCCCAGAGCATCCAAACTACTTGCTCTGAAAACCTCGAGCATGTTTGTTGAACCACAAGGACAAACACTTGGTCACAAAGTGTCTCTTGCAATCTAGGTCACAACCTCACTTCACCATAAGCCTCCTGCTCAGTGGGTGAATCGAATATTCTCCCCTTCATCATGAACCTCTTGTTCAGTGGATGAAAACGATGCTTTATAGCATTTTCCTAGGCCTAGGAATTAGGTTGTTCATGAGCCTCCTGCTCGTAATGCTCCAACAGGAGTCACGACCTGCACGTTTTGGGGAATATGCCTCCTGCATCATGTGCATCTTTACTAGGTTGGCTTGCGATACTGGGTTTCTCTTGACACTTGTCTTTTCCTCCTTATGAGTCAGCAAACACTCTTCAACGGTTGCCTTCAGTTTTGATTCCCTTATTTTATTATTTAAAAATAATTATTATTATTTTACAAATGTTTGGACCCCACTTGGTCAATTAATGTCAAATAAAACTAATAACATAAGTTTTTATAAAAACAAATAATAATTAGGGTTCTTAGGTGTATTACATACACCCCCCCTTAAAGTTTAACACCGTTCTTGGTGTTACTTTTAAACTTCATTTACATCATTCTGAAACAAAATTGGATATGCCTCATGCATATTACTTTTCAATTCTCAAGTAGCATCTTCTGGGCTAATATGCTTCCATTACACCTCTACTTTTTTTATGGTGCGGTTCTGGAGCAAAAGTTCTCTCCTCTCGAGAATACATTCCGGTCCCACCTAAAATTCTCCTTCGAGTTCCACCTGGATAGCATTCCAGTCAACCACATGAGTAGCATCATGAACATATATTTTTAAAATTGAAACATGAAAAACATTATGTACTTTAATTATAGGTGGTAATGCTAATTGATAAGCCACTGACCCAACCTTGGTCAATATCTCAAATGTTCCACAATACCTGGTTGCCAATTTTGTGCACTTTCCCAATTTCAAGAAACTTTTTATGGGTTTTACTTTCACATACACATGATCCCCTACCTGGAACTCTCTTTGAGTTCTTTTCAAATCAGCATAACTCTTTTGTCTATCTTGAGCTATCTTCAAGTTGTGTTGTACCTGTTTCACTGTTAGTTCCATATCTTTCAAAATTTTAAGACCTAACATTAGTCTATCAACAAGGCTACTCCAAGAAATTGGAGTGTTACACTTCCTTCCGTAAAGTATCTCAAATGGACTCATTTTTGCAGAGGCCTAAAAATGATTATTATATGCAAACTCAACAAAATGATAATATTTTGTCATTTCTCATGTTTGTCCATTACATACATTCTAAGCATGTCTTCTAAAATTTAGTTTACTCTTTCAGTTTGACAATCAGTCTGGAGATGATATGCAGTACTAAAATTTAATTGAGTATCCAAACCTTTAAATAAAGTTTTCTAGAAATTTCCTTTAAACTTTGCATCCCTATCAGAAATTACAACTTTAGGTACACAATGCAATCTGAAAATTTCTTTGATAAAAATATCAACAATATTAATAGCTTTGGAAGTAAATTTAACTGGAATAAAATGTGATGCTTTACTAAGATTATTTACCACAACCATAATTGAATCATTTTGTTTAGCATTCTTAGGAAAACCTGTAATAAAATCCAAGATAATGACTTCTCACTTCCATTCTGGAATGGGTAAAGGATGTAGCAATCCAGCTGGATGTTGATGTTCAGCCTTAACTTACTAACATTCAATGCATCTAGCAATATATTCTGCTACTTCATTTTTCATATTAGGCCAAAAGAATTATTTTCTTAACATAGTAATCACTTTTTGATATCCAGGATGTCCTGAATATGGTCTTTTATACATTTCATTCATGATTAATGACTTGACCTCTTCTGAATTAGGTGCATACAATCTGTTCTTAAATACCAACAATTCTTTCTTGTTAAGACTGAATTCTGATTTTTCTTTATTTGCCTCATTATTTGTT
The DNA here is from genome assembly GCA_027924585.1 of Larix kaempferi. NCBI lineage: Eukaryota > Viridiplantae > Streptophyta > Pinopsida > Pinales > Pinaceae > Larix > Larix kaempferi. The sequence goes on along the minus strand of BSBM01000125.1, from coordinate 6,821,711 downwards.
GTGCTTTCTTTTAGCTTTTGATATTCTTTATCAAATTTTGTTGTTGTTATGATTTTATCTTCCAGATCAGTTTCATAGCTGCTACTTGCAGTTACATAAAGCGTATTTGCATGGCGACTTAACGCATCAGCCACTTTATTTTCTTTTCATTTTATATATTTAATTTCAAAATCATATTCACTTAGGAAAGATAATCATCTAGTTTGTCTAGCATTTAAATTATGTAGGTCAAATAAATATTTTAAACTGACGTTATCAGTCATTAGTAAGAATCTTCTTCCAATAAGATAATGTCGCGACATTTTAAGTGCATGAATAATGGCAGCTAACTCTCAATCATGAGTAACATAATTATTTTCATGTTCTTAAAGTTTTCTTGATTCATAGGATACCACATAGTTGTCTTACATTAAAACTCCACCTAAACACTTGTTGCATGCATCAGTGCATATAACAAAATCTTTATATGGGTCTGCTATCTTTAGGATAGGAGCTGTTGTTAATACATGTTTTACTTTATTAAAGTTGATTTCACATTTTTCATTCTATTCAAATTTCTTACCTTTCTTTTGTAATGAAGTTATAGGATATGCAATTTTTGAAAACCCTTCAATAAATTTATGATAATATCCAATGATCTCCATAAAAGATCTAACATTGGATACATCTTTAGGCACGGGCCATTCCATGATGGTTTCAACTTTATCGGGATCCACCGATATACCATCTTTAGAAACCACATGTCCCAAGTATTGAATTTTATCTTTAAAGAAATCACATTTTTTTAATTTAGCATATAGTTTTTGTTCTCTTAATACTTGTAAGACTATTCTTAAATGCTCTTCATGCTCTTGTTGATTTTTAGAATAGATTAATATGTCATCAATGAAGACGACTACAAATTTATCCAAATATTTACTTAATATACTATTCATTAGACACATGAAGGATGTTGGAGCATTTGTCAACCCAAAAGGCATTACGACAAATTCATAGTGACCGCATCTGGTCCTAAAAGCTGTCTTATACATATCTTCACCTTTAAATCTGACTTGATGATATCCAGATCTCTAGTCTATCATTGAAAATATTGTTGCTCCTCAAAATTGATCAAATAATTCGTCAATCCGAGGCAAATGATATATGTTTTTAATTGTCATTTTATTAAGTTGTTTGTCGTCTATGCACAACTTTAATGTACCATCATTCTTTTCCACAAACAACATCGGTGCCCCCAAAAAGAAACACTTGGTTGAATGTACTTTTTATCAATTAATTCTTGAATTTGTGCTTTTAATTCATTAAGTTCCAAAATGTTCATAAAATATGGATATTTTGAAGTTGGGACTACACCCGGTATTAAATCAATAGTAAAATCAATCTCTCTTTTCGGAGGCAATCCAGGAATTTATTCTGGAAACACATCTTTAAAATCTTTTAAAACTGGAAAATATTCTATTTTAATTTCATTATTTTCATCTCTATCATCAATTATACGAACAGCATAAACTTTACAGCCTTTGCGAATAGATCTTTTCATTTGTAAAGCAAAAATTTCTCTAATTGTAGTTTTCCTTGGAATTCATTTAACTATTATAGGTCTTCTATATTCGTCTATGCATGAAAAAGTTTTATCATAGCAGTTCAGAATTACTCTATGTTTTTCTAACCAATCCATTCCTATCAATAATTCATAAGATCCTAAAGGTAGAATATTTAAATCAGCATATGTTGTAAACTATTCATAATAAATTCACATCCTTTCACAAAACTAGTGACTTTTCTTTTTGTGCCTGTAGCAAGCTGAACTAATCAAGACTTTTCAAATTTACTCTGCTGTAATTTACACAGTTCTACAACTCTAGGTGAAACATAACTTAAATTTGTACCTGAATGAATTAAAATAGAGATTGGTTTATCTTTTAACATACCTTCAATTTCGACCATTGATGTCTGATGGTTTGTTTGTCTGTTCTCCAATGCTGTGCAAATTCTGGGCATGCTCGTTGCTACATCTCCAACCGTAGTGTTTTCTTGAACATTGTGAACGTTGTTAAAGTTTTTTCTTTTGACTGGACAGTTTTTAAAGTATTGTGGTTCGCCACATTCCCAACATTTTAAAGGTTCCTTTGGCATAGCATTTTTATTATAACCAACAGGTGTTTCTCTTTTTTTCATTACTGTAGGGTTTTGTGGCTTAAAACTTCTGAAATTGTTTCTCTGATAGTTTCGATGATTAATCCCAAAAGTATTATTAAATCTCATAACTTTTCTTTTATGTTCAAAGCTTTCATGTTTTCTATTTTTCCAACTTGGTACATTATATCTTTTGTTCTTATTTTGATCATAACAAAAATTTGTCTTCCTCGTGGCTTCATCTAATGTTTTAGGATTGTCATATTCAATTTTTTCTTTGTAAATTGTTGGAAAACGACTGAAAAACGTTGTACTTTAGGTTTTTCATCAACAATATAAGGCACATAACAGTAACAAACTCAGAAATTTACTACACAGTTCCTTCATTGTAAAAGTTCCTAGTTTCAAATCATAAAACTCTTTAGCTTTTTCTTCATAATATTTTTCCGACAGGTATTTTCTTTTAAAATGTTTCTTAAAACTTTGCCAAGTTAAATGACGTTCTTTAATGCATTTCACTTTCTTAATATCTTGCCACCAAATGTCGGCATTTCCCGTTAGATTATAAATTCTCAACTTTGCCTTTAATTCATTAGAGTAATTGTAAATCTAAAAGTACTTCTTCATTCATGATAGCCAAGCTTCCGCTTCTTCTCCAGTTTCAATTTCACCATTGAATAGAGGAGGTTTTATCTTTTTAAATTCACCAGAAATCTCTTCATAAGGTTTATTTTTCCTACTATACTTATTACCATCACTACTTTCACTAGATTCTTTGTAATTCGTTTTACTCTGTTTAGGTGAAATTCTACTTGAAAACTCAGTTTCACTATCTGAAAAAATTTAACTTCCTTGTCCTGCGTTTATAAGATGAAATCCTTGATGTTTCTTTCTCAGATCCTTTCTTCTTTTCCGCTTCTTGATTATGTAATTTTGTTAACAAGACATTTTTTCCCATAATTTTGTTAACAAGACATTGTTTAACTCCTCTTGTGCTTTCAAAATTCATTCATTATCTTTCTTAACACTTTGTAGTTCTGCTCTTAAGTCTTTTACTGTTTGTAACAATTCAGATGGGTTATCGTCCATATTCTCATTTAGATACACCCACAGATTATCATCATTAATGTTTTCTTGTTTGTTATTTACTTGTTTTCTAGGATGGAATTCTTCTTCAGCTGACATTTCAATATATGTCATAGCTCCTGCAAAATTAAGGTTATATATCTCTTTCTAAACATAAGAGAGTCAACCATAATACGTAAGTTAGTTTTCTGTTTGTACTTGTTTCAATGTTGAGCCCTTTAGGCCAAGTGTTGTAACCATGCTCTAATACCATTATGTCACATACCCCAAAATATCTATATTAAAAATAAAAGAAATTAAATAGAATAAAAGCATGTATACTTGCGGAAGACAAATACTTTGCTTGATTACATACTGGACTCTAAGCCAAGGTTAGAAGCACGTCAAGATTATGTTCTTAAATAAGCATCATAAGCATCATTAATAAGCATCATTAATAAGCGTCGTTAATAAATTTTAATCTCAACACAATTAGCAAAAATGAGGGCTTAACCCTTTACCCAAACCCTTGCGGATTCCAAAATCCAACTATGTAACATTTACGGTTCCGCAACCCTAGCTTCCGCAATTGTGGAAATGGGTTGCGTAACCCCAAACTCTGCTTGTTTAGCTTTTGGGTTTCGCAATTACGGATGCGGGATTGCGGAACCCTCAACTCTGATCGGTTATTTCGTTAGTTTCGCAATTCCGACTTCCGCAAATGCGGATGCGGATTGCGGAACCTCATTCCCGACCTTTTAGCATGATGAGTTAACAATCTGTCTTCCGCATTGCGGATGCGGGATTGCGGAACCCCCTCAACTTGACTGTTTAACATGACGGGTCCGCAATCCGACTTCCGCATGCGGAAGCGGGATTGCGGAACCACAAATTTTATAGGGTTAAAACAATGGTTACGCATTGCGTATTTAGGTGGTTTTGACGGCTTGCGGAACATTTTAAAGTTAAGCCAGACTTGGATAAAACAAATGCTTTGGATTTATAAATAATTACATAATATTAATAAACAAGATTTAGGATTTGCATGTAACAACTTCATTTCCAAACTGTTATGAATTACTCTAATTATATTTATAAACGGAAAATATAGCAAACACTCAATCTATAACAGAAATCAACCTTTTACATACTCTGCTTATGACAATAAGGACATAAACAAACATTGATGCATCATTGATATAACTTCTACATATAAACTGAGACAACTTAAACCAGTGTTTGAATATCTTGCATGCAGGTCCAGAAATGAATAAGAATATCTATAGTAACAAGTAATGTACAGTAAATCATTAGATCATAAGCAAGATATCAATTCTATTAACATGCATAAGCAAGTAATGTACAGTAAAAACGTTTATATGATAGCATGCATGAGCAAGGAAATGATTTCTGATAACATGCATAAACAAGATCACATGCATGAGTAAGATAAAGCAGAAATGCACAGTAAACATCTTATGGACACATGCCTAAATCTGGTAATCGTTCTAGATAAGGACTTTAGATTTATTTACAGAAATCATTGTGTACAGAATGATAAAAGTCGGTTAATAGCAATGTAATCATTCTAAATAACAGGTTAGGGATCATTACAATGGTCGATAATTGCAGAATTAAATAGAGGGGGCCTGTACTAAGCAATAGATTCATTGTGACTTAACAATTTAGGTATCTTTTACAATAACAAGCATTTCCAAAAATAAGATAAATGGAACTTGAATTAAACAAGGAAATTGTTCTGCTTAACAACCTAGCTATCAATTACAATAACCAGATTATTCAGAAATAAATGGCTAGAATCTGATCTAAGCAATGCGACTTACAGTAAATGGACAGATTAGAAATGAATAATTAGAACCTGATCTCAGCATGCAACCATTATATATTATTTACAGTGAAATAGGGAGTTCAGTAATAAATAATCAAAACCCGATCTACGCTTATGTAATCAACAGATAGTTCAAAAATTAAATCGATGGAAACGGAACTAACGTTGTGAAAACGTTAGATACCATTTACAGTAACAGATGGTTCAGAAATTTAATAAATAGAACCAGAACTAAGCTCTAAAATCATTAGGTATCATAGACAGTTCAGAAGTAAATGAAATAGAACCAAATCTGAGTGATGCAATCATTAGGTATTACTTACAGAAATCAGATAGTTCAAAAGTAAATAAATAAAACCTAATCTGAGCAAGCAATCATTATACAATTCAGAAATTAAATCAAATGGGACCTAATCTGAGCAATGTGATTCACAATGATTAGACAGATCAGAATTTAAATGAATAGAATAGAGCTAAGCTACAACAACAGATATGTCAGAAATAAATATATAGAATCTAAACCAAGCTATGCAAACATTAAATATCATCTACAGAAATTAGACATGTCAGAATAAATAAACAGATCCCGAACTAAACAATATAATCATTAACTATCATCTACAGGAATCAAACATTTCAGAAATAAATAATAGAACCTGAATCTAAGCAAAGGAAAATCAAAGTTGAAGGTCGTCGTTCCTCCCAACCAACTCCCAGAGCAGCCAAACTACTTGTTGTGAAACCCCCGAGCCTGTTTGTTGAACCACAAGGACAAAGACTTGGTCACAGAGTCCCTCTTGCAAGCTAGGTCACAACCTCACTTCACCATAAGCCTCTTGCTCAATGGGTGAATCAAATACTCAACTTATTCTCCCCTTCATCATGAACCTCATGTTTAGTGGATGAAAACAATGCTTTATAGCATTTTCTTGGGCCTAAGACCTAGGTCGTCCATGAGCCTCCTACTCGTAATGCTCCAACAAGAGGCATGACCTGCACATTTTGGGGAAGATGCATCATGCATCATGTGCGCCTTTGCTAGGTTGGCTTGCGGTACTGGGTTTCTCTTAACACTTGTCTTTTCCTCCGTGTGGGTCAGCAAACACTCTTCAACGGTTGCCTTCAGTTTTGATTCCCTTATTTAATTATTTAAAAATAATAATAATTCTTTCACAAATGTTTTGACCCCGCTTGGTCAATTAATGTCAAATAAAAATAATAACATAAGGTTTTATAAAAACAAATAATAATTAGGGTTCCTAGGTGTATTACATATGTCCAAATCTTGCAGGGTTGTTTGCAAGATTGTGATTTAGCTTTCAGGTTGTCAAGCTTGGAGGAAGTGTGGATCTAGTTTGACTCCACTCCATTTCCAACAATATTTCAAGACATTGTCCCTCGGCACTCCACGAAATAGCCTTTTTGGTTGATCTTTCCGGCAACAAGTTTACTCACCTTACTCTTTCTCTCTACTAAAATTAAAATTTATCTCGGTTACCAGTTCTTAAAAGTTTCAGATCTGATTTATTTATCAAGCATATTTAAAAGAATAGATCTGATTTAGTGCATAGATCTTAAAGCTCTTTAAATTATTAAAATATTTTCTTTGGATCTAGCTCTAGGAAAGTATTTTTGAGCAAGTTATTCAAGTAAATTCAAAGCTTGTTTGAAAGGTTCTTTCTTTGAAACATTTTAAACTTAAATCAAGCAACTCAAGTGCTTTATTGGCTACATTTTCAAGGTCGTCGAAGACTCTAAGAGGGTTGGCTTTTTAGCCAACCCATCTTTAGCTTTTTTGCTTTAGTTAACTAGTTTTTTAACTTAGAATTTTTAGTAATTTTTCTAATTTGCCAAAGTCACTTCTAAAGTGATTTTGGGCACTTTTGCTACTAATTTCTTTTGTTGATTTTTGTTGCATGACAGCAGAAAGAAGAGTTTTTGGAGCACTTATTTTGACAAGATCGGACAATCCAAGACTTTCTCGAACCTTACCTTTCCTCCTAAGCTTTTGCCACAAATTTTGTAACCTCTTTTCTCCAAAATTTACAAGGAGAAAGAGGAGTTCTTTTACTTTCAAGTTGGCATTGTAATCTCATAATATAAAAAAAATGGAAGCGAGCTCATAAAGCTTGCTTCTCATCCCCCAAGGGGGATTGGTGTCGGGGTTTTTTGTGGTTTGTTTTTTTGTGGTTTGTTTTTCTGTATCATTATTTTTTGTTTTAGATTAGTCTCGTTTTTCTTATTTTGGTTAGTTTAATTTTTCTTGCATTGTTTTTGTAAAATAACGAACACTAACCTGACATTGCTCTACCGAACTACCCAAGACAGCTTGCTCGATTGGGGAAAAGATACTCTTTGCTGTAGTAATTAGTCTCACATTTCCTTATTGCATTTCAGTCTCAATTGGAATAAACAATATACCCTTCCGTGTATGCTCTTTCCCATCGCAGGTTCGCCCTAATCTTTGGGATAACCAAAAGCGGAAGTGTGCACTTTTTAACTTTCCACGTGTAATAAACAACTCACCTTAATAAAAACAACTCCCCCAATACATTACGAAAAGCCGGTGTATCAATCTTTGATATTGTGTGGACAAATTCTTCAAAGGAAGTGAGAACCATTGGATAGTGACCTCAGGATGCCGTTAGACTGCACCCTTGATTGGTGTAGTGTTGAACACCTCCCAGAGACTCTGATGCATCCCACATTTCCAAGTGCGCAACCACCTTTGTCATAATCCGGACATATTCCCAGTACCTCACGGTATATCGGGAATCCCCTTCCCATTAATAAATTAAAACTGACCAAGTACACTGCAAAACATTTACTATTTTTTTCAGCAGCATTCTGTTATTTTGAACCCATTGGCACTAGTACAATTTATTATCATTATTTGTTTTCAATCAAATATGTTATGAATGCCATATATCTTTTTATGCTCTTAAATACAAATTCCACATTTGCAGTAGCTTGTTTCGGTAATCCATTTTGAAACTCCTAAATAACTTCACATCCACAACTAATAAATAATTGAAGAGCCTTAGAAACTCTTTCATAAGGACTACCCCCCTTGGCTTCGTTAGGAGTTAGCCAAAACAGAGGAGTCAGAATCAGGTGACAGCCCTGACTCGAGACTTGCCCCCAAGGACGCACCCAATGGCTTGAAGATTTTTGCCACGCTAACCCCCTTTTTCCCGAGGTGTGTATCTAGCGGCAACACTATCAAATAGATATTGTGAATATTAAATGCAGTAAGCAGTCTTATGCATATATATTAGTTATATTTTACCTTGTGGTATAAAAACAATTCGGGTGTATTTTTTAGTCTAGTAACGTAAGGGTACGTCACACTCTCATCGATATATTCACCAACCCGATATTTGTAACTTTCATTCAAACCTAAGGAGTAGGGAATTGGAGCTTGAACCATATGCATTCTTTTAGTGTCTCCCTAGCAGCCAAAATCCCTAACCCATGACAGCCTTTGGAGGAGAATCATTGATTGGAAATATTTTCAACCTAGAACTTATCTGGATTGGATAACGAATCCAGTCAAATCCATAAAAAATGCCTCAAATCAACAGAAAGCACTTGTGCTTTCTTTCCTAGTCCTTGGAAGATTTCTAGCTTGGAAGGTTGGGGATAATTCCAAGGTGAGAATTGCAAATTATGCAATATTAGGCTGCGGAGAGAGGATCGTCTTCCCAGTGACATGAACAGATTTAGGCTGCGGAGAGAGGATCGTCTTCCCAGTGACATGAACAGATTTCTGCAAAAAAAAAGACATTGTGACTCTTGATCAGAGATGGGGGACTCAAATCTTACAAATTTTCGGTCTCAGGAATGAAAGCAAGTACAAAAGTTGGGCTTAGATGAGGATCAATCTGTTTTGTGGAATTCTTATGTAGACAGTCTGAGAAAAGGTCATATATGATTTAGGGATGAAAAGGATTCTCTAGCCTTGGCTTGTAACAAATCAGGGGGGAGATATACTGAAGGTTGGGTTACATCGCTATGACGTGCACTAAGGGTATGGTGACAAGCTGACGATGGAAGGTTTTATGGACGATGTAGACACCCAAAAAACCAAAAAAAAATTTGTGGCTTGCTTTGAAACATAAAGTTTTAACCTGGAAAGTGTTAAAAAATCACAGACCTGGAATGTCTTACCTTTGTAGAGCTGCATATGAATCCATCTCTCATTTGCTATCTCTAGTTCCATTACTCAAAAACAGGTTAGGAAAGACGTTGAAGCACTAAAAGGTATAGATAATGTTTGGAATGTTGATTCTATTGAGGATTGTCTGAAACAGAGGGTGAACAATCCTGAGTTAAGAGCTAAGAGCATCAACCTGTGTCATTTGTTGGGGAATTTGGTTAGCTAGGAACTCTGCCATTTTTTAGGGAAAACCCACTCCTCCCTTTCAAATAGTTTCTCAGGTGGGGGATCTGCTGTCTAATGTTAGGGTGGCTGACAAGACTATGGTACCTCGACAGGTGGGCATTTCATCTATTGAAAAATTAGTTCCCTGGGGGTTTTTTGCTGGGGCATCTCAAAGCAATTATATTTTGAGTGGTGCCAGAGGTGTGTGCTGTTCTTATCTGATTCTCACTTTTACAAATTAAAGGCAGGTCTAGGGCTTGGCACAAACAACCAAGCAGAATTCCTAGCCTCGAAAAAATTTGTGAAGTGGCCCCTGAAAAATGACAAAGAGTTTGCAAGTCTTTCAGGACTCTACTCTGGTAATAAATTGGGTGGCTGGAAGTGCAAATGTTCAAAATGCTCAATTGAGACCTTTACGTGATTCTCTTAGAGATGTAGCAGCTTTTTTTGCTGCAATTTCCTTCACTCATGTTTAGAGAGAACAGAATTCTGAAGTAGACATTTTATCAAAAGAAGGCCTCCATTTGCCAGCTGCTACTGTACAGGTAGAAGGGTTCAAAGATGATGTTGTGATCTTGTGTTCCTTTGATGCATAAGACAAAATCAAGATATTTACTTATGCTGATTCTCAGTTTTACAAATTAAAGGAAGGTCTAGGGCTTGACACAAACAACCAAGCAGAATTCCTAGCCTTAAAAAATATTCTGAAGTGGACCCTGAAAAATGACACAGTTTGCAAGTCTTTGGTTAGCTGAAAGTGCAAATTTTCAAAATGCTCAATTGAGACCTTTACGTGATTCTCTTAGAGATGTAGCATCTTTTTTTGCTGCAAGTTCCTTCACTCATGTTTAGAGAGAACAGAATTCTGAAGTAGACACTCTATCAAAAGAAGGCCTCCATTCGCCAGCTGCTACTGTACAGGTAGAAGGGTTCAAAGATGATGTTGTGATCTTGTGTTCCTTTGATGCATAAGCCATTTATGAATCAAGAAATTTACTTGTGCTGTTTTACCAAGTGACAGTCTTGACATTTTTTACCCTCACTTTGTAATTATGTATGGACTGTATAATGGTCTCACACATTTTTTTGAGTTCCAATGCTGGCTGGTGTTTACCAAGTCACATTTGTTTTTCGATAGGTTTTGGGATACAATGATTTCTGGTCCTATGTGACAGAATTTCAGTTCTTAGAAGTGGGAACTAGTGGCTTTCTTGGGGAGTTTTCAAGCTGTAAGAAAAACACTGACATCTATTTCTCTCTTTCTTGATCAGCGCCGAGAATGTCCAGTCTCGGTCTCACTTTGTATCACTACACCTATGACACTAGTATCTTTTGGATTTGGTTTTTGTTAGACCTAGTGATTAGCTTAGCTAGACACTTATCTAGGCTGCACTTTTTCTTTCACTTTCTTTATCTTACTTTCAGCATTACTTAGGAGCTGCTTTTGCACTCCCACATTGTATTCACACTGGATGCATACTTTAGTCCCACAGACCTAATTTTGTGGTCATTTGTCTGATATTAATAAAATTATCTTAACTTATGAGATAATTCAACCAGGCCAGTGTGCATGATAAATGTAATTTCCAATATGCTTGAATTGAACTCACCATTGTTTTTCTAGGAAAACAAAAGATATGTATACACATCTACCTAAAATAGAGATGGTATTTATATTCCCCTGCTCAAATAATGTTTTAATTATAATTCATAAGAACCAAGTTTCCAGAAAAAAGGAAAATGTGTGGGGGGAGGGGAACAGGTAGGAGAGGGGCTCACAATTTTCAAGAAACTTCAAAAACAAAGTTTCAAAAAAACTTCAACCACCTGATTTGTCTTCTATTCAACCAAGCATTGGTCGTTATATATGATCGTTGCCATAAGCAAGCTTTTCTTTTGCCCAGGGTGGGGGGTTACACAATTTTAAAGAAACTTTTTTTTTAAATTCTACCCCCTTTTTTGTTTTCTATTCAGTATTTAAGACTCGGATTATTTATAATGAAGGAGACAACCACAAGAAACTGACCTGATGTGTTGTGTACAAATAAAAGACTAAGAAATCACAAGAATCTGAAACAGAGGAAACATTCAGACAAAAAAACCACCATGCAGTATCTCGATTCTCAATCTCATTACAATTAGAATATTTACAATCAAATAACTGGAAAAATTATGTACTTTTCAAGTTCATTCATCTAATTATCCAGGAATGTTGCACAGTAATTTCTGTCACATTTACTTGTTTGCTGCATTGGACTTCAGGTGAAATGCACATTCTTTGTTTGGCTATACATTAAAAGTCATCCTAAGAAAGGTCATCGACATCGTCTGTTCTTCTGAATCTGTCAATTGCATAAAATGCTCTTGTTGAAGAAATAAGATCATCCATTGAAGCTTCAAACTGATTCATACAGGGTTTCTAATTCATGTCATACAAGCCGAAAGAAAATGAACACAAAGAAACCTATGTGATACTTTGAATAATTGTCTGGAAGGGAAGGTACGATTTGGGGACTCGTCATTTTCAAAGAACTTTAAAAACAATATTTCAAAAACACTTCTACCACCTGATTTGTTTTCTATTGAGCATTTAAGACTAAAATTGCTTATAATGAAAAAAAAAAACCACAGGAAACTAAGCTGACTTGTTTTTACTCATAAAAGACTAAGATGGCTACTTTATAATGGAAAAGGAAAAAACACAAGAATCTGAAACAGAGGAAAATTTTATAGACAAAGAAATCACCATGCAGTATCTTGATTCGCAATCTCATTACAATGAGAATATTTATAATCAAATAACTGAAAAGATTATGTACTTTTCAAGTTCACCAATCTAAATATACAGGACTGTTGCACAGTAATTTCTGTCATACTTGCTTATTATGCACATTCCATGTTTGTCTTTACATTAAGAGTTGTCACAAGCAAGGTCATCTTCTCCTCTTCTGAATCTCTGTGTCAATTGCAGTAAATGCTCTTTTTGATGAAGAAATCAGAACACCCATCAGGGCTTCAATCTGCTTCCTACAGGAGTTTCTAATTCATGTCAGACAAGCCAAAAAAAATGAATACAAAAACCTATCTAGTACTTTGAATAAGTGTCTGGAAGAACTTACTCATAAGAGTCATTTTGTTTCCTACCAACATTATTGTATGTACCATTTTCATCATAAGCCCACCCTCTCCCTACACCATAACCAAATCCTAGTCCCACCCCACATCCAGCACCGATTCCAAATCCAAATTGTACACCTGGAACTCCAATGCCTATACCAGCACCTGTTTTGGAAGACAGGCAATATGTTATCAATCAAAATTCAAACAAACATAAAATAGAATCCAGGAAATCTACTTGATACACAATATCCAAAAGCACAATTTGCTTAACTACAATATAACCAAATCCCTTAAGGAAACTCTCAAGTGCATTTAGCAATACAGAAACTAGTAGAAAGCTCCCATTTAGTCATATATTAATAGGATTGAAATGGAAAACACAAATTTAACTAGGAACTTTAATGACATGAAAGTCATTCATATCCCTGCCCAGTGCCCACGTCTCTGTTAACATGAAATATTGACTCATTACATACATCATACAGTACCTCCCTTTGAAAAGCTGTCCTTGAAACTTTGTAGTAAAGGATTTTACATATGATGAAACCAAGTAATAGGATTTCCTCAATTTTTTGCTCTCGCTGCCACTCTCAATTATCCATCCATCCATAATTAGATTCTTGGCAGTGTCAATCTTTGATAGTTTGATGTCACATAGTTTCTTTTCTTTTAATTCCATGAATTGTTGTAAATTCCTCAATTTGTTGCAGTTGTAGATCTTTGATAATATCTTAGATTCTTACCCCATAATGGTTCCTCGATGCTACATTTGACCCTTATATGCCCCCATTAAGTGTTAATTTTCAGTACATGGTAATCAGATCTGCTTTCTTAAAATCAAAATCCTAAGCTAGGAATCGGAAACTGATTATTCACCTATCAAAAACTTCTATTAAAAGAATGGTAGATCTACAAACACGTAAATCTGAAAACAAAACAGCACGCTTAATCTGCAGCAGTCAATCACATCACTCTCTATTAACTAAAAGAAAGAATTACAATGCCACTAGCTCAAAACTTCTATTGTCTAACCACTACAGTGGAGCACCCTAAGTCTCTTTTATAGAATAAGAGACGAAAGGGAAATACAGTGTATCTGCATTTTTGACATCCAATGATGTGCCTCACTTGCTAAAGTCAAGCCCTGACCCTGATGAGCTAAGGAAGAGTGTGCCCTCATGCATGGATAACTCTGCCTGAAATAGTGCACCCTACTAAAGAAGATTGAATGAATGCATGCATGCCCCTCCTTGGAAACCCTCATGCATGTATAGGGTTGCCTAGAGTAGAGTGCCCACTGTAGGATTAACTCGCTTCATGCATGCATGCATCTTTCTTCCTTGAAAATTGCAACCTAATAAATCTATAACTTCCTCATGCAATGCGCCCACACTAACCCTTGTTATCCGCACATTCTAAGATGGTGCATGCATGCATATGCCTTAACCACTGGCTGTTTACTAAACTAGTGTTGCATCCCCATTAACTACACCCTCTCAACACTGCAATCTGCACAGGAATCAAGGCAAAATGGACTTGTTGGAAGTGTTCCTGCTGAAGGAGAACAACTGTAAAGCAACAGGTAAAACTAACACTTGCTATTTGCCAAAAAGTGATATTTACCAAACCAAGTGTTTCCCTCAGCATTTCAAACTACCCCTCAGCTAGGGGCTTGGACAAAATATCTGCAACCTATGAATCTAAAGGACCATACAACCACTGCTCCCTTCTAAACTCTGTCTCTGAGGAAATAGTACTGAATGCTGGTGTGCTTGGAGCAATAATGAAATATTGGATTCTCAAGGAGCCTGATGCAACATTGATTGTCACAACAGACAACAGTAGGCTCCAACATCTCATCAGTGAACTCTACTTGCAAAGACTAAAGGACTCACAACAAGAAGCTAAAGCTGCCATGTGCTATGCCTCTGCTGGACTGAGATAACTGTGGTCTGCTTCTAGCTGAACCAGGAAATCATACATGTGCCAAAGCTAAAACAAAAAATACAAGTGCTCTTCCTAGCACTTGCATCCACTTGCCAATTAGAACCAGCAAAACCATGCAAGAATAACTCAACCATCTACTACATACCTCATGCCATAATGAACTGTGCCCATCAAGTATTGGAGCACGTGCTTGGCAGCTATCCAATGAATCTATCAAGGTTCAACCATGAACTGGCTCAAAGTCTCACTGCAAACATATATCAGGCCTCATAGCCACAAAATACATCAGGGACCCAATTGACAGCCTATAAACAGAAAAATCTACCAAATCATAATACAAATCAGCAGATAATTCAGATTTGGCCCCTGTTGAGGCTCTCAACTATCCCCATGTCCTAAGACTTCGGGTCCCCTTAAATTTTTTTGAATGAACCTCATCACTAAGCTTTGCTTCTCTTGTGACTTGTTCTCTTAATGCATTTAACAATGCCAAATGATTATGACCTTGTGACTGGCTTGATAATTGTGTGAATGCTTGAATATCAATGTTGTGGTTTGCTTACTGCTCTTATGTTCTTGAATGAATGATTGCTCAATGTTTTGCATCAAGATAAACCATGAGTTGGATTTTGGCCATAATTTTATTTCGACTCTCTCATTTCTTGCATACGAACGGCATTTTGATAATCCTTTGTTTTTGCTTGTTTCTGCCTTATTGATTAGAAGTGATTGAAATTTTTCTAACATGTTTCAATGACGTGCAATATGCAAGATGCCTAAGCAACATTGTCATAAGGTTGACAGTGGAGAACCAAGCTAATCAACTTGCAACAAATAAGCAGTCTATAAAATCATAAAGGGCAAGATGTGAACATAAGCAGATTAAGAAGTGAGTCAAGCTGCACGTTAACGACATAAGTGCAATGATGATCATCAACAAGATATGGTACTAGTTGAAGTGATAAGAAATGCAAAGGGAAACACAAGTGATGCATTCAAGTATTTGACATTAACATTAAGGTGTGTTTAACATGTTGAATGCACATATAGATATCACCAAATTTGCATCCAGAGATTGATCGATTTCTAGTTCCAAAATCTAATGACAAGCATGGCAAGATTGAAGCATGGAAGGGCGATGTGGGAGAAAGCTTGATCACATATACCAAGAATACCATCTTGAGATTCATCAGTGGTTATTAATATCCTTTCATATCACTAAATATCTCTCAAACCAAGTTCCAAAACATGACAGGTGCCTTCGACAACGTTTTCTCTAAGTGTAATTGATGTTTGAACTTTGGGGCAACCTTTACCATGATATAGCGGTTTCTTCTGTGAGGATTTCAAATGCATCAACAAGGCAAATTGAAAATCATACATCATAGATGATGATCAAGTGCAAAGTTATCAACTACGATGAAGTAGTGCTCCGTGTGAGAACTAAACTTTACCCATCGAGCCCTACTTACACATTTTTGAAGTCCAACCGAATTGAATATGGAAACACCAAAAGAGGTTAGTTTGATGTTTTTGGGCTCTACGATTGTAATGCAACTAAAGATATCAAACAAGTTGTTTTCACTTCACAAAAGAACAAAACAAGAAGTGAAACAGGCCATCTAACCAATCATTGGAAAGCTTACTGACTCATCTACAACCTGCTTCTAAGGGATCAACTTTCTCAGCTCAGGGGAGTGAGTTGTACGTTGCTTAGGAAGCCAAAAAACCAGGGGATCTGCCATCATTAAATTTAATTAATTTTATGTCTACATCAAGCAATATGTTTGTTTTTGGCATTATGCACAAGCCTGGGAATGTTTGATGAGTTTAGCGCCTTGATCATGAAGGTTACTTGTCCAAGCATGGCATGAAGAACTATGGAGAGATATGGAAGTTTGTGTCTCTCACCATGAAAGCCAACAATCCAGTGGAGCCATGCAACAACCCAACAGGGCTTCCGAACTCAATGATATACATGAGGAAGGTTTGAATTTCAGTTATTCGTTGAATAAGAGATGTTTGGACATTGAGCAGCAACCACATTGAGGTTTCGTTGAGAATTCATAAAAGAAAAGCCAAATCACTGACCTAGGAAGCTTGTTGGTTCTCCAGGCTAGCAATTTGCCCAAGGAAGGCTAAATTGTTGGCCTAGGAGGCCTGTTGGCCCTCCAAGCTAGCAATTTGATCATTGACTCTTAAGATGGTGAAATTTACTATTCTAGGAGAGGAAAGGCATCAAAACTTTGTTATTTTTAACCGAAACGGCCAAGAAAATCCCAATCATTGACTTGGGTGGCTTTCTAGCTCTCCAAGCCAGCGATTTTCCCAAGGAGGGCTAAATCGCCAACTTCAAAGGCCAACAACCTTCCCAGGCCAGTGATTTGTTCTCCTTGGGCAAAATCGCTGACCTCAGGGTGTTGGTTGCCATCCCAAAGTGACAATTTGTCCCTTGGATCTCCAAGTCAGCAATTGGATGTTTCTAATCTTAACAATTACTCTTTCTATTCATAATGCTCAGTTACTACTTTTGTGTGCTAAGTTTCAGCCTCTTAAAGTCATTGTGCAGCCACTCCTTCATTCTTCACTTCTCTTTCACCCTAGAAAAGCTCTACCCTCAACTCTTGGTTGTAGGTGAGAATTCTTTAGCATTTCTCATTCTTCTTGACAGGTTCCAAGCTGTTTGGGAGCATTTTTACTAGAATCCATCAAGATCTATTGCTCTGAATTGATGCGCAACACCCTCAGGCCCCTAGGTAGTGTGTTCTTTATCAAATTTCGTTTTCCATCTTTCGGTGATGAGTTTGGCACTTTGGAGAAAGCCTTGTTGTGTTTTTACTGCTGCTAGATATTGACATTGATTAGCATGTTTGAACAACCACTAGACAATGTGTGCTCATCCCCAAAAGCAGGGGCACAATGCCTCTTGCTGCCCATGACATCCTCTTGTGTCCATAGATCGATTTTCCTTTGCTATAATCAACGACAACTTGCAAACAGCAGAGAGATCAAGCTAGAAATTGCAGCAGACTTTCTTTTGATTAGTATATATTGCCAAAGAGAAGGCGGCTCTTTGGTCTAGCTCAACCTCCAGGTTTCTTAGCTTTTAGTTTCCTATAAGCAGATTGATTCCTTCTACATTGCCCCAGTGTTACATCTTGATTGACAAAGGATTTGTGTGAGAAGTATGGTTGCGAGAAATTTGAGTCTGAGAAAACTATTTTTAATGAGTTTGTGATATATCCATATGCCTTGTTGCCAATCAAATGATTCATAATGCGTATATTTGTTTCAAGCTTAGAAAGAATATTTTAAAGTTTGCATTTTGCCAAAATAATCTATTGCCATAAGCATTTTCATGTGTCGATTGTATACATAGGGTTGTCTTGCAAGTTTGAATGGAGAACCTATGGTTGAAAAATGAAAATAAATCTTCTTTGAGCATTTGACACCTACCACATCCTTCTTTCTATTTTACATCGGTGGACTTTCTTTCTTTCATTGAAAATATGATTGTGCAAGGGAGAGAAGTTGATATGGATGCAAGCCCTTGATTGTCGGACTAAATCGTTCCCATGCATGGCTGGTATTTGAGCTTGACTAGTAAGAAAAAAAGAAGGATTTTAGATTGTGCATGTGCAGATTTGTACACTAGCTTGAATAAAAGAATTAAATAAAGAAGAAGGCTTGCATTCACAAAGTTATTGACCGGGTCTCTCATTCCTTTCGATATTGTTTAGCAAATCTCTTGTTTACCCATATTGTTGCTCTAATATTTGTTAACCAGAGATGATTGTGAAATGAGTGGCTATGTATTAATGAATCTGGATGCATATATTTTTTGATATACCGAATTGTGATCTCCCATGCTAGAGTTGTATGCAAGAATAGTGAAGGAAGCTTTGAAATGGATTCCTTATGATAAGACTTCACCATCATACAAAAATTTTAAATCTATTGTTGACGAGTGAAACTTTGTAAACAGAATTTAAACTCACAAAATATCAATGTTCCCCCAAGTTTCCGGGATGCGGGAGCGTGGGAGTGGGGAAACGCACATTGGGGACGTGTGGAGACCACCCGCAAATTTTAGGGAAATTCGGGGGGGACGGGGGGGCGTTAAGGTCATAAAAATTATAAAAAATATAGAGGTTTTAAATACCAGCAACAACAATTCATCACGTGTAAATACAATTTAAGTTGCTCCCTATAAATACAGTCTAATTCTTCAATGATTCAATACACTTCAACATTGTGTGAATCCATGGCATAGATGTTGTAATGGGGAACTGTGACTTGAGGATCCTATTTCTTCATGATTCTAGAGGAAATCACATTATTTGAGGCTTTCAAGTCCAACATACAATTATGTAGGAGTGAACTATTAATCCTATAATGGGATCCTATTCATCAATAACACCCTGTGCCCCCCTCCTCTAGGCTCTTAGCCCTTGCCTCTACCTTGAATTTCGAAGTTGATCCTCGAGGGGCATTACTCAACGCACTACAATTTTGATGAAACTTCCTAAATCAAGCATTAAAATAAGGTAGAATTAGGAAAAAAATTCCCATGCTTAATAAGTGATTTTTGCTTGACTAAAGGGAACATTTTGATTAAGGTCATGATAGAGAAGTTCAACAATCAACACCACCAACATCAAGGTACATAGAGAGGTTGATGCGCTTGATTAAATGCCAATCCCTTAACCTCATACATGATAGAATCCAGTGGAAACGTTGCAATCATGAAATCCTAAAAACTGTTAAGTCTGTTGAATTATGAATGGAACCTAAAATTCTACTTTTTGCATATGAACTCCGATAAGGTTGGAACCACTCTCAAACATCCTGAAACAATTAATGGTAATGTTAAAAATTTAAGTAAAAGTGGTATTTTCCTTATCTTTCATTTTCTATCCGTAAAAGTGGTATTTTCCTTATCTTTCATTTTCTATCCGTAAAAGTGGTATTTTCCTTATCTTTCATTTTCTATCCTTTTACTTTAAGAATTTAATATTACCATTACTACTGAACAACTCTAGTAAGGAAGGAGCGCCTAAGCGCCCCCCACTTCATCGGTGCGCGATTCAAAATAGGGGACAAGCTCCCCCATGCGTTTCCTGAAGTTTCTCCAAATTGGGGACGAGGGGAAACGTTTCGCTACGAGCCCCCAAGTCCCCGGGGCGCGGGGAGCGAGGGGGGCGCGCCCCCAACCCTAGGGAACGCGTCCCCGTGTAACATTGCAAAATATCCACTAAGGTTTGTAGTTCATTTATGCAAGACAGGTGAGTAAAGCACTTTTGGTGTTTATTTACACATAGTTTTGTTTAGGGGTTGAATAGTATAATGTCTAATGAAAGCCCTTATGTGCATAGTGAAAGGATGCGATGCATTGCATAAAATTGGCAGAAGATTCATGGGAGGATTGCATAAGCAAGTCCAAAGTATCAAACCTTTGCCAAAGGATTAAATGGAGGCGACTTCGCAGGGAAACACATGTCATCATGTTGGATTGTTTGATGAAACCTCTCGTATGTGGAAATGTTGCAATTTCTTTATTTCGTAAGTTAGACTCCAATTCATATTGAACAAGCTGAAATTAAGACTAAGACAAATTGTAAGGAAGCCAAAAGCCATGAAGAAGCTCAAAGGTCACTTACGGTAGACAAAAAGTTGTAGAAGACAAAAGGCCAAAGGCCAAGCCAAAGTTATAAATATAACCATTGGATTCAAGCAAAGGGCTCTCTTCTTGGCATTGTAAGTTGTCTTCATATGTTAATAAGAGACGTTGTTAGCTAGTTCCTATACTCTTGCAGAGTCGTGTTTGGTTGTAGACTATTCTCTCCTTTCTCAACTCCCCTAGTGCTTGTAGGCATCAACATTATAGCTCTTGGATTATTCTCTTGTTATAGTGTTTATTCTTTCTTATTTTATGTTGGTAACATCCGATATTAAATAGGGATCTTCGCGATAGCTTGTGGATTATCCCCAGTTGCTCAAAACCTCTGATTATTCATATTTATTAGTAATAGACTATTCTCTCTTGTGTCACATGTCAATGTGTTGGATTTATGACAAGGAAGTGCTCTTCGCAATTGGATCATTCCACTCTAGGAGGGAGTTTGGACATTCAATTCAGGGTTACTTATGATAACAGTGGCGGGCTATTCTGCCTGTTACTTGTTGTATGGATAGCTCTTGTCATTGGTCTTGGACAGGATTCAATTAACTACATTTCATATTGCATGTTAATTACATTTCATTTAACTCATACCTAGATTAAGATAGTTGATCCATAATTGCAAGGCTTACCATTTTAATGAAGAAAGGTCTAATTGGGCCCTTTCTTTGAGTAAGACTGTGAAGTTGACAAAGGTCCTTTTCTCGTGTCAATAGGCTCACATAAAAAATTACTCTCTTCTTTCTTTACAACCTAGGGCTCCAACAGACAAGATCCCTTTTAGTAGTTAGATAGTTTATACACAAGAAGGATAGGCACCAAAAACCTAGCACTTAGACACAAACTATCAAGCATACTAATCAAAGTCGCTAAATTGCATCATACACCGCATATGTGAATATAAAATAATTGCAATGATCAATTTTGACAATGTCAAATCATAGTTGTCTCAACAACCTCTTAATGGTAAGATTATGTAATCGAGGGTGATGGAAATCACCCCTATAACATCAAGTATAAACTTTGACTTGGGAAACAAACTTGAGAATATAAGACCCAATCGCTCTAATAGAGGAATCCAGCTCAACAACACTTGTTGGAATCCCAAGATGTTGATGTGGTAAGGTCCACACGACATTGCACCTTGCGCTTCCGCAATATAGCATATATTAACAACAAGTATTTCATCAATCCTTGCACACTTACTTTTCCCATGCCCAAATTTTTCGTTATTCTTTCTAAGAATCCTACTTAATGAAAATTGTTTTCTTTCTTTCCTAGCATTGTCTTGAACTTCCCAAAGACATTGTGGTTGGTTTTGGCCATATACTTGTGCTTGTGAACTTATGAGATGGCATGGTACATTTATTTTAATCATTTTATATGGTTTAAACCTCTGAAACCAGACACGTCCAAACTGCCCTTTGTATCCCATGGGGTCGTGTCGAACATGGACCGAACACGATTTCCCATCGTGTCCACGACTGTGCGACTCATGTCTCGATTCCAGGACACAAAATCCGCGAAAAAGGTCACCCGGGATGACTTTAAAAACAAATTTTCACTTCTTTTTTGTCATTTGCAAGTGTGGAGAAGCTTGAGAGTGAATTTTATGTGCAGGTGAAGAAGATTTGAAGGATTTCCAAGGGATTCCAAGTGCATTGGGGGTGGATTTGTGGAGAGGATTGCAAGCTTAACCATCAAACAAGAAAGAGAATGTCTCAATCAGCTAGGGCAGGAGCTAAAGGGCAAAGGAAAGGGAGAAATGCACCATCTAGTGCCTCCTCTCCTATTCCTCCAAGCACAATCTCTTCTACTCCTCCTTCAAGTGCTCCATCTACTACTAGTGGAGCTCATGCTCCATTTAACCCTGTTTTAGCAAGACAACAAGCCCAAGAAAAAAAATACCCTTTATGGAAGTATGTGACAAGGAAAGATGGGCCTTGGGCAAAGCTTGGTGGGGAAGGCAATGTGTCTTGGAGTTGCAATTTTTGCAAGAATGAGTTCAAGAGTACATATTACTGGGTTAAGGGCCATTTGTTGGCCCTTCCTTCTTGTGGGATTTCTTCATGCAAAGCGGTGAGTGTTACCCAAAGGAGGGATATGGAAAGAGAGGATCATGTTGGCTTAGGGAAGGTGGCAGTAGCCAGCAAGAAAAAAGATGAGGATCCTCTTCCATTCTTGAGGAAATCCTCTAGCACTAAGCCTCCATTTCCACCTAGCAGATATGGGAATGGGGATACTCATCAAACAAGAAAGAGGCCATCTCCAAGTGGTCCAATGGATACGATTTTCCAACAAGAGGCGTGAGATGAGGTGGACCTTACCATTGCATTTTTTTCTACCTCAACTTCATCTCATTCAATGTTGCACGGTCACCATTGTTTATTGAGATGTGTCGAAGTCTCATTGAACGAGCTCCCACCAATTATGTGCCTCCTGGTTCAGAGAAGCTTAGAGCCACATTGTTGGTTAAAGCAAAGAAGGAGGTGGATAAATTTATTGAGCCAATTAGATCAACATGGCCTTCATCCGGTGTGAGTATTGTTTCTAATGGATGGAGGGATCTAGCACACCATCCACTCATCAATTTCATGGTAACTTCCCAAAATGGACCAGTGTTCTTGAAAGCGGTGGATGCTCTTGGGAAATACAAGGATGCACAGTATATGGGTGAGTTATTCATCAAAACCATTGAAGAAGTAGGTGTTGATTCTTGTGTACAAATCATCACGGACAATGCACCTGTTTGCAAGGTTGTTGGCATGATTGTGGAAGCTAAATATCCACAGGTGCGTTCATTTTGGACACCTTTCATTTCTAATTTGCTCATTGTTTGAATTTATCACAAGATTCATGATTCATCTAGGTGTCTTTGACTCATTTGAGTTGTTAGTGTTGTAAAGTCATTTATACTTGCTTTTATTGCTCTTACAGGTTTTTTGGACACCTTGCATTGTCCATTCCTATAATTTAGCACTGAAATCCATTGCTTCAGATGTGACATGGATTGGAAACCTTATTGAGGATGCACGCCATATCCGTAACTTTGTACAAAACCACACAAATGCCCTCACCATCTACAAAGAGTTCACACAGCTTTCATTGTTGAAGATTGAAGATACTCAATTTGCATCCTCATTCATCATGCTCAAGAGGTTGAGGGAGGTCAAAACCGCTCTTGGGTCCATGGTGATTTCAGAGTTTTGGTCTTTTTGGAGAAAGACGAATCAGATTGCTTCAAAAAAGATGAAGGACACGGTGTTAGATGATGGTTGATGGGAGAGGATAGATCTTAACATTAAGATCATGGAGCCAATCATTTCTTTGTTGCGGTTTGTAGACACGAACCAACCCATCCTAGCAGATGTTTATGAGGGGTGGGATTCCATGATTGAGTCCATGAGGTCCATTGTCATGGAGAATGAGTGTCCCAAGTATGGGACATCGACAGAGAACTTATGGTCCATCATTCAATATATTCTTATCTCAAGGTGGGATAAGAATTGCACACCTTTGCATTGCTTGGCCCACTCCTTGAACCCCAAGTTCTACAGTCATGAATGGCTCAATGGTGAACCGAGGCCCTCACACAAAGTCCCTCCTCACATGGATGGAGAGATTGCACATGGGAGAAAGATAACATTTAGACGGCTATTTTAGGATAGAGATTTACTTTATGATGTGGAGGAGGGCTTTGTAGATTTTTCCACTTCCACTGGGAGATTTGGAGGCTATGATGTGCTTAGAGACAGGGAGGTTAAGAAACCCTATGTTTGGTGGGAAACTCATGGGGCAACATTGCCTATTCTACACAAGTTAGCCTTAAGGGTCATCTCTCAAGTTACATCATCCTCTTGTTGTGGGAGGAATTGGATCACATATGGGAACTTGTACAGTTTGAAGAAGAGCAGGATTGAGCAGTCCATGGCAGAGACGCAGGTGTATGTGCACTCCAACCTTCGTCTTATTTACAGGAAGCGGGAGGAGTGGGTGAAGGGAAAGACAAAGATGTGGGATGTCTTTCCTGATGATATGGGTTTGGATAGCAGTACTAAGTTGGCATTAGCCAACATGGATCTTAATGATCCAGTGCTAGAGCCAGTTACTTTTGATGATGGTGATCCTTTGGAGGGGTCATCCTCCACACCAGCAGATGCAGATCGTCAAATGGGCAGAGAGGGGGAGGAGGAAGAGGACAGTGATGAGTTTGTTGATTCAGGCATGGAGGAGGACTATTGACAGATGAGATTCTTCCATCTTGATCCACCCCTTTTTGTATTTACTATTAGTCTATTTGGCATTTGCCAGTGCCCAGTGGCATTCCGACATCTATGTAATACATTTTGATTTTGATGACTTAATGAGAAATATGGTTCCGACATCTTAAGCTATTGCCCAATGCCTATCAAATTTCAATGCATCTATGTGTCTCATTGTGATTTGTGAATGACAAATGTGTAATCATTAATGTGTATTGATTCTAATTTCTATTGAATATTTGTAAATGTTCTAGTTTCTAAAAAAAAATGGATCTATATGTCTCTATTTTTAAATTTTAATATATTTATAAAAAAAATATATATATATATATATAAAACGTGTCCTTCGTGTCCTGATTCTGGGGGTCACCGTGTCCGTGTCGGACACTCGTATTTTCGTGTCCCATGTCCTCGTCTCAGGGGACTTAGGTTTAAACCTATGTTGCACGGGGACCCGTCCCCCCAAAAAAAGCCCTATATCCGTCGTCCCCGCGTTTCGGGACTTGGGGACCCCTAGGAAACGTCCCTAATCTTTTGGGGACTTCAATAGGGACTTGGGGACTTGTTGGCCGTAGTACCCAAAATGTCCCCAACAGATTTTGGGGACTTCCGAACAGATTTTGGAAACATTCCCAGTAGATTTCAGAGATGTCCTAAAAAGACTTTGGAGATGTTTTGGTCATGTATCTTCAATATTGACAATGGGCATTGATGATTGAACAATATGATCGTTTATTCCATCCATATTTTTCGTATTATTCTAAATCTAAATCTATACAAGTTGCAGCCCAAAATATGGGTTGTGTATGATGGATTTTGATTGGGGTTTCTGGTGATTTAACTATTGTCAACAAACTAAGAAATGCAACAACTCAAAGGTTTGATCCTTTTGGGTATTGCTTTTGTTCTTCTCATTTTTAAGGTCATCTTAACTTTTACATATTGTACATAGGTGTCCAGGAGTTATTCAAGCCCAACTCTTCCCCTATCCCAACCTCAAGCACTGTGAAAACAATTGGATAGTAAAGACTTAGATTGGGTACTAAACATTTAATTAAATTCCTATTCAATATCCTTATTAGTCTAAAATATGAATCTAATCTCTTTAAAGAATGCAAGCATGTATATCCCGAAGTGTTTTGTAGCGGTTTTCAACACAGCTGTAAAAATTTGCAGAACATGTTGTGAAGGGAATGCTTTTTAACCCAATCATTATAAACAAGAAATTTAAGGAAGAAGAGTTGTTATAGAGATAAGCACTCTTCTCATAGACCCTTCATGGACCTTAATGCACATTGAAAATAGTTAAACTTAAGTTTCCTAAAGCTAAACTACATTTTTCTCACGTTCAAGTGCCAATAATGGTCACTCAGTTCTTTTCTTATTTGCCTAAGTTTTTTCAAAACTAGCAAGTGTGAGGGATGTGCATAACACTATAAAGTATAAACTATTGTGATTACAAGCAACTACAATGTCTATGGTGAATTCTAACTTTTAAAAGCTTTTAATATATATATATATTAAAAGCTTTTAAAAGTTAGAATTCACCATAGACATTATATATATTAAAAGCTTTTAAAAGTTAGAATTCACCATAGACATTATATATATATATATATATTAAAAGCTTTTAAAAGTTAGAATTCACCATAGACATTGTAGTTGCTTGTAATCACAAAAGTTTATACTTTATAGTGTTATGCATTATTGTCGTCCCCTGAAAAACTAGGGGTGCGCTCTAGCCGTCCCGGGGACTCATACCCCCGTCCCCGTCATTCCCCCGTCCCCAAAGCCAGTGCAACATAGGTTTAAACATGACCATGGAGACAATATTCATTTGTATTTATGAAGTTGGAGGTCACATAACATGAGTGCTCTAGCATTTGAGGGTTTAATTCACTAAAATAAAGTGATCCTCAACATGTCTGGTCTTTACAAGTGGAATGCTATTATAGTTTGATGATGTGCTAAGAGAAAGGGTCATCGAGACATGTCGTTGACCCCTTTGTTCGAAATAGACGATTTATTCCTAAAGCACCTTTGTCCCTTTATGTTATTTTTCACTTGGGATAATGCATTGTGGATTACACCATTGAGAGGGCTAAAACCATGGATATCCCATCACTAGTACTAGTCACACATGCCACTTAAAAGAGGTCAAATTAGCATGATTTTCCCTGGAAGCTTCACACGTGTGGCAAATCAAATCCAAAAGGCACAAATTGAGGTCGAACTTGGTCAAACGCTTGGATTACGAAAGAATTTAGGTGGGACGGCTCACTCTCTAACCTCTTAGACTACATTTACAGCCACTTGTAACCACTCTGAACAAGTCTTGAAGGTTCATGTCCACACAATTAATGGAGCGCTTTTCCTTGGAGGTCCTAATTGCTTTGAGGAAAGAATTGACACATTCAAGCTACTACTTTAATGGGGTCACTCCCCTTGGATTGGATTTGGAGGATGTAAATGTGGCATACACCATCTATTTTAATTTTGCTAACTTAGTTGGTTAGGAGATAATGATTTTTTATGCATTCCTAGGATAGATCTAGGGTTTTAGCCTAGATAATAATATTTTATTCAAGTAGGTTAGAACCCAAAATATTATATAAATATGGCTCCTCCAATTGAGCATTGAGACTCTTGGTAGCTTTTGCTCTTTAACTTCC
The DNA here is from genome assembly GCA_027924585.1 of Larix kaempferi. NCBI lineage: Eukaryota > Viridiplantae > Streptophyta > Pinopsida > Pinales > Pinaceae > Larix > Larix kaempferi. Next base: position 6,794,596 of record BSBM01000125.1, on the reverse strand, counting down.
TTGAATTCTTGGTTAATTGACGTGCACCTGAGAGGATAAAGAGGATCTTTCATATTTGTAAGTTGTCTTATGATTCAAAATTCTAGATTAGCAAGTGGTTGAGGAGATTAACAATTGATATACTCTTTCCATTGTCCATTGCATTTTCAATTGATATGAATTATTTACATGTATATTTCCCTATGTCTAGTTGTATGCATAAACAATCAGTCATTGAGAACCATGAACTCCATAGTCAACAAGTCATAGGTTTTGTCTGCTCTAGTAAACCCTCATTGCAGATTTCTGGAAACTAAGACAGCAAGGAGAAAGATTCATTGCTTGTACGCCTCAGCTTTATTTCTATCAAATATCCTTCATTTGGATCGTCTCCCTACGAGCCTTATCAAGACCCTGTTGACCCAATCAAATAAAAGGCACTAGAACTATTTCTTCAAGCACCCAAAAAATTTAAATCAAAATTTTATTTTCTGTAGAAAAGATCTGAAACTTACAGCCATAAAGTCATATTTCAGATCTGATGTTTGTGGCCTAGATGCATGGGAATCATATACTAACTATGCTAGGAAAATTTATGTGATTTACAATTCTGTTCATGCTGAAATTTAATCATTAAAAGCAATTTGCAAATCACTTCGTTTACAAGCTTGTACTAACCTGTAACCAGCAATTCCTTGATGTCCTGGAAATCAGTTTTGCCATAAATGCAAAACTGAAATTTAATGAAGATATGGAAGCCCACCAAGAGACTTTCATAGATAGTCCTGAAGTGAGGGAAGAGAGTAGTGAGGTGACAGTGGTAACTCTTCCGATTTCCACTTTGAGCTTCTTTGTGGTGAAGGCTTTGCACCTAAAGTATAAGCTTGGGAGGTAACAAAGCTCTCAGTAACAATTCACGAATGAGATGCTTCCCAAAGTTCAAGAAGGTAATGATGCATTTGTCGTAAGGGGGAAATTACGAGACATGCATGAAACCTCAGACCAAAGTAGAGCTTTCTTTCTTAGAAATATGTTGTTTTCAATGAAAATGGAGCTTGACTCCTTGCAAGATCATTTGCTAAAAGCCAAGGATATTAAAGATCAATTGAAACTGATTGAAAAGAACATTGAAGAAGAAGATATGATGGTTATAACTTTGAAAAGTTTGCCTACTTCCTATGCAAATTTATCAAGACTTTGAACGTGACTATAGAAATTCTTCAACACATGGTAAGAGTCCTAGTCCGATTTGAAATATACCTACTTAGGAAAATAAAAAACTGAAATATCTATCAAAACTACAATCTAAAATCTACTAGATACTGAAACACATCCTACTGAAGAAAGTAATGGCAAGTGCACAGATCTAAAACTTAAATCACATCGCTGCTTATTGCTCTTGAAAATAGGAACTACATTGAAAGCTTCAAACTTTGCCATTCGCCCACCACTACTACTAAAAAACTAAATGAATAAAACCTATACCCCTACCTTCTCCTGTATAGACTACAAGATACAATGAATCTAGACACATGCACAACAACGCCTCAATTGAAATAAACCCAAACCCTAGATCTGTCACTGGCTTTGGGATTAGCCCCTCAACATCAATGAAAGATCTATTTCTAAGATGGTGTGCCCACTAGAAGAGAATGCAAGTATGCATGCATGCTCTCTCTCTTCTAGGGATCTGCACCCCATCTATTCTTGGAACATTCCCGTATGCAAAGCATCCTAACTAACTGTGCATGCAACTACTAACTAAAGCAAAACTCAAAAATAGATTTGAATTGCTAACTATGAAACAACATCTAAACTAAAATTGACACTATCTCTCTCTCCTCCATAAGTGTCCTTGTGTCCTCATTACCATTGTACGAAACTGCTAAAGGAGGGTATATTGCTGTTGTCTTAAGGTTGTTGTATGTAGTAATGCACTGTTGTATGGAATCTGCTGAAATACCTTATCTGCTTGTGCCTAGATCTTCTCTATTCAATGTTGCCATTGATCACGCTCTGCTAGATTCTTCACATGGTACTAAAATTCCAACACTCCCTCTCACTGAGAAAAGTGTTCTCTACCAACCACAAGATACTCCCTCTACATCTGAAATCTCCCCTCTACTAGGGGCTTGGTCAAACTATTGACCACCAAGGAACCAAAAGAAACATGAATCTGGATCATTGCTTCCTTCTGTATTCTAAACATTCTTCAGAATCTTCAAGGCGAAGACCTTTTGTGCAAGGAACATTGCATCAACAACTTGCCAACTTCCTTTGTCCTTCATGCCATCTTCATTGGTCAAAATCTTCTCACACCACATCATGAATTGTTAAGGACTTCCTACAGTAATGAACTCATCTATATACAAGGCCAATACAAGTGTATCAGATCTATCAAATAATGAATTGAAATCTGCACTAAACTGAGAGCAACCCAACACGAGTACAATATCATTGATATTGAAATCCAAAATTGGTGGTGCATGCATAACGCATCCAAGGCAACTTCCTCTTCCTAGGAGAATCCTTTGGTAACTGGAGTACAAGTCTCATCAAAGTTAGCTACGTCTTGTTGAGAGAATATTTTTGTAACAACCTTCTCAACACTGGAGGAACCCTCCTCCATCATGGCATCTTTCCATATATGGTCAATTGGATCTATGAGGAGCTTGTAAAGGCCACCTTCTTGCCCACCTTTGGCCAAAACTCAACCAGATCCATGGTTATTGTCTCTAAAGTTGAGTCCATCAAACTCATCCAAATACTGTAAATTTGTTATGCAAGACATTGAAAGCAGACTCTTCATCAAATCAAGAACATATAACATAGAATCTAACTTGAGAACATCATCTAAAGGCAATTGGAAAGATATGCAAACACTGTAAATTTGTTATGCAAGACATTGAAAGCAGACTCTTCATCAAATCAAGAACATATAACATAGAATCTAACTTGAGAACATCATCTAAAGGCAATTGGAAAGATATGGAGCCCAATCCCTTCACAGGATACATGGCATCAATTCCCAACTGCACAAGAATTTCTGCCTCTTGCTCTTGAAACATTGTGACATATAGCTTGGCAAATGTATGTCCAACCATGATAGTCTTGTATTTGGATATGAGATATCCCACAACTTATGAATAGGGTGGATGATGTGCTGTGACCAAGAGGAGGGAGAAACAATCTCATTAAACAAATCTGCAACATGAGAGACAAATGAATCCACACCATGTTTGACAAACTCAAATTGAATTCCTTCAGAGAGAAAATTTGATAATTCGTGGACTCAAGTCTCATTTGAGGGGGATTGGGTGGAGCAAATATTAAACCCCAACAACTACCTCCAATGACCATAAGTTAAGTTGATGTGTTGAATTAATTGCACCGAGTGAAACGAGGTGCTTTACAGCCCAGTATGGGGGAGATGTTGTAACGTGATGGGGGAGATGTTGTAATGTGATGTAACATTTGTAACAAAATAACGTTTGTAACAAAATAATTAAAAAAATTCATGTTTGCACCGAGTGAAACGAGGTGCTCTACAGCCCAGTATGGGGGAGATGTTGTAATGTGATGTAACGTTTGTAACAAAATAATTAAAAAAATTCATGTCGGCTCATAAAATAAAAAATTATGGAAAGTATTTAAAAAAAAATCCATGTTGGTTCATAAAATAAAATATCATGAAAAGTAATTAAAAAATAGATGTTCGTTTATAAAATTAAAACTTAAAACTTAAACCCGGATCTATCAATCAAGAGAGATCAAATTTCTTGAGTTTAAATTTAAAAAAAAGAAATACACCTCAAGAAATTGGATCCCTCTCGGTGCTTGATAGATACGGGTTTAAGATGAATCTATGCTGGTGTTATGACAAAAAACCTTCCGTTAGAAGGAGATTGTTAATTAGTAATCAATTATTGGTAATGATGACACTAAAACCATGATAATGATGACTTTAGTGAACTACAAAAGTAAAAAATAATAAAAATGGAAAAGTACACAAAGAAGGATATAAAACAAACGGAAAGAAAACGGGTCTATTGCAACATGATTGAAAAAGGCAATGCATACTTTTATAGAAAACAAGTTCCAGAAATCTAGAAATCAGCTTCAAGTCTAGAAATTAGTTTTAGAAGTTAATGTCAATTTTGGTTTTAATTTCTGGTTTTGATCGGTAGTACTGGCTCCACAATTCTATAGTTATGGTTTGGTAAGTCGACTATTGATTTGTCAGGTAAGTGGCTTTGCCCATATCATTATATATATGGGTTCTTGCATTGTAGGAATCACCGACTGAATAATCCCAAGGGCTAGCTCAATCGTTTGAACTATCTACCCAAGGCATGTTGCCCATGAGGCCTTGGGTCATAGGTTCAAATTAGGTCATGTCTCTCGGGGTTATCAATGGCTATTGTAGCTGGCAGATGAGCCACCCTCCATCCAAATATTTTACGGAACAGGAGAGGATCTCAAAGGTTTTCCTGAGAAAGAAAAAGAATCACCAGTTAAATATTGAAATACATTCCGGTATATCTCTTTGCATTATTGTGCATTGTATATTTCTTTGCATTGAATACAACCAAAATTTGAAGATTGACAACAACGAACTCAAATGGCCTATAAAAGCAAAACAAGAAGTTGGGCAACACCATGAGAAGAGTTAATCTCACCAAGGGAAATCTCCTATAAAAGAGTATTAAACCTTGGGCCTAAAACCTCAATTATACTTATTTAGCATAACATGCACAAAGAAAACAAGGAACCTTAGAAGATTAAAATCGTGAGAACAATAAACTTAAATGACCTACAAAGCAAAACTACGAGACTTCGAGAGAGAGAGAGGAAAAACACCTTTAAATACCAACTAGGAGGACAAATTACTATTCCATTGTAAAAATGCAATAAACTTCACCTTCATCGCAGCCATACTTTTTCAGCATAACGACCACAACTTCGAAAACAAAACTGGAAGATGAAGAAAGATTCTACCTCATCCACTTCAGTGGCAAGGAGGAGGATAAGTAACATGTAGCAGTACTCAAATGCCAGCATTCAATGATATTGCGGGAAGGGGGGGCTCAAAAGTCTTACGGGATATATAGATGGAAGATCAGAAAGGGCATGGAAATGTCATCAAGCAAATTTTAAACTTAATAATTATAAAATCAATATTATATCAGAAGATGGTCGCTATATTACTGCTTATAAATCGATTCAACCAACTTTCTCGGTACGATATAAATTACATCATTCTAGTTTCTCTGTACCTCGACGATTGAGGAATTTATTCTACATTTTTTTTTTAGTTCCAATCAGCATCCAAGAAAATGAAACGCATTGCAACCCCCTGGCAGTAACAACATGCAACTGAAACCCCTAAACATCAGCAGATGAGTTTCGGTGTTTCTATAATGAAACCCCCAACTCTGAGGGTTTCATTGAAAGAAGACTATAAGCAAGGAATTTTAAATTATAGCACAGGTCCGTCTGGATGCAGTCTGGTGATTGAAATGGGTTGTCGCCACAATAATGACTCAGATTCAAACCTCAGCGGGAACATGTAGCACTGATTATGTGTATGAATTGGCCAAGTTCGACGATCCACAAATTAAAGTGGATTTACCACACTAATGCAGAGGTGAGTTCATAACTTCCATATATATAATAGTGTGATATGACAAGGCTATAGAATTTCAGCACTAGATTAAAAACAAATAACTCCTTGAAAATAAATTATATAGGAAACATTTCATTTCCAAAATATCAACCGTAAACTATAAGCAGAAATATAAAATGAGGACACTCATTTTAAAACGATGAAATATCCGTAAAACGCGGCCAACACAGAGACTAAAACAATAATAATCTAGAATTCAGGTAGAGAAATTGATGAATATAAAAATGAGCGTTAGAAACAAAACCTCCGATGAGACCAGCTCCAACGCCAACACCACAGCCTATGCCGTATCCCACCGCAGGTCCAATCTTTCCCAATTCTTTGGAATTTACGAGCGGCAGTTTCCACGCGAGTCCTCTCTTGCTATCATCGTTTTCCCCCATCTTCACCCGCCACAAACAATCTCTCGCTCTGTGTCTCTGCTATTTCAGTCTCTATTTAAATACTCCGACTGTTTCTTGCAATTTTCATTTTCTCTATTCGCAAGCTTGGTATCATTTCGTCGGAAGCGCTTTGTCCGTAAATATTCGCTATATAAATATCGTCGGAGAAAGAAATGAGAACCCATAAATTGAAGAGAGGCTGCGAGGAATGGTTTTTCATCCCCGCCAGATTCTAACTACAAAAGTTCTAATTTTTCTCGTGTTAAATTTCGCTGATGGTTTTGGAATAATAATTTGTTTTATGTGGTGCAATACAATTTTTAAAATAAATATTATGTAATACAAGTTCAAATTTTGAGGTGTGTTTTATAAAATAATTTTTTTAAAGAAAATATGATGTAAGAATCTTTTAAGTAAAAATTTTGAATTTAATTTAAAAACAATAATATTGAGAGAAGTGGGTTGGGTAATGATTTTAAGAGTTTATTTTTGTTTTCAAAATAAATATTATTTTTAATTGATAATAAGTTATGAATATTTTCATGTTTTAAGTGGTGAGAGTTGTGAAATTTAGTTAGATATATATTAGTAAGTATAGTATATTTTTAGTCTCCTGCCAATATTGAGAGAAGTGGACTGAGTAATGATTTTAAGAGTTTATTTTTGTTTTCAAAATAAATATTATTTTTAATTTATAATAAGTTATGAATATTTTCATGTTTTAAGTGGTAAGAGTTGTGAAATTTAGTTAGATATATATTAGTAAGTATAGTATATTTTTAGTCCCTGCCCGCAGGAGACTATATAACATAAAACAAAAATCAATATTATAAGACCTAATAAAAATTAAATAAAATAATTGATAAATTCAATATAATTTAATTATAATGATCTTCACTAACACATTTGTCATCATAGTAGTCTCATATAATGGAATATTCCAAACACACTTGAATAATAAATGCCAAAATGATAAACTTTCAATGTTATAAGATATTAAAAATCTCTTGCATAATTGTTTAGGCCCAAGAAAACTCAGCTTAAAACTATTAGGAAAATTCAATCAATATACACATGAAAAGACAACTAAGAACTTGGAATAAGGTGTTTAGATCCTTGAGCTATGTGATGATGAATGAAATTTCATTTCCAATCCATATATACATAAAAAGACAACCGAGAACTTGGAATAAGGTGTTTAGATCCTTGAGCTATGTTATGATGAATGAAAGTTTTCATTTCCTTATTTTTAGTAATGTGTGCATTAAATTACTCTAAGGGGGAGGGGGCAAATATATATGCTTATGAAATTTAACTTTAGATTTCATAAGCACATATATTTCCCCCCTCCCCCTTAGAGTAGTTTAATGCACACATTAAAATACTCTATGAAATATGAGGTAATAAGTGTGAATTTAGAATCTATTAAATATGAGGGTAAGTAGACTAGGGTTTCTAAATCTGATTGTGGTATCTTTTGGTGGATAATCTTCAATAATAACAAGAGCCACAAGGTGGCAATGTCCTTGGACCACCATTACTAATAGCATATGGTGAACACTACTATTGTTATTGTTTGTTTGATTGTTCATTATTTCATTTACCTCAATAAGTAAGAAACCAAAATTTGCTTCAACAATCAACAAGTCAAATGCTTTGATAAAGGGTATACTAGACTATATCAAGTACTTATGAGAACATTATACATTGAACACTAATAGTGATCCAATTAAATCGATAACCTATTTTTCCCATCAAAAACCCTAGTTAAACAACCAATGGCCTATACCAAAAATGCTACGAAAAAAATTGATTCAACCACTTAATGATGAAGATAGGATAATACAACTATGCCAATTTGCAACCGATGCAAGAACTCAAGAGCATGGAGATATTTAATCACACAAAGAATGGATCAATGTAAAATTTATATTATGGAGACCATGATGCCATTCAAGGTTAGAAGTAGTGATGCAAGTTTATAGGCTGAAGGAGTGAGAGAAATTCTCGACCAATCTGCTAAAAAGAGCTCAATTTATACACTGAAGCCTATGATGCCATTCAATGTTAGAAGTAGTGATGCAATTTTATAGCCTTGAGGAGTGGAAGAAATTCTTGACCAATTTGCTAAAAACAACTTAAATTAGATATCTCTTCCCAAGTTATATCGTTTGGTCCCATCCTGATAGGAATGCGAATTGTACCAAGTTCAAACAACGTTCAAACAAACAAATAATATTTAACAAGTGATTGCCACCATCATATTATATTTAATATGATCATGGTATTAGGAATGAAGTAATAACAAGAGATATTTTAGCGTAAGTTTTTGTTTGTAAAATTTTGTTTTTAAATTTTTAAAAGATAACACAAATTATCAAAATTTAGAAAATGATGTTTAAAAAATTAAACTACTTTAACACAAACTATCAAAATTTTGAAAAATGATGAATGAGTCATAATGTAACTTTATCTTTAAAAAGTTCAATCCCTCCATTAGAAATTCATTAATTATGTGTCGGTCTTTTATGGAAACAAAAAATATAAAGAAGTTGTATACTCACTGTGGGTTGTTTGAATGATCAGCGAGTGGGATGGGCTGAATGAGTGTTTTATTTTGTTATTTTCAATGTTTTTTTTTCTTCGAAAAAATACTAATAACTTTTATTGGAAGATGAAAAGAAATTACATATTGCATATGCTTTGTAGCATTTCGATATTAGATAAGCAATTAGATCTTTTGACATAGCCAAAAATGCTAATATAGAATACATGGAAGCCTGGACCATGTCCTGTGTCATAAAAAAAACCGGAATAACAATTTTACAAAAAAAATTTCCTAGTCTTTATCATACCACTTAGTTGTTCCAGAGATGAAGTCAAACTGTCCAAAATAATGAAAAAGAACTAAACTGAGCTAACGTATCAGGATTCAGGAAATCAATAAGACCAAAGACCAATTAAGATCTCAACAGATAACACAGAAGAACATAGCAGAAGAAACAGAAATGCAGAGGTCGTCCTAGGAATTGATCAGATTCCATAAACTGGGGGACTTGATTCAAAAACATAATTGCTCCTATTGGCTCCTTAATCATCTTTCAACTTCAATAATGGACAACCTCATAATCTCACTTTGTCAATGTTGTTCCGCAGCCTAACACCCCTTATTTAGAAAAAGTTAGAAACCATTATCGTTTTCTCCTGTAAAATTTTGGAAGTTCAAAATCTTTAAAATTATGAAAAACGTTGACCTCCAAAGAGATCACCTCTTAGTTACAAAATAGACTTTTCTCTATCATGACGTAATGAATGCTTAATAACTGAATCAATTGAAGGAAATATTTGGGTTAAGGCATCTAAATATTTCCTTCTGAAAGGGAATATCACACAAATTGTTAGCAAATTTGTTTATCCTTTCAGCAAAATTTTTTGGCAAGTTAAAATATTTGTTTGCCAAAATCGCTATTGAGGAGTTTGATCTTGTACAGAAAATGATAATTGTTGGTACTGAAGAGCGATATGTCGATGCAGTTATCACTTAATAACAAATTTATAATTATGTTTTGACCGCAATTATGATCAACAGTTGATGTTCTATGGTTTATTATAAATTTAAGCTCAGTGGAGAAATGAACTCAATCAACTCCATTCCAAAAGAAGTGATCGAACAAAGAAGGATTAATCGTTTTCTATTATTTGTGAGATGAGATGCCAACTTCAATTATTTGTTGACATTGTAACTCATTCATCATTGCAATTATTTCATTTTTAGGCTTTAGCCTATGGTTCATTTAATTGGAAAACGTTACATGTTTTTTGATGCAGAAGTAGTCTATCTTGAAGGGCCAAGGCAATGGGAACCTTTGTACATAGTTGTATTTGGGAGCACATACTCCGAGTTGCTTAGTATCATAACTAATTCTAAATAGTAGTTACTACCTACTACCTACTGTATATTGTAAAATAATTGCCCTATTATGAGAACCTAATACCTTAGATTTTACGATCATTGTAGTGATTTTACAATATTAAACCAAATTCCTTTATCTAAGGTGATGTGAGTGCGGGTATTTATTTTTCTAAATTGATCGAAGATTTGCACTTGGTTCTAATGGCTATCTCAAGTGTCCTATAACAAGACAAATATCACTCGAGAAACTTGAACCTTGTTGGGGGATATAACATCAACCTTCTTTAACAAACCCGACAAGCCAATGTTGAGAATTTTCAAAAACTTTGGTATTTTCAAGAGTTGCATTACATATTCTTAATGTCTTCCTTCGCCACATGTGTAACTTGTTCTAGCACAAAAATATTTCATATTGATGAAATGAAAAGTTACCCATGAATGCATCTCTCGACTTGCTTGGTTCACTCACATTTCTCACACCAAATTATGATGAACTCAAGAATATTTCTATGTGATCCAAACCTATTGCCAAGGTGTTGTTGTTCATGTGGGCAATCAACATTTTAATCCTCACCAATTCCAACCCAAATCCATTGTATTCTCATTCAAATATATATATAACAACTAATATCATTCACTTCTCTTATGTCAACCCAAAAGATGATCAAATAACAAACACACAAATTTTCATTTAGTTGGCTTGAAGTTTCCTAGTGGGATCCTCCCTAGGGTGTGTAATGGTGACTTATGGAGTGATTAGAATAAAGAATATGACAAGTGTTGTGGCCATTGAATGTAGTGTGCAATAGGTCCATGATGTTAGTTATTATTAATTAAATAAGGACCATTAGGTAGTTAGCAATGAATAAATTTAATATGGTCTCATTAAAGAAGGCCCAATAGGTAGTTGGCATTGGTTAGTGTTAGGGTTTGTTACCTAGATATAAATAAGGATAGATTCCTCCTTATGGAGAATGCATTGGAATATTATTGTGTTGGAGCCTAGCTCATTTGGAGGTTTCCATATCAAAGAGGAAAATGAACATGAGTTGACCGTTCCATAAAAGGATCACTGTATGGTGTTTCCCTACCTTAAGTTTTTTTTTAATTAATGAAGAATATAGGTTTTTTTGAATACATGATTTGTAACCATTTTATGTGCTAATAATTATTACATTTCCAATACATGAAGGTCATGCATCCCACATATAAACGTTGCAACTTGAAAAACATGAGAATTAGCAAAATATAAAATATAATAAAAAAAATTATTTATGTCTTGTACAATTGTTGTGTTAAATGTAACACAATTAAATAAATGACCTAGAAAGTCATTTTTTTTATATTCTCACCAACATTGATGGAATTAGAGGATAGGTCGACTACTTCATGAAATATTTCATAAACTTAACCATCAAATATTTCCCAACATCAAACCCACTTATCTTGCTACTTCATGTAGAGGTAATAAGGTAGTCATGATTTTTCTATAACTAAGCTTTGTAGTCGTAGATGATTATATGTAATCATATTGAACTACTCACCATACCTTTGTTTCTTATTTTTGGATGACCACCACTCATAAAGATGCTAAATCTTGTGTTTTTAGATTTGGCTATAACAAAATAAATATGTACAATGTTATCAAGCACACATTTAGATATTGTAAATGTTTACTTATTTATTTATATGTTAATGAAATTTGCTAACATAAATAGGTTAATTGGATTGAGAAGGCTATACTATATTGAAAGATGTAATAGTCTATGAAAACTTGAAACAAATAGCTAAGAAATCAAGTACAAGTCATATCTAGAATCAAGAGGACTATAAAAATGATGCAACTCACAAAAAAGGGGGCAAGATCTCCCAAATTCCTCTCCCAACATATGTGGCCAATGAACTTGGTAATATGGGATAGATTTGTGCCATGGTGTTGCATTAATGTTGTCCATCCTTTAACCTTTAATAGAGTAAGATTGTTGGGTAGAATCATGGTCTTGCTTACATCTTTGTCTGCCAAGGGTTGGCTAAAATAATGTATTTATGTATTGGATGTGGGTTCACCCATTAGGCACCTTTTGATGTGTTATCTTCCATGCCTTTCCATCTCTATTATGAAAAGAAGTAGTGATAGTGAGAGATGATAATGAGTCACATAATTTCTTAAAATGGCAATAATAGCTAGCTTGAATTTCTTAATACAATGGGCATAAAAATATGAAGAATTTTTCTAATTCTTGTTCATGTTGCACATTATATAGATATGTTGGTATCTAAGAATATGGTGATCAGATTCCATGTGGAGCTAGTGAGACCATGCATGATGTTGGCATAAGGGAAACCTTAACCCATATGAGAATTTAATACATGTAGGGTATTAATATGGACATCGTTGGTTTGGTACTCATGATGCATATTCATGGGAATGGTTTGCAAGTTGTCTTTCTATATGTGTTATGTATTTCATCTCGAATCTCTTTTGAACATGTGCAAAGCATTGATGAGAATGTAATAGGAGGAAGTTGGTTGATGTTCACTCCCACACTTTACAGAAAGGACTCACAATGTGCATACCAAGTAATTTGATTTCCTTGTTCAAACAACATCATGGGTTATTATCAGACCTTATCGTGGTATCTATTTTGTCTAGTTGTTATATTTACCATACATCTTAGTCGATGGAGAAAGAAAAATCATTGAAATGTTGAAGGGAGAAACATCATGTGTCTCTACATGTGGCTTTCATTACTTAAGCTTCTTTCATAAATTTTTGGAATTTCTGTCACTTCTTGCTCCACCAAAATCAAGTCGATATATTTTGTCGTGTTTCTGTCACTTTTTGCTCCACTAAAATCAAGTCGATATCTTTTGCCGTGAAAATGAATCCAATTTCGGCCACTTTCTTCACCCATTTTCGACCACTTTCTTCACCCAATTTCAACCATTTTCTTGACCTTTGTACCCACTCTTTTCAGGTCATTTTCCTTTTCTCTGAAATTTCCGCCACTTTCTTCACCTCTGTTGCCCATTTTTCTGCCATAAGTTCACAACTTTCTTCACCTATGTTCCCAATATTTTTTGGGTCATTTTCTCTTTCTCTGAATTTTCAAATCAATTTAAATATTTGTTTTCCATACACAGTACTTTATTTGACCAGTGATGTAGTTATAAATATATGTATATAGAGTCATAGTCAATATCTTGTCGTGAACGCGAATCCAATTTCGATGACTTTTTCTCTGTGATTGTTTTTCCAGGTCTGCATGACCAATTTGTAATTATCGATTGATTTCCAGATCCATATTTTTCCCAATCAAATCAATAAGACTCTGTGTTTTGTTTTTTTCTTTTTCCCAATCAAACCAATAAGATGTTCTGTCTTTTTCTGGAATTAACAAAGATTAAATTTCCATAAACTAAAGAATTGTCCTTACTTTCCTTTTTACCAGTCAAACTACTCACTCCATTTTTCTTGCTCTATTTTGTTTTTTCCAACTCTGTACAAATAAATTTATATGAAAGATTGATACAACCCACTCATATTTCCATAGATTTTTCACTCTTTCTTTCCAGTCATATCAACAGGCCCAATTCACTTTCCCCTTATCAAAGGTTGTAAGTATGAATCCACTTCAACTTCTAAGTGCAAATATTATCAAATCCATATTATACCATGATATTCCTAAAACGTTTTGCTAAAGTCTAGCCCAGGTGATTTCAACATTTCTTTAATCACATTGAGTGCATGAAATGGAAATGTCATTCAACTAGATATTAAAATGGCTCATTGGAAAATCAGAGACAAGCTTCCGAGGAGCAATATTCCCAGCAAGGTATCTATCCCTTCAATGCTTTAATTAAGAAACCATTAGCTAAGACTTTCTAACACTGGTTTCAATGGCATATTGCCTTAAGTGTTATTACAAAAATTCTACAAGACTTATATTCCTCACCACGATTTATACACGATTTATATTGAGTATAATTTCTGAAGCATAAACTCTTATATAAAAGCACCTATTGATTATGAATAAGCCTTCAAATTGCAAGAAGGGAATAAAACAGGGCAGAGAGCATTCTACACGTAATCACAACTTGAAAAATGATGGCTATAGGAAACCAATTTCTACTCCTCATATCTGAATAGAGCTACAGAAGTTTTGATTTAGTTTAGATGTTGAGAAGAAATGAGCATTCCAGTCATGTCCAGAAACTTAATATAGATGAGTAGAATTTGGTATTATCACTTCCATCCAATTCTAAGTACACACAATTTCTCTAATTATTAAGTCTTAGAACAACACTTCTAGCCATTGAGTTGTTATTTAAAATTTATGCATACTATAAATTTATATATCACATTATCACCACATTCCAAGTATGAGGGTTATGTCCTCATTCTCCAAACCTAAGAATACTATATATTTTAAAATCCTCATGATGCAATTGCTAAGAATGCACCGTTCAGAAGGAATTGCACACACTTATTATTTACCAACAATAAAAGAAATCAGCCACTCAAAACACTTAACATAAGTTGACTTTCAAATGAGGAGGTTATGCCTTCATCGTTTAACTTCCCTATGACATGATAAGCAAAAGTCTAACTTCGAGGAAGGGAAACGCAACATGCATTCAAGGAGAGAAGAGACATTTTCCCACTCAGCACCAAGATAAGGTAAAATATATATAAAATGTTTCATGGCAACATGCATGCAACCAAATACATGGAGAATCAGAGTTGCGTCACTCACCTTTGTTCATATATTTAATATCAAACCTATGATCTTAAAGGTAAATAACGAATAAAGGTAAACGTCCTCGAGCATTAGCATTGTATATTTCCATAAATTGAAGAATTTCGGGCTGAAATAAAGTCAATTTCTTGCAAGATGAATCCAATTTCTGGAATTTGTAACTATTTCTTAGCTTATGTTGCCCCACAAAATCAAGTCGATATCTTGTTGTGAAGATTAATCCAATTTCAATTCTTGACAACTGTGATTATAAATATGACAATTGACAACTTTATAATATGACAATTTTATAAATATGACAACTTTTCCATACACAGTATTTTATATGACAACTGCTGTATTTTATTTGTTGTGATATGTGCGAGTTATCTAGTTGAGTGAAATTTTCAATTGCTTAGTTCTGCTTGTCCTATGCAACCTTAATTTCAGTATGTCGGCTAGATTGTGTGTCTGTAAACCTCCCCAGCCACAGTAAGAACATGGGATCCTACTACGCATGGAATTATGGTTGAGCCTTGAGCTTTGCCAGCATTCAAAATGACTCTTGTGAAATTGCAATTTGGCACAAAGTTGTTTATTTCATGGGTGTGGAATATTGTAAATATGAAAGCATTTTCATATGAAAGACCCCCTATCTTTGTTATTTAACAATGTATGGCATTTACATTGCATGCTTTGACATATGCAGAGGATTAAGAAAACTAATCATTTGTTATGGTTTGCTACCTTTGAAGAAATGTATTCTTCCATACCTTTTCTTATGGCATTATATCGTGCTTCAAGCTGACCCAGACACATTTATGTGCAAAATAACCAATTTTAGTAAGTTGGAACAAATGTTTCAACAGAAACAAAATTAAGTTGTTCAAATGCTCAATATGTGAATTCAATAGAAAACAAGAAGCACAGATCCACATTGATTCAACTTGTAACTTGAAAGTGTCACAATGAAATTCATATTGGATTTGGATTCCAAAAAAGCAACGAAGACTATTCAAAGAAATGACAGAATAAGAAATAATAGCACTAACAAGACCACATTGCAAGAAAAGAGAGTATCTAACAATAAAACAAGCATCTTTTGCATCTGGTTTAACCTTAGCTTTTACATTTGATATACTGCACATTGCTAAAAAATTGGAATTTAACTACAACACTGAAAATGTTTGGAGTTGACAAAAATATTTCCCAATAAGTAAGCAATGGCCAAATTTAAGACAGAAGTATCGTATAGCAACATGGATATATGCATCCCCTCTGTTAAAAGGTAGACCAGAGTTGGCTGCAAACCCCAACTTAGAAATGTGAAAGTGTAATAACCCTTTTTCAAAATTTTATTAAAATGCCAATTTTTCCACTTTTTCCCCAATTTCGACCTTTGACTAGTTTTGCTGTTTTGACCTCCAAATCAACCCAAATGCTCCCAAATCTTCTGTAGGAGTGTATGAATGGTATTTAGACTTGAATATTAGGTTCAGGGATGTTTTATGGCCCTCCAAATACTGCTGCAAACTGTATTTGTATTCTGATCAATATAGGTAATTTTGACTAGTAATTTGTGCATCAAATCCCCCCGGGGTAACACTGCAAATGGCCTTCCAAATGCCTCCAAACTCCCATGAATTTATGAACAGAGGTATGTAATGTGTTAAGTATGTGATTAAGTTCTCATATGCACCATTAATTGATTTTTACTACTGTTCTAACTCTCTCACATTCAACAGCAAAAACCCCCAATTCGACCCTTGGGGAAATGGCACTATTTCACCTCTCAATACAAACAAACTGAGTAAAAATGCTTCAAATGTTAAAGTACAATACATGAAACTTGTAGAATATATCCATGGCAGTATATTAATCACAAATATATCAGAGAATCATCAATCCATTCGAAATAATCAACCTTATAGTGTCATACATCAAAGCATTGGGGAAACGGACATTGTTTGCTCATTAATCAATAATTTTGCATACATTCAATGGGTATTTCGACCTGAGAGTTTCTGAATATGAAGAACAGAGGATATGAATCTATTACAATCATAAAAATATCATATGAAGCTCTCCCAATGAGTGCAAGATCTCACCCAAAGCGCAATCCCTCAAGGAGCCTGAATATGCCTTCAAAATTGGAAATGGTGGAGAGAAAGTGCTGCACTAAACCAAACCATGAAACTTCCTGTAGCTGCTACCTGCAAATAAAACTCCATTAAATCACCATGAAAGACCTAAGTGGCCTCTCCAAACACCAACTTGGATGGGAATCTTTCACCCTCGAAATTGGCTAAGGCAAGAAACTAGTCATCCACTAGTTCTCTCTTCACAAATGCAATTTTTCTCAAATCATCAAAAGCCATTCTCATACTTGATTTCTACATTTTATAACCAACATTAGCCTTCAAGGGGTCGAAATCCTCTCAATAGATTCAATAATTTTCCATTTAGAAAATATTCCTCATTTGCCACTTGTCTCCTAGTTCCAACCTTCCATCTTCTCCCAAATTCGAATTTGAGTCTCTTTAGATTCCTCCAACTCCATGAGCGCCTTCCTTGAGCCTATTTTTGGGGCTGACATGTCATAATGGTCAAGTGTAAGAAGTCAGGTCTGAATTTTGTCATAAATGTCATAGATGCTTCATTATTGTTGTCATAAAACTAGGGAATCTAGCCCAAGTGTCCACTAGTCTCCAATTTGACTCTTCCTCTCCCATGGAGGTTAATATTCCATCCCATTTCGACCTAAGATGCTCAATGCCATGTGTTATGACTTACCAACTCACCCAAGAGTGTTCACCTTCCCATGAATTCGAATTGGCAAGAGAGAGCTGTCATGTGTCATTGAAAAATCAAGCTAGTGTGGGTCCCACCACCTCCATATGTCTCCAAAACCACTTGCTACCTAGAATTTCTCTTGAATTTATTTATTCATCATATTTATTAAATGCTTGAACCCTTCTAATGTCTAAATATCATTTATTAGCTTCCTTATTACCATCCCACATGTGCCCATCCAACCTAGGAAACTAATAGGATTGATGGGATTGTCTTACTATGCACTTATTTGAATGGGGACATTACAGAAAGACACATATACAAAGGAACTGCCCCAAAGAACACCAGCAATAAGAACGATATTGCAGCACAAATGAGGAGAACATTGCGAAACCCATTTTCTAAAGTAGGGTCCTTGTGTCCACTCCATGGGACACCTCCAACATTCATTCCAAGGATTGCAACATCACATTCCATACAATATACTATATTAGTTGTTAGGTGGATTGCAATCAATTTATGAGCTAAGGCAACACTTGTCAAGCTATCAAGCTATCAGTGCACAATCTACATCATAGAAACCTTGATCAGCACTGTAACTTAAGTAATTGCAATAAAGAGCAACAAACCTGATAAATAATTGTAAAAGGAAACATTAATTTCAAAATGATTTTATAGAAAAAGATTGAAAAGAGTGCCATGAATTAGAATCCAACGGGAATAAGAATAGAAGGTGTATCCAAGAAACTCAACATGAATATGAATGGCATGGCAAGCATATTATAAATCAAATAGATGGTGCAGCTTGTACTTGGTAGAGGTCTTACCACCGGTGACTATTGATAATGGAAGAAAGATCATTGATAGAAATGACAGGTAATATAGATTCCTATTGATTTGTTCTGCCTGCCAGCTATCAAGGCCATCATGAATTTGATAGTACACAGTTTACAATGAACCCCACATTTTCTTTGAGCCTCCTTAGACGACTAACCAGCGCTTCTAATGCTCCAATGTCCTCCCTTGCAAATCATGTTTTTTGAGCACATTTATCTTTCAATCTAGGTAAAACTTGCTCTCCATGAGCAATAACCTACAAGTTGCAACAAAACATTTACTGATTTAGCTTTGTTTAATGCAGAAAGCAGATTCAACGCTTCACTATAATTCAACTGCTCATCTTGCCATCTCAGTGAAGAACTAAAATCGACCTACAAAAGATGCTATAAATTCAAATCCATTTTAGGAAATCGTCTGTCATCCAGCATCTGCTTCTCCAATAGGTAACCACCTAAAATCACATGAGGAAACCAAAATAATGGAAACACCGTTATTCCTTAAATTCATCCCTTCAACTTTGCCTTAAAACATCTCAAGCCAAGAAACTCTTGTGAAAAACTTCACGATCAAAAGAATTTTGTTATATATATATATGGATTGCTTAATTAATAAATTGCAATTTATTTTAACACAAAGGTCAAAAGAAGTTGCCATTGATGGACTCAAATGTAAAACTAGAGAAATCCAAACCTTATATTACAATGGATAAATATATTTAAACTTGTAACTGTAATCCAAAAAAGTTGAAGACGAAATAGTTCAGATAAATTCTTGAGAGAACTGAAAATCCCCGGTCCCTCATTACCCGACCAGCATCTCATAGCATCAAAATCCGATGCAAACACGGGTGATAGGCTCTCCACCTTTGACTGCATTCCTTTCCCATCGTCAACTTGATTTTCCGTTGACCTCGATGTTCTGCTCGAAGTGGGAGTGAGGATTTTCATTCTGTAAACCACAAAACAAGTACGGTTGTTAAAACTTCAGGACCGAAAAAAACTTATTTACATTTCCAGTCAGTGTAATCATAAAAATGGAAACAAACATGCATACATGTTAAAAATCTTCAAATATGCATGGCTTTCAACTTCAACTAAGCTTCAACCCCAATTCTCCTATAGCCCGGATACGGAGATGCATACAAGGAAAATCCCTGATATAGGCACTACAACTAATTATAACTAATTGGAGGCCAAAGAGAAGTCCGTTTTTAGTTCCAGAATAGCTAGTTGGATCAGGCTTCGCAATAGCAAAATAGTAATGAAACACTATACAAAATAGATATAACTATTTGTTAGATTCAGGGCCAAGCTAAATAGTCTCAAGAAATAGCTAGAATTACTATGATAACCAGAGCTTGAACTACTTCTGCTGCACTGCTGGAAAAGGTTTAAATAAAGCTAATTTCACCTTATGGACCGGAGGAGTAAATGAGAAGTCCAGTTAGAACCTTACAGGCACCTTACATATGGCTGGACTCGCTTCAGGCTCAGGGGATCGAGGAAAAAGAAGGGAGCAGCTAGTTTCTCTTTTTACAAGAATGTATTTAATTAAAAGCACTGGGCTGCCATGGACTAAGGCAAGTGGGACTGAAGCTAGTAAGTTCAACTAGGGCGGGCTAGTTGTGACTTTATTGTAAGCTCATAGGTTCTGACTCAACAAATTGAAGCTAATGCAAGAAAAGAAAGACTAATCAGTCCTGTCTATAGGGTAAAAAGCTAGGAGAGCCTACGCATACAGGGAAAAGCAAAGGAAACAACCATAGTAATTTATTAAAAAAAAGAAGAGCTAGATCGCTATCTTCGGCCTGTACAACCGCCCTTATCCTTGTCGTTGTCTTGTAAAGCTGTAATTTTTTTTAGTAAAATGATCTTGAGACCAAACAAAAATTCATCATTACAAAAATATCTAATAAGATACATAGTCAAAAACTTATTCTAAGACATAGTGCCTAGAGGGATCTCAAAGTCCACGAAAATTGCATTCTAATCAAATCACAGGGTAACCCCGAGTTCAAGACAGATAAAGCATTTCCGAAAATATTGAGCATTTCTTACTAGAATCCTCTTTGTCTTCCAGTTATTATAACAGGGACAGACCTGCTTGTTTTCGTAATAACCAGGGAAATCACACAGGAATTTCTTGCAGCGCTTCTGGCAGTAGAACATACATGGATTTGGATAGTGTCTGAGAACATCTTCTTGTAAAAGCGTTTGGGCGTTCTGTAAAAGTTAGAAATATTTATTTTTCATTTTTCTAGATGTAATGTGTCATATAACAGAGTCTACTGAACAAGTGTCGTAAGAGAAGTCATTAATACAGGAAAGATGAACTTGAAATTTACAGATGTCATAAAATGGCAGAAGAGTATAAAGTCAGTAAAATATTTTAACTAAGCTATAGTGTAGTTATAATGTAGGTGGAAATTATATTTATTTTATAATTTTATGTAATCCGTGCAATGATAAAAATTGTCAAATCTAGAGCTCTTACCCAATGGACTTTGAGAAAAAACATAAAAACCAAAATTCAAAAATAATATTATATGTAGTGACTTTATAAAACATAATGTCTTGTGATTTGATTTTCAAATTAATTGCAAAAGGTGGAACATATAGTCTCCTGCCTACGGCAGGGACTAAAAATATACTATACTTACTAATATATATCTAACTAAATTTCACAACTCTCACCAGTTAAAACATGAAAATATTCATAGCTTATTGAACAATGCAAAATTTGTTCTTTTTGTGTCTCTTGTTTCCCGCAAACAAATGATATTAGAATGAATAAGGTCAAAATCAGAAAGTATTTTATCAAAGGGCAAAAAGAAACTTCGAGTATTCAATGAGGAAATTGTAATGTGCCGACTACTGTCAAAAGATCGGAGATTGGAATGAAGTTTCCATTGTGCCATGTTTTCGAGTCTTTGCATTTCAAGTTTAACTTTTTGACTTGCTACAAAGTTGGTAGCATGCAACTCATTTACAAGGTATAGAGAATCAAGGCTTCGTACGCATGAAAGAGCTGTGTAGACTAGGCCATGTCGTTTCACCCCCGATGGGTCAAAAGCTAACTTGTCCATTGTAAGGCCATGAGATCTATGAATAGTCCGTGCACATGCCAACTGAACAAGAAACTGATGTCTAACAAGAGATGATGTTTTCCTCCTTGATACTTGACGAGATATTCTTGTTATAGGTGTCCAACTTGGGGATATGCTAGGTGTATAAAAGGAATGCATTTTGAGACGTTGGTATCCACCAATCAAAGGAAGTTGTGAAATTTAGTTAGATATATATTAGTAAGTATAATATATTTTTTATTTATAAATCAAATATATTGATTTTGCATTGATTGGTTTTCAAATATATAAGTTTTATATGGTTTCACAATAAAGTAATATTAAATTGATTGTTTTGAAAAATTAAAAATATATTTAGTAATTTTTAAATCACATGGAGTAATAAGCGTTTAGGTGATGGATGTGTCAGCAAAAGGCTCGATCGTTTCCTTGTTGTTGATTCCTTGGTTTCCGCTTAACCAGGTATAGAGCATGGGTGGAGCCTTCTGTGATTTCAGACCACCAAGCCATTGTACTACAAATTGATGATTTTCAGAATAAATTGAATAGGTCATTTAAGTTCAACAACACTTGGTTGAGGGATACTGACTACTGCAACTTGGTTAGGGATTACTGGTCTCAGATTGTTTCCTCTGCTAATCTTAACCCGGTGGATGATTTTATATATAAACTCAAAGGTTTAAAGGAAAAAACAAAAGT
Source organism: Larix kaempferi (assembly GCA_027924585.1). Taxonomy (NCBI): domain Eukaryota; kingdom Viridiplantae; phylum Streptophyta; class Pinopsida; order Pinales; family Pinaceae; genus Larix; species Larix kaempferi. The sequence continues at coordinate 6,772,479 of BSBM01000125.1, read as the reverse complement.
ATGGGAGTCTATCTTCTTTGAGGAAGATAGACTGGACTTGCAGGGTTTACAGAACATACTGAATGATATTTTGAATACTGAGGAAAGCACGTGGAGACTCAAAAGTCGGGCTTTATGGGTTGAGTTGGGTGACAGCAACACTCGGTTCTTTCACAATCATGCCTCTCATAGGAGAAATGTAAACTCAATCTAGTCTATAAAGGACGCAAATAATATTGAACTTACAGATCAATTGGATATTGAGAAGGAAGCACATAATCATTTCAGGAATCATTTCATTGATCCAAAATCTTCCAATATTGCATCTCAGTTGAATGTATTGAAATATTATCCATCTTTTTTTACGAGGGAAGAATGATTATAGGTTGGAAAACCTGTCACAGAAGAGGATATTTTTAAGGTGTTAAAAGCTTTCAAAAAGGAGAAGAGTCCAGGCCCGAACAGTTGGTCGGTCGACCTATTCCTCAACTTTTTTGACATCATGGGACCTGACTTATTGAAAATGGTAGAATTCACCAGGCTGGAAGGCGGGATTTCTGGAGGTTTAAACTCAACCTTTCTGACTCTTATTCCTAAAAAGAGCAAACCAGAGAGCTTTGAGGATTTTAGGCCAATTGCTCTCTGTAATTTGGTGTACAAGCTGGTCTCAAAGATTATTGCTAATAGAATAAAACCTCTCCTTTCAAAGTGGATGTCTACAGAATAGTTTGGTTTCCTAGAAGACAGGCAGATCTTGGATGCAGTTGGCATTACCCAGGAAGTTTTACACTCGGTAAAAGTTAAAAAACAAAATTCCCTAATCTTAAAAATTGATCTTGTAAAAGCTTATGATCAAGCAAATTGGGACTTCCTTAAACTGGTTCTTATCCAGATTGGCCTGCCAATTCTAGTGATCAATTGGATTATGGCCTGTGTGACTTCGACGAATTACTCAGTTCTAGTTAATGGAAATCCCACTCCTTTCTTCAAAAGTTTCAGGGGAATTCGACAAGGCTGCCCACTTTCGCCTCTTTTATTTTTCTTGGTGATCAAAGGTCTTAGTCTTATGTTGAGGGATACCAGGAACAAGAAAATCATAAAGGGGTTAAATTTGCAAAGGATCTGGTTGTCACCCACTTGCTTTTTGTTGACGATGTCATCATTTTTGGAGCTGGTTCTGTGGAGGAATGGAAGACCATTTTTGAGATTTTGACACTCTTTTGTACAGCAACCGGGATGCAAATCAGTCAACATAAGTCTGTGTTCACAAGTAATATGATTGACAATTTGGTGTTGGTTGAGGTAATTAATTTTCTTCCATTTACTACTACTGCCCTTGATGTTGGAGTCAAGTATTTGGGTTTTATTATAAAACCAAATTGTTATGGCATCGTGGATTGGAGATGGTTAATTGGCAAGTTCGAAAAGAAGTCAAACTTGTGGATTCTTAAACATCTTTCACTGGGAGGTCGCCTCATCGTGCTCAAATCTGTTTTGAGTAGCCTGTCGGTTTACTGGGCTCAATTGGCACAAATTCCTCGTGGATTATTGCATAAATTGAACAGCTTGATGTTTAACTTTCTCTGGTCAGGCATCAGTAAGGATGGTCACTATCATCTGGCAAGCTGGCACTCATTAGCTATGCCAAAGGTATATGGTGGGTGGAATATAAAAAATGTCTATTGGTTTAACACGGCCTTGTCTTTAAAAATTCTATGGCGGGCATTATTGGGAGATACTCTTTGGTCCAGAGTTATACATGCAAAATATATCAAAATTGCCTTGTACAATTGGTTGAGAAACCCTCTTGTTACGTGAAATGCCTCTTACACATGGAATAGGTTCATGAAAATTCTTCCTTGGATTAGTTTTTATCTAGCCTGGCAGGTTGGCAATGGGAGTAATATTATTGTGGGTATTGATCCCATCTTGGGAGTCAATGGTGACTATACTTTCTCACAGGATCTAAGGAATTTTTTTTCAAACTATGGTCTCTTTACTTTGAATTAGTTCAAGAGAACAAACAAGCAAATACTTGGTCACTCATATTGGCTCATGGCATTTGATCTTGGTTTAGCTGGCTGCTGGGAAGAGGAATGGAATCGGTACACTCAAAATCTTAATCTGGCAAGTGTTCGACTTACTATGGGGCGGGATAAGTTAAAATGGGCAAAAAACTCAAGAAATGGTCAAGTTACTGCAAGCACAGCTTATTTGACTATTGTTGAAAGTCATACAAATGGTCAAAGAAAATGTTGGTACATTGGATTGTGGAAATGGAAGCTTCCTGTAAAAATATTATGTTTTATATGGCTTCTTTTTAACAAAAAAATCCGTACTGGGGAAAATCTGATGCTTAGGGGAAAATAGGGACCAAGTATGTGTATAATGTGCAGGAAATCTGAAGAGACTATCGGCCACTTGTTTTTTCATTGTGATTTCTCCCAGGGAATATGGAAGGAGATTTGTGCTACGCTAAAGTTGGAAAACGAATGGCCTGACTAGGATATTGATGAGGCTTTCAGATCATGGATTCAAAAGAATCGCAGTTACAAAACAGTGCCAGGAATATTTGTTTGGAATATATGGAAGTCTCGGAATGTTGCAATTTTCCAAAATACTGAACCATTAGTGAAATTCTCCTTGATAAATTTATGTAAACTGTATCATTCCTTTTCAAAGGTGAGGATAAAGTGCTGGAATCTGCTAAGACTGAATTTTCTAAACTTAGAAGATAATGGGAAAGCTACAGGGTTTTTTTATGGTGCCTCAACAGATAATAAGTGTGGAGTTGTCTTCACTATTAGTGTTGGTGTAGATTTTACTATCAAATGTCGGCTCACATGTGGATCAGGTACTAACACAAAAGCCGAACTCATGGGCCTGTGGGGTGTACTAAAGGTGGCTCTTATATGTGGCATTGATTCCATAAGAATATTTGGTGACTCCTTAGTTATTGTCAAATGGGAAAACAAGATGTTTCAACTGGACAATGTTTTTATTCAACACTGGTGTTAGAGAATTATTGGTTTGATGAACAGATTCCCTGACCTTATCATTGAGTACACATACAGAGAAAATAACGACGTTGCAAATTCCTTGTCTAAAGAATCTTTGGATGGCGACACTGGTTTTCTCCTATGGGAAGAATGGGTGGATAATCATGAGACTTAATGTGGCTCTTTTTCTTCTTTTTTCTCTGAATTGTATTAAAATGTTGTTCCATGTTTTGGATGACCTGTTTTGGTTTTTTTTGTAGTCAAGCAATGAACAGTATGTCGCTGCTAGTTATTTGAGAGTGGATGATGAACTAGGAATGATATGTTAAAGTATCAACATTTTTTTGTAATGAGTCCAGGTTCCATACTTTGCATGCTATGTACTTTTTGATTTCTTAGAAATAACAAAAGTACATTTTTTTTCTCTGAAAAAAAAATAAATCACATTTTTTTATTTTTTTATTGGTTTAAAGGGTTTAATGGTGTACATAAATCCCTCTATAAATGAATTAAATTGTTGAAGTTGGAAAATAAATAAAATTATTTTTTTAAGAAAAATTTCACATTGTCACATTGTATGTGATATTGAATTCAATTTGCATAGGGGTATGTGTGTTGTACCTTCACGATGATCTTATCCATCCATATGGAGTCCTTTTTCACTTAATAGTTCAAACTACCCAATAACCACCATAATTCTCAGTTATTCAATGGACTTGTTTTCACTTTCATTGTCTAATCTTTTGCAATTCAAAGAACTTGGAGGTTATTGTTTCCTTAGGATTTGAAGGTCGGGTTCACTTGCAAATGCTTGCATCAATTGAATGTTAGTTGAAATTGGCTCAAGTAATCTAAACATTCGATTGTTTTTGTTTATTTGGATGCTGAATCAACACAAAATCGTTTCCCTATCTTTGCTTTCGAATGCTATAAAATGCAATGGGCTTGTATTTTTTTTATGTGATTGCATTTACAATTATAGCAGGTGATCCTTTGTCACCCTCAGTATGATTAATGTATGAAATGCATTGGGATATTTAGAAAACAAATGTTTAGGCAAAGCATCACGAAGCCATCTTTTGCATTTACTTTGAGATTGTATTTCTAACATGGTATGTGTTCCGAAGTGGATCTATATATGATTTGTCATCAATTCTGGTGCTTTCTAGGAGGAAATATTGGATGAATTGACTTGTAGGGCCAATTTTAGGGGTGCTTTCTAGGTGGAAAGAGTGGATGAATTGGCTTGTAGGGCCAATTTTAGGGGCAAGTCTTACTTTGAGATTGGGGGTCCATAACCTTCTTAGGCCCATTTGAGGGCTCAAATCTTAACTGATATTTTTTGGGGTCAAAATTATACGAACGTAGTTCCTACCCCCTCAACATTATTCCACACTTCGAGAGCTTTCCAATAGCGCAAATATCACCTTAATTAAAGTTTGTATAAGGAATTCATGCCCCCCGCGAGTTGACCTATTAGGTTGGCCACCATGGTATCGAGTTGATTCCACATTATCTATCATTACCGACACATGTGGATATAGTCACATGTGGACTTTTAAGAACATTTCATAAGATGCAAAACCCTAACCTTAATTGGGAGTTGAGGCATGCAAAAAAAACCTAAAACTAACCCTAGATGGCCATCGAGACATTGTTAAATACTGGGTCACTAAGAGAAGGAAGGGTTCCATTTATGGTATTGTTGCAGTGTTCCATACTGTTTGACAGACAATCCACTCGAGCGGACGTGAGCCGGATATCCCTAGCTCAATGTGAGTCTAGAACAAATAGTACATACTATAAACCACTTTCCTAGATCTAATTAAGGATCGAGTCACTAGATGTCTTACCTTGAACTTGTAGTCCTTTCTCCTGGATGTTGCTCCACGCCTTGCGGTCATCAGATCTCAGTTGCAAGACCTGTCAAGATACACAGAACAATGCAAACAAGTAAAGAGCATCTATACAATAATAGATCTAAGTAAACAGTTAAGCAAGTAAACTACGCGATACTATCAACACAACAATATTGGTGGAAAGCATTTATATTACTGTAAATATAGGGAAAGTACATAGAAGAATGACTACAACCAAAGCTTAACGAAGCAACCCTTCTCCATCCAAGCCAAATGTCGTATCCTCCCAAGGAAGTGTGAGTCTCTCAATGGATGAGTAGATATCTCTCAATGATGATTTCACCAACATGTAGACACTATAGACTTCCTCCCTTTGGAGAGGGATAGAGCTTCACTTATATAGGACTAAGTGGATAGGGTATGGATAGGATAGGTTGAGATATGGTAGGAGAGAGATAGGGTATCCTCCCAAGAGGTTAGGAACTGAGTGCCATCTCTCCCAAGAGGTCAGGGATAAGATCCAAGTCAGTAGGCTTCGAGAATAGGCTCGAAGAAGCTATTTTTTCCTATTAACTGACATCGTTGCACCCTGCAAGAGAGCAAGATGCGACATCACAGGTTGCATGAGTGCAGCCTGCGACAACCTCTCAAAACCTATCATGAATGCAATGACATCTCTTTCAAGTTAATGAATTACCCAATGAAATTTTAGGGATGTATACACCGAATCTCATGATGGTAGGAATTTAGGTGTAACAGAATTCCCCCCAAAGCATGAAGCTATTGAAATTTGGACAGGTGAAATGCTTTGACAGAACGGCAATGGATTGTCGGACGAAGGACACTGCTGCAGTACAACTGACTCTGAGTACACAATCTCATATGATGCACAACATGGCCGCCAACCAATACAATGCATATCCATGGTAGTAATGACCGACTGAACACAGTCATGGCTACTAGACACAAGCATAGATCCATGATGAGATGGTAACACAGCCACGACCAATACAAATGTGGATCCGTGTGACATGACTCAATACAAACTCCATCGCAACCTCGGTAAAACATGACTCCCCAGGGTCTTCAACCTGAACCCGTAATGAAACGAATCTATCCATGTGATTATAAATGTCTTGACGTCAAACATGGTAGAAACCACTTGATTACCAGTCATTAATGTATACCGTTAATAAGTGCGAGGGAAATCACCATTGATTTCAATGATCCCCAAGGTATCACAGTACATATCATCAAGTGTGAATAAATGAGTTGAAGTCGAACGCGAGACGAAATATTTCAATCAAGAGTCAATGATGTAAACTCATGTTGAAAGCGAGGTAACCTGCCATTGAGGCATGCAGGGCCAAGGTACTTGGTTGGTTTCTAGATTCGATCCTCGGATGATCTGTTGAAGTCGACAAGGATGAATCTGTCGAAGGAGGGCCATGATGAATCCCCCATCATCGACATAAAACATGACAAAGGTTGTGTAGAGCAAATTGGATGGTACAGTAACATGCAAGACTGACTTAGAGTAGACCGACATGATGGAAGGTGTACTGACTGCAAATAATGAATAATGAGAGTATTCTTGAACATGGGAATGGCATGCCTTGGCAGTATTGACTCGACGAGTTATGGTACCAACTCCTAATGCAACTGATGATGGAAGCATTCTTTGAATGACTCAGGAAATAGGTGAAACTCGAGGAAAAATGGATGATCCAAGTGTAGTATGCAAATGCAAATGAGTGCCATGTTCAAGAAATGACTAGGTACTGCCACTAATAAAGGGTGTAACATAAAAGCTTTCATTTTTCCCCATCATGAACGATGAGTGCCTCATGTGTTTTTTATGAGCTTGATGAGGGTAACCATATGCTCGGTATAGCTCATCTCCTAGATGAGTCCAATCCCAAATATTTTTTGAACCTGGGATAGGAGGGGTTCGTCCCATGGCGGGCCCTTCAATGTAAAAGTTTAACGAGTCCATAGAAGGTAAACTCGGTCATCATTTCATGCTTAGAGAGTCTGAAAAAAACTAAAGAAGACTCCAATGGTCCTTTTTCGTAAAGTTAGCCTCATTGCCCGAAAAAGGGTAAAACAACGCGGGAGAGGACTCTTCCAATCATGATTGGCTGGAGTATACCTTTTTCGTAAGTAGTTCCCCCTGGTCTGAAAAAGGGGTAAACTATCACCAGGAAGACGACCATTCAAATTCTTTAACAAGCGTGAACGCGACAAGTTCGCTTGGCAATCTTTTCGTATTTCGAGAGCCTGAAAAGAGCTTAAAGATAGACTCCGGGGGGGGTTCATTTTCCGTAGGAGTTTAACGAGCCCGAAAAAATGATAAATCGTAACTTAGTAACTTATTCTCATAGTTTCAAGAGCACGAGAAAGAACAAAGAGTAAGCTCATTATCATTAAATAATTACAATCTAATGAATGAAAAGATAACGACAAAATACACAAGGAGTGTTCATACCTGAGATGGTCGTTCCAACGCGAAAGCAACGTAAAAAGACACTTAATGATTCCTGTACACTTGAAAACTAGGTCAAATGGTAAACCAAGTGTTCAAATGCAATAAAAAATTATTTAAATTATGGCAAACGACCTAAAGGCATCAAATATTTGAAAAAGGAATATTCCTTTAATCTATAAATAGAAAAATGGGTCAAATAGAGTCACCATTGTTTCATTTGCCAAATTTGGGAGGAGAAGCTCCATTTGGAGCCAAAACTTCACTTGTCGATTCCGGGAGCCACGAGCAACCATTTCACCCACCGTCCGGAGTAGGTAACTCTAAACTTCATCCAACAAAATTGTAGTAGTTTACATTTTTTTTTAATTTTTGTTCATTTTTTTGGGTTTTGAGTGGATTTGTGGAGGGCTATTGCGTCCTCAGTTCATCGCAGTTCCCCCAGATTTGTTTGACGACAATCCACTCAAGTGGACGCGAGCCGGATCTCCCTAGCTCAATGTGAGTCTATAACAAATACAGACTATAAACCACTTTCCTAGATCTAATTAAGGATCGAGTCACTAGATGTATTACCTTGAACTTGTAGTCCTTTCTCCTGGATGTTGCTCCACGCCTTGCGGTCGTCAGATCTCAGTTGCAAGACCTGTCAAGATACACAGAACAATGCAAACAAGTAAAGAGCATCTATACAATAATAGATCTAAGTAAATAGTTAAGCAAATAAACTACGCAATACTATCAACACAACAATATTGGTGGAAAGCATTTAGATTACTGTAAATATAGGGAAAGTACATAGAAGAATGACAACAACCAAAGCTTAACGAAGCAGCCCTTCTCCATCCAAGCCAAATGTCGTATCCTCCCAAGGAAGTGTGAGTCTCTCAATGGATGAGTAGAGATATCTCAATGATGATTGTTGGCTTGGTTTTGCAACCAAGCTTAGTGCAATGGGCACCTGCTAACTAGTAGCAGTAGTTTCAATAGAAATAAATAACAAACTAATCTAAACTATATTAATCATGGATCTATGTGAAGTAAATAAGCAAATAATGGAAATATTATATAAAGTAAAACAATTGACAACATGTAAAAGAAACGATCTTGTATTAAGAATAGGGGCAAGCAAGTGCTTGCAATGGTAATACCTCCAAGTGGTGAAGATTGTTGAGTAGCTCCAAGCTCCAAAGGTCTCTTCTTCTCCAATGCTTCCTGGTTTGTGCAAGGCTCAAAAAGGTGGGCAATGCTCAAAAGGGATTTTGGAAGCATGAGGATAGGATGATGGATGGATGGAAAGTGAGGAGCTCCTACCACCTTTTTATAGTTTTTGGTGGTGGGGAATACCATTATGGTTTTGAGGAAACCAATGGTATTGACCAACATGGTTTAGGTACATTTTCCCTCCTTTTTTCTTTTTTGAATATTTTGAATATTTTTATTCCCTTTTTAATATTTTTGGGAATTCTGGACCCTTTTTGAGGGTTTTTATGCTTTTTGAGGAAAAATATTCATTTTGAGTGGAAAAAGGGGTGTATTAAGGTCTTTTGGTGACCTTTTGGTGGCTTTAGAGGCTCAAATGGTGAAAAAGTGGACAAATGGGTCATGTGAATAAGGAAATGAGCTAGTGAGCACTTTTTGGGTGTTAACAATGATTTCACCAGCATGTAGACACTATAGACTTCCTCTGTTTGGAGAGGGGTAGAGCTTCACTTATATAGGACTAAGTAGATAGGGTATGGATAGGATAAGTTGAGATATGGTAGGAGAGAGATAGGGGATCCTCCCAAAGGCTAGGAATCGAGTGCCATCTCTCCCAAGAGGTCAGGGATAAGGATCCAAGTCAGCAGGCTTCGAGAATAGGCTCGAAGAAGCTATTTTTTCCTATTAACCGACATCGTCACACCCTGCAAGAGAGCAAGATGCGATGTCGCAAGTTGCATGAGTGCAGCCTGCAACGACCTCTCAAAACCTAGCATGAATGAAATGGCATCTCTTCCAAGTTAATGAATTAGCCAATGAAACTTTAGGGATGTATACACTGAATCTCATGATGGTAGGATGTTAGGTGTAACACATACCTAAGCAAGAGCTAGGGAGTGGATATTAGAGAATAGCAGAGGAAGTATGATATCCTGTAGTAGCCATACAGGCCAAAGTGTCATAGGTAACTCCATAGAGAGTTCTACTTTCTTTGTGTTTGCATTGCATATTGGAGAAGAAAAGAGCAAGGCGTAGGCCTCACTTCTAGCTAAGTTTTTCCCCATCGTAGATTTTCTCAAGGTATATCTTGTGTTATTTGTGTGGATGTGGGGATGTGTTATTTTGCTGTAGTCATTTTCCTTTTAATTTTAGTTTATTTTAGCATTCTAAGGAATTAAGTTGACACATTGAATCTTAAATCTTCATTAAATATTGCATAACTAAGAGTTTGCATAAAGTTGTAAGATTTATCGGGACAATATGTTCTAGTGGAATATCCAAGGCAGTTTACAGATCAATATGGTCATGCATATTTGCATTGTCTGTTTGGTATTTTATTACTCAAATTTATCTCAACATCATAATCACCAAAGTTACAAAGACATATCAGGGATCACAGGGTGATCCTGTGATCCCTGATATGTCTTTGTAACTTTGGTGATTTGGATGTTCTGCAAAGGTTTTGCTAAGTTGGAATTGAATGCAATAATTGCATTTGCTAGTGGTGTAGCATGCAACCATCGTTCATGGCCAAAAGTTTGATTGCTCTGAGTAGATGTCATTAAGCTCTCCAATAGTTGGAATTTGTTTCTGAAAGGTTTGATAAACCTATGTGTTGAATAAGCAACACCCTTCCTCTTATTTTTTTCGACTGAATTCTCAAATATGGATGTAAGACTATTTGCAGTAAAAAATGGTTTTCTACTTTGATATCCTTGAATCAAGACTTCTCTAGTTTTGCACTTAAAATTGTAAATTCCCATAATATTAAGCTTTGATGGTTTGAAATGGAGTGCATTGAAAGCTACTCTAGTTTTCATGTTGTTTCACATTGATTTTCACTTTGAATGACTTTGAATTATTCAATGCCCTTGCAAAGATTGGAAGAGTCTTGAAATGAATAAAGAGACTTGGAAAACGTTTATGATTTCGCACTTAAAATCGTTTTTACTTTGTGACTTATCAAATGAGAAAGATGATTTTCCCGCCAAATTACGCATGCTAAAGACAATTGTTTTGCAAAATACCGCATGAAAAAGACAATTTCCATGCGAAATATCGCATGCGAAAGGTGATTTCATTGCGAAGTATCGCACTCAAAGGATGATTTCATTACAAAATACTGCACCCAAGTGATGTTTTTCATGTGAAATATTATGTGCAAAAGATGATTTCCACACAAGATATTGCATTTGAATGATTATTCCCATGCGACACATCACACACAAAAGAATATTCTCATAGGATATCGCCTCAAGCCTAGTCAAGGAAAGTATTGATCTTAAAAGGTTTTGTCAACACTTCGGTTGCTTCCTCATTTTAAACTTCTCTCATGAAAAGACATTTCCCACTCGCCATTTCAGCGACCAAAGAACACTTTTGCTTGATGTTTTGGTCATAAAAGGACATTGTTTCCTGAAGTTTCATTTTAAAGAGGAATATCAAGGCCCAATGTTTTGCTCATTCAGATACTTCATAATTGAGAGGTTCGTGAGGGAAATGGCATTTGTAGCGTTCTCATCCATCATTCCAACCATATATAAGAGAGGATAGCTACAAATTTCATGTTTATAAATTTTGACCCATGAGTAACATAAACTAACAAATGCATGTGCAGATGTATGGATATGATACACTACATAATTAACAACTATTTTTCATGCACACAACATGCATAACAGGAAATAAATATAATCATTTCGTATTCATAGGAAAAGATAATACTTATCTTTTAACATAAGAAGATTCAAGCAATTGGCTATGAAAGAGCATTTTCCACACAACCTAAGGTATCAACTACATATACCACCCCCGAGTCGAGCTATGACGCTACTAGGTTAAATGAAACACCTACAGGATTCTCTTTCTTTGTCCAAAACCCATTTCTCTCATGCTTAGCCAATCTGCTCACTAGTAAGCAATTACAGGAATCTCACTCAGTCATCACAACCATGGAACTCTCTCACTACCCCACACAACACAAGGAAGGCATTTTCCTTTACTCCCCTACAATTGCCTTAGGAAATTATCCAACCCTTATAGTGCTTACCAGTGTGTGTAGAAAGAGTCCAACCTATTGTATGTTATTGGAGAACCTCCTGTAACATCAATTCATGGCTTATGAAAAATCCAATAGTAGAAAATACGCAATGGGTAAAGGTTCATATCTTGACCAACCTCTATGCTTACCTACAACCATCCTCTTCCATCTAATGTCTGCATTTTCCCCATCACAATGTTAATTTCTAGTTAATTTCATTGTCTGGTAATTGGTAATGGAGACAACCAACATGAAGGCTCTACTGAGTGTAAAACTCTACATGGAAAATGAGTGATAGACTCCAAAGGAGATGTGAGGATGGTGAAAGACAACTAACATTACTTTTGACTATAGAAGGAAGGACTCTTACAATTGTCATAGAAGTATAGTCATCACATGCTTCCATAACTACATGAGAAGACTTTTCCCACCAACCTCACACATGCATTGAATGATTGGATTTAATAATTCAAAAGGAATTTATTGACTCAATTAAGGCACATGTCAGCAAATGTATGAGTTATAATCCTAACACTTGGAAAAAGAATATTGGCTCATAGGCCCCCCTTTCTTCTTCCCCTCTAGTGGAATCATAGCCCCTCTAGTGCTCTTTACACAACCATCTTGGACCATTTTATCATTTTCAAATAAAATATTTACATGGATTTTGAGGCTCCATGACAAGCCAACCGCATGGCCCATATAGAAATATTTACATTATACATGCCTAGCCATTCACTAGTCGAGCCTTCGCCTTGAGCTCTACTCTAGGAATCCATACTAACATATTTACATCATTTACATAACTTGATTCAATACATTCAAGGGGTTAAAATTCGGGGTGTTATATCCCCCTCCCCCTTGGAATAACATCGTCCTTGGTATTTCCTCAAAATAAAAAAATAAAAAATGGATATGCCTCTCTCATGGCATCCTCCAACACCCATGTAGCTTCATCGAGACCAAAGTGTTTTTATTGCACCTTTACTTATCCAATGGCTTGGTTCTAAAGCAATGTTACTTTCCTGTCGACGATGCACATTAGCTATGTTTGGAAGTCTTCCTCGAGTTCCACATAAATCACATCCCAATCAATCACATGGTTAGGATCGTGTACATATTTCTTAAGCAAAGAAACATGAAAAACATTATGAGCTCTAGTGTTAGCAGGAAATGTAAGTCTGTATGCAACTGACCCTATCCTCTCAAACACCTCAAATGGACCACAATATCTTGGTGACAACTTGACACAACTTCCAAGCTTCAAAGAACTCTTCCTTGGCCTCACTCAAAGGTAAACATGATCCCCAACATTGAATTCCCTATGCAATCTATTCTTATCTACATAGATTTTATGTCTATCTTGTGTTGCCTTCAAATTTTGCCTAAACTTCACAACTTCTTATTCCATTTCCTTAAGCTTTTATGGCCCAAGAACAATTTTGTTCACTGGATTATCCCAACCCATTGGTGTCCTACACCTTCTTTCATATGAACTTTCAAATGGACCCATTCGCAATGATGCTTCATGCCCATTATTATATGCAAACTCTACCAAGTGTAGATAATCCTCCCACTTGGATGGTTTGTCCATCACATACATGCGAAGCATTTTTTTCAATCACTTCATTTACCCTTTATGTTTTCCCATTTGTTTGTGGATGGTAGGGAGTACTAAAATTCAGTTGTGTACCCAGATCTTTAAAAGGAATTTTCTAAAAGTTAGATGTAAAATTTGTATCTCAATCGGATATAATTGCTTTGGGTAAACCATGCAAATTGAATATTTCTTTCATAAATATCCTTTCTATATCGTAAGCCTTGTAGGTGATTTAACTGGAATAAAAATGATTGCTTGGATAATTTATCCACCACGACCATGATGGAATCATGCTTCCTTGAAGTAGTTGGTAACCTAGTGATAAAAACCATAGTTACTGTAACGTCCCCCTCACCCTATTTGACCATAGGGAGGGGACGTTGGCCAAATCTAGGCTCTCAAATTTTGCCCCAGATCCATAATACGTTTTACAACAATGCAATGTGTGCATAAATGTAAAACAAACATGCACAACAGAATTCAATTCTATACATACACACATCTAATATGCAATTACATGCATAAACATTACAGGCATCAAATAAATCATTTCCAGATTTAAATACATAAAAATACTTATCTTTAAGAAATGCATATCCAAACAATTGGCTATGTAAGAGTGCTTTTCCACCCAACCATAGGCACTCAGTCCAGCATATACTCTTTCTGTTTCTGAGAGTCCACCCCCAAGCTAGGCTATGAGGCCACCAGGGCGAAGGAAACACCTATAGGCTTCTATCTCTCAGCCCAAAACCCATTTTGCTCTATGTGCTCATACAGAGCTCTACAGGGGTCTCACTCAGCCCTCACAGCCCTGGCTTCCACAATACCTGCCCCACACAACACCCTTCTTGCTCAGACATCCCCTTCACCGATCCACGGTTCTCTTGGGAGATCCATCTTGTTGGGTGCTTCTAGTGTGTGCATAGAAGAAGTCCAACCTGGTATTGGCTACTATAGAACCACCTATAGCCTCAAATTGTAGCTTCCCAAGCACCTACAAGAAACAAAACTCAAGGGTAAGGGTTCCTAGCTTGCCCAACCTCTCTGCTCACCTATAGGCATAATACCCACTTCCAAATATGCAACATGGTCTCCAAATTCAAATTTCTGGGTTCAAAACAACATGGTAAGTTCATGGGCAATAGTGGAGAGGTCTGCAACCTCTAAACCTACATGAGAGAATGAGACAAATGAGGGTTGACTCTAAGGGATATGGTAAAATGGTGACAAGGCAACTGACATAAATTCTGGCAGTATGGGAAAGGACTCCTAGCAGCTGCAGACTGACTTCTATCATGACAGAACTGTCACAAAAGTGTAGCCAATCCCATGCTACAATAACTACATGAGGTGACTTTTCCCACCAACCACACACATGCACTAATGATTGGAAAATGGTCAAAAAATGAGATATTTGGCTTATTCTCATCACATGACAAAATTTAGGTGGGAGTTCTAAGGTCGACACGTGGCAGCATAGGATTTAGTCACCCATGGAACCCCTTCCTCTTCCCCTTGGTGGAATCATAGCCCCTTTGGTGCTCCTTACACAACCAGTTTTGGACCATTATATTATTTATGCACATAATATTCCAAATCAGCATAAAAGCCAATTAAACAGTCCAAATGAAATATAAACATCATACATGCCTAAACATTCACTAGTCGGGCCTTGGCCTTGAGCTCCGCACTAGGAATTCACACTAGCATGTTTACACCATTAACATAATTTGGATAAATACATTCCAAGTCAAAGCCAGGGGTATTACAGTTACCACTTACCATTTTCATTTCGGAATTGTCAAAGGTTGTAATAAACCTATTGGGTTTTGATGTCCAGCCTTTACTTGCTAGCATTTCATACATCTAGATATATACTCAACAATATATTTATTCATTTCTAACCTAAAATATTGCTTCCTTATTGTAGAAATTGTGTTTTTGGCATCCTAGTCAGAAGTGTTAGATCAGGTAGATAAACAACATAAGTGACAACAAATTTTCCAAGAGAGTGGTGGTGTCAATAGACACCATTTGCAATTAAAGCATAACGAGCAGGCTCTAAAGAGCACAATAATCTCAATGATCCCATGACGATGATAGACCGATCTAATAGAATATCTATAAATAGGTTTGGGTAGGGTCCCAAACTAACAACAACGCAACCACGTCGGTCATAAATGTCCATAAAATGTGGATCTCAAATCCAAAGTGGACATTCTTTACTTGACAATCGGCTCTCTTCAATAGTTGACTCCCTTCTTTTGATAATGTGAGGCTACCAACCAACTATAGGTTCCAACTAGAATATGACATTTTATGGATTTTATCCATAACAATTCTTCTCAAATCTACAACATTAGGAACATACATTATGTTTTTATATGAAAGAAGTCCATCATCCTCCAAATGATAACCTTCATACCTCTTTTCCAAATTTTGATGTTGTAATGTATCCTTTACTTGCACATAGTGTTCGTCTTCAACAAGAGAGTAAAAATCCTATGCCTTAAATTTGTTTGGCAATTACTGATGGTTGCCACACACATTACTTACATTTTTGTACTGAATGCTTCAGCCACTTTATTTTCCTTTTGTTTTAAGTGTTTGATTTCAAAATCAAAATAACATAAAAATTCCATCCATTTAGCTTGCATTGCATTTAATTTTGGCTACTAGAACAAATATTTTAGACCACGGTGGTCAATTCTAAGTTCAATTTTTCTTCCCATCAAATACTGCCTCCATATTTTCAAAGCATGCACTATTACAACAATCTCTAAATCATGGGTAACATAATGTTTTTCATGTTCCTTTAGCTTTCTTGACTTGTAACATACCACATGATTGCCTTGCATAAGAACTCATCTAATTCCATGTTTACTTGCATTAGTACACACCACAAAATCTATTTCTGGATTTGCAATTTTTAAAATTGGAGCACTAGTAAAAAGCTTCTTTGATAGTTGGAAGCTTTCCTCCCATCATTATGTCCACTTAAATTGTATTCCCTTCTTTTGCAAAGAAGTAATGGCATGTGTAACATTGGAGCATCCCTCAACAAACCTCCTATAATAACCAACAAGACCCATAAAATATCTCATATCTATCACATTCTTTGGAGTCGGTCGATTCATAATGGTCTCAATCTTCTTTGGATCCATGGAAACTCCTTCCTCCGAAAGGATGTGACCTAAATAATGACTTTGTTTTTTATAGAAATCACATTTTCTTAGCTTTGCATACAACTTATGATCTCTTAGCACCTGCAAAACCATTCTCAAATGTTCATTGTGCTCTTCTTCATTCTTGGAATAAATAAGAATGCCATAAAAATAAAAATAAAAACAAGCACAAACTTATTCAAGTATTTGTTGAAAACATTATTCATGAGACACATCAATGTAGTTGGTGCATTAGTGAGACCAAATGGCACCACCACAAACTCCAGTGTCCATACCTTGTTGTAAAGGTTTTTTAATGGATGTTTTCTTCCTTGGTTATGATTTGATGGTAGTCATACCTCAAATCAACCTTTGAAAATACCTTTTCCCCTCTCATTTGATTAAAGAGGTTATCAATTTGTGGTAAAGGGTACTTATTCTTCACTGTAACTTTGTTCAATTTCCTATAATCAATGCACAACCTAAGAGTTTGATCCTTCTTTTTCACAATTAGCACTAGTGATCCCCATGGAGACACACTTGGTTGAATGTATTTCTTTTCTAACAAATCTTGCAATTGCATTTCAACTCTAGCAATTATGGGGTACTCATTCTATAAGGTGTCTTGGACACTGGTGCAACTCTTGGCACAAGACCAATTGTGAAATCAATATCCCTCATTGGAGGAAGTCTTAGCACTTCATCGGGGAGCACATAATTGAATTCCTGCAAGACTTGATAGTCCTCCGACTTGGGAGCTTCATTTTTCTGTTCTATCCAATACATGGGTTGCACAAAATTGTCAACATTTTCTAAAGAACTTATTCAACTGCAACACTGAAATCTTCCTAATAGAAACCATCTTTGGAATGTCCTTTACTATCCTTGGGTTTCCTTCTTCATCAATGCATTCAAAGTTCTTGTTGTAGCATTCAAGTCTGACATGATGTGCTTCCAACCAATCCATTCCAATGAGAACATCATAGGAACCAAGTGAAAAAGTATTTTGGTTTTCCCATGTGAAGAGTCCATCCATCTCTAGTGGGAATTTCTTCACCTCTTCACTGAATTTTCTCTTGGTTCCATAAGCTAGTTGGACCAGCCATGATTTATCATGCTTTCTTTTTTTTAAATCACAAATCTGAATAATTTTATGAGTAACATAACCGTGAGTAGATATAGGGTCAATTAAAATATAAATATATTGCTTAGAAATCTTACCTTCAACATCAACCATAGTTTATAGATGGTCTACTAAGCAATCTTGTAGTGCAGCACAGATTCTATGAACGGTCCTTGCTACCTCACCCATAGTTTCAATGTCTTGGATGTTGTGAACATGTTTGGCACTCACAGTCCAATGTGGACAATTTATGAGCAAGTGGTCCTCTCCACATCCCCAACATTGAAGGGGATCCCTTGGCTTATCCCCCACCAATTTCATTGGCTTAACCTCTCCATGTGATGGCTTCCTTTGTTGATTTCTAAAATGAGGAGGCTTGAATCACTTCCTCCTTTGGTTAAACTTCTCTTAATTCTTCTTGTCCTTCCATGCCTTGTGGAATTCGAGATTGCTTTTATTTTGATTATAACAGTACTTAGCCTTCCTTATGGTCTCATCTAGAGTTCGAGGCTCATCAAACTCAATTTGGTCCTTATGACTAAGGTAGTCCACTTAGAAAACGCTTGATTTTTACCTTATCATCTATGCTATACTTAACATACCTCATTAGCTCCAAGAATTTATTTGCATATTCATCCATGGTCATTGTCCCAACTTTAACTCATGGAACTCTTTGATTTTATCATCATAGTACATATCAGAGAGATACTTTTCCTGGAGGTATTTCTTCAACTGCTCCCAAGCAATCTTTCTCTCATCAATCCTCGTAACTTGCCTAAGGTGATCCCACCATATTGATTCTCTAACATTCAAATTAAATATGGACACCCTTGCCTTCATGTTTCCAGAGTAGTCGTGGACTGGGAAATACTTCCTCATCCCTAGAAGCCAAACCTCAACTTCTTGTTCATATTTCACCTCACCATCAAAGGTAGGAGGTTTGGCCTTCCAAAATTATCCATGTGAGATGTTCTTGAAAGGCCTCTTTCTCTTTCTCTTATGAGATGAAGAGCTTGAATTTTCGATGGTGTCCTTAGAGATAGATGACTCAGTAGCAGAGAATTATGGATTATATTTCCTATCTCTATAAATCCTTCTTGAGCTATGGGACCTCTTGTGAGAATGTCTCCTCGAGCTACTCCCACACTTATCACCATTGTATGATTTATGCAAATGGTGCATCTTCCTCTAAATTTTTGTCAAGCTTTGAAGCATGGATGCATTTGACTAGTTTTATTCTTCATAGTCCCTAATTAGCCTTTCATTGTCTGCTCTGCTACTTTGCAACTCCACTCTTAGACTTCTCATGGTCTATGCAATATCTAAAGGGGTTACTTGGTTTCTTCGACCATTAGATTTTGTCTTTACATCCTAAGCATTTGTATTTTCTCCCATGGAATTTTTTAAAATGCATAGGTATCCTCATAAAATTATAAAATTATTTTTTCATGCATTCTGGAAACTATCCATATTGACATTTTTTGTCAAATCGAGGCTATAGACACTTTTCTATTCAATTCTTAGGAATATCTGCAACACTCCTTCTGAATTTGTTTATGCACATTTATTATCCTATGGATCAACTTTCCAATGACTATAACCATGCTCAGTTATGATCTCAGAGCTAAAAGTTACATCCCTTCAAATTAGTAATTTTTCCCAATCATGCACTTTTCATGTAGTTGCATTTAGTCTCGAAGACCAACTTCAACCACATGTCGAAGAAAACATTGGGAGAACCAAAACAAATTTTGTATTGGGCATTGATAATACTCATGAGAAGAATTACTCAACGACCTTAAGATCTTTGATTTGATGCTCCAGTGAATTTCCATAATTTTTTGGAATTTACTACTTTTACTTTTTGCACTTCTTCTAGACTTGGATTATTTTCCAAAAACTGTATCTCCCAAACTGAGCATTTCCAAAAAACCTTCCTCTAAGCAAAGTTGTTCAGATTGATGAGGAAGTAAAATGTTGAAATCATAAAAAAAATTCAAATGTGAGTTATTGGGTCACTTTTTTCTCTTGCAAGATGTTCAAATTGCCCAAAAAGTGCCCCGAAATAGTGGATTTTGGCATGTTTTCAAATCCCCATTATATTTTATTGATAAGTTTGTCAAAGGCTCAAAAGGGTTTATGTGTGCTTGGCCATGGACTATATTGTCAAATTTTTATCATGAATAGGGCTTATGTTTAGGTGTATGACCAGGGTCTTAAAAAATCCCTAATACTCAATTTTTGAAAATTCTGAGCTGAATGAGGAAATCACCCTCACCGAAATTTTCGTTGTCATCAGTACTGCGGATCCAACCTCAAAAAATTCGTGTCAAAACGATAAAAACTACTCTTGTTATGGCTAATTTTGTTTTGCCATGGATGTCTCTTTTAATACATTGCATGGCACATGGCAAGTGATGATGTGTCACCATACCATGTGTGGACCATATGTGACAGCCTTTGATTTTGCCATGTCATATTCCATTTAGCCCCTTTATCATTGTCATCGATCTCCTCCAAGATTCCCACACCACAATTTTTAACATTTTCGAAAAGAATCATGTGTATGGTCAGGACTTGTAATGTCCCTCAAAATACACCCAAAAAAAAATCTGAATGGTCTCCGCAATGTCGTAAGTTACGTGTTTACATAAATTAACTTCAATCACCGAATTCTTAAGTGATGTTCTTCTTGTTTGTTTCACTTACATCGAAGTACGTTATCCCAATAGTTACTTGTTATACCAATCAGAGTACATTCACCTTGTACAGATTGTGACAATAAGAAATAGATACCTTAACATTTATAATTATACTTAGTCGACATATCAACCTTAGCCAAATACTCGCCATTTCGTATCAAGGATGCTATCAAGCTTTTATAAGTGCAATACTTCTACTACATTGAACTCACTATCTTAAAGTTCATATATTAAATATTATCTAGCCACTTAAGCAGGAGGAGGTTAGTTTAATACCCACTTGAGATCCTTCTCAATAATTACAATTTTAGTATATCATATTTACTTTCTCATGAGGGAATGGATCTTGCTAATCTTTTCTAGAGTAATTTTCCAAACATATGATAGATACGGTCACCCTATTATGAAAATACTTCCTATCACGATTGTTTTGACAAGGTAACCATACCATATTTACCCTCTTTCTAATATCAAATAAATATTCCTTTGAAACCACATATATCTACTTTCTCATTTTCTAGTCAATAATATCTCCACATGTAATCATCGTTTTCCAATGTTCCTAAGCACAATCTTATTGTCATATACATAGAACTTTATTCTATGTATGATATATAATTTATAATTCCCCACGCACAAAAATTCCTATAAATACTTATTACATATGAAAATTATGCATCTAGAAATATAGTCCTATGTTGAATTGGTTACGAAATATAACTTCATTATTTAATACCATTCTATCATTTTTTACCTATACATTAATGACTTTAATACCATCCTTCTACAGATATAAGTTCTCCACCATGTAATCCAACATATATATCATAAATATATATATATCTACTACCTTTTTAAACCATGATAAAGGGTTTCAAGGAACATGCTATATACTTACATATTTTAAACAAGGGAGATAGAAGTTGAGCTTCAAGTCCCTGCCAAGTCATAAAAATCATAGTTTAGCAATAAACCTAATTATTAGAACACATGTACTAAGATTGTGAGCTTTGCAGGCAAGCTAACTAGAGCATAGATACATTATGTGTTTTAGCCCACGCAACTTTCATGCTTTCTTTGGGAAAAGCGCTATTACCTATAGACACTAGTGAGCCCTACAATTAAGATACCTCATAAGATCCTTTGAAAGGCCGTAGAAAGGCCCCAGTAGTGACGGTTTAGAAGTGGCCAGCCGTGGGTGAGCGATTTGCTTTGTGTATATAAACATTTTGATTGTTGGATAAGAGAGAAATTTTTTCCTTATAAGGAACCTCTATATTAGTGTAGAGGAAATGACAAGCTCTCTCGACCTGGAAATTAGCGAGGATTTGTCAAACAAAGTTATTGAATAATTAATTTTTCAAACAATTAGTATTTAAAATGAGTTATAACTAAAGCCAAACCAAAACCCAATAAGAAGTCCAAGTATGCATGCCATTACAAGTTCAAGCATCATGCTTATGCTAATCCATTTAGATACTATGGGATCCATTGCAATTATTCTTTTCCATTATTTAGATCCACGAGTTCAATTTAGATCCCTTCAGTATGATTGGGCATGTACAACTAACAAAGGAGAGCTTCCCCATATGGAGTAACTTAATTACAATTGCCTCAGGTACTAAACCCAATATGTCTAAAAGCCTACAAATATTTAGGCAAGAATCCAAGACAAACCTTGAAACTTCAAGTGCCAAATGTGCTCTACAAGGGTCAATTATAATTATGTTGCACATAAGCAATGTTGGCATCCCAAAGCTTTGGGAATTCATGGTGAAGAAGCATTATTTCCCCGAATTTCCTCTAATAAGTAAGCGTAACCCTTATGCACTTCCCCCTCCACCCCTCCACTTGCTTTGGATATTGGATCATTTGTTCGTAGATTGAAGAATCACTTATTTTGGATATTGGATCATTTGTTTGTAGATTGAAGAATAATTTGTTTTCTTTCGGAGGTGGAGAATAATGGAATGTGCTTTGAATCGTAATATTTCGTTTTGTTGCCGCTTTAAAGATGTCTGACAAGAAATTAAAAGCAAAGGTGTGTGGGTTTCCTCCTCTCCTGGTATAACGATAATAATAGGACACGTATAGGTATAATGGTAAGGGGTATACTTCTTTGCCCGGCCTATACTACTCTATATTACTTTTTTTATGTTTCCTTGGTGAACAACTTCCTTGGTGAGGTGAACAACCCTATAATCGCTATGAACGATCTGGCCTGGTCTACTTCACTAAATTTGGGAAGAGCTATGCATAGATAAAAAAAAATTGATGAATAGCCATGCATGGTATTGTTTGAATTGCTAATAAATAGTTATGCCAGGTATTGTTTGAATTGCTAATAAATAGTTATGCCATGTATTGTTTGAATTGCTAATATTTGGGCAAAAAAAAGTACTCATTCAAGTTCAAGGAAACACATTTCTAGTTGAACCACTAGCATCAGTCATAAAATCAGGACTTTTTTTTTTTAATACACAATAATCTCATTAGTTTAATATTTCAAATCAAACTTTTGTAGTTGCATAAACAATGCATATCAATTCACAAGTTAGCACTTTCCTAGATTGATAATTAAACTAGAGTTGAGGAGTTCAACAATATTGCTATAATTCTTTGGCCCATTAATGGTTTTGAATATCTAAAAAAAATACTCATAGTTAAATGAGGTCCCAATTTTTTTGCAACGAAACACATTATTTTTTAATCAAACTATCGCTTTCCAATGAATTCCAAAATACCAAACTTGAAGGTGGAAGAAGTAATTTTCCTTAGAATTTTTATTATAATGGTCTAAGGATTCATTATAAATAGTATTCTAAATGGTTTGTATATGTAACCATATGTAACTAAAACATCTTATAGAGATGAAGAATTCCTCCATAACATACATATATCGGTCATTGCTCAATACCATGTATGCAATGATGTTGACATTAAAGAAATATAAAGAGCTCATCTTTGACCAATTTTGATCAATAAGTTATTTGAAGTCAATTTAGAAAAAATAAATTAATCTTTCAACTCAATAACTTTAAAAAATCAAAGAATTCACTAGATGATAAAAATCATAAAACATTTGTTTGAACATATGAAGGTTATCATACAAATCAATAAGGAATAAGGAATATTAACAAGTGGAATTAGAAGCGAAGCTGCTTAGTATTCTCTTAAGAAAAGTTTGATAAAAATAATAATGAATAATTTTAACTTGAGTCTCAATCTTCACCCTTAAATGTCCATTAGGAATTTGTACATACGAGTTAGTTGCAATGTTATTTCTAGGTGAACTTAGTCTATTACCCTACTTGCCTTAGATGTATCATAATATGTTTTCCTTGATGGATGAGATTTCACTTCTCATAGAAATTAGTTTTGCATATATTGTTTAAGAGGAAAAATTTAAACTAGTTTTGCATATATTATTTAAGAAGAAAAGTTTAACTTTAAAAGAGACTTTGTTTTTAGATGAAACAATTTTAATTTTCCCATCTATTTTCAAATATAATGATTAATTTTATAAAAAAATATTACTTAAAAACACACGAATCATTAAAATTTTGAAAAAAGGAAAATAAACCTTATCTTATTGAAAAATCTAAGAAATAATTCACTTCATAAATATCAATTTTTTTTGTTACCTAGATGAAGGTGTCCTCCCTATCCCCTCAGCACATGGTGTTGTTAAGGATTATACCCTATAGCAGGGGATGGGTTCCTGCTTTGAGTCCGGGGATGGCCTTTCCTGCACTCAATCCTCGTGAGCCACTCATGACTCGTTGGGGAGATATATTCAAACACCAAGGTGGTGGTGAGAGCAATCTCTCCTATGGTGATGAGGATTATTGGGCGTTGTGGGGTCGGCAGGTGCCGGCATTGGAGCAGTTTCCTTATTCGGGAATGGACTTCCGCAATGACCCTAAGCTAGCTATACCTCTAGGATCCGCCTGGGGAGAGATGGGTAAGAAAAAGTTCTTTTTTGAAAAATTATTTCATTATTTCATTTTATAAGTATATAATATTTTGATGAGTTTGGAGTATTAAACAATTTGTCTTGTGCAGGTGTTGGACCTGTGCGCCCTGATGGACACTCTCTTACTTTTGTGCGACCAGTCAACGTAGGGGCAGCCGATGCCATGTTGATGAGCATAGAGGGAAAGATGAGTCGGTTGACTCATGACATCCCAACTTACAATATCGAGCAGATGTCGCTCGCCATGCAGGAGGACGTTGTGGGTGTGCCCCCAGCGTGGATTCGACTACTTAGGAAAGTAGCTAGACTAGTTATCTGTTACAGAGAGGCTGTGGCAGAGATGGCAGAGGCCCCTCCTTCTCCATAGAAGAGGACATGCATATATTTTTTAGGCCGTTGAGCCCATTTTATATATTGATATGACATTATGACAGACTTGCTGATCCAAACTCATATATTTTTTTTATACGACTTATATATAGTATCAGGATTATTTACATGTGTGTCTTTATCTTTATGTGTGAATGGTTTATTATGATTGTGTGTGATGTAGATGCCAGTCTAAAACATAGTTTGCATATGAATCAGCTAAAGCATTTAGGTTCCTTGGAATGTGTTGATATGTAATATAATCAAATTGTCTCTCAAGCAACTTAACTCGCAAGAACTGACGCAACAAAACAGGATCTCTAACTTGATACTCACCCATTAACTGAAACACAACCAACTATGAGTCGAGTCTTACCTCCAGATGTGAAATGCCATGATGAAGGGTATCTCAGAGTTGTGAAAATCCTCACAGCAGATCTAAGAGATGATGTATCTCACAAGAGAATAATTATGATTAAGCAAGAAAATAGAAGAAGAGTGATACATGCAGTATAATGAGCAACAGAATAATATGGTACAGTAGAACTCAGATAGAAGCAATAATACTTCGGTCATACTATGTTATTAATCACAAATGGACATATAAATAATACAATGCATGAGGAATTCAAATGCCTAAGGTGGCAATTCGAATTAGCCTTCATGGAGTGATCAAAGGATCACTGGAGTGTCATCGGAGCACAACTAGGTGTCCTCATGATCATCGGAGCGCAACTGGAAGTCTTCATCATCATCAGTGGAATCATCAATGCTCAAGTAACTGTCAACCATCAGTCAAACTAACTCTGGTAGGTGTAACTGAGTGTAACTCAATGTAACTGAGTGTAACTGAATGTAACTGAATGTAACTGAGTGTAACTGACTGTAACTGACTGTAACTGAGTGTAACTGATTGTAACTAAGTGTAACTGAGTGTAACTGAGTGTAACTGACTGTAACTGAGTGACAATTGGACTGGTAGGTGAAGGAGGGAGAGTTGCTCCCTAAAATCAAGGAAGAAGGGTGCATTAAGCAACTGGAGGGCTAAAAATGAATAGTGAGAAGCTCTTGGGGGCTGGCTAACTGAGGGATAGGTGCTGGACTGATGACTGGGATGCATGCAAAATGAATGCAAACCCTAAAAGGTGCATGCATGACTGAAAATGTAAATGATCAAAATACTGGTGGGACTAGGATGGAGTATAGGAATATCCTAACACCCCCCTTAATCCATCCTGGGCCCTGGTAACTAAGACCAAAGGTCACCCAATACAATGAATAATAACAATCAATAAACCAAGGAAGTGGGAAAATTTCATGGGAAACATACCCCCTCCTCAAAAAATAGACTGTAAGGCACACATAAAAAATAAATGCTCCAAACTCAAGCATGTGTGATGCTTGGTCATATGTCTGGAGGTATCTTCTTCTTGGGAAGAAGTGGATCATTGTCAAAAAGCATGTGCTTGTACTTGCCCTTCAGATAGAATGTGATGAGAACAAATCCAATAGTATAAGAATGATCCTTGAACCTGTGATTCGAATCAGCTGAGGTAGGATCAAATCTGTGAAAGTGCATATAGTCTTTTGTCTTCTCCTTCGAACCACCATGGGTGAGATTATGCCAAAAATAACTATAATTACATGTTTGCTTGAAATCAAAATCAGATTTAAGACTTTCAAAACAGTTTATTGAGATCTCCTTTGAACCAGCAAGGGTGAGATCAAAACTATCATATGATGCATGAGAAATTATCTCAAGCGGGTGGCAATGGCCATATTCTTCAATAACCTTCTGAAAGCATGTGCTAATGATCATATAGTAGTAAATAAGAGATGTTTGCTGAAGAGGAGCGAATGCATTACCTCCAATAGCTGATGTTACCTCCGAAATAATCATGTGATCATGATGCAAACCAACAAACTCTGGTGCAAGAGAGGATTTAGGACCTTCTGCAATATCTAGAGTGTGAACTGGCACAGAAAGAGAAGAAAGTATTAGCATGAGCGGAGAATCTGCAAGTTCTTTGTCAACAACTTCAATATGAGATGATACTGGTTCATGATCTGAGAGATCATCAAGGGGAGTGAATGCAACATGATCTGAGAGACCATCAGGAGGAGCGAATGCATCATGATCTGAGAGACCATCAAGTGGAGCGAATGCATCAACTTGCTTTCTTTTGAAGGGATTTGGACCAAATCCATCATTCTTTTTGCCGAATCTTTCATCCAGATGAGCCCATAAATCTTTTGGAGTTTCAATATCAAAGATGGTCGGGTACAATATGTAATCAGTCATAGTAAGCTTCATTCTTCCAATGTGCATGTCACCTTTATTCAACCATTTAATCTTCTTTGTAGAGGATTCGAACTCTCTTTCAAAATAGCAATCAAAGAGATCATGGCTCTTCAAATATGCTATCATTCTTGGTTTCCATTCATCATAGTTGAATGGAGAAAGAGGAGTAATTTCTTCTAAATTCATTGAAGTTGTAGAAGACCTGCAAAAACAATATAGAATAACTGCAACTGCTACTGCTGCAAAAATGCAGAAACTGCTGCAACTGCTGAACTCGAAATCTTGGTAATAACCTGCAAAAAACTCTCAAGAATGGAGATAAACAATACTCTCAACATGCTCTGATACCATGTGAAAATCCTCACAGCAGATCTAAGAGATGATGTATCTCACAAGAGAATAATTATGATTAAGCAAGAAAATAGAAGAAGAGTGATACATGCAGTATAATGAGCAACAGAATAATATGGTACAGTAGAACTCAAATAGAAGCAATAATACTTCGGTCATACTATGTTATTAATCACAAATGGACATATAAATAATACAATGCATGAGGAATTCGAATGCCTAAGGTGGCAATTCGAATTAGCCTTCATGGAGTGATCAAAGGATCACTAGAGTGTCATCGGAGCACAACTAGGTGTCCTCATGATCATCGGAGCGCAACTGGAAGTCTTCATCATCATCAGTGGAATCATCAATGCTCAAGTAACTGTCAACCATCAGTCAAACTAACTCTGGTAGGTGTAACTGAGTGTAACTCAATGTAACTGAGTGTAACTGAATGTAACTGAATGTAACTGAGTGTAACTGAGTGTAACTGACTGTAACTGAGTGTAACTGAGTGTAACTGAGTGTAACTAAGTGTAACTGAGTGTAACTGAGTGTAATTGAGTGACAACTGGACTGGTAGGTGAAGGAGTGCGAGTTGCTCCCTAAAATCAAGGAAGAAGGGCGCATTAAGCAACTGGAGGGCTAAAAATGAATAGTGAGAAGCTCCTGGGGGCTGGCTAACTGAGGGATAGGTGCTGGACTGATGACTGGGATGCATGCAAAATGCATGCAAACCCTAGAATGCATGCAAACCCTAAAAGGTGCATGCATGACTGAAAATGTAAATGATCAAAATACTGGTGGGACTAGGATGGAGTATAGGAATATCCTAACAAGAGTAACTCAATGATTGCGTTGTATTCAACTACATTATTCGTTGTGGAACCCAAGCAAGCCCCTCCCGAAGATACAACTTGGTCAGCTGGTGAGTAAATAACCCAAGCTGCTACAACCAACTGACGGGTGTGGCGACTAGCGCCATCAACAAATCCTATAAAGTATTCAGTCAACATTTGAAAATGCAAACCAATAGACACATAAGACACGACAATAACTACAAGCAAAGTTAACTCTACAAAAATGTACAGCTATAGTACATGAAAAAGCATAGAGGCCTAAGCATAATACTTTTTTCAGGTAGAGCCCAATTCTAGGCTCCGACAACTTATTACCTTCATAATCCGTCAGCTCGTAAGCACCCTTCTTCAGAACTTTAGAAAATATGTAAGGACCGAGCCTCATAGACTTGAATTTGCCTTCCCCCAAAGGTTCCTTGTCCTGGTCATAAAGCAGGACAAGGTCTCCCTCGAGAAAAACCCTAGGTTTGATAGATTTATCGTATTGAATCTTGACTCAATTCTTATGAATCTCGTTTCTTGTGAGGGCATCGCGGCGTTGCTCATCAAGATGTTCTAGGTGCAGCAAACATTCTTATAGAATTGGAGTATCGGGGAGTAGTTGGATGGCCAACTTTAATGAAGGAATTTTGCATTCAACCGGAATAACTGCTTCTACCCCATGAACAAGTTGAAAAGGAGAGAACCTGGTAGAAATCTTAACGTTATACCGGTATGCCCAAAGAGCTGGATACAACATGATGTGCCAGTTGGATCGACTGGCATTGACGGTCCTTTGAAGAATGGTTTTCAAAGTTTTGTTGACCGCTTCGACCTGACCATTCGCCTGCGGATAAAATGAAGATGAATGTTCCTGCTGAAAACCTGACATAGTGTATAAGTCAGTCATCATGATGTTCTGAAAGTGTCGACCGTGGTTTGTAACGATCTATTTGGGTACGCCAAACCTAGCAATGATCTGGTTAAATACGAAGTAAGCAACCATTTCTCCATCTGCTTTGATAGTAAGCATTGCCTCAGCCTGCTTTGTGAAGTAGTTGACGACAACAATGATGTGATGATGACCTCCACCAGAAGATGGATTACAATTCATGAAATCAATCCCCCATTTGGTGAAGGGGCCTGCTGTAATCACAGGGTGGAGAGGGGCTAGGTGTGCTCTCATATTTTTCGTGAAGAACTGACATGGTTGACAACGTTTCATAGCTTCTACACAATCTTTGAAGATCGTGGGCCCAAAGTAACCAACACGCAGTATCTTCTGAGTTGTTTCCAACCCAGAAAGGTGACCCCCACAGGCTCCCCTGTGAGCATCATTCAATACTGCTTCGGCTTCTTCTAAGGTCAAACAATGACGTAGAATGGAATCTATCCCATGTCTGTATAAAGTATCAGAAATAATGAGATAGTTATTTGCATGATTCTTCAGTTTTCATCGTTCATCCCTAGAGAAAGTAGGAGGACACCTCAAAGTCTAGAGATATACTAAAATATCCCCATACCATGGGTCAGAAGATGCAATAAGAAAGATGTGTTCATCCGGGAATGATGACTCTTCCTCATTGTGTACTACATCACTCGGAAATTTAGAGATAAGTTCGGCGAAAACCAGTGACTTCTTTGACTTAGCCGATTGAAAAACTAGGTCAAATTCTTGCAAAATAACAATCCATTTATTGAATTTCCCACCGATGATATGTCGGGTAAGGACATATTGAAACGGATTGACCTCTGCGATCACTATGGTAGTTCGCAACAAAATGTAGTGGCGTAGCCTCTGAACAGCATGGACGACAGCTAATGCCAACTTCTCAACGTAAGAATACTTAATCTCAAGAGCTATTAGTGCGCGTGACAAATAGTAAATGACATGCTCTTGGATCTTTTCATCTTCCTAAACAAGTACTATGCCGATTGTGTATACATGTGTAGCCAAATATAACAAGAAATAATTGTTATAGTCTGGGGGGATCAACAAGGGGGCTGATAGTAATGCCTTTTTCAAAGCCTCAAATTTGAGTGGATCGACCATGATGCCATGATTGGATACAATAAAACCCAGTAAATGTCTGGACTCGACAGAAAACACACACTTATTAGGATTCAATCGAATCTTATAGTATCTGCATCGTTCAAACACGAGTCTCAAGTGATCAGGATGATCCCATCTCTTGCGAGATCGTGCTGGGAGATCATCAAGATAAGGCTCAACTACATGTTTGATATCATGAAAAGCGAAGTTCATTGCGCGCTGGAACGTAGCCCCAACATTCTTTAGGCCGAATGGCACCATCCGGTAAGCGAAGGTCCCCCAAGGAAAAATAAAAGTTGTTTTGTATTGGTCTTTAGGTTTTATCTGAATCTGGTTATATCCTAAAAAACCGTCCATGAAAGAAAACATTTCATGGCCCGCACACACATCGATAATCCGATCTATGAATGATGTGGGGTAATTGTCTTTAGGACAAGCTTTGTTTAAGTCCCAGAAATATGTGTAGATTCGAATGGTTCCTTGCTTCTTATTGACCGAAACAGGATTAGAGATCCATTCCGTCATAGCAATCGGATAGATGAATCCAACTTTAAGCAGTTTCTCAACTTCTGCCTTGATGGCAGCTGCTTTTCTAGGATTAACTGAATGGAGCTTCTGTCTCACAGGTTTGGCATTTGGATAAGTTGTGATGACATTCTCCACGATGGCGGGGTCAATTCCCGGCATCTCCTCGTAAGACCAGGAAAACACGTCACATAATTCCTTAAACAGATTGGTGTACAAAATGATCTCATCAGGAGAACAATCTGCTCCAATGAAAATGTTTTCCGCAACTCTAGGTTTAATGGAGATATTGATCGGAATGGTTCTCGATATATTTTCCATATTCCCCTTAGCATAAATATTTTGTATATAAGGGGTAGTGGACAAATCGACATCACCACCAAGTCTCACTGAAAACTCTCCTCTCCCAATCTTGTCCAGATCAGGAAGAAATTAGGACCTGTGATGCATATGCTCCTATGGGTGATCTAAGGCTACCATGGCTTCCAAAATGGCCTCGTCAGAGGGAAAAACAGTATCCAGACAATCGAAAGAGTGGGTAGAGTTGACAGACCATGCAGGAACATAGTCCATATTTGATTTTGCGGAGACAAACGGAGTCGAGATATGTTATGTCGCAACGTTCTGAGATGCTTGATAAGCCACTTCTGCAACAGACAGGGGCACAATTGGTTCTGACTGAGTAGGGAGAATCCATGGATCAGTTGTTTGAATGGCCGTGGAAATCTCTGAAGATGAGCAATCAGTGGTACTCGTCGAACCAATAAAATTAATGGGAGCAGGTAGGTCGAAAGTGCCCATCAGTGATGAATACATGCCTACTCCCAAACTCTCACTGGGTGGGTGAGACTGATCAATCAACGGAATTGTAGAATCCGATGAAGCATTGTTGTTTTTCTGAGTGAATGAAAGTTGATCAACTGTAATGATATTGTCTTCATGTGGGAACATTAGTACTCAGAAAATGGACGATGGGATAGCTTGCATCGCATACGTCCAGCTCCTTCCCAACAACAAATTGTAATCAAGAGGAGCATCCAACACTTCAACCTCCACAGACACCAACTTACCGGCGAGTTCAACATCAAAAGCGGCCAAGACTCTGTGTGGACGGAAAGATCTCTGATCCAGGTGGATATTGATGGCCACCCGCCTATTCCACTTGGGGCCCCAACATTGTTCTTTCATTTTTCTTAATTATAGCACAACTTACTATTTTTAACAGTTTTTTTCGGGTCCTAAACTTCCAGAGTCGTTTTGAGGCCCTAAACGACGTTTTTGGGAAAATCTCGTTCAAACTAATGTGATTCAAAGACTTGACATTTTCTAACATTAGTGTAGTCCTCGGATAGATATTTCTAATGAGGTATCATGTGCATCAAACAAAGATCGTATGCCAATGTTACGACGTCGGGAAATTGATGTACCAATTTACCCCAACGGGGCCCATAGTTTGGCATTTTCATCTCCTAGGGTTAGGTTTTTGGATGTTTAGGGTTTTCCTTTGTTTCTCGATAATAGATAGGCTTTGAGCCGCTTTGCAACTCAGATTTTAGAGGCCGGTGGCCGCCACATCTCTTCTCAAAGATAAGCTACCAATGCCCTAACTAGTTTATTTCCATTCTGTCTGTAAGCATATTTCCGTTATGTGATATTAATGAAATGAAGTCTTATTTCTGATGCATCGCTGCGTTTATGTGTATGTCTATAATTACTTACGTTCCTTCATAAGTCCGGATCAGTGGTATCATAGCGGGTCTGCTCTTTCTCGATCCTTCTTTGCATGTCCCCAACGAGGTCAGGGTATAAGGAGTTAGGGCTCAACCTGGTTGAACCCTTGCAAGATCAACCTTGCAAACACCGACGACCGCCCATGGCAGACGAAAAGAAAGATGAGGGAGCAGGAGATCCTATCAAAATATTGCTCGAGGAGGCCCTCGAGAAACAAAGGAACACGATGATGGATAACTTTGCCCAGATCCTTCAACGACTTCCCAGCAGCAACCATTCTGGAGGCGCAACCCCTTTTAAGGTACAAGTAAACTTTGACATTCCCATATTTGGAGGCCAAATAAATGCAAACGTCGTAGATAGATGGTTGATTCTGTTAGAAGGTTACTTCTCGGGGCATGAATTTTCCAAACGGGAAAGGATCACTTTTGCACTCCTCAAAGCTACCCCCCATGTCAAGGACTAGTGGGAAACCTACTGTGAGCAGACGGACAAGAGGGCATCCTCTCTGTTTTCTGCCGCACCCACTTGGAATTCTTTTCGAGACGCCATCAAGGAACAATATTATCCTGTGGGAAGCTATGAGGACAAGTACATACAATGGACTACGTTGCGGCAACAAAGGGATCAAGATGTGCATGAGCTGATGAATCTGTTCCATACCCTGCACACAAAATTGGGTATCAAAGATTCAGAGAAACATTTGGTGTTGAAGTACCGCAGTTGTCTTCACAGATACATTCAGGAGTAAATGGAGTTCCTCGACATCTCCTCGCTTGGCGCAGCATATCGGTTTGCTGCCAAGATTGAGAAAAAGTTCAAACAGAAGAAGTGAGACTTTGGATATGCGAATCAGAATCAAGGGAAAGGTGTCCCCAAACCATGGAACAAAGGACAAAGCCAAGGCAGGGAGGCCCAGGATAACCCGCCAAAATTGCAAGCAAAGAAAAACACTGTGAAGCCAAAGAAGGACATGGGAAAGTGGTGTGAGTTTCATAAGAGCTCCATGCACAACACAAGTGAGTGTCGGGCCAAGCAGTCACTGGTGGCCGAATTGAAAGCTTCTAAATTGGATGCATGCTATGACTCCGAACAGGAACTCAAAAGGGGCAATGATAGGGGGAAGCAAATTATCTATGCGGAGCCCAAAGCCATTGTTGCCACCACGAAGGTCCAGAAGGAGGAATCGATAGATCCAGAGGAGGGGGAGCACCTCTTCCATTCCCAGATGTGGGTAAAGGGTTCCCCATTGCAGTTCATTGTCGACAGCGGGAGCCAAAAGAACCTCATTTCAGCAGAAGTCATGAAGCGGTTGGGCTTTCCAACCACAACACACCCACAACCATACACCGTTGGGTGGCTTCACCAAGGACGGGATCTCCGCGTCAACTAGCAGTGTCTCCTTCCCTATACATCAAGCCCTTCATGGATGAGGTATTATGTGACATTGCTCCTCTTGATGATTCCGATGTATTATTAGGCCAACCATACTTGTGGAAGCGACATGCTGTGTATGAGTCCCGACCTCGCGCTATTATTGTTACTCTGGGAAATAAGTTGTACAGGATACCGGAGGTAGTTCTGCCTGTCGCCATCTCTTTGGTTACTGTAAAACAATGCAGTAAGCTCATTTCCAAAACGGGGAATTTGTTTTCCTGGTAATCCGCCCTCAGGGAAAGAATAAGACTGTGGCCATGATCTCCAAACAGAGCTCCTTCGCCCGACAATAATAGATGGAGAAGGTCATGGAGGAGTACAGGTACATCTTCACCTCACCCGCAGGGGTGCCTCTGCACTGTCAGGTCAAGCACCCCATCAATCCGACCCCGGGTGCGTCGCTTCCCAATGGACCAATCTATCGGCGCTCTGTTCTGGAGAATGATGAAATCAAGAGGTAGATTCAGGAGTTGTTGCAGAAAGGGCACATCCGACCAAGTTCATCGCCCCGTGGGAGACCTATCGTGTTGGTGCAAAAGAAGGATGGGACTCAGAGACTCTGTATTGACTATCACGCGCTAAATAAGATCACTGTCCGGAATAGGTACCTGATCCCATGGATTGATGACCTTCTGGACCAACTCAGGGGGAAAATATTTCAGTAAGAATGACTTGAAGTATGGTATCACCAGGTACCAATTGAACCCTCAGATGTGTGGAAGACTGCCTTCAAAGCCAAGGAGGGCCTTTTCGAATGGTTGGTCATGCCTTTCGGGCTGACAAATGCTCCCGCAACCTTCATGAGGATAATGGACGACATCTTACGGCCATTCACCAGCTCATTTGTAGTAGTGTACTTGGATGACATCCTGATCTTCGGCCAAACTTGGGAGGAGTACCTCCACCACATCCGACAGGTCCTCCAAACACTGTGGCAACACAAGTTGTGTGCCAATCTGGAGAAGTGCACTTTTGACATGACCCAGGTTCAGTATCTGGTATACATTATTGATGAGCGAGGGGTGCATGTGGGTCTAGACAAGATCCAAGTCATTCGGGATTGGCCAGCCCCTACCACTCTAATAGAGCTCTGCTTCTTTTTGGGTCTTGCCAATTTCTACCGTAGGTTCGTGTTGGGATTCTCTCATATCACTTGGCCCTTGAGCCAATTCACCAAGGGAGGAGCGAAAGCAAAATTCTTTTGGTTTGAATCTCAATAGGAGGTGTTCGTAGAGTTAAAACATCGCTTCTGCTCTTCCCCAGTGCTCACATTACCAAACTTGCAACAACCATTTGAGATCGAGACAGATGCTCCAGACTATGCTATTGGGGCAGTTCTTACTCAACAGGGACATCCAGTTGTTATACCTCTATATTCCACAGTGTCGCACCTCCTCCACAAACAGAGTTGACGACACTTCCCCTACTGTTTGAACCACCCAGAAGATGAGTAATCCTTGAAGGTAAATCCACCCTGTCAAGTTTTAACCCAGCTAAGACTTTATTTACCCACACTACCGCGCTTTGCTCAGTTATAGGTGCGCGGTAGTCCACACTACCGTGCTATGCTTTGTCCCTGACACGCGGTACTACCGCGTTATGCTTAGACTGCAGGGCGCAGTACTCTTTTTATATCTTTTTTTCCATGGCTTGTGGGATTTTGGATTTTCGAAGATAGTGGAAGATTGGGGTCCCTGATTCGATCCCAACTCACTTTCTGTGATTAGAAACTTTGATCCACTTATCTCTCCCTAGATCCACCCATCTCTCTTGTTGGTTAACCCTACCATACACTATAAAAGAGAGGCATTCCATGGGGAAAAAGGGGGAGGACTCTTGAAGTACCAAACTTATGATCTTGCAGCATTGTGGAGATAGCTAGAGGAGAAGGCACTTGGAGCTAGAAGATTGGCTTGGACATCAAGCAACTTTTGTAAACATTCTTCAAGTTGTAATAAGATAACTTGTCTTGTCTTTCCCATTTCATGTGTACAGCATAAGTTCTTAGCATGAAATGTATCTAATATAGATTTGAATCTAATCTTTACATTCAAGGTATTTGGAAGCTTGCATGTTTGTTCTTTGGTTGATCTTAACAGGTTCTACATTGGAGCTTTGGATCAAGAGCTAGAAGCAGGACAAACGTCAGTTTGAAAGGTGTGTCTTATCTCTCATTGTTTCTGAATACGTTAAATCTTGCTGTAAAAGTTAGTTCAGGAATTTCAAGGTAGCATTTGTTTTGACTTGTTTCTTGCTTTAAAGTTAGTTGAAAATCTACTTTAAAGTTAAGAGAGTTTTGACTTATCCGTAGGGAAAAATTCTACATAACAAGAATGGAGACTCCGCTGGTTTTGATTTCTGTTTGATCGATTCAGTTCATTGTCATCCATCTGTTGATTGTGATTTGTTTTATTGCACTTCAAACCAGTTTGAATCTTGGTCTTTTTTTACCTTTATTCACCCCTCCTCGCTGTATTTTTCTCCCTGTCTGATCACTGAGTCCCCTGGGTTAGCAACAACCCTGAAAACTTCATTTTCTTTTCTCAAGTTGTGCTTTTTCCTTACCTTGCCACAGTACCGCGCCCTTAGAACTGCTTCCAGCGCGGTAGTACCGCGTCCTCTGCCTTAGTACCAGAGCGGTACTGTCACAGTGCCGCGCTCCAGTCAGACCCTGACACGCGGTAGTGTCTGCAATTTTTTCAAATTTTTTATCCTTGCTTGGTTTCCTGAGT
The DNA here is from genome assembly GCA_027924585.1 of Larix kaempferi. Taxonomy (NCBI): domain Eukaryota; kingdom Viridiplantae; phylum Streptophyta; class Pinopsida; order Pinales; family Pinaceae; genus Larix; species Larix kaempferi. The sequence goes on along the minus strand of BSBM01000125.1, from coordinate 6,736,025 downwards.
CTTTCTCTGCCTTAGGTAGTCTTTGCTGTTTCCTTTTAGCATCCTGGTCAGTTTACAGTCTGTGTGGTCTGATTATTTTCTTATTGTGAGCTTGATTTGTTTGAATTAGTGGCATTTTTGACATATTGGGTCATTTTTCCAGTTTGATTGCATTGGCTTGATTTTTTCACCACAACCAACTCAACACCATTGTTCTCTGTTACTGAACCCTGTAGCTTTTACAGTTACATTATTTCCATCATTTTCAGTAATTTAAATATTATCATTTGAGAGCAATTTTGTTGTTTGAATTGAAAAAGTCTAGTAGCATTATTTTGCATTAGGAAATGAACCATTGATTTTGCCACAAAAAATTCTCATAGTTGAAGCATTGTAGATTGTAGGATCAGTGCATTAAAAGGAGTGTTTATTTCAGTTTGGCTTTGTTTACAAAAAGAAAAGAAAAAATCTTTTACTTTGGTTTTTGATTGCTTGTGAAAAATTTCATGCATGTTTGATCGAAGAACTCTCTCTTTTCCTTAGCTAGATTTCATCGAAGACAAAGGCTTATTTTTTATTCATTCTCATTTGCATGGTTTGAGTCGTCATAACACCATCAAGTTTCACGCCCACTACCTGATTGAGTAAGATAGCCACTAAAATTAATCTCCCTAATTAAACCAACATTAACCTCACTTGAGGAAATCAAAAGAATTTGGTAGTTAGGTAGGACACCGGGGATAGGCATCAAAATAATTCCCCCTTGTCATTTTCATCTGAGACATAGTCGTTGTCTTTAGGGAACTAAAATCCTCTAGTATTTATTGCCACGGTCACAGCTAGTTTGTGGAGGGTCCTCCTGACTGTTTTTAACTTTCAGGGGTTAAACGGCTGCGAGATTGAGAACCGGACGGACTATGTGGAATACCGCACTCCACTTAGCCCTAAGGAAACATCGATCGCTGTCTTCTTCGGAAGGCTGAAGTGCCCAAAACCTTTTCCGACGTGTCATGAACGAGGTAGCTTAGTATCTATTCTACTAGGGGTCTTTTACCCAGGATCCCTTTCGGTAGAGGGATATCCTTCTTATATCGGTCTCTCATGTTCTATTGTTCAACTTGGATTTCATCACCTTGCGAAGGATACAGCTTGTTGAGGTCTCCAGCTCTTAGTTAGGAGTTTGCTTGTTATCTCATCTTTGTAGAGGGTCATTTTTCTTTGTAGGGACTGCTTGTTGGCATTCTGGCCATTTTTTTGTATCAGCTCACTTATTGAGACACCGGTCTCAGTATAGATTTTAGAGCTTGCTTTTTTTGGCCTGCGAGCCTTGCTTTTTCTAGCTCCTCTTTTGCACACTCGGCTGCATTAGAGTTTTTGAGTTCTTTGTTACGAAACTGCCCCCGATTTTCATTTTCCTGTCATCATGTCAGAACAACCACGAAGAGCATGAAGAATACAGGGCCAAAGCCCTCCACCACCACCACCGCCACGGACTTCTGGTCCGCCTACATCACGCATTCCCGCTCCTCCTGGCCGCGGTGCTGGTTGAGGGAACATTCCACCGCTGATACGTACAACATCTTCAGTTCTGCCCGTAACTGCCACTCACAGCACAGTCTCAGAATCTATTGCAGCTTCTGCAACCACTAGCATATCTGAGACTTCCACTGTCACTTCACCCACTGTCATTCCAGATATATCTGCCACAGTGGACACAGTTACAGCAGCTGAACCTAGTACAACCCAAAGTACTAGACCAGAGGTCATCCTTCTACCGAATGTCAACACTTCCCGTCCATCAGACACTTTTCACGATGACACAGACGGATCTATTGGCACCATAGAAGGGTCCGACCAGGACATACCTGGCTTGATTTCAGTCCCAGGCGGATACGTTGAAATCATTGAAGATACTCGACTTCCTGACACACCTTTTGAACCTGATTATGGCTTCATTACTTCCCAGGTGGAACTTCCGCCTGTTATCACTATGCCACCCAGTGTTCATCCTCAGGAAACAAGTTCTTCTAGCAACGTACCTCGTACTATAGATCTACCCAACCTCCCTCCGGGACATGAAATCATGGCTTCCATCCAGTCTAGTATGGTTAGTCTAGCGAACTCCCCGTTAGCATTGGCACGGTTTAGACGCAGCACAGAGCAAATGCTCTCGTCAGCTTCTCGATATCCCCCTGTTACTCGTCCTTCTGACCATAGGGATCCCAACATCCCGTCTAGCACAGAGTTTCGTCACTCCTTTGCAGACGGCTCAGGACCTTCGGATTTTACTATACCTAGGTTCCCGTCGGATCCCCAAAACCCTTTTCAGGACATGAACTCGGACCCAATTTTCGATGGTCCTCCTATCACTGAACACGTTATGGACGATGTCGATACCCCTGGGCTAAATTCCCCACATTTGCTGCCATCACCCATTTTTGGCGCACATTCCATGAGGGATAACCCAGTTTTTTCTCCGTCCTCGCCTGTCAGATACGGATGACCCCCTCCGCAAATCGATACTTTTGGCGCCGTTGGCCAATCCACACTATCATATTTGGCTAGCGGTGGAAGAACACCTAGTCAAACTGCTGGATCTTCCGTTTTGACCGGAGGATCACCTTTAGCCACCATTTATACTATCTCAGGAGGTGGACAACCGAATGCAGTGTTCCCTAACTGCAACATGCAAACACCCCCTGGTGAGCCATCAACCCAATCGGCTGGGGGACAATCTTTTGTTGGGAACCCCATTGTTAGTCAACAACCTCCTCCTATAGGGTCATCAACCCAACTAGTTGGAGGAAAACCTTTTGTTGGGAACCCCGTTCCTACTCAACAACCTCCTCTTATAGGGCCATCCAACCCATCTGCTGGCAGACAACCCATTGGTTCCATCCAACAACCCTCCCAACCAGCAACATCTGCTCAGTATGGTATGTACAACACACCTGGCAGCGGGCAACCTTATTCCGGTATTCCAACTAGACCTTATTCTCAACCTCCCCCGTCAGGTATGCTTCCTTCTTGGGACCCTCAAATCCCACAGAGTGGGGGGTACTCACTTTTTGGAAACTGGAACCAAGCTGGGGGGCAATCTCAGATTCCCCCCAACTTGAATTCTGGCTTCCCTTACCCTTCAGCTGCTACAACTCCATGGAACCCATCACTTCAATTTCCACTTGCTCCTCAAGCAGGAACGAGCATTCCATGGACACCACCGTCGTAGCCACCCCCTAACCCTGCTATGGGCAACAATCCACTTACTCAATACAGTGGTAACATTCCTGGAATACAACAATTCCAAGGAACTTTTCCCCAACAAGGAGCAGCAACCATTCCTGGGTATCAGCAACCCCAGGGTACCATACCCACTCAGCAGAGCATCTACCAACCGGTTGCCTACAATCAACCGGTTAACCAGATGGCTTACTATCCACAGAACTTCCAGCAGTATCCCCCGGGAAACACATATGGGTATAACACACAGCAGTATGCTATAAAGGGCCCTCCAGGTTTCTCTGCACCACATGGTTATCACTCATACCCGCAGACTAACCGTCAACTTCCCTTTTTGGCCACACTTGATTTACCTGATTTCTCAAGGATTATCAACGATCCTATATGGCATGAACCTCACTGGCCACCTATCCCAGCCAAACTTCCATCGGACATCCCTAAGTTCGATGCCAAGCCCGGGGAAGACCCCAAGAATCACGTGATGACCTTCCATCTTTGGTGTTCATCCAACTCCTTGATGGATGATTCCATTCGAGTTAGGCTCTTCCAACGTACGCTTACTGGCACGACAACAAAATGGTACATCGAGCTTCCACAACACTCTTTTCATGATTTCAACACTTTGGCTATGCAGTTTCTGAACCATTTCCAGCTCCCCATCCGGTATGAGACTAGAACAGAACTGTTAACCTCATTGCGTCAAACCACTTCCACACATATTTCGGATCACATCCATGAGTGGCAATGACGCCGTAGGCTAATTAAGGCACCCATTCCAGATCAGCTACTCGCTGATTGGTTCATGAAATCCTTTTTTCCTCCCATAGCTAGAGATATCACTATGCGTGGGCCGGTTACAGAAGAACAAGCCATCTCGGCAGCCCAGTACATGGATTTAGTATATACTCAATCCGGTACTTTACATGAACTTCTTCCACATGCCTCCCGTGTTCACACTGATCCAACGAAGCCTACCACTGAACCCCCCATTGATGGTATTGTCGGTTCAGTCAAGGCTCAGCCTGCTACCAACTCGACGGGACAACAAGCTTCTGCTTCCCCCGCTTTTACCCAGGCCGCTTCAAAAACAACTACTCCTCCTGCTATTTCCTCCGAAGTGAACGCAGTTCAATCTACGTCACAACCATCCGGGGGAAAGAAGAAAAAACAATCGTGGTAAACCTAAGAAAAACTAGCAGGAGAACCACAAGCCACAACCCACCCAGAATGACCAGAAACCACGACGGAAGGCTAAGTTTCCCTGCCTGATTTGTCAAGATGATCATTACATGCGTGACTGTCCCTACAAGGATGAGGTCAACAAGTTCGTTAAAGGATCCTCTCGCCCGGCAGTGTTAACTGACCCTTTCCCCCAACAACAACAGCAGATGGTTGCCCAAGAATCCCCACAAGGGGGCAACCCGTCCAACCCCACCCACGGAGAGACGTCCACAAACCGCGCGAGTAACGAAGAGGTTCATATAACCACTCGTTCAAAGACGTATGACAACCCTCCAAGTTCAAACAAACAATCGGAGATAGCCAAAGGAAAATCTCCTGTTGAAGATCCGATTCCCATTCCCCCCCCTACCGGCCATCTCCATATCGAGAGACCGCTGACAGACACAGTACTACGCCCACCCAAGGGCACCATACGAAAGGCGACATTTAATCCGAATGCGCGAGCTGCCCAAAACTACAACATTGTTGAGGATTTGGCTCAAGCACCTTGCGCCATGTCGACCCTCGAGGTTCTCCAACACTGCCCCACGCAGCGTAGAACCCTACTTTCAGCACTGGGGGCAATGGACCCAGATACTTCAAACTCTATCATGTTTAACTTGGAGCACGCCAAACCTAGGCTTTCTCACCAGTTAGCCTTCCAGGTGCATACAAAAATCCATGGAAATATCATTCATCGCACTGTGTTAGATGAAGGTGCTTCCACGTCGATCATGTCCTTGAACTGTTGGAGAGCCTTAGGCTCACCCGAAGTTACCACTTCTCCTACTACTCTCAGAGCGTTTGATTGACACGGTTTTCAACCTTATGGACTCATTCCCTCAATTGGTGTCGAACTGGGGGGTAAAACAGTATCCGTACACATTGAAGTCATAGATGCACCATTGGATTACAATCTCCTCCTTGGACGGAACTGGTTTTACGCCGTGACCGCCATATCATCTACAGTCTTCCGGATTGTGCAATTTCCTCATGAAGGGAAAATTGTCACTATTGATCAACTGGATTACTGTATCCCAGACTCCCATCCAAACTCCACCAACACCGTCCCGTTATTGGATCAACCTCGGTACCGGTTCCAAGACATTGGTGTTGGTCTCATGAAGGATTCATCCCTTATTGGAGTTTTTCCAGAGCTGGGAACCCATATTCAACCAATTAACATGATTTCATCGAATATCACCCCTTCCAATGATTCATGGGTGATTCCGAGTCCCTCTCAGATTGAAGACTACGGCAACTCTATGCCTTTGAACAGAAACCTCACAGCATATAACGCGATCCAATCAGCCACCGATTGGGTCGACTGTTCTACTCATCATTCCATGGCACAACTCTCGGCTGAGACTCATCCATACCCACCACTTTTTGACCCTCTCAATTTGATTTTTCCCACGGACGAATCAATTATGGAGGTTATGTGCGGTGATGAGCCACCATGGGGAGATTTTCATCATCGATCTTCATTCCCCACCATTCAGCCACTTGAGCCTGATACAAAACCCAACACTTCACTTGGGATGGTTCAAACCAAGTTCCCCACTTCCCTCAACGAGGTATTTTCCGAAGGAAACTTGGCCAATCTTATGGCAACCACTCCCATCGATATTTGAGTGAAGCCTGGTATCGTGGAAAACGTACACATTGGCAAAACATGTACTCCCCTCGAAACGGAGTTCTATAGTGCCTACTTCAAAACTTTCCTTGATGTTTTTGCTTGGAGTTATGAAGAAATGCCAGGGATAGACCCCTCGATCGTGGTCCACGAAATTCCAACTTTCCCTGGCGCCCAACCTGTTCGGCAAAAGCTTCGACCCGTCCATCCTCGCAAGGCAGCCGCCATTAAAGCATAAGTTGAAAAACTTTTGTGTGCTGGTTTTATCTATCCTGTCCCATTGACAGAATGGGTATCCAACATCGTTCCTGTAGCCAAGAAACAAGGAACGATTAGGGTCTGTGTTGATTACCGTGATTTCAACAAGGCTTGTCCAAAGGACAACTACCCAACTCTGTTCATCGACCAGATCATCGATAACTGTGCCAGAAGTGTCATATTTTCATTTATGGATGGCTTCTCTAGCTATAATCAGATCGATATCCTCCCAGCCGACCAGCACAAAACGGCCTTTATCTGCCCTTGGGGGATTTTTGCACATCGCAAGTTACCTTTTGGCCTGAAAAATGTCGGGGCAACTTTCCAACGGGCGATGTCCTACGCATTTCATGACATCAAACATATTGTAGAGCCATATCTTGATGACCTTCCCGCTCACTCTCGGACCCGGGAAGATCATCCAGACCACTTAAGTGCCATTTTCGAAACGTGTCGTCGCTACAATATACGTTTGAACCCGCATAAGTGCGTCTTTTGTGTAGAAGCCGGAAAACAGTTGGGCTTCATAGTCTCCAAAGACGGGATACGTTTAGATCCCGCAAAAGTAGCAGCTATCTTAGCCCTGCCTTCACCCACCAATATTCCAGAACTTCAATGTTTGCAAGGGCATGCAAACTTTCTACGCCGTTTCATCTGCAATCTGTCCGAGATAACAAAAGGCTACATGCGGCTTCTCAAGAAGAATGTCCCCTTTATTTGGGATGACGAAGCCCAACGCTCCTTTGACAATCTAAAGGCAGCCTTAACCAAAGATCCTGTGATTCAACCCCCCGATTACACACGGGACTACATTCTTTATCTCGCAGCCTCGACTTCCACCATCGGTATGGTGCTAGTCCAGGAAGACCAAAACGGCCTAGAACATGTGGTATACTACCTTAGTAAGAGTCTTCTCGACTCCGAAACTCGCTATTCACATGTTGAAAAATTGGCTCTGGCAACAGTATTTGCTGTCCAGAGATTCCGTCATTACATCTTACTCCGCCGGACCACCGTTATAGCCGACTTCAACCCAATGTATTATATCCTCACACGTCAAGTGCTTGGGGGCAAATACTCTCGTTGGATTGTCATCCTTCAAGAGTTTGACTTGGATTTTGTCAAGGCTAAGTCCAAGAAGTCTCTGGTCTTCGCGGAATTGATTTGTAACTTGCCCCGTGCTACTGAGCAACCCGAGCCCATTGATTCTCTTCCTGATGAATCATTGTTCCTCATTAGCACGTCTGATCCATGGTACGGGGATATTCTTTTATATCTCCAAATCCAATGCTTTCATCCCGATCTCACTCGCGATGAACGACGACGCATTCGACATCACGCAAAATACTACCTCATATTCAACGACACTCTTTATCGACGTGGTGTCGACACCGTTCTTCGACGTTGTTTGACCTTAGATGAGGCGGAACGCGTTCTTAATGACTGCCACGCTGGAGCATGTGGTGGTCATCTCTCTGGGATGGCTACGGCCCAAAAAATACTGCGAGCAGGATACTTCTGGCCCTCAATTTTCAAAAACTGCATTGAAACAGTCAAGAAGTGTCCGCCATGTCAATTCTTTCATAGCAAAACATGCTCGCATCCTGCTCCACTCCATCCTGTTATTGCCGTCGGCCCTTTTTCCAAATGGGGCATAGATTTCATGCACTGTAAGCCCACTTCAGCCGGGGGGCATAGCTATGTCATAGTAGCTGTCGACTATTTTACAAAATGGGCTGAAGTGATGCCTACGTATGCTGAGGACGGCAAAACAGCAGCACAGTTCATATTCAATCATATTATAGCTAGATTCGGTGTCCCACAGTCTATTGTGACCGATCATGGTTCCCATTTCAGGAACCATATGATCGAAGAACTAAGTGCCAAGTTGGGTTTTCGCCATGAAAACTCAACCCCGTATTACCCACAAGCTAATGGCCAAGTTGAAGCCATTAACAAAGTCCTAAAACGAATGATTCAGCGTATTGTGGGTACCCAGAAATCCAATTGGCACTCAGCTCTGTTCTCAGCACTGTGGGCATACCGAACCTCAGTGAAAAGTGCTACTGGGTTTACACCATTCCAACTGGTGTATGGCCTAGAAGCCATCTTGCTGATTGAATGTGAAATTCCATCACTCAAGATAGCCATAGAGCTACTTCCACACACCACTTCCGAAGAGGAACGATTTCTATACCTAGCTAAGCTAGATGAAACCCGCCGCGACGCTGCTTTAGCTAATGAAGCTCACAAAAAACGCATCAAAGCTCAATATGACAAATCCGTTCAACCTCGGATCTTCAATGAAGGTGACCTCGTACTTACATATGATCAAATGCACGATAAGCATGGAAAAGGTAAACTTGAATCTATGTGGTATGGCCCCTTTATTGTAAAACGTGTCTTGGAAAAAGGAGCTTATGAACTAATCAATTGTGATGGTACGCCATTGGCACGGCCCCGCAATGGGCTATACCTCAAACGCTTCTACGCGTAAGGTTTCCCTACGCAGGTTACTTGTTGTACATAATGTACTTAGTTTGCTTTTACTCTTTTTTTGGTGTGCGCGTGGACCTCATGTATCCACTCTTACTTTGACTCGTAATTTTATGCGCAGATGTCTGCCTACTTCCGATTCGCCGACGGTACAAGCCGACATACCCGGAATTTCGCTTCCGCAGCATGGGTAATCTATTCCCCCATTGGCGAGTTGATTTCTTCAGGAGCCAATTGTTTAGGTCCTGCAACCAACAATATCGTGGAGTACCATGCAGTCATTGGTCTCTTGACGGAGGTTGCTTCACTCGGAATTGACTCCATATTAGTCTTTTTAGACTCTCAACTCGTGGTTTCTCATCTAAACCGTGTTTACACAGTTCGCGATCCTATACTACTTCGTTTATTTCGGAGAGTGCGCCTCTTGGAACGATCATTTAATTTCATTTCATATCAACACATACCGAGAGAATTCAATTGTATAGCTGATTCATTGGCTAATTACATTTTGGATTGGCATCTTGCCCACACATAAACACATCATAAAAGATAAAATGCACAAGTCATTGTAAATAATTTAGATCATGAAAATAGGTCCATATCACTGTATATAAGAGTGTTTTTTCCAAAATACATAAAGTTTGGTTCAAAGACAAAATTTGGGACCAAATCCCATACAAAAATTTGGCTCTCAAAGCCTACATATCGTGTACATGCCACAAAAAGATCAAAATCTATCATCTACGGAGATCTGGGAGACCTATCATGTCCCTCATCAGACTCCTCCCGCTGCTGGTGGTAACATACTACAGCTCGAACCACCCTACGAAGAAGTCGACCAATACGACTAGGCACACCTACAGTATGCCGCTGGAGATGATAAGGGACGTCATCCATCCTCATAGCAGGGATACCATGAGTCAACCCCTGTAAGTTCCTCTCTATGTCCCGAACGCCTCCGGCTTCGTCTTCGTCCTCCTCCTCGTCAGGAACGGCTTGACGATCAACACCACCACGACGTAGTGGCGAGTACCCAGCTGGTCTCTGTGGTCCACGGTCTGCGACATGCATGCGAACATACATTAGAAGTCTTTTACACATTCTAAAAAAGCAATAAAAATTATATATTCAAAAAGGAAAAAATACATATCCATGAAGGTCATACCTGAGTTGTCCCAATCATCATCCTCTGGCAGTGCCAAGTCGATGTCCTCGCGGAAATCTACCCCGGCATAGGGGTAGTCATCAATCATAACTATCTGCTCCTCGAGCTAGGAAAAGAAATCCTCACCAAAGGCTAAGCGCTGAGGTCCCCCGAGACGTCCAGCATAATCACTCCATCGAGCCATCCATGGCTCGGTAGGTGGACGGGGGGGCATAGATATCTGTGGGCGCAATAATGGCACCCTCGCCAAAAAGAAGGTGACCAGGATACTCCCATAGCCAAATTGGGAATTCGTTCCAACTTTACACTTGTGCACTTGTTCTTTGAGATTGGCCAACACCGCTTCACACCAGTTAAATACTGTTCCCCCCATACACTCCGCTGCGAGATTCACTTGTGTACGGGACGCCTGATGCGGACCCACACTTCCTACTGCACGCGTGATGGTGAACAGTATGGTTTTTACAAGGAGTTCTATAACATCCTTTATGGCCACCTTCCCGCTTTTCTTACTTGAACCCTGATGGCAATACCGAGCAATCAAGTCATCTGTACTCGTTTCCGAGGCTGTGTATCCAGTAAAGTTCACCCGGGCCCCTCTTTTTGAGAGGCCCGTGAGGAAATAAATATCCTCAAGTTGAATTTCGAGAACATGTTCTCCCACTCGGAAAGCTTGAATGTCAGGATCCCATAATTGAATAAGATGAGTGAGAAGCTTTGGTTGCTGACGAATCCCTTTGGTATTAAAAAACTTCAACAAACCACATTCTCGCAATGCGGTCACAGTTGGTAAATGATTTTCAGCTGCCAAATCATCTACTTCATGCTCTCTTTCTTTCCAGCTGACCATTTTGATTCAAACGAGTTGCAAACTCCTGCAAAAGGTCAGGGGAAACTTTCAGTAACTATTTAACAACTCAACCTCAGCTAAAAATTTTGAAAAAAATAATTTTTTCATCTTGGGTTGCGCCTTCATCGCGTCTGGGGGTTTTCTTGCCGTGCGGTGCTGTATAGTACCGCGCCTCGGTTTGGAACCACAGCGCGGTACTGTCTAGCAGTACCGCGTTTCTCGATAGAGCCCCCACGCGGTACTGTGAAGGGCGATTTTTGCCCAATAGGGCTTGCCCAAAAATTCGATTTTCCTTACTGAAAGCAAAAAATTCATGCATGAAATGAAAGAGCAGTTTAAGAACTCTTACCTGGCGCAGACGGTTGTTGAAATGGTGCACTGAAACTCCAGATATGGATCCTTGAAGTTTTGCTCCTCAAATGGGTAAAAATCTCCTCTTTGGGTAAAAACACAAATGAAATGGTAATTTCTATTTTTAACCATCCTTTTATAGTTTTTTCACCTATTTTTTAATTATTATTTTATATGGTTAAAATAAAAAGGCCATTTCACATTACTAATGTCTGGTTTTTTGAGCATTTATTGACAGGATCCCCGTTAAAAATCGATATATTCACACTGGCATTTATCCATTGTTTGACCTTCATTTCGAGCCTACTTTATCTTTTTCGTGCTCTGGATTCAAACTTGAAAAAGATTCCAAGTGCTTTTACACCCGTGTCGTACTTGTCAAACTCAAGTAAATGGTGTGAAGTACAGTCAGCTTTACTCATGCTCGTTAAACGATGAGGAAAGTATTATCCTGGTTGTATTTTATTCTTCTTTCGGACCAGAATAATTAAAATTTACGAAAAAGACCATAGGAGTCCATAGTTAAGCTCTTTTCAGACTCCTTAAAATTGAAAAGATTGCCAAGTGATCTTGACTCTTTCACACTTGTAAAAGTATTTGAAAGGTCGTCTATTCGATGATAGGTTACCCCTTTTTCGGCCCGTCTAGACTATTTACGAGAAAGGTATACCTCAGTCAAATTCGGCTGGGAGAGTTCTCTCGGGAATTGTTTTACACTTTTTCGGGATCGAGGGACTAAATTTACTAAAAAGTACATTATGGAGCCTCTAAGTTTTTCAGGCTCTCTAAATATGAAAAACTACCAAGTTTTCCTTCCTTGGACTCGTTAAAATTTTAACATCGAAGGACCCACTTTGGGACGAACCCCTCCTTTCTCAGGTTTGTAAAACATTGAGATTGGACTCATCTATGAGATGAGCTACACCGAGCATCTGTTATCCTCTTCAAGCTCGAAAAACAACAAAGAGGTACTCGTCTATCATGTCGGGGGAATATGGGGGGACAAGTCAAGTTTATTTTGGCAGCTTGTTAGTCGTTACCTTTGAACATGGCATGTGTCCGTTTCTTGTCTATATTGGGTATCCATTTTTCACTGAGTTATGGTCATCATCCTGAGTCGTCTCCCTGGCCACGAGCCTACTCATCCGGTGTCTATCCTCTATTGTCAATAATCCCTGCTGCCAAGTCCTGTTACATGCCGTTATATGTTCAAAGGGTTGCATTGTTCAGAGTCGTTCATTGTGTCAGGCCTCCGCTGTGTCAGTACATACTCCATTGTTTCATCATCTTATCGTTCGTGCCGATTTCTTGTCGATGATGTGGGAATCATTATGGCCCACCTTCGACGAGTCTATTCCCGTCGACACCAAATCACTATCCGAGAATTGGACTTAGAGATCAACCATTAGTACCTTGGTACCTGCATGCCTCAATGGCAGGTTTCCTCGTGTTCGACAATAGGTTCACATCATTGACCTCTGATCAAACGATCTCTCGAATGCTCGACATCAACTCATCTATTCGCATTTCGTTGAGATGTACTTCAGATACCTTGGGGATCATCCTCATCATTGGTGATTTCCCTCGCATTTGTTAACGGTTCACATCATTGACCGGTAATCAAATGGTTTCTACCATGTTCGACTTCAACACCTTGTAATCACATGGTTAGATTCATATCTTTTGCGATCGGGTAGAAGACCCTGGGCGCACCTCTGTATTTTGATTGCGTCCAGGTTGCGATGGAGATGTCCTTTGTATTGTCACATAGATCCACTTATTGTATTGGTCGTAGCTGTGTCATTATTGTCTCATGGATCTACGCTTGTTCATAGTAGCCATGGTCTGTCCACAGTCTATATCATCTCAGTACTCATGGATCTGCAATGTATTGGTCGGCAGCCATGCTTTGAGTCATTTGTTTCCAAGCATGGGAATGCCCGCCTCAGTGGTATATCTAACACTTTGTTTCTGTTTCATCTCCTTGTCGCTCTCCTCGATGCTATCTCTACACACTATATTCGTAAAGTCTTTCGGCCATCAGTCCCTTCTGACCTCACACTTTAGGGGGCATCTGTTATACCTCTATATTCCACAGTGTCGCACCTCCTCCACAAACAGAGTTGACGACACTTCCCCTACTGTTTGAACCACCCAGAAGATGAGTAATCCTTGAAGGTAAATCCACCCTATCAAGTTTTAACCCAGCTAAGACTTTATTTACCCACACTACCGCGCTTTGCTTAGTTATAGGTGTGCGGTAGTCCACACTACCGCGCTATGCTTTGTCCCTGACACGCGGTACTATCGCGTTATGCTCAGACTGCAGGGCGTGGTACTCTTTTTATAGTTTTTTTTCCATGGCTTGTGGGATTTTGGATTTTCGAAGATAGTGGAAGATTGGGGTCCCTGATTCGATCCCAACTCACTTTCTGTGATTAGAAACTTTGATCCACTTATCTCTCCCTAGATCCACCCATCTCTCTTGTTGGTTAACCCTACCATACACTATAAAAGAGAGGCATTCCATGGGAAAAAGGGGGAGGACTCTTGAAGTACCAAACTTATGATCTTGCAGCATTGTGGAGATAGCTAGAAGAGAAGGCACTTGGAGCTAGAAGATTGGCTTGGACATCAAGCAACTTTTGTAAGCATTCTTCAAGTTGTAATAAGATAACTTGTCTTGTCTTTCCCATTTCATGTGTACAGCATAAGTTCTTAGCATGAAATGTATCTAATATAGATTTGAATCTAATCTTTACATTCAAGGTATTTGAAAGCTTGCATGTTTGTTCTTTGGTTGATCTTAACAGGTTCTACATTGGAGCTTTGGATCAAGAGCTAGAAGCAGGACAAAATTCAGTTTGAAAGGTGTGTCTTATCTCTCATTGTTTCTAAATACGTTAAATCTTGCTGTAAAAGTTAGTTCAGGAATTTCAAGGTAGCATTTGTTTTGACTTGTTTCTTGCTTTAAGGTTAGTTGAAAATCTACTTTAAAGTTAAGAGAGTTTTGACTTATCCGTAGGGCAAAATTCTACATAACACTAGTTGCATATCACAGTGAGACACTCTCCGACACAATCCGAAAGTATCCCACTTATGACAAGGAGATGTATTCCATTTTGCAGGCTTGATGACAATGGAAGCATTACATTTTGGGGAAGGAAATAATCATCCTCACAGACCACCAACCCCTGCAGTTCATGCAAACACAAGGGAAGTTGCAGAACGAATGCCATCAGAAGTGGTCCACATATCTGCAACAGTTTCATTTGAATATCAAGTATAAGAAGGGAAGCACCAATAATGTTGTAGACTGCCTCAATTGACCACCGATCGTGGTGCTAACCACCGTGCTCAACTCTTATGGGAACGGGACTTCTGATTGGCCACTTCTCTACAAGAGCAATCTAGAATTTGGCCACACATACAAGACGCTCTTGGAGGGTAAGCAAGTTCCCAATTTTCACCTCCAGGATGGACTGTTATGTCACCTGGGACACCTTTGTGTTCCTTCAAGCGAGCGCGCCAAGATGATTTGGGAAGCCCACTATAGTCGGGTCACTGGGCATTTCAGGGTCGAGAAAACAGTGGCAGTACTGAAAAAGTATTTCTATTGGCCAAACCTTCGAATGGATGTCGGGAAGTATATCAAATCCTACACTTCCTGTGCGATTTCCAAACCAACCATCAAGAAGAAAGGCCTCTACACTCCGTTGCCTACCCCTAGTTGACCTTGGGAATCCATCTCCGTGTATTACATGTCGGGCCTTCCTTATACTGAGCATGGCAACGACTGTGTTTTTGTGGTCGTCGATAGATTCTCGAAGATGGCCATTATGGTGGCCTGCAAGAAGAATATCACAGCAGAAACCACTACTAAACTCTTCTTTGAACGAGTGTGGGTACACTTTGGGATCCCACAGTCTATCATCTTAGATGGGGACAACAGGTTCCTCAATACATTTTGGTCCAGCCTTTGGTCAATGTTGGACACCAAGCTCACCAAGTCCACAACTTTCCATTCCCAAACTGATGGCCAGACAGAGGTCATCAACAGGATGATCATACACATTTTGCGCATGTACAACTCAAAGCATCCATGCACATGGGATGAGAGCCTCCCCTGTTTACAACACAACTATAATTGAGCTCTCCACAGCTCAACCAGCCACAACCCCTTTCAGTTGGGCTTGGGATTCCAGCCACTATGTCCTATTGGCATAGCCATGCCATTTGTGGTCACTCTGGCCGATTCGGCTCATGTCCAGTCGAAAGCTGACAAGGCAAAAAACTTCATCGAACGCATTCAGCACATCTGCCAACAGGTTCATGACATATTTGACAGAACCAATGCCAAATACAAGCAGCGACATGATCAGCATCAGGTGCCACACAACTTCGAGGTGGGTGACAAAGTGTGGCTACATTTGCAGAAGGAGCGCCTCACTGGACTTTACCATAAGCTTCGCCCGCTCCGATATGGGCCATACACTATCACCAAGGATGTAGGGGACAACGCCTTCGAGCTCAGTATTCCACCATTCCTTGGTCTGCACCCAGTGTTCAATGTGGACCACCTTCGGCCCTACTTTCCACCTCTATTGGACATATCCGACATTGTAGAACAACTCACAGCAACAGAGTTAAACCTAGACTGCAAGGAACAGGCCACCACAGATCATATCATGGACATGCAAATCAAGAACACTTGCCAGAAAAAGATCCAATTGTATCGGTTTGTCAAAGCTGGCCAACTCCTGCACCAAGGCAAGTGGCTCACCAGGGACCAAGTTCAACAGAAGTTTCCTCATCTCATGGAGGAAATCCACTCAATGGGGACCATTGCTTCTTAAGGGGGGAGGAATGATCCAGGTGGATATTGGTGGCCACCCTCCTATTCCACTTGGGGCCCCAACATTGTTCTTTCAGTTCTTTCAGTTTCCTTAATTATAACACAACTTACTATTTTTAGCAATTTTTTTTGGGTCCTAAACTTCCAGAGCCATTTTGAGGCCCTAAACGACGTTTTGGGAAAATCCCGTTCCGGAGAATGTGAGTTGAAGGCTTGACATTGGCTATCACTAGTGTATTCCTCGGATAGATATTTCCAATGAGGTATCATGTGCATCAAACGAAGATCGTATGCCAAAGTTATGACGTCAAGAAATTGATGTACCAATTTACCCCAACGGGGCCCATAGTTTGGCATTTTCATCTCCTAGGGTTAGGTTTTTGGATGTTTAGGGTTTTCCTTTGTTTCTCGATAATATATAGGCTTCTAGCCGCATTGTAACTCAGAGTTCAGAGGCCGATGGCCGCCACATCTCTACTCAGAGATAAGCTACCAACGCCCTAGCTAGTTTATTTCCATTCTGTTTGTAAGCATATTTTCGTTATGTTATATTAATGAAATGAAGTATTATTTCTGTTGCATCACTGTGTTTATGTGTATTTCTATAATTCCTTGCATTCCTTCATAAGTCCGAATCAATCTCCCATCAAAAGCCGTAAGTATAGTGTTGGAAGGGGCTAACTCGGGTGAGCCCAAGGCCTTCCAGCAAGAAATCGACATTACGCACATAGACGCACCCTCATCCACCACAATTCGTTCAATGGTTTTAGGACCATGGACTACTTCTATCTGGAGGGCTACATGGTATGACAACCGGGGTTTGATATTAGACATATCAAACTGATCAAGCATACTAGATGATTCCAGGCTCCCTATCGCCGCTAGAAGTGCATTCCGTTGTAATGGACAACTCTTAAGAACTTCTAGTGTGGACATAGCACAAGGTGTTTGGGCTAGATCCTCTACAACATTGTAGTTAGGAGTAGCTCGCGCGTTAGGGTTGTGCACAGCCCGTTTGAAGACACCTTTCGGGATGTTTCGACAAAGGATCTACAGGCCTTTCAATGTGAAGAGGTGTATATGTTTCGGGAACGTCCTTATCTTTCTGCTGTGAGCTCGGGGAATAGTTCCTAACTCGAGTTTGCAGAAGCATATCTAAGTTAACCATGTTTATGAACGATTGATCAGGTGACGAGACACGAGTTGTGCCCCAACACTAGAGTTGCCAGAAGCTGAACTTTGCCTGTGAGGGAATGGATCTTTCAGAACATTTGGTTTCTTCTCACAGAGGAGCTTCTGGGATTCTTCCATCAAAGGGAATTGGTGGGTAAGGTGGTCTTCCTTACATAACTTGCAAGGAAATTTAACCTTCTTTTTATCCTTCTTGCCCTCCTCGGCATTCTCAGTATTTTTGGGCTTTGGATGGTCCCCCTCCCCTTTCTTGCCCTTCTTTTTGTTGTTGGGTTGCCGAGGGCCCTTTTGATTGGTCTGCACTTGTTGTACAGATTCAGTTGTAGAAGGGGAGGCTGCAACAATAGTTGCATATTCAGCAGACTGCTTTACAGATAAAGCATGAACTTGCTTGGTCAAAGCTTCGAATGATGATGAATCTACTGAACCAATGATGCCATCGACATGCGGTCCAGGCTTAGGTTTACCCAGATCAATATTAGATTGTGGTGCGTCGGGTATAATCTCGTACAAGATCAAGTTGCTTGGTCCTGAGTATCGCTTCTTCCTCCGAAGACACTCTAGAAGTTGTTACTTCCTTAGAAACATAAGGCAGGAGTGATTTCAAATACCACTCTAAAAGAAACTCTGGAGGGATTTCAGCCTCAATGAGCCTCTTTCGCCTTTTCCACTCCTGAATATTGTAAGATAAGTTAGTGGCCTTGTTCTGTCTGAAAGTTGACAGAAGGTTTGTGCCGTCATCAAACTAAACAGGAAGCTGAAAGTGGTTCAAGAAGACTGTCGGCAAATCCCAAAAATTATCATACGCTGCGGCAGGTAGTTCGATGTACCACTTGGCCACGACACTAGTCAAGGTCCTCTGAAAGAGCCTCAACCTAATGGAATCATCATTCATAGAATTGGAAGAACACCAGATATGGAAAGTAGTGACATGATCACCAGGATCTTCCCCAGTCTTTTCTTCAAACTTTGAAATGTCAGAAGGCAGCTTAGTTGGAACTGGTGGCCATGCCAGGTTATGGCACACTGGATCATTCGTTAGTTTTGAAAGATCTGGCAAGTTCACAGTTGCCAGAAAGGACAAACGAGGTCTTGCCGATGGCATTTGATAAGCAGGAGTTTGGTAGGGGGAACCACTCGAAACTTGGCTCGTATACTGCTGGTTGGGGTTTCCCCCAACCATCGGTTATGAAGTAAAAGCATTACTTAAATTGCTCCAACCGTAAGACAAAGTATTACTTCCTTTGGTATTTGTCCATTGCGGTTGGGTGTTAGCCCCTTCGTAATGTGGGTTAAACGTGTTACCACCCCCTCCACCAAATAGTGAAAGGGGATACTCCCTACAGGTATATGAGACGTTTGCACATTCGATGAATGTATATTAGGACCTGTAGAGGGGTTAAACCCAGGAATAAATGTAACAGACGACACAGGCATCGAGCCTACAAAAGGTGTAGATGCAGTGGGCATCGAGCCTATAAACGGTGTGGAAGGAGCTATGTGTCCTCCATACCAAGGAAAATCATGATTAAAAGGAGCAGATTGTGGAATACCCTAGGACTGTTGCATGAAAGGAGACGACGTAAACAGTATTGAAGGTATCCTTGTAAAAGGGATATTTGAAGATCCACCAGTGGAACCAAAAGGAGTAGGTGACGTCGAAGCTTGAGAGTTAGACATACCTATGGAACCAGTGTTGAAACTGAAAGAAGGGCTCGAAGCAAAGGAATCCTACAAAGAGATAGGTACCAATGTGCTTATAAAAGAATGAGAGAGAGCTCTCAAAACCATTGCTGTAGTAGGAGTTTGGGGAACTCTTATCTCATCTCCAGAACTAGCCATGAAATAACCAGGGGTACACTGGTATGCACTAAACTTCGGTTGAGCTAGAGAGTCTACAGTTACAAGTAATGGATCGTGAGGTCCAGTCAAAGGAGGGTTGTAAGGTGTGCTAAACTCTTGAGAAGTTAAGTCCTCAACATCAACAGTATCAAAGACCCGTTGATCCTGAATTCTGATATGTGGTTCTCCAGGTGGTTCCGTTACGCCCGTAAGTTTGTATGAACCACGGGAATCAATCCTTCGGTGTCGAGGTGGCGATGGAGGCTCCATAGTGTGTGGTGGAACGTTTTGCAACCTTCATGACCTACGGAGAGGTTGGTCCTCCATGGTTATATCAAAAACAAACTAAGTGTGAAAACCTAGTGGCCACTAATCAACTAAGAGCAAACAACATACCACTAAAAAATTTCCTAAAGTGATCAAAACCAGGCAAACAAAGCTAATACTCTCAGAAGTCAGTTTGGGATATTGAGGTCCCAAAACAAACCAATAGAATATCGAAGGTTAGTTACACGACATCCAATGCAGGTCCTTTGGGTGCAAGCATTTGAATCACCAAACCGCCCTCCCGGGATTACTGTAAAGGGTTACCTTATGTGTCTGTCCTAGGTGCAGTGGAAATAGCCTTCCACTATACCTGTGAAGAGCCCTAAGGTTAAGATACTAAGGATACCACAAATACAAAAATACCTGGGGGGATAGTCGTTAGTCTAGCCAAGACGCATGGGCAGGGTAGCAAAGCCCGAAATCCAAGAGTACTTGAAGTACTAGAGGACCCCCGTATGAGAATCAGTTCTGGTGTATGCTCGAAAGAAAAGTGAGTGGGTATCCCCAACAGTTCCAGTCTCACACGACCTCATGCTTAACTCCGGTTTAAGTGGAGCATTCCCAGGATACTTTGATATAAGTGGGTTTGCCTAAACTATTATCTCACTATGATTGTTGAGCAATAAAACGATTTTGGGCAGTTTAAAGTGATCTACCCTGAAATCCTACCCTAAGTTAGTTGGTGTAGTGTCAAACCTAAAAAAGAAAGATTACTAATTGATTTTATTAGATGTTCTTTTTAGAGGTTGTTTCTTACTCAATAGGTAGTGATGTGTGTGGTATGGTTATGACAAAAATAAAATGTGTACGATGATCCATAAAACTTCACAAAATTCTTTTTGTTTGTACCTTTCAAAACAAAACTAGGCATTCCTAAGCATAAAACATTTTCTTTTCCAATTTTTTAATTTTCAAAGTTAATAGTAAAACAAACTATCCTACCTCGAAAACAATGACAAGTCTTGTATACAAGTTCTTAGTTTTTCAATTTTGACCTTTTAATCTAACTATGAAAAGAGAATAAACATGAAAATGAACAAGCAAGAATTATCAAGAATGTGAATAAAGATAAAGAGCCCAAGGCTTATACCAAACAAATCAGAAAATTGACAAAGACTTTAACCTACATAGTTGTTTCATTGAAAAACTTGGAATTTGGAACAAGATGCAAAATAAAAAGGGAAAGCTGATTTGTGAAGCGGAAAAACAGACAACTAGGTTGCTCGTGAACATCAGAAAACCAAAGAAAAGAATCCGCCAAACAAAAAGGGTAGGCAAGCAAACCAGGGAAACTCTACAACCACAAAGACTCAAGAAGAAAAGATATCAAGGATACTCCAAATAAACTTAGACTGACCTGAACAAATGTCTGGGAGGTATCCAGACAATCCAGGATCTTCAAAACCACAAAAAGACCCTACTGAGGTCAAACCCTAAATAAAAAGGAAAAACTCAGGAAAAGTGTGCGGGTCTAATACTAGACAACTTGCTGTTAATGCGTGGGTCTATAAGCAAACAACTCGTGGCTAGGGAAAAAAATGCACTACTACAACTATTGGAGAGTGGCGCACAGGTTTCAAAAGACCTAAAAAAAGAAAGGACACCAAAAATAATGACTGAATCAGATGAAGAAATCACAAGAGACCTTTAAGAGGCTATAACAAGACTCAGAAAGACATAGGGATGTCTTATCAACAGTCAAAAGGGCAAAGCAAAAAACAAAGGTAGACCCAACAACCAAAGATTAAACCTTATTGTAAAAGGTTCAAACCTACAGGAATGTTTGCGGCTGTGTATGCTAACAGCCTGCACATGCAACTTGAAACCCGCGGGTTGTAATGAGAGCAACTCTCACACATAAGTCAAAAAATGCGTGCACGTATGTATAGGAGACACACGCACAAGGACTGATAGGAAAAGAAAATATTTGCAAACTCAACACTTGACTGAATCAAAGCAAAGGAAACCAACAAAGCAACCCTTGAAAACCTCACAGAAAGCCAGAAAGATGTAAAGACTGAAGCAAAACCTAAAGAAGATCCCCAGAGCAGAAACGAAAAGGTGCTCCCCAGCGGAGTCGCCAGTTCTGTTGTTAAGGATTATACCCTATAGCAGGGGATGGATGCTATGAACGTATATGGGGCTGACATATAGATATATTAGGTTTTCACGCTAATTACTGTAAACAAATGAGATTAGGGTTTGAGAAAGAGTACCTTAGTTATGGCGGCTGGTCCTAGCTTTCTCCCAATCTCAACAGCAATATACCTGCAAAATCGACAAACCTTCCTCAAAACGATTTGACTATGAACATATAATGATATTGATAAGACAATATAACATTAATTATAATCAAACATCCAATAAAATTGACATTTAATTGGGACGAGAAGAATATCTAGATCTTTATTGTCAAAGAAATGGACAAAATACAATTGATATACCTGATCTTGTTCCAAGCACTTCTGCAACCAAGTTCTGGGCTCCCGCTCCTCTCTTGACTAGAAATTCCTTCAGCATAACAATAGCTCTTTTCTCTATTGGACTTTCTCATGGCTTCCCCTTGTATTTATGGCCAAGGAAGGAAGTTAGATTCGTGAGGCAGTTGAATTGGGAATTTGGGGGAGTTACAATACCAAACTCAACTAATCCCAATTCGTATTCTTAATATATTTTTCAATTTCATCTTAATATGTCTACGGGTATGACACTAGGCAACCTACGCATGGTCCGCGGGTAACTCTCTTGGAAACTCACGCATATATCTTAACTGATGTGCGCGGGTTATCAACATTAGAACCCGCGCATGACCCGCTAGATATCAATACCAAGAATCACGGATTTTCCATGAAATATGTAGAAAAATAGAGTGTTTTATCTGAAGATGTGGGATTTCAGCACTCAATTCATCTAAGGTTAATCTAACTCTTCCATCCATAGTGTCCTTTTGTGTGATTGATAGGGCAATGTGATCACGGATAGAGAAGTGCAGATTTGACCTATAACACATGGTTTCTTACATGACTAACATGTGCTAGCATGAGGTGGAGACATGTTAGAGAGGCATGAGAGGAGGGACATTTATTAGTCCTGGCCGAACAAGTTCTGGTTCGGTCAAGTAAGATGAGGGTATGATGGGAGGTAAATGCTGGGTCATTTCTTTATTTAAAATTATGGGAGTTAATTATGAGGGTTTTTTTTGTTAATTTAAAATTATCCCGACCATTTGCAATATGGCTGTAGCTGGATCCATTCCACTTCAATTCCATTCCGAACAGCCACATTGATTCCATGCACCCATTGAAACCTTCAAACAATGCAAGTGGAAACAACATGCCACCTTCAAATGTATTTCTATTTTCTTTACACGGAAATGTGGTTCCGATGGGCCGTCCATGGAGACAATTGCTCCATAGGTCGATAATGATGATGTATACCAGATTCCTGATCTCGAAGGTCCTATGGTCACTGCTATCATCACTAGTACAAGATCCCCCTCTCGCTATCACAATGATGTGAGCGTCTTAGGGTTCCGCGATGCCCTGGAGTTATACGATCATCGGATTAGCATTGCACTTTTGTGTTCATGCTCTCCAGATTGCATTATCCATGGGGAAACTAGTGATCCTTCCCACTTGACACTTTCCACATGAAATGAAACTTTGCAAAGAAAACTGGATCACATAACTTTCAAGGGAGTGAATATCTGCTGTGAGGGCCTTTCCACATTCGTCAGTTTCGTTGATTTTAGAAGAAATTTGAACGATTTAAAGCTTGGATTCAAGAACTTCCAATGGTTTCTTTGTGCGAATAGTACACTGACTGTCGTGTATTTTTTGGATGGAATTCAAACGACGTTGCTTTCAGATTGCGTTGGGTTCTTGGATTTTTATGTAATTTGGATGTAAACTGGTTTGAATAGAGGCTTCTTGTGGTGTACTTTTTTCTAGAATTAGGGCATTTTAACATTAGATGACGTTTTCCATTATGTTTTACATGAGGGTTATTGTGTTTACAAGAAGTCTACAAATGGTCCCGGATATTTGCTATTAATCCCCATGAAAAATGAGATTTGAAATTATGTTTCTCGACGGCAACTTCTCGAGCTTAAACGAAAACACCAAGCCCTGTCGTAGTCTAGTAGGCAACTCAAATATTATGAAAATCGCTTCAGCCATTTTTTGCAAGTTACTATTGTTCATCTGCTCCATATATGCTCTAGGTTTGTTCATTATCGTAACGATCGTGTCATTAATTCCAAGAGAAACTAAAGCTCGTTGAGACATACTTTTTTCAAAATTAATAACCTATTCTGCAATATCAGTTTTTTGAGAGTGATCATCAGCAATTTTATTTCTCTCAATTGAAAATTTTGCATCCTTCATGTTTAAGGGGTTTGAAGTGGCTGTAAATCGCGTTAAAACGGATTTGAGGTGAGCGGTTTCAAGACCTGATTGCCAGAAATAAAATCAGTACGAAAGAGAGCCCGCTACGAGTGAGAATCAGGGACAACTATTCTGGCTGGATCTCACTGCCTGAATGAATATTTTTTCTATATAATGGGATCATATCGATCCCTTGAGTCTTCGAAAAGCGACTTATGTGGCTCATATAGCCAATGACACTTTCAGATAAAAGTTGGAAATATATAAGAACCTAAGGCGTCTACTAGTGCCTTGAGATTGAAAGATATGACCAGTATGGAGGATAACAACAAGCTAAAATATAGACTTTTGTCTCTTTCAGTAAATAAGGAAAAGCAGTGAATTTGATAAATAAAACCATTGTTGTCATTCATTTGGATTCACAGGTTCAAGAGTCACCTTCTTCATCGCATTCTAAGGATACCAAGGATCAACCCATTCTCACCAAATGAGACAAGGATGAATCATATGCTTGGCCTACAGTTATTTTGCTGTAAGATTGCTCTGCCTGATTATCCCACAGTATTCTTTTTGATACTTCGCAATAATTTTTGTACGGAATATTGTTATCCATGCTTGTAAAATTGTATGAATATAATATATACCATAGATCTTCTGCTTTTCAGCTGGGTTTCCCACTATTTTTTTTGCTCCTTTGCAATAATTTTTGTATGGAAGATTGCTATCCATGCTTGTAAAATTTTATGAATATAATATATACCATAGCTCTTCTGCTTTTCAGTTGGGTTTCCCAGACAAAGACATTGCAGGCTATAAGGAGGCTCACCTACATGACCGCATTCACCAGATTTCTCTGCATGGCCTTGTAGATACAGAGTTACATTAGATGAAGTCATAGGCTAATGGGGTGAAATATCCAACTTTTCAGTTGGGTTGCCCAAACAAAGATGTTGTATGCTATAACGAGGCTCACCCGCATGACCACATTCATTGGATTTCTCTGCATGGCCTTGCAGATACAGAGTTACATTGGACGAAGTCATAAGCTAATGGGGTGAAATCTCCTTTAGAACAACTGCTTCTAGAATTATATCTATTCTTTCGTTCACCTTTGAATAACTACTTCCAGAATTATATCTAGCCTTTCCTTCACCTTTGAGGATGGCGATGGCGGTGCAGCTACCAGAGCATGCAACACCCACATGGAGAGCATGAAACACCCACATGGAGAGCATGCAATAGCCACACATGGACGACATGCCAACAATTGAATAATAAGAGGGCATAATCTTGGGTGGCATTAAATGTCAGAGAGATAATGCTAGCATTATTTCAATAGTTTGGTAAATGTGTGCAATTACATTACAAAATTTGCAATGTTAATTTGGTCGAGCCTCGGTATGAGGCCAAAACAAAGTTATTGTATATAATCAAGCAAAAAACTTTGGATAACTATGTTAAAATTCATAAAAGTTGTTTCGCATGTCTCCCACGTGTTTGCAACTTTAGGATCACCTCAGGAAAAGGCTAAATGAGGCTTCCGATATAATGATTGGTTAGAGGCAAATATAGGTAAGAAAACTTAGGTTAAAATACGTTGGATTTTGTGAGGACTAATAGATATTACGGTAGGCCGATTCCTATAGTCCCTGCTGCTGCTTGGCAGGCAGGGACTAATAAGGAGTGACTTTATTACTTACTCTATAGCAAAGCCTTTAACATTAACATATTACAATTTATAAATATATTATATATATAATATATTATCCAAAATTTTCTATAAATATATGTATATATGATAAAATTCTCATATTCCAACTATGTGTTTATATTCTTAATAAAGGGAATTAGTTATTTTTGCACATAGTCCAAAGCATCCATAAGAGATCACCGAATCGATTTTCCTAAGGCATGTTGGTCTATGTATAATCTATATTATACATTCTTAATTGGAATAGAGTATATATATTTACCTACTATCCTATAAATAAAAATATTCATTTTAGATATTTAACGAATATGAAAACAATATCCAACAGATCGTTAACTTGATTAATAAAATAATAAACCTATGTTAAAACAAGGAAAGCGTGACAGTTCTAAGGCATCCTACTTGATTTATCTGGTGAAGGTTTGTTAAATTTTGAGCATTAATTCATTATACTCTAGGATCTTTTCTAAGAGAATAACATATACAGTATATCAATGCATGACAATCACAATATGACAAGCATCACAAGAATCAAAAGCATAAGAGACAAGAGACACAGAGTTTCCGTGGGGAAAACCCTAAGGTGAAAAACCCCACAACTTCCTCAGAGATAGAGAGAGCAATGGCTCAACCAAAATACAACCAAATAACACTGAGATAGTCTCCTAGCAGATGATCCTCCTCTTCCTCACTAGTGCGCCACTTCTGAGAGAGAGAGTGAGTTACTTTTCCGAGTGAGTAAAATAGAGATCTCCTATCTCTATTTATACTCACCTTTTTGCCCAGTGACCTTATGGGGCCGAATTGTCTAGCTAGGTACATCCACATTATATTATATGTAATTCAGGGCCGACCCCACATGGTGGTCTAATAACCCATCGGCAAGTACACACACTTGCGACACTTGTCAATCCACATGATGACACTTCCTTATAGAGGAATAACACATCTCTTATAAGGGTACAATAAATATATATAAAATACATAGATGAAATACATTCCGAAGTTACATATACATCAACACTCCCTCTTAACTAGGAAGGTATTTCTCGACACAGATCTACTAAACAAGTCTTCTTCTCGGGATCATCGTCATCGATGTATTGTCATCATCATCATCACTGCTGCTGCTATCTCAACCAATCTCTGACTCTACTCGTCATAGGAAGTTCTACAGAGCTAGTCCTTTTTCATACTGGATGTAGGCCCACCACCTGCAAGGCTTCATCATCACTGGCCATACTGTGGAATCTTCAGGACTTATTACATGTGTCACAAAACCTTAAAAGAGTCTCTTGACTAGCAAGAACTCTAAAGAGCATCTGAGGCCTTTTTCATCCTGTCCAGATCTCCAGGACTTATTACATGTGACCTCACCACAAAACCTCGCAAGAGCATCCCAGGCTATTACGAGAACGCAGCTCTACCTATAGGATCTCCCAGGGCACGAATTACATGTGGTCATGGAAAAACCTCGCAAGAGCATCCCAGGACTGATTACGGGCACACAACCCAACCTATTAGATCTCATAGGGAATCGAATTATATGCCATAGGACAAAACCTCGAAAGAGCATCTGCCAGATATCCCAGGGCACCGAATTACATGCCATAGGAAAAACCTCGAAAGACTATCTGCAGATCTCCCAGGGCACCGAATTATATGTCCTGCCAGAGCAAAACCTCGAAAGAGCATTTGCAAGATATTCCAGGGCACCGAATTACATGCCATAGGCAAAACCTCGAAAGACTATCTGCAAATATCCCAGGGCACCAAATTACATGCTCATCTTCACAACCTGATCCACGGCCATAGAGTATTAACCTGATACTCACCATACATCATCCTGATGTACACATGATCATCCTGATCATCATCACTGCAACATCCTGCTGCATGTCATCTGGAGCAACATCCTGAAGCTCGTCATCCATGATCATCCTGATCATACAATGCATCTACCTGATGCATACCAAGTATCTACCTGATACATATCATCATACATGATCCACCTGATCATACAATGTATCCACCTGATACAAATACAAATACATGATACATATCACTATACATGATCCACCTGATCATACAGTGTATCCATCTGATACATATACAGATACATGGTCCAAGCATCCAACATGATGCATATACAAAAATACATACACATGATCCATCCGATCATATCTAGTATCCAACATGATGCATACATACATATAAATGATCCAACTGATCACATCCAACATCCAACATGATGCGTACATACATATAAATGATCCAACTGATCATATCCATCATCCAACATGATGCGTACATACATATAAATGATCCAACTGATCATATCCAGCAGAAACCAGAACATCATCCTAATGCTCATCATCCAGCGCTTATATCCACAGCCATGTGAAGGATCCTCCTTCCAACATGCTTGGAATGGCTTCAACAAATGTGTCCATCACTTCTTCCTCGAAGTGTCCTCGATCTGAAGAACGCCAAGCCTCTCTCTAAAGTACTCAAACTTCACCCTGGCTAGTGGCTTCGTCAGCACATCTGCAATTTGCTCGTCTGTCGCAACATACAGGAGCTTCACAGCTCCTCTCTGCACCATATCCCTGATATAGTGATATTTGATCTCTATGTGTTTCGACCTGTCATGAAACACTGGGTTCTCAGATAGCTTCACACAACTTTGGTTATCACAAAAGATACCAGTAGCATCCAACGGGAGATCAAATAACTCAGACAGTAGCTTCCATAGCCATACTGCCTCACAACTAGCTGAACAGGCTGCAACATACTTTGCCTGTACTCAGTGCTACGTAGGACTGCTTCCTGCTAAACCAAGAGATCACACCTCATCCCATACTGAAGCAGCACCCAGATGTGCTCTTCCTATCTGCAGCACTGCCATCCCAATCTGAATCAACATAACCCTGCAGGTTAAACTTTTGATTCGCTTCATACTTGAGCCCATAATCCACTGTACCCTTTAGGTACCTCAGAACATGCCTTACAACAACCAGGTGAACACTCCTCGGATCCGTCAGAAACTGGCTCAATGTTTTCACAGTAAAGCAAATGTCTGGTCTCGTGTTCGTCAGGTACATTAAGGACCCAATCATCTGACGATACATAGAGACATCAACTAGCTCAGATGAAGCATCACATAGAAGCTTTAGATTCGATGCCATAGGTGTGGCCATGGCCTTGCAATCCATCATCCCAAATCTCTTCAGGATATCTACTGTGTACTTCCCTTGACCAAGGAAGATCCCACCTGTACTCTGCCACACCTCCATACCTAGGACATAGTGCATCATTCCCAAATCTTTCATATCGAATTCAGTAGAAAGCTTCCTCTTAGTATTTGCAATCAGTCTGTCATCTCCTGTTACAAATAAGTCATCTACATACAGGAGTAGAATCACAGGATTCCCTTCCTCAACCTTGTAGTAAAGGTTAGAATCCGCTTTACTCTTGGTAAAGCCCAAACTAGATAGGAAACTGTCCATCCTACCATACCAGTTTCTGGGAGCTTGCTTCAAGCCATACAAGGCTTTCTTCAATCTGCACACATATGACTCCCTGTCATGTATTTCAAAACCGAGTGGATGTTCCACATATACTTCCTCTTCAACTACACCGTTCAAGAAAGCAGTCTTGACATCCATTTGGTGTATTTTCCATTTCATTGCTGCAGCCAGGGCAAGTACTGTTCTGATGGAAGTATACCTGGCTATAGGTGCAAAAGTTTCTTCATAATCTATTCCCTCTTTCTGAGAGAAGCCACGAGCTACGAATCTTGCCTTGTATTTCTCTACACTGCCATCTGCAGCATGCTTGATTTTGTAGATCCATTTGGAATTCACAACAGACTTCTCTTTAGGTCTTGGGACAACATCCCAAACATCATTCTTCATTATTGATTGGTATTCCTCAACCATGGCATCCTTCCATTCTTTCTTTTCCGCTGCTTCTTCATAACTGGAAGGCTCTTTGTTCATAATGTCACAGAGTAAAGCAACATAACTGGTATGTGATCTGGTTCTCTTCTTTGCTCTGTGTTCTTCTTCTGGAATGTCAAATCTCTCTACATCTTGAATGAGCCCTCTAGCCCATGCAGGTTTCCTTTTGTGAGAGTTATCCTCACGGGGTGGATCTACAGGTTCTTGCGGATCTTCAAACTCACGAACAACTTCTGGAACTGCTTCAGTCATGGTAGTGTCTTGAAATCTAGTTTCCTTAGGTTCTTCATAAACTTCGATAGGTGCCTTCCTTGATTTGATGAATGCTGAGTTTTCATCAAATGTTACATCCCTACTAACATCAATCTTCTTGAACCCTGGAAAGTAGATACTGTAGGCCTTCGAGCTTTCACTGTAACCCACAAAGATACCCTTCTTTCCTGAAGGATCTAGTTTAGTCCTCTTTTCCTTTGGGACATGAGTGTATACTGGACAACCAAATATTCTGAGATGGCTGACTTCAGGTTTCTTACCAGAAAAGACCTCTTCTAGTGTCTTGTTGTCCAATATATTGTGGGGTGTTCTGTTCTGCACATATACAGCTGTTCTAGCTGCTTCTGGCCATAGATGCATAGGTAGATCCTGGTCATGCAGCATTGCCCTTGCTTCTTCCATGATAGTTCTGTTCTTCCTTTCTGAACTCCATTCTGTTGAGGATTATAAGGAGCAGTCAACTCCCTCTTAATCCCTGAATCACTGCAAAGCTTCTTGAAGTCACCTGAGGTGAATTCTCCACCATTGTCGGATCTGAATGTTTTGATCTTCTTTTCAGTTTGGTTCTCCATCAAGGTTTTGAATTCCTTGAACTTATCAAGCACCTCATCTTTGTTCTTCAAGAAGTATACCCAAGTCTTCCTGGAGAAGTCATCAATAAATGAGACATAGTAAACATACCCACTTAGGGAACTGGATGACATAGGACCACATACATCTAAGTGGATGATTTCCAGGATGTCTTTTGCCTTGCTTTCACTGCTTGGGAAAGCCTTCTTAATGTTATTACCTTTTGCACATCCTTTGCAAACACCTTCATGTTTGGTCTTGATTTCAGGAAGACCTTCTACTGCCTTGCTTGCAATTGGAAGTGCTCTATAGTGCATATGAGAAAGTCTTCTATGCCAAAGTTCACTTGGCTCCATGGATTCATGCACCATGGCATGTTCAGGTTGTCCCTTCAATTTATACAATCCTCCCTCTTGCTCTCCAATCACTATTGCATCATCTATGTTCTTTCCCTTTGGCCACATTAGGACTTGGCCATCCACAAATGCAACCCTCATACCTTTTGCATCCAATGCAGAGATGGAGAGTAAGTTCTTCTTGAGCCCAGGTACACAAAGGACTTCTTTCATCTTCAAAGATTTTCCAGAATCTAGGTTGTAGGAGGCTTCACCACTTCCTTTGATTGGGTATTGATAATCATCCCCAAGTTTCACCTTATGGGGTGATTCATGTTCAAATAGGTTCACAAAAGATTCCTTAAACCCAGTCATGTGTTTGGAAGCCCCAATATCAATCAACCAATCATTACAACCATGGGAGATAGTACCTGTGAGAGCAGAGATCAGAACATACTCTTCTTCACTTGATGAGTCATCATCACTATCACTTTCTGCCCTAGCCTTCTTCTTTGGGGGTTCATCATCTTCGGTAGCATGAGCATGAAACCTTCTTTTGCTACCCTTCTTCTTCTTACTGGAGTTGTTGTTATTATCCCTTTTGTTCTTGGGACAATTTGAAGCAAAGTGACCCTTCTCATTGCATGTGAAGCATCTTAGGTCCTTCTTACTCTTTTGATAGGATCTATTGTGGCGAGAGTGCTCCTTCTTGGTTTTGCTTCTTTTGGTGTGAGCTGCAAGAGCTTGATCTTCACCTCCCATCTTTTCCTCACGGGCTATAAGTCTAGCTTCTTCTTGAGAACATTCTTCCCGCAATCTGTTGAAGGAGATCAACTTCTTCCTTGCACAAATTCCTTGAATGAAGGAATGCCATGACCTAGGTAGGCCATTTAGAGTGGTCATCACTACTTCACCATTCTCCACCATTTCATCTACTGCTTCTAGTTGTTCCTTGATCTGGGAGACCCTTGAAAAATAAGATTGAATGGTTTCTCCATTCTGGAACTTCACTCCTTTCAATTGGTTCTACAGGGTCATCTTTTGATTTATGTTTTTTCCTTCAAATAGCTTGGTCAAAGATTCAAACATCTCCTTGGGTGTCTTAAGAGAAGACACATGGGGTATGAGATGGTCTTTGATAGAATCAGCAATGATTCTCTTTGCCTTGACCAAGTTCTTCTTATGCAATACCTTGGCCTCTTCATCCTCTGGGATAGGGATGTCTTCTTTCACATATGAGTCCAACTCATTCTCTTCCAGGATTAACCCAATCCTATACTTCCAGGCTCGGAAGTTATCAGCCCCTTCAAGCTTATCCTCAAGCTTGGTGTGGAGAGACATCTTAAAGAGTACTTCAAATGGAAATAGAAAAGATTTAGGTCTTACCACTTGAAATGCTGAAAACTGGATATGGTCCCGGATTAGGGTTTGTCAGAGAAACCCTAAAAATTCAAAATGTGAATTTCAAATTTCTGAAAGGATAGAAAGATGCGCCTTGATGAGCTGATCAGCCCGGTGCATTCAGAATTTGAGATCAACAAAGTCTTTCCCTTCAGAATTGCCTTTTTGTCTTCCCGAGTTCACTAGGGAGAGCCCTGAATTAGGGTTTGAGTTTCCCGGAGATCTACCCAGCCAAAAATCTCGATCCAAAGCTCTAACCTTCGATTTTTGCAAGGAGCTTCCAACTGTGTCTTCAGATTCCAGAAATTCCTATTTTTGTGGAAACCCTAAGTTTTAGGGCCAAATCTGAAAATGCTCAGAATTGAATTCTGATTGGACAGATAGATGGGCCTTGATGAGTAGAGTCAATCTACTATACTGATTTTCAAAAATCTGTGGAGAGAAACCCAATAAACAAGGGACTCAAGCTTCCGTCACTGCAAAATGTCTTCTTCTCAAGTTAGCTCTGATACCATGTTAAATTTTGAGCATTAATTCATTATACTCTAGGATCTTTGCTGAGAGAATAACATATGACAGTATATCAATGCATGACAATCACAATATGACAAGCATCACAAGAATCAAAAGCATAAGAGACAAGAGACACAGAGTTTCCGTGGGGAAAACCCTAAGGTGAAAAACCCCACAACTTCCTCAGAGATAGAGAGAGCAATGGCTCAACCAAAATACAACCAAATAACACTGAGATAGTCTCCTAGAAGATGATCCTCCTCTTCCTCACTAGTGCGCCACTTCTGAGAGAGAGAGTGAGTTACTTTTCCGAGTGAGTAAAATAGAGATCTCCTATCTCTATTTATACTCACCTTTTTGCCCAGTGACCTTATGGGGTCGACTTGTCTAGCTAGGTACATCCACATTATATTATATATAATTTAGGGCCAACCCCACATGGTGGTCTAATAACCCATCGGCAAGTACACACACTTGCGACACTTGTCAATCCACATGACGACACTTCCTTATAGAGGAATAACACATCGCTTATAAGGGTACAATAAATATATATAAAATACATAGATGAAATACATTCCGAAGTTACATATACATCAACAAGGTTAAGCGGTGGACTAGAGTTTGTCAAGAAATGGTCTCTCTGCAAATTCGATCAACTACCATGACTAGCAGTCGATAGAGACAACGAGTGTTTTTAGAAGAGTTGTTAAGTATGGAAACGTTCGAAGTACAATAAGTTTTGCGCAGGCTCGGTGCTTACGACAATCTTGGATTCTAAACCGAAGGCTATCGATGATTTTGAGCAGCATCTACCTTAGTAACTCAGGAAATGTAATATGAAAACCAATCAACATTTATAAACCTAAGGAAGTCGCAACTATGTGTTAAAACATAGTGTTGACGTTAACTTCCCGAACCGATTTAATTGGACAAACAAACCGCAGTGATAGTTCGATCTTGATTATTAATGATAAATAAATGATTCCTTATGAGTTAAGGCGTTTAAGCCTTAGTCTTCTAAGCAAATCGACTAATTTATTATGACATAATGGACAAATATTTGTTTATTCCCCATTATCTAACTTTGTAAATTAAAATGATATACAACGGTCTCTTAAATTTCTAATGCAACAATACTAACAAAAGTTAACTCTGACAACTCATAGGCTTATGCTTTCTCCTACATATTTAGAATCAGTAACAACTCTCACACTAAATTAATCAAATAACGATTTAATATAAGTTATATGACAGTATGGACATAATGACTGTGTGAAATCACAGAAATTTAATTATTATTATAAACATTAAACAATGTTAACCTTTGTAACAAAAATTCGATCTATACTATACAACACCTCTAAAAGTGAGGGGACAGGGAAACAATTCTCAGAACTGACTGATCCTCATAAATTATCATAGTGCCTTCAACATTAAAAGAGATTTTATCTCTGGTCTGAAACTTATAAATTCTATACCTGAAAAGATCGACAGTGATCATTCGTTTAATATCTAATCTTCTTAAATTGGATTAACGCTATAAAGAAAAACATACAGAGATTTTGTCTATGTAATAATGTAAATGTTAAATTTTACGTGGACCACTGAGATCGTGTATCGGTCTGAGAATTCCATATGTATTATCATATTAATAAGAATTCAATCCACATAATTTTATCTCTTTATGCTGAGTTTTTGTATGATTAATAATTATATGTGTAATGACCCGTGAAACCTTTCCATCCATTTTAAATCCTCCATAACGTCAATTAATTTTACATGCATACTAATCTTTTCTTATAATTAAGCAACTATAACACTAACATTACTATCTTCTATGTAATGAAATATTTGCTCATAGCCCAATTAATGATTAATAATAGTTCCTCAATAACACCATAGTTTTACATGCATTATCGCCATTGAAAATCAATTCAGAGATATACAATTAAATCAATGCCCAAAGGGCTCACGGCATAGATCAAGAATGAAATAACAACTTTCGAATTAAAATACTTCATGTCGTTAATAACTCATTTACACACATAATAAAAAAGAAATATACCTACTTGGAAACAATGGGGAAGACACTTATCTTTAGCAATTAGAGTGGGGTGACTGAAGACTTGACTGCAATGTTCCTCCCATCCAACTAATCTCTATCCGACGTAGGTTTTCCCGCCAAGAGATCATCCCCGGAATGGGAACGAATCCACTAGGGCATAAGGGTATTACTCCATAATCTTTCTCTAATCAATCTTCTTCATTTTCCCACGGATTCTTCGCTTCTGAAGATCCCCCTTTTATGAGCACCTTAGTGCCTTCTTTATAGCCAATGTTATTTTATGTACTTTGACTTCTCATGATAAGTCCTTGTTTAAACTTAAATTATTAACTTTAGTTAATTTTAACTGATCCACTTACTTAGTCAATCTTTAACTGAGCTAACTTTAACTTAGTTAGCTTTGTTTAATCCTTAGCTAACTTTAATTAATTAGCTTTAAGATAAATAACTTATCTTATTTGTAACTCCACCAATTTATCTCTTTATCTAACTTTAATTAACTTACTTAAAATAAATATCTCATCTGAACATAACTAAATATCCGAACTTATCTTTAACTTCCAACTTATATAGTTAATAGTATAGGTTCCATTATCCATGCATAACCATGCATTAGTTACTAGTTATCCATGCATACCCATGCATTTACTGCTAGTGAATCTTTTCTACTTTTGTAGATAAGCTTTTAATACTTTAAAGCATTTATTTTTAATAAAAGAGAGTCAGTCCTTCTTTTACAATAGTAATCTTACTTACTTTATTTAACCTAATTACAATAATATTTAAATAGTTATTTATAAATACCAATATGTTTCCTCGACATAATAAATCATTGTTATATTTATTCCTAATTTATATTTAGGAAAATATTAACCCTTTTCCACTTAGGAGTCTTAACAAAATCCCCTGTTGAGGCTAGAATATAAATGGCATTTAGGTTAACTCCTTACTTTTACTTAATGACGCTCAAAATTAGTTAGCCTTATGCTAACAGTTAGGTCATAGGAACCGATTACTGCCTTGCGGTGACTAGTAGTTTCTTCAATGTCCTTATCTAAGACTAATTATTAACACACTTATAAGCTTTAGTGTTTGCTCAGTAAACATCATAGTTCACTTCAAGTGCTCACAGCACTAGGATGACCACTGTCATCAAAACTCATGGCTACCAAGCCATTCACCCTCTCCCCCTAGTGGATTCCATGCCCCATTCATTTCGTTGTGTCAATTCTTCAGTCTCCTAAGTCTACAAATTCACTTTACACTTAGGAAAACATAATCACACTCACAAAGTTTTACCTGCACAGCTCCTGCCACGAGCTCCTTGACATCTATGGGTACACAATTGTACTTTCTGTTGCAGAAACCCTAGGTGATAAATATGGATATTACATCTTCCCCCCCTTAATAATAATACCGTCCTCGGTGTTCGTACCCTTCCAAACTTTATCTTCAGCGTTTAGTTGTCCTTGTAAGCATAAATTTTCAGCTATCTTGCTTGCTTTGACATCTTTTTAGATATCCTTGATGTTTCTTGCTTTTCATACCTTTACCTTTCACAAACAACACAAGTTGTTTCTAGCATTTCATCATAAAACACATGTATACATATGATTTTTCTCAAAATCAATTAGAACATAAGTAAAAAAATTCCCTTGCAACATCATGTTGCTGCATTTTAATGGCAATTCTTTTGGAGTCTGATCTCATTACAAAGCTTTACTTTGTAATTCCATGTACCTGCACGTCTATCAATCATACATGATATGTATATAAATCATGATCTAAGATAATATTTTTTAAATTCTTGTCATGGAACTTCTTTTCCAAGTACCTTTAGTCATCCTCTACTTGTTTTTCCTCAAAAGCAATCATATCAATGATAATGACATGAGTTGCGCATGAACATAGGCATAACATATACATAATCTAAGAATAAATATGCACAACTTTAGGTATAACAAGTGCATAACATAAGTATATAAGCATACCTCATGCATAACATATGTATAGCAAAAATAGCTCTTGGTGCGCCATCTCAACATTGAATAAGACTTATTATTCTAGGTGCTCCAGAGGTACCTAATAATCAATAGTAAATTGATTACTGATGCTCCAGAGCCTCCGACTCAACATTAGTTAACACCATGATTTAAAGTGCCTCAGAGCTTGTTGCTCATCACTCACTTATGAATAGTTCTAGTGCTGTTCCAGAGCTTATGCTCAACACTAACTTAGAATAGTTCCAGTGCTCTCCGAGAGCTTATGCTCAACACTGATTTAGAATAGTTCCAATGCTCTCCCAGAGCTTATGATCAACACTAATTTAGAATAGTTTCAGTGCTCTCCCAGAGCTTATGCTCAACACTACAACACTACTTTAGAATAGTTCCAGTGCTCTCCCAAAGCTTATGCTCAACACTAATGCAGAATAGTTATAGTGCTCTCCCAGAGCTTACGCTCAACACTATGCTACGTGTCATAAAATTTACACCTAGAGACATTTATCAAATTCCAGGTGATGCAGAGCTTATGCTCAACACTAAATAAAGTAGTCCATGTGATTCAGAGATTATGCTCAACACAAAATAAGTTTTTAGGTACTTTTGTTTGGACATATGTCTTTCTTATTCAATTGGTTCTTTCTTTTATTGGTTAACTCTCCAATAAATATTTTGGTATAGTGTAGGGAAATTTCTTAAAATTTCCAAGAGATTTGTAATCTAGGGCGTCCCCCGCGATTAGCTCAAAAGGTTTTATAGCTCTTTTCTTATTTTAACTCCATTGTTCTTTATTGCAGGTTTTATAAATTAAATATCTTTCTTAATTCCAGGTCTTATTGAAGCTGCCTTAACCCATTACCTGTAATGAACTCAAAACACTGTTAGTCACTATGACATATAATTAAAACTCAAAATAAATGAAACTATCACAATCATCACATTGTTAGTTATGCTTCGATGTTTCAGAGCCTATCAGCTCAACATCAATCCAAACATATAATAAATCTAGTAATCTTGATGCTCCATAGTCCTCCGACTCAACATCAACCATAACAAAGGTAAATAATCATGATGCTTCTAGAGTCCTCCGACTCAACATCAAACCATAATAAAGGTAAATAATCATGATGCTTCCAAAGTCCTCCAACTCAACATCAATTAATATCGCATTAATCCCTTCAAGACTTTATTAACACTTTATGCACATTAAATATGCTAAGCATAATCTTAAATCAAACATGATACTTCTAGTATCTTGCAAAAATATGTACCAATCATTTCAAGAATTCTTGATTTCCTAAAACCAATTTCTATACATATGCCATTAATTCAACCTAACATTGCTCAAAATAGGACTTCAAATTTATCCTCGTGTTTCCTATTCAACTTCTTAATTATTCATGCAAATGACTATCATTTGTCTAACAGTTTAAATTAGCATCATGCTATCTGTTCAAAACAATCATTGAATCATAATTTATTTTAGAAAATACCTCATGCATTGCCTTTCGTTCACAAGGTTTGGTGAAGTCTCTTGCACTCACATGCACCTGCATGCTTCACTTACAATCTCTTGCCATAAGTTATTTACATCATAATCTTTTGTTCATCATAAAGAAAAACATAACATATATCAAGTTCCTATCTTGATTGTATATAAAAATCTTGTTGCAACCAAATAATTACTTCTTTTTCGGCAAACCTAGGCACAACTAGGTTTGCATGTATCATTGATAAACTTTATACTGTCGTTATTTTAAACATAATTTATACCTTCTTTTCTTATAACTGACATACTATAATTTTAGTACTACCACTAGGTTTATGTCCTTTCTGCAAACATCTTTAACACAAGGTTTTCAATAACAACCTTTACGGAATTTCATTGTATGCGTAACCTTTCTAGCATAATCTCACAAGTTAAACTTCTTTTTGCAATCCATTCTTCAACATTTATGCATGTAAACATACCATGAACATATATTTGTATATTAGTATGACATTCTACTACTATGCATTTAGTTTCGTTTGCATGCTTTAATAGTACTCACAACATACAATGCAGATGTTCATAACATAAGGTAAATCACATATGTATTGATAAACATATCAATCATTTCAAAAATTTAGGACCAATTAAAAAATCTATATTCATGACAACCTACACACTTTCATGAATTCAACTACTCATGTCGAGTTTCTGAGATTCTTCTCATGCCACTATCAGTCATAACACCTATGCTTTTCTATAGTTTTCTCACTAATACTTTAATATATCAACTATTCATCGTGCTTTCAACACCATGCATTCAAACGGTTTAAACATTTTATTTTCCTATAACCTTGTATAATAGAAGCTAAATGCATGCCATGGATTTCTACTTATACAAGAAGGTAATTATTTCTACCCTTACCAAAATATTACATACTTTACCTAAGCATACATTTTCGACAACGTAATTATCACAATTTGAGTCTCGAAACTCATTTTCATGCTTCGACTATAAATTAAAACCATTTCAAGTATTGTTTCAAATATTAAATACCAATGCACCTACAATGCAATCGTCTATTCATGCCATGTTTTGGAACTCTAAATTTCTGTACATAAGATAACTACTGCTCTTATGTATACATACCTCATGACTTCTCGGTCATACAAGAGGTAAACATATCAATCTTTGTCCTTTAGATTTTTCAAATTTTATTCTACTTTAATACTTGAATCTTATTATTTACTTGGAACTGACTTTGGTGGTAGAACATAGGGATTTTATTAAAGTATTTTAACTCCTATGCAATCCTTTTTAATTGCGATATTTTGCATGTCAATAAGATAAGTAAATACCGATAAGGTAAGTCACTACTAAGAAACATCTTACATTTAAATACTGTACAGAGTACACAACGTACTTGCACATTTGCGAGTCCATAGGCCGTAGTATTGTAACTCAGCTTTGATACCACTTGTAATGTCCCTCAAAATACACCCTAAAAAAAAAAACTTAAGGGTCTCTGTAATGTTCTAAGTTACGTGTTTACATAAATTAACTTCAATCACTGAATTCTTAAGTGATGTTCTTCTTGTTTGTTTCACTTACATCGAAGTAGATTATCCCAATAGTTACTTGTTATACCAATCATAGTACATTCACCTCGTACACATTCCGACAATAAGAAAAAGATACCTTAACATTTATAATTATACTTAGTCGACATATCAACCTTAACCAAATACTCGATATTTTGTATCAAGGATGCTACCAAGCTTTTATAAGTGCAATACTTCTACTACATTGAAATCACTATCTTAAAGTTCATGTATTAAATATTATCTAGCCACTTAAGCAGGAGGAGGTTAGTTTAATACCCACTTGAGATCATTCTCAATAATTACAATTTTAGTATATCATATTTACTTTCTCATGAGGTAATGGATCCTACCAATCTTTTCTAGAGTAATTTTCCAATCATATGATAGATATGGTCACCCTATTATGAAAATACTTCCTATCACAGTTATTCTGACAAGGTAACCATACCATATTTACCCTCTTTCTAATATCAAATAAATATTCCTTTGAAACCACATATATCTGCTTTCTCATTTTCTAGTCAATAATATCTCCACATGTAATCATCTTTTTCCAATGTTACTAAGCACAGTCTTATTGTCATATACATATAACTTTATTCTATGTATGATATATAATGTATATTCCCCATGCACCAAAATTCCTATAAATACTTATTACGTATGAAACTTATGCATCTCAAACCAGTCACAAACCAGTCCCATACCTAGTTTTCCCTCCCCTTTGGCAAGCCAACAAATCCGTCTGGGTCATCAGCCAATGGAAGGAAACCGCATCACAACCATTTCTAGGTCAAGTATCTACTACAGAGCCATAGGCATCTCAGGGTCTCCAGTCAGTCTCGGTACCCCACCTTACTACTGACCCAATAGAGATTTTATACCTTCATCAATATCACCACACCTTTACACACCACAGCCCTTCACACACACATCAACTCTTCATCCACGCAAGGATGGCACTCCTTTTCCTATGCAAACCAATGGTTTCCTCTAGGAACTCTATAGGTGACTTTCTTGACTGCAGGCTAGAATGGCCCCACAATACCCACTCACACTACACAAGGATGATACCCCTTTTCTACCACACAGCTCCTCGGGCATATCCATCCCTTCTAGTGTTCTTTAGTGTGAGCGTAGAAAAGTTACCACTGCCCATACAGTTCTCCCGAGTACCCTTTTCTTCACTTTGCCTCTTAATGTGTAGCACCAAATCGCATCTGTGTAAGCTGACAACATAAGAAGGATAAGCAACTCATCAGTATTGCTGCTCTAAAATTGTAACCATATTTCATAACATTCACTATCAAGTATTGAAACACTAGGAATGCGTCCATTCCCTTAGGGTGTAGTCAATATTGACAACCCTATCATAACCTAGCACCAAAAAGGTGTGCACCCCTCTCTGATGTGAGACATGTAGGCCCTAATCACACTTCAAGCAATCTGAAATGATAATGAAAACAATAAACATGTTTTGCATATTAACTCTAGTAACCAGACATGCATATTCTTATCTAGGGTTACATAATACTCATCCCCTTTTAGATGTATTCTCTCTTCATTTGCGAAGAATGGGGGATCCCTTCTTTGAGTCAATAGTCCTTCGGTTTGACACCCCAATCTTTTCACATTCCATAATCCACATATGCCTTCATGGCATAATTTTACCATCTCACTCACATGGTTTTCCAACATGCAGTGCAACTGAGATATTATCAAAATTTACAATGGCGTTTCACCCAAAACCCATTTCCAAAGCATGGGATCCTTCCCAGGGATTTTGGCTTCTGCAAGCCATCACACATGGTCTTCCTGCAATGTGTATTCCTGACACACTCCTCAAATAGCCAAACAGTCAGTGTCTTTTTAACAATAAAATTAAAATATGATTGTGTCTTAACCAATCAATGGCATTAATCATTTGTAATTATGTCTACCATAGAAATTGATTTGCTTAGCCATGAGGCTATCCTCATATTGTTTGGCTCTCGTAAGTGGTATCACTCTGTCTAGTATGGTTTTACACTTTCTACCATACATGAACATCCACCTACAACATGCCCTCCTGACACAATTTTATATAAGCCAAATAGTCATTAGCAATTATTAGCAAAATTTCAAATTTGAAATTTACAAATTTGTTTTCCTACAAAAATTAGATTTGTAACCATGAGATTATTCTCGTAAACTTAAATCAAAAAAATTTCAGATTTGTTTCATGTAGAAATCATATTTGTGAACCATGAGATCCTTCTCACAATATTTGGCCTTTGCACATGGTAGGTCCTGGTATTTACTATGGACTTATCCACATGGCCATGCCCAAGACAATCTACCTGGAATCTGAAAATTTAAGTCAATCCAAGCACTTGGTGAGTTTTTCATTTTCATGCATATATATATACATGTGTGTGTGTGTGTGTGTGTGTGTGTGTGTGTGTATGTATGTATACATGCATATATACATGTATATATGTATGTATGTATATATACATATTTTACTGTGATAATGATGCATATAAAGTAAATATATGTATATATATATTTTATATGCATCATTATCACAGTAAAATTGCAAGACACGGTCACATTATCCCTGCAATTTAAATCAAAGTCTAATATTCATTACTTTGCAACCATATTCCTTTTATGCAACTCTGTCCCTTCAACAGAACACTCTGGTAGACCATCAAACACGACTCCCTTCTTCATGCAATCCTTCTCCTGCATTCTCAACAGCTCATGAAATGATCTCATAATTGCCAACAATTCATCATTTCATCTATTATCTAATTGCAATGAAACATGAATAATACAACCATGCATTCACACAATGCATCTCAACATGTGCACCTACACCTATGCATGCACATTTACATCACTCACATAATATTTTCATGTGCATTCACTCAATGCAACCAGAATATTTGTAAAACCTCTTAATGCATATCCACTCAATGCCACCTTGCACTGATTCATGAAATACTGTCATGCCATTCATCCTATCATAACAGGGCCATAAGTCCCTACTTGCTTTGGTTATTAAACTCATAACCAACATACACAAATGGCATGATATAATTTCATATGAATGCATTGAGGTTTCTAAGCAAGTATAGGGTGTAAGACTCCTTACCTTCACTTACCCACACCTCACCATACTCGGTAGGATGACATTCACATAAAATGCATTCAACCTTACGTGCATACCATTCTATGATTACAAAATATGGTTCAAGGGATTCTTACCCACTCCCCTTTCAACACTTGTACAATTAACATGATTAACCGTTACATACATGGCTCCCATTAGCATTTTTGATGTACCTAATCCGTTGGTCTCTTACCAAGGACTACACCATCCTTCCACCAACCCCATGATCACAGATTTGTTGCACAATCCTTTCTTTATAAGGTTGTTGGTCACATGAAACAACATATTCAACATCTTTATCCATGCTTCGATTGTCTTTGGTCCCACAACCAATGTGAACACCACTAATTATTAACAACCATACTAATGATCATAAGTGGCTCATTGCATATGTAAAACTTCACTATTTTACCAATATGCAATATCATATACATGCACAAACACCTTCATATGCACTATGCAATATCTATTAATGTTCTAACTAGTGCATATTCACTTCGTCTATCTGATCTCTTGCATTTTCAACATTCCTATGCCATAGTTTTAGGTTTGTAAAACTCGTAGAATATAAATACAATAACAAGAAACCACTTATACTATGAAACGAGAACTTGACACAGTTCTCATTTTTCTCTCTCCTAATTTTAGTAGCTATTTTTAGCTCCGTTTCAAAAAGGGGTGATGCCAGTATCACACATTTTCATTTTGAGGCATTTTTGGGGGCCTTTGAATTATCTTTATCGTAAAATATTTTTAATTTCTATTTTCAAGTGTGTTTTAGAAATTTAACAAAATAACATACATTTTTAAGCAATTTATAATGAAAAACATATACATTTTGCAATTTTTTTTCTATAAAATAAGACATTTTTATGGACAAAATAAGACATTTTTTCTATAAAATAAAGACATTTAAAACCATTATCAATCAATTTTAAGAGTTTTTTTGTATAAAAATGATACTATTTCGTATTGTTTTCCGAAAAGTGTCGATTCACATTAATTCAAGAAAAACTATACAAATTATTTGTAAAAAACATATTTCAAACATTATATATAGAAATTTTATTTCTAAAATAAAGTTTGAAAGTCAAAACATTACTAATATATCTTATCAAAAAATTGTCAAATTTAACATTTTCTTGAAGACATGAAACTAATCAACAATATCATGCAGGCAACATTCTTCATCGAAATTGGAATTTTCTCGAGCTTGGCTTTCTTTAGGGACATCAATGTCCTCTTCCATTGGGTCTTCTATGTCTGCAAGATGCCCAAAGTGCTCCTTTCTAAACACCCCTCATTAGGCCTATATTTTTTTCCTTGCCACAATTGCTTATTCCTTTGATATGACTTATAAAATCCATCTAGTACTTCAATTTCCTCTTATTTGTATTTTTCTTAAACTTCATATATGTAAAATTAAAGATCACCATATTGCTAATTTGATTATCTTCTCTATATTTATTCCCTAAAGGCTGAACCACCACCAATACATACAATGTATTGAAAGCTAGTAATACTTCACTTGGTTATAATTATGCATTCTACTTGAAAATTGTTTTTCCTCCCACTT
The DNA here is from genome assembly GCA_027924585.1 of Larix kaempferi. Classification (NCBI taxonomy): domain Eukaryota; kingdom Viridiplantae; phylum Streptophyta; class Pinopsida; order Pinales; family Pinaceae; genus Larix; species Larix kaempferi. The sequence continues at coordinate 6,691,566 of BSBM01000125.1, read as the reverse complement.
GGTCGAGAACTACATACATAGATTATACCTATCTATTTCCTCCTTAATGTTTCCTATGCCAATGAAGAGATTACCTTTATGCTCTATTAGTTAACCTGTATATGAGAATATATAACTAAATCTCTTTTAATACTTTCATTAGTACTACTCATACTAGAAGCACTGTACCATAATATATAACTAAATCTCTTTTAATACTTTGATTCGTAATACTTATACTAGAAGCACTACCATAGAGACTACCATTGATAACTTTTACCAATTTATTTTCAAATGCAAATGCCTAATAATATTTTTTGACCGTACATTAAGCTTCAATTAGTTGAATGAGGTAATTAGATTTACATAGAATTTAGAAAATATAAGATATGAAGCATTTGTGGATTTTCTTAATTTTATGATCCCTCTAATTAGCAATGTCCAAGAGACAAACTTCATAGATGTATGTTGAAGGAATAAACTTGAGGGTTGTAAAGAATAATTGAGATAAATGAAATGTTGAAAGGTGTAGTTCCCTCTTCTAATTTTAGTTTATTAACTAATGTGTTTTTTATTATTATCTAAAGTCATTTTTGCGATAAAAATGATGAGTTGATTGACAAATACACCTTTAGCTAATGTGATATAAACCTTGATTTGGTTTAGTTTTATCATTACTTAATAGATATGATATTTAATGGTATGAGATGATTGGATTCCGATATGAGATGGGATGACCTATTGCGGTCTCTGAATATTTTGACATGTATTTCAATATTGATATATGTACATGCCTTATTCCTCCTCCCATTGGATCATCACCTGCAGATTATTCCCAGTTGCACTACATCTAATTAGTAATATTAAACTACTTATTAAAAGGAACAAGTTAAACTTATATATGCGGTATAGCTATTGATTGGAGACCCCTCCTAGGGTGGTTGCATATCTAAATCAATATGCTCATATGTAACCAAGAATGTCTTATGAACCAATGGAGAACTTATTTCTCCGGCTATATTTGAAAGGAGGCAAAAGGATTCATTCCAAAGAAACCATGAGAGTGTGTGTGATTGAGTGCTTTATTGGAAGTCTCGAGTGGTTAAAGCTTTTAAACATTTGGATTTTTGTTAGTATTGTAATTGCCTAGTTGTCACGAATTAAACTTTCATATATTCACACCTTGTAATGGTTTACAAATCCTTAATAAAAACTTAAATTCTATCACCCAAAATCATTTGAGCAAAATTTCTTCCATGATTGACCAAATTCTTCGAAGTTTGCATGGAATAATCCTGAGAATGAGGTTCTAAAACTATGTGATCGTCATTCCCACTATGGAATTTTTGTGGAAAGATATAATTTTGGAATTTGGACGGACCCACTACAAAGTGTCTTAATATGTCGGCTTCCACGATCTCATGGACTGAATAATTAGTTGCCATGCTTTCACTTTCTCTTCCGTTTCCGGATGGAAATACGGTTCGTGTTTAGACAGAATAACAATATATTCAAACAACTTTCTTTTCTTATGCATCTCGATATTCTGGAAAATGGTGTTCACGGGATTTTGGCGTTATTATAATTTGGATAAAATTCCCAACACTAATATGTAATATGTCTCAACAACCCTAACATGTATTGGGGCATTGAACTAGAGAAATTGTCTTAGCAGTAAATGAAAATAAATCCAATGATTTAAGCTTTATGAGTTCCTGATTCTCGTTTCTTATTGTAGACAACAAAATTTTATAACAGAAACATAAATTTCCTGAACTAACGTTACCTGCAAATAGTCTTAAAATGCTTCATTACCATGATGGGATTCTGTAAATTCTCGGCATGCCAGATCAGTTATAATAAATGAAAGCTTTGACAGGCCATTGGAACCATTGGAAGAAGCACTCCACGACCTAAATTTTTCTTCAAATTCAGCCATTAATGGATAACAGGAACTTGCAAGGACTGAGAGCCGCACAGCGCCAGGGTCAACGATTGCTCCGCTCACTTGGGCGCCAAAGGGCCGTCCCTCATAGGCGACGCGATTCTCAGCATCGCCCCGCCAGTGAGGGGCGGCCCTTTGGCGCCCAAGTGAGCAGAGCTCTGCTCACAAGAGAAGGGAAGGAAAACTTGATGCTCTTCATCAAAGTTGAACAATCTGATCGCGATGCAGTGAAGGAAAACTTGACGCTCTTCAACAAAGTTGAACAATCTGATAGCAAGTATGTCATTTGTTTTGGGAACTGGAGCTCGATCTCAGTGGCATCTATTCGACTGGTTGGTTTAGAATTGGTTGATTATATAAGAAAAAATCACCAAGCCCTAGAAGCAAGCACGACAATATGCCTATAGTAAACCCCAATATACCGATAGTCCTCGGCTTAATTGAATTGAGTAGATACCCTATTTTTGAAATCACTACTGCCAGTATTCATCTGAAATACGACATTCAACTGGATTCGAACTTTGTATTGTGACCTTGAAAATTACTATTAATTTCAATTAGGAGATTTAGCTAAATGATGGATCCATCCCGGTAATATTCATATCTGATGCTAGATGCAAAGTCTTTAGAACCCAAGATGGCAGTATGAAAAAGTAGACCGTTTACTCACGTAATGTGACTAGAGAATTGAAAAAGAAAATAGACCTGCTAAGATACCCTAATAAAATGATCTATTTTTTTTAATGTTACATTGTTCTTGACAATGAAAGGTAAGGGAGTAAAAATTGGTCAGAAGAGGGTCTGGGTTCAAGTCATATCATATCATCATATTCATACATGAGGGTAGTGGTTCCATTCCCATACCTTTCGATCCTCAGACCCGTCAACGCTCCACAATGTAGATGCCTTCACACTATAAGGAAGGCCTCTAGGATAGCTAAAGAACCGTCAAAGCTTATACAAACCATGGCGTCTGCTCAGAAGTTATACACATAAGTAACTCTCTATTGTCAAGAGAGATCCGCTCACTTCCGCAGAAGTTATACACATAAGTAACTCTCTATTGTCAAGTGACCAGAAGTGAGCGGAGCTCCACTCACTTGGGAGCCAAAGGGCCGCCCCTCACGGGCAGCGCGATGCTGAGAATCACGCCGCTTGCGAGGGGTGGCCCTTTGGCACCTAAGTGAGCGGAGCAATCACTGATCCCGGCACTGTGCAGCCCTCAGTGCTTGCCAATTCCTATTATCCATTAATTGCTGAATCTGAAGAGAAATTTAGGTCGTGGAGTGCTTCTGCCAATGGTTCCAATGGCCTGTCAGAGCTTCCGTTTAGTATAATTGATCTAGCATGCCGAGAATTTACAGAATCCCGTCGTGGTAATGAAGCATTTTTGGACTATTTGCAAGTAACGTTAGTTCAGGAAATTTATGTTTCTGTTAATAAATTCTCTTGTTGACACTAAAAAATGAGAATCAGTAACTCGTAAAGCTTAAATCATTGATCATTAGGCTGACAATTTCTCTAGTTCAACGCCCCAATATGCATATAGTTTTCCTGTTTTTTTGCTCCATGCTTAGAACTCATGTGTAAGGAAAGGTAAGTCGGGAGCATTTAAAATTCAAAGGGAAATTATTAAGCTACAGATGGCGAAAAGTTACCTGTTTCAGAAGGCATTAACCTACAGTGCAAGCTTAAAGATGGGTGAGTGGGATGCCCCGATTGGACTACCTATCCGGTTATCCAAATAACCGCGAAGTAGTTGACCAGATGTTGTGTGATGCTGGCATGCAGGATGGTACAATTTCTGTTTTTTGTTAGAGTAAATTAAAATAATAACTAGCAAATCAAGTTGTTCTTGATCTCTTGGAAGTTTACATCAACCTTTTTAAAAGGTCATTTATTTATATTTTATGCAAATTGTAATGGTAACTTTTTTATTTAAAAATTAAATTTTATACTAAGATCATGACGTGGAGGGCATTGCCATATAATTGGTTAAGAAGATGAGGTTGTTGATTGATTCACTGTCACCCCTAAGTTAAGTTACGTAGATGTGTTAAAATTATAAATTTAATTTAGAATCACTTAAATGGTTATATGCTAGTATTATAAACTTAATTACATTGTTTACTTATTTTTCATGCATGCCATTAACAAGCTGAAACTTCCATATAAAGTCATGAGACTTTTTTTTGTTTTTCTTAAATTTGTAGGATGTATATGTATATTTATTTTTGGTCAAAGATAGAGGCTAAGAATCTTTTGAGATAATTATTTGAAGAATCATATGCTTGTTATAATTATATTTTTTGGATTTGAGACTTATGATAAGACTCTCTTAAGATTAGGATTTTAAGTTCTAATCATATGTAATTTTTCTTTATGCTTAGAAGCATTTAAAAAATGCAATATATACTCACTACCATGTCATTTAAATGCCAGCCATCAACCATTTCATTTAAACCGAAAAAAATTCATTGTACAATTATATTAAAATTAATCCTACAATCAGACCACTATAAGTAGCGCTGGATAACTTCAATTCTATACGACGTACATAGGATGAGGCAGTTTCAATTCCCGAACTCAAGTGTCATTGGTTGGTTTATATGCCCTACCGTCTGTTGACGTATGGAATGGAAAAATAGCCTTCAATCTCCTACAAACGTATGGTTATATATATTGGAACATTTGTAGCAACTCTGGAGTCAATGAAATGTCATTTTTGTATTGTTCATATGAAACTTCAATTAGCTTTGGTAGTGTCTTTTCATGAACATGTTGCCTTAGAGTGTAGCTACTATATTTATCTTCATTTTTCTATTATGTAGTGAACACTATGATTGTAAGATAACATTGTTTTTTTTAGCATTTAACATAGTAGCATAGATCATTAGGTTGTAAAGAAGTTGCAAGAATGATATAGTTGCAGTTACTACAAAAATGTTCAAATAGAGGTGTATAAACAATTTTGATTTCTAGAATCCTTTGCACTTGCAATATAAAATAGGTGTATTTATTTAGTTTCTTTTGTATAGATTGTAAAAAATGAATCAAAGCACATAGAATTGGAAAACTTGTATGTTTGTCAGAAAAGAAAGCAACAACAAAGTACTAACAGTATCTAACATTTAATCTTTTAAAAAAAATGAGCATCGAGTGAAATTACTTTCTTGGAGATTGGACTATGAAAGACATTGCCAGTTTTCCAGCTCACACTTAGAGGTTCAAAAAAAGTGGGCATTCCAAGACATAGGTTTCCAAATCCATTTGTGCTTTAGATAAATACATGAGTATGGATCTTGAGCTAAGTTGATATTGGACTTAAAAGGAATAAATATTTAAAAACCTAGTCCACTTATAATTGAGACCCATAAATATTATGTTTGTTTTCATTATATACTAATCGATAGTTTGCATTTGGACTTGCATATATTTTGTTAGAAAAAAATTCTTGAGGAACATGTTTGAAAGGGTCAATAGTGAAGGAATATAGAAGATGCAAATGAAAACATACTCATAATTGAAACAATACTCACAATTGCAGTTTCGTATGTAGACTCTTCATATTTTATGTTCAATTCATATATACTATTGTTTTGTCGACAACTTGTTACAATTGCAGCAATGGAACCAACACAATATCGGTTTTTAGTTACTCGTAAACTGTGTATTGTAGTATTCAATGCTAGTATAAGATGATAACAAACAAGTGGCATATTCTCGACAATTGTCTTTCCAATAAGATGTATACAAAATTCCACATCTCCTCTTTCATAGACAATTTTCTATTTAAGTGCAAAATTTGTGATATGTACACTTGAGCCACATAAGAACTATGGCATAAGGAATCCTATGAGGTCATTTGCAATGGTAATATTATTGAAATTGAGTAATAGTATATGGATTTAACAATAGGAAGCTCATTTAATTTCAAATACCAGGAACCCAAGTTTAAATTCTAACGCTGAAAACCTTGCTTTGCTCTCACGGGTTGTTAGTCTTTTTAACTGTGGAAATTTCTTTGTCAACTCAAAGCCTAGCGGAGAAGTAGTTTGGAGACTAGAATGGAGTTAAAAAAAATCAAAGTAGCGACTTATCAATGCCATGAATTTCTTTATCATCCTAAACTAAATTTTTAATATATAGTTTAGTTTAGGGGTTGGGGTAGTTTTTAATGTTTTAATATAAAGTTTAGGGGGGTTGGGGGTAATTTTAATGTTTTTATTTTTAATATATAGTTTAGGGGGGTTGGGGGTAGTTTTAATGCTTTTTTTTAAAAATTTTCACATGGATGAATTTGAATAATTTCACATGAAGCATTTTAGATGTTTTTTATTAGTATGATGTTTGTAACTGAAACTCTAAATGAGTTTTTGAATATTTATATGAATCATTTGTTCTTGTATGGTCTAATATATTATTTCATTATGAATCACATCATAATTTCATTGGTTTTATATGGTTAGAGTGGTGAAATTATTTATGAATTTTTTTTTTTATTTAATATGCAAGTTTCAAAAAAATTGTAATTTATCTCTTGCAGAAAAAAAAAAAACTTTTTCCAATTTAGGGGGTGATTTTAAAGTTTTTGTAAACAATAGTATGGGATGTTTAGGCCATTGCTCTATTTTTTACCAAAAAAAAAATCGTCTATACTGGTATCAACACTTTTCTATTTGGGGGGTGTTTTTTTTGCAAAAATCATTGTTTTTATGTATAGAGTTCTCGTTCATAGTATAAAGTTCTCGTTTCATAGTATAAGTGGTTAAGAGAAGAGTTAAGGAATTCTCCCTTTCCAATCTCTCATCATAGCATGAAATTTCCTCTTCCACATCATAGCTAATTCAAATTCATGGCCTCTCTTGCTCCAATTGTTTTCAAAAATTATGGTCAAGTCCAACTTGACCTTTCTTGGACTTCCCTCCACTTATGAGCACTGATTCACACATGGGATGCCTCATTGCATTCTTAAAAGTACCAAACTAATTTCCATGCATTATGGAGACAATCCATATTTACAATTTCTGTCTGCCACAAAACTTTCTCACACTCAACGACATATGAGGGAGGACGACAGGGATTAAGGGGGCTTGCCCCCTTGTGGATTCCGCCACAACAAGGCGGGTCAAGGGCAGCGCCCTCATTTTTTTTTGGTAAATCCTTCGATTTTGTGCAATCTAGCGCATAAGATCGACTGCATTTTTCGATTTCGGTCACCCAAAATCGGCTGTGAAAAATGTTGCTTTTCCTCTGATCTGCGCCCTTCAAATGCCACCCGCATTGCCTTACCACGGTTAGTGATAAGCGGTTTCAGGGTCCCAGAAGAGCAGTTCCCTAAAACTGATTTTATGTGCCTAAATGCACGAGAGAGCGACACGTGGCTGGGGTGGTTTTCTTTCAGGGCCGTGAAAATGAATTAACCTCCCTGCATCTTCATGGCCCTTAATCAATCTCAGTCGTTGATCAAATCTATGCAATTCCCAATACTGAAATGATCGCCACGGGTCCCATTACCCCTGTCACCTAGGCACATCATGTCTAGAACCAACATAACATCACTGCTTGTTGGCCGAAATCGGTTTTCGGGTCTGCAGAGAGCGGTTTCCTGGACCTGCTTTTGCGAGCCTGAATGTACGAGAGAGCGACACATCATCTAGCAGTTTACCGCTTCAGGGAAGTGTTTCTTTGTTATCCTTCATTCATGTTCAAGGCCCTGAGACACTGTGATCCGTTGATTAGATCTGCACGATCTCCAAAAACTGACATGACTTACGAGGGTCCCATCCCTTCTGACATTTCTTCCTGTCACATCTCCCCACATCACATCAGTTCCCTGTTGGACCCAAAAGTTGGTTTCAGTCTCCGGAAGAAGCAGTTTCTCGAAACCACTTTTACGTTCCTAAATGCACCAGAGGATGACACGTGGATGGGGTGGTTTTCATTCAGGGCCATAAAAACAAAATAAATTCCATGCACTTTCAAGGATCTAAACCATTCTTTGCCATCGATCTGCCTTGCTGCTCAACAACCAGATCTTCTCCGCCTTCACACTCCATCCTTTACGGTCACCTGCACATACATAGATCTGATGTGGCTGGTCCACATCACACCCTCTGCCCATGTAGCTCCTCCACATCACCCTGCCACCTGACACTAGTGGGCCCAACTAAATTTTCCCAATTTTCAAAATTTCGGATTTAGCAAGGTTTTGATTGGGCAGTAAGGGGAAAGTTTAGAAATTGATTTCAACTTTTTTTTTAATAACAAAAATGGGTAAATATATTAAATAAAAGAATGGCCGTGGCAGAGAGCCAAAATCGGAAAGATACAATTGTAGCTAGGGTTTTACCCCTAGCTTGTGCAAATGAGCACCTACTAAGGAGAAGGGACTCCTTAGTAGCAGTTCAGTAAATGGAAATAATTAAGCTAAAACAGAAATGTAAACTACTCTAAAACATGTGCATGAAACATAAACAACAAATTTAAATAATGGATTTTGTATTGATATTACCTCCAATGTGGAGGTTGATGAAGCCCTTGCAATGTCCAAGAGGGTTGCTCCAAGCTCCAATGTGCTCCTTCTCTTTCTCCAATGGTGGAAATGGGCCAAAAGGGGCTCTCAAGGTGAAAGTGGCTCAATGGTGAGCCAGGGTTTCAAGAGAGATTTTGGCAGAGTAAGGGTGCTTATGATTGTGGATGTGAAATAAGGAATCTCCATCACCTATTTATAGTTTTTTGGTGGTGGAGTGCTGACCCATGGTTTTGGGAACCATATGGTTTAGGGCAGCTGTATAGGGTTTTTTCCTCTTTTTCCTCATTATTTTATATTTTTTATTCCCTTTTTAGGGGATTTTTGCTATTTTAGAGGAATTTTGGATATTTTTGGAGGAAAAAGGGGTTTTTTTAGCCTTTTTGAGGCTATTTTGATGGTTTTGTGGCCTTTTGGAGGCTTTTTAGTGGGATTTTTTGGGTTTTTAAGGGAAAATGGTAGGAAAATGGACAAATGAGCCATGTAATGTGGTAGATGAGGTGGTGAACACTTTTTGGGTGTTAACAGATTGCCCCCTGATGTGCGAGGGCAGGAGCTCATCGTATGGCCGATGGACATCATAAGTCATGAGTGGTTTTCCTGGGGTGTGAAGAGAAGAGAAGAAACAAACTGAAGCCTGAAACAACGATCCCGAACAAACTGCAAGAACTAAAAGTACATAACCTCAATAATGGATGAGGAATCATCTGATCATATGGACGAGGCGGGCATACCCATGCTCGTATCAGGATATAACATAAAAATAACAATGGGGTCCAAAAAATGGGGACCGAAAATATACATGACCTCAAATACTGACTGAGGAATAATCTCAATATATGGATGAGGCGGGCATACCCATGCTCGTATCAAGATACATGAACAGAACTATAAGGCCCAAAAAGGGGGACCTGTAAGATACATAGATAACCACTGTATACATCATAAGAGTCCAGAGGGGGCATCAAATCTGGGACATACTGCTAGGTGGACCATGTGTGAACTGAAGAACTGGTGCACTAGAATATCAACAGTGCTGCTGAGTGTGGTACTAGGGGAACTGATGAGCTGCTAGATCATAATGACCGGGAGCAATAACCTCGATGGTACACTGAACTGGAACTGAAATGGGTACTCAAGGAAGCATAAAACTGGATGGCTTCCGAATACAATCGCCAACGCAGCCCGGACATCCAGGGGAACATATAACTGGGCGTTCCGAAGTGACTCACCAATGTGCTAGAGTCGGGGGAAATCCGGGGTCTTCGACTAAAAACTGAAGGGATATAACCCTACGCGATTCTCGACGATGCGATCAAGGTGTTGAAGTCGAGCATGTGAGAAACAACCACTCGGAGAGGCAATGATGACTCCTCTCAGAATGATCCGTAGGCACTTACCATAGATGGTGATGAGTCCAAGGCGTAGGGACCTCTGGGCCTATCCTCTGGAATAGAGGGGTTGTCGTCGACAGAGGGAGACCTGCAACTATCAAGGCAATGATGTTTCCTTGACAGGAGCACGAGGTGGAGAACCGAAATGTGATAGTACTGATGGCAGGACTGACAAACTGTGGGGGGACAACTGGGCAAGCAGAGTGGGTGGACTCAAACTTCCTTTGTTCAGAGTATGATAATGGGGATGATCGGGCAGCATATGAAACTGACTGAGGGGAAAGGGATCATAGCTGTAATGGATCTGGGAGGATAACTGGGCTGAGGGAGACTCAAGCTGGGGTAAAATGGCAGGAGACTGCAGAATACTCTGAACAAAGGCGACCTGATTGGGGGTGCTGCCGAGATGATCGATCATAGTGCCAGGAGGCATGGGAGGGTACTTCTTCATGGGTTAAGGAACTAGAAGAAGTGTGTGTAAAATGATACTGTCGTGTGGATTTATACGAGCCCAGGACATTTCATGCTCGTGGTTGCTTTCAATTTTAAGGAGTCTGAAAGCGATAAGAAAACTCTGAAGTAATGAAATGGTACTATCGTGTGGATTTAACGAGCCCAGGACAGTTCATGCTCGTGGTTGCTTTCAATTTTAGAGAGTCTGAAAGCAAATAAGAAGACTCCAGGGGGTTGCTTTTTCGTATGTTTAGTCTCCAAGGCCCAAAGAAGCATAAAAGGATGCAATGAAGAACTCTTCTAGCCGGTGTGACTAGAGTATTCCTTTTTCGTAATTAGTCTACCAGGTCCGGAAAAGGGTTAAACTTATACCAGATAGACGCCCTTTCAGGTACTTTAACGAGCATGAAAGGAAGCAAGATTGCTCGGCGATCTTTTCATTGTTTTAGGAGTCAGAAAAGAGCTTAACGGAAACTCCCTAAGTGCCTTTTTCGTAAGGGACTTGTCCGGCCCGAAAAAGGGATAAAATTATACCGAACAAAAGGAATGGCCAGGCAAGGAGGAAGTGTTCAACCAAGGATCAGTAATGATGACCAAGAACGAGAGTAGTGGGGAACACTGGTGGGACTCCTTGCGGGGTGAATGAAATGGTGGCAAAATAACGAAACATTTGTAGTATGACAGGAGTGAATGGCTCATGTAAAAGTATGGAACAATCCGATGGCGGCCGATGTGGCGCGCAAACCGAGGCAGTAAGGTGTCGGGACACAATGTTGAAATTGTACCAAGTGAGAGCGAGAAATTATCTCAAGCATCATCACAAGCTCGGAAAAATGAATCCGGCCATATAAAGAGTGTCAAAAATAGGTAACGGCCGATGTGGCACGTACACCGAGGCGACGGGGGTGTTCTGGAAAAATACCCGAAAAATCGGGGGGTGAGAGCGAGAAATGATCTCAAGCACTATCATCGGCTCAGAAAAATGAATCCGATGATATAAAATATGTGAAAAACGGAGAACGACCGATGTGGCACGCAAACCGAGGCGACTAATGGCGTCTGAAAAATGGGAAAAAAATGATGGGGAAAAAATAATGCAACGAGGTGACCATCATGACAGTCTCGTCGTGCTGATTCCAGTGGTGGAAACGGTTCGAAAAACGGACTCCGTATGGGGTCAGAATGGCCAAAATAAGAAAAAGTCAACTGACTATAAATAGTGAGTGGGTCCAACATGACATGTGTCATTTGTACTATTTGACTTTGACTTGTGATCAGAGTGGACCAGAGCTGAGGTGGCATTTCTGGACGATCCGACCGGTCGATTTCAGATCCGGGAGATACAGGTATTCCGTCAAACTCATACCTGCATGTTTTTTAGGGTCGGGGGTTGGGTAGTGGGTCCCAGGGTTATTTGTACGGTCCACGTGGGGTGGACCGCGGGTTAGGGGGATGAAACCGCGGTTGGCAACCGCGAGTTTCAGGGTGAACCACGTGGTTGGGGACCGCGTGTTGCTCGACTGGATACGCGGTCTAGTACCGCGTGTTCCAGGGAGGAACACGCGGTGCCAAACCGCGGGGTTAGGTCGAACAGACGCGGTTAAGGACCGCGAGTGTAGGCCTGACAGCCGCGGTCTGAAACCGCGGCAGGAAGCCCTAAAGCCGCGGTTTTGGGCCGAGCTATGAGGGTCTTCCGGGGGGAGGGGAAGGGCTTATTTATTTGACATGAGTCTGATGAGTCTACTTTGTGTGATTGACAGGATGCCGCAGGTGCTATGGAGAGAGCGGGAGATCCCTGATGAGATCGTGGCCGTGATCCAAGGGGATCGCCATGTGCGATCTATGCTGGGACTGTGCAGACTACTGAAGTTTGCACAGATGCCCATGATACGGTCAGCAGCATTGCTGCTGAACCGGCTGATCAGCTTCTGGGAGCCGGACATACAAGCTTTCCGAGTACAGGGTGAGAGGGTGGACCTCACCCTGACTGATGTATACTTTCTGACGGGGTTTCCCTGTCTAGGCAAGGTGGCAGACACACAGCCGCGGGTCACTGCGGACGTAGACATGGAGGACATGCTGGAGAGATACTGTGGTCCCGAGGCGAGGGTGCATAGGAATGCACTCCTGGTGAGGGACCTACAGGAGCCATCAGTGCAAGCCATGGTGGCATGTGTGGTACGAGTATTGGGGTCCCAGTCACCTGATAAGGTGTCAGGGGGCCAGATGCAGATGATAGAGCGCGTACTGGATGGGGTGTATTACGCGTGGGGCCAAATGTTCCTGACCTGCGTTCAATGGCAGCTGACAACAGCGAAGGAAGCTGGCAAGGGATTTTGCTATGGTTCCTTCTTGTGTGCCTTCTTTATGGAGAGGGTACCCACACTGCGGCCGCGGGTGCCGGTCAGAGCAGGAGGTTTGAGGGAGCTGCGGATGGTGCGGTGGGGCGAGATGATGCGTCGCCGTGGTGGCGGCGACGTGGGTAGGTATTTTACGCAGGAGTTGTACCTACAGTGGCTCCAGATGCCATTGACACTGGACGACTTCCTGTATAGGGACATGGACTACACGGGAGATCCAGAGGCGCCACGAGCACCAGGACAGGCATGGGGACCCGATGGTACGTATGTTTTGGCTTTCATATTATGGATGTCAAGTTTTATTTATATGATAGTAGATTGATATACTGTGACTGACATATGGGTGATCTTGCAGATGTGGGCCCGAGGCCGCCTCCAGGACATGTGGCACGGAGGGGGATTGTGGCCATTCCAGCTCTGCCTGGGCGAGGGGAGGTCCGTTGCCGCGATGCGGAGGGGACACTGGAGTCGGTACGGGCACTACTAGATCGTTTGCTGATAGGGGTGACCGACGAGGGATGGCGGGATGTCGATCCGGACGTGGTTCAGGATTGCATGAGGGCACCCTGAGAGTTCAGATCCATAGCGATCCGGGGTGGCGATCTTGGTGGACCGAGCACGGGTACAGGAGCCCTAGGAGATGAGGACTTGCCAGAGGAGGAGCGAGGGGAGGACTCAGAGGCAGCCGATGCAGGCAGTGATGCAGGATACGACTCTCATCAGGGAGTGCAAGGGAGTCCCCCCCGAGTTTTGTAGCTACGGCATGTATTTTGATGAGGCTTTAGGGATGTATAGCCATTTTTTGTATAGCTGAGTACAGGGGTACTCAGGACATGTATAGCACTGAACATGTATTTTTTGATATATATATATATGCATGTGGATGCACCTTTTTGTATGATGTTGTTTTAGTTGTACGCACGTGGATGCGCTTTATGATTTGTGATATGTTTACATTGCACGTGGATGCAAGTAGGCTAGGATGTTAGGCACGTGGATGCCCCTTGTGTATTTTATGTGATGCAACATGATGTATGTATGATTAGGCACGTGGATGCCCCTATGGATATGAATGTGGGTTATGTACATGGATGCAAATGTTGATGCGATGCAATCTTTTTGGGTTTTTATATATTTTTATGAGATGTTATGGGATGATGATGCATGATGTTACATGGTGTGATTGATATGCCAATCTAGGATGTTGTTTGCCATTTGATCTGCGACACTATTTTGGGCTCTTGGGACATGTGTGAATGTTATGGATTCAAACTGTCGACTGAGTTGTTTTGCGCGCAGGAATTTTTTAAAAAGGCAGGGATCACGCACCTGGTAGCAGTTGTTGAGCTGGGAGACAAGTAGCTGGGAGTCAAGGAACACATGAAGGTGACATATGCCCATCTGGAGGGTAGCAGTCAGGAGACCGGTCACAGCATCATACTTTTCCTGGTTATTGGTAGCAGCGCCTATACATATTCCGTCAAGGTGAATCATCTCGTTGGAAGGGGAGTACAAGACCCATGCTACAGAAGCCAGGTTGGGAGACCAGCGGCTTGCGCCATCAGCGAAGCCAGTGTAACAAGGTGGAAGATGGTCCATCTGTGATCATGCAGAAATGATGAATGTAAGATGATGGTAAAAAAGGTGAAAAACAAAAAGAGAGCAAACTATACAATGCGGACCAATGAGGTCGCGGTTTCATTTATGGGTAAAAACGCTTAAGATACAACCCATTACGGGGGTTGCGCAAAGGATGGCCTTCGGAGTCGGCTAAGATGTATGCCCCCTTGCCGAGGCAGGTCTGCACGATGTAAGGGCCTTGCCACATGGATTCAAACTTCCCTTTGCCAGTTTTGTCATGGGCTTGGTCATAGGCAAGGACGAGGTCCCCTTCATGGAAAGTTCGAGGGTGAACATGTTTGTCATAACCGGCTTTGGAGCGGTTCTTGGCAGCTTCGATGTTCTGGAGAGTGGCACGACAGTCTTCATCAGCTTGTTCAAGTGTCAGCAAACGCTGCTCGAGTGGGGAGGTGTCGGGGAGAAGCTCAACGGCGATATGTAAGGCAGGAATCTGACACTCGATGGGGAGGACAGACTCTACACCGTGAACTAGATGAAATGGGGTAAAACCAGTGGCGGTCTTAGTGGATGTACGATAAGCCCATAAGGCAGGGAACAGCATGTGGTGCCAATTGGACTTATGCTTGTCAACAGTTCGTTGAAGGATGGTTTTGAGGATTTTGTTAATGGCCTTTACTTGGCCATTCCCTTGGGGGTAGTAAGCAGAGGAAAATTGGTGTTCAAATTTGAGGAGGGTGGATAACTCACGCCAGACGGCATCTTCGAAGTGTAAACCATGGTCTGAGACCAACTGTTTAGGGACCCCGAATCGAGTGATAACATGGTTGAAAAAGAAATGGGCAGCAGTGTCAGCGGTACAATTGAAGGTAGGCATGGCTTCCGCCCATTCGGTGAAGTAATCAACGGTGACAATGATATACTTGTGACCATTGGCAGACGGGGGTCTACACTCCATGAAGTCAATGGCCCACTTACAAAAGGGACCAACGGTAATGACTAGGTGTAACGGAGCAAGTGGTGTCCTAGCCTTGGGGGCAAAAAGTTGACAGTTATGGCAATGCTTGACCGCAGTGATGCAGTCGGTGAAAAGTGTGGGCCAGAAGTATTCGGCGCGGACAACCTTTTAGGCAGTGGCCATCCCTGAGAAATGGCCTACGCAGGCACCGCTATGACAGTCATTAAGGACGTGTTCAGCTTCCTCGTGTGTAAGGCAACGACGAAGAATGGTGTCAACCCCTCGCCGGTAAAGGACATCGCCTAAGAGGAGATATCGAGAGGCCTGGTGACGGATGCGACGGCGTCCATTATGGGTGACTTTGGGTCTGAACTTCTGCGTGCACAGGTATAACAAAATATCACTGTACCATGGGTCATCAAACGAGATAGTGAACAGGTGATTGTCGGGTAACTCATCGGAGATTGGATTGGCCGGGAGAAGGGAAGGGAGATCAGTAATGAGCTGGGCAAGCGCGAGGGCTTTAGTGCTCTTAGGTGTTTTGAAAGTAAGGTCATATTCCTGGAGGATAATGACCCATTTGGAAACACGACCTTGCAGGAGCCGCCGGTTTAGAAGATATACCATGGGGTTAGAGTCGGTGACGACTGTGGTATGACTCATTAAGATGTAGTGTCGCAATTTTTGGACGGAAAAGACCACTGCTAGGGCGAGTCTCTCCTCATATGGGTAACGTAGGGGAGGACCAGACAAGGTCTGGCTGACGTAGTAAATGACATGTTCTTGGTGAGAGGCGTCTTCTTGAACCAAGACTCCGGACACGGCATGCTCGGATGCCGAGACATATAGGATGAAGTCCTGAGAGAAATCCAGAGGGGAGATGAGAGGGGCTTGTGTGAGAGCTTTCTTGAGGGCTTCGACTGCAGCTTCTGCTTGCTCATCCCAGACGAAGGGTATGTGGGTACGGAGCAGGCGCAAGAAACCGTGAACGATAGTGGCGTAATCAGGGACGAAGCGTCGAAGGAAATTGGGTCGCCCCTGCATACTTTGGAGCTGCCGGAGCGTGCGAGGAGAGGGAAGGTCTAAGATGGCTTGGACTTTCAGAGGATCAACAGTAATTCCTTTCTGGGAAACAATGAAACCCAACAATCGGCCTGCTGGAACGCAAAAGACACACTTGTGTGGGTTCAAGCAGATTTGATATTTGCGACAACGCAGAAAAACTTGCCGAAGGTCGTTAAGGTGGTCTGATCGTTTCCGGGAACGAGCTGTAAGGTCATCAAGGTATACTAACAGGATATGGACCAAGTCGTGAAAGCAATAGGTCATGGCCCGCTGGAAGGTGGCACCAGCATTTTTTAGACTGAAAGGCATGACGCGATAGGCAAAGGTGCCCCATGGGGTAGTAAAGGCAGTTTTGTATTGGTCTTCCTTACAGATCTGAATCTGGTTATATCCAGAAAAACCATCCATGAAGGAGAGGACTTCATGCCCCGCACACGCATCGATGAGTTGGTCAATAAATGGCGTGGGGAAGTTGTCCTTGGGACAAGCACGGTTTAAATCGCGGAAGTCAGTGCATACTCGGATGGTGCCTTGTTTTTTGTTAACGGGAACGGGATTTGAAACCCAAGTGGTATAGGCAATAGGATAAATGAACCCTACCTTGCGCAGTTTCTCGATCTCGGCTTTAACAGCTGGGAGCTTTGAGGGATGAATGGGGCACTGTTTCTGACGAACGGGGGGTACATCAGGCCATGTGTCAATGTGGTGCTCGATAATGGCGGGGTCAAGACCGGGCATTTCGGTATAGGACCAGGCAAAGACATCACGGAATTCTCGGAAGAGTTTTCGGTACTCCTCAATCTCTTGTTCACTGCAGGAAGCTCCTAAGGCAATGCATTCATTGACGCCAGGTGGGTCAGAGATATCTATGTGGATGACGGGTGAGATGTTGGCCATGTTACCCTCCTCGAAGGCTTCAGGAGAAGGAATAGGGTCCTTGAACCAGTCAACCTTGGTGGGGAGGAAGTCTTTGGACTCAACCGTGAATTGGGTGGCTGTGCTAGAGGAGGATTCGTCTGGAATGAAGTAGGAACTGTGGTGCATGTCATCCCAGGGATAATCCGGGGCAGTGAGGGCCTCGAGAATCTCCTCATCGGTACGGAAAGTTTGTGTCGTCAAATCGGTTGACGAGGGGGTAGTGGTTGAAGAGATCATATAAATGGTATTAACCTCTCCTGAAGGGGAAGAGACCGGGGGGTAGATCTCCTCAATGGTGGGTGGTGCCGTCTCAAGATCCAGATTGTTCATCTCATAGAGAGCCGCTCTGTAATCCGGAAGATCGGGACAATGATGGGAGTAGTGTCCGTAAACACCACATATCGCACAGGGATGGTTAGTGCGTAGTGATTTGTCTTTAGGCTTGGGGGTGGGGTTTAGTTCGACAACCGGGATGTTGGGGTCGTCGTCGAGCATCTGCATGTGTTTCTGTAAGGCTGGTAACTGTGGACACTGATGGGTCGCATGGCCTAACTCGTCGCACAACGAGCACTTGGGAGGAGTGCGAAACACTGGAGGGTTTTTTACTGTCTTGGGAGGTGGTACAGCAGTGTAAGGTTGTGGCCCTCTACCCCCAGTGGGTTTGGGAGTAGGAGGGGGAGTCATGGAGGACGATGGGGTAGAGACACCAAGGGGTGGCTGAGTGGTAGTAGCCATGGGTTGCACCGGTTGGAGGACGACGCTTGGTGTCGGCAGGGGAACGGGAGGCGAAAGGTACCAGATGGGTAATCCCAAGGTTAACCCAAGGAGACTAAGGGTAGCCATGACCGGGGTGCTTACTACTCCCAATGGAGGGACTAGGAAGGGGATTGTATGGATAGGTGTAACACCAATGTGGCTAGGTACCAATGGTGGTTTAGGAAACAAGGGTGGTTGATTATTAGGTGGTTGGTTATCGTGGGATAAGGTACATAAGTCAGACACTTCGGGCGTAGATGACGGGGGAGGAATGGATTGGAAGGTGGAGGTCATCGGCGCGTATGAGTAAAATCCAGGTCCCATAGAGGAAACGAAGGAGGTGGTGGCACGAGAAACAGGTTGTTCAACCATGGGGAGAACTTTTTCGGGTGCCGCGGGAGCACTGGGATCATAGTAGGTGAGCTGGTCAACCTTGACCACGCGTCCCTCATGGGGGAACATCATGGTGCAAAAAACAAAAGAGGCAACCGCCCGCATGGCGTACATATAACTGCGACCAAGTAAAAGGTTATAATCCAATTGGGCATTGATTACCTCGATGTCGATAAGGACGATTTTGCCACCTAGCTGGATGGGGACATTGGGTAGGAGGCCTTGGGGCTGGGCCGACCGACCGTCGTAGACGCGTAATGCAGTGGTGGACTGCTGGAGAGTAGGGTATCCCAACTTCTACCATATGAATGTAGACATAACGCATGTGGAGGCACCTTCATCGATGATGCATCGATGGATGACAAGATTCCGAACGGAAACAGAAACTTGGAATGCTAAGCAGGAAGGCAGGCGTGGTTCGGATTGGTCCAAATCAAATGCCATCAAATTCGAATCATGTGGGTCAATCGCCCCAATGGCGGATAGTAGAGTCTTGCGCTGAGAAGGGCAGTTTTTCAAGACTTCTAATGCAGACATGGCTGCGGGAGATTGGGCTAAGTCATCGATGATGTTGTAGTTTGACGCAGCCCGTGCATTGGGGTTATTGTTGATACGGCGAAGTGGGAAACGAGGTTCTTTGGGAGCGCCCTCTAGTGGAGGTGGGGGTATGCGTAACGCTTGATCAGTGGGATGAGCGTTAGGGGTTTTTTCAGCAGGAGGGGCTTCAGTAGTGGAGCCATATTGGTTCCGACGAGTCTGGAGGTTGATGTCAGCGGATGACATCATCAACAAGTGGTGGGTTCCCGAGTCAAACATGGGTTGATCAGGAGCAGCGTACGTGATCTATTGTTGGGGTTGCGCGTTGGCTTGAGGGGGAGCCAATGGCTAAGCGTTCATGACGCCTTGGGTTGGTAAGGGGTTTTGCAGAACCAAAGGAGGCTGCTGAGGCTGAGGGGGGTTAGGTGGTGCCTGAGGAGCTGCATGCCCTTGGCGATGGGCATCATCAACCCAAAGTTTCCGCGCTCGCTCCAAGTGTGGGCAAGCATGCGTATAGTGGCCATAGACCCCACAAATAGAACAAGGGTGGTTTGTTCACAAATTAGGGTTCTTAGCCTGCTTGGGCGGGCGATCAAGGTTTTGGTTAGCAGGGGCCGCATTATTATTGTCGGGGGGGTTCGCCAGTTGACCAGCTTGGTCTGCAGGTTGGTTATTTCCACGATTACGGCCTTTGCCGCGGTTTTTTTGGCCCTGGTTACGTTGGTTGTTCTGGTTTTGCTGCGGGTTCTGTTGGGCGTAAACTTTCCCTTAGGCAGCAGGTGGATTCTGAGGTTGCGCAGGTGCGGGAGCAGGCTGCGGGGGATGATATGTAGGTGGAGGCTGCGCAGGTGCAGCAACTTGAGGGGGTTGCTGATATGGCTGCGGAGCGGGTTGTGGGTTTGCCACAGGGGTTTCCTGTGGCGGATAATAAGCAGGTTGGGCTTGTGAAGGCGCAAGAGCTGGGGCAGCCTGCTGGTGGTAGTAAGGCTGAGGTGCGATCGGGGGGCATAAGCGGGAGTCACATGACCGAAGCACTGAGGAGGACATGAGGGTCCATGGTGGTGGTGATGTGTCATGGGAGCATACGAGTTGGTTTCTCCAGACTGTGAGGTATCCCGTGAAAGGTCGGGGCCAGGGGTAGGACGTGCTATAGAAAATGGTTGGGGATGCGAAGAAACACGGCCAATGATACCGTCTGCAGCGTGGGATGCCCCCGGCGCATTGTGCTGGGAGGACTCACCGCGAGGGGCGTCAGGTATAATGGTATAAAGGTAACTCGACTGGGCGTAAATGAGGTCGAACTGTTGGGCCTTAAGGATGGCCTCTTCTTCAGACTGGGGTCTTTCTGATGCCACATCCTTAGCAATGACAGGGAGAAGGGACTTGAGGAACCAATCTAGGAAGATACGGTCGTCTAATTTGATCTTGCATAAGATACGGCATCGACGCCACTCATGAATGTGGTCCGTGATGTGGGTAGCCGTGTTTTGTCTGCAGGATAGGAGGATCTCAACGCCCGCGTCATAGCGGACAGGTAACTGGAAGAACTGCAAGAAGGTCGAGGCAAGGGAAGCAAAGGTGGCATGGGTCCCATGGGGTTGCTCGATATGCCACTTGGCTGCAGAGCCAGTGAAGGTGCGCTGTAAGAGACAGAGGCTAACAAAGTCGTCCACTATGGAGTTGGAGGAACACCATAGGTGGAAGGACATGATACGGTTTTGTGGGTCCTCGCCTGCCTTGCCCTCGAACTTAGGGATGTCAGAGGGGAGCTTGGTAGGCATGTGAGGCCACGCAGGGTCGTGTCGAATAGGATCGTTGGTCAATCTGGCCAGGTCAGGTAGGTTGAGGCTAGCCATGAATGGCAAACTGGAAGAAGGATGTGACACAGTAGTGGGTTGGACCAGGTTGGGGCCCATGCCCCCAAGTGGAGGGGTAGGATTTGGGATGTTTCCCCCAAGTGGGGGAACTAAGGTAGTATAGGAGGGGCCTGCACCACCATGGGTAGTGTGAGCCACTAATGGAGTGGGGATAGGTATTCCCGCTGCGGGAATAGGTGCCGTGAGTGGAACGGTAGATGGGGGCCCCATGGAGGGGATACCCAAAACAGGTGTAGTAACTGGTGTAGTGGTGGATGTGCCACCAATGGTCCCTATAACAAAAGGAGTGGAAGTCGTGCCAGCCATGGGTCTAGTAGTGGCAGTGTAAATAGGGTTCTCAGACTCTTTGTCAGAATCGGAGGTAAAGTAAGGAGCGTCAATATCTAGTGACGGAGTCCTATGTCACTGACGAGTGGAGTCAAGTGACAAGGCTCTAGATCTGTGATGAGTGGTATCAAGGGATGATGATCTGAATCTATGACGGGTGGTGTCAAGTGAACCGTGCTGTGGGGGCTCGTCCTTGAGGCGCCGAGAATGTCTCGGGGACTCAATGGTGACAGATGGTGTCAAATCTATGTGGGTTGAGGTGAGTAAAAAACAGCTCAAAAATCCTAATGCAACCGAGTGTGCAGAAGGAGAGCTCAAAAAACAAGGCACTCAGGCCAACAACCAACTCAAAACACCTACTGTAACAGTTGTGCTACAATAAGTGGAGTATCAACAAAGATGGTCAGAATACCAACAAGCAGCAGGTTTCCTAGAAATAAAAAATGGTGGACTCACTAGACCAAAGGGAGGTAAGGGAGCATGCAAGCACCTAACTAAAAGGTATTCTGACTCAACTAGACATATCCTCTGCAAGGTGATGAAATCCAAGTCAGACAATATGAATAGGAAAGCCAAGTGGCTAAGATATCCCCCTACCGGGAGGGACACCGGGTAGTCAATCCTAGAAGAATGGCAACTAAGATACCCCATTCATGACACGTCCAGAAAGGTGAATCTTCCGTTTAGTCCTTTAACCGAAATACCCCTATACAGGGATATCCCGAGAACCGCCAAAGGTAGCCCTTCGGTTACTGAATGGAGTGCGGTATTCCACTCAGGACTCCGGAACCAGTCTCCCGACTTCAACCCTCCTAAGGGAGAGGCCCTCTGATAAACTGGTCGTGACCGTGCCAAAAAGTACTAGGGGATTTTGGTTCCCTAATTGGACAACAACTGTGTCTCAAGTGTAAGTAACCGAGGGGTGTTATTGGAAGCCTATCCCCCCGATCCTACCTAACTACAAAGATTCTTTTGTGTTCCCCAAGTGGGGTTAGAATATTGGTTGAGTTAGGTACTTTTTAAGGCTCACTTGAATTATGTGACTGAGTGTGTGCTCGTGAGGTGATGAACCCAAAATAGAAGTGCCGCAAGGGGGGCAACTTCTAACTATCAATAATACTGAAATTGAAACTTTAACTTGCAAAATTTTCTGAATTAAAAATACTGAAATTTTAAAAAGATTCTGTAAAGGGAACATAAATTATGTTGCAGAAAGGCTGTAGGGAAGTGGGGCTGCAGGTAGGACAGAGGGCTGTTCAGATGCAGAAAATATTGCAGCAAAAGGGGCTGGGCTCAAATTAGGGAAAAATGCAGAAATCAGACTGCGGGTCTGTGGCGAATCAGAACAGGCGGACCGCGGGTTTAAGGGAAACAGACGCGGACAGGTCGCGACTATTGGGCCGATAGAGGCAGTCGGGACGCAGGAAACAGGGAAAAAGACACAGTCGGGTCGCGGGAAAAAGGCTAACCGACGCAGTCGGGACGCCGGAAAGGGGCTGAAAGCCGCAGTCGGGACGCGGGAAAATGGCCGACAGGCGCAGTGAGATCGCAGCAAACAGGCTTATTAGCCGCGGTCGGATCGCAGGTAACAGACTTGAATCCACCGGCAGGGCGTCGGAAACAGTCTGAGAGCTGCGGTCGGGTCGCAGGTAAGGGCCTGAAAGACGCGGTCGGGACGCGACTGCAGAGGGAAAAGACGCGGTATACGACGGCCAAAAGGGACAGCCGAAAGGAAAAAAAATTTTAAACGGAAACCAGAAATTCAAATCTAGGGGAGTCGCCAAAACTGTAGCTAGGGTCTTACCCCTAGCTTGTGCAAATGAGCACCTACTAAGGAGAAGGGACTCCTTAGTAGCAGTTCAGTAAATGGAAATAATTAAGCTAAAACAGAAATGTAAACTACTCTAAAACATGTGCATGAAACATAAACAACAAATTTAAATAATGGTTTTTGTATTGATATTACCTCCAATGTGGAGGTTGATGAAGCCCTTGCAATGTCCAAGAGGGTTGCTCCAAGCTCCAATGTGCTCCTTCTCTTTCTCCAATGGTGGAAATGGGCCAAAAGGGGCTCTCAAGGTGAAAGTGGCTCAATGGTGAGCCAGGGTTTCAAGAGAGATTTTGGCAGAGTAAGGGTGCTTATGATTGTGGATGTGAAATAAGGAATCTCCATCACCTATTTATAGTTTTTTGGTGGTGGAGTGCTGACCCATGGTTTTGGGAACCATATGGTTTAGGGCAGCTGTATAGGGTTTTTTCCTCTTTTTCCTCATTATTTTATATTTTTTATTCCCTTTTTAGGGGATTTTTGCTATTTTAGAGGAATTTTGGATATTTTTGGAGGAAAAAGGGGTTTTTTAGCCTTTTTGAGGCTATTTTGATGGTTTTGTGGCCTTTTGGAGGCATTTTAGGCCTTTTGGAGGCTTTTTAGTGGGATTTTTTGGGTTTTTAAGGGAAAAATGGTAGGAAAATGGACAAATGAGCCATGTAATGTGGTAGATGAGGTGGTGAACACTTTTTGGGTGTTAACAACAATAATCATAATTATGGTCATCAGTTTGTTGCAAATATTAAAATCAATCTGAAATTCTGCTGATTGCGGTTTGTTTGAGATGAAACGAGAGCCAAGTTTGCATTTGTAGGCTGTGACACATGGCTTCCCATGATGGTTGACAAGCTGAGATTCGGTGTCAAAAGATCATCCAGTTATGGAATTTTGTTGTCTAAATCTGACATAATTGTGGTCATCAATTTATTGCAAATATTAAACTCAATCTGAAGTTTTGTTGGCCGCAATTTGTTTGAGATAAAACGAAAGCCAAGTGTGCATCTGCTGGCAGTGACATGTTGCTTCCCATGATGGTTGACAAGCTGAGATTCGGTGTCAAAAGGTCATCCGGTTCTGGCACTTCATTATCCTGATTTGTCACGTTGGTCTTCTAGTTCTCCTTTATGATGAGTTCATCATTTCCCATTTTTTGTAGTGTAATAGGCCAGTAGCATGTTGTCAAGGTCAGGGGATGTAGTGGTGTTCAATTTTCCCATCAGATAATTCAATCCTTCCAGATGTAAAGCTTGTTCCAGGTTTTGCCTCGATGCTAGCTTCTTGATTTAAGCTTCTCATGATGTGATAAGCCCTGAAGTGATCAAATGTATTCGTAATTTGCTGAATTCGATGTATGATTCTTTCAATTGCTAGATTGTTGTAGTTGGTGTGTGTATTGAATGCCTTGATAATTACAAGAGAGAATCCGAACGCTTGTAATTTCCTGATCCCATGCTTTTTGGCAATTTCGAAACCTTTTAGGAGTGCTAATGCTTCTGCTAGGTTGTTGGAGCAAGTTCCAATTCCCCATCTATATCTGATTCTATTCATTCCTCCAATGAGTAGAAAAATCCCCCCTGCTCCTGTTGCTCCAGGATTCCTTCTGGAGGCACCATCAAAGTGCAGACTATCAATGTTCTGCTTGTTTCTCCAGTCTTCAAATTTAGATTTGGAGAGTCCGATAAGCCAAGGGGGGAGATTCAGGCTATGAGAGCTTAATCCTTTTAAGGGATTGGGAAGAGGGACACCGATCCATTTTAATTCTCTAGTGGTGAGGTTGGAGTCTGAACAACGGTTGGAGGAGATTAGACACTCTAGAAGCAGCCCTTTGGCTTGTCCTACGACCTGTAGGGGGGTAAGGTGGGCATCCTGGAAGATCGCTTTGTTTCTAGCAATCCAAATTTTCCAGTAAGTGAACTTGGGAATGGCAAGCCAGATTTGAAGCCAAAGATCCTTTTTTGAGAGGGCTGAGGGATAGGTGGATTTCCAGTCATTGAGGAGGCAAGTGGTGGTGTTGAACATAGGCATGGCGATGTTAAGATCCTGGAGCATTAGGTTCCAGACTGTCTTTGCAAACTGACAATCAAGGAAAATACGATTAAGAGACTCAGAGTTGATGTGGCAGAGGGGGCACCAAATTGGTCCAATAAAACCTCTCCTGATGAGGTTGTCCCCAGTGAGGATTTTCGGATGAGAAAAGGTCCAAATGAAGAAATTGATTTTTGGAATCCCAAAAGGATTCCATACAAAGTCCCATAGACTTTTTCTTGAGGTCTCATGACATTGTAGTGTGCTGTAACCCATGGTTGTGGTGTAATGTCCTTTTGGATCCCAGCCACGCTTCTCATTATCGTGGGAATGAGTGGGAGCACATCCATTTAAGCTCTCTGTAAGAAGGTTCTCGGAGGGTTCGAGAGCCGCTGGGACTAGGAGATTTTTCCAGCTATGCCAAGTACCAGTGGGATTCCAATCACTGAGGTCGTTCAGATTATTTATTCCATGTTGAGCGATCCAAAGAGAAATATCGTGGAGCTCTTGATTTTCCATGAGTGGCTTGTTTCCCATGATTCTTTCAGTAAAAATGTTGATGTATTTTCCATTTCCGGGAACCTAATGGATCTCTTTAAAGAAGAATTGACAAGCAATCTTGCATAGGTTCCATATTGAGGAGCCTTTTGATGTCGGTTTTTTGTCGAGGCTTCTAAGGTGGTTTCCTAGTGTTAGATATTTCTTCTTAAGCAGACAACTGGCCTGATGTTGATTATTGTGTAGAATCTACCAAAGGATTTTGCCTCCCATTGCCATGTTTATCTGGGAGGGATCACGGATTTGGAGCCCGCCTATACGCTTTGGTTGTTTGATGATATTCCAGTTGATCAAGTGTATTTTATTCTCGTTATTTTTGCCTCCTGTCCATAGAAATTCTCTTAAAAGTTTGCTGATGCATTCTGTTACACCTTTGGGGGCTAGCAAAAGAGAGGATTGGTAGATTGGGAGAGCTGAGAGGACTGCCTTTATTAGGATCAGTTTTCCAACTTTATTGAGCCAATACCCTCCCCAATTCTTAATTTTGGATTTGATTTTGTTGATGATATCTTCCCAATTTCCAAATTTTGAGAGTCTTTGAGAAATACGGAGACCGAGGTACTTGAAATTGTCCCATTGCTTGTGTACTTTGATCCCTAGTATCTGGGCGATGTTGACAGTTGACGAATTGGTTAGATTCCAACCGTAGACTGCACTCTTGTGGAGGTTGATCTTGCCTCCAGTAGCTTTGCAGTACCGGCTCAATTTTTGCTTGAATTTTCAAGCAATCATGGGAGAGCCTCCTCCTAAAAAAAGGGAGTCGTCGGCGAAGAGGGTGTGGTTAAGGGCATGGAGTTCAGTGCTAAGTTGAGGCCAGGTAGAGATCCATTCCTGAGGTCATAGTTCGGCTTCTGACTGAGGGAGTCAACCAGAATGATGTATAAGAGAGAGGAGAGGGGGAGGCCTTGTAGTAATCAATGCGTGGCTTGGAATAAATTGGTCGAGCAACCATTTACTAAAGGGGCGATCCAAGGACCTTTTATGCATGCAGAGATCCAGTTGATGAAAAGCTTCCCAAAACCAAAATGTTCCATAACTTTGAGGAGAAAAGAATGCTTGACACGATCGAATGCGTTGGCCATATCGAGTTTGATCAACATACCTTTTTCTTTGCGATTTTTGTTGGAATATATGGCTTCTTGTACTAAGATGACATTGTCGAGGATTTTCCTTCCTTTTAAGAAGCCTCCTTGATTGTCTGAGATGATTTTGGTGAGGAGTGGCTTCGTTTTGTTGAGCAGCATCGTGGAGATAATCTTGTAGGAAGAGTTGCATAAGGAGATGGGTCAAAATATGTTGAAGGAGTTGGGGTTAGTCTCTTTTGGTATTAGAGCGAGAAAAGTTGAATTGGTGCAGCCTCTGATTTTAGATTTTGAGTGGAAATCATTATTCATTCTCATAAGGTCAATTCTGATATAATGCCAGCATGCTTTGTAGAAGTGGATAGAATATCCATCATGTCCTGGGGGTTTGTCAGGGTCGAATGACCAAATAGCGTTGATGACTTCTTTTTTGGAGAAGGGCTTCAGCAGGTCGTAATTGTCATCAGAAGTGATGCTCTTTGGGATGTATTCGAGTACATGCTCACTGTCTTCTCCATCGATGTCTTCCTTTGTAAAGAGGCTAGAGAAATGGGTATGCATTGCATCCTCGATGTTGCTATGGCCTTCAATGGTTAAGCCATTGTCAAGCTTGATTTCTGAAATGTAATTGATGGAATGTCTCACTTTAGTTTGCTTATGGAAATAAGAAGTATTTCTATCGCCAGATTTGAGCCAAGAACTGCGAGATTCTAATCTCTAGTACTCCTCTTCTTTACAGAAAGCTTGATAAACTTTGACTTGGTTCTTGACTTCATCTTGTAACATGGCGTTATCAGTTGGGTGATCATCCACTGTGTTTTGACAGTTTACCAATTCGTTTACTGCTTTCATCATGTGGTTTGAAGGTAGGGGGCAATTGGTTGGCCCACGTCTTCAAAGCTTTCTTGGTGGTGATAAGCTTATGCTCCCATATGAATATGGGGGAGCCAGTTATGAGTGTTCTCCAACTTGTATTTAGAACATCCCAGAAACTAGTGTAATTAAGCCATTGTGGGTTGAATCTGAACGGGATTGGACCAAGATCTTCATTGTCCTGGAGATGGAGAGGGATGGGTTTGTGATCCGATGCCAAGTTTGCCATGATTTTTGAGGTAATCGTTTGCCTTTCTGTCATTAGGCTGCTTTGAATAAGAAACCTGTCAAGACGGGCCATGATATTTCCTTTGCCCAGCCGCTTGTTGGACCATGTGTATTTTCCTTTTTTGGGCTTGATGTCGAGCAAATCCCAATTTTGGATGAGGGCTTAAACTTGAGATTTGAAAATTTATTTTTTGGGGAGGCCTCCCTTTTTTTTCAACTGTGGTGAGGGTTATATTCAAGTCCCCATCGAGGATGATGTTTTGTGGAGCGTATGCTTCCAAGAAATCTTCCAATAGTTTCCAACAGTATTTTTTTTTTCGAGTAAAGATTAGGGACATACAAATTGAAAAGTGCAATGTGAGTGTTGCTTGGTATGTAGGTGAGTTCCTTAAAGATCCAGTGTTGAGTTGCGTAGCTAGAATTTGCTTGAAGACCAAAGGGTCGCTAAACCACCGAATGCTCCTCTGGCACTGAAAGCCATGCTAGTGTTCTTTTTCCATTTTTCTTTTCCAATGGCTAAGATGGTATTTTCATCGAGCTTGGTCTCTTGAAGCAAGAGGATGTCTGGAATCTCTATTTTTTGGAGATCTTTAACAGCTTCAAGTTTGCTGGGGTTTCCCATACCTCTGCAGTTCCAAGAGACCAACTTCATTATCTATTGCTGGTAGAGGAGGGACCTCCTCCTATTGAGTCTCTGATCTTCTTTCCTGCTAGTCTAGCTCTGTTGTTCTTGTTAAATGCAATATCTATTGTTGCTTGGGATCCTTCTGTCTTCTCCCGCTCAGCTTCTTCTTCCCTTAGGTCTTTGCTTGTCATGTCCCAAATTTTGCTGGGTCACAATGTCCTAATCACATTGGACATATTCATTAGAGTTTGTCAAATTGATGCTAAGGGTCAAATAATTGCCTAGGAGGAATATTACTAGTTTCCTAGGTTTGGGGTGGAAGCTTTGGGATTTGGAATAGGTAAATAATAAATGATGTTTGAACATTAGGATGGCATAAATATATAATAAAGGAGCTAAATAAATATATACAAGTGAAAATCAAAGTGGCATTTGATCATGAAGACACATGGAGGAAGTGGGACCCACATATGGCTAGATTTCCCCACTACACTTGGCATCATTCTCTCACCAATTCGAATTCAAGGTGAATTGTAACATACTTGGGGGAGTTCAAAAGGTATTATTCATTGAATGAATCATCCAAGGTCAAAATGTAGAGGAAGAGTAACTCCCATTGTTAACACCCAAAAAGTGCTCACTACCTCGTCTACCCCATTACATGACTCATTTGTCCATATTTCTTACCATATTTGCCTCCAAAACCTTAAAATCCCATCAAAAAACCTCCAAAAGGCCAAAAAACCATTAAAAACCCTCCAAAAGGGCAAAAAACCCATTAAAAAGCCTCCAAAAGGCCCAAAACCCCCTTTTTCCCCCAAAATAAGTTAAATTCCTCCAAAAATAGCAAAAACCCTCTAAAAAGGGAATAAAAAATACAAAAAAGAGGAAAAAGAGGGAAAAAAAGAAGCAAAAACCCTATACAGCTGACCTAAACCATATGGTGCCCAAAACCATGGGCCAGCACTCCACCACTAAAAAACCTATAAATAGGTGATGGAGGCCCCTCATTTCATATCCACAGTCAACCACACCCTTCCTCTGCCAAAATCACTCCTGAAACCCTAGCTCACCCTTGAGCTACTTTCACATTTGAGTGCCCCTTTGGCCCATTTCCAAAAACCTTTGGAGAAAGAGAAAGGAACAACACTGGAGCTTGGAAGCAACCCTCTTGGACTGTTGCAAAGGCTTCATCAACCTTCACATTGGAGGTATAATCAATACAAAAAACATTTTATTATCTTGTCTTTTCTGTTTATGCACATGCTTAGAGTAGTTACTGTTTTATTTACTGTATTTTCTGAATTGCTACTAAGGAGTCCCTTCTCCTTAGTAGGTGCTCATTTGCACAAGCTAGGGTGAAAACCCTAGCTACAGTTTTGGCGACTCCCCTTGTGTTCCTTTGAATTTCTGGTTATAGTTTTAAATGTTTTTAATTTTCTGCAATATTTCTCTGTTTTTTCCTTTCGGTTGTCCCTTTTGGCTGCCGTAAACCGCGTCTTTCCCCCCCCGAAGTTGCATTCTGACCGCGTCTTTCAGACTTTTACCTGCCATCCGACCGCGACTCTGAGACTGTTTCCGGCGGTTTCCAGTCTGTTACCTACGATTTGACCGCAGCTATCAGCCTGTTTCGTGCAGTTCGACCGCCGCTGTTAACCCATTTTCCCGTGGGCCGTCCGTGGCTTGCAGCCCTTTTTCTGCTACCCGCCTACGCATTTCGGCCTTTTTGCTACGTCTCGTCTACGGCTTTTAGCCATTTTCCTGCTACCCCGGCTGTGTCTTTCGGCATTTTTCCCGCGTCCCACCTACGGCTTTCAGCCATTTTCCTGCAATCTGCCTGCGTCTTTCGGCCATTTTCCCGCGTCCCGCCTATGGCTTTCAGCCCTTTTCCTGCAATCCGCCTGCGTCTTTTGGCCTTTTTCCCACGGTCCGCCTGCTGCTTTCAGCCATTTACTTGCTATCCGCCTGCGACTTTCGGCCTTTTTCCCGCGGTCCGCATGCGTCTTTCGGCCAAGTTCCCGCAACCTGTCCGCGACTGTCGACCTGTTTCCCACGGTCCGACCGCTCAAATTTGCCACAGACCCGCGGTCTGTTTTCTGTACTTTTTCCATGTTTTGAACCCAACACTTTGTTGCAATATTTTCTGCACCTGCACAGCCATCTGTCCTATCTGTAGCCATGCTTCCCTACAACCTTTTTTCTGCAGTATTATTTCTGTTCCATTTACAGAACATTTTTTAAAATTTTAGCATTTTAATTGAAAAGAGAAAATTTTGCATTTTAAAGTTTAATTTCTACATTAATATTTTTAGTTAGAAAGTTGCCCACCCCGTGGCACTTTTACTTGGGTTCATCATCTCACACGCACACACTCTGTCACCTAATTCAAGTGAGCCCTGAAATACTACTTAACACAACCAACATTCTAACCCCACTTGGGGAACACATAAGAATCTTGTAGTTGGGTAGGATCGGGGGGATAGGCATCCAAATAACACCCCTCATTTTCTTACACTTGAGACATAGCTATTGTCCATTAGGGAACCAAAATCCCCTAGCATTTTTTAACACGGTTTAAAACCAATTTATCGGGAAGGCCTCTCCCCTAGGAGGGTTGAAGTTCCCAGACTGGTTCTGGAAGCCTGAGTGGAATGCCGCAATCCATTCAGTAACTAAAGGATACCTTTCGCAGTTCTCAGTGTATCACCCGTATGGGGATATAGCGGCGATAGAACCAAACGATAGATTCACCCAACCAAACGTGTCATGAACGGGGTATCTTAGTTGCTTTTCTTCTAGGATTGACTACTCGGTGTCCCTCCCGATAGGGGGATATCTTTAGCCACTTGGCTCTACTATCCATATTGTCTGACTTGGATTTCATCACCTTGCAGAGGATATGTCTAGTTGAGTCAGAATACTATTTATCTAGGTGTTTGCATGCTCCCTTACCTCCTTTTGGTCTAGCGAGTCCACTATTTTTATTTTCTAGGAAACCTGCTGCTTGTTGGTATTCTGACCATTTCTGTTGATACTCCACTTATTGTAGCACAGTTGTTACAGTAAGTGTTTTGAGTTGGTTGTTGGCCTGAGTGCCATATTTTTTGCGCTCTCCTTCAGCACACTTGGTTGCATTAGGGTTTTTAGCTGTTTTTCACTCAACACAACCCCCAGATACTTGACACCATCTATCACCATTGAGTCCCAGATACATTCTCGGTGCCTCCGGGGTGAGCCCCCACAGCACGGTTCACTTGACATCACTTGTCATAGACGTAGATCTTCATCACTTGATACCACTCATCATAGATCTCGAGCTTTGTCACTTGACTCCACTCGTCAACGGCATAGAACTCCGTCACCCGATCTAGACGCCCCTTATTTTACCTCTGATTCTGAGGAAGAGTCCGAGAACCCCACTTACACTGCACCATCCAGTTCCATGGCTAGCATGACTCCCAACCCTTTCTTTGTAGGGACCATTGGTGGAGCATCCACCACCACACCAGCTTTGGGTATGCCCTCAATGGGGCCCACATCTACCATTCCGATCACTGTACCCATTCTAGTAGCTTGCATACCCATCCCCACTCCATCAGTGACTCATACTACCCTTGGCAGTGCAGGACCATCCCATACCACATTCGTGCCCCCACCTGGGGGCAACATCCCAAACCCAGCCCCTCCACTCGGGGGTATTGGCCCCAACATGGTCACAACCACTAGTATGTCACATCCTTATACTAGTTTACCATTCATGGCTAGTCTCAACCTTCCTGACCTAGCTAGACTGACTAACGATCCCATCAGACACGATCCTGCGTGGCCCCATATGCCCACCAAGCTTCCCTCCGACATCCCTAAGTTTGAGGGCAAGGCAGGTGAGGACCCCCAGAACCATATTATGTCCTTCCATCTATGGTGTTCCTCCAACTCCATAGTGGATGACTCTGTTCGCCTCCGTCTGTTACGGCGCACCTTCACTGGCTCTGCAGCTAAGTGATACATCGAGCGGCCCCATGGGACCCATGCCACCTTTACTTCCTTTGCCTCGACTTTCCTACAGTTCTTTCAGTTACCTGTCTGCTATGACGCGGGAGTTGAGATCCTACTGTCTTGCAGACAGAACACGACTACCCACATCACTGACCACATTCATGAGTGGTGTCGACGCCACAGCCTCTGCAAATCAAGTTAGACGACCGTATCTTCTTAGATTGGTTTCTAAAATCCCTCCTTCCTGTCATTGCCAAGGATGTGGCATCCGAACGACCCCAGTTCGAAGAAGAGGCCATCCTCAAAGCCCAGTAATTTGACCTTATTTACGCCCAGTCGGGTTATCTGTATTCAATCATACCTGACGCCCCTCGCTGCGATTCCTCCCGACACGATGCACCGGGGGCATCCCATGCCGCAGATAGCATCATTGGTTGTATAGCCTCACATAACCAACCCTTTTCCATAGCACGTCCTAGCCATGGCCCCGACCTTTCGCGAGCTACATCTCAGTCCGGAGCAACAAATTCGTATGCTCCCATGGCACATCAACATCATTCCCACAGACCCTCGTGTCCACCTCAGTGCTTTGGCCATGCCTTCCTCGCTTACGCCCCACCAGTCGCACCTCAACCATATTACCACCCACATGTTACACCAACTCCTGTGTCCTCTCAAACCCAAATTTCTTATTACCCGCCACAGGCAGCCCCTACGGAAAACCCACAACCCATTCTGCAGACATATCAGCAACGCCCACAAGGTTCAACACTTGTGCCACCTCCACCTACTTATTATCCACTGCAGCCTGCTCCCGCACCTGCACAACCCTAGAACCCACCTACTGCCTAAGGGAAAGTGTACGCCCAACAGAATCCACAGCAGAACCAAAATAACTAGCGCCAACAGGGCCAGCAAAACCATGTCAAAGGCCGTAACCATGGGAACAACCCCCCTCCAGACCAAGGCGGTCAATCTCTCGATCCCCCAAACAACAATAATGTGGCACCTGCCAACCAGAACCTTGATCGGCCGCCCAAGCAGGCCAAAAATCCTAATTTGCGAACAAACCATCCTTGTTCTATTTCCGGGATCTATGGCCACTACACACATGCTTGCCCACATTTGGAGTGAGCTCGGCAACTCTGGACCGATGATTCCCATCGCCAAGGGAACACGGCTCCTTAGGCACCTCCCAACCCCCTACCACCTCAACATCAACCCTTTACCGATCCTAGGCGTAGTGAACACTCAGCCATTGGCTCCCCCTCAAGGAAACGCGCCACCACAACAACAAATCACTTATGCCCCTCCTGATCAACCCATGATAGACTCAGGTACCCACCACATGTTAATGATGTCATCTGTCGATGTCAACCTCCAAACCCGTCGGAACCAATATTGCTCCACCCCTGAAGCCCCTCCCGCCGACAAAAACACTAACGCTCATCCCACTGATCAGACGTTACATATACCTCCGGCTCCACTAGATGGCGCCTCCAAAGCACCTCGCTTCCCACTTCGTCGCATCAACAATAATCCCAATGCTCGCGCTACGTCTAATTACAACATTGTAGATGACTTAGCCCAGTCTCCCGCAGCCATGTTTGCGTTAGAAGTCTTAAAAAACTGTCCTTCACAGTGCAAGTCTTTGCTCTCCGCCATTGGTGCTCTTGACCCAAATGATTCACGACTGATGGCCTTTGATTTGGACCAATCCGAACCATGCCTGCCTTCCACTTTAGCGTTCCAAGTTTCTGTTTACGTTCGGAATCTTGTCATCCATCGGTGCATTATCAATGAAGGTGCCTCTACATGCGTTATGTCCACATTTGTTTGGCAAAAGTTGGGATCCCCTACTCTCCAGCAGTCCACCACTGCGTTGCGAGCCTACAACAGCTGTTCGGCTCAACCTCAAGGTCTCTTAGCTAATGTCCCCATCTAGTTGGCCGGCAAAACCATGCCCATTGACATAGAGGTCATCAATTCCCAACTTGATTATAACCTCTTACTTGGTCGCAGCTACATGTATGCCATGCGAGCGGTTGCCTCATACGTTTTTCGTACCATGATGACCCCCCATGACAGACGCATGGTCAAGGTCGATCAACTCACCTATTACGATCCCAATACCCCCGCTGCACCCGAAAATGTTCTCCCCATGATTGAACAACCTGTTTGTGGTGCATCTACCTCATTGGTTTCCTCCGTGGGCCGCAGAATTTACTCAGATACGCCGATGACCTCAATATTCCAATCCATTCCACCCCCGTCACCAGCGACCGAAGTATCTGACCTATGTACCCTTTCCCACAATACACAAACACCAAACAATCAACCGCCCTTATTACCCAAACCACCATTGGTACCCAGTCATATTGGTGTCACACCCATCCACACAGTCCCCTTCCTATTCCCTCCCTCGAGAGTAGTAAGTGCCCCGGTTATGGCTACTCTCAGCCTCCCCGGGTTAACCTTAGGATTACCCGTGTGGTATATTTCACCTCCCGTTCCCCCGTCGACACTGAATGTCATCCTACAACCGATGCAACCCATCGCCACTACTGGTCAACCACCTCCCGGTGTCACTACCCCTTCGTCATCTACGAATCCCCCCCTCTTATCAAGCACACTGGGGGCAGAGGCCCACAACCATACATTGCTGTATCCCCGCCCAAAACAGTTAAACCCCCCCATGTTTCGTGCTCCTCCCAAATGCTCGTTGTGTGATGAGTTAGGCCATCCGACTCATCAATGTCCACAATTACTTGCATTACAAGAACACATGCAAATGCTTGACGACGACCCCAACATCCCGGTTTTCCAACTCGATCCAACCCCTAAGCCTCGTGATAAATCACTGCTAACCAACCACCCTTGTGCAATATGTAGTATTTATGGCCATTACTCACATCACTGTCCTGATCTCCCAGATTACAGAGCATCTCTCTACGAGATGAATAGTTTGGACCTTGAGACGGCACCCCCCACAATTGAGGAGATCCACCCCCCAGTATCACCCTCATCCGGAGAGATTAACACCATCTATATGATCTCTTCGACTACCACTCCCTCGTAAACCGATTTGACAACTCAAAGTTTCCGCAATGATGAGGAGATTCTAGAGGCTCTCACTGCCCCAGATTATCCCTGGGAAGACATGCACCATCGTTCCTATTTCCTCCCAGAAGAGTCCTCCACCATAGCCACCCAATTTGCGGTTGAGTCCAAAGATTTCCTTCCCACCAAATTCGACTGGTTTAAGGATCCCATTCCTGTTCCTGATGCCTTTGAGGAAGGTAACATGGCCAACATCTCACCCACAATCCAAATTGATATCGCTTCCCCAGGAGGTGCCCCTGAACTCATCACTTTAGGAGCCTCCTAGATTGAATATGAGATCGGAGAGTACAAATTTTTTTTCCAAGAGTTCCATGAGGTCTTTGCCTGGTCCTATACCGAAATGTCTGGTCTCGACCCCGCTATTATAGAACACCACATTGACACATGGCCAGATGTACACCCCGTTCGCTAGAAACAGCGCCCCATTCATCCCTCAAAGCTCCCCGCTGTTAAAGCAGAGATTGAGAAACTTCGCAAAGCAGGATTCATTTATCCTATTGCATATACCACTTGGGTTTCTAACCCTGTCCCTGTTAACAAGAAACAAGGCAGCATCAGAGTATGTACTGACTTCCGCGATTTAAACCGAGCCTGTCCCAAAGACAACTTCCCCACGCCATTTATTGACCAACTCATCGATGTGTGTGCAGGGCATGAAGTCCTATCTTTCATGGATGGTTTTTCCAGATACAACCAGATTCAGATCCGCAAGGAGGATCAGTACAAGACTGCCTTTACCACCCCCTGGGGCACCTTTGTCTATCGCATCATGCCCTTCGGCCTCAAAAATGCTGGTGCCACCTTCCAACGGGCCATGACCTATTGTTTTCACAACTTGGTCCATATCCTGCTAGTCTATCTTGACGATCTTACAGCTCGTTCCCGGAAACGATCAGACCACCTTAACGACCTCCGGCAAGTCTTTTTACGTGGTCGCAAATATCAAATCTGCTTGAACCCACACAAGTGTGTCTTTTGCATTCCGGCAGGCCATTTGTTGGGTTTCATTGTTTCCCAGAAAGGAATTGTTGTTGATCCCCTAAAAGTCCAAGCCATCATAGACCTTCCCTCTCCTCGAACGCTCCGCCAGCTCCAGAGTCTGCAAGGGAGATCTAATTTCCTTCGTCACTTCATTCCTGATTATGCCACCCCGTTCATGGTTTCTTACACCTGCTTCGTACCCACATACCCTTTGTTTGGGATGACCAGGCGCAAGATGCATTCGAAGCCCTTAAGAAAGCTCTCACACAAGCCCCTCTGATCTCCCCCCTGGATTTCTCTCAAGACTTCATACTTTATGTCTCGGCATCCGATTATGCCATGTCCAGAGTCCTTGTTCAAGAAGACGCTGCTCGCCAGGAGCATGTCATTTATTACGTCAGCCAGACCTTGTTTGTAACATCCCTACGTTACCCGTATGAGGAAAGACTAGCCCTTGCTATGGTCTTTTCCGTCCAAAAATTGTGACATTACATTTTACTTAGTCAAACCATACTTGTCGCCAACTCCAACCCCGTTGTCTATCTCTTGAACCGGCGCCTCCTGCAAGGTCACGTTGCTAAATGGGTAATCATCCTCCAACGCACTGTTGACCGGCATAAGTCCAATTGGCATCACATGCTTTTCCTTGCATTATGAGCTTACCGTATATCAACCAAGACCGCCACCCGGTTTTACCCTGTTTCATTTTGTTCACGATGTAGAGTCTGTCCTCCCCATCGAGTGTCAGATACCTGCCTTACACATCGTCGTCAAGCTTCTACCAGACACCTCCCCACCTGAGAAACGTCTCCTATCACTGGAGCAAGCTGATGAAGACCGTCATGCCACCCTCCAAACCATTGAAGCCGCCAAGAACCGCTCCAAAGCTGGTTACGACAAACATGTCCACCCTCGAACTTTCCGTGAAGGGGACCTCGTCCTCGCCTATGACCAAGCCCACAACAAGACTGGTAAAGGAAAGTTTGAATCCATGTGGCAAGGTCCTTACATCGTGCAGACCTGCCTCGGAAATAGGGCATACATTTTAACTGACTCAGAAGGTCACCCTTTGTGCAACCCCCGTAATGGGTTGTATCTTAAACGCTTTTATCCTTAAAACAAACCCGCGGCCCCATTGGTCCGTATTGTACAATTTACTCTCTTTTTGTTTTTCACCTTTTTTACCACAACCTTACATTCATCATTTTTGCATGATCACAGATGGACCATCTTCCACATCATTACATTGGCTTTGCTGATGGAGCAAGCCGTAGGTCTTCAAACCTGGCTTCTGCAGCATGGGTCTTATATTCCCCTTCACATGAATTGATTCACCTTGACGGAATATGTATAGGCGCTGCTACCAATAACCAGGTGGAGTATGATGCTGTGACTGGTCTACTAACCGCTACCCTTCAGATGGGCATATGTCACCTTCATGTGTTCCTCGACTCCCAGCTACTTGTCTCCCAGTTCAACAACTGCTACCAGGTGCGTGATCCCTGCCTCTTTAGAAAATTCCTGCGCACAAAACAACTCAGCCGACAATTTGAATCCATAACATTCACCAATGTCCCAAGAGCTCAAAATAGTGTCCCAGATCAAATGGCTAACAACATCCTAGATTGGCACATCAATCACACCATGTAAAACCTCCATCATGCATCATCATCCCATATCATCTCATCAAAAATATATAGAAATCCAAAAAGATTGCAAGGGGCATCCACGTGCCTACCATCACATAAACATTTGCATCCAAGTGCAAATAACATAAACACATTACTATACAAGGGCATCCACGTGCCTATCCTACATACATAATGTTGCATCCATGTGCAATACATAACATAAAATACACAAGGGGCATCCACATGCCCATGATCCTACACTACTTGCATCCACGTGTAGTACAAACATATAACAAACCATAAGCGCATCCACGTGCGTACACTAAATCATCATCGCAAAAAGATGCATCCATGTGCATATATATATATCAAAAATAAATGTCAATGTGCTACACATGTCCTGAGTACCCCCGTACTCAGCTATACAAAAAAAAATATATCTATACATTAATAAGCCTCATAGAATACATGACGTAGCTACAAAATCAGGGGGGAGTCCCCTGCACTCCCTACTGAGAGTCATACCCTCCATCACTACCTGCATCCGCTACCTCCGAGTCCTCACCCCGCTCCTCCTCCGGCAGCTCCTCATCCCCTGCAAGCTCCTGTGCCCGACCCCTATCCGGCAAAATGGCCACTTGGATCGCGATCGATCGGAACTCCCGTGGCGCCCTCAGACAGTCCTGAATCACCTCCAGATCCACGTCCCGCCACCCATCATCAGTCACTCCAACCAAGAAACGGTCGAGAAGCGTCCGTACGGACTCCAGAGTCCCCTCAGCATCCCGTCGACGCACCTCCCCTCGGCCCGGCAGGGCTGGTATCGCCACATGCCCCCTGCGAGCTACATGTCCTGGTGGTGGTCTAGGGCCAACATCTACAAATCATACATCAGTCAGTAGCAGCATATCAACATCTCAAACCTATCATACACAAAACCTGAAATCAACAACAATTAAGCAAATCAATACATACCATCTGGTCCCCACTCCTGCCCTGGAGGCCGTGGTGCCTCCGGATCCACGTTGTAGTCCATATCCCTGTATGGATAATCATCCAGTATCAGCGGCATCTGCAACCACTGTAGGTAGGGCTCCTGGGTGAAGTACTTGCCGACCTCACTGCCACCCCATTGGCGCATCATCTCTCCCCACCGCACCATGCGTGGCTCCATAGGCCCTGCTGCCCTGATCGGCACCCATAGCCGCAGTGTAGGTACCCTCTCCATGAAGAAGGCACAAAGAAACGATCCATAATAGAATCCCTTGCCAGATTCCTTCACCGAGGTCAGCTGCCGCTGAACACAAGTGAGGAACATCTTTCCCCAGGCATAGTATACACCATCCAATACCCGCTCCACTAACTGCATCTGGCCCCCTGACACCTTCTCAAGTGACTGGGACCCCAAAACCTGAACCACGCACGCCGCGATTGCCTGTACTAATGGCTCCAGCAGGTCCACCACCCGGAGTGCATTCCTCTGCACCCTAGCCTCCGGACTGCAGTACTGCTCCAACATATCCTCGATATCCACATCTGCGGATACTCGTGGTTGCCTATCAGCCACCCTACCCAGACAGGGCAACCCCGTCAAGAAGTATACATCTGCGAGGGTGAGATCCACCCTCTCTCCCTACACCCTGAATACATGAATGTCAGGCTCCCAAAAGCTCACTAACCGGTTCAGCAGCAGCGCTGCTGAACGCATCATGGGCACCTATGCAAACTTCAGCAACCCGCACAACCCCAACGTAGACTGCACATGCCGATCCCTCCGGATGACATCCACTATGTCATCCGGGACATCCCGCTCTCGTCAAAGCACCAACGACATCCTGTCAATCACACAAGGAAAACTCATCAGACTCATGACAAAACAGTAACCCTTCCCCCCCAGGGGAAACCCTAAAAGCTCGATCCCAATTGCGACTTTAGGGCCCCTTGCCGCGGTTTCCGACTGCGGCTGTCAGGGCTACAGTTGCGGGCCGGGACCGCTCCTGTCGGATCCAAACTCGCGGTCCCGAACTGCGAGTCCAGCCTCGGAACTCGCGATACAAGACCGCGTATCCCGACCCAGAACTCGTGGTCCCCGTCCGCGTGATCAGCCCTGGAACCCACGGTCCCCGACCGCGGTTCCACCCCACAAACCCGCGGTCCACCCCACGTGGACCATACAAAAAAATCCCCTGGGACCCACTAACCCCCCGAACCTAATGAAAAATGCAGGTATGAGTTTATCGGGATACCTGTAACTCCCAGATCTGAAAACAACCGGTTGGATCGTCCAGAAACACCAACTCAGCTCTGGTCCACTCAAATCTCTAGTCAAAGTCAACAAGTCCAAATGACACTTGTCATGTTGGACCCACTTACTATTTATAGTCTGTTGACTTTTTGTTGTTTCGGCCATTCTGAACCCATATGGAGTCCATTTTTCGAACCGTTTCCACCACTAGAATCAACACAACGAGACCGTCATGATGGTCGACTCGTTTTCTTATTTTTTCCACATCATTTTCTGAGCATTTTTTTAGAAACCACTAGTCGCCTCGGTTTGCATGCCACTTCGGATGCTCTCCTTTTTTTATTTATTTTATATCATCGGATTCATTTTTCCGAGACCGTGATGATGCTTGATATCATTTCTCGCTCTCACCCCCATATTTGTTGGGTATTTTTTCCAAAATGCCCCCCATCGCCTCGGTTTACGTGCCACATCGACCATTATCCATTTTCGACACTTTCTATATCGTCGGATCCAGTTTTTCGAGCTCGTGATGATGCTTGAGATCATTTCTCGCTCTCACTAGGTACAATTTCACCATTGTGTCCCAACACCTTGCTACCTCGGTTTGCATGCCACATCGACCGCCATCGAATTGTTCCACATTTTTACATGAGCTATTCAGTCCTTCCATACTGCAATTCTTTTGTTATTTTTCCACTATTCATTATCCTGCAAGGAGGCCCACCAGTGTTCCCCCCTACCCTTGTTCTTGGTCATCATCAATGTTCCTTGATTGAGCACTTCCTCCTTGCCTGACCATTCCTTTTGTTCGGTATAATTTTATCCCTTTTTTGGGCCGGACAAGTCCTTTACGAAAAAGGCACTTAGGGAGTTTCTGTTAAGCTCTTTTCTGACTCCTAAAACAATGAAAAGATCACCGAGCAATCTTGCTTCCTTTCATGCTCATTAAAGTACCTAAAATGGCATCTATCCAGTATAAGTTTACCCCTTTTCCGGACCTGGTAGACTAATTACAAAAAAGGTATACTTTAGTCACACCGGCTAGAAGAGTTCTTCATTGCATTCTTTTATGCTTCTTTGGGCCTTGGAGACTAACACACGAAAAAGCAACCCCCTGGAGTCTTCTTATCGCTTTCAAATTCTCTAAAATTGAAAGCAACCACGAGCATGAACTGTCTTGGGCTCGTACAAATCCACACGATAGTACCATTCCATTATTTCAGAGTCTTCTTATTGTTTTTAGACTCCTTAAAATTGAAAGCAATCACGAGCATGAACTGTCCTGGGCTCGTATAAATCCACACGACAGTACCATTTTAAACACACTTCTTCTAGTTCCTTAACCCATGAAGAAGTCCCCCCCGTGCCTCTTGCACTATGATCGATCATCTCAGCAGCACCTCCAGTAAGGTCGCCTTTGTTCAGAGTATTCTACAGTCTCTTGCCACTTTCCACCAACTTGAGTACCACTCACCCCAGTCACTATCCTTGATCCATTACAGCTATGATCCATTTCCCTCCAGTCAGTTTCATATGTTTCCCGATCATCCCTCGTCTTCATACTCTGAACAAAGGAAGTTTGAGTCCACCCACTCTACTTTCCCAGTTACCCCCACAGTATGTCAGTCCTACCATCAGTACTCTCACACTTCGGTTCTCTACCTCGTGCTCCTACCAAGGAAACATCATTGCCTTGCTAGTTGCAGGTCTCCCTCTATCGACGACAGCCCCTCTATTCCAGAGGATAGACCAAGAGGCCCTGTGCCTTGGGCTCATCACCATCTGTGGTGAGTGCCTACGGACCATTTTGAGAGGAGTCATCATTGCCTCTCCGAGTGGTTGTTTCTCACATGCTCGACTTCAACACCTTGATCGCATCGTTGCGAATCGCGCAGGGTTTATATCCCTTCAATTATTGGTCGAAGACCTTGGATTTCCCCCTACTCTAGCACATTGGTGAGTCCCTTCGGAAAGCCCAGTTATATGTTCCCGTGGATGTCCGGGTTGCGATGGCGCTCATATTCGGAAGCCATTCAGTTATATGCTTCCTTGAGTACCCAGTTCAGTTCCAATTCAGTGTACCATTGAGGGTATGACTCCCCGTCACTATGATCCAGTAGCTCATTAGTTCCTCTAGTACCACACTCAGCAGCACTGTTTTATTCTATTGTATAAGTTATTCAGCTCAGACATGGTCAGCCCAATAGTATGTCCCAGATTTGTGTCCCCTCTGGACCCTTATGATGTACACAGTGGTTCTCTATGTATCTTACAGGTCCCCCTTTTCGGGCCTCACAGTTATTTTTTATGTATCTTGATACGAGCATGGGTATGCCTGCCTCGTTCATATGTTTAGATTATTCCTCATTCATTATTGAGGTCATGTACTTTCAGTTTTTGCAGTTTGTTTGGGACCATTGTTCCGGGCTCTAGTTTGTTTCTTCTCCTCTCCACACCCCAGGAAAACCATAAAAGACTTATGATGTCTATCGGCCATACGATGAGCTCCTACCCCCACACATCAGGGGACAATTTGTTAACACCCAAAAAGTGCTCACTACCTCATCCACCCCATTACATGACTCATTTGTCCATATTTCTTACCATATTTGCCTCCAAAACCTTAAAATCCCATAAAAAGCCTCTAAAAGACCAAAAAACCATTAAAAAACCTCTAAAAGGTCAAAAAACCCATTAAAAAACCTCCAAAAGGCCAAAAACCCCATTTTTCCCCCAAAATAAGTTAAATTCCTCCAAAAATAGCAAAAACCCTCTAAAAAGGGAATAAAAAATACAAAAAAGAGGAAAAAGAAGGAAAAAAAGAAGCAAAAACCCTATACAGCTGACCTAAACCATATGGTGCCCAAAACCTTGGGCCAGCACTCCACCACTAAAAAACCTATAAATAGGTGATGGAGGCCCCTCATTTCATATCCACAGTCTAACACACCCTTACTCTGCCAAAATCACTCCTAAAACCCTAGTTCACCCTTGAGCTACTTTCACATTTGAGTGCCCCTTTGGCCCATTTCCAAAAACTTTTGGAGAAAGAGAAAGGAACAACACTGGAGCTTGGAAGCAACCCTCTTGGACTGCTGCAAAGGCTTTATCAACCTTCACATTGGAGGTATAATCAATACAATAAACATTTTATTATCTTGTCTTTTTGTTTATGCACATGCTTAAAGTAGTTACTGTTTTATTTACTGTATTTTCTGAACTACTACTAAGGAGTCATTTCTCCTTAGTAGGTGCTCATTTGCACAAGCTAGGGCGAAAACTCTAGCTACACCCATGGACGAGGAAGAGGTAATTTGGAGCTAGTGAGACACTTCGGTTAGATTCCCTAGCTCTATGACAACAATGATGAAGATGCTATGACACCTATGACACAAATCAAACCTGAAGGATGACATATGACATATAGGACATGTCAGGGATAAAAATAGCCTTCAAGAGGGCACTCAAGGGAGTTAGGGCAGCTAAGATGCTTCCACATGTGATTTGGTGGAAGTGGGAAACTAGGAATTGTTGTACAAGTGGCGTTCTTATAAATTTCAATAACAAAGAATGAAACCAACTTTTGATCATTTGTAGAATTTTCAATTGCATTTGTGAAGAGGGAGAGCTAGTGGATGACTAGTTTCTTGCCTTAGCCAATTTCGAGGGTGAAAGATTCCCATCCAAGTTGGTAATTTGGAAGTCCATTCAGACCTTTCATTAGGAGCTTTAATGGAGTATTTATTTTCAAGTGTAAGCTACAGGGTAGCTCATGGGTTCTTCTATTGCAGCTCACTCCTTCAACCATTTCCAGTTTTGATGGCATATTCTTGATCCTTGAGGGAGGGAATTTTTGGTGAGATATTGTACTCTTTGGGGGAGCTTATAATGACCCATTTATTTTTTAATATGAATTAAATACTCTTTTCTTCATCTCCAGAAAGTTTCAGGTCGAAATTCCAAGTAGAAATGTATAAATCTCATTTTTAATGAAAGAATAGTGTCATTTGCCCACTACCTTGTTGTGAACCAATGTAATGTTGATGGATTCAAATGGATAAGTAAAATACTGATGGTTTATTCATGAATGGAATTTTATTGATGTATTATACAAGTTTCATGTTCATTGCTTAAGCATTTGAAATCATTTTACTCAGTTTATTTACATTTGGAGAAGATTTGGTGCCATTTCCCCAAGGGTCGAACTAGTGATCTTTGTTGTTGTTTGGGAGAGGTTTGGAACATAATTAATAACTAATGAATGGTGTATTTGGGACCTTAATAACATACTTGATACATACCCTACCTCTGTTCATAAATTTGAGTGGGTTTGGAGGCATTTGGGAAGCCATTTTCAGTACTTACCCCAGGGGGATTTGAACCCCAAATTACTAGTAAAATTGCATACTTGGTCCATAATATTAAGAGAGTTTGAAGATTTCTTTTGGTGGCCATATCTCATCCCTTAGCATCATATACAAGTCCTAATATCATTCATACACATTCCTTGAATATTTGAAGCTATTTGGAGCCAATTTGAGACCTAGAGACCAATACTAGTCAAAGAGAAATTACTAGTAAAGTTCCCTACATTGGCCAGAATTGAAAGAGGATTTGCAGAAGTATTTTAAAGGT
The DNA here is from genome assembly GCA_027924585.1 of Larix kaempferi. Classification (NCBI taxonomy): domain Eukaryota; kingdom Viridiplantae; phylum Streptophyta; class Pinopsida; order Pinales; family Pinaceae; genus Larix; species Larix kaempferi. The sequence goes on along the minus strand of BSBM01000125.1, from coordinate 6,646,661 downwards.
CCAAAAGCATCCTTGAAACACATATTTATGTTCTAGCATAATCCATATACCTTCTCATAATATTTGGGAGCAATTGGAGCAATTTGGGGACCTAGAGCTCAAAACTAGTCAATGGTCGAACTAGGAAAACAAGTGAAAAATTGTCGTTTTAATAAAATTCCTAACAAGGGACATTACAGTGGTATTAGAGCATGGTCTTGGAACCTGATGTGGTAGAACATTAATGAAGACCAGGAGTCAAAGAAATAAGCCACCTCCCTTAGAAACTGAAACTGTATGTACTTTGGTGAAAGGGAAGAAGTACGAGAAAAAGTGCATTCCTTGGTCACCATGAGTAAGGATGAGAAAGGAACCTTAGAGGAGAATGAGGAGTTTAGAAAATTACTGGAACCATCCTTTGAAGACAAGTGGAGGCAACTCATTCAAGGGTTCGAATTGTGGGTTAGTCAACTTGAAAGCAACTTGGAAACAAGAATGAGAAATGGTTCTCTTTTCAAGGAAAAGAAGAAAATGGATGAAATAATTTATGCCACAAAAGAGGAATCTCATGTAATGGTGGAACATGAGGTACATGTTGATATGCAGGTGCTTGAAGATGTTACACTCAAATAGGAAGAAGGACAAGCACTTGTCTTTGTTCAGAGGGATTATGAGTTGCCTCAGGGAGAGAATTGCAAAGCCTTGGAGGAGGCACATGATCTCACAATAGTTGGACCAACCAATTATGAAGAAGATGAATTAAATATTTCGATGGGTAAGGGTTGTAAATATTTAAGCTTGGTTCATAATTCCTCACCCCCTACTTCTTTTTCATCCACATCAATTGGGGATGAAAATTGGGTGAAAGGTCTTTTTCTAGTGGTGCCACATAAGGGGTAGAAACTCCTACCTCTCCTTTTGATAATGACATGAATAGAGCACCTCATTATTTACATTTGCAGAAGCATCCCTTTTTACCTTATGATGATACATATCCTCATGGATGCCCTTATGATGTTCACTTGAGTCACTTAAAGACTCATGATTTTCCTTGCTCCTTGCTTAGTTCAATTGATGTTGGAGAAACTTCATTAACTACTCGGATGAAAGAACAAGGCTGATTGTTTTGATGCATCTTACATATTTTTGGAGCAGCATTATAGGACATGGGATACTCACCTATGTCATTGGAGCAGATTTGATTGTTCACTTGATGTTTGTATGCACCTGGAAAATGGTGGTCTACCTACTTGGAGGTATAAGCACTTTCATGATTCTTTGATGAAGCATCTCCTTGATGTACATTTTCATTATGTCGTTATGTACTTTGATGATATCTATTTTGTACTCATGATGTTTGGAAGAATGCATACAAGAAAATGGGATCCAGGCACTATAAATTGGAGAGCACTTCTAATTATTGGAGTGCAATACAAGCAATGGGACCCTGGGATAATTCTTAGTCTCATTGGTTTCAATTTTTAGGGGAAACAAGTAGTATTGGGGATGGATTCCCCACTCAATAAAGTGATTTTAATCAAAGTAGTGCAACAACAAGCATGGTGCTTCCTCTCTAAAATATTCACGGAAGCTCGAAGACTCAAAGTTGGGCATTTCAGTGGCAACTTCAAAGAATTATACAGGAAGCAGGTTCTTCAACACCCATGTTCGAAATTGCTTGAGGACAAGCAATATTGGGAAGGGAGGATTTTTCATGTCCCAAATTTTGCATTAGGTCACAATGTTATAATCACATTGGACATATTCATTAGAGTTTGTCAAATTGATGCTAAGGGTCAAATAATTGCCGAGGAAAATGACTAGTTTCCTAGGTTTGGGGTGGAAACTTTGGGATTTGGAATAAGGGGAATAATAAATGGTGTTTGAACATTAGAATGGCATAAATATTTAATAAAAGATCTAAATAAATATATACAAGTGAAAATCAAAGTGGAATTTGATCATGAAGACACATGGGGGAAGTGGGACCCACATATGGCTAGATTTCCCCACTACACTTGGCATCATTCTCTCACCAATTCGAATTCAATGTGAATGGTAACATACTTGGGGGATTTCAAAAGGTATTATTCATTGAATTAATAATCCAAGGTCGAAATGTATAGGAAGAGTAACTCCCATGGAAGAGGAAGAGGCAATTTGGAGGTAGTGAGACACTTGGGCTAGATTCCCTAGCTCTATGACAACAATGATGAAGATGCTATGACACCTATGACACAAATCAGACCTAAAGGCTGACATATGACATATATGACATGTCTAGGATAAAAATATCCTCCAAGAGGGTGCTCAAAGGAGTTAGGGTAGCTAAGATGCATCCACATGTGATTTGGTGGAAGTGGGAGACTAGGAATTGTTGTACAAGTGGCGTTCTTTGGAATCTCTTCCTAACTTGAGTTGGCATGAGTCTCTTGGAAGGAATTCGACCCATGGAGGAAATTAGAAGTTTATAAATTTCAATAACAAAGAATTAAACCAGCTTTTGATCATTTATAGAATTTGCAATTGCATTTGTGAAGAGGGAGAGCTACTGGATGATTAGTTTCTTGCCTTAGCCAATTTCGAGGGTGAAAGATTCCCATCCAAGTTGGTAATTGGAAAGGCCATTAAGACCTTTAATTTGGATCTCTAATGGAGTCTTTATTTGCAGGTGTAAGCTACAGGGAAGCTCATGGTTTCTTCTATTGCAACTCACTCCTTCAACCATTTCCAGTTTTGATGGCATATTCTTGATCCTTGAGGGAGGGCATTTTTGGTGAGCTATTGTACTCTTTGGAGGATATTATAATGCCCCATTTATTTTTTAATATGAATTAAATACTCTTTTATTCAACTCCAGAAAGTTTCAGGTCGAAATTCCAAGTAGAAATGTATAAATCTCATTTTTAATGAAAGAACAGTGCCATTTCCCCACTACCTTGTTGTGAACCAATGTAATGTTGATGGATTCGAATGGATAAGTAAACTACTAATGGTTTATTTATGAATGGAATTTTATTGATGTATTATACAAGTTTCATGTTCATTGCTCAAGCATTTGAAGTAATTTTACTCAGTTTATTTACATTTGGAGAAGATTTGGTGCCATTGCCCCAAGGGTCGAACTAGTGATCTTTGATGTTGCTTTGGAGAGGCTTGGAACAGACTTAATAACTAATGAATGGTCCATTTGGGACCCTAATAACATCCTTGAGACATCCCATACCTCTGTTCAAAATTTGAGTGGGTTTGGAGGCATTTGGGAAGCCATTTTCAGTACTTACCCCAGGGGGATTTGAACCCCAAATTACTAGGAAAATTGCATACTTGGTCCATAATATTAAGAGAGTTTGAAGATGTATTTTGGTGGAAATATCTCATCCCTGAGCATCATATCCAAGTCCTAATATAATTCATACACATTCGTTGAATATTTGAAGGCATTTGGAGCCAATTTGAGACCTAGAGACCAATACTAGTCAAAGGGAAATTACTAGTAAAGTTCCCTACATTGGCCAGAATTGAAAGCGGATTTGCAGAAGTATTTTAAAGGTCCAAAAGAATCCATGAAACACATATTTATGTTCTAACATCATCCATATACCTTCTCATAATATTTGGGAGCAATTGGAGCAATTTGGGGACCTAGAGCTCAAAACTAGTCAAAGGTCGAACTAGGGAAACAAGTAAAAATTTGCCATTTTAATAAAATTCCTAACAAGGGACATTACAGTGGTATCAGAGCATGGTCTTGGAACCTGATGTGGTAGAACATTAATGAAGACCAGGAGTCAAAGTAATAATCCACCACCCTTAGAAACTGAAACTGGATGTACTTTGGTGAAAGGGAAGAAGTAAGAGAAGAAGTGCATTCCTTGGTCACCATGAGTAAGGATGAGAAAGGAACCTTAGAGAAGAATAAGGAGTTTAGAAAATTACTGAAACCATCCTTTGAAGACAAGTGGAGTAAAATCATGCAAGGGTTCGAATTGTGGGTTAGTCAACTTGAAAGCAACTTGGAAAAAAGAATGAGCAATGGTTCTCTTTTCAAGGAAAAGAAGGAAATGGATGAAATAATTTATGCCACAAAGGAGGAACCTCATGTAATGGTGGAACATGAGGTACATGTTGATATGCAGGTGCTTGAATATGCTACACTCAAACAAGAATAAGGACAAGCACTTGTCTTTGTTCAGAGGGATTATAAGTTGCCTCATGGAGAGAATTGCAAAGCCTTGGAGGAGGCACATGATCTCACAATAGTTGGACCAGCCAATTATGAAGAAGATGAATTAAAGACTTCGATGGATAAGGGTTGTAAATATTTAAGGTTAGTTCATAATTCCTCACCCCCTACTTCTTTTTCAGCCACATCAATTGGGGATGAAAATTGGGTGAAAGGTTTTTTTTCTAGTGGTGCCACATGAGGGGTATGAAACTCCTACCTCTCCTTTCGATAATGACATGAATAGAGAACCTCATTATTTACATTTGCAGTAGCATCCCTTTTTACCTTATGATGATACATATCTTCATGGATGCTCTTATGATGTTCACTTGAGTCACTTGAAGACTCATGATTTTCCTTGCTCCTTGCTTAGTTCAATTGATGTTGGAGAAACTTCATTAACTACTCGGATGAAAGAATACAAGGCTGATTGTTTTGATGCATCTTACATATTTTTGGAGCAACATTATAGGACATGGGATACTCACCTATGCCATTGGAGCAGATTTGATTGTTCACTTGATGTTTGTATGCACCTGGAAAATGGTGGTCTACTTACTTGGAGGTATAAGCACTTTCATGATTCTTTGATGAAGCATCTCCTTGATGTACATTTTCATTATGTCGTTATGTACTTTGATAATATATATTTTGTACTCGTGATGTTTGGAAGAATGCATACAAGAAAATGGGATCCAGGAACTATGAATTGGAGAGCACTTCTAATTGTTGGAGTGCAATACAAGCAGTGGGACCCTGGGATAATTCTTAGTCTCATTGGTTTCAATTTTAAGGGGAAACAAGTAGTATGGGGAATGGATTTCCCACTCAATATGTTGATGTATTTGTAACTTCAGAATATATTCACTTGTATATTGTATTTGTACTTTATTTTATCCCCAACGGAGATGTATTATTCCTACGATTGGAAGTGTCGTCAGTTGTACTTGCAAGTGTCGCAAGTTATATTGTAAGTGTCATTAACTTATACTTGATGGGTTATTAGACCACCTTGATGGGGTCGGCCCTGTATGATTCATGTGGGTTAAAGGGTTATTAGACCACCCTAGTGGGGTCGGCCCAGTTAGTATTATGTTAAGTGGTTAAGTTAGGGCCGACCTAGTCGAGTAAAGGTCAAGTGAAAGAAAGAGTATAAATAGAGAGTGCGACTCTCTCATTTGACACATTCTATTATTCACTCACTTCGCATTAGTGAGAGAAGAGGAGGGTGCGCAAAAGTGGAGGAGGAGCATGCTACTGAAGATATCTATCTCTTGGTTTTTATCATTGTGATCCTTGTATTGATTCTTATTCTATCTCTAAGGAAGTTGCGGGGTTTTTCACCTTCTTGGTTCTCCCCGATGAAATGTTTTGTGTCTCTTGTCTCTTGTCTCTTATGCTTGATATGCTGTACATGTTGTTCTTTCAGTTAAGATCCTATATCTATTGAATTAAATGATGAAAATATAACATGGTATCAGAGATATCCTGAAGGAAGGCATGCTATGACATTTATGAGACTTGTTGCACTTGTGACAAATCAGAAGCTAGGACTTGATATAGCAAAAACCAGTCATCGTAGCACTTTCGCTATAAATACATTTTGGCGAAGGTTTAGGATCTGAAACTTTTACAGGTCGAAGGTAACATCCCCATGTACCTTGTGTTTGAAGCACAACATTTGATTCATTGTACTTTGTGAGATATGATCCGTACAATCTAGGGTTTTTTCCTCTTCCAGATCTCAGTCATAAGCAGGTGACCTAGGAAAAAAGGTCACAACTTGGGCTAGGAAGCTCCAAATTAAATTATTTAAAAATTGACAGTAAAAGAACTGACTGTAGTTTCTCAGGTAAGTGTTTCAGAGGCCGAAGTTGAACCAGTGACATGTGGCACACTGTACAAGTTCGCTCTCCTGTTTTATCCCATAAACAGGTCACGTTGCGACACTTCGCATAACTCTCTCTCAGAGAATCCAATTGAGGTCAGACCTATGGGGTTGGAAATATGACAAGTCGGGCTAGCACAGGAAGAAGTTTCAGACCCCGTGGATTCGTAATTCCAGAGATGCACCAGAAACAATCAGGTGCATATTTCTGTCAAAACAGAATTGGATTATGAGCACCTTCATTCTTGGCTTGTCACTTCTGCGGGAATTTAGGGCTTCGGAGAAAGTTGGAAATTTTTTGAATTGGAGACCATGGCTGAATGATCCTCATCAAAATCAAAATTTAGAGACCAAGATCGAATTTTTTGGTTAGGAAAAAGGTCAGGCTTGATCAAACCCTAGTTCGGGATTTTGATCGGAAAGGTGGAAAATTAGGGCTTCTGTAAAAGTTGGAATTTTTTAAATCTGTGACCACGGTTGCAATCTCCTCAGAAAAATCAAAGTTTAGAACACAAGATCGAACCTTTTATATGGGCAGAAGACCGGGCTTTATCAAACCCTAGTTCGAGATCCTGTCCAGAAGATCTGGAAGTTTCAAAGGCAATTTTGAGGGGTCAAATTTTGGAGATTTCAAAATTGAAGTATACCAGCTTGATCAACTTAGCAAGCCACATCTTTCCATCCATTCAAAGGTTTGAAATTCAAAACTTGATTTTTTAGGGTTTCTCTAACAAACCCTAATCCATCTCCAGATCCAGTTTCAGCAAATCAAAGTGGATTGGGTTAATCCTAGAAGAGAATGAATTGGACACCTGCATAAGTGAAGAAGTTCCAGTTCCAGAGGGAGATGAGGCTATGGCCTTACATAAGAATGCTACAAGCAATCTCGATAGGTATGACTGGAGGAGATACAGGTATGTTTTCGAAATCTGTTCATGATTAAGGTTATGATATGTTTGTCTTCATATTATTGAGGTTAGTACAATATTGATTAATTTTAGACTTGTCTTATCACCCTAGTAAAAGTATGAATGCATGTGAATGATAGAAGACATTCATTGATTAGGGTTATGACACTTATGATTATACTAATGCACTGTGGTATTGTATGAGGAGGATGTTGTCTGCTAACATGAAAGGTACAAATCAAGTTCTAGATCAAGAACATATGACCATGGTGACATAAAGACAAAGACTCATGGATCACATAGAAGCTCTACTTACAAGGTATGTATAATTTGGTTCTACAATGGTTAACTTATGAGTTATGCAGGTTACTAAGCACAACTCATTGAAGAGAACAAGAAGACATTGTTTGGGTATGTTAGACATAACTAGCAAACATGATAACTAGGTATGTTTTTCCTATATCAAGTTAGAATCCTATCTTGTGTTAGGATCTTATACTTTTGTATGAATGATAATGATTATTCTTGAAGTTAGAAGTTTAAGTAATCAAGGATTTATGCATATTACATTTCTTACTTTGATTGATGATATGACTAGCCAGAAGAGTCCTATGGTCAAATAAGAATATGCATGAGTAAAAGAAGTCTTCCCTGAAACCTTGAATACTAACACTTATTACCTATGTATGAAATGATCATGACCATACATATTTAAAATTATTTAGAATCATAATGTTTTGATAGTATTGAGATTACACTAATGTATGTATGATTATGTATGAGATCTTGAGGATGACACTAGTGCACACTTAAGCATGCATAGTGGTCTAGGATGGATATAAGTACAAAGACAGATAATCAAGGAAGCAAAGATCAAGAGGGAGCACACTCTAGTAGTTCCTGCAAGGAAGCAAAGATTGAGAGGGAGTCCACCCTACAACCAAACAAAGATAAGTATTTGAATTGTCATTTCTTGTATATATGATTACTTAAATGATGTTGTCCAATCATGTACATACTTATGTTCCTAGATTTGGGATATGTATTATGCATATTAGAAAAGTTGCATTAATGAACAAGATACTACTAATATGCAAGTAATGGGTAAGTCGCCTATGGTACTGTACAACATTCCATTGCTACTTATCTAGAATGAAACCTCTTTGCTGACATGTTGGGAGTTGTGCACACTCTTAACAATGTTCTGGTAGAGATGGAAGACATCTAGAAAGTTACAGAATATGGATGAATGTTGTATTGAAGCATTGGCTAAGATAATTGCATGACTGTATGACATATGTCTTTATGAGTAAGAATTTGTTCTAAAATATATAAGATGTTTCTAATCATGCAATTGAATTTGACTTGTAGGAAAGATCATGTACAATCACCTGCAAAAGAAGGACTACCACATTTGTTCCAGCAACGAAGTTCAAGAAAACTATCTATTGAAGATATTGAAGAACCTAAAGTTCCCAGGATCCGAGATGCAGTAATGGAAGAATTCCATGATCGTGGAATACCATTCATTCATGAAGAATGAAGTTTGGGATGTGGTCCCAAGACTTGAAGGGAAGTCTGTTGTGACTTCCAAGTGGATCTATAAGATCAAGCATGTTGCCGATGGTAGCATAGAGAAATACAAGGCGAGGTTTGTGGTTCGTGGCTTCTCCCAGAAAGAGAGGATAGATTATGAAGAAACTTGTGCTCCTGTATCCAGATACACTTCCATCAGAACAGTACTTGCTCTGGCTACAGTGATGAAATGGAAGATACACCATATGGATGTCAAGATAGCCTTCTTGAATGGTGTAGTCGAAGAGGAAGTGTATGTGGAGCAGCCACTTGGTTTTGAAACACATGACAGGGAGTTATATGTGTGCAGATTGAAGAAAGCCTTGTATGGCTTGAATCAAGCTCCTAGAACTTGGTATGGGAGGATAGACATCTTTCTATCTAGTTTGGGCTTTACCAAGAGTAAAGCGGATTCCAACCTTTACTACAAGGTTGAGGAAGACAATCCAGTGATCCTACTATTGTATGTGGATGACCTGTTTGTTACAGGTGAGGATGGGTTGATTGCCGATACGAAGAGGAAGCTTGCTGTCGAGTTCGAGATGAAGGACTTGGGGATGATGCATTAATTTTTAGGCATGGAGGTGTGGCAGAGTGTAGATGGAATCTTCCTTGGACAAGGGAAGTATGCAGTAGAGACCCTGAAGCGGTTCGGGATGATGGACTGCAAGGCCATGGCTACACCTATGGTATCGAACCTGAAGCTTATTTGTGATGCTTCATCTGATCCGATTGATGTCATGGTGTATCATCAGATGATTGGGTCCTTGATGTACCTGACAAACACAAGACCAAATATTTGCTTTACGGTGAACACATTGAGTCAGTTCCTGACGGATCCCAAAGGTATTCACCTGGTTGTTGTAAAGCATATTCTGAGGTACTTGAAGGGTACAATTGATTATGGGCTCAATTATGATGCGAATCAAAAGTTTAACCTAGAGGGTTATGTTGATTCAGATTGGGCAGGCAGTGCTGTAGATAGGAAGAGCACTTTTGGGTGTCGCTTCAGTATGGGATCAGGTGTGATCTCTTGGTTTAGTAGGAAGCAGTCCTGCATAGCACTGAGTGCAGCCGAAGTAGAGTATGTCGCAGCTTGTTCAGCCAGTTGTGAGGCAGTATGGCTTAGGAAGCTACTGTCTGAGTTATTTGATCTCCCGTTGGATGCTACCTGTATCTATTGTGACAACCAGAGTTGTGTGAAGTTGTCAGAGAACCCGGTGTTTCATGATAGGTCAAATCACATCGATATCAAATATCACTATATCAGGGATATGGTGCAGAGAGGAGCAGTGAAGCTCCTGTATGTTGTGACGGATGAGCAAGTTGCAGATGTGTTGACAAAACCACTAGCTAGAGTGAAGTTTGAGTACTTCAGAGAGAGGCTTGGTGTTCTTCAGATAGAATATACTTCGAGGAAGAAGTGATGGGACACATTTGCAGGAGCCATTCCAAGCATGGTGGTAGGAGGATCCTTACCATGGCTGTGGATGTAAGGTTGTGTGATGAACATCAGGACGATGCTCCAGATGATTTTTTGTATGACGATGATCAGTTGGATCATGTATGATGATATGCATCAGGTGGATGCTTTGTATGATCAGTTGGATCATATGTGATGATATGCATCAGGTGGATGCTTTGTATGATCAGTTGGATCAATGTGATGATATGCATCAGGTGGATGCTTTGTATGATCAGTTGGATCATATGTGATGATATGCATCAGGTGGATGCTTTGTATGATCAATTGGATCATCTGTGATGATATGTATCAGGTGGATGCATTGTATGATCAGTTTGATCATGTGTGATGAGCATTAGTTCAATGCTCCAAATGATGTACTATATGATGATCAGGACGATCATGTGTGATGAGCATCAGGTCGATGCTCCAGATGATGTACATCAGGATGATGTACTGTATGATGATCAGGACGATCATGTGTGATGAGCATCAGGTCAATGCTCCAGATGATGTGCATCAGGATGATGCACTATATGATGATCAGTATGATCATGAGTATCAGGTTGATACTCCGTTGCCATGGACAGGTTGTGCAGGTAGCATAGAAAAGATCCCGGGAGATCCGGATAGGTAGAGTTGTGTGCTCGTAACAGACTGGGATGCTCTTTCGAGGTTTTGCTACAGTTTTGCATAGAAAAGATCCTGGACATCCGGATAGGTTAAGTTGTGTGCTAGTAAAATATCCTAGGATTCTCTATAGAGATCTTGCAGGTTGTAAGATGCTCTTTAAAGGTTTTGCGAAAGTTCACATAGAAAAGATCCTGGAGATCCGGACAGGTAGAGCTATGTGCTCGTAACAGCCTGGGATGCTCTATAGAGATCTTATAGGTTGCAAGATGCTCTTTAAAGGTTTTGTGAAGGTCACATGTAAAAGATCCTGGGAGATCCGGACAGGTAGAGTTGTGTGCTCGTAACAGCCTAGGATGCTCTTTCGAGGTTTTGTTGATGCACGTAATTAGTCTTGGGATCCATGATATGGCCAGAGATGATGAAGACCTACAGGAGGCTAGGCCTACATCCAACATGAAAAATGGTTGGCTCTGTAGATCTTCCTATGACGAGAAGAATTCAGAGATAGCCCAGTGATCGAGATGTTGATTGCAGTAGCAGTGATGATGATGATGCTATGTGATCTAGTGATGATGATCCAGCTCCAGAATTGAAGACGTGTGCCTATATGTATTGATGACTTGTGTCAAGAGAATACCTTCCTAGCTAAGAGGGAGTGTTGATGTATTTGTAACTTCGGAAGATATTCACTTGTATATTGTATTTTTACTTTATTGTATCCCCAATGGAGATGTATTATTCCTCTGATTGGAAGTGTTGTCAGTTGTACTTGCAAGTGTCGCAAGTTATATTGTAAGTGTCGTAACTTATACTTGATGGGTTATTAGACCACCTTGATGGGGTCGGCCCTGTATGAGTCATGTGGGTTAAAGGGTTATTAGACCACCCTAGTGGGGTCGGCCCAGTTAGTATTATTTTAAGTGGTTAAGTTGGGGCCGACCTGTTGAGTAAATTTCAAGTGAAAGAAAGAGTATAAATAGAGAGTGTGACTCTCTCATTTGACACATTATATTATTCACTCACTTCGAATTAGTGAGAGAAGAGGAGGGTGCGCACAAGTGGAGGAGGAGCATGCTACTGAAGATATCTATCTTTTGGGTCTGATCATTTTGATCCTTGTATTGATGCTTATTCTATCTCTGAGGAAGTTGTGGGGTTTTTCACCTTCTTGGTTTTCCCCGGTGAAATGTTTTGTGTCTCTTGTCTCTTGTCTCTTATGCTTGATATGTTGTACATGTTGTTCTTTCAGTTAAGATTCTAGATCTATTGAATTAAATGATGAAAATATAACACAATAAAGTGATTTTAATCAGATTAGTGCAGTAGCAAGCATGGTGGTTCCTCTCTAAAATATTCATGGAAGCTTGAAGACTCAAAGTTGGGCAATTCAGTGGCAACTTCAAAAAATTATACAAGAAGCAGGTTCTTCAACACCCATGTTCGAAATTGCTTAAGGACAAGCAATATTGGGAAGGGAGGATTTGTCATGTCCCAAATTTTTCATTGGGTCACAATGTCCTAATCACATTGGACATATTCATTAGATTTTGTCAAATTGATGCTAAGGGTCAAATAATTGCCAAGGAGGAAAATTACTAGTTTCCTAGGTTTGGGGTGGAAGCTTTGGGATTTGGAATAAGGGGAATAATAAATGATGTTTGAATATTCTAATAGCATAAATATTTAATAAATGAGCTAAATAAATATATACAAGTGAAAATCAAAGTGGAATTTGATCATGAAGACACATGGAGGAAGTGGGACCCACATATGGCTAGATTTCCCCACTACACTTGGCATCATTCTCTCACCAATTCGAATTCAAGGTGAATGGTAACATACTTGGGGGAGTTCAAAAGGTATTATTCATTGCATGACTCATCCAAGGTAAAAATGTAGAATAAGAGTAACTCCCATGGAAGAGGAAGAGGCAATTTGGAGGTAGTGAGACACTTGAGCTAGATTCCCTAGCTCTATGACAACAATGATGAAGATGCTATGGCACCTATGACACAAATCATACCTGAAGGTTGACATATGACATATATGACATGTCAGGGCTAAAAATAGCCTCCAAGAGGGCGCTCAAGGGAGTTAGGGAAGCTAAGATGCTTCCACATGTGATTTGGTGGAAGTGGGAGACTAGGAATTGTTGTACAAGTGGTGTTCTTTGGAATCTCTTCCCAACTTGAGTTGGCATGAGTCTCTTGGAAGGAATTCAACCCATGGAGGACATTAGAAGTTTATAAATGTCAATAACAAACAACAAAACCATATTTTGATCATTTGTAGAATTTTCAATTGCATTTGTGAAGAGGAAGAGCTAGTGGATGACTAGTTTCTTGCCTTAGCCAATTTCGAGGGTGAAAGATTCCCATCCAAGTTGGTAATTGGAAAGGCCATTCAGACCTTTCATTTGGAGATTTAATGGAGTATTTATTTTCAGGTGTAAGCTATAGGGAATCTCATGGTTTCTTCTATTGCAGCTCACTCCTTCAACCATTTCCAGTTTTGATGGCATATTCTTGATCCTTGAGGGAGGAAATTTTTGGCGAGCTATTGTACTCTTTGGGGGAGCTTATAATACCCCATTTATTTTGTAATATGAATTAAATACTCTTTTCTTCATCTCCAGAAAGTTTCAGGTTGAAATTCCAAGTAGAAATGTATAAATCTCATTTTTAATGAAAGAATAGTGCCATTTCCCCACTACCTTGTTGTGAACCAATGTAATGTTGATGGATTCGAATGGATAAGTAAAATACTGATGGTTTATTGATGAATGGAATTTTATTTATGTATTATACAAGTTTCAGGTTCATTTCTCAAGCATTTGAAGTCATTTTACTCAGTTTATTTACATTTGGAGAAGATTTGGTGCCATTTCCCCAAGGGCCGAACTAATGATCTTTGCTGTTGTTTGGGAGAGGTTTGGAACAGACTTAATAACTAATGAATCATGAATTTTGGACCTTAATAAAATCCTTGAGACATCCCCTACCTCTATTCATAAATTTTAGTGGGTTTGGAGGCATTTGGGAAGCCATTTTCAGTACTTACCCTAGGGGGATTTGAACCCCAAATTACTAGTAAAATTGCATACTTGGTCCAGAATCGTAAGAGAGTTTGCAGATGTCTTTTGGTGGAAATATCTCATCCCTGAGCATCATATCCAAGTCCTAATATCATTCATACACATTCCTTGAAGATTTGAAGGCATTTGGAGCCAATTTGAGAACTAGAGACCAATACTATTCAAAGGGAAATTACTAGTAAAGTTCCCTACATTGGCCAGAATTGAAAGAGGATTTGAAGAATTTTTTAAAGGTCCAAAAGCATCCATGAAACACATATTTATGTTCTAACATCATCCATATACCTTCTCAGAATATTTGGGAGCAATTGGAGCAATTTGGGGACCTAGAGCTCAAAACTAGTCAAAGGTCAAACTAGGGAAACAAGTGAAAATTTGCCATTTTAATAAAATTCCTAACAAGGGACATTACATTGCTTGATTTTACTCCAAGTTTTCTGGATGATTTGTCTATTAGATCTTCTGGCAATGTGCGTGAGACCAATGGCTTGGTTTTAGTGATTTCAACATAGGAGGGGGATGGCATACCTTTGTTCGAGTTAGATATTTTGGGGCTTGATGTGCTTTGGGATTGGAGTTCTTCCATATCTTCTAGGATTTGGGGAGTTTCCTGTCCTTCTTGTTGCTCAGGGATTTCTCCTTCTTCTGGATCTTCGGGGGCTTCATGAGTTTCAGGAGTTTCTAGTGCCTTGAATCTGTTTTCATTGTTGGGAACCTTTTGATGTTGATGGTCAGCTTTCCTTGAAATTTGATCTCTTGGTAAGGTTTTAGATCCCGATTTGGGGATGGTATTTTTATGTATTGTTGTCCATTGCTCATTTTTCCATCCTGTCTCCAGATCTGAAGGCTTCTTCTTGCAGGATCGAGCAAAGTGCCCATATTCATGGCAGTACCTGCATTTAAAGGGGATTTGTTCGTAATCCAATTCCTGGATGTGGGTCCAATCTACTACAGTAAGATTTATGGCTTCTGGGAGTCCGCGCTCCAGATCTACCTCAATGCATATTCTCGCGCATGCGTATTGATCTTTTTGCTCTGGCTTGTCAATATATTTCCCAAGGGTGTTTCCAATAGCTTCTAACGATTCAGTGTTCCAACAATGAAGAGGTAGATGTGGAAGTCTCACCGACACTAGGACCGTGGAAGGGATGTCTTCGGATGGGTCAAAGTCGGGATTCCATTTGTTCATGTAAAGCCCTTGCATCCCCATGAAGTATGGTTCGTTCCTGAAGATGAGTTCACGATCTTGTTTGCTTTCGAAGATGAAAGAAAAAAAGCCTTTTCCAAGGAAGTAGGATCTTACTTTGTCTGATATCAAAGGTCTCTAGTTTTTTTGAACCCATATATCGGTGGTCTTCGGGGATGGCCACATGCCTGTGAATTGGAAAATCAACCCCGTTCTGACAGGTTGAGGGTTGTTTTGCAAGGTCGCTCAATCGACAGTGCTATTGTGGGGATCTCGGTGATCTTTTTCATGAACTTTTGTTGTGCGGCTGATAAAGTATTTTTCCCTTGAGATGCGATCAATTTCAAGAAATCAAAAAGTTCGGCGGGGGGGGTTAGAGTCACCTCCCTAGGCCATTGGGTGGGCTTGAGGGCCAAGCCCTGGCCGAAGGGGGGGGATCTGATCAGATTCCTAGATCAGGGCGATCAAGGGAATGAAGGTGCCTCCACGAGAGTGCAGCTGCATGTTAATAGCAGAGGTAATTGCTCCTTGGAATCTGATCTCAAATGCAGAAGCAAGCTAGCTCAAGACCCGAGCTCTGTGGGTTCTTCAGCGGCCACAATCCCGATTGAGGCTCTTAGCTCTCGGCTCTCCCTCTGGGGTTCCTTTTTTGGGAAAAAAATAAAGTAATGATACTAAAGCTGGTTTATGGCTTCTCTACACATAAATTGATTTCAACTTACTCCAAACCCTCAACTGTCATTTAACTGCCATTTTACAAAAACGGATTTCCTACATAACCTGTTCTGATTTTTGCTTGTAAATCATGATTTATGGCCCATACAGCTCCGACATTGCAACCAGAAGCTCTGATACCACTCTGTAGCGTCCCCCTCACCCAATTCGACCATCGGGAGGGGACATTGGCCAAATCTGGGCTTTCAAATTTTACCCCAGATTCATAATACGAATTTCAACAAACAGAATGTGTGCAGAATGCAAACAAACATGCACAACGAAATTCAAAACTATCCACACACATCTAATATGAAAATATAAGCATAAACATTACAGGCATCAAATAAAAACAGTTCATATTCAAAATCATAAGAATACTTATCTTTATACAACGCAAATCCAAGCAACTGGTTGTGTAAGAGTGCTTTTCTACCCAACCATAGGCACTCGGTCTAGCATATACTCTTTCTGATGCCGAGGCCACCCCCAAGCTGGGCTATGAGGCCACCAGGGTGAAGGAAACACCTACAGGCTTCTATCTCTCAGCCCACAACCCATTCTGCTCTTTGTGCTTAGCCAAATACTCATATAGAGCTCTATAGGGGTCTCACTTAGCCCTCAATTTGTGGCTTCTCAAGCACCTATGAGCAACAGAACTCAAGGGTAAGGTTTCCTAGCTTTCCCAACCTCTCTGCTCACCTACAACCAACAAAACCCACTTCCCAATCTGCAACATGGTCTCCAAATTCAAATTTCTGGGTTCAAAACAGCATGGTAAGTTCATGGACAACAAGGGAGAGCTCTGCATCCTCCAAATCTGCATGAAAGAATGAGACAAAATGAGGGTTGACTCCAAGGGATATGGGAAAATGGTGAAAAGACAATTGACATGACTTCTGGCAGCTGCAAACTGACTTCTATCATGACAGAATTGTCACAAAAGTGCAGCCAGTCCCATGCTTCAATAACTACATGAGGTGACTTTTCCCACCAACCACACACATGTATTAATGATTGGAAAATGGTAAAAAAAGGAGATAATTGGCTTATTCTCATCACATGATAGAATTTAGGGTGAGTTCTAAGGTGGACACATGGCAGCATAAGATTGGGTTTCCCATAAGCCCCCTTCCTCTTCCCCTCTAGTGGAATCATAGCCCCTTTGGTGCTCTGTACACAACCATTGTTGGACCATTTTATTATGTATGCACATAATATTTACATATATGCTAAGTCGACATAAAAGCCAACCAAACAGTCCAATTAAATTATAACTTCATACATGCCTATCCATTCACTAGTCGAGCCTTGGACTTGATCTCTACACTAGGAATTCACACTATCATATTTACATCATTTACATTTTTAATGCAATGGGGTCAAAATCAGGATATTACACTACCACAACTAGCAGTCGATAGAGACAGCAAGTGTTTTTAGAAGAGTTGTTAAGTATGGAAACGTTCGAAGTACAACAAGTTTTGCGTAGGCTCACTGCTTACGACAGTCTTGGCTTCAAAACATAAGGCTATCGATGATTTTGAGCAGCATCTACCTTAGTAACTCAGGAAACGTAATATCAAAACCAATTGGCATTTATAAACCTAAGGAAGTGGCAACTCTGTGTTAAAACACAGTGTTGACATTAACTTCCCAAACCGATTTAATTGGACAAATAAACGGCATTGATAGTTCGATCCTGATTATTAATTATAACTAAACGATTCCTTATGAGTTAAGGCATTTAAGCCTTAGTCTTCTAAGCAAATCGGCTAATTTATTATGACAGAACGAACAACTGTTTGTTTATTCCCCATTGTCTAACTTTGTAAATTAAAATGATATACATCGGTCTCTTAAATTTCTAATGCAACAATACTAACAAAAGTTAACTCTAACAACTCACAGGCTTATGCTTTCTCCTACATGTTTAGAATCAATAACAACGCTCACACTAAATTATTCAAATAACGATTTAATATAAGTTATATGACAATATGGACATAATGACTTTGTGAAATAATAGAAATTTAGTTATTATTATAAACATTAAACAATGTTAACGTTTTGTAACAAAATTCGATCTATACTATACAACACCTCTAAAAGTGAGGGGACAGGGAAATGATTCTCAAACCGACTGATACTCATAAATTATCACAGTGTCTTCAACATTAAAAGAGATTTTTATCTCTAGTATGAAACTTGTAAATTCTACACCTGAAAAGATCGACAATGATCATTACTTTAACATCTAATCTTCTTAAATTGGATTAACTCTATACAGAAAAACAAACAAAGATTTTGTCTCTGTAATAATGTAAATGTTAAATTCTAGGTGGACCACTAAGATTGAGTATCGGTCTGAGAATTCCATATGTATTATCATCTTAATAAGAATTCGATCCACATAATTTTATCTCTTCATGTCGAGTTTTTGTATGATTATTAATTCTCTGTGTAATGACCCATGAAACCTTTCCATCCATTTAAAATCCTCCATAATGTCAATTAATTTTTCATGCATACTAATATTTTCTTATAATTAAGCAACTATAACACTAACATTACTATCTTCTATGCAATGAAATATTTTCTCATAGCCCAATTAATGATTAATAATAGTTCCTAAATAACCGCATAGTTTTACATGCATTATCACCATTGAAAATCGATTCAGAGATAGACAATTAAACCAATGCCCAAAGGGCTCACAGCATAGATCAAGAATGAAATAACAACTTTCAAATTAAAATACTTCATGTCGTTAATAATTGATTTACCCACATAATAAAAAAGAAATATACCTACTTGGAAATAATGGGGAAGACACTTATCTTAAGCAATTAGAATGGGGCAACGGAAGACTTGAATGCAACGTTCCTCCCATCCAACTAATCTCTATTCAACGTAGGTTTTCCCACTGAGAGACCACCCCTGAGCTGGGCATGAATCCACTAGGGGGTAAGAGTATTACTCCATAATATTTCTCTAATCAATATTCTTCATTTTCCTATGGATTCTTCACTTTTGAAGATCCCCCCTTTTATGAGCACCTTAGTGCCTTCTTTATAGCCAATGTTATTTTATGTACTTTGACTTCTCACGATAAGTCTTTGTTTTAACTTAACTTATTAACTTTGGTTAATTTTAACTAATCGACTTAATTAATCTTTAACTGAGCTAACTTTAACTTGTTAGATTTATTTAATCCTTAGCTATCTTTAATTAATTAGCTTTAAGATAAATAACTTATATTATTTGTAACTCCACCAATTGATCTCTTTAGCTTTATGTTTAGCTAACTTTAATTAATTTACTTAAGATAAATATATTATCTGAACATAACTAAACATCTGAACTTATCTTTAACTTCCAACTTATATAGTTAACAATATAGGTTCCATTATCCATGCATAGCTATGCATTAGTTACTAGTTATCCATGCATACCCATGCATTAACTGCTAGTGAATCTTTTCTACTTTTGTAGATAAGCTTTTAATACTTTAAAGCATTTATTTTTAATAAAAGACAGCCGATCCTTCTTTTACAATAGTAATATTACTTACTTTATTTAACTTAATTACAATAATATTTAAACAGTTATTTATAAATACCAATATGTTTCCTAGGCATAATAAATTATTTTTATCTTTATTCCTAATTTATAATTAGGAAAATATTAACCCTTTTCCACCTAGGAGTCTTAACAAAATCCCCTGCCGAGCCTAGGATATAAATGTCATTTAGGTTAACTCCTTACTTTTACTTAATGGTGCTCAAAATTGGTTAGCCTTATGCTAACAGTTAGGTCATAGGAACTTATTACTGCCTTGTGGCGACTAGTAGTTTCCTCAACTTCATTATCTAGGACTAATTATTAACACACTTATAAACTTAAGTGTTTGCTCATTGAACATCATAATTCACTTCAAGTGTTCACATCAATAGGATGAGAACTGTCATCAAAACTCATGGCAACCAAGCCATTCACCCTCTCCCCCTAGTGGATTCCATGCCCCATTCGTTTTGTTGCGTCAAGCCTTCAGTCTCCTAAGTCTACAAATTCAATTTACACTTAGGAAAACATAATCATACTCACAAATTTTTACCTGCGGAGCTCCTTCCATGAGCTCCTTGATGTCGTTGGGTACACAATTGTACTTTTTGTTTCAAAAACCCTAGGGGAGAAAGAGGGATATTACAGAACCATCCAATCTCAAATCCCAAGACATTTTGGCCCATTTGTGGAAGGGTACTTCATCTGCTGCCTTTTCTTTTGGCCATCTACAAACAGTCATAATCTAAGGATATTGTGGACCCAAACAAATCTCAACCTTTCGTGGCCTTATCCCTTTTATTAAAGCTCATTCACTTATTTTGCACAAATGAACAAGATCTACCCATTGAGCTTACGCAAATTAATAAGATATGTTTGTGGTGATGCCCCTTATTTCAAATCCCAATCACATTTCAATGTGTGAATAGTTAGGATCTAAAGATACAACTTGCATGAATCAATCCCAGTGATTTGCAGAAGGATTCTTCATGATAAGCTCCCATCACCTCTGTTTGCACAAATGGTTAGGATCAAACAATGAAACATGCATGATTACATTTGGGTCATTCAAGGATGACACCCCTCTGTTAATATCCGATCATATCCACTTGTGTGAATAGTTAGGATTTACATATCCAATGGTTCATTTGTGGTGAGGGTCCTCGCATTATACTCTTTGCACTTAGATTTGTGCAAATAGTTGTGATTTGCTGGAGGAAAGTGCTCGGTTTAATCTGGTCTTTTGCACAATGACCCATATGCTTAAATCATGGTCACTTAAACCTACATGGATGGTTCAAATTTATGAATCTAGTGATTGCCTTATCTTAGTCGTCGATCATCCCAGAACTCTCAACAACACTGTGAGCCCAATAGTTTGGCACTTGGGCTTCTATTAACTAACATAACCGAGGTCTTTCACTAATAGCATTACCAAATCTAAGAAAAAATCCGCAGTTCCCTCAAACTAATCTAGCATTCCTACTAATAACCACAAGATTTAATCCCTCGACTATGTTAAAACACTGTTTGATAACTAAACCGCGATTTTCATAGGAGTATTTTGTTAAACATTTCCATTGTAAACTCAAATTTCATCCTGTAGGAATTGATTTCGGCCCATACAAACTACGTGCTGCAACTAGGAGCTATGATACCACTATGTAGCATCCCCGTCCATCATTTTGACCATAGTAGAGGGTAGTTACGAATTTCATGTTTATAAATTCTTCCCCATGGGAAACATAAACTAATAGATGCATGTGTAGGTGCATGGATATGAATGGATATGATACACAACCGAATTAACAACTATATTTCAATATGCACACAACATACATAAATCATTATATTTATAACATGAAGTAAATATAGTCATTTCACATTCATATGCAAAGATAATACTTATCTTTTAATAGAAGAATATCCAAGCAATTGGTTGTGTAAGAGCACTTTTCCACCCAACCATAGGTATCAACTATAGATACTACCCACAAGCTAGGCTATGATGCCACTAGGGCGAAGTAAACACATACATGCTTCTCTCTCTCAATCCAAAACCCATTTTCTCTCATGCTTATCCAATCTAATCACCACTAAGCAATTACAAGAATCTCACTCAGTCATCCTAACCATGGCACTCTCTTTAACAAACCCACACAACACAAGGAAGGCATTTCACTTCACTGCTCTACAATTCCCTCATGAAATCCAACCCTTACAGTGCTTACTAGTGTGCGTAGGAAGAGTTCAACTTGTTGTATGCTATTGGAGAACCTCCTGTAACATCAATGTATGGCTTGATCTCAAGCATCCATGAGTAGAAAATACACAATGAGTAAAGGTTCATATCTTTCCCAACCTCTATGCTCACCTACAACCAGCATCTTCCATCTAATGTCTATAATTTCCCCTTCACAATGTTAAGTTCTATTTCATTTCACCGTCTAGTAATTGGTAATGGAGAAAACCAACATGAAGGCTCTACATAGTGTAAAACTTTGCATGGAAAATGAGTGACAAACTCCCAAGGAGATGAGAGAATAGTGAAAAGACAACTGATATTACTTATGACCATAGAAGGAAGGACTATTACAATTTTCATACAAGTATAGTCATCCTATGCTTCCATAACTATATCAGAATACTTTTCCCTCCAACCTCACAAATGTAATCAATGATTGGATTTAATAAGTCAAAAGGAAGTAATTGGCTCAATTAAGGCACATACCAACAAATGGATGAGTTCTAAGGCTGACACTTGGCAAAAGAGGATTTAATATCCCATAGGCCCTCTTTTCCTCTTCCTCTCTAGTGGAATCATATTCCCTATAGTTCTCTTTACACAACCATCTTGGACCATTTTATTATTTTAGCAATGTTTTGGCGAATTTATGGAAACTCGCCGAAACATGAAACTTAGAGAAAAAAGGCCGAAAAGTTGAGATTTGGTTAAGTATTTTATCGTTGTTGGGAACATTCAACTTCAAGCAATACATGACTTAGTCTAAAAGGAGATCAAAGGTTTGCGACAACCAAAGGTTAAATTGAAAGTGGGACCCCAGTCTTTCCAAAAGAAAATACTGGGGAGGGTGGTTGCAGTTGCAACAATTGGCAACTGACTGGGATAACTTAGATCTCTGAGAAAATAAAGTATCCCTTATCGTTGATGATGATTTGAGGTGGAGTGAGAATCTACTCTACTTTTTCGTCGTTGCTTATTGTAAGAGTTGTGATATCATTTATATGTCTTACATTGAGCTCAATTTTGGTTTTTGGTCGGAACGGATATCACATTGATCAGATATTATTAAGATATTGTTTAAGGGACATGGTAGCTTAGTTGGAACTTCATAGCCACTCTCCCAAGACCAATTTATGAGTTGCAGTTACCAAACCAATCCTTCCACTGTAAACTAAGCTAAGACACCATAGGGTAAGTAACAAAACCAAGCAATGTAAATGCATGTTCCTCATTCCTATACCATACACATTTCTTTGGTGCATTAGCATTTGATTCCTTTATCAACATTAATAAGAAAGTTTCCCCATTTCATTAGAGGCAAGATTCTGGGCTCTTCCATCCATAGTGTCCTTTTGTGTGAGTGATGAATATTTTATTGTGTTTATCATACCCACGAACGGAGAAGAGCCTCCTTTGAATGCTATTTGGGATAGCCTCTTGATCTTATTTGAACATTTGATTTCATATGTTCATGTCTTCGTTTGATTCTTCATATATCCAACTTTATTTGTTGTGGATGTATTAAAATGGGGAAGAGATGGTTTTATTTGAGCCTTTAGGGCATTATATTTGCTATAGGATCATTTTGATTTGCTATACATCTGCAAGGTCTCGCTTCCTTCCCATGGGTCAGCCATAAGTAGACAATTTCAGAACATGTCTATTTATGTGTTTAAATGGGTGGAGCCTCCAGGTAGTAACTTAGAAGTATTTATCCCAACAAAATATACAAGAATAATATATTTTAATTTTAATATGATCATGTGATAGGTTTCCGGAACAACCGAACATATAGGATCAAGACAGACATGTTGAAATCCTTTCAAATGATAGTTCTTGAAAATGCACCACTCACTCTTTCTAGTAAGAAGAAACTTAAATCTTCAAAATAATTCTCACACCATAAATTTAAAGGAATCAGTCAACTAAAAGAGGTATTACATAAGTAATGATATTATAGCTTTCCCATCAAGCACTTTGATTGTTGAACTCACTTTTATTAAAGGTTCAAAACAAGGAAAGAAATAATCGGGTTTTATTAAAATAACAACTAGGCTAAAACAAAGAAATCCAAGAATAAAAAAGCGAAACAACAAGGAAAAGTTTTATTTATGTACATAAATTATTTATGTAAACTAAGTGAAGTACTGCTTTAAATCTTGGCTATTCACAGGGAGAGTTTCCACTTCCCCTTCTAAGTTTTGTAGTCTATAAGTTATAGGGCCAAGTTTCTCAGCAATAGTTTAAGGGCCAAGTCATAAGCATTGGAATTTGGTATGCTTTCCATTTTCTTCATGGGGTTGATCCCACTTCAGGACTAGGTCATTGATTTCAAATTCTTTCTTCCCTTCCCAACTGTTATCGAACCATCTCTTGACATTACATTTATGGGTGGCAAATTTATTTCTGGTCTTTTCTCTTTCCTCTTTGAGTTTGAGCAAGGTGTTGAGTCTTTCTTGCATAATATGGCTCTTGGATCCTCCAGAAGCTTGGTCTAGTTGGAGAAAAGGTAAAAGAATATTATGCAGGAGAATAGATTCTTTTCCATAGACTAGAGTGTAAGGAGAAACCCCTAAAGAATTCTTTGGTGTGACCGTATTAGCCCATAAAGCATATGGGAGAACAACATGCCAATTTCTTTGATTTTCAATAATAGTTTTCTGAAGTATCCAAATAAGGTTTTTATTTGTAGATTCTGCTAACCCATTTCCTTAGGGACAATGATTGGAAGAATAATGCAATTTAATTCCCCTTCCTATAGTGAATTCAATTAACTTCAGAGAAGAGAAATAGGAAGCATTATCAAAGACCATGGAAATTGGAACCCCAAACCTGGTTATGCTATTTTCTTGAAGAAACTTGATGTCAACATCTTCATTGACTTTGCAAAGAGGGGCAGCTTCAGTCCAACGTGTGAAGTAGTTGGTATTTGTGAGAATATAACGATGTTGTAATGAATAATTCAGATTTATCTCTCTAATAACATCCAAGCCCCATTGCTCGAATGGTTCTAAAATTATCATAGGCTGCAATGGAACTATTGGTTTTACCTGCCTACCGACACTCTTTTGGCATACAATGCATCTTTGGACATAATCATGAGCATCCATACAAATAGTGAGCCAATAATAACCTACTTTAAGGATCTTGTGAGCGATAGTATCTCCATAATAATGTCCTCCAACAGGTTCATCATGCAACTATTTCATTACTTTATATGCATCTTCCTTTTCTAAACATTTGAGATATACCCATTGTAATTTCTTCGGAACAACACTCCACTGATTATCTGATATGATGATGATTTCAATCGGAGAACTCTTCTTTGTTTTGAATTCTAATGTTCAGGGGCATACCCATGCTGTAAATAATGCACCAAATCTCGGTACCAAGAATCGAGGGCGGTATTAACGGAACAAATGTCAAGCAAGTTCATTTATGCTTCGTTATCCCATACATTAGCCTCTTCTACTGAATTTTTAGTAATATGTTTGCATAATACATGGCCCTTAATGATGGTAGTGGGATTGAATTCCAAGTCATATTCTTGCAATGTAGTAACCCCGTTCCCTAACCTTTATTCTAGTTCTCTCTGTACAAATAATGATCTAATAGCCGGGTGAGGTACTATGACCTTAGTCCTGTTTTTTAAAATGTAGGGCTTCAACTGCTTTACAACTTTAAATATTGCATAAGCTTGTTTTTCAACATCTGGATAATTATGTTCATCCCCCTGTAACCCAGTGCTCATAAAAGCTATTGGATACTCGTCTCCTTGCTCTCCTTTCAGAGTGAGCATTGCTGCAAGGGAATGATCATATGCAAATGTGTAAATGATGAAAGCCCTTTCAAAATCAGGACTACTCAGAGATGGTGCATGAGCAATTTCATTCTTAATATTCGAAAGGCATTCTTCTCTAATTCAGTCCACTTAAATTGTACATTCTGTTTGATCATTTGTTGCAATGGTTTTACAATTTGCTCGAAATCAAATACAAACTTGCGAACAAAATTTATTTTGTCCATGAATGATCACATAGATTTTTTATTATGAGGCATGGGAATCTATAGAATGGGTTGTATCCTTTCACGATCAAATGAGATCCCCTTTTTCACAATGATATGTCCCAGTAATATTCCTTCTAAAACCACAAACACACTTTTCTTGGGGTTAAGGGGAAATACCATATTTTTGACATTGATCAAAGATCTATTTTAAATGATAGACATGGTCTTCGCTCTTCTTGGAGAACACTGTGACATCATCTAAGTAGACAATGACACTATGGCCAATCAAACCTCATAATGAAATGTCCATATCCCTTTGAAATGTGGCTCTAACATTGAGTAAGCCAAAATGCATTCTTCTAAAAGCAAAATTTCCTCATTTGTGCGGGATGTAGTTTTTAGCCGATATTCTTCGGCCACAAGTACTTGGTTGTATCCAGAAAACTCGTCCAATAAAGAGAACATTTCTAAACCAGAGACGGGCTGTAATATATGTTTCATAAGAGGAACAGGGTAATTGTCCTTGTCGAATGCCCTATTAAAATTTCGGAAATGCACACATAACCTTATTTCTCGAGACTTCTTTCGTACTGGAACTAAATTTGCTACCCACTCAAAATGTCTGACTTTGAATATGATCTTAGCATCAAGCAGCTTCTTCAATTCCTTTTGGATTAAAGGTTCTAGCATAGGATGTACTTTCTGAAGTTTTTGTTGAAACAATTTAGCTCCTTATTTGATAGGGATAACGTGTTGTATAATGCTAGTATCATATGTTTTTAGATCATCATAAGTCCAAGCGAATACATATTTATATTGTTGGAACAATGATTGAATGAACTTGTGTCTTTCACCGGGTGAACAACAAGTTCCAAGATTTACATATTTAGGTTCCTTCTTAGTGCCCAAATTTACTAGCTCATATTGCATAGAAGAGCTATTGGTTTTAACATTCATTGGTTTTCTGAATTTATGTTGCAGGTCAAATAACTTCTCAAGCATGCGTACCCCTTTAGGCATGAAATTTCCTCTAAACTAATTTTCATCCATCTTCTGCAAATTGGTTTGATGTTTTGTTTCATCAATGATTGAATCTTTAAATGTATCCTTATCTGTCAAAAAATATATAATCTATTGATCATCATCAAATACCCTCCAATTTGTCACGTTATCAGCGACATATGGCTTGAAAAACAGTTCAATAGAAAATCTTTCACTAAGTGGAATTAAATGAGAAGTAGTAGTAGCTAATAAATCACCTGCAGTATTCTTTGATCTAGGAATGGAATTAACATAAAAGCATAGAAGTTTGAAATCATATTCCATACCTTTTCCTGGTACCCCTTTAGGTGTGGAGACAAACAATGAATAGTGTTTCTAATATGTCTGACAATTATTTCTAAGTCACCAAAAAATTTCAAATTTTTAACCTTCAAATCAATATCTTTCTTGAGCCCTTGGATTAGAGACTCGTACTCAGCTGTGTTGTTGGTGCAGTCAAATTCTAATCTACAGGAGAGAAAGATTATGTTTCCCTGAGGATCTACAAGGACACAACCTGCCCCTGATCCATCCTGTGTTTTGGAACCATCAAAATATAAAGTCCAAAAATCAAATCCTACTCTATTCCTAGAATCAAAGTTAGTATCTAAATCTACATCAGTAACTAATCCTATTATGTTACATTCATTATCATTTATCTATGAAAATTGAAGGAGATCAGGCTGTGTATCTGATTCATTACTAGTTGTTTCCATTTGACAACAACTTGGTTCATTTTCCAAAAAATAATTTCCCAGTACTGAATACGCAAAACTGACAGGTTCATTTCTTCCTTCCAACTCAGTAACGTTCAATTTCACATGTGGCTCTCTATTTACCTTAATATGATTTTTCTTATTTTGGTATGGCAACCACAAGTGAGACCAATCAGTATAAAAATACCCATTCAGTTTACTTGACCAATCTCTACTCAGTAATAAGCCATAAGCTTCTGATATGTCTACCACAACAATATCAATAAATTGACAGACTCTTTGATCTGCAGCCAACCTAATTAGGCATTCTTCATTTCTCCCACTACTTTAACATCAGATCTATTTAGTTGAATAATCCTATAAGGAGAAGGGATAGGTTGTCCATTAATATTTTTAGAAACAGAAAGTGGCATAACATTAGACGATGCTCCATAATCCACCAAACAATTATGTACATTATAATTGAAAATTTCAAAAGTGAGCAGAAAAGGTGGAGTCTGAGATTTAGATTTACCACCAATGTTAGCTTCATTGATCTCTGTGTTTGGTTCTACAATAACTTGTTGTTTCTCATTATTAGCAGAGTCATTTGTCCATGGGTTGAGTTCCAATGCTTCTATTAATCTTTTTCTCTGCTGAGGAATATTACAAATTTCAAACATAGATATGTTTCCTTTGGTATTTTTGATATCTTCTATGACATCATACCCCATGTTATGACTTCCTCCAACATTTTCAACTATTGCAACGTTATTTGATGAAGGGGTTGATTCTTTATGATTGTCAGAAGATAAAATTCTCAAGGCTTCTGCAAGGTTGAGAGATTTCTTCTATGTTTCCTTTTGGGGTTGTTGTATTACGGCAGTCACTTTACTTTGATTCTTATGAATATCA
This sequence comes from Larix kaempferi, assembly GCA_027924585.1. NCBI lineage: Eukaryota > Viridiplantae > Streptophyta > Pinopsida > Pinales > Pinaceae > Larix > Larix kaempferi. Next base: position 6,618,523 of record BSBM01000125.1, on the reverse strand, counting down.
TTATTTGTTTTACTTCGTGGAACTGATTTGTCTTGATTGTCCACAGGTCCTTGGATTCTTAATGCATAATCAATAGGGAAACCTATACATTATGTATCTCTGCCATCTCTTCATCATCTTCCAAGTCTAAATTTAGAGCCCAATCCCACAATACAAGCGTGGTTTCTTCCGTTGCTTCCCTTGTCTCATTAAATTCTACCTTTTCATTTTCCTCTTCTTCATCCAATAGTTGTTTATCTAACAATTGATTCATCACCAAAGTCATAGAATCTATCCATTGAGGACAAGTTTTTTCTGAATGATGTTCTTGGTCAAATGTACAAAAATGGTCCATGCCTACTTCATTTAGGCTAAGTACAGGGGCTTCATTTGTTGGAGGTTTTGGAGTTTCTTCTTTTCTTTTATAAAAAGGTTTAAATGGTTTCTTTGTAGAATAACTTGCTCCTTCCTCCTTTTCCAGATCCAAAATATTATTAGATAGTTTATGCACCAACCTAACCACACTTAATAAATTAGTAGATTGTTCTTCAGTGGGTCTTGACAACAATAAAGGTTTCTCAGAAGAGATAGCTTTAGGTTCTGTTTCCACAACGTGCTTAACTATACTATCCATTTCTGTCTCAACCTTCTTATCCTCTTCAAAATTTTCTGCTAAAGTATCTTGACAAGAACGTTTGACAAACATGGCTAAGGATGGATGAAGAGCTGTAGTATAATATTCCACTAAATATTCTTCAGCAGGTTTAGAAGTGGTGTTGAACTTATTCAAAACAGTCATGGATCTATGATTAAAATCCTACACCTTTTCTCTCTTATTCATCTTGAGAGACAACAATTATTTCATGAGAGATGCTAGTGTTCTTTGATCACCAAATTTACTGAGAAAATCCTTTTCAAAACTATCCCAATCAACTATAGATCCAACTTACAAGTTGAAATACCATGATGAAGCCTTAGGCTCAAAGGTATAAGGAAACAAATGACACACTACATCTTCATGCTATACATTTAAAATATTTAAGGCCGTGTAAAAACTTTTCAAATGATCATATGCAATTATGCCTTTGCAAGGATCAAATTTAGGCAAAACCCGCTCAGGGTGTTTGGGTAGATCATGAAGAGGAGCAGGTAAGTTCAAAGGACCTTGAGCCCTCCAAGCTGGTGGTTGATTTACATTATGATCCATATGGAAAATGTGTGGAGGTGTATGTGGAGGTGAATGGATCTAATGTGAAGAAACAGAATTAGGTGAAGATGGTTGTATCTGATCAATAGTTTCTGGTATATCTTGTAAGGATAAATCCACCAATTCTTCCAAGCTTTCAACTAGAACAAACTCCTTATTTAACTTAGATTTTCTACGAGGAGAACATCTTCTAGGTAGCAGTGGAATTACAGGTAATCCTCCATGTTTCCTAATGTAATATCTGGTATATCTTCATAAATTATTAACTTCTTGGTGTGCTACTATGTATACAGTTTCAATATGTTCCGATTCAGGATTACTGTCTTTGTAGCAGTCAGTTTCATGTCCAACTTCAGGTATTATTTGAACTGAACCTTCAGGTTGGGATGTATCAGGCGGAGATCCAGAGAAAAATCCTTGAGGGAAAATACTTCCACTACTATCCATACATTGGCGGCCCTACTTCTAGTGCCAAATATTATGACACCTGGAAAAATATGTGCGTTGACGGTAGGGGTTCTCCCCAATGGAAAGTCCCAATTAGACTCTTCATTGTTTGGAATAGGGAACCCGTCCGGCTTATGGTTCGACTACCGTTCAATATATTCTTGGAATAAATGTTTCGGATACGGCCCGACCCATCGTTTATGATTTTAATTGGTTTTAAATGAAATGCAAGTAATTAACCCTATATGTGAATGCTTGTGCTCGTTAACTATACTCGTTTGACCGATAGGAAGAAGCCTCAGACAGTGATGCGCAGGTTCTTACCTCCCGTCGTATCACTCCTTTTATTGTAGGTCACCCATGTAAATGCCCTAATTAAATGCAATATTCTACTTAAAATAAACTATCCTTGCAAGGAGCAAAGTTAAGAAAGAGAAACGTAAACTTTGGAGCACATTTTCTAGCTCTGTCCCTTTGCTCGAAATGCATGGAACTAGGTAGATTCTATCCATCAAAAATATTTTCCTACTTCATTAACCTAGTGCATTGCCTTCTCCAATTTCCTACCATGCACCATTGAATTTTAGGACACCTAGATTGTCATGTCCCAAATTTGGAATTGGGTCACAATGGCCTAATCACATTAGCCATATTCATTAGAGTTTGTAAAATTGATGTTAAGGGTCAAATAATTGACAAGGAGGAAAATTACTAGTTTCCTAGGTTTGGGGTGGAAGCTTTGGGATTTGGAATAAGGGGGATAATAAATGATGTTTAGACATTAGAAGGGTTCAAGTATTTAATAAAAAGAGTGAATAAAGAAATTCAAGAGAAATCCTAGGTGACAAATGGTTTTGGAGACATATGGAGGATGTGGGACCCACACTAGCTTGATTTTTCATAATACATGGTATCTCTCTTTTGCAAATTCGAATTAATAGGAATGTGAACACTCTTGGGTGAGTTGGTAATTCATAACACATGTCATTGAGCATCTTAGGTCGAATTGGGAAGGATTGGTAACCTCCATGGAAGATAAAGAGTCAAAGTGAAAGTTTGTGGACACTTGGGCTAGATTCCCTAGCCCCTATGACACCAATGATGGAGCATCTATGACAACTATGACAAATTGCAGACCTGACCTCTGACATCTGACCACTATGACATGTCAGCCCCAAAAATAGGCTCAAGGAAGGCGAATTTGGGAGTTGGAGAAGCCAAAGAGACTCAAAATCGAATTTGGGAGAAGATGGAAGGTTGGAACTAGGAGACAAATGGCAAATGTGGAATATTTCCTAAATGGAAATATATTGAATCTATTGAGAGGATTTCGACCCTTAGAATGCTAATGTTGGTTATAAAATGTAAAAATGAAGTATGAGAAGAGCTTTTGATCATTTGTAGAATTTGCAATTGCATTTGTGAAGAGGGAGAGCTAGTGGATGACTAGTTTCTTGCCTTAGCCAATTTCGAGGGTGAAAGATTCCCATCCAAGTTGGTAATTGGAAAGGCCATTCAGACCTTTCATTTGGAGATTTAATGGAGTCTTTATTTGCAGGTGTAAGCTACAGGGCAGCTCATGGTTTCTTCTATTGCAGCTCACTCCTTCAACCATTTCCAGTTTTGATGGCATATTCTTGATCCTTGAGGGAGGGCGTTTTTGGTGAGCTATTGTACTCTTTGGGGAAGCTTTTAATACCCCATTTATTTTGTAATATGAATTAAATACTCTTTTCTTCATCTCCAAAAAGTTTCAGGTCGAAATTCCAAGTAGAAATGTATAAATCTCATTTTTAATGGAAAAACAATGCCATTCCCCCACTACCTTGTTGTGAGCCAATGTATTGATGATGATTTCGAATGAATGGATGATTCTATGATATATTTTTGATCAATATACTGACATGGATGTCTTCTACAATTTTCATGTACTGTACTTGATCATTTGAAGCATTTTTACTCAGTTTATTTGTATTGGGAGGTGAAATAGTGCCATTTCCCCAAGGGTTGAATTGGGGATTTTTGCAGTTGAATGGGAGAGGGTGAGAAAAGTTGTAATAATCCATTAATGGTGCATATGATACTTTAATAAAATACTTAACACCTTAAATACCTCTGTTCATAAATTTGAGTGGGTTTGGAGGCATTTGGGAAGCCATTTTCAGTACTTACCCCAAGGGGATTTGAACCCCAAATTACTAGTAAAATTGCATAATTGGTTCAGAATCTTAAGAGAGTTTTCAGAGGTCTTTTGGTGGACATATGTCATCCATAAACATCATATTCAAGTTCTAATATCATTCATACACCTTCCTTGAAGATTTGAAGGCATTTGGAGTCAATTTGAGACCTAGAGACCAATACTAGTCAAAGGAAAATCACTAGTAAAGTTACCTACATTGATCAGAATTGAAAGAGGATTTGCAGAAATATTTTAAAGGTCCAAAGGCATCCTTGAAACACATATTTATGTTCTAATATAATTCATATACCTTCTCAGAAGATTTGGGATCATTTGGGGCAAATTTGGGACCTAGAGATCAAAACTAGTCAAAGGTCTAACTAGGGAAAAAAGTGAAAAATTGCCATTTTAATAAAATTTATAACAAGGGACATTACATAGATGCTCTTCCAAAAAATCCCTTCTTTTGGATATGGAGAAAATGAAATGATTCTAAGAACGCAACACGGATGATTTGGCACTTTTATGTTTTTAAGTCCTGTAGAAGTCTAGAATCACATAGTTTTGTCAAGGGTTTTACATTTTTGTATGGATTTCAAGATATGGAAGACAGAAAGAACGAATAATACGCAGTCAGTTCTTTGTCAAAGGTCAATGTTTTTTGAACTTGTAGTTAGGACAAGAGAGGTCTGAAATATTATTTGTTATCGTCATGTCTATGGTTTAGCATTGAAGAAGAAATTTTTGTAATGCCTAAGTAGAAATAAAGTAAAGGCTAGACTGCGTTAGTTTGGAACTTTGGCCTTCAAGCAACCTCTATACTTTCACTGCATGGGGAAACCTTGCATTCTTTTTATAATATAAAAAATAGCCATTTTTGTGAAAAAAAGTTAAATTTTTTATTAAAAATTATGCAAGAGGAAGGGTTTCTTAGAAAAATAAGAGATGAATACAACATAATTCTTCCAATAGGATATGAGTTAAATGATTCTATTAAGGGGTTGCAAAGGCTCTTATATTTTCCACTTACACCAAGAAATTTTCCTACTTGGAGGTAGGGGACCCATATCCCAATTTTGGTTCTTCAACAAAGGTATATTATCCTCACTCATGGAAGAATGCCAATATGGATTTCCCATAGCTTTTATAAAAGACTATGGATCTCAGACATTGACAACGTAACTATGGAGGGCCATCAAGGGATCTATAGCAATGAGTTCTTAAGAATCACTTTGAAACTATGAGCTCTTCTTTTGCATATTTGTTGGATCTCTAACTAGATCACTTGTAGCATGGATACTTTGTGCCTAAAGTGATCGAGCTGTCGAATCTGCAACAACCTTTTCTTCAATGTCAACAACTTCTTCTTCTTCATCTGAATCTAAAATATCACCTAAGGAAATTGAAGAGGCATCAGTGAGATATGCCTCAACACCACTTGGATCTATAGAAGGCTCTTCCTTAGTTAAATGGGTGATTTGAATTAATGCATCATCTCCCATTAAGATGGAAGAATTGGTGTATGGATCGAAAGAAGTAAATATTTTCTCTAATGAGTACATGTGGTTCAAAGCTCCTATGTCAAGAACCCATTAGTATGATGAGAAAGAAATAGTAACAAGTGCATGACCTATTTATTTTCTTTTTCATTTATAATCTTGTGGATTTTTATATTTTTCTATTGATATGTTCTTCTTGATATTGTCATGCTCATGAAGATGGATCAATTAATTAATATGCATTTTGATGCATGTATGTTCTTCGTGGCTAGGTTTCTTACAGTAAGTGCATATCACCTTCTCCTTCTTATGACCATGGTCCTTATTTCGTCTATTGTGTTGTTTATGTTTGTTGTTGTTCTTATTTCCCTAATTTGCAACAAGTTCATGCACTTGTTTTGTCCTTAGGGAACCCATAATAGGTTTATCTCTCACATGGGTGAGATTGGTAAAAAATTCATCCAATGAAGGATTTTTTCAATAATCTATGAATGTGGATTTGGTTACATCGAAGATAGAAACAAAACTGAGTCAAGACCTATTTTGGATAGAACAAAGAGAATAGATTGCTCTTCCTTCTTGTATACACCACATTACTTGAGCTATAGTAGAAGTGATTTGAATTTGGTGAATAAATATTGGATTGTGTCAAATATTCTTGGGCTTAAACTTATGAGATCATTCTGCAATTTATGTCCTTGCATCACATCTTTCTACCCAAAGAATCCTTCCAGTAAGCTCTGGACTTGATTGGGAGATTTTATAGATTCAATATGAAATAAGAGGTTAGGGGAAACAAAGAAACACCACATTCCATATTCTTCATCTATCCAATTATACCACTTTTATTTTTCAACAGTAAATTTTAGTTCAATATTAGTCCCCATAGTGATTCTGTATAGGCTTTCGCTCTACAAGAGAATCACCACCTATGACTTCCATTCATAATAGTTGAATGGAGTGAGCATTATTTGTCAATAATGATCCATAATGTATGCTGTGATCCAATTTTTGTCCACCTACAATTTTGTCTACTAATCCCTTAGATTCACCAAGTCTCTAATACCATGTGAGATTTGGATGATCAACCTAAAAGAAGATCTAGACTCTAATATATAAGCAATATAATTAACAAGTGTAACAAGAGATAAGAAGAAAATATTAAAGCAATGCAATATATATTAATCAATTGAATGTACAATTACTAAATTTTTCATCAATTAGATCCAATCTTTCATATAAAGGTAACCAAGCTAAGCTTAATTACATGAACATGCATAAGAGCTACTGAAAACTCAAGATCAATATCCTTGAATAGTTAAGTGCACCCTTGTGAGGTAGTTACCTTTGTCATGCATGAGAAATCTAGTGTTTAACTTGAATCTGTGGTCAAGTTGTTTGTCAATGATAGTCATCGCCTCCTAACAGTCCTGTTTGGTGTTAAACTTGGCATCAATTAATTTGAGGACATTGTGTTCATGTAAAATTAGAGCCAAAATATGAGATGTTAGGGACATCATGCTATTATCATTTCCAAGATCCAAATTACAATATTTCAGTAGTTCTACAAGAAATGATCTAGCTTATCAAGGTCTGTCCCACAACTATCTTTATCAATAGTCAAATATTGCTCCAGGTAGTTCAAAAGGTTCTGCTAGTATTTTTCACGAACCCATCTGCCAAGATCCAGTTTAGTTGCCACCCAAAACTAAGGTCCTTCCTCCATCACTTTCTGATATACATCATGTTTGTAGAAAAGAACAATAAAAAATGCTTTAGAGTTGATTTGTATGAATCCACGCATACAAAATTTTAGAAGGAGGTCAAAACCATTAAACCTACATATGATTGCTGCTTTTTTGTAGTTAGAGTAAATATAATTGATTTCATAGGAAGACACTTCCAAATATGAAACCTCTTCCACCTTATCCATTGTATGTGCACTGAGCATATATAGAAGGATTCAAATCAAATGGAGATGTTGTTTTATTTTTTTACCACATATTTGAATCTAGGCTAGGATAATGAGGTAGTACCCTTACCCAAAATGTATCCACACAAATAAGAAACCAAAGAGAGGGAAAATCACTGCAAATATTATATTCATACAACACAAGTGAATTCACTAGATGCCTACCATAAAAAAATATTATCTAAGATGCCATAGTAGTCCCCATTGATATTGGGTCTATAAGGCTTAAGCCCCTCATGGGGAAAGTGCCCCCACCTCTTAAGTTTTGTCTAAATATACAACTTATGAGTCTTTGTATTACTATCACACATTCATTAGTGATTGGTTATTTTTCCTAAGTGCACTATATGTCTATATTCACAAAAATATAGTGGCCTCTCATCCAAGAATAGAACCTTTCTCTTCAAATTCAATTACATCAATTGAGACAAAGAAAGCAATGGAGAAACAGTCTTGTTTTTTTTCAAGTTGAGAAAAAGTTGAACTTAGTTTTGTTGTATACTATATCATACGAAAGTATTGTCTTCAAACATTGAGGATACTATACACGTTGCGCATACATATTCATATACACATGGATGCGCATACATATTGCTAACTCTTTTTCCTTAAATTACATATCACCCTCCATATACAAGAACATCAACGATGCCATATATGCAACAAGATCACAGCAAAGTCATGCTCACAAAGCCAAGTGGACTAGATTTCACTCTAATTTCAACATTAAAACTCTGTCATTTCTAAATTCTGATCATGAACTTCTATCATGATGACACTTATTGACTCAACATGTAGACTAAAAAAATCAATTGATACACCTACGTAGACTCTACACTAAATGCCTGCAATTCTTGAGGTTTTCATCTTTTGGTGACTATGCACAATATCACAATGTCATGCTTAGGATTGCTAACGTTTAAACAATGTCATGCCTAGGCTTGCTAACGTTTAAACAATGTCATGCATTTTACTCACTAGAAGTAGAAGAAAGTTATTGTTGGATTCATTTAATTTGAAAGAGTAGTTATAGTTTGAAAGAACTCTCTCCTTACCTTAGCTAGTATTCATTGAAATGAAAGTCTTATTTTGATTCATACTCATTTGCATGGTTTGAGTCAGTAATCACACCACAAGTTGCACTTCCATTACCCGATTAAGTAATACAACAACCATTAAAATTCATCTCCCTAACTCAATACACCTTAACCTCGCTTGAGGATAAAACGAATTTGGTAGTTAGGTAGGACACTGGGGATAGGCATCCAAATAATTCCCCCTTGTCATTTTCATTTGAGATATAGTTGTTGTCCTCTAGGGTACTAAAATCCTCTAGTACTTATTGACACGGTCATCAACCAGTTTGTGGGGGGGCCTCCCGTTTTTTCGGGGGTAAGCCGCGAGGACTGATTCTGGATGGACTTTGTGGAATGCTGCACTCCACTTAGCACCTAAGGACATATATCCATTGTCTTCCTTGTATTTTACCGTATAGGTGATACTTGGGATCAAAGACAGAAGTTCCAGTTAAACTTCCCCGACGTGTAATGAATAAGGTAGCCTAGTTACTCTTCTTCTAGGGCTCTTTTACCCAGGATCCCTTTCGGTAGAGGGATATCCTTCCACTTTGGTCTCTCATTTCGTATTGTTCAACTTGGATTTCATCACCTTGCGCAGGATACGATTTGTCGAGGTCTCCAGCTTCTAGTTAGGAAGGTTGCTTGCTATTTCACCTTTGTAGAGGGTCTTTTTCTTTTTAGTGCTGCTTGTTGGCATTCTGGCCACTTTTGTTTTAGCTCACTTACTATGACACCGGTCCCAGTACAGTTTTTGGAGCTTGCTTTTTTGGCCTGCGAGCCTTGTCTTTTCCTAGCTCCCCTTCTGCATGCTCAGTTGCTTTAGGGTTTTTGAGTTCTTACACGGTTAGTTACCAATTATCTGATGATGTGTGATGTCCTCTTCTCCTAGGTCTCCGAGAAGGTTGATTTAGATGGTCTTCTCAAGGGATTGGACACCCCTTGATGGAGCCACTAACGCTTGACCTTAGAAGTAGTCTAGAGGACCACATGATAAAATCATCCGTGTGGAATTTTCCTTTTACAGTGATGATGGAATTTCAGGTTATATGGAACACTGGTACATCTGAGAGAGAGATGATTGGTTGTACCCCACCTTGGTTGATTGACTTTTGGTCCTTTCATTTTGTTGATAATATTTTTGTGATACCTTGCCTTTTACCTTTTGGGTCTTTTACTCATCTTGAGTTATCTTTTGATTTGTACCACCTTTTATGTTTTTGGTCTTATGGGTACTATGGTAGGTTGTCCACATTTGAGGTACACCACCTTAGTCCAAATGGTTATGAGTCTTTATACCCACTTCGTACCACCCTCTAGACCTTAGTTAGGAAGATTGCTTGCTATCATACCTTTTAGAGGTCCTATTTGAGTTAGAAGAGGTAGTTACAAGGAGTTATTGCATATATTTGACATTATTTGACCTTCCATCTCTTTGGCATGTCAAATAACTAGTTACAAGGAGCTATTGCAATATATATTTGACCTTATTTGTACCTTCCCCACAATGGTTGATTTACTTTTGGTCCTTACACCCTGTTGTGTATTGGTCTTGTGGTACCTTGTAGTTTCATTTTGGTCCTTTCATTTTTTGTGGTACCTTGCCTCTTACCTTTTGGGTCTTTTACTCATATCGAGTTATCTTTTGATTTGTACCACCTTTTATGTTTTTGGTCTTATGGGTATAACTATGGTAGTTTGTCCACATTAGAGGTAGTGCACCCCCTTAGTCCTAAGGGTTATGAGTCTTTATACCCACTCTTTTCTTTTTGACTTGTACCTTACTTGTTGGTCTTAATTGTACCCTTTGGTTGGTCCTTGTACCTTATTGGAGGCCGTGAGTCTCTTTGGCCTCAGTCTGCTGGCTGTCAGCTCATCTTTATTGTGATTGTACCGAGCCTGTTAACTGTCATTGACTTTTTTTGATTGACTGTACCATAGCCCAGTCATCTCTCTCTCTCTCTGGTTTGTACTAACCCTATAATAGGGTCACTTGGTTCCTAGAGTTGGCTGGCCTCCAAGAGGCACAGTCATTTCTGAAAGTAACTCTTCTGAGTATATTACAGGAAATGTCTATACCAGGTAATCAAATATGTGTTGGAAAGACTTAAGTAATCAAATTGTTGGTAATCAAATATGTGGTAAATCATCTATATTAAGTAGTTAAGACTTGTCCTGTCAGACAAAATTGTTTGCAATCAAATATGTGTTGGTAAATATTTTTAAGAGTGGTGTAACTCCTCGATTGAACTTGTGAGGAAAATTATTTTGGAGAATAAGTGTCCTGACTATGGGACAACAACAAATATCTATTCAACAACATATGAGATATTCTGGGCACTAGGTGGGAAAATAATTATACACCTTCAATTACCAAGTACTATAGTGATGAGTGACTTAATGAAAACCATGCAAATTCCATCATTTAATAGGATATATTAGGACAAAGCCATCCTTGAGAGGTGGAGAATGGATTTGTAGAGTTTTCCACTAAACTTGAGAGATTTAGATCTTACAACATGATAGGGACATGGGACTAAGAAGGTATATGATGAATGGGAAACACATGGGGTAGCATAGACTCTTTTACAATAAGTCATCACAAGGTTCCTTTCTTAGGTTAGATCATCCTTTTGTTACAAGAGGAATTGGTGCACATATGAGAACGTGAACACTTTGAAAAACAACCGTCTTGAATATAAGAGCAAGGTACAAATGTTAGCCATACTGCATGTCATCGATGATAACCTTCCCAATATTATAGAAACATATGCTTCAGACCTAGGATGGGGAGGAGTTTTAAACCATGTAAGAAAACCTAAAGAAGAGGAAATAGCCCAGTTTGCATCAGGAACTTGGAATAAAATTGAGCAGAACTATGCCACTATCGATAAGGAAATCCTTGCAGCACTGAGATGCATAGAGAAGTTCCAGATTCATTTGTTGAACCATGACTTTATCATAAGAACAAATTGCTTTACTCTTCCATTTGTGCTAAACAACACAATAAAAAATGCAACAGTAAAAGGAAAGTTTGCAAGATGGAAAGCATTGTTTTGCTGATATAACTATACTGTTGAGCACATTTATGGGAAAGCAAATAGCATTCCTGACTTTTTAACAAGAGAATATTTGACACAGAAGTATGCGCTTAATTTTGAGCATGCGAGCCTGAAACAAGCGAGCCTGTAGCAAGCGATCCCGAAGCAAGCGAGCGTAGAAGGTCAAAGTGGAATCCAGTGGGCCCATAACCCACAAGTAAACATGGAAATCTCTACTTGGACCGAAGGAAAACATCAGATCTATAATATTAATGATAATATGAGTTGGTCTGATTATATGCAAACATGGAAACCTAGGTGGGAGTTGAGACATACTGAAGTATTAGATGCTAAATTACAGGGATATGATGCTTTTATTAGACTAGTGCCAGAACTCAGAAGAATGCCTATGGGATCCAATATTGTACCAGAGATGATTTACAACAACTCCCTGAGAAAAGCAGTTGATGCAAGCAATTGGTTAACACACCTTTACCATGATATTACCTTAATCACGACATAGGTCTCTACACATCACCCCAGGATAAAACTAGACCATCAATACTACTATATTAACCGGATACGCTCTTTGAAAGCATGGCCACATCAAGATGCTAGTCTCCGGTTTCCAAGTACTACCCACACTTAGGAAAAATATAAAAAGTTATGGTGGGAATTCTTGAGAAAAGAAAATACAGATAGAACATATTATACCATGCTAAAGTTTGGACATCAAAGTACACATATCCATGAGGATCCTCCATTCTACGGCCCTGATTGGATGAGAGACTGGTGGCAGTCATTCGGCATCAACCTGACAACATTAGAACCAACTGTTATTTATAATCTAAAACGGGACGTTGGAGAATCTCTCGAACAAGTCAAAGATATTTTGCAGACAAAGATTACTGAGGATCAAATCCTTGAGTACTACATTAAAAACAAAGAACAATGGCTTGTCAAAACCTACATAGAAGTCCACATTCATCAGAATAAATGCGTGGTCTGAGGTCTCTTTATTCAAAGGCATGAGATACTCAATCCAACTTTCAAGAATTATATGGTCCCCCATACTCCGATGATTTGTAAATATCTCAAAAGTATTTGGCTATGAGTGGGGCTTGTCCATTCAAATTGTCATAATAAGATTCCATTCTGCTAAGAGAGTGGGCATGTCCTCTCTAAGTTTTAGGTAGATAACCATTTGAGGCATTCGAGTTTGGTCTCTATTTGCTCCGTGTCTGAGTCTGAGAAAAGGTGTATGCAAGATTATCTGCTCCGAGTCTGTGTCTGAGTTCATCCTTTTCCTTAAGAATATTTCAGTTTAGATTTTGAATAAGATTATACAAGTTTCACAACATTATATAAAATATTGTTTTTGAAGATTTGTGAACACTTATTAACCACCTCAAATATCTTAGTTTTGAAAGTCATAAAAACTTTTAGAATTTTTCCATATTAATGCTTAGTTATTTTTATTTTATATTATTATTGCTAAATATAAATATCTTACTAAATGTGAGTGTAATTCAATTACCAAGGTGATGAACCCAAACTGATGGGATGAGAGAGACTTTAGGGCCATGACGACAAAGATAGTTAGATGGTGTGATATAGGACTCAAGACCCAAAGGAGCAATAAAAGACAGCTCATAATTGCATGAATTTCTACTCCTAAGAAAGATAAAGTGATACTCTTCCTCATCACTTGAATGCCTACATTTTGAGAAAGGGAATGCGGTACAAATCACCTTATAAAAGGCGCTACACATCACCTTTTAAGAGGTGTTATGCCTTGCGGTCCTATCTAAACGTTTTTCCCATGGTGTAGGTAGAACCAAACAGGTATTTGTTAGATCTGTCTTCCTCAAGTGAGGGGAGTTTAGGAAGGCTAGAGGAAAGTGAGACATCCAGTAGGTCTACAAGAGTTTTATCAACTAGATGTCAAAAGACCAGAAGAAAATTCCATAAATGCATGGAATTTTTTCGTGCTCAAGGGGGGTCATGTTCCTATGATGATGAGACAATAGGCGATGTCGAGGTGCCCTTGAGGTACAGACATTTAGTGAAACAATGGGTACCCAAGGATCTTCCTCAACCGAACACATATTTTTGTGTAAACGAGAGGATATATCAAATTGCATCGTCGTCATTACATGGTTTGGGGTTGTTTTGCATAGATGGCATAAAGTTCAATTACGACACATGTACATAATTGAGGGAGCATGTTGGACCCTGTTACAACTACAAAGATTGGATGCGCCTGGTGCAATATACACAAAGTATGCGTAGATATGGATTGTCAGCAAACTATTTACAATTGAAAGACAAAGATCAAAATAAAGGAGCAACGTTGTACATTGATGGAAGGCCAAAGGCCACAAGGAATATTGTGGGGTTTACAAATAGTACACACCAGGGTCTACAATTAAGCAACCCAACTGCGAATTTGAGGGGCGTGAATGAAACCGTGTTTTTGTATGTGCCATTAAATCAATATCTGCAGGGGAAGAGTTGCTTATTAATTACAATTGAATCGAGTAGATACAAACACGGTTACTATGGGAGTGGTACATATAACAATTTACCCAGCCTTATATTAATGAATTTAACATCTTAAGGATTTTTCGTTAGTTTATTTTGTTTAAATTTTCTATATTTACTTCACAGGCTAGTGATCGGGGAAAATCCCTGCCAGCGGATGGTCAAAGGACTACAACTTCCTCGAGGTATGCATCTTTGTAATATTAAAAATATAATAAGAAAAAAGAGTTTTTTTTTGCTTTGTTTTTTCATTAGTAGATTAGTTTGGTTTATATAATGTAATCTATATTTGATGCAAAATTGTACAATCTAAATTATACGTTAAGATGTTTTGTTATTATATTATTTCATTGAGTATTTTGGTTTCGTTTAGGTAATTTTCTCTATGTTTTTTATTTAGGGTTCTATAAGGGGTAGCTCCCAGCTATTAGAAGATCGGGGAAAGTCACCTATGACCATTGATCCGATGAGTGGATCACGATCCTCGAGGTCGCAGGTATAATTCATTGGAATTGTACCAATACAATACGTAGCATAATGTTTATTTTGTTATGTATTTTTTGTGTGTATACTGGTTTCGTTATGATAATGTTTTCTACTTCTTTTTTGCAGGGGCCGGATGATCGGGGCAAGTCCACAGTTGTGGATCAGACGACACCATCATCCAGGCATCATGCAAACCTAGTTGTAATTTTAGGAATCTATCATGATAGATATGTTTTGTTAATATAATTTTAGGAATCTATCATGATAGAACTCAGTAGTGTTTTATATATTTTTGTTGCAGATCGATGAATCACTGTATGAAACAGCATCACAACATTCAATAGATCTTGAAGTGGCTGAGCTGTTAAAAGATGCTGACATAATTGGTTCAGCTACAAACCCGATTAAGATGATACAAAATGTCTTGGAAAAACTTAGTGCGGAGCTTATGTGTTTGCTATTCCAAATTCCGCAGACAGACGTGATTCAAGTGAGGATTGCAGTGTTGAATAAGATATCTGAAACCTTGCAAGTAAGTTGTGGAATCTTGAATCATAATATAATTCATTTATAAATTTATAATTTTCACTTTTATATGATAGTGAACTTATAAAATGTGGGTTGTATTTACAGAATTATCTGAGACCACACACTAGTAGTCAAGGCGGAGTTGGCCCCAGTGCTTCTCGTGGAGAGATGTCGCATCGTGAGAAAACGACTCCACTTGCATCGACTCCTTCGCCATTGTTTTCGACTGAACAATCAGAAACACGTTCTGCAACACCCCGGACCCTAGCTATGAGCGCACCGGCCGCTAGTGACCGACGCACACTAGATCGTCCAGAAGAAGGGGTCGACATCGAGCCTTCTAGTATTGATATTGTCGAAGTTGCATTTCCAGGATCTTCCTGTGTCACTAGCACGGGAACAATCGAGACAACATTTTTGGTGGACGAAGATCTCGTCCCAATAAAGATAGAGAATATCCCAGGTAAATATACGTTGAGCAAGTTAGTGTTTATAATTTGATTGTAATATACCAACAAAACATTTTTTTTCAACTAATTATGATCATGGCACGATCGTTTTGCAGGAAATGATGTTTTTTATAAAAATATGAATGATTTGTCCTTGGAGATCTTCGGGCCCACCATACGCACAAGGTGGGATAGAAAACCGAATTTTTTTAAAAATGAGCTCACTAATCGGTTGGTTGGCCTGTTCGGCAAGGAGACCTTCAATCAAGCCGCGGTCCTGAAAAAGGCTAGACAACATATGAAGATTATCCGAGACCAATATAGGGTTCACCTAGAAAAAAACCATAGGTATGAGAACCCTCCCATGATTCCAACAAGAGAGTGGAAAGCTCTAGTGGATGATGGAAAGGAGAGGGGCCTGAGAAAAGAAGGAAAGGTAACACCAGGCACAGGGAGGTATGCAATACTTTCCAAAATGTAATTCTAAACCTTATTATTATTGATTTCTATATCGAATTTGGAACATCTAACGTATTTCAACACTTACATAGGATGACAGACACATCAAAGGCCACAAAGGCAAGACTGGAAAAAATTGGTCAACACAAGCTTGGGCCTGGTGGTTATTCCAATATGGCAGCACGATTTGTAAGTTTCAAAAAACAAATAAAGCATCCAAATAATAAATTGCAAATTATTTGTCCTTTTATTGCACCGCAAAATGTAAATTAAGGACGTTATGCAAATATGCAGGCCGACCGATTCAAAGAAGTTCCCACTGAGGAAGACTTGAAGCTTGGCTTCCAGCACGGCTTTGGAGCTGTTGTTGAACGTTGAAAAAGCTTGTCTAGGAAAACAAAGTCTTCTGGTACTGATCCATCTGGTGCACAGGTATATAAAATATATATAGTTTAATGAAGATTTATTACTTGTGCAATCTATTCGTTATATATAATTGACATAAAATATTGACTCTGTTTTGAGCAGGAAAGCAATGATCCCCTTAATGTCGAGGAGGGACAACAACAAATCGAATACCATGCTTCGAATCCTGGTAATGAATTTATTCATATGCTACGATTTTATATATAGCATTGCAGACGGTGAACATTAATTGTACTTCTCCATATTTCAACTACAGAGCATGTAGAGGGTCACACTGTACAGGTTGAGCCTGGACAGGAAAATGAAGAACATGATGTGGCCACAACAGGTAAAAAAACACCATTGTAATGTTTTTTTAAATGAAATACTTGTCATTACAATAGCAAAATATATCGCTGCAAAATTTTCACATTGTTGCAGCAAATCCAAACCCCTTGCTGTAAAGTCCATGTCGCGAGCACTCTACGATGCAAACATCACAACAAGTTGATGAAGAACCAAGAACTAGACGACAAGGTCCAGAAGATGATCTTATTAGAGATTTTGTACTAAAGAGAAGAAGGATTAAAAAGAAGAGACTGAAAAAATATTGTCTAATTATTTTTTATAATAAAATGTCATCCATGATTTTTGGCCTCATGAATGAATGACTGGTTTAATAGTTTAATGATTTAGTGTAGTAAACTATTACCTTTATTGAATGTTAGCTGTTATTGAATAAATGTGTTCACTGAATGAATGAATGGTTTATTGAATGCTATCTTTTATTGAATGAATGTGTTGACTGAATGAAACAATGGTTTAATTAATGCTAGCCTTTATTGAATGAATGGTAGATGTCTGTTTATGATGAAATATGCATGAATTTGCACGTAATTTTTGTTTTCAAATACATGCATTGGGTATGGGGAATTGAGAGTGATGTGAGAGGAGGGAGGGGACATAATAGCTTCCACCTTCACGTGGTTGGCCCTATTCAGTAGAGAATATTAAATTATTCTTGAAACAGAGAGGAGCTCAATGAATGGCTACGGTGTTGCCTTTCTACAACCCACTCGCGTGTCATCTAAATTTTGACAATTTCTTGGAGCTTGTTGTGATGTTTGGTTGCTCCTAATAACCAATTTTGAGTTTCCACAACTTCAAAGGCTGAGTAAATGATGCACTGGAACCAATATCCTTACCCTTCTCTTTAATTTTGAGTGAGATGCAATCATTGGAGAATCGTTTTCATGTCATAAGAAATTGATCCTAGAAAAAGAGGGCATACCACACTTCATTTAGTTGACTTGTTGCATGATGGAATATGCTTTTTGGGATCTTACAGAACAAGAAAAGACCTGAATTTGACTTGGTTATCATTTACTTCCAAGATGGATTGTATCCAAGTTTAATAATGAAGAGATACTTGCACACCAAAGATGGGAATGAATTCTAATTGAATATTTTAAATATGAATATTGCTTAGAGTCGAGGGTTAGTGCGTATACTTATGCACTGTGGGAGCAAGTGGAGCTAGAACCATAGCTATAACTAGTAGAACAGTGAATTGGAGCCAAAGCTATGGCTAGGAGCCGGAGTTAGAGCCATGTTCCAAAGAAGCAAACAAAAGGTATATTGATCTAGAGTTGGTTTCATTTAAAGATTTCAACGACCAAAAAGCCTCTCAATAGGGAGGTGAGATCTAAAATGGATCCAAACAACTTGAATGGTTGTAACACTCAGTACATATAAACAATTTAGACTATCAATGAAAGTAGAAAACAAGGAAATATAATGCAATAATAAAGAAAGAAAATGTAAGAAAGGGAAAAGAGAGAGAAACAAATAATAATAATAATAGGAGAGAGTGTTGGGAATGAGAAATGGAAGGGACAGGGACATTTGTTCTTCCCATTACCCTCAACTTGGTCTATATATTATTGAAATTCCACTCACAAAGGTGTTTTTTTACTAGCCAGTAGGTGAGGGCACACAAGAGCCCAACTATGTAAATTATTGGATGGCCATAGAGCCATGAGATGAATTGTAACTAGTGATTGTTGAAATAGAGGTGACATACACATGTAATTTCCTTGAGCTGGAGGTGGTACCAACCTCACCAATAAAAACACATCATTGAGAAGATAGCTACTATTTGTGGGTGGTCATATGCAAGCTAGTAGGCTACCTCTTGTTTCCTAGAGGTCATACAATTGGTTATTGTGGCATTTGCTTAGTTGGTTGGATTGTGTGTTGATTGGAAAGTATAATGAATGGTAACCATAAATTATATCACCAATCCTTCATTCCATTGGCATTATTTATATTTTTCGCATTCCCATGTTCACATGAAGTCAACTCATATCAATCTTAATACTTAAAAAATCATTGTATGAGGAGGTATTGCATATGACATTTCATTTACTGTCAAGAAAAAGAATCATCTATGATACTTTATCATCTCATGAGTACATTATATAAATAAGGAAGTATGAATTAACTACTAAGTATATACATCATCTTCCATTTAAATCCTCATCGCATAGTGATAACTAAGGATTATTATGCATGCACCTCCTCACCTTATAATATCATTTGGGTCAAGGCGCAGAGACAACCATAAATTATCAAATGTGTACGCAAAGAGTAAGAGACAACTATAAGTAAGTCTTATATTAAATTTACCATATAAGTCTTTAATTGGCATTATCATATGAGATTTGACACGTTGGGTTGTTGTGATCTTCTTATCACTCCTTACCAATGTGATTGTAAGGATTCTTTGATGGTGAAGTCCATAATTTTAAGTCTTCTTCCTCATTCTCATGCCTTTTGGTAAGACAATAAGGAGGGCAGTGGCCCGCATCAACATGGAAAACAGTTTCGACATAGAGGTAGATACATTAATTCTTTCATTAGATAACTTAAATTTCATGCCAGTGACTACGAATTCACCGAATTGTGGATTGGTAAAAAACACATCAAATTATAGAGCCTCGAGCTCTTAATTACTCATGTATCTAGAATTTTCGCAAATTGAGCCATGAACAAACTTATTTTGTTGTTATGGTTCAATATAATAGGTAGATTGTAGAGACTCAAACATGCAGCGAATCTTAAGACCCACCATTCAAATTTGATCACAACATAATAGTGTATTTTTTTTTTAAATTACACTATTGTCGTCGGATATCCAACTTCACCCTCCAAGATATCCGACTTCACCCTCCAAGATATCCTACGTTCTTGCCATAGCACCAATGGCGAAGAACGTCGGATATCGACCATTTTACATGGAACTGCCGTCAGATATCCGACTTCCCCCCTCCAAGATATCTAATGTTCTTGCCATACCACCGACGACTAAGAACGCCGGATATCGACCATTTTACATGGAACTGCTGTCGAATATCCGACTTCCCCCTCTAAGAGATCCAATGTTCTTGCCATACCACCGACGGCTAAGAACGTCAGATATCAACCATTTTACATGGAACTGCCGTCGGATATCTGACTTCCCCCTCTAAGATATTTGACGTTCTTTCCATGCCACCGACGGTTAAGAACGTCGGATATCAGCCATTTTTACATGGAACTTCCATTGGATATCCGACTTCATGTAAAGTGGTCATCGTCGGATCTTCGACCGCTCGAAAAAAGGATCTTTGTCGGATAGGCGATGAACACATTGAAAGAGCTTTGGTCGGATATCCGATAGGTAGGTGTTGGATATCTGACAGTTCATTTTACTGTCGGATATCCACCGAATTTGGATCGACGTTTAAACAAGAAGAAGGTTGTCGGATGGTAGACAGCTGGATGTCGAAAATCGGACATATATGCTGTCGGATTTTGGGTTCAAAAAACCTAGTGGGGATTGATCCTGCCATTGTTGTGCATGAGATTCAAACATATCCCGATGTTAAACGTGTCTGACAAAAATTACGTCTAGTGCACCCTAGGAAAATTGCGTCTATTAAGGCTGAGATTGAAAAGCCGTTGAAGGACGGCTTCATCTATCCTGTCCCCTTAACAAATTGGGTCTATAATGTCATCCCTGTTACCAAAAAGCAGGGTACCATTAGGGTTTGTGTTGACTACAGGGATCTAAATAAGGTTTGTCCCAAGGACAATTACCCTACCCCGTTCATCGACCAAATCATCGATAAATGTGCCAGAAGTGTCATATTCTCTTTCATGGATGGCTTTTCTGATTATAATCAGATTGAGATCCACCCGACTGATCAACATAAAACTGCTTTTATCTGCCCATGGGGTACTTTCGCATATCGCAAACTCCCCTTTGGTCTAAAAAATGTTGGTGCTACATTCCAGCGGGCTATGTCACATGCTTTTCATGATGTGAAGGACTTTGTAGAACCATATCTCGACGATCTCCCTGCTCATTCGAATCGTCGTGAGTTCCACATTGATTATTTGACGGCCATCTTCCTCAGATGTAGACGATACAATATCCATCTCAACCCTCACAAGTGCATATTCTGTGTCGATTCTAGATGCCTCTTAGGGTTCATAGTTTCAAAAGATGGGATCCGCATTTATCCCCTCAAGGTGGAATCCATTGTTTCTCTCCCACCTCCCACGGATATTACAGAACTTCAAAGTTTGCAAGGGAAGGCAAACTACTTACAACGTTTCGTGTGTAATTTCGCTGAAAAAACACAAGGATATATGCGATTGTTAAAGAAGGACATCCCATTCATCTGGGATGATTACACCCAACAATACTTTGACAATATCAAACATGCTATCTCTCATGCACCCGTGTTACAACCACCGGATTACAACAAGGATTATATCCTTTATCTCGCTGCTTCCATTACCATGATCACTATGGTTCTGGTTCAAGAAGATAGTAACGCCCAGGAACATGTGATATACTACCTGAGTAAGGGTCTTATTGAATCTGAAACCCGTTACTCGCATATCGAGAAGTTAGCTCTCGTAGCAGTCAGTGTTGTCCAGAAGTTTCGTAATTACATCCTCCTCCACACTACTACCATCATGGCCGACTCTAAACCCATGTACCACGTTCTTACACGCCAGGTGCTAGGGAAAAATATTCCTGCTGGATCGTAATACTTTAGGAATTTGATCACCAGTTTGAAAAGGCCAAATCAAAGAAGTCTTTGGTTTTTGCGGAGCTTATATGTGATCTTCCTTGTACTGATCATGAAACTGAGCCCATTGACTCTCTCCCCAATGAGTCTTTGTTTATCATTAGTACATCTGGACCATGGTATGGAGACATTACGTTATATCTCCAAACCCAACGTTTCAACCCTCAACTATCTCATGACGACCATCGTCGTGTGCGTCACCACGCGAAGTACTACCTGATCATTGGTGATACTTTATATCGTCGTGGTGTCTATTCTATCCTCCGACAATGCTTAACTCATGAGGAGGTTGAACACGTTCTGAATAATTGCCACTCAGGGGCATGTGGCGGTCATCTTTTTGGGATGTCTACAACTCATAAAATACTATGCGTTGGATACTATTGGCCTTCCATCTTTAAATATTGTATCGAATCCGTCAAGAAGTGTCCTACTTGTCATATTTTTCATCACAAAAAGCGCTCTCACCCAACCCCTTTACATCTAGTTATTGTCGTCGGCCCCTTTGCTAAGTGGGGCATAGACTTCATGCACTGTAAGCCTACCTCGGTCGGGGGGCATGGTTACGTCATCGTCGCCGTTGACTATTTTACCAAGTGGGCCGAGGCTATGCCTACATACAATGAAGATGACAAAACTGCCACACTCTTTATGTTTAACCATGCCATTGCAAGATTCAAAGTTCCTCAAGTCATCGTCATCGATCACGGATCACATTTCCAAAACAAGATGGTAGATGAATTAAGCACCAGATTGGGTTTTTCGTCGTGAGAATTCAACTCCTTATTACCTGCAATCTAATGGACAAGTAGAGGCTATCAATAAGGTCTTGAAAACCATGATTCAACACATGGTGGGTACACAATTAGGTCTAACTCGCACAATATGCTTTTTTCATCCTTATGGGCATATAGGACTTCCGTCAAAACCGCCACTGGATTCACACCTTTCCAATTGGTCTACGAACTGGAGGAAGTATTACCTATTGAGTGTGAGATTCCATCATTGAAACTTGCAGTTGAAATTCTACCAAACACCACCGTCGAGGAAGAACACTTTCTACACTTGGAAAAACTCAATGAAACCAGTTGCGATGCTGCTGTTGCTAATGAATCACATAAGAAGCGCATCAAATCCCACTATGACAAATCGGTCAAACCTCGTATCTTCAACGAGGGATATTTGGTCCTCACTTATGACCAAAAGCATGATAAGCTGGGGGCAGGAAAATTTGAGTCCATGTGGCACAGTCCATATGTCGTTAAGCCTGTCTTGGAGAAGGGAGCATATGAACTCGAAGATTATGATGTGATATATTTCAGAGAGCCTCACAATGGGCTCTACCTGAAGCAGTACTATACCTAAGTCTTTTATGCATTAGTACTATGTATATACTATACATGGTGTGTGTTTTGTGTGGTGTGACGCTTTACTTTTAGTGTGGTAGGATCTTGACTTTACACTTATACCACGTTCTTCCTGGATGTGCAGATGGCAACATGTCTTGGATTTGCAGACGGCGCCAGCCAACATACCCGTAATCTCTCTTTGACATCTTGGGTACTTTATTCCCCCACCGACAAGCTTATTAGTTCAGGAGGAAGTTGTTTAGGATATGCAACCAACAACACTGCCGACTATCATGCATTGATTGGATTATTAACCGATGCTCTTTCCCTGGGTATGGACCACATTGTTGTCTATCTTGACTCACAATTAGTGGTCTCTCATATTAACCGGGCCTATGCTATCCGCGACCCCGCGCTACTCCTTCTATTCCGACGAGTACGTCTTTTGGAGAGGTTCTTTGAATCCATCCAATACCTACACATTTCAAGAGACATGAACACTATTGCTGACTCCATGGCCAATTTCATATTAGATTGGTACATTGAACATTCGTAAAACATTTTATTAAAAAGATGTGAAAACGACACAATATGTAAATGATCCATAATGTATAAGCAAAACATGAACAAGATCCCATAATCATCAATGAAACATAGTATATAAATTCGCCAAATAGAGTTTGCATATATATCATGTCGGCATAGTACACAAATGTGGTACTGATACAAAATCTAAAGCACATAAGCTTTCATTAAAGTCTCCTCTACAAAATTATGAAGCTCGTAGCTTCCAATACATACATATATACATGAGCCTAATCCCTAGGATGCTCATGATAACAGATGATGGCCCTAGCTACTTTACGGAGCAACGAACCAAAGCATGCAGAAACCCCAGCAGTCTGTCATTGGTAACAGTGAGGTAGCTCGTCTATAGATATCTTGGGTATATCTAAAGTCAACTTCTGTAGGTTCTCCTCCAGCTCACCTAGCTCCTTCGCTGCATCCTGATGCGCAGTTGCCATATCTCATACCACCCCTCTGCGCTCAATCGGAGAAGCACCAACTGGACGAGACGAGCCAACATCTGCATCAAACATGTATCAACTATCAGTACTACGTCTCCAAAAACATTCAAAAAACTACAAAATGAAAAACATAACAGAGTTGTCGTTCTTACCTAGATCTCCCCACTGCATACCCTCATGAAGAACCAAGTCTGGGTCTCCCTTGAAATCAGTGCCCGCATAGGGGCAATCCTCTATCATGAGTTGTCCTCTCAACCACCTGAAAAGGGGGGTACCATAACTAATAATGCGCCCCCCACCTCCGTGGCAGGCCATGACCTCGAACCAACAAACCATATGTGGATCCCTCGGATCCAATTCATCGATCTCTACCTACGATCGTAGTAGTGCAACCCGCTCTAGAAAGAACGAGACCACTATCGATCCGTAACCAAACTGATTGAGATCTTCGCGCCGACACTTAGTGAGCTACTCTCGAAGGTTCACGAGGAGTCCCTCACACCAGTTGAATACAGTAGGATCCATACACTCCACGTCATACATCATATGGGCCTTGGTGGCCTCATGAGGAGCCCTGCTCCCCGCCACCCTCTCAATAGTAAAAAGGACCATGCATAGTGGACGATCCCTCACATTCTTGATGGGGATTTTCCCACCAAACATTTGAGTACCAGGAGTGAAAAACTGATCCACCAAGCTCTCAGTGGATTGGTCACTCCCTCGTGGCCTTGACAACGATACTAAGGTTCCCCGCATGGACAACCCCGTCAAAAAGTATATGTCTTCCACGTCTATGGTCAGTGTATGAACACCAACCCGAAAGTACTGCTGGTATGGATCCCAATACCTGATCATATGCTCCAGTAGTGGTACTTGGGCTCCCATGCCCTGGACGTGAAAGTATTTGAGAAAACCACAGTTTAATAGTACATTCATGCCTTGAGGATCATTTGTCGCTTGGGCATCCTCCATCTCATGCTCTCTTCCCCTCCACTGAACCATTTTTGTTGCCCAAACCTGTCCAAACACCATTTAGACATCCATTATAACCTTTCCCCAACTTTTAATTTGATGAATTTTGGCTTATGATTGTATTTTTTGGGCCGAGTTGTGCCGACGCACCCCGTCAGTGCAAACAGGGCATCATCGACGTGCTTTACCCTTACACGAAGCACGTTAGAGATCCCTTGACGCGCTTCCCGTAAGGGGAAAGTGCGTCGCCCAAAGGATGCGCAATTCCCCCACTTTACAAGCCAAAAACTAAAAAAAATGGAAATGAAAAGCAAATCTAATTTGCTACAATTGAAGAGGACAAGGTTTAGGCCTACCTGCCACTAACGACGTCGAAAACGACTAACCGGAACTCCTACAATCGACACTTGAAAATTAGCTCCAAATGGTATTTTTCACTCTCCCAATTTGGTAAAAAACAATGGTAAATTTTTTTTACTATTTGACCCTTTTTATATTCAAAAATGGAATATTCTCTTTTAAATTTATTCTTTTTTGGGTCATTTTTACTATAGTTGGAAATATTTCTATGTCTGAACACCTAATTGATCATTTTGACCTAGTTTTTTGGAGTCTACAGCTTAAGTAAAGTGCCGTATTAAACATTCATTCGCAATCATGGTCATCTCGCGCTTGTTATCAAGTGTGATCAACTCTTCGAGCGTTTTTGTGTTATTATTTCGCTCGTTAAAATTAAACATTAGTGACATCGAGCTTACTCTTTGTTCATTCTCGTGCTCGTAAAACAATGAGAATAAGTCATCGAGTTGTATTTTATCACTTTTTCGGGCTCGTTAAACTCCCACGAAAAAGGAATCCCTCGGAGTTCTTCTTTAAGCTCTTTTCAGGCTCCCTAAATAAGAAAAGATCACCAAGCAAACTTGATGCTTTCACGCTTGTAAAAGTATTTGAATGATCGTCTTTCTGGCGATAATTTACCCCTTTTTCGGACCAAGAGGCACTATTTACGAAAAAGGAATACTCCGGTTAATTGCGACTGGAAGAGTTCTCTCTCACGTTGTTTTATCCCTTTTCGGGTGAAGAGACTAACCTTTACGAAAAATAATCTCTGGAGTCTCTTTTAGTTCTTTTCAGACTCTCTACACATGAAATGACACCAAGTTTACCTTCTTTGGAATCGTTAAAATCTAACATCGAAGGGCCCATTTTGGGATGAACCCCTCCTATCTCAGGTTCGTAAAACATTTGAGATTGGACTCGTCCGAAGGACAACCTTTATTGAGCATTTGTTACCCTCCTCAAGCTCGTTAAAAAACAAAAGAGGTACTCGTCGATCATGATGGGGATAAGGAAAGAATTTGTGTTTCATTGTAGTTATGGCAGTATGTAGTCACTCTTGAACATGGCACTCATTTGCATATGCATTCAAATGCTTGGGTAATATGTTTGTCTTCGAGTCCTACTGATTTCGTGAGTCTTATTACTCCTTCGGGTAATCCGAAAATGCTTCCATCATTAGTTGCATTAGGGGTTGGTATCATTCTCGTTGCATCAATACTGCCAAGTCATGCCATGCCCATGTTCAAGAGATGTTTGTTCATCATCTGCAGTCGTCTTACCTTCTATCATGTCGATCGTCCCTGAGTCAGTCTCACATATCACTCTACTGTCCGATTTACTCCATCTTTGATCGCATTTCGTGTTGATGATGGGGGAACCATCAAGGCCCTCCTTCGATGGATTCATCCTTGTCGACTTCAACACATCATCCTGGGATTGAATCTAGAAACCAATCAAGTACCTTGGGCATGCATGCCTCAATGGTAGGTTACCTCACTTTCTAAATGAGTTTACATCATTGAATATTGATTGAAAGATCCCATCGAGTGTTCGACCTCAACTCATTGATTCGCATTCGATGGTATGTACTGTGATACCTTGGGAATCATTAACATCAATGGTGATTTCCCTTGCACTTGTTAACGGTATACATTAATGATCGGTAATCAAGTGGTTTCTACCATGTTTGACTTCAAGACATTGTAATCACATGGTTAGAATCATATCATTGCAGGTTCGGTTTCAAGTTTATATATATATAAACTAGGAAGGAGATGCATATATTTCAAGTTTACCAGATTGCTAATCCATTAAAGTATTATTCTCTCTCACATATATATATATATGAGCTGTAGTTGCACCTGAAAGATATCTAGGGTTGATATATTTATAGATGGGGAAGTAAATGGGAACTAACTGTAATTGCACATGAATGATATCTAAGGTTGATAGATTTATAGATGGGGAAGTAAATGGAATACACATCATGAAATGGAGTGAACTAATCTAAATTGATTGATGCAAATGAAATTTTGTTCCTTTTAAGTGTCAACATTAACATTATTGGTTTATAAAGATGGTTTAGTTAACATTATTGGTTTATAAAGATGATTTTGTTAATGTTTGATGCATGATATAATAAGACAAAATAACATAAAATTACATCATAAATTTTTAAATTGAAAAACATAGTTCATTCCATGTAATATATATAGCTTCAATTTCATGACATTTACACTATTATGTTTAATGGAAACAATTTCACCATTGTCTTCTGATCCATGGTGTATGCAGACTTATTATATGCTAATATATAAATAAATATGAATAATTAGTTTATATATATATATATATATATAAGAAAATTATTTTGATGCAAATCCTCGTGAACTTTCCTTCGTTTCAACCTTTAGTTTCTTTAGGGTACAAGGCCAAGTTACAACATATACTCATTATGAACTCAACATATTACTTATGGGAATAATACCTAGGTGGAGAGGATAACACTCCACCCCACAAACACTCGGGCTATACTCAATTCACACACACACACACACACACACACACACACACACACTTATAGATGGTATTTGTAGATTTATCACCAATAAGATCGGCCGAGGTGAAAAAAGAAAGGGAAGAAAGCTAATATTGATGATTTCTTCAAATCTTGGCTTATTGTAAAACGATTTCTTTATTCTTTTAGGAAACCATTTGATTGACTAATTTTAAATGCTTTAAGAGCATTTATATGTAATGTGATGCATGCATATGAAGAATGTGATTTTCCTTTCTTACATACAAAATTTATGATTTTTTCACATATATAGATATAATAGATTTTTATTGGGGAAATACCATCTTTGATAAAAAAAACTCCCAAAACTTGTCAACCTTTTTTTTTCTTCTGGCAACAATTTATGACATGAAAATGTTGATTTCCTAAGGTAATTTCATTTAAGCTCCCTTGAATAGATGTTGCAAACATTATCATGCTTTATAAACACCATCAAAACCCTAGTAACACCAAACCTCCCAAGAATTCTATTAAGGGTGCATTGCATCTTGTATCTCTTGCCTGCCAGTGTTTTCAAAATTCGATTTGTCATGTAATAGATTGAACATGGAGCTACCACCCACCTTTGTGTTTTATGATAAGATGCTCACCTTGTACTTGAGTTCTAATAATTTTTTTGTGTGGAATTCCTCACCCTATTTCATAGACATAAGATACAATAGGGTTGGTTCTCTATGATTTCTCAACTAAATCCACATACAAATGTCAAAGTAGCATTTGCCACTTGTTTTAGAGCAACTATTTGCATGGAATTAAAGGCTATTATTGGTGCTACATGCACATTTATCCTCCTATACAATTTAGAAGATCTTAAGCATGGGAAATTTCATGGATTAAAATTTATCGTTTGTTTATTTTTCCATTTATTTTTCCAAAATTAGTTCCCAGTTTCCATTTTTTTTCTTCCAAAATGGATTGTTTAAATTGTACAAGATAAAATACTCTTACTTAAAAATTACCCATATTTTATAGAAATTATATAAAATTCTTAAAATTTTGATTATTTTTACAAAAATATTATGGAACACTTTATAGTTAGCTTTTTAAGAACTAGTAGACTTTGCTCAAGTTTGTACACTTATAAGGTAACCATAGATCCTTAAATTTTCCATGGTAGACTTTGCTCATGTTTATACTTATAAGGTAATCATGGATCCTTAAAATTTTCCATAGTAATGAGCTAGGAGATTAAAAAGAAACATGTCTCCCATTAAAATTTGTAAAGCAACTAAGTCGATACTTGGTCTTTGGGATGCAAAAATTGTACTTAATCCTTTAAACTCAAATAAAGGGTTCAATATTAAAATATCTAACCTTCTTCATGATTTATTTAAAGGTAAATATATTAAATATCTAACCTTAGAAATGAAGATTCAAATTGTGATCTTAGATTGTAATAAAAATAACCAAATTAAAACTTTCATAATTAGATCTTAGATTCCAATAAAATTAACCAAATTGAACTTTCAAATGTTTGTTGAAAAGGTTTTCAAATAAAAATTACATAAAAACATAAAATGCATTAAATTTTTACCAAATCTACATAACAAATTTGACCTAAATTGTGACTAGGTATTTGTATCTTGATTTCATGGGTTAAGGACAAATGCTTTTTTTTGTAATCATATGGCTGTCAATGTCACAATGTCATGGTCTCAACCATGAGTATACACATTCATTGAGTTATATGGAGATACAAATAGGGACTAAAACCACTCTTTTTAGTTTTGGAGTAAGATTTTAAATGCTTCTACTTGGTTAAGAGTCAGCTTTCCACATAAGAAGACAAGTTAACCACCTAAAACCAAACCTACCCTATTACGAACCCTTAACATATTATTACAAATTAACAATATTTTGTTTTTACACAATGATACAACAACGCATCCAAATAACCATAAAACAAATTAATAAAAAAACAAAATCAAGTGGATCATTATCCATAGCTTTGATCTTGACTAATAATTTCCGAGATTGAATAAGATGTTACTATTTGAAATGGAAGTAAACTAAAGTGTAGACAATTTGTATTTTTTGGAGGATTTTTGTTGGAATAGTCTAAGATCATGATTTTTATTGTTCAAGTTGCAATTTTAATTGTAGCAATGAATTATCCTCCATTACTTTTGGGACACCCCATTATACCATTCCAACAACTTAAAACTACAATTTCAACCAAATTATAGCCAAAAATATTACAAGAACGTGGGTGCAAATTTTCACTAAAATTACAAGAAAGTGGATGCAAATTTTCACTATTTCACTTACACGTTTGTGATGCCCTCCGTTGCCAATGCCATGGCATTTAGCGAGACATTGGGGTGCCAGGTTAAGCACGTGGGAGTAATAAGTGGGCGTTACTTGGGAATGCAGTGGCCTCCCGTCACTTAAATCCCACCACTCACAATCTTACATGTAACCAACACGGCACGCTTTCTCCTTCGTTCCCCACACACTGGACATCCCTCTCTTTCCCCACTTATACTACCTGCTTTCATTCATGCCCTCCAATCGTTCCCATGCTCCCACCATCCCGGCCGCTGCTGGTAAGCTTTTTCATTTCTTTATTTCAATTTTTTTATAATTTTATGAAAACTAACTGTTTAAATTTTCTCCTTTGCTATCATCATCTATTTAGATTTCAATTCTTGATGAGAAAGTCCGACTTCATTTGGTGTCTCAATTCTATCTAACAGCGCAGTCCCGAAATTGGTTGTGTTTAATTTGATTCAAACAGCGGCAATAAATTCGCAGAGCTCAAGTTCACGGAGATGGTTTTGTATTATTTTTAAACTAAATTAAATTATTGTGGATTCCAATCACCGGTCCAGAGTGCAACTCTTGAATTGGGTCACAATAATTTTTAACAATATGATTAATTAAATCTCGGTAAAACGCACCCAAAAAACCATCTGCTTCACCGATACTCCATTTAACATAACATTTGGTTGAATAGGAAGATTTTCGGAGGCTACTTTTATTTTCTTAGCTTAATTTTATCAAAATTTAGATATGTTTTAACAGTCTATTTGAAAATATTCGTTACTTTGTCAAAAGCTGTTGTTTTTCAGTGAATGGGGAGGTGGCGATTTGGTTGATCATTCAACATTATTAGCAATGTTTTTTATTTTTCCATAAATTATACCTCTGATAAAGTGTGTGCTTCCTCAAAAATTTCACGGGAGCAATTTCATATAAACAGCTGTGGCCAAGTCTTTCCTTGGTGGAAAGATTTTCCTTTTGGAAACAAATTTCGTCATTTCTTTGTCTGTATTAGAAATTTTTCATGGGCATGAAACAAATTTCTGTTTTAGTTTAGATAACAAAGAAGATGCAGGAAACAAGCAGAAGAGAAGATGGTTTAAATACGTTTTCTGAGAATGTTTATGAATGCTTGCTCTTTCAACATGACCATAAACTTTTTCTGCCACATTTCTAAACTTCTTGTTAGTGTTTATTTGCCAAACAACATTATGCTTACTACATCAGATATCTTATGTGTAGATAAGATTCATTCCAGATGCTTATTGCATTTTTCATTGCCTACTGACACATCAAGGTCTTCGCAGAATGCTAATTCAATGGCAACAGTAAACAGAACCAACTACAATCCAGCACTACAGACCTGTGATTTGCTGTTTTTTGTTGGAAATAACCCGCAACAGAATATTCACTCTGTGGATAGCTTGTCATCCACCTTAGCAAAAGCAAGATGGTTGGTGCTATCAGGAAAGAGGTTGTTTAAACCCTGTTTTCATTCTTTAAGCGCGAAGCAGAATTTTTCGAAGGCGAGAGGCTGCCAAATTCGATGCTCTGGCAAAAGCATTACAATTCCATCAGAATCAGAGGAAAACCCGGCAAGTGTTTCCTTTGATTCTATGGAGAAGGAAGACCCTGTGGCACAATTCAAGATGTCCGACTTTGAGCTATGCAACCATGTTAGCATAGGACTTTCGGGCAGGGTAAGTTCTAAGTAACTTTGCTGGTATCTAAGTAGGTCTCTAACTATTTTTGAATAAAAAGTAATCTTCAACTGACCTAGAAAGAGAAGTATCCTTTCTGGAGTCCACATAATTTTCTTGAGTTTATTCTTGTTGAAAGTATTTGATACTTAAGATGTAGGTCTTATAGTTTTTTCCTGAAATTGGACTCCGCTTTGGGATGCCGTGCAGAGAGATGAAGTGGTGTTTGAAGCTATTGTCAGAAATTCTGAGAGGTAAGTTGCTTTTAGTGCTTTATCCTACATCTTATCTGAAATATACTCCATAGTAGGCATGCATTTATGTAACCACTGACTTGTCAATCTTAATGGATGTGTAGCCCTCTGAAAAATTCAAGAGTGGTATTACGGCAACTTACAGGGTCTCATGCACAGCGCAGAGGCAGACGTGCTTTGGAGGTGAGCATTGGTAACCATTTTGTTTTTTCTTGGTATTGTTTTTAGTCAATTGCTTATAATGCCTGGCTTGTTGTGTTATCCAGGTTCTCAGAAAACTTGCTCGTCGTCAGTTTATGTATCGTTCATATGCAACAAGAGTCCATGGATATATACTTCCATCTGGTTCTCTGGATCAATGCTCATTCACCTTAGTGCATGGAGTAAGTCAACTGCAGTACCCTTCAGATCTAGTAGTAGCAATGAATGCAGTAGGTTGGGTGCAACAAACAATGGTGATTATGGTACTGGTTAATTCATTTGTTGGATATTTGGTAACACAATTTATTTCCAAGACTATGTATTAAAAAAGTGTCTTCTTCCAGAATAGTTGGTCAACTAAGGCCTTTCGTAATACTTATTTCTTATATTGTGACAGTACTATGGGAGTTACTCCCTGCACCATTGGTTGCTACTCACGGACTGGCTTCCAGCGCTGGAAGCTAAACTTGCTTTAGATGAAGACTGTGCAAGAAGAGTGGGAGATGACACAACTGGTGGACCTGCTATATCTCGGCAGTCGAGGCTTATCCGAATGTTGATGAGAGACCTTTTGATTGGGGTAAAACTAATGCCATAATAAGTTTTGTGTTTAGCCTGTAGATTGCTCCAGAGTTTACTTAAGTGAAATCTTTGACTGCTCATGTCACCATTATGCCCAGGTGAACTATTTGCACAGCCATGGACTTGCACATACTGAGTTACGCCTGGAGAATGTTCATATAAGTTGTGCAGATAGACACGTCAAGGTAACTACTAGTTCAAAAAGTTTATCTTCTCCAAATAACTGAAATTGATGATACAGTCTTTTCATCTTGATTATTAGTTTTGTGGAAAATGTGAAATTTTGCCTTATGACAATTGGGACTCCATTTTGATAGTTTTTTTTTAGTCACTATGGGCTGTCTTTGTGCTTTTCTTTCCCAAATCAAGCAGAAACTGGCCGTTTATTCTGGGACATAAAACATTCATTGTTCATTATAATTTATCCCTTTTTAGCACCTTCTGTGGATTATTTGGGAAGTTTTTAATGCCAACTGAAAAAATATTTTTAGGGACAGGAAAGTTTTCCTTTTTTTTTTGTCTTTGCCTGTATGCGGTGTACACACATCTTAGCATTAGACAGTCGAACTCTATTGCAAGAATGCATAAACTGATGATGTTTTCATTGATCTTTAATACATAAGAAAAACCGTTAATGTTTTCATCGACTATCATTAATAGATGGGTAGTTCTATCCATTCAGACTGTCTGCAGTTTGTTATTTGTATTGGCATGCAATTAGGCCAGCAACTCCTAACTACCTAAAGCCTAACAAAAAAGTGAGAGCAAGATAAACCCAATGGCAAAGTAAGTCAAACAATTAATCACCATGGATGTACATGAAACCCATAGAGGATAAGACAGTGTTAGCCATGCTAGGTACTGTTGAAACTGATTTTGACTATTTGTATATCATTAGAAAAAAAGGAATTCAAGGCACATAAACCAGCAAGTTGAACATTAAGTAACTGTACTGTGAGATGGAATGCCTCTATTTGCAAGTGATAATTGTGAGATTCTCTAGGCAGGGGTGGCAGGTGTTACCTCAAAAACTAGCACTCTTCCACGATCGAAGATAAGTGGACCCAAATGCAATATGTGGACTCGAACAACATAGGTGGACCCAGTGTACCCAGTGCTATGATCAACAACTCTTCAAGGAGGTACACCCAATGTCACCTCAATGTGACCCCCTTCCTCTTTATTCCTTGCTCCTTCAGGCCATGGGAGGCTCCACGATTAACGTAAGAATAGACCTGTAAGATACCAAAAGAAAGCACCTCTATCCCTACAAGACCTTCCCACTCCCGAGAACCAGCTAGAGAGGGCGCATCAAACCCGCTAGGGTGCCCATCTTTTAGTGGATGAAAGATGTGTTTCAATGCTGATTTACGCTTTAGGTCTGCATTTTTATGCAGTCAAGATGAACAGAAAATATTCTTAGCCTCAAATCCCCCCAGGGTCTTCCCTGGTGACATATGATTTGACCAACTTTTCCTCAAACCCCTAGGGTTTGAATTTTCTTTTGAAATAAACCTGCAATAACACTTCAACCAGATCTGAAACAACCCTTTAGGGCTAACGTCACCTAACCCTAGGATGACCTCACCTCCTTTAGGGCACTTTTAGTGCTAAAAATTGACTTTTTGTAATATTTGTCAATTTTTTAGGATTTTTCCGATATTTTATCAAGATCTGAAATTTACTACTACAATTAATTACTTCAAAAAATCAAAATTTAATAACTAGGGCACACCATAAAATATTGTTTGGATTTTTGCAAAAATATATATATATTTTTAGGGTTTTTCACAATATCAGATTTTTTTGTATTTTTTGTGATATATAGTATAGAAATTTGATAAAAAAGATTCAGAGAGAAGATGAGGGAATAAGACCTAAGTCCCTTCCTTTCAAGGCCACCGATGAATCATGGTTAGCTTTCCTCTCAAGAATTGGCAATCCAATTTTGATGAATTAGGGCAAAACCAAGAAACCCTAGGTTGTGTTGGTCTTGACCTAATTAGGGCAAAGAAAGGTGCCAAAGGCCTAACAAGAGAGACCCTCTAAGAAGGGATGTCTATCTTACAAGACAATGCTATCATACATAAAAAACCCTAATTAACTCTTACCATGGATGTCTCAGACAGTGCAAGACAAGAGAACCAGAGATCTTACTACAAAAGAAGAGCAAAGAAGAAGAGAGTAACCCTCTCAAGAATTCTTTCCCTTGGACAAGCCTTGCAAAATTTAGTGAAACTTTCAATCACCAAAAAATCACCACATTGAAGCTTCAAGCTGCCAAGAAGAGAGGTGCACACCACTTAGCCAAGATAGACAAGAAAAAGAGATAGACTTTATTTGATCCCATGATCTTGAGTTACAAATGAGGAGGCTAGCCTTTTTTATATGTGACTAGGCTAACTTAAAACCTCCTTTTTAGGCGACCTACCTAAACATGTCTAAAAATGACTTAAAATGATTTTTCAATGAAATTTTAGGGTTTGTCACCCACAAGCAAGGGACTAAACTGTATAAGACATTAAATAATAATAAAAAATGATGAATCGCTACAACTTGATGAGACGTTGAGCTTGGGAGGAGGGTGTCATGCCCCAACTAACCCCAACGATTTGCTTTTTTTCTCAATGCCCTCCTCCTTTAGGTGGTACAACTTCTTCAAAAGGATGACATCATCATCAATTTGGCATGCTTTAGCTAAGAAGAGGGTTAATACATGACAACAATAGGTCAAAGTGGGCATGAATGAGGTCTGCTAAGATGGGTATGATAACCCTTACATGTGCAATCACCTCTACAAAGCATAAACACAAGTGTGGCTAGGATCCCCTAAGCCATGTGTCTTAATGGAGTCATCCCAAGAATCACTGGACACTAACCTAGGGCATAAATGCCCAACATGATGGGGGACTTCCACCACGCCAAGGGGCAGTCAGCAAGCCATTAAGCCAATACTCCTTGAAATGAAAACCAAGAGAACCTTCCATGACTAGACCACGGGTCTTAAGCCCCACTAGACCAACACATTTACATAAAACAAGCCCCAACTTGGCCTTTACAATGAAAAAAGACCGCTCCTCTCTAGCATATATGATATGGCACATTGCAGAGGATCTGGAGGGTAACAACTAACTCCAACTACGGGACCCGTAGACCTACACACACTTCAAACAACAAATTCATCAAATGCATTGGAGGTAGACACTTATGTCCTGCCTTGCTCAAATCAAAATGAAATGCAGTAAATAACAAGTGCAATGCACCGGTAAAAGTAAATGACGAAATGAAATGCAATAGATTATGCAACCTACCTACTTATGGTAAAAGAACTAGGTCAAGTGAAATCATACCACCAATGAAGCCAGCTTAACATATTATTCATGATATAATTTCTTTCCTTGTCTTTGGCGGTAGTCCAAGACAAAACCATGTTAATGATGAACTAAGTAGATGTTATTACCTTCATTGGAATGCAACTATAATGGTGGAAGAGATCATGGTCGTGGAAGCCTTAAAACTCTTGCCACGGAGAAATGCTTTTTTTCACAAGCTTTTTCTATCCATGCTTGGACTAGGTTCAAGTATGAACTTCCTTAATCATATGCCTATTCTCGAAAATCTGTTTGCTGTTAAATTTTGGTTAGGGTTAGGGTTTGATGCAGAGAAATCAAACTTTCATATACTTTAATGCAAAATTAAATGCAATAGACTAGTACTTGAAGTAGAATAGTACAACAGTAATCAAACAGTATACTTTAAAAAATATATTTTTCATCTCTTTCAACTTTAGCACTACCAAGTAGGTCCCTGTGTTAAAGTAATTTTCAGTAACATGTAATCAACAATAAAAGAATAATTAACAATAACATGTCTAATCCATAATAAGAACAAGTTAGGGCACTTACCTGGAGTGTGGGACCCATCCTATCTTTATACTCAGAATTAATTTCTTTCAGAACAGACTGTGCCTCTTAGAGGTCAGTTAATCACTAGGAACAAGCTAACCCTTACTAGAGGGCAAGTACAAACCAGAGAGAGAGATGATAGGTTGTAGACAACAGCAGTGATGGTCAAAGACAGTAAAAAAACACAGTGACAGTCTCAATCAAGACTCAACAAGATAGATCAGGTCTAAATAAGTCTCAACACCATAGATCTGATTTCAGTTAAGTCTCAGCAGTAGAGATCTGGCCCAGGGTAACCTTTAACTCATAGATCTGGTCAACAAGAGGGTGAGGCCTTATCAAAAACAAAACAACAGACTAGGAATAGATCTGGAGGTGACACGACCTTCACAAATAAACCCTTAGCATGCTAAAACAGCTCAACAGGGTCACGGCCTCCATAGATATGCTTCTCAACACACCAGATCATAACTACTGGGCTCACGACCTCCACAGGTCAACCCTCAGCAGACAGATCGGTCTCCACAATAGGCAGATTAGACCCCAAACAAACCACAACAGGAAGATCGGCCTCTACAACAGGTATATCATACTCCAGGCAAGTCATAATAGGCAGATCAGATCTCAGTAAGGCCACAACAGATCACAGTTCAGCCAAACAGGGCTACAACAGGCTGCGACCATCATAAATATGCACTCATCAGACAATTGGGGATCAAAGGAGCTCGCGACCTCCTCTAACAAACACACAGGAAGCAGATCGGACTTCAAAAAATTCTTAGCTGAGTCACGTTCAGTTTTCTAGGGAAGACGACCTCTTAGATCAGACCAACAAAGGGTTACGACCAACTCACAAGAGAACAACAGCTGTTACGGGTGGCTTTATCAGATCTTCTCAGGTTCACAACTCTCCTCATGAGTTAGAAAAGGATAGTTTTCAAGGGCCATGACTAAATAACAATTGACAGCAATAACCTTATGATCCAACCCTATCATGAAACCCTTAACGTTGAGCAGTACAAGAAGTCAGAGCTGAGATAGAATGATTTGATGATTTCAAAATGAGAATTTAGACTTCATTATATAGATCTTAATGACATCTAGAAGGGTCATTAAATATTTCTTTAATTAAGTTAGGGTTTCATTAAATTAGCTGGGTACCAACCCATAATGGTTTAGACACCAAATAATAAAAATACTTATAATAATATAAAATACAATTGAGGTGTCTTTAGGTGGGTACTAGGGTCAAGGTTAGGGGTACAAGGACCAACAAGATGGTACAAGTCAAAACCATAAAACAAAGAAGGGTACATGACCCACAACCCTAGGACCAAATGGTGTACCACCAAGGTGGAGTCCGGACAATCAACCCTAATGCCCATAAGACCAAAACATCAAGGTGGTACAAATCAAGACAACTTCAAGGTGGGTAGATAACCCTTCTAACCACAAGTTAAGGTGGTGAACAAGAGAAGGTACTAAGCCTTCTAATCACAAGACCAAGAACAACAAGTTGGGAAGACCAAAGGTGAACAACCAAGGTGGGGTTACAACCAATCATCTCTCTCTCAAATGTACAAGTGTTCCATACACTATCTGAAAGTTCATCATCACTGTATAAGGAAGGTCCACACTGGATGATATGATCATGTGGGCCTCTAGACTGCTCCATAGGTCAAATGCTTAGTGACTCCCACAAGGGGTGGCCAGTCCCTTGAGAAGACGACTTAGCTCAACCATCTCGAAGACCCAGGAGAAGAGGACATCACACATCATCATCTTGGTAACGGATCAAGAACCTCCATTCTCAAGGAATGGCTCTCAGCCCAAGGCCGAGCTTCAGTCCCAGACTGAATCGTGTTGATCAACCACTCGGTCCTTGACCAGGTCCTGGTCCCTGACCAGGTTCTTCAGCCCCAGGTTGAAGGTTGACCGAAGTCAACATCTTGGTAATTGACCAAGTGCCTCCATTCTTAAAGAATGGATCTCAGCCTTAGGTTGAGCTTTCAGTCCTAGACTAAATATTGATCAACCACCTGGTCCTTGACCAGGTTCTTCAGCCCCAGCCTGAAGGTTGACCGAAGTCAACATCTTGGTAACTGACCAAGCACCTCCATTCTTAAAGAATAGCTCTCAGCTTCAGGCTGAGCTTTCAGTCCTAGACTGAATGTTGATCAACCACCTGCAGGACCTACTTGGTCCTTGACCAAGAGTCTGCCTAGTCCTAGACCAGGATGTCTTTGTCTCATCTTGCAGGATCTGCTTGGTCCTTGTGACCAAGAAACTATCTGGTCCCAGACCAGAATACCCTAGAGACAAATAGGGGCCCTAACCACATGCTAGGGACTTTTCCATGGCATCAACTTGCTTGGTCCCCAACCAAGAACCCCATGAGACAACTGGGGGCCCTAGGGTACCTTCTAGGGACTTACTCTGCCTGGTTAACTGACTAGGAACCCTAGTTAACTGACTAGGGTACCATCCTCCCTGAGAATGGGTCTTGCAGCTGCACTAACTTTGACAGCTGCACTAACTTTAACATTTGCTACCCCGAATGTCTTTCAATACCAAAAGAAACCCTGAAAGATATGATTGGACATGAGATCTCAAATTTTCCCAAGGAGAGGGCACACTATGCTGCTCTGATCTTGCAATAAAACCACCATCTTGTTGTCCAAAACCTGCATCACTCCTTGAGGGACATGGCCGAGAATGATATTCGAGATCCACCCTAGGAGAGGGTGAACCTGACTATTCAATATCTGCAACAAAATTCTCCATATGTAACCCTATATCGTCCTCAATAGTGAGCGAGCAAGGCTGAGCCAAAACTTGAGAGATCACCAGATATCGGTCTTCCAAGGTCTTCAAAATCACCAGATATCGATCTTCCAAGGTCTTCAAAATTTCCGTCCCCTCTTTAATAATGTTATATATAAGTTCTTCAATAAATTTCCAACCTTCCTTATCTTGATCAAAACGAGCGAAATGCCTATCAACATATCCATGGCGATCATCTTCAACAGCATAAGGAGCCACATCACTGAGAGCTTCATCATCAGTGCAATGAGGAGGAGCATTCATAACATCTTCATCAACTAGGTTTTCAACACCCTTCTCAATTGGAAATAGTTCTTTGAGAGCTTCTTCATTTTGCTCCAAATCTGCAATAAGAACTTGCTTTGGTTGACCAATATTGACAACCTCTTCACTCTCGTAAGACAAGAAAAGACCATGGACCTCTTATTTGGAATATGTGTGACTCAGAGGCTCAAGTACAACGCTTCTGGGCATTGAAGAATCATAGATGGGTTAACCAAGGAACCTCCAATAATCATCTTGCGAAGGAACCATGCCAATTTGCTCCAAGAGGCCCAAGATATCATAGGAATCCTCAAAATCTTGGTAAGGAGAACTCACCTCTTCTTCATTTTCTTCAATTAAGGCTTGTTGATCTTCATATGCTTCCTCTTCAAATTCTTTGTCTAGGCCTTCATTACGGACTTTCTGAACTTCATTTTCCGGAGCACCTTCATCCTCATTTTCAAGAGTACTTCCTTCTTCGATCATAGGACTCAAGATGTCATCGTCTTTAGCTTCTTCAACAAATCTTGACTAGGCCTTCATTACAGACTTTCTAAACTTCATTTTCCGGAGCACCTTCATCCTCATTTTCAAGAGTACTTCCTTCTTCGATCATAGGACTCAAGATGTCATCGTCTTTAGCTTGTTCAACAAATCTTGAGTGAAAAATTATTCAATGATGGCTCCCACATGAGAGCTTTCTAGGGGTTGATCTTCATCACTATCTTCATTTGATGAGCTAAAAGTGTCATCATCCATGAGATATCCAATATCCCCTTTGAAATAAGGATCCCATCTCTCACAAAAAACCTTGATAAATTCTTCAAGCTAGTGAATTCCTTTCGTAGGAAGCCCTTCATACTATTCGTATACATCTTCTTTCATCAAGTTGAAAGACAACATGAACATCTTCATCTTGACATCTTTATGAACCACTTTTAAATTTGAAATAGCCCCCATGAATAATATAACATGCCACTCATCTAAATCCTTATCTGCATGAAATTTGGGATGTATTTCTTCCAATCATTCTTGTACGGATCAAATCCATGGAGTTGATTAGGATATCCTGGGAACTTCGAGAAATCCAATGGATCAAACCAATCCTACATCTATTCTTCATCATAAAATGCCATATCATCTTTTTATTGATGCCAAAATGTGCGGAGTCGCAAGAATGAGCTTTTCTTCTTGACTGATAGATGTGCTTACCCCCACACCCGACAATGTGATCAATAACCGATGGCTCTGTTTTGCAATGTACTTCTTTGTTGTTTTTTCTTCAGGAGTCACCAAACAAGACCTATCAAGTTAGTACTCAACAATAACCTTACCAAAATACAAAACAAAAACTGACCTCAACCTTCTTACCAAATATGTCGTTCTTTCCAGAGAGATATGGCTTTGACTTAGTAGCTTCAAGATGCCCCCGAAACCTATGCTGTTGGGAGTGGAGAGCGAAAGTGGGGAGAGGGAAGTGGGAGCGAAGTAAAAAGTGAAATTTTCAAAAGCTTCCGGGGTGGGAGCGTTTTCGGGAGTGTTTTTTATATAATGTATATTTTTATATATTTTGATGCATATGCCAACAAAACTATGTGCATCCATCAAAATTCAAACCATTATACACAAATATGCAAAGTTTCTCATGTATATAGCAAGTAAGAGTGCATACAACCAAAATAGCACCGTGCAATCCATATGTGAACCAAAGTACATCAATAAATAGGCTATAAACTAGGGATTCTTCAAAAACTAGTTTTTAGGCCACCAACATCAATCTGAACAATTAGCACCACCAACATCAAGGTACATAGAGTGGTTGATGTGTTTGATTGAATGCCAATCCCATACTCTCATACATGATAGAATCTAGTGGAAACATTGCAATCCTGAAATCCTGAAAACTGTTAAGCTTGTTGAATTTTGAATGGGATAAAAAATTCTACTTTTTGCATTTGAAGTCCGATGAGGTTGGAACCACTCAAACATCCTGAAACAATTAATGGTAATGTTAAAAATTTAAGTAAAAGGATAGAATGTCAACTTTTACTTTAAGAATTTAATATTACCATTTAATGCTACTGATGATTACTAAGGTTAGGTTTTTTTCTATTAGAGTAGGTTTTTCCTCCTTTATATAGCATTAGTATGGGCCTAGGGTTAGTCCCCCCCAACCATCTCTTAATTTTTTTGGTTTTCTTTTTAAGAAAAATTGAAAAAAAAGGAGGGAGTGTTTTTTTTTGCAAGGAAGCGAGCTTCCTGAAAACGCTCCCATACGGGAGAGTCTAGAAAGCGCGGCTTCCTAGAAGCTTCCTTCGGAAGCGAGCTTCGGGAGCGGGGGCGGAGGGGGGGGCGCTCCCACACAACGTAGCCTGAAACGACGCCAAAAAATGTTATAGTGTTGCTGGACTTCATGAAATGCTTTTTAAATGGAGTCACCAGATAAGGCCTGCAAAGTTAGTCCTTTAAACAATAATCTTATTAAATAGAAATCAAGAACTCACCTAGAC
The DNA here is from genome assembly GCA_027924585.1 of Larix kaempferi. Taxonomy (NCBI): domain Eukaryota; kingdom Viridiplantae; phylum Streptophyta; class Pinopsida; order Pinales; family Pinaceae; genus Larix; species Larix kaempferi. Next base: position 6,576,338 of record BSBM01000125.1, on the reverse strand, counting down.
TTTGGCCATCCAAATTACTGAGATATGTCATTGAAATCAATCGAGGAACTGCTTGGTCCCTAGCAACGGTGCCAAAAAATGTTACCTAAAAAACTAGCACTCTTCCACTTACCTCTGATCGTGGAAGAGTGCTAGTTTTTGAGGTGATAGGAGGGATCATTAGGAATCTTAAAGGACACCAAAAGCTAGCTTATGTTAATGGGTGCTAGCAAGTGCTAGCCATGCTAAGTATTATTGAAATTGATTTTGACTATTTGTATACCATTAGGAAAAAAGGAGTTCAAGGCATATATATTATAAACCAGCAAGTTGAATATTAAGTAACAGCACTATGAGATGAAATGCCTCTATTTTCAAGTGATAATCATGAGATTCTCTAGAGAAGGGTGGCAGGTGCAGGAGGGATCATCAGGAATCCTAAAGGACACCAAAATCTAGGTTACTTCGGGTAGCAATCCAGCTACAAATATTGAAGCTGAGGTTTTAGCAACATACCTAAGGAATCAAGCTTGTCAAGGAGAGATTGAAAGGAGCCATTGTTATTATAGGAGACTTGGTCGTTATCATTCAAACTGGAATCACAAAAAACTGCCTTTCTCCAGCCATAGCTCCTTTTCAAGATGTCTCTTTCTTTCAGGTCAAGAGACATTTAACACTAAGGTAGATGAAATGGAAAACAAAGGTGTGTTGGACATAAGGGCCAGTTGTAGGTTAAAATGAAGGAAAGGGAGTGAAGAACTAAGTATTCAGTCCCATGAAGGTTTGGAAGAAAGGGGATCTATCCCCCTTGAGTCTTAATGCCTCTCCATATAAGTTATCTTTGATTGGTGTTCATCTCACCTGACATCGACATAGCTCCTCGAACCGTCTTTTCCTACATAATGAATTCCATGCCCCATACAATTTTCATTCCATTTGATGTGTGGGAAGCTTGGCAAGGAAAGCTTGCAGTTGTGGCATTCTCCATGAGAAGGATCGAGGTTAATTCCCACAGCAAAAGCATTCATTTGTGTCCTTCTCAAGTTAATTCACCTAGACATTCACATTCTTAGCATTTGGTTTGAATTCTCTTGGCATTGCCTCTCCTCATCAGCTCATGGGACTGTTGTAGGGCTCATGGAGTTCACAGCCTGGTATTTATTGGTGCTGTCTCCTAGTCCTAGTAATGAACCATGACTATTGCTTTGCCACAGTAGGGTATGTGCCTGAGGTCTAGAGAAGTGTCAGAAATTGCAATAAGAAAATTTCATTTCTGCAGGTTAGTCTCTGTCCATGGCTTCTGAGCAGGTGGAGTGTTAGTGGTTTCAGGTTGAATCGAATCTTATGGAGGCCAATAAGGCCAAAGATCATCTGGCATTGAGAGACTGGGAACTTGAATCTTGGAGTGAACTTTCCATTCTTAGAATGAAATTCATTGAGCTGGATGCAGGCCCTTCTACTATTTGGGATCTCCTTGTTCACATTGGTAGCCATATTATTCTGCCTCTGCAAGAGCTGTTACCTGAGCATCACAGGGTGATGGAAGAATCACAGGTAGAGACTGCAGCAGCGAGCTAGTTGGACTCGGTGGCTGAATCTATATGATTGTGTATCTCCTTTTGCTAGGACAATATATAAGTATTTTAACTTGCAAGTTTTGGAGCAGACAGACCCTTTTATCTTTGGAACTTCAAATGTTTGGGATATTTGGAAGATCTCCCTCATATTCCTCCCTCTCTTTTCTAGAAGACGTTTCTGGGTTGTACTGAGGCTGTACAGGTAAAGCCACAGCCGGTTTTGATCAGTATAACTGTTATTAAAAAGAATGTGAGGTTCTCTGGGATGGGATGCACCCATAGTAATACTAGTGTTCATACCACTGCAAGGAGGAAATGCCTTTAAAGGGTTAGCTGTATGATTAAAATCAAACCTTGATAAGTGAGAAGAAACCAAACTGCAAATATGATTCTTTGTGTGATAAAGGGATACAGAGAATTCCTTGAATTGCATTTCATAGGAACCAAGTTATTATCAAATCTAGATATGGGACATTTTCAGGTTGACCATTATGGCATTTCTATATAGCAAAGGCATTCTTCAGAGTTGGATCGAAGGTAGAAAGAGGGTTGCCATCCAAACAATAATGGATAAATTTTACCTAGGCCAATAGAAGTTCTACAGTGCTTTAAACCATAAGCATGATTTCTTAAATTTTGGTTGCACTGAATACCCCACGTATGAAGCCTTATAAGAATAATTCAGTATTGAAATGATGAAGTGAGCACTGTAAATGTGCAAAATAGGGATGGTAGTAGGTCAAGGGCTTTGAAAACTCTCCTTGATGTGTAAGATTTTACTCCTGATATTATTTTATTGCAAAATTACCTATTGAAGCATTCCATCCTTGGATGTGTTCTTTACACTCCAAACATTTTTTAGCTGCTCTTCTATTTTCCATTCACACAATCTATCATCTTTAGACAATCGAAATATGCAAGCTATCACAATTTTAACAAATGTTGAGACTTAAGAGGAGGATGCTTATGATAGAAGAAGCCTGTCCTTATTTTCATCCTCTTGAGCTTAGTCAGTTAGTCATCAAGCTTTATATCTCTAAACTTTAAAGCACTTCTGTATGGTATGTTTGCCTGTAAAACATTAGCACTTTTCAAGGTTATGGCAACTTTAAAACCAAACCCTCTTGTCCATTTTTTCTTATGTTTCTAGAATCTAGATCTCTTGTTTTTAGTAGAACATAGCAATAGTGAAATCTCCCTCAAATATAGCTAGCAGTAGGAATATACTTGTGATTCTAGAAATCAATGTTTATTGTTACAGTTTCTATTATGAATCTATATTATATGATGTAAGGGCCATGTAGCAATGTTTATGTTAGATATATTGCATTATCATGTGGTGTGTATCTTGCTTACCTTGGATTTTAGGGTAACCACAAGTAGCATCTTATTATAGAAGGGTCGTGTGTATGATTGCTTGTATGGTTAGCTGATATGAATGGTATTTGTATTATTGGCTTAAGGGTTATATTCTAGCTAAAAGCTATAATGATTCTGATTAATCCTACTAGTTTCAGTAGGTTGTCAAGCTATTGAGAAGTAGAATCATGTATTATTGTAAAATTCCTATATTACAAAATTCACACCGGGCTCTTATTTCAAAACAATGCATTAAATTATAAGGGTACTGTTTAGCATATATCTCCGAGCATCTGCAGCAAAAAGATAAAGCTATACACAGTTAGCAACCTTGTTGAATTGATCCTTACAAAACAAAGGCAGTCCAACTCTTATCATTCATAGGTCTTACGGGAGTCTATTTTGAGGAATGGTTTCCTTTACTTGTAACCTGCTTTATTCTCTCTAGCATTGGAATCATATTTTCTAGTATGAACTTTCACAGAAAAAGTTTGTTCCTTTCTGGATGCCTCCTAAAATCATCCAGCCAGGTCCTCTTAGCCATGGGCACTCCCCAGAGAACGTCGTTAGAAATGCATTGGATCCTTCTTAGTGCTTGATTCACAGAGGATACTTCTTCCACCTTGCCCTCTAGCTCCACATCTTGTCTTATGGAGTTATTGTCGATCTATTGCACTCTCTCCTCTTTCTTCTTCTTTGATGTAATATGTAGTTCATGTTTTCTTGTTTGATCATAAATTGTTTTGTTCTATGTTTTCGGGGTTGCTTAGGGAATCCCTAAAGATTGATATCACTGATTGTACTTCCTAGCCCCATTGACCTATCTTTTGGTCATTTGCCAGAGATTAATACAAGCATCTAACTTTGCTGTAATGCATCCATCAATAATCGCATTGGTACTGAATAAAGTATCAAGCCTCCACCTGGAATTCTTTTCCTTTTTATTTCCTTTGGGGAGAAGCTTGATATAGAGTTCGTCCTGCCACCTGTTCCCTTGCATCTAAGGCTGCTGTTTCATCTTAAACCGAAACATCCTTAACCAGCCTAGATCCAAATCCTAGGCTCTATCAAGCGCCGAGAGGGATCAAATCTCCCGAGGTGCAAACCTCTCCTTGAATAGCTCCTTGAGTGCAATACTTGAGCCACCTAATCCTAAGTTTTAAAGTCTCTAGTTTAAGTCTCATATTTACTTTTTACTTTGTATTATTCTTTTTTGTTTATGGCCGACATAATATTTATTACTTTTTACTTTGTAATATTACTTTTTGTTTACTTTGTATTATTTTGTTATCAAACACTCTAAAGTCTCATATTTACTTTTTACTTTGTATTAAAAGTAAAAAGTAAAGTCTCTACTTTAAGTCTCATATTTACTTTTTACTTTGTATTATTCTTTTTTGTTTATATTCACCACCTAATCCTAAGCTCTAAAGTCTCTAGTTTAAGTCTAATATTTACTTTTTACTTTGTATTATTCTTTTTTGTTTATGGCCGACATAATATTTATTACTTTTTACTTTGTATTATTCTTTTTTTGTTTACTTTGTATTATTTTGTTACTCGACAAACACTTGACAAACACTCGACTCATAAGATCTCCCCCATACTGGGTTGTAGAGCGCCTCTCGGCGCAATGATATCCCATGTGATTTTCACAAGATAACCCATTGTTACGATGGTACCAGTACCAACGCACCTGCAGAGGTACCCCAGGGAGAGGGTGTCATTTTTCTGACTAGGAGGCGTGCTTAGCCAACTTATTCTGAGGTAGGGGTTATGGCCGGACCCTCTGGTTTCTCCTTTGGAAGTACTATGGCTTAGTGGCATCGCTGACTACCTCATGAAAGGGCTTGAAGCCCTGAGATTGGTGTCCGGGGCTTCCAAGGGTGGATCACTGGGTCACATAACCCCGACTTTGATTTATCACTCTAGCGGCAGATTCTTCAGCACTGAGGTGCATATTTATCCTCCAGAGCACCTCCAGCACCCTCCTGGCCCTCCAACTCACTAGCGCTCTCTCTCCCTGGCCTCCACTGAGGATGACATCATCTGTCCTTTGGCTGTAGTATGCTTGCTCTGAGGGGGGTGTTGAGGGATTTTCACTGTTTCTGGGGTTAGTAGGGGTATGACGATGCCCCCTCCGCATCTCAGCCTTCAGTTCAGTCCATTGTGTCCATTTTCAGTCATTTTAGGCATGCAGGGTAAATGTTGGGGAAAAAGTCCCAATTTACCCACTCAGTTGATTATTTTATATTATTTTTGTTATAATTTTAAGTTGACATTTTATAATTTCAAATTGACATCAAAAAAGGCACGTCGGCCTGGATCTGATTTTGTAAACGTGAGTGTGAAAGGATATAAATTACCTTTCCTCACTTCATTTTTAAACATCAACTTATGGGATTATACTCTATTTTCTGATTTTCGACCCTCCTTGAGCATTTTGAGGGATGCGCACTTCTTGAGGATGAAAGTACAAGCTTGTTTGGGGATTGATCTTTGAAGTATCTTTTGTTCTTGCACTTTGTTTGGGTAATGCTAAGAGTTGTTTGCTTGACACATGCACAAGAAGGTATCTTAGTCTTTCTCTTGATGTCTTTTTGTTAAATGTTGGATCTATGCTTGTCTAAGGTTGAATGGTAGTTGTTAATGCTGCATTTTGCCCTAGCTAAGTAAAATTTTTAGTATTTTGTTGTCTTAACAAGGTAGAGCCTGAGCTTTAGGTCTCCAAGATTTGTCTTAGCCAAACTTCTCACAATCAACCCTAGAGGTTGTTGGAGGAGTCCTTGGCTTGCCAAACTTGGCAAGTACCATCTCAAGGAGAGGCTTATCCTCTTGGATGCCCTAGGGTTAGGTTGGATTACGTAACAAACCCTAGGTTGATCTTCTTCTCTTATTTAAATTTCTGAGTTTGTATTATTTTGTAAATATTATACTTTGTTTAGTTTTATTTACTTTTCATGTTTTAGGTACAATTTTGAGTTATTTTGTATTTTTTAGGTTATTAAAAAGTCTGATTTTCTGTGTAAAAAAACCTAAACTGCAGACCTAAAACTACCCTAATCTCCTTCCCCGATCCTCTCTTGCCTTAGCCCTCCTCTCTATCCTACTCGGCCTCCCCTTTCCCTCCTTAATCCACCCTTGGCCCTCTCCTACACCATCTTCGCTGCCCCTTTTTCACAGCTTGCCCTCCCCACAGACCTGCTGCTGCCCTCTTCCTCGGACCTGCTGCAACTGCCCTGTCCCTTCGCTCTACCTTCCAAACTTCTCGGCGTTACCTCCTTCCTTTTTTAGCACCTTCGCTGGTCCCTTTATCCCTTATCCTTATCTCCCCCTTTCTCCTCCATTTCCTCCATCCTTTTCCTCCATCCGTGGCCTTTCCCTTTCCCCTTTTCCCTCCTTCCTTTCCATTTTCGGGCTGCTCCTTCCTCCTATCCGAGCCCTTTCCTACCCTAACACAGGTCTGCAATTTTATTGCAGACCCTGTCTCTTCTTCCCTTACTGCCCTCACCTGCAACACATAAACAAAAGACTAGTTAGCTCATTAAATTTTGTTATTTATGGTTTGCATTACAAAAGGTTACTACAGATCTGGAAATTACATTAGGCTCTATTGAATATCTATTTGATGATAATGTTATCTATTGAATGCTAAATGATTCACTTAGCTTTGACTTAAATGCTTTATATTCAAACTTACATGAACTTTGTTATTAAATATCTACTTACTATATTTTATATGATGAATGCAATGAATGATATCTCATGTATGATGTTGTTACATTGAATTTACATTTCATTGAATGATCTAAGTGCTACGTGTTTTGGAATATTATTGGTTGAAGTTACGTTCACTAGCACTTTGAATACAATTGACTCCATTTAGGCACTGGTCTAACTATAAATTGCACAGAGAATATAGTCCTTTGGTTGTACTAGTGTTTTACAGGGTCATTAAGGACACTTCTCCTTGGAGGTTCCAACGCTCCGAAGAAGTTAGAATTGTGATCGAGGTGACATTGGATCATTTTCTTATTTTTGCTTATCGGGAACTAGTCTTGCTAGTTTGCCCGGCAACACCCATCAAGATGCCATTTACATCCTTATTTCACTTGTGACTCAATAAACAAAATATTTTGGACCCTTGTCGAGAATGTTTGGGAGATTATACAGTTGAAAGATGAAGAATTACTAGCCTTAGACTGGGGGTGGGATTTAGCCTGTCCTTTGGCTGGTCTTCTCTCAACTTTCAGTTTTGAACTAGCATAAATCCATTTAACCCCGGATCCATTAAGCACCAAGAGAGATCGAAAACCTTGAGGTGACTCTCCACTACCCATTTTGAGTATGGATCATTATCATCCAACACAATGGTGTTAGTTTTTGGTAGCTCGGAGGTACTCCTGCATTAGGTGCCTAGGTGTAGGGTTTTGAGAATAAGGAGGTCTCATTAATGACATAAAGTGATTTTATAAAAAGTGTTTGTAAAGTACTTTATGATGTGACTTTATATTTTTAAAATGAGATGTACTTTATTAAAGTGAGTTGTACTTTATAAAGTGACTTTATGATATAAAGTGCACTTTTTATTATTTTAGGGTAAACTGACTTTTCGAAAAGAAAAATATTTTTATATAGTTTCACTTAAGTGATTTAAGTGAACTTCAGATTAAAACACAACCCTTGATCTTGTGGCCAAGATTTAATCTGGGCCCTAGAAGTTGAAAAGACAAAAGGAGTTACACTAAAGTGTGAATAAAAAGAAACTTAATGAGACATTTTCATTCATTTAAAGAGAGTCTTTGGAGAGAAAGAGTGGCACAAATTCCAAGAGGATAGAGTTTTGGAGCAAGGAGAAATGAAGAGTGAAGAGGCAGCTTGACAGACACGCATTCCAAGGAGGGAAGAGGCAGTTTGAAGGACATGCTTTCCCATGAAGGAAGAGGAAGCTGGAAGGGGCATGCATTTCTAGGATAGAGGCACACTACTTGAGACAAGCAGGGAACAAATACCGCGAAATAACAACAACACATTGTTTGCAAACCGTTCAGGCATCAAAGTGGGTAGTCCATATTGATTTCTGAAGGCCAAACTGTACATTTAATGCTTAAGTTCAATGACAAGTATTCATGCAAAATGAAAATATTCAATGAGAAGCAAACCTTACTTTGACACTCAACCAAAAAAGAATGAAACAATCAAATAACTATTGCCTATTCTACTCGGGCTACGGAGTCAACAATAAATCAATACTTGCTCAATTAATCATACAAGATACACAACAAACTGCAATGATTTGCTTTCTCAAATTTAGAACATTTAGAGACTGCAAGAATTGAAATAAATGACTTGCTTGCAAAAAATCACTTAACTAACAATGAAATATGCTTGAATACGAAACAACTTGCTTTGGAAGTAAAGAACTTGAAATGAAATAAACGTGAGAAGAAAATAAGATGTTTTGCAAGTGGTGCTTTAAATTTTAAATGGTTTTAGGTCTCACTTTAGCTTATTAGGGAGTTAATGTGTGTTGATAGTGCAAAAAAAAAAGATTGTTCTAAACTAATGTGACTACCTCCAACATTTATCTTTCAATTTGAGAGAAACCGTTGGGTGCTCAACGAGAGAAAACTAGGTTCCCTTCTAGCTCCACAAATCAACTCCGAAAATTGTCGAGTGTTCAACAGGAGGACACAAAGTGCCACGATGCTCCCAACAGCCTCTACCCCTCTAACTCCACAGATCAATCCTCTTTTTCTCAACTTCTAGATAAATTGTTAAAGTGCCTATTATTCTAGCCAACTCAATCTCTTGCTCTTTCTTGTCACCCAAGATCGGATTAACCGACAAGGGGAGTGAATACAGGGCAAAAGCGATGCAAGCTTTATTTGCTTTGCAAAGAAATAAAAATGCTACAAGAAACCACTAGCCAACACGATTTTGCAGGAGGGAAAAGCCACTTCATATGCAAGGTGTGGGAAACAAATCAAATGAATGGAATAAGAAGTAAATTAAATTCTAGCCCTTTCTCTTCTGCTTACAAGGGTGGGAGAACCCAACTTCCTTTGTAAGCAATGGATGACAAATAAAAAGTAAATTGACAATTAACCTACACACACTATCCTCTTCCTAGTGAAGAGATGGGGCAAATGAATGAAGTAAAATGTTGAAAATAAACCAAGTACAAACTCTAGCCTCTCTTCACTTGCAATGCAAGGGTGGGCAAGCCCAACCTCCTTTGCATGCAAGGGATGGCTGAAAAAAATAAAACCCAAATATAACTTTGGAAATAAACAAGAATCAAGTCCAAGAGACTCTCTTGAACTTGTTACAATTAAAGGATTTTCAACACTTAGAAAAAGAAAGAAATATGAGAGAGATATAAGATTTTGACCCTTTTCTTGCAGGGGACTTGAGATGGCTTCTTTTGCGTTCCCTTTGCACCTAGTTATGGTCAAATTTGAGCATAGTGTCCCCTTGTGCTGTCATAAACCTGCAAAAAACAACAAGCAATAAATGACATAAAATGCCCAATACCACTCTTGGACACTATTAGTGTTATGGTACAAAAGGTATGAAAAATTTCTGAAATTTGGACAAGTAAATTTGCAAAATAATAGAACTTGGAAATGAAATCAAGAACAAGATTTTAATATGAGAAAGTAAGCAAATATAAAATGTAGAAATTTGAAAGTGATGGGAGGAAGTTGTGCTCTTTGCTCTTCCAATACTTGAAGAAGTGGGGTATCCAACCAAGAAATTCCACTCTCCAACTAAGGAAACCTGCAACTTGTGAGATCTTTGCTACACAACTAAAAATAAGGTGAGATTCATATGATGATCCAAGAAATCATAAATTTCAACAAAAAAAAATACGAAGTTCTTAACTACAAAAATGAAAAACTCACAAAATCTAAGGCAAAAATACCATAAATCTTACCAAAGCAAATAAGTTTGCTTCTTTGGCCTCCCAAAACTTGAGAAGCTATGAAGTATGGAAGCAAACCACCATAGAGCATCAAATGGCACAAGATTTCCTCCAAAGAATTTTATTAACCAAGCCAAATGGCTGAAAATTACAATGGCCCAAAATGGGAGCAAATGGAAGCAAGAGAATGAAAAGAGAGCAAGAGAATGAAAAGAGAGCAAGAGCATGGGAGATTGTAACCAAAATGAGGAGGAGAGGTCTCCTTATAAAGGAAAAGGGAGAGGGGAGAGCCCCTTTGCATGAGTGACATTTGTCACTTGAAGAGAAAGGGGGCCCATGAAGGTGGGCACACTTCCATGGGTTAATAATCCAAACAATGGAGGGAACAAAACCCCCCTCCCATGTTTTATAATTGATTGCTAGGCCAAGGAGAGGGAATCATGAAGGTGGGACCCCCCCCCCTTGGCTTATTTCAATTTTTCTCATTTCCCATGGTGAGAGAGGGTGCCCCTGTAGGGAGACAACTTCAAACTCTTTAAATTTTACATGGGGGGCCCCATTTTTGCCTTTGACTTCCCTCTTGGTACATAATATGACTATAGGAAACAAAATTTCCCCTTTTCAAGTGACTTTAGACACTTTAAAAAAATTGCCATTTTAATTAATGACAATTTTTTTTTTTTTTTTTTTTGACTGACTTGGACAAATAGTGGTCTAGACTCAAAATGATCCACCTTATGACCTCAAACTTGGTCCAAGGGTGTAGGGGGTTCCATGCCATTTATTTTCAGTACCCATACCCCTATACAATATCACTAAGGACCATTTATCCCTCTTTTACATTACAACATTTTATGCCGAGGGACATTTTTTAATTACAAAAAATTAAAAAATCCTAAGTAAAACTTAATAAAATTCCGCAAGACTTTAGATAATGTCTAGCATGGTAATATAGAACATTCCTAGGCATTAATCACCCCATGGAATCGATCATTAGAATGCCTTTCACCACTTTGGAGGAATTTTGAGTGAAAAACTTAGATAATTAAAATCACTAAAAATGAATTTTAATTATCCAAGGGACAAAACACTCGATGAAAGGACTTCCCTAATGATAAAGTCCTATGCAACTAAGTTTTACAAAAATTGACCCTCATGCTGACATATCATTACAAAATTCCCTGTAGGGTTCCAGAAATTTCATGGAGATGAGTTAAGAAGTGAAAGAGACCAAAATGCCTCACTTGAAAAAACATTTGCTAGGTACATCTTCCTCGTCTTCAAGGTACATGGTACATGGTTGCCCACCTAGCTGGCTTGGTGGTCAACATTCTGGCTTCAATTGCGGGATGTGTGCTCAATCTGGTCTTCGGGCAAGGAGAGAATACGAGAACTCCAGAATCTCTGGTTCTTATAATCTTTAAAAACATCTAAACTTGACAAGAAGACCTTAGTAGCACAAGTTTTATGCAAAAGCCAATGAACCAAAAGTTGCTATATTAGAAAGTAAAAGAAACTAACTAATGAAAAAGTATTGTTCCTAAATACATAAAAGAAATGCAGAAAGTAAACGCTCACTTTAAGGAGCTTATTTTCCTACTCTAAGCATGATAAAATAAACATCTTAGGTAAAATCAAATATCCAATGCAACCACCTAAGCATTTTATCAACTTTAAAGTTTTTCGTCTCATCTTTGGTTACTAGCCAAAGCAAGGACACATTAATTAAAAAATGCAAACCTGCGTGATGATTCAGGATGGGATGGCTGGATGGGAAATCATGGGCATGGACAATGTCATCAAACTGCTTCCCAAGTTGGTAGGTGCTCGCACAGGCTTCTTCTATCCAAGATTGGATAGGACTAATATACACATGTGCATGATGAGGCAGATCAACCACTTCATTACACTGTTCCAAAGGGCTTTCATGATGGTAACTTTGTGTATAAGACCCGAGTTGTTCCAAATCATAAAGAGCATCCCCATGTGGAGACAATGGTTGAGATAGATCTTCAATTAATTGCATCCCATTTGACTCTTCAACGCACTGCTTCTCTATGTCTTCATTACTGATACCGACATATGGCTCAGACTGATCACATGGACAAACTGCATGCACTTCCTCCATACAAATATTTCCCAAGGCCTCAAGATCCATGCTCTCTTCTCTAAAAACCTCATAGATAGGATATTCAATAAAATTGTCGAGAGACTCAATACTCCCTTTTTTAGACATGTCATATACGAGATTATCAATAAAACCTTCAAAAGATTCCGGTTCATTATTTACTTCCTCAAACATGTCATAAATTGGATATTCCATGAATGTCCAAGAATCCTCATCAATAACTTTGTCAGACAGAAGGGAATCTTCATCACTTGCATCATGCTCCAGGCTATACTTGTCCTCCTCCTAATCACTATCATCTTCTTCAGAAAAAAGGTCACAAGGCAATAAACCTTCCAAACTATCATCATTATATGGAGAATAGGCAGGAATGCCATCATGTATATTACAAATTTCATCATAAGTTTCATTATAAGCTTTTGTAATGATTTTTTCTTGAGGAAAATATGGAGTATACATGTAATCATGAGAACACCCCAAATCTTCAATGTTTTCTACATGATCATCATGGAGGTGTTGCTTAGTAGTGGGAATCATGGCTTCTCCTAGCTTTTTTAGTTGGTTGAAACCTCTTTCCACAGCAGTTACCATATCTTCACCATTATGCCACCTCTTAAAAAAAGTAGCAAAGAATTTTTCAAGGGATGTAATGCATTTATTAGGCAGACCACAGTACCACATCCAAGCATCCTTCTCTAGAGTATTGACAAATATCCACATCATATTATCTTGATGAAGCATGTTGAGATCATTTCCCACCATTGAAAGAAAAGATATGATGTGCCAGACAGCCGAATCACCATTTCCAAAAAAGATTGGAAGCTGAACATTTCCCTTATTTTGAGAGACATGGCTCATGGTTGGGAAAGCCTGAGATGCTTGAGAAGTCAATGGGAGGATATGCATTTAAAATTTGAGCTCTAGACTCTTCATCATCCATAATGGTTATCAGTAGCACACCAATCACGCATTTTGTACTAAACTAGAGCTATCAAACCACGATCTTTAAATATTTTGCTATGTTGCATGGGCTCATCTACACACAATCAGTCTCAACAATTTTATTATAAACAGGGTTTTATCCCTTCAATGGAGTCGCCATGTGAGAAGAAAAATATGCATTATAAATCTCTCTCTAAAAAAACTATTTTTGCTTTTCTTTGTAAATTACAAAATACAAAAGGTTAGTGGACTCGCCAGATAAAAAATAAATATCTACTCTAAACATTCATCAAACAAAGCAAAAACAAAAAGAATGTAAGCAAAAGTCATACTCCGGGAATAGAAGACTTGTCCTCGACAACGGCGCCAAAAATGTTGTTGCCTAAAACACACTTAACTGTAGAAAAGTCTCCCAACTACTAGGTGTGTTATTGAGGGGCAACTATGAGTTGAGAACCCATTGTCACCTCGATTCCTAACTCCTCCGTTTAGACCCAACTCCCAAAGGTCAAGGGGGGTTGTCCCTATTTACTAAGTTTTTAAAGGTTTTAATTTTAGGAGTTAAAATTTAATTAGGCTTGTTTAAGTTCAATGACAAGTATTCATGCAAAATGGAAATATTCAATGACAGGCAAACCTTACTTTGAAACTCAACCAAATAAGAATGAAACAATCAAATAACTAGTGCCTATTCTACTTGGGCTATGGAGTCAACAATAAATCAATACTTGTTCAATTAATCATACAAGATACACAACAAACTGCAATGATTTGCTTTCCCAAATATACAACATTTAGAGATTGCAAGAATTGAAATGAATGACCTGCTTGCAAAAAATCACTTAACTAACAATGAAATATGCTTGAACATGAAACAATTTGTTTTGAAAGTAAAGAACTTGAAATGAAATAAACGTGAGATAAAATAAGATGTTTTGCAAGTGGTGCTTCAAATTTTAAATGGTTTTAGGTCTCACTTTAGCATTTAGGGAATTAATGTGTGTTGATAGTGCAAAAAAAAGAGATTGTTCTAAACTAATGTGACTACCTCCAACACTTATCTTTCAATTTGAGAGAAACTGATGGGTGCTCAACAAGATAAAACTAGGTTCTCTTCTAGCTCCACAAATCAGCTCCGAAAATTGCCGGGTGTTCAACAGGAGGACACAAAGTGCCACAAGGCTCCCAACAGCCTCTACCCATCTAACTCCATGGATCAATCCTCTTTTTCTCAACTTCTAGATAAATTGTTAAAGTGCCTATTATTCTAACCAACTCAATCTCTTGCCCTTTTTTTGTCACCCATGATCAGATTAACTGGCAAGGGGAGTGAATACGGGGCAAAAGCGAGGCAAGGTTTATTTGCTTTGCAAAGAAATAAAAATGCTACAAGAAACCACTAGCCAACACGATTTTGCAGGAGGGCAAAGTCACTTCACATGCAAGGTGTGGGAAAAAAATCAAATTAATGGAATAAGAAGTAAATTAAATTCTAGCCCTTTCTCTTTTGCTTACAAGGGTGGGAGAACCCAACTTCCTTTGTAAACAATGGATGTAAAATAAAATGTAAATTGACAATTAACCTAGCCACACTATCCTTTTCCTAGTGAAGAGATGGGGCAAATGAATGAAGTAAAATGCTGAAAATAAACTAGGTACAAACTCTAGCCCCTCTTCATTTGCAATGCAAGGTTGGGCAAACCCAACTTTCTTTGCATGCAAGGGATGACTGAAAAAAATAAAACCCAAATATAACTTTGGAAATAAACAAGAATCAAGTCCAAGAGACTCTCTTGAACTTGTTATAATGAAAGGATTTTTAACATTTAGAAAAAGAAGGAAATATGCGAGAGAGCAGATTTTGACCATTTTCTTGTAGGGGACTTGAGATGGTTTTTTTTGGGTGCCATTTGCACCTAGTTATGGTTAAATTTGAGCGTAATGTCCCCTTCTGCTGTCACAAACCTGCAAAAAACAACAAGCAACAAATGATAGAAAATGCCCAAAACCACTCTTGGATACTATTAGTGTTATGGTACAAAAGGTATGAATTTTTTTTGAAATTTGGACAAGTAAATTTGCACAATAATAGAACTTGTAAATGAAATCAAGAACACGATTTTAATATGAGAAAGTAAGCAAATATAAAATGCAGAAATTTGAAAGTGATGGGAGGAAGCTGTGCTCTTTGCACTTCCAATACTTGAAGAAGTGGGGTATCCAATCAAGGAATTCCACTCTCCATTAAGGCAACTTGGAACTTGTGAGATCTTTGCTACACAACTAAAAAGATGGGATTCATATGATGATCCAAGAAATCATAAATTTCAACCAAGAAAAATATGAGGTTCTTAACTACAAAAATGAAAAACTCACAAAATCTATGGCAAAAATATCATAAATCTTACCAAAGCAAAGAAGTTTGCTTCTTTGGCCTCCCCAAACTTGAGAAGCTATGAAGTATAGAAGCAAACCACCATAGAGCACCAAAGGAGACAAGATTTCCTCCAAAGAATTTTATTAATCAAGCCATATGGTTGAAAATTACAATGGCCCAAAATGGGAGCAAATGGAAGCAAGAGAATGAAAAGAGAGCAAGAGTATGAGAGATTGTAACCAAAATGAGGAGGAGAGGCCTCCTTATAAAGGAAAAGGGAGAGGGGAGAGCCCCTTTGCATGAGTGACATTTGTCACTCGAAGAGAAAGGGGGCCCATGAAGGTGGGCACACTTCCATGGGTTAATAATCCAAACAATGGGGGGAACAAAACCCCCCTCCCATGTTTTATAATTGACTGCTAGGCCAAGGGGAGGGAATCATGAAGGTGGGACCCCCCCCCTTTGGCTTATTTCAATTTTTCTCATTTCCCATGGTGAGAAAGTGTGTCCCCTTAGGGAAACAATTCAAACTCTTTAAATTTTACATGGGGTGGGGGGCATTTTTTCCTTTGAATTCCCTCTTGTTACATAATATGACTTTAGGAAACAAAATTTCCCCTTTCCAAGTGACTTTAGACACTTTACAAAAATTTGCCATTTTAATTAATGACAACTTTTTTCTGATTTTTTGACTGACTTGGACAAATAGTGGTTTAGACTCAAAATGATCCACAATTATGATTCCAAACATGGTCCAAGTGTGTAGGGGGTTCCATGCCATTTATTTTGAGTACCCATGCCCCTATACAACATCACTAAGGACCATTTATCCCTCTTTTACATTACAACATTTTATGCTGAGGGACATTTTTTAATTACAAAAAATTAAAAAATCCTAAGTAAAACTTAATGAAATTCCGCAAGACTCTGGATAATGTCTAGCATGGTAATATAGAACATGCCCAGGCCTTAATCACCCCATGGAATTGATCATTAGAATGCCTTTCACCAATTTGGAGGAATTTTTAAGTGAAAAACTTAGATAATTAAAATCACTAAAAATGAATTTTAATTATTCAAGGGAAAAAACACTCAATGAAAAGATTTCCCTAATGATAAAGTCCTATGCAACTAAGTTTTACAAAAATTCACCCTCATGCTAATATATCATTACAAAATTTCCCACAAGGGTGCAAAAATTTCATGGAGAAGAGTTAAGAAGAGAAAGAGGCAAAACTGCCTCGCTTGAAAAAAATTTGCTAGGTACATCTTTCTTGTCTTCAAGGTACATGGTACATGGCTTCCCACCTAGCTGGCTTGGTGGTCAACACTTTGCTAGTACAGAGGTCCGTATAGGTTGTATGGTTGTTTGGCACTTTTCCCTAGATTAAGGAAGAGATAAGTGCCGTTTTTACTGCTGTTGGTGTTTAGCTGTATGATCTTTTATTTCTGAGAAGCTCAATAAAATTCTCTTGATTGTTTTCCCCTTAGGGTGTTTTTCTAGGTCCTAGACCAAAAATGACTGTGTCTGATTTTTATAACAGTCTGTTGTTTTAACCTTGTTTTCCACTGCAAAATGAGCTCAATTAACAGTATATAAGTCTACAATACATTTGTAATTAATACTTGAGAAAAGTACATGGGTTTGATTACTGTTGAAGTCTGATATCAGTGGTTTATTAAGTGTTTGACAAAATCTTTGAGTGAACTTGTGCACCGATTTCGAGATTTTCATCAAATGGGATCTGTATCAGTGCTTTTGTTTAGCAATTGGTTGCACCTTAGCCGAAGGTTGTACTGCACGAAGACGAGACCATTTAACCACTTTTGTTCGAAACGGTTTCTCTTCTTCGTGTGAATCCGCTCAAAGATAGACCAATTGCGCTCACACCCAGAAGCACTACAAGTTTGACTAAGGACTTGAATTGCAAACGTTTGCAATTGTGTAATGTCTCCTCTTCTGCTTAAGCACTGAGGACCATCCCGCTAACCTACATGATTCCCCATAGGTTCGAGCGGGCATTGACAGACAGGGGATCAATTGTGGACTTATGCCATATCAGAATATCTAGGGCATATATATTATATCATCATTAGGTAGATAGGGGCCACCTGCATGCATGACATTTGAGCATTATTTCATGATGCATGCACCAGATTGAGTCTCCAGGCACCTGCATGCAAGTCAACTGCGAATTAGAAGAGAAAGTAACCTAATTAGGTAATAAGTTAGGTTTTTGGTAGTTGAATGTTATAAAAGAAAGGTAAAGTGGATGGAGAAGATACGCTTATTTGATTATTGATTTGTGATTCCGAATTGGAGAGCTCATCGAGCTATGTTGGGGTTGAGTGCATGCACTTGGCTAATTGGTGTATTTCGGCAGCGAAATCTATCTTCCCTAGTTCATCATCAGGTTGGATCATCCAGAATCAACATTGCTTCAGTATTGTTTCATTATCAGGTTCCATTCATCAGTGACTTCGGAGATTGGTTTATTCCTTGGATTCGCTAGCCTTGCTTGGGCAAATTGGCTAAGCACACATCCATTCGTATTTCAGTCTACAGAAGGCAGAATTACCCTTCACCTGGAAGGAGGATCTCTCAGCTTAGTTCTCCACCTATTTCTCAGCACATCCTCCTTCAGAAATATGTATTGCCTTCCTTGGGCGAATTCATCTGAGAGGATCTTCACATTTTAGGCTTGGGAGCCATCAGAGTTGGTGCATGCAGCTTCCATCCTCTCCAGAAGGGCATTATAACCCTAGACCACCTCATCAGGGTCTCATTCAGCAGCATATTTATTATTGAGGACCTTTTCCAGTATTGGAGGAGGACGTATTTCTCCCCAGGAGGACAACTTGCTTCAGCCTGTTATTACTCCATCTTTATTCTTGCATGCGGGGATCATCAACATCACCTTCAGCTGATCTATATACTGGTATGTACATGCAGAAACTTCCTCCTATTTTATAACATTCTAGTATTACCTGGGTTATAGTTCTGCATGCAAATGCATGCATGCAGAGATCGGTATACACTTTCATACTTGTTTGAGATATCAGCCTACTAGACAACATGGAAAAAGAAAAATATCAGTTTGGGATATTACAAATTGAGGACATTGGATACCAAATGATTCCCACCAATTTATTGCAGGGACAAAGTTAGTTCAACAAATTAGATTATGAATTGAACTTAAACAACTTAAAGGCCAAAGCTTAAACAATTGAACTTAAAATTAAAGCTTAAACAATTGAACTTGAACTTAATCAAACTTTGGATTCTTGGAAATTCGAAATTGTTTACCTGGTTGGTCCTCATCTCTTTCATTCTTTTCTAGGTTTTTGCCAAAGGTGCCCGTGGCTCTATTGAAAGAGCTGATCTGTCAATGTGTTTCCATCTGCTCACTCTCATCAGGGACCATGCGCTCTAGGAACTCATACCAACCATCTTTGACCTCCCGTGTTTGATCATCTCCTAACTGAGCTATGTAATGATACCTTGGGTTCAAGAATTACCCAGCTGCATGTATAGGGCGATGGAGTTGATTATTCCGTCTATTAGCAATGATCTCCCAAATAGGCCCATGCGTGGCTACTCTGTCTTTGTATATTGCCTTTATCTGCTCCTTTTCCTAATCCATAGCCTCATAAATGTAACCCATGGCCAATTTTTCCCCATCCACCAACCGCAACACCTTAACAAGGGGCTCAACAATTTTCCCAACCTCTACTATTTTTTTCCAAAATGCACTATCATTAACTTTCTTTCTGGTGTCTTTTGCATCTTGCCTGTGGGCTGACTTAGATGAAGCCCATTCATCGCTTGAAAACATCTTTTGCAATATCTGTTCTTGGGAAATGAGAGATTGCAATGTGAGGAAGTGTGTTGCAAATCTCATGATAGCAGGCCTAACAAGTTCCATGTTCCCATTGTTTTTCCTCATTAGGTTCAAGACCAATGAGTGGTTGTTGATGTATTTTGTAATGCTCTTGGAATGCTCTACAATGTTCTTGACCCAATTTTGTTTGCCTATATCCTCAAGCATGAGGCCTATATAGTGTGCAACACATGGGTTCCAAAATATGGTTTTGTGTTTGCTCTCAAACATCTTACCAGCAAGAACATAGTTAGAGGCATTATTTGTGATGATTTGAACAACATTTGCCATCCCCACCTCCATAACAACTTCATCCAACAACTGAAATATCAGGTTTGCATCTTTCACCTTATCAGATGCATCCACTGATTTCAAAAACATGGTTCCTTGAGGGCAAGAGACAAGAAAATTGATTATTGTACGGTTCCTTGTATCGGTCCATCCATCTGACATGATGGTACATCCCGTATTGACCCATGACTCCTTAAAATCCTGCAAGTATTAATTTATGGACATAACTTCCTTCTGCAAAAGTGATCCCCTCAAGTCATGCATACTAGGGCTTTTGAATCCCTTACCAGCAGCAAGAATGGAATCCCACATGGATTGATAATAAGGTGAGCGGGCAACATTAAAGGGGATATCTGAATCGTACCACCA
The DNA here is from genome assembly GCA_027924585.1 of Larix kaempferi. NCBI lineage: Eukaryota > Viridiplantae > Streptophyta > Pinopsida > Pinales > Pinaceae > Larix > Larix kaempferi. The sequence goes on along the minus strand of BSBM01000125.1, from coordinate 6,556,507 downwards.
TCTAGCTATTGTACTCATTAGCAACTTCTTTGCATTGCTTCTTCCAATGCTCATCTAAGGTGGAATGAATTTGGGTCAGTTGAGATTGAGAGGCATTGACACTTGCAAAGGAGGGGAAAGGTGTAGAAAAATAGTGTTGAAGGGTCTTCTTCTTTTTAGGCTGATTTTCACCAATGTTTTGAGGAGAGGGAGGAACATAACGGAAGGGGTCCTTAACAACAATAGAAGGGGTAGAGGAAGAGCCTTCAAACTCATTTAATCCAGATCCCCTCATCGTGGCACTGGCAAGTTCTCTCTTCCTCCCTATTTTAGCTTCTATCTCTTTCTGCCTAGCCTTATCTTCTTCAATTTTTTAAAAATGATTTAACAAATCAATTCTAATCTCTCCAATTACTTCATTTGGTGTCTTACATGGGAGAATTTGGCCTCTTATTCCAACCTATGAATGCCCCCCCACATATATGTTTGTTGCAATATTTGCAAAAGATTTCACCATCAACAGACTCAGCATGAGCCCATGCAGCATCTTTGACTCTTTTGGAGCCATTGGGAAAATGCAAAAAATGGGTTTCTGCAAATGCAAAATGGAAAAAAAATTGAAAATGCACAATGCAAATTGCAAATGCAACAAAACAGATTTGCAATTTTGCATTTCAAGTTTTTTTGAGAAAAAGAAAAAAATGGGCAGATTTAAGCTAAAAAATTTTAAAAACAGGGGCATTAACAGTCAACATGAGCATAGCTTGAAGGATTGAGGCTTGAGCAGGCTTGAAGTTTGAATTTGAAAATTGAAATTGCTCCCGCAGGCTGGCAGCCCAGCCTCCAACAGGTTACAGTCACCACAGACTACAGTCACGTCCCTCAGTCCCACTGTCCACAGTCACACTCACAGGCCCAGCCCCACAGTCACACTCACAGCCTGCCCACAGTTCACTATCACACACTGTCACAGTCACAACTACAACATCACAGATTCACAGCTACAGGCACCCGCACAAGTTACAACTGGCAGAGAAATCAAGTCGTCCAACTCCGAGGCTCGAGCCTCGAACTCCAAGCATCCAACTCCAAGCCTCCAAGTGGCAACAGTCAAGCTGAGTCTATCAACAACTACAGTCTCCATGTCTCGGTCCTCAACTCCTCGGACAACGGCCTCCTCAACGAGTGAACTCTACAAGCGGAGGCAAGAGAGGATGTGAGTAAAATAGGAGGGAGGGGGGGCATATTTATGAGCTTTAGCATGGATTTAGGGTTAGATTTATGTTTTTTTAAATTAAAAGAAAAACACTGTTATTTACTTGTTTGGGCCCGCGGAGAATAAGATCTCATTGACTGACTGGTTAATTACGGACTCAGCCAGTTTGGACCGGTTCGGTAACGAATCGGCTGGTTCAGGCTTCGGGCTGGCCGGTTCGGTACCGAACCGGTCCCCGATCCGATTTTTCTTCCGGTTTGAGGTTCCACTCTGGTTGGCCGGTCAAACCGGCCCGTTCCGGTTCTGGTTTGGACGGGTTTAAAAATGTTGATTTCAATTGGTTATAGAAAATAAAAGCGGTCAGGGTACTACCCAATCTGAGGCTGATAATGCCCATTTAGTTTTTAGATACATGATTTGTTAACAAAACATAAGGCTATTGTATTTTATATCTCAACACTGATGTAATCTAGATCTCTGCCTGGGGTTAATAACTTAATACTTCTGTTTCCTCGGTAATCTCCCAACCTGTATCACCATATGTTGCCTTAATCATCAACAGGGAGATCTTCTGCAAGTTCATTGTCCAGCCAACAGGATCATGATAGGACTGATCTCTTACAGGGTAATGGGCTTCCCTGCCTCTGTATTCCTCTCTGCCATGAATAAAATAAGGGGCAAATCTACCCATTCTTCCAGCATCATCTGTGTTTCTTTTAACATCCAGATGCATGACAAACTTTAAAAGGAAGTTCTCCTGTATTACAAAAGAACCTGAGTTTAAGCTGAAACAAAACCTGCAAAACCACATCATAGATCATGATTTCCAGTCGAAGTCAGCGAACCTCCTTAGCACAGTTATAAAATATTCTTCATTCCACATTTTCCTGGAAAGCCATAAAACTAAATTTTCTATAGCCAATCCATTCCATAATGCCCACAGTGCCACACTAAACATCTGAAAAATAGCCAGACAAAATATGCGGCCTCGCAACATTCCTTCCAATTAGCAAGTGCCAACCAAATAATATATATCCCCAGAATTTGTTAGCATGGATACAGTCAAAGAAGAGGTGCTTGAGATGTCGTTTTGACCACAAAATCCACGGTTGCAGAGATTGATAAGTGACTTGTCACATCTAACTCGTTCCAAACAAAAAGCCATTTGAAATATTCTTTTTTGGTTAATTATTCTATCCTTTGTTTTCTGCTTTAGTTTAATATTTAGTCCAATTTAAAAGGCTTGCACCTTCTTATATGTTATCTTGATTCAAATCTGTACTTTTCTTGTGAGGTTTGACTTTCAAGTTATGGAGCCACAATTTTAGATATATTGGATAAAGAGTCCCCATTTCTTCTTTTCCAATCCAGTTGGTTGTAGTTGCCAATTTAACAAGTCTTTTAGAATGCAATTGATACATAGACTTTGACATTTGAAATCAGGCTATTTTGCTTCCTTGGTCAAGACTCAAGTAACCACCTTAGAAAGATCCAATTCAGAATGTATTTGGTGATTGAATGTTTTTGTGATTAGACCAAGACTGGGCATCTGATCTATTCACGTGATCTTAACCAGCAACTGCTTGCCACTGATATTTATGACAATTTTGAATTTTCAATCTAGTCTCATTCTCTTCCTGCATTTTATTAATATTATCTCATATATGACCACAATTACAGGAGTTGGGACTTTTTGAGGAGTTTTTGATAAATATACAGTAAAAACAGTAATCTTGGATTTTAATTGGAGTTCAAGATTTTCCTTATTTCTGCAGGTGGGGATACTTGGACATGCAGCTGATTTCTATGATAGGAGCTTAAAGTCTAGTGCACTTGATAGCAATATTGATAGGCGAAAACTTATGATTGCATTTGATATCAGGTAGTCTAGGAGAAGCATGCAATGTTTTTTCCTATTTTGAAAAATATGAAAATATTTGCATTTTCTTTCCAATTTACCTGGATTCTACATTTCTCTCGCATGGCTTCAGGTGTGTGGGCTTCATGATGGCTAAAATGGTGTTGCGGGAGCTTATGGATCCCTCCATATTCATGAAATTCAAGTCCTTCTTAACAACAGTGTGCATCAATCAGCCCTTGAAAAATATATCTTTTGGACAAGTTATTGTGTTTATAAATTGGTATTTAATGTCTGCATTGTCTTGTATTTTTGAAATATCGGAAATATGAATTCAGGAAAACAATCCTTCATGCTTGCGCGAGTTTTTGTTACCAACTATCTACAAGAAGTCTCCAGCTGGAAGTATAGGTGTACAGGTATATATTCATCTTAATACCCTTTGAGACCTTTTTCTTTTGTCATTAGGAAAGCATTTTTGTGAATCTATGCAGCACTTAGCTGGAATATAGGTTGTGAAGTGTTTTTGCAATTTGATATGAAACTGCCCTGCCTGTGTTAGACGGGGACTTTTAATCCACCAAACTTTTGTTCCAAGTTATTTAGCTAGTCTGTATTCATTAGGAGATGAGTATTGAAGTGATTTTAAACATTTTTGGATTTTAAGGTTATAACTGTAAGGAGTTAAGGGTTGGAAGTATTTTGAGAGTACTAATACTTAGTGGTAAATGGTGGAAATTTTATAGTTCTCATATATTAAAAGGATAGAATTAGTGACTGAGAAAACAACAGCAGCTACAAAATGATATATAAGATTTAAATTTGCACTTTCTCTATAGTCTGTAACAGTTAGGCCATTTTCCATGTGTCAATCATTTTGCATAGGTGTAAGACACAAGTTTACTTACAGGACAGGTCAATGTCAGTAGTTAATATCACTCTTGTTTAAATCTGATGATGGACTGTCATTTGAGTGCATCCGAGTACACAACTATTGTCTTATATTCTGGTTTCTTTCTATCCTTGTTCACCACTTACTATGTTTTCTACATGTTGAATGAAATTGAAAGCGCATTTGAAATACATGCACTGAAATTGAAGTTTTGTTATTTATTGAAGCAGAACTTGATTTTTTCTATTTAGTGATAGCCAAAATAAATGTTCAAAGGGTTTGTTAATACAAGCTTTATCATTTAGAATTAATTTCTCTTTATTTGTTTGACAGATATTGGATAGGAATTGGGGTGCTGGTTGGAATCTTTTGGCATTGATGCTTGCCACAAAGCCGTCAGACCGGATAAGGTAGCTGAAAAAATGATTTTTTCTGTCTAAGATATATAAAACCAGGACTGAATTGATGCTTGCATTTATTAGGACAACATAGAAATGTCCATCAGTTAAATCATTTTCAAAATCTGGTTGTTGACTTTTCCTTATTCTGTCTTGCCTTTTTGGGGATCAAGGCTTTGCTAGAACACACCAAGTGGGGAATCAGTTGAAGACTTGAATTAAAACTTAATATTATATTATTCTTATGGGTTTAACTTATTCACAGTTGCTTGGATGCTTTGAGACATCCATTTTTATGTGGACCAAGGTGGCCTGTTGAACCTTCTATTGGGATCATTCGTTGGGGTTTAGGTTCAACAGCTGTACGCATTGCAGAGGAATACATTTATGGTCCTCATCAGGTTTGTGGTTTTCTTTAAACAGGCTTACTCTTATAGCCTTAAACCAATCTTCTTTCAGCTATTTTCTGGGGAATGGTTACCATGAAATGTGTTTTGATCAAATTGAAAAGATTTCAGAAACATTTCAGAAGGATTGAAAATTGAAACAAACATGCACCATAAAAGTACAGCTAACCATTCTTCATTTATATAGATCTTGCTAAGATGTAACTAACAGATACTTAACAAATTTTCTTTACCTGGCTGGAAAACCTGAATATTCACCTGTTAAGAATAATCTATTTTGTAAGCACCCAAGTCTTATACTAATTAAGTTTTACAATTTTATATGTTCAAATTCTGCTGAATATTTCTAATGTTTTCCTTCTGATTGAAATGCATTTCAATGGATTGAAACACTTTCCTGGCATGTATAAGAAATGTATATTGCCTTGCATGCAGCGTAACAGGTTGGCACACTACATTGACCTAATGGAAAGGTTGAATCCCAATTCAGATCAAACGGTACTATTGTTTTCTTCATATCTTATACACTTGGCTTTTTCTTGCACCCTTCCCCTGAAATCCTTTCTGTACCAATTCCTGAATTTGCAGAATTGGCATGCATTACTGCCTGGAAAATGGCGTTTATTGTATCATACAGGGAGGCAAATAGGCCTAACAACTCGTGAGGTAAACTCAACAACTTCCATGCCCCTTGTTTTCTTTAGTGTCACATGTACCTTGTGAGTCTGTTAACTTACATTGCAGTTGCATTTTTCTTGTAGGCTTCCCCGAGAGTTCTTATTGGAAATGTTTATCTTAGTTTTCTGTCAGCCAAAGATGGTGAAAGCAGTTTTTCTATGGCAGCTGATATTGATTTCACGGTCATGGTTGGTCCCCATTGGCCCCATGATAAAAGGGGCAAAGAAGGAAATCTGCACATCAGTTCAAATGCTGAAATGACAAATGGAGAGAGAATTTATCAAATGGAATCCCAGGTTATAGACCAAGGAGCTATTCAGGAAAAGAACAGTGAGAGTAATGAGAGCATCCTCACAACCTCCCAAGTGCCCGTGACACGGAAAAGTTCTAGAAATGGACAATGGAGAAAAGTAAGCCAGTTCCTACCAAAAGAAACACCTTCAAGTCTTCCTGTGGTGAAGTTGGTCCCATCAGATGTAGAGGTGACAATGAATCTTGACTATGCTACCAAAGGTACTTCCTTTCCGAGTAAGGTTCTGCTTGAAGTTCGCCTACAGGTTCCCCAGGAAATGTTTGACATATCAAAACTGGTCTGTGGGACATATGTTGATTCAAGGCTGTTAATCTTGCGAGGTGTCACAGGTTCTGCTCTACTCTTCTCTCGCTCTTTTGGAAGTTGACTACTTCAAATGTACCCTACTCTCATTGCTAGGAAGAGTGCTTGAAACTGCATCTCTTTGCTCATTCTGACATTGGTCAAGCATTCTTTCATTTTATGTGTTGGGGTGTACATTTCAAATATGTCATTCTTTAACAAGGAAGAATGCTGTATATAAATGCCTTGTTTTTCACTCCATTGAAAATTAAAATTGGTGTTTATGTCATCTGGTGTAAGTTATGCTGTATGAGGCCGGTGATGGTTAGATTGTCTCGGTGATCTTTACCTTATCAGGGTGGTTCTTATATGTATATTAAGGTTTATTATTAAACACAATCCAATAGAACATCAGGTGAAAACAACCCTATGAGCAGAAACAGACTGCAAATTCACAGAAACAAAGTTTGGGCAAAAATTAAGAGCACTTAAAATTGAAATCTTGTATATATATTACCCCTTAAAATTGAGATGAAATAATAACATCTAGATCACTCTTTTTAACATTTTTTTCATGTATGAACTTAGCAGGCAAGTGGTTTAAAGGCTAGCTCCGCTATATTTCCCCTTACATATTTATTCTTTATCCATAATAGCAATGTCTATGCATCTCCTCCAAATTCATTTTGTTGTCATTGTGACAATTTGAGTCATCTTCTCAACAACCATGTGTGGAATTGCATACGATAAATGATCAAATGAGAAAAGAGGAACAAGATTAGTCAAACCCTCTCAGCCCTTCTACAGTCAGATAAGTAATCTTGTCAATTATTGAAAGGATTCAAGGCAAAGGTAAAAACAAAAACAATCTAGACACACATCGTCATACTAGATAGTAAGATACATCATTATGTAGAACGGTGTGATGTTGCTAGATATAGGACCTTCATGGCAAGAAAAGTTCTGTCTGAAAATGGGGGTACCAAGAACGATCTGACACAGCAAGTTGCAATTGATATGTACAATGTGGCACCTCAACAATGACAATAAAGTATAAACCAATTAGCTTTGCACTTTTGTTCATTAACTGTACAACATATTCTCTTAATGTGTAAAAAAAAATCTAAAACTACCTTGAAGAACCTTGGAAGCATAGCAAAACATCTTACCTGCAAAAGGAACTACAATAACATATGGGGTGCAACAACTCCAATCTTGCTTTTTATTATTATTATATATAGGAAAGTGATCTGTTCATAGTATCATACACTGGCAACGACACGAACATTGAACAGAAGTAAAATAGTAGAGTACAAATTGAATATGTCAAATATAGCGCGGGACCATGACTCAAGTGTAATAATGATGAGTTTGTGCTAGTGGTTCCTAATAAATACAATAATATTTCTCACTAATTCATAAGTTAATTCATAAGTTGAAAATGTGAAAGAATAATATACAACTATGCGTGATTAATGGTTATAATAATTCTCCATATATATAGATTCTCATTGTGTCGAGAGGTGCTTTTTATAGTCCAGAGTGAAGGAGAAGTGTAATTCCATGCCCAACGTGAAGCTGACACGTGACACTTTAATAACATACTAAAATATTAAGTAATTTTTTTTTTCAATGTGAACCATAAACTAAAGTTCAAAACAAATATATATATATATATTTATTATTCCAATTAATTAACACTAAAAAAATTAATGAAGCTCTTGCTATTTTCAACCAGAGCTCATATATAATCTAATTTTCTAATTCACGAGTGTAAGTTTGGCTATGACCAAATAATTACTTCATATGGATATTATGGAATTTTTCTATTTTTACATCTTTGCAATTCACATGTTTTTTATAATCGTGGTGACATTCATCTGTTATGATTTCATTTAATATAGTTTTATCATTAGTGTATATTCATTTTACTTTTGGATCTATCATGGGTCGATAGGGATCAAATCTTCCGAGGTGCAATTTTTTTCTCAAGTTTTTGCACCCGAAAAAAAGTTTGCACCTCATGAGATTTGATCCCTATCAACACATGATAAATTCAAAGTTAAGATAAATATACACTAATTTATTACTCATGTAAACTTGGTTCTCTACCGATTACTATTTACTTATACAAATATCTTTAGAAACATCAACAATATCGTTACCTCAAGCTCATCATTCACTCAAGCTCCACTCTATCTAGACTCCACGTGCTATAGATAGCCTGGGACATCATGATGTTTTCTAGGCTTCAGAAAAATCTCAAAGTCGTACTCTTGGAACCATAAACGTTACTAGTGTACGCATCCTTCCAAGGCTAAACTAGAATAGTGTAGAAAAAAATAAGATTTTTAAATTGCCATAAAAAAAATTCAATTTTCAAAATTTTCAATTTATTTTAATCGGGTGAAGAATAAGTAGATACCTTCTTTTTGACATCCCTGAAAACAAATATAATCTCTGTATTTGACAACCATTCAAATGTTCACGACTTGCAGCCAAAGAAACACGTATGAAAAACATCCACTATAAAGTTTGTCATAATATCTTAAGCGTTTATCTTAAATTCCTTTATACTTCGCATATAATTAGATGTTACTTGACTCCATGGTGTCAAATAAAAGAAAATGGAAAATAAAATATTATTATTTGTTTATTAAAAAATTGTAATGAAATATTTTGTTAAATGATTAATTATTACATTAAATATTAATTAATGTTAAATTGTTTTTTTATTATTATATCATCATCATCATAATTAACACAATGGTTAAATGTATTAAGTTCAGAAAACTATTTGTGCTAAATTTATACAAGTATAAAATAATCTCAAGCAACTTTAAGATGATCTTCTCCCCTTCTTAGATATGATAGATCAATGGATTCTATAGATTATGGTTTTATACGATACTTCTTTCTTTATAATAGGTTTAGAGATATTGATTACACAAAAGTTGACAGAAGAAAAAGAACTACATTTATAAATATTAGTGTGTAGGAGGAATTGTAGATCGTTTCTATCGATTAGTTGAGGATAGACTCAAGATGCATTGGGATCTTGTTAGGTTTTAAGTCACTTTAATAGTGTTTACACCTTGTTTACACTCTGAAAGTGTTTACAACTTGTTTACACACACCTTCAGATTTGAGGTATATGGTGTATGCTCAATTCCTAGACGGTCTGAGATGGATTTTCATATGGGAGATGGTTTGTGATGGATTTGCACATTGGAGATAGCTTACTTAGTGATTGTTTGAGCTTAATTGGGTGCTTTGTTGGTATTCTTCCCTAGGGCATTGGAGTTCTGTTGATAGCTTGGGTGACTCCCTTCACGATGGTCACATGGAAATAGTTGCATGCTTGGAGAACGCCCCTACTTAGCAGGAAGAACATTTTGCATCTTGGTGAAGGGCACAAGGCTCTAGGCAGCATGGGGTAGCTTGGATTTTTGTATAGAGGTTTGGAGTTGGCTCAAGTATTCCTGGTTTGTGACAATGTCCATGCAAGGGGAGTGGACCCAATGGGGTACATGGATTAGGAGGAAGGATGGAAATTGTAGGCTAATGGCAAAGGTGTGTGGAACTTGTTAATTTTTTATCTTTAATTCGGAAATGCAATATTACTTGAAATCAAATAACAATGACACACATAAGCAATCACATTGACACATGAATTTACCCTGGGGAAACCCTCAATGACTTGATGGAGAAAATCCCAGCAAAACCTTCCTTAGTATATTGATAGATAGCAGAGAATGTCTTTTACATCAAGCACCCCGGTGCAATTACAAAGCAAGATAAAGATTAAGATAAAGAAGAGAGACCCAGAATAATATCTTGCACAAAGAGAAGTGCCTTGGGCCTTTAAGGGAGAAGATAATTCACTTTACATTGAATTCATCAATCCTGTATAACATATTTATACATTCTTCACATGCATCAGCTTCTATTTTTATCTTCTGACTTTAGTATGAACTCACCCTCCATGTGGATGCAACAATCTTGCATGAAGAAGTGTGCCCCACTTCTCATGCAATTTATTAACTCACTGAACTAATTCTTAGGATGAACTCGCCCCCTAATTGAAAGCTTGCTCACTTAGTTAGGTGGCTAACTTAAGTGTCATCATGCAAGTGCCGCAACTCAAGTGTCGTCTTTTAGTTTAACATAAGTGTCGTAAGTGTCATCATGCAAATAACACTTAGTTAACTAGATCTTCTTTGTTACCACTTAGTTAACTCTTTTAACTGATTCTTTCTTGTTAACATCACTGTAGTGAACAACTTCAGATGTTGTCCATTTACTGGTTGGTTCAACTTTTCTCCTTCCGTGCTGTTGAGCAAAAAGGAATTTGTGCCGGCAAAATTGTGAATGATGAATGACCCCTTCCAGAGGCTATCGAATTTCCCGTGTTTTCCCGGCTTGTCTCTTCTTTTATCCCACATGAGGATTGTATCCCCAATGTGGAAAGGTCTCGGCTTGGCTGACTTATCAAAGGTACTCTTCATACTCTCCTGATGTCTCAAACTCTGATCTAAGGCTTCCCTTCTGCTCTCATCTAGCTCAATAATTTGATTCACCCTTTGCTCCATCTCCTCTCTTTCTGAACCATATTCCATAATCATTCGAAACATTGGTATTTGGATGTTGATGTGCAACTCAGCTGTGAAATCATATACTAGTTCAAAGGCAAACTTCCCAGTAGAATTCTTCTTGGTGATTCTATCGACCTAAAGTGCATACTTGATCTTGCTATTCCATGCCTTCTTATTGTTCCCCACAGTTTTCTTGATAATATTCATTAAGTTTTTGTTTGTGGAATCAACAAGTCTGTTTCCCCGAGGGTAATAATTGGATGAATGGGATAGGGTAATGCCATACTTGAAGCAGAAGGAAGTGATATCAATGGCACTGAAATCCTTGGCATTATTCGTTGTTATTTTAAGAGGGATACCAAATCTTGTGATGATTTTATCCTTAAGGAAATCGATAACAACTTTCTTAGTGGCTGATTTGGTGAGTATGGTCTCTACCCACTTGGTAAAATAATCGGTAGTTGTAAGGATCCAAGTAAATCCGTTACTTGAATTGTCCTTGAACTGACCGATGAAGTCAAGCCCCCACTATTGAAAATATGTTAGAAAGTGGCAACAAGGAAGGTCTTCTATCATTTGCATGTGTCCTTGCATGATGGAAGACATAAAACATGAAGCCAAATGGATTAATGCCTTTATCCAAAGTTTAGACTTATGAAATGTGCATTATGTGATCTAATTGTTAATTGAATTAATGGAGTTACTTTTTATAAAGTTAAAGTGAAAATAATTTAAGTGATGACTAATCTAATCTTGGCCATTGATCCATAGTGGGAAGTTAGGGTTTTCACTTGGCCATTGAGTTAAAAGAATGATTGATTTGGTGGAGAGGACACACATACACATAGTTGAGATTTCTTGCTCATAGCATTTAGTCGAAGAGTGAAAAAGATAGTTTGCAGAAGAATTTTACAGAGGGTGAAATTGAAGAACCTCTATCCAGAGATTGACAGGGCAACAAAGGCAAATCGAAGAGGTTGTATAGGTTTGCAGGGAGGCCGTACAAGCTTACGTAGAGGGTTGTACAAGCTAACGCAGGGTCGGCCCTACGAGTGACGTAGGCGGCCGTACGGGTGACGTAGAGGTCGTACGGGTGACGTAGGGAGGCCGTACGTTGATGTAGGAGGGCATACGTTGACGTAGGGCCATACGTTGATGCAGAGGCCATACAGGCTGAAGCAGGGGGTCTGTACGATCTAGTTGGGGTTTTCTTTGTGAGTTTCAGTTGTACGATTTTGCCAGGTTGGGTAAAATCGATTTCTAGATTGTACTGTTCTATATCTTGCTAATAAAAACATCTCCTCAGACTGTTGCACCAGTTTTCCCATCTTGGGTTTTTCCGAGGGTTTCCATACTAAAGAATATTGGTGTCTCTATTGATGTGATTGCTGTTCTATTTCTATCAGTATTTATTTTCTGCTGCAATAATTGTGAAGAAATCCATTTGTGGTTATCAATAATTATTTGGGGTTAAAATTAAAAATAACTTGCATACTATAACTCAAGAGTGGGTTTTAAAGAAATTCACATGCTATCAGAGCTCTTCTGAGCAGATCTGAGAGAAAGCAACAGTTATTGGATTATCAGGGGCATATCTATTCTAAGGGTTGACAGGTACACTTCATTATGGTCGTACAATTGAGAGTTGAGGATAGACTCCAGGGGGATCAGAATTTTCTTACATGGAAAGAGAGGATCACTAGGATCCTGGATGTTAGTGATGCAGAGGAGCACATTGACGACTAGAAGGTTGCGCCCACAGATCCGACAGAGTTGGAAAGATGGAAGAAGGTAGATTCCAGAGCTATGTTGATTATCTTGGATGGGGGTGAAGGATCACATAGTCCCTCACCTTTTCGGGAAGAAGACCGCATCGAAAATGTGGAAGGCTTTGGAAAGCTTTTACCAGAGTAAGAACGAAAACCAGAAGATGGTGCTACAAGAGAGGCTACACAGTATCAAGATGACCAAGGGTGAAGGAGTGGTGCCTTATCTCACAAGGCTCACATAGATCAGGGATGAACTTGGAGCAGTGGGCTCTAAGACTAAGGGTGAGGAGCTAGTTTAGATGGCTCTCAATGGATTTTCTAAGCCATGGGACATCTTTGTCAAAGGCGTGGTGGCTAAGGAGAAGCTCCCTGACTGGAAAAGATTGTGGGATGATTTTTTGCTGGAAGAGATCCGTATGGGTCAAGGTCCAGGTTCATCCAGTAGTGCCCCACAGATCGTGGATGAAGAGGCTCTATCCCTAGCAAGAAAGGGAAAGGGTAAGGCAAAGAAGAAGAAAGGTGGTAAGAAGAACATTGACATGCCAAAGGTCAAGTGTTTCATCTGCCACAAGCATGGACATTTTGCCTCCCAGTGCCTAGATAGGAAGAAGAAGAACAACACACAGATGACAGGTTCCGCAGAGGTGGATGAGTTCAACAAGAGTTTTGATGAGGAATTTGTCTTAATAGCTTGCATGGAAGGCTCCATCAACAACAACATATGGTACATTGATAGCGGTGCATCTTGTCATATGACAAGACATAGATCATTCTTTAAGAGCTTGCAGGAGGGTGGAGTAAATCTCCACATAGAGTTGGGAGATGATGTGCGGTATCAGGCGCAAGGAGTTGGTATTGTTTCGTTTCAGAGGGAGTTTGGAAAACCCATCAGTTTTGCTGATGTATTATATGTTCTGGGGATGACAAAGAATCTCATATCTGTTTCCACAATGGAGGAAAAGGGTTTTCTAGTGAATTTCCAGGATAGAAAGTGTATATCAGGCCCAAGGGCCAGATCAAAAGTTGGATCAGATGATTGGGGTCCGAAGCGGGAAGATGTACATACTACACTTCGAGTTTGCAAAGGATCTAGTCAGTAGCAGCAACAATCAGAGTGAGTTGTGGCATAGGAGGATGGCACACTTACATCATGGAGCACTGAGGCATTTGAGATAGACAGTTATTGGAGTTCATCCGGTACATGAGAAGAAGCATAACCACTGCAAGGGTTGTGTGTTGAGGAAGAACATCGGGAGGCCTTTCCCACAGAGTGAGCACAAGTCTAAGGGGACCTTGGACTTGGTGCATTAGGATGTTTATGTACCGATGAGCGTTCATTCTTTCAGTGGCTACAATTATTGCATCACATTCATTGATGACTATTCCAGGAAGACCTGGATCTATTTCCTTAAGGCCAATTCAGAGGTCTTCGAGCGGTTTCGGGAGTTCAAGACTCTCGTGGAAAACCATATAGGGAGGAGGATTCAGATATTGAGGACGAACAATGGGGGTGAGTACACCTCCAAGGAGTTCTTGGATTTTTGTCCATCAGAGGGGATCAAGAAGGAGCACACCATTCCTCACACCCCGCAGCAGAATGGAGTGGTGGAGAGGAAGAATATGACACTAGTTAGTGCAGCCAAGGACATGTTGTTTGATCAGGGATTGCCACTATTCCTATGGGCCAAGGCATTTCAGACTTCATTTTATGTCCAGAACAGGTGTCCCCACTCAGCTCTGGGGAAGAAGACACCTGAGGAGCTATTCACAGGCACTGGACCAGATGTGAGTCATCTACACATATTTGGGAGTGTTTGCTATTGTCACATTCATGCTGACACTAGGAATAAGCTGGACCCTTCAGGTGAGAAGGGGCTACTAGTTGGTTACAACGAGACTTCTAAGGCATACATAGTATATATCCCGGCTCGCAAGAGTCATTGTGAGTAGGGATGTCTATTTTGATGAGGATAGAGCCTTACGAAGATCTATGGATTTACCAACACTAGAGAAGCCGACACAGGACTCGAGACTCAAGTTGGAGGAGCCACAGGTATAGGTACAAAAACATGGCACAGGTTCTAGTATTCAAAGGGAGTCAGGTGGACAAGATTCTTCGGTCATTGACTTGGAGGATGAGCCGCAGTAGGAGGAGGATATCCAATAGCCATAGCAGGTAGACACTAGGCCATGACCTAAGTGGTACAGGTCCACAGTTCAAGATTCCAGGCAGACGACTCTTCCATAGAGCTCCATGAGACAGAGCAAACCACCAGATAGACTCAGCTATATGGCATTGATGAAGGAGTTAATTGACTCCGAGCCTCCCAGTTTCGAGGAGGCTGCACAACATGATGTGTGGCAAGAGGCTATGGTTGAGGAGTATGACTCCATCATGAAAAACCAGGTGTGGGAGGTTGTGCCATGGCTAGAATGAAAAAGGGTGGTAGGATCCAGGTGGATCTACAAGGTAAAGCATGCAACAAATGAAAGCGTGGAGAAGTATAAGGCGCGCTTCGTGTCAAAGGGGTATTCACAGAAGGAAGGTATTGACTATGAGGAGACCTTCGCCCCTGTCGCCATATACTCTTCTATTCAGACTATTCTCTCATTGGCAGCAGGGATGGGTTGGCACATTCATCAGATGGATGTGAAGACTTCCTTCCTCAACGGAGTTATAGAGGAAGAAGTATTTATTGAGCATCTAGAGGGGTTCGAGGTAGAGAGCAGGGAGTCACATGTATGTAGATTACAGAGAGCTATTTATGGGCTCAAGCAGGCACCTTGGGCATGGTAATCGACAACTATCTACAGGAGATGGGATTCCAACAGAGTGAGGCAGACTATAACCTATACTTTTTTTCAGGTGAGGTACCTCTCATACCAGTATTATATGTAGATGATCTCTTTCTTATAGGAGATGAGAGGCTGATCGAGGACTGCAAGTCAAATCTTGCAGTGGAATTTGGGATGAAAGACCTTGTGTTGATGCATTACTTCTTAGGTCTGGAGGTTTGGCAGAGAGATGGGTGCTTCTTCATTGGTTAGGGGAAGTATGCAGTAGAGATCTTGAGAAGATTCAGGATGGAGGACTGTAGACCCATGTCCACACCTCTAGTTACCAACTGGAGGAATATTGATGTATCGAGTTCAAAGGAGTTTGAGCCTACATTGTATCGCCAGCTTATCAGGCCACTCATGTATCTGGTCAACACACACCCATACATTAGCTTTGCAATCAACTCTTTGAGTCAGTTCATGGTGGACCCTCAGAGAGTGGATTGGACAGCTGTGAAGCATGTACTTCGCTACCTCAGAGGTACATTGGAATATGGATTGGTTTATGAGCGCAGTGGGAGTATACAATTAGCAGGATTCATAGATGCTGACTGGTCAGGATGTGTAGAAGACAAGAAGAGCACTTCAGGTTGTTGCTTCAACATTGGGTTAGGGTTTGTCTCTTGGTTCAGCAGGAAGCAAAGATTAGTTGCATTGAGCTCAACAGAGGCTGAGTAAATGGAAGCTAGTATGAAAGCATGTGAGGGGATGTGGTTGAGAAAGTTTCTCTCCAGGTTATTTGAGTGTGAGTTGGAGACTATCGTGGTTCGCTGTGATAATCAGAGTGGCATTAACCTATCTGAGAATCCAGTGTTCCATGACAGGAGCAAACACATAGACATCCGGTATCACTTCCTAAGATATTGTGTTCAGAGAAGAACCATTCAGTTAGAGTACATCCAGATAGATGAGCAGGTGGCAGACATATTCACCAAGGCACTTTGCAGACACAAGTTTGTGAAGTTCAGATACAAGTTGGGGTTGCTACCAAATCCCTTCCTCGTTGAGAGGGAGTGTTCGAAAGTGGCAACAAGGAAGGTCTTCTATCATTTGCATCATAAGATATTACCACCCCCAAAATGTATCCTAAATAATAAATGGATTAAAAATTAATTAAAATTTAATTAACACCACTAATCAAGTATTTAGTCAAACCCCTATTTCCCCTAAATTTTTTTTCGGTTGCACAAGAAGCAATGTCGAGTTTGGAACACGATACGATGTGGGGTTAGTTCAAAATTTTTGAAACCAGGTATCAATGGAAAAATCCCTCCAATTTCATATTTTTCGATTTGCCCCAAAATATCCGGTTTACCCAAACCCAAAATATGTTATGAAACCAAATCTGTGTCTGTATTGAATCTACCCCTGCTTGAACAAAATCCATGCGCCTGTCAACACACTCGGTCTATGATCAAACCAAACCGGATTGTGTTGAAACCATCTAAAGAAAAGTTATGCTATCGTGATCGATTGGTAAGAGTATGCTTTTTTCCAGTTTTTTGTGCCCTAGGTTGTATATTTTCGAAGATGTTTATTTTTGCAGAGCCTATCGTAAGTAAAGAGGAACATTCTATTGCTTACAGAATATGCATTGCAAAGGAACCCTCTATTTCTTAGAAAAATTACTTGTTTTGTTTTATATCTTACCCTGATCAAAATATTCGAACTCGTGCCTTGTTTTAGATCTAACCCTGCTCGAACTGTCAACGCACCGGCTCTCTGATCAAACCAAATTGTACCGCATTGATATCCTCTGAGCAAAATCGATTGTGTGGTGATACGACTGGTAAGTATTTTTGTTTTTCATTTTTTTGTGCTTAAAGTTTTTTACATTCTTACCTTGCTTGAACAAAATATACGAACCCATCAACAGGTTTGTGATCAAACCAAAATTGATTGCATTGAAATTTGATGAAAAAATTGATGGTTTAGTGACCGACTAACAATACTTTTTTTTCACTTTTTCTGTTGATCGACTGGTGTAAATTGATTAAACCCATCAGCTATCTGATCAAACCAAATCAAACCACGTTGAAATACTTTGAGAAAATTCGATGGTGTAGTGATACGACTAGTAAGAATATTTTTGTCAGTTTTTTGTGCTTAAAAATAATTTACATTCTTACCTTGCAATTTTTGTATTTAAGCAGTCTATAAAATGATTTATCAGATATTGTATATGTAGAGTAATTAAATTCACCCTTTATTATTTGATGCAGATATCAGTTTGGACCATCTGGATGCAAATCTAAAATCTTGGTTGGAAGGGGAAAAGAAATCGAAGGTTTTTACCGAAGGTGAGAATTTATGTAGTATTAATATTATGCCTTTATAAATGCTCTATTTTTTCACTCTTGCTTTCCAATTAAGAGATCACGTGTAACCTGTGTAGGCCATTTTTGCTCCCTGTCGTGATTGCATAATTTTACTTCTTATAAATTTGATCATGTTCAATACAGACCCTTATTTGTTGCCACATAAAGAACGAAAGTCATTGCCTCCAGAGGTTGTGGAAGAAGCGTTTCGAATACTTGTTGAAGAGGATGTTGAACGAGAAAATAGACGAAAAATGAAGCAACAATTGTCTATACAACGACAAAAGTCATGGAAATTATAAATACTTGCAAAAACTGATTGTTGGAGTGACGATGATGTATCCAGTGATAATGACGTTGAGAACCAACCTAATGATAGGGATATACCTTATCAACTCCGATGTCGTTCAACTCTGCAGTATGTTAAGGGCAAGGCTCCAAACTTTGATACAGTTGTTGTTCTTAAAGGAGAAAATGGTTTAGAAGAAATCACTATCTGCAAAGTTATAGATGAGTCACATACAAGAAATGTAGAGTTGACAATGTTGGATCCTTGTGGTGATGATCCAATTCTTTACACTGAAAGTACCAATGAAACATGGACACATTTTATGGATGATATTCTTCATGTTCAAATGGTGTATGCAGATGAAAGTGGCAAGCTCACGTTGCAACATCCTTCAATTTATGAAATAAAATCACAATTATCTTCAAGTGGGCCAGATGAAAATCATAAAAAACATTCCACTGCAGTCATCAAGCAAGGGTTTTATACGGGATCTTGTTCAAATGTGACTCCCCTATTGACTCAAAATGGTCATTTTGTGGAGATTGGTAGAAAGAAATTCATTCAAATGGATGGGATATTGGTGCACAACACAAATCCATTTGATTTTACCATAAAGGCAGGCATGTATGTCCGTATTTATTATGAAAAATTGCCTGGAATGTCTGAAGATGAGTCATTGAAAATTCCATATCCTGTAGAAGTGTTGGATTGTCTAGTAGATGTTTCAACTGGTGGAACATTTTGTTGGGTAAGACTATTTGAAAATCATGTAGATATTTTTGGTAGAGGACACTATATTCCTGAAGATGTGAATTTGCATCCACATGAGGTGTTTTACACAAAACAAGCTTTGTTGATACCAACTGAAATAATTGATGGTGAGTATACATGTGTATCTTTTAATATATATTCTTCAACTCATATATGAAAAATTTATTTATAGTATCTAATGTTATATTATGTTGTGTTGTAGGAATTGTTGATGTTTTCTTTACTGTGAGTTCTATTAAAAGGTGGGGCACTAGTAGTCGAAAATGAGATTATTTTTTTTTGGTTTATTGCTACGAATGATGATAAGCACACCAGTTTTCAACTTCTTGCAAAAAAAGGTGACAATGAAGTTGTGACTGCTAGATTAGCTGCATCTACAAAATATGGAACACACAATGCATTGCCATCATATATCGAATTATTACAGCGCAATTGAGTACACTGTCACAATATTCATCTTCTTTCCTACAAAGTTTTCAATCACAGAAGGTCTCGAAACATTATACGCAGTGAATCTTATGTGGAAATTCCTTGTTCAGATGAAAGTTTCATGGTTACTTTTGAACTAATTGCAATGCATTCTGTACCTCCTGGGATTGTAAAGAAGAATAATTCACTAGAGTTCAACATAGAAGGCTATGAGAATATTAAGGAGGAAGTTTTCTATACATGGCCAACCTTTCCTGATAGATATTAGCCAACTTCAGGCTCAAGTGATCAGACTTAGCCTCTTGGTAAATGGAGAGTGGGACCAAAATTTAGATTTTGATATTTGTATAATAGCCTACAACCTCGTGTACAAGTACACTTTTCATGGGATTCACACCAATGGGACCCTGTCCATCAGTGTTATGGATTAGGGATGAGGATTGGTGTACCCCATTTGGATTTGTAAACATTTTTTCTTTCATTAATAATTTTTTATACTGTTTGGTGTAATATGTATGGTGAATTATATTATTTAGTATATATGAGTTATTTATTTCTTGCATTTAATTGTTTTATATGTACATGCACTATGGTTCTATAGTAGCTACTCCATGATTAGATGTGTTGATCATTTTGGACTTTCATTCTGCTGAAGAAGCTTGGGGTATTTTGATAGAACAATTTACAGATTGTTGAAGAATGTACTATATTTTGGATTCAAATATAATAGGCTTATTTCTGACGAAAAAATGAGTGTTGTTTTACCTTTTTTATCCAAGGACTAAATTCAGATGATTTAATCTAACACGGAAATGAAAACATTCTTCATGTGCTAGTAAGAACGTTACATAGTCAAATTGAATGATATGAGTTGAACATGATGTGTATTAACAGTCACCACTACACTATTCAATATTTTAAATTTTATCCTAAAAATTGCTATTGTGTAAAAATATTGAAAAATCAGCCTTGAAAATAGGGTTCAATTTTTGGCCTGTTTGAGTGATTCAAATTGGAAAATGTGAGTCTTATTATTCTCTGTTTGTTTACATTTTCATATTTGCAAATACCAGGGAATTTGGCTGAGTTATTGTCATTGAAAACAATGGCTAAGTGCTGAAAATATGGATCAAGTGGCTTTGGGAAAATGACCGCTATTTCCTCAGAGAGAGAGAGATAACTATTTGGAGGGCACCATCATGTAGGTGGATGCTTAATGCACCTGAATATAGTATTAGTCTTGGAAAAAAGTCTCTGGTGAAGAATATATTGGGCTACCAAAACATCCACTCATCCTTTTTTCCACTTAAAACTGGCCTAAATGGCTCTAGAAAAATGCCCACTAGTTCTCATCAGTAAGGGATTAAATTTTTCTAACAGCATAAGATTTATGGTGGAGGATTTACACACTTGACCATTGACTCATTCACGATAAAAGGTTTATGTCCAAGAAGATAATGGCTTGCCAAAACAACCAATCAACCTTTTTTGCACCCTCCCATATTATGCCCCCCTTTTGCAAAAATGGCTAAGTAATGAAAATATGGCTCAAGTGGCTTTGGGAAAATGACCGCCATTTCCTCACAAAGAGAGAGAAAACTATTCTGAGGGAACCGTCCTGTAGGTGGATGACTAATGTAGTTGAATACAGTCTCAGTCTTGGAAACAAGTCTCTGGTCAAAAATATATTGGCCTACCAAAACAAACACTCAACCTTTTTTGCACTTAAAACTGGCCTAAATGGCCTTAGAAAAATGCTCACTAGTTCTCACCAGTGAGGGATTAAATTTATCTGAAAACATAAGCTTTTAGGTGGAGGATTTACACACTTGACCATTTACTCCTTCTCGATAAAAGGTCTATGGACAAGAAGATAATGACTGGCCAAAACATCCAATCAACCTCTATTGCACCATTCCAACAAATGCTCACCATGGGAAAAAATGGCTAAGTACTGAAAATATGGCTCAAGTGGCTTTGGGAAAATGACCACCATTATTTTGAAGTTTATTTCGACAACATTATAAAATTTATCTTTTTTATGGATTATAATGAATTTTGGAATTTATTTCGACAATGTTATAAAATTTATCTTTTTGAGTATCTCTAGAATGGATATCTATTCAAAATTATACAAGAAAGGTTTATTATATGATAGAAGTAGTATTCGAAAACACCTAGACCAAACCATTCTCAAAATTGGGAAATAAAGGCTTAGTAAAGGATATGAGTATTCTTTGAAAAACCACCTAGACCAAGCCATTCTTAATATTTGGATCTTGGAATCCTATTCAAGTTTATATGACTAGTTTTTGAATAAAACCTAAAGCTATCCATTCAAAATATTCGTGTGTTTAACACCTCTTAAGTTAATTTCTCTATTGGCTTACTGAATGATTGATAATAATTATTGAATTATCAAAGGTTTACTCAATAATTAATAACAATTATTGAAGGGCCGTGACTAATATTAGAGGTTTTCTTAATAATTGATAATTGGATCTTCTGGTAGGATGAAACTTCTTTGATTGTGATTCCAAGGATGACTTTTAGTTTGAGACTAAATTGGATTGAGATTCTTTGGAATGTAGGAAAAATACTATGCTTATTCAAAGTAATATTGATAAGTTGCTTGGTTAATGTCATGACTCTTGTAATTATGACACTAATAAGCTATAATGCAACTTGATTCTTCTTGATATTAGGTTTAATATTCTCCTAATTTACTCTAGTGTTTTCAGTCTCTGGTCCAACAAGAGTCTCCAAAATATGGCATATGATAGTGTCACTTCCTTATTTCCTTTTCTAGCTAGGATGTGCAGTTTGAAGAGTGCAGCTCACGTACGGTGAGGTCGCAGCTTCATTCACGGAGAGATATGTATCTCACTGTAGAATCTCAGGTCTCAAAAATAGCAAAGGGTGGATGTGCTTGCAGCTTCATTCACACTCTGATATGTATCTCACTCCCACGCCTCATCCAACAGTCATCGAGTGATACAAACCAAAAGTTAGCTCACATTATGGAAAGAGACAGCTCAAAATATGAGTCTTCACCAGTGCAACACACTGTGAATGGAAGAGGAGAGAGCTCACACCAGCAAGGAGCAATAACTTCACATACCAACAATTCGGTGGAGAAGAGATACTGGTTACAACACGCAGAGGACATAAATTAGAGTTTAGTCGCAGCACTTGGTAGAGTGTGTTTGCAACAATAGTGAGAGGATAGGATAGTCTTCAAAGAGGACTTCATATCATCCACAACAATATTTAAACTTCACACTCAACACAAAAACCAAAGAATGGCACATGTAATCAGCTTGCATACATCATGTAGAGAGTTTCCACACTCATGAATGCATCGGCTCATTGATACAACACATTTTACACACTAGTATTCTATCTTTCTGAAGAGTTCCTTCACATCTCTATGAGTGCCTTCGCAGAAATGAGATCACAGCTCACGAAGCATAGAGGAGTGTTGCCAGAAATAAATGGAGAAATACTTACAGAACCGAATGTAGGAGTGCAGGACCACGTTACAGGATAACAGCGTTGCATCAATATTTTCCACGATGAGAGTCTTTACCACAGATTTCACTAAAGGATTTCACCAACGCTTCACCATACGATACAAGAATACGACAATGAGCAGTCTTCAAGTTACGCGGCAGGTTGGAGAAAGCAACCTTTAAGCAACAGATTTCTTGTCGTATTTATCTGTGATAGTAGAGCAGTTTCTGTTGAACGCTATTCTCGTGAAGGGTAACAATTTGGCGGTGTCTGGTCTCCAAGCTAGTATCTTCACTTCAACGCTAGTCTTCTCCTTCACGCAGTCAAGGGAGGAGAGGTCATACCTTACATTGAGTGGTCGCAGCTCATCAAAGATGATGCAATAGCTGCTCCATATCTTTCAAAGAGACTCTCTAAGAGCAGTCTATGCACAGTAAATGATAGAAGGAAAAATTCAAGAGCGGCTTCCTTCTCGTTCCTTCTCCAACGAGGAGAGAGATATTTGGCAGCTTACTTCGTTGAAATTTGCAACAAATTTGAGATAACGTGAGACCAACAAAATCAATAATGTTCAACGATATATATCTTGGTAGCAATCTTCAATGTGAACAAGAGAGAGCCCACGATGCAATCTTCATTTCAAGACAGTAGCTTCAAATTATGGTCAGTGCTAAAGGGGGCATCCACACCACAAGACTCCACGATCAGGCAGCATTCAGAAGCTACCAACACTCTTCTCCCGCGTAGCTCTCCTCTTAGCAGGTCTCACACACAGCCAACCTAGCCGTGCAGAAGTGTAAGGGATGCTCGCTCTAGGAGTAATTCTCCACACAGGTCTCCATTATTAGAGCTCAACGCACCATCAATTTTACAGTCAATTAGCAATAAGATGAGATGGGTTCACCATGGTCTCTGCACTGCATGGGCGATACGGGTGCACAAGAATGTCTCCACAATACAACGATCGGAAGAGTCTTCATGCAAGACAGTCACAATATTAAAAAATGTGCAGTAGTTATGAAGACACACATTCTCAACATTAATAAAAACAATTAATAAGAACAATTATTATTACCACTAAAGTGCAAATATAATTCTAAATTCTAAATTGTTAAGCGTTCAAAATATAAATAAATTAAAATGTAATTTGGAGGTTGAATATCCGAAGGCTACTAAGCCTCACCTCTCCACGCCACGATGTCTCTCCTCCTCCGCGTCTCGACCTCACCTCTTCTCCACCTGTCGAGTCCTCCATTCTCCTTTCTCCCCGGCAGCCCACCGCCCAGTTGACCACAGGGAGCCCACGTGAGCTTGAGCTGCATGCATGCCACGCGGGATGCATGCACGCCCCAGAGGCACCCACTCCATGAAAAAGACACTCAACCTCTCGCACGCCAGTCCAAGGGATTATTATTTTTTAAGTTTCTGGAAGTATTTTAGTGGACATGAAGCCGATTTGCAGTGGTGATGGAGCCTGGGCGCGAAGGAGAGAATGGCGAGCCGTCGGTCGGTTCGTCCCGTTTACTGAAATATAAGGGCTAACATAAGGTTTTTTTTTTCTCCGCCACTTCCTGGTTTGTCAACATACTCGGAGGTTTTTAGGTATCTATTCGTGACTCCTGTGTCACTATACAGTAATGTAACGCTTGAAAATATGAAAACAAATGTTGAGCCTGTAAATTTTCGGTGAAGAATAACTACTTTGCTGCTGCAGCTATATTGTTTTACCTCCTTGATAGGAATTTCTGTGATAAATTTATGCAAACAACTCGAGATCGACCCTTCCTTGAGTAGAGATTCATTCTGGAAATTTGTAATACGCCCTAGATGAGTTTGACTTGTAATTTTAGATCCGAGCTCAATCTTAATTCACCGTGGCTTGACTTGTAATTTTAGATCCGAGCTCAATCTTAATCCTCTTGGTCTGTACGCAACCTTTTCCTTTTCTTCCCTGAGATTTAACTCTCTGTATGCACAACGTGATTATTTAATTCAGTATGCTTCTTGTTTAATTCCAGAGATGTGTACTCTGTATGGATAGCGTGATTATTTAATCCATTATTAATTCCTGAGATCTGTACTCTGTATGATCAGCGTGATTATTTAACTCGACATGCTTCTTGTTCAATTCCCGAGATCTGAATTCTTGTAGGGATAGCTTGATTGTTTATTTCGATATGTTGCTTGTTTAAATCCTGATATCTGGATTCCAGAATGGATGGCGTGATCCTTTATTTCTGTATACTTTTTGCTTAAATTCCTGAAGATCTATATACCTGTAAGAACAACGTGATTCTTTCTTTAAATCCGATATGCTTCCTATTTTAAATTTCTGAGATATGAATCTCGATTTGAGTAATCGAAATTATCTCCAATTCAAGAGCTATCTCTCGATTTCCTTTCTGGGTTCTAGATTTATTCATGAGAGCCACGAGAGCCCATTCTGACCCTGTACTCTTGGGTCACAATACCTCAGTCCTGAGACTGGAATTGTTACATCATTACGACCAGAGACCTAGAACCTGGAAGACATGGAAAATCTTAGACTCCAGGCACCGACAATCTGGAGATATATCCAGCTCTGGACTTAAGGGCTTCTGCAGATGCTGGGCAAAGTCCGTAATTATATCTTTGTCGAGCTTGATAGTTTCATTATGATATGGACTCGAAGTTACGGTTTAAGTCAATTAAGATCCATAGATTCAACTTATAAATTCGATCCTGCATTATAATGATCTAGAAGTTGTTAATGCCGTGTGGCATGGATGTGTGAGTTGCATTTTTATTAAGTATTATTTAAATAGTGAATCGGAAGTTTCACTACTCATTATACTCATTTTTATAGGAAGTTAATCATTAGTGATTCTCTATTTAGGAAAATATTATAACTAGATCATTTTATTCTGACTAATTTCCATTTATATATTTTCAGTTTTGTGGGATTATTAAATGTTTATGTTTAATTTAATTCATAGTTATTTACGAAGTAGAATGGTTAATGAGAGTTGAAAATGCATTTAAGTATAATCTATTCTTGGTAGAACCGACGAACTTTTCTCTCTAGTTGTTTGAACTGGAATTGTTGTTAGATTTCAATGTAACTACACCTCAATTTTGCCAATAGTGTAATATGTAGAAGTAAAATAGTACGGTATTGTTTCAATATAATTATACTGTAGAATGTGATAGTGTAATCAATGGAAGCGAAATAGTACAGACATTACTAGATAATCTTTAAATATTGTGTTTAATAGATTTTTGGTCGACAAGCTGTCAATGTTCCAGGCTGAGAATAACCTCCTCAATGGCTCCATTCCTGCGCTTAATCAGTCGGGTCTGAAATCTTTTAATGTGTCCAACAACGAGCTTTCCAGAGAGATTTCGAATACGGTTGCATTGGCTTCGTTTAATTCTTTTCGTTTTTAGGCAATCCTAAGCTCTGCGGAGCCTCGTTGCAGGGGGCGGTTTGTAGTACCTCCAGCCAAGGTCCGGCTCATCCAGCCAGCCAAGCTCCGGCTTATCCAGCTCAACCCCCGGTCATTGTAAGAAGTGGTGGCAATAAATTGAGCAAACAAAAGATCGTTGGAATTGTGGTGGGAAGCCTGTTGGGATTGGCAGCTTTGATGGTTTTGTTCATTGTCATCAAGAAGGAACGAGCCGGCGCCGATGCTAAATCCGATGGAAAGTCTGTTAAAATCGCCGCCGATTGTGGTCCTCCAGAACAGAAGACTGAGGCGCCTGTGCTCATTTTCTGCGGGGGAGGCGACGTGCAGATGTACATGCTGGAGGATCTGTTGCGTGCTTCTGCTGAAATTCTGGGAAGGGGTGAAATTCTGGGAAGGGGCAGCGTTGGCATTACCTATAGAGCTGTCATGGACTGGGGGCTCATGGTCACTGGACTTAGACATGCGACTCTCTGCAGTAGCAATCGTAGGCAGCGTTCCCGATAACTTTATTAAAACTTGTCATTAAAACCATTCAAATCAGAAAGACTTTTCTTCCTTGGCCCGTAACTTCACAATAAATGCACCCAGTCTCCAAAGAGCCAGGTGGCATTATAACTTATTTTTATAATTTATTATATTTTAAATTAATTTGTTTTCTGACAATTATTTTGCATACCATGGGAAAATAGTCATTTCAATGATTTTAACCAATCACAAAAAAGTAATACATATTTTTTAAATTTTTAAAAAATATTATTCATTTCAAAAAGATCAAATTAATAAACAAAATGGAGTAAACTTTGGAAAACAGGTGAAAAATTTAGTTTAAAATTTTAGTTTAAAATGAGAAAGTCAACAACATGGTTGACGAAGCGAACACTATATAACCTGCCGGAGGCAGGTATAAAAAAAGTATTTCAAAATGCACGACCACGTTTGAGACTTGGGGAGATATCTGGCACAGAACGAACCTCTCGGCGGACATCGTCTTTGGCCACGAATTGAGAACTTTCCTCGTACTCTGTCAGACCAATCAGCTGTATGTAGTTCGAGCTTTACAGCCTGAGATTCAAAATACTATCGTGTTCTCAAAATTATGTCTTTCAAGTCAATATTGTTTTAACAGTTTCAGAGAACAATTTAGGTGCGTGGAGTTTGTCGCCGATCGTACCCATGGGTCGAGCTGGATAGCAAAAAGCGTAAGCGTGCCCGACCGTATCAAAGCACCTTGCCGCTGGGCAGCCGTTCCATAAGTATCAGCAGGTTGGAGCTGCTTAGGACTGAGGGTGATTGTTTGAAAGACATATTAAGCAGCGTGCAGTCACCAGAACATCTCATATGGTTATCCTGCCATAGCTTTCCCTACGATTCCCTGCCTAGCTGGATTCCAATGGAGAGGTTAACGGTTTTACAACTGCAGGGAAAAAATTGAGGAGCCTCGGGGGAGATTTCCAGGTATATTGCTATTTATTTTTTTAATCTTTATTGTAAAATCGTCTTCCGAATGCACATGGCGTGTAATAAGTATTTTTTAGATCTTTATTGAATTTGATCCAATTCCTTTGCAGTAATATTAAATAGTGCACTACCAGATGTTTATTACATGCCCTATACATATGATACAAAGTAATAAATATTACTATAAATAATATAGATGTAAAATACTAAACAAAGTAATAAATATCAATACAGTGAACTAGATTTAAAGTAATAATAAATGTTTAAAGTTAACACTATGTATCATATCAATGTTTAAGGCTAATGCTATGTATTACTACTTTAATATGTATCATATCACTGGTTAATACTATGTATCACTAAAGAAATAGATTTAAAGTAAATGTTGTGGTAGAGTACTGTAGAGAAGTTATAACAAAGTAATAAATGTTGGGGTAGAGTGCATAGAAGTTGTAGGATTTGAAGTTATAACAAAGTAATAAAGGTTGTGGTAGAGTGCATAGAAGTTGTTGGATTTGAAGACGTTTGAGATTTAATGTTATCTACTTTTATTACTCTTACATAAGGTGCAACGTGGTGCAATGTTTTGGATTATATATCATGAAATCTGAAGCATCTACAAATTGGCATCTAAGTTCTCTACCACAACATTAGTTACTCTGTTGCCTAATACATAGCATTCACACTGAATTTTGTATATGTGAACCACACCACGCACAACCTGACATAGTTGACATTGCAGGCACCACTAAAGTTGAAGGAGTTGAGGATCATAGCGCCTTCTTTCGAGTTTCCAAAGTCCATAGGGCAGCTTAAGTACCTCGAGAAGATTGTCGTGAGCTTTCAAATGTCTTGGTTACAAAGAACTTGGGGCAGGGGGTGGGTGCCTCTGGAAACTTTGCCAGATGAGTTCTGTCATCTGGAGTGTTTGAAATACATGGAGTTAAACCAATGTTCAAAATTGCAGTCTCTGCCCGAGTCCTTTGGGAACTTAAGGAGCCTCCAACATATTAGTTTACGTGGCTGCTCAGAATTGCAGTCTCTGCCCGAGTCCTTTGGGAACTTAAGGAGCCTCCGACATATTAGTTTACATGGCTGCTCAGAATTGCAGTCTCTGCCCGAGTCCTTTGGGAGCTTAAGGAGTCTCCGACATATTAGTTTAGATGGCTGCTCAAACTTGCGGACTCTTCCAAATTCCTTCCGGAATTTAATAAATCTTGAATATCTCTGTTTGCGTGGGTGCATAAGTTTAACCATGTCCAGCGATACTCTTGGAAATATCACCAAACTTAAATACATATCTATGGCACGCTGTAAACAAATTGAAGTATTGCCTCCACAAACCATACATCAACGGTACCTGTCAGATTTACGTGTGCATTATACAAACTTGAAGGAATTGCCAAGTGCCATTGTAGATCTCAGAAATTTGGAAAGGCTTGAGTTAGGAGGTCCTTTGTTGGAAACGCTGCCGGCTTGGCTCGGTTGCATAAGGAGCTTGAAATTATTGGCGATCCGTGATTCCGAGCAATTAAAGCATTTGCCCGATTCCATTGGAGAGTTGACTGAATTGGAAGAGTTCACAATTCATGGTCCAGGTCTAGAATTCTTGCCACCTTCTATAATGGCGCTGAACAATATTGGACATTTATATTTAAGGGGTGGTTCGTTCAGAGAATTGCCATTCAAAAGCCTTGGTCCAGGACTAGAAAGAGAAACAGTAACAGATCCGGATGCTTCGATTGAGTACTGCATGCGTGGCCTTGATTCTTTATACCTGGAGCGCATAAAGATATTGGAGGTAGTAGCATTTTGTAAAGGTGTTTGCCCCAACCTTACAGATCTTCAGATAAGCCACTGTGATATACTAGAGATTGGAACATTGCCATATTCACTCATGAAACTAAGCTTGCGTGACTGTCCTAATTTGAAAGAAATTGAAGTGCTTTGGGGTCATACAACGTTGAAATATTTGAGTATTTCTCGATGTGATGAGTTGAAGAGCATACCGGGGCTGCAGCAGCTCACAAAACTTGAAAGTCTAGCGGTATATGACTGCGCTGCCTTTGAAGATCTTAAAGGGATCGAACATTTGATGTCGTTAGATAATCTTAATGTTTCGAACTGTCCAAATCTGCAATGGGGTGAGGGAGTACTCGAGCACTGTATCGACGACAGGAGAAAGGCCTCCTGAATCTACACGTTACACAACGTATAAATCCCAGCTTATACATTCACAGTGATACTTACAGTAATTGCAGTGATAATTACAGCGATAACAGTGATAATTCCTTCTACAGTTAATCATAACAAGAGAGGCTCTAACTGTATGTCTATATATTTAGACTTTTGTTTTATGCAATTACCAAGACGCTCTAACTGTATGTCTATATATTTAGACTCTTTTTTTATGCAATTACAAAGACTGTGTACTAGTACATATGGTAGATTCTTTTTTCTCTTTATTTGTATGTGTATTTATTTATTTTTTATATTTTATTGCATAGTTTATCATAATTGCATCAGTTTAAAAATGGGAGAAATGTTGTGATGTGATATAATGTAATTTAACATATTTTAATAATAAAAACATAAATAATAATAATAAAGTAAAATAAATAAACAACATATTTATTAGAAATTTTTTACATTTATTTTATTAAATTAAATATATATTATGCTAATCAAATCATCATAATTTTTATTTGATTTTTTATTTTATTTTAAATATTTTAGATATCAAAAAAAGATTACACTTCAAAAAATTGGATCCGTGTCAAGTTTAATAGATCATTGAGCCGAGAGATGCTCTACGGGAGATCTTGCAATATGTGAGTGTTTGTCAAATGTTTGTCGAGTAACAAAATAATACAAAGTAAACAAAAAAGAATAATACAAACTAAAAAGTAATAAATATTATGTCGGCCATAAACAAAAAAGAATAATACAAAGTAAAAAGTAAATATGAGGGAGATCTTGTAACGTTTGCCGAGTAACAAAATAATACAAAGTAAACAAAAAAGAATAATACAAAGTAAAACGTAATAAAGTAAAAAGTAAATATGAAGGAGATTTGATCCCTCTCAGGGCTTGATAGAGCCTAGGATTTGGATCTATGCTGGTAATTTGTCAAATATAAGTTTATCTATGTATATCTCACATTTTTATATTTAATAATATAGTTGTTATTAGTTTCCAATTGACACATCAACATATGACCAAAACATTATATATATATATATATATATATATATATATATATATATATGGTTGAGAATTCTACATTTTCAACATTTTTCTAGTATATTTTCGGTCTTCTTTTGTTCAAAGTTTGGTTGGAAATCTTCAAAGGCACTAAATATATTTATGAATTTAAAAACACAATTTAAACACTTCCAAATTTAGATTTTACTAAAAAATAATTAGTGATCAAAACCCACTATAAAGTCCAAAACATAAAATAATAAATTACTCCAATCTTATTAAATTATATATATATATAATGAAATAAAATACCATTTAAAAAAAATAATGAATATATATATATATATATATATATATATATATATGTATATATATAAAGTATTGACATTCTTATAATATTTACACTTAAATCCATAATAAATAAATACATAAATACATAAATGTGGCCGATAAAATTTATTTAATAATATTAAATTTTAATTTTAATATAAAATATTTAATATTACTTTTAATATAAAATATAAAATAGTAATATTAATATTATTAATAACAATATTAATTTTAATATTAAATATTTCATATTAATTTTAATGTTTAATATTAATATTAATTTTAGTATTTAATATTAATTTTAATTTTAATATTTAATTCTTTTATTATTTAATGTCAAAATATTAGGAAATTATGTTGCATTATGTTTATAAAGGATTATGCTAAATTGTGACATTCTTCAACAGTTATGCCACATTGTAACGTTAATAAACATGTATTTATATGACGAGCGAGGAACATGGAGTAAAATACATCACATTGTTATAATATATAAAGGTATGTCACATTATGATGTTCCTTAGGATTAAGTTGGATTGCCATGGTATTCAATGCTTATGTTGGAATGTGTTGCTTATCAATAAATACATGGTGATGTGACACGTAGAGGTTTAAAATATGTGTATATCTATTTTGAATGTTCATATTGGTTGACCAATGTTGACATGATATGTTCCTTAATGGTTTTGGGCATCGGGATGTTAATGAAGAATTATGTTGCAATTCTACATTCTTTAATGGTTATGTCACATTATGATGTTCGTTAGAGTTATGTTGGATTGTCACACTTTTGTTTGGTTATGTTGGATTTTACTACTCATGAATAGTTACACGGCATTGTGAAACATAGAGGTTTATAGTATGTGTATATCTATTATAATGCTCGTTCTAGTTGAGTGATGCCAACTTGCTCTGTTCTTCAAGGATCATGTCACATTGTGATGAACTATGGAAGGCAAAAAACATCCACTCACTACAATGTCAAATGTTGAAACTGAATTCCAACCAAAGATTGTGTTCGATGATGGGCATCAAATGATGGTTAAATAAGTTTTACCATATTTTACCATGTTTTATTATTGTTTGACCATGGTTGAATTCAATGAGGCATGATTGACTTTGGTTAACCATGGTTGAATATATTTCACCAAATTTAACCATGGTTGACTAAATTGTTTAACCATTGTTGACATTAGTGGATAATGTTTGACTTTGTTTAACCATGTTAGACTTTATTTTGACCATCATTGAAAATAATTAACGATGGGTGTCGAATGGTGGTCAATATGGTTGAATAATGTTTGACCATCTAGTTGACTTTAATGAAACATGGTTGACTTTGGTTAACCATGTTTGACTTTAGTTACCCATTGTTAATTTTTGTTGAAGGGTTGGTGCAAGGTGATGATACCCACTTATGATGCGTTAGTTGCAATGGCATGCTGGAAAAATAGAAATCAGATCTTTAAAATGAATTATTAGAGGTACCTACAAATTTTTTTAGAATTAGGTGTAAAAAGATAAAACGTAGACAATCATATCACCTTCCGGAATATATAACTTTTATTTATGGAAAAATGGTATAACCACACCAAAATGTCATTATTCTAAGATTGGTATTTATTTTTTTCTCTAAAACATAATGCATATGTTT
The DNA here is from genome assembly GCA_027924585.1 of Larix kaempferi. Classification (NCBI taxonomy): domain Eukaryota; kingdom Viridiplantae; phylum Streptophyta; class Pinopsida; order Pinales; family Pinaceae; genus Larix; species Larix kaempferi. The sequence continues at coordinate 6,523,870 of BSBM01000125.1, read as the reverse complement.
GCGTTGGTCCATTGGTTTGTTATGTAAATTGTCAAATTATGTGGAAATAAATATGTAGAAGCGTAGGCAATAGATGGATCTTGTGTAGGGATATTTTTCCAAAATTTTAAAAGTTAATTTTATATTTTTTTAAAATTAAGAAAGTCAATGAATCCCTAAAATGACATGGTTGAGCGTTGGTCTGGACCTTCATTTTTTTTATTCATCTCTGTAAACCCCCCCTGCCTCTCTCTTCCTATCCACCCAATCCCCCCCCTCTCTTCCTATCCACCCAATCCCCCCCTTGTCTTCCACTCCTCCCAATCCCTCCTCCCTCCATCACCTCTCTCTCCTTAACCACAAGCGTTAGGAGATTTATTCATCCATTTCCATGAATAACACCTAAAGCCATGACATAGGATTTCCTGAGGCTAGCCTTAATTCCAAGTATGAATATGGGTGTGGGAATTCTAATGTATTGGATTCTAGGTATGGGTGTTTGGGCCCTATACGTGGTTGAGGGATGGAACCTTGGCTTTAATCCCTAAAATAATAATGTAATAGTCCAAGTTCAAGAACAACGCCTTAGTCCACTACACACGACCTTTCAAGCATATCATTTGCTATGAGTAGTGATACTAATGATATTAGGAATGCAAACCCTATAACCATTGACATCTAACCCTAATCACCAATATACCCTATAACCCCTAATCATTATAATCCCTATATAGTAACCCTTATAACCCTGAAATCCTATAATATGTATATATTATAACACAAAATCCCTAACTCGCATTATCTCCTTGTACATCTAAATATTCATCCTTATAACCATAAATACATGACCCCTATATCTCAATCCCCAAACCCTTAACCATTAGTCCCTAGCCATTTCAATACCTAATCCCTAGTACAACCAACGATTATATCCCTTAACCCCTGTAATCTTAACCTCTAAAGTCTCCATTCAAATAAAAATTAACCCCTAAACCTTATAACTTATATAACCCATAACTCTTAACCCTTCTAATAATTAATGCATGTCAACCTTAACTCCTCACTGGAAACAGCTAATTGTTTATAGCATGTATAAATCCTAACCACTACTATCCATTAAGCCCAAGCACCTAAAACACCTAACCCATAGAGTCCCTAACCTATAATCCATATTATCCATACCGCTAACTAGTATAATCCCAAAATGATAACATGAATTATACCTAAATATTATAACCCTTAATCCCAAATCCCTAACCCTTAACTTGTGTAAGCTCTAATACTTGAGAAGCCTTAGCCATAAGCCCTTACTATCCATTGACCCAAACAAGCCACAATCCTTAACCCTTATAAGCCAATAAATCCAAATCCTTGACTCTTATAACTTGTATCCTCATAATTATTATCCCTTATCAACCTTAACCCTAATAACACTCAATAATTATAATTCCTAACACAGTAAAACTATAAATTAGTGAATATTATAAGGAATATGTAGTATCCCCCGATCTAATCTAAGAAGATATCAACTCAATTTCAAACTTTAAAGTAGAATATTTGCAAGCAGAAACTAGTTCTCTAAACTAGTGAAGGAGAAACTAGACTAGGTTACTGATTAACCCACCAGGAACTTGATAGATGAACACTTTCAGATCTGCAAAATGTATTCGGGAGTGTGTAACAACAAGGATATTAGATTCAAATCAATATTCTGAGTCCTATGCACAATGTACTGGGACCATGTATGCTTTGACTTAGCTACTATTGAAGTCTCTGCAAGGCTTCCTGGGCACACCAACATATGCAAACTAAACTTAATCAGTACACTTGAAATAAACCAGAGTGTGGATACTGGATATTAATCCATTAATTTGTGACTGGGTAAGATTTTCTGAGAATTAGGGAAGATTTAGTAGAGTTTGGGAGCAAAAGGGTTAAGTGGACTAGGATGGAAAACTCAACTAGTCTACTCCCAAGCACTCCCAAACCGGCTGAGAGGCATAGGAATTATCAAGGAAAGGGTTGGTGTGTCTTAAAAATATTCTTAAGAATCACATATGATAATCAGAACAAAAAATTAACTCTTAGGAAACTTTTAATAGCAAATACTGTAAAACTAGTCAAGAAATAGAGCCCAACTAGCTAGTCTTGATAAGACTTAATGCAAACAGCTTCTAAGGCTTCCAAATTCATTTTCTGAAGTACAATATGGCTCATGCATGAATATAAGAACATAATCAAACCAAAAATAGGAGTATCGAGAAACAATTGAAGATACTTTAATCTCAGACTTCTCTGAGAGTCTCTAATACATAAAATCCTTACAATACTTAGTGTAGAAGATGTCTAAGAAGAGAGGATTTCTTCATTGGATATTCAATAATGATGAAAAAAGATCACATAGATGCTCCTGGAAGTTGCACCAAGATTTAGGTCTTTTCAAATGGTGCATTCACCAAACTATATAGAAAAGTAATGGCACATTCTTTACAGCTAGAACCCACAGATCTAGTAAAATGGAAATAACTTGCTCATCCAGACACCTGGTGTGATGAAACAAAAAGTGTTTCCTATTGGAAATGATGCTATGGATGCAATGGGACATGTATCAAAGTCCATAAATTCTTATAAAATTCGAAACCAAAACCTTCATTTCGTCCCTTCAACATTGTTCCTACTGAATGAAGGATTTGAACCACACAACGAGAACACCAACCAATGGATCAGACTTCAGGACTTGCAATAAAATCAATGATGAATACCAAGTGTCATCATACTCTCAGAGGAAGAAGGGGAACATATCCCAGCTTGTACTGAGGGCACATCTCCCAAGTCAAGGAGGCAAATTAGCTCTCAATTCAATTCTCAAATTGCCATAAGATGGGCAAGTGGTGTGCGCTCCTTCTTTTATAGACTTGAGGTGACTTGTTGAGCAAGTAATATAGGATAATGCACCCTCATGGAGTGGATAAGGATAGCTTTCTTTCAAGATTTATTTTTTCTTTGCTTTCTACTTTTGCTTTATCCTGCTTTTGCTTTTCCATCTCATTTTTTTTCTTTTGACTAATTTTTCTTGCTTTTCTTGCTTTTCTGCCTAATCCTGCTTTTCTGCCTTATCTTGCTTTCTGCTTTTATCTGCTTTTCTTATTTTCCTGAGCTTTACTGCTTTTCTACCTTGTGCCAACTTTTCCTTTCTTTATCCCGCTTTCCTAGTTTTAATTGATTTCAACTTTTCTTCTTTTACAAGCCATCTCTTGGTCAAAGCTTATTCTCTAATGTGCCCTTATGAATCATTATCCACTTTATTTCATTAAAATAAATATTTAATAATGAAAAATAACTTCCATTAAGTGCATCTCAAACGTAAGAAAATAAAATTAACACCTCCTAATTAATTAATGCCTTAACTTTCAAAATTAACCCCAAGTGTATGAAATTTTCTCCTCAACACAAGGGATTGATTGGGTAAGGAATTCAATCCAATGAACATCAATGAGGAGACATGACAGTCCTCCCCTACCAAGATTGCTTGTCCCCAAGCAATTTCAAACTTGGATGCTGTAAGATGTGTTCTCCTTCCCAAGTAGCATCCTCACTAGGAAACCCTTTCCACTACACAATATATTTTGGATGATTCTACTTCTCCACATGTGTAGAATCCTTGTAGGAACAAGAACCATGTGTCTCTCATTAGTTGGAAGAATATCCTTTGATATGGTCACTTGTTGCACAACTGTTTCCATGAAATAAGAGATATTAAGTTTAATGTACTCCTTGCCTCTCTTGGGAATCCCCAACTCACAAATAACCTTTCCAATCTTGTTATTAATTTTGCATGGACCATAGAGGCTTGTCATTAACTTTGCATACCCTTCATTAAATAGGGATTGCTCATATGGCTGCAATATTTGATGTTCCAAATCAACCACCCAAAAGCTTAGCCCCCTCTTTCTCTTATCTTCAAGCACCTGCTGCTGATTCTAGACTATTTGAAGAAGGATTTGGAGTGCCTCTTGGATTCCTTGATGCAATTGGATCCAATACTTTTCTACTTGTTCATTACTATCCTAATAAATATGATCCATATAGATGTGAGTTTCATACCAATACCAAGGTTGGAATAAAGACATTCCATTGGACATGTGGGAAGGAATGTAGGAGTAAAATTTCACCAACTTAATTACTTTCTTTGGCCAATCAAGAATGGCCCCAAATTGCTCCATATGTGTCTTGGTGCCATCTTTCTCATTTACATGGCCAATATGAAAGATCCCCATCATTCCAAATTTGTATTTAGACAACTTTGCATGTAAAGTTATCCCTATTAAAAGGGTTATCATAGTTCCCAAATGGTGCATGCATTCTTTCCAGATCTTGCTATAGATAAAAATGTGATAAGAAAGAACTAGTACATAATTACAAAGCTTCTTACCAAACACCTCGTTCCTGCAAGGGTGGAGTGTAAATGGTGCATTAGCCAGTTCAATGGCCATGGATAAGGTTCCATAATGATCGCATTGACAACATCTAGTTTCCTCCTGCAGAACTTCTCCCTTCAAGCTAAACTGGTGATGGACAATGTGGGAATAAAACTTGGGGAGGTGCTTGTCCTTATGCATTCCATTCCTTCCATTTTTAAAGCTGATTTGGATGAAATTGGAATCACATGGAACCTTTTGAATCTTGGTTCAAGGAATTATTGGATGTTCCTTCCATTTTATCCTTTGCGCCTCTTCATATGTTTGCAAGTTTGAGTGATCTTTTGTGGAGCTTCTACTCTCATTTTAAGAGAGGGATCAATTAAGAAAATTTTATGGGAAATCCCCATATGTTCCTTCATACAAAATGACTTTGGCACCCAATGGATAACTTCTTCCCTTATCACCAATTGTTCCACTTGGATCAGCCCCTTTTGAGACACATATGCAACATTGCCATTGGAAAACTCTACTACTAAATGACTTCCCCAAACAATTGAATATTTATGATCAAACTGTTTTGAAAGTCGCAGCTATTGGAGACTACTGGGATGATCAAACTGTTGCGGAGATGGCCAATACATTACATGAATATCAAGAGCTATTTCCGACTAAGTTTACAGGTATGAAGGGCATTTTGGGAGACCTAGGGGTCATGAAAATACCTCTTAAGCCAGGCGCGAAGCCTGTTAATCAAAGACCATACCAACTGAACCCATGTTACAAAGAAAGAGTAAGAGCAGAGCTGGATAAAATGCTCGAAGCTGGAATCATTGAGCCCGTTGAGGAATCGGAGTGGATAAGCCCCATGGTTGTCCAGGATAAGAAAACAAAAGGCGATATCAGGATTTGTGTGGATCTCAGAAAGTTGAATGATGCTTCCATGCACGACCCATTTCCTACTCCTTTTACAAATGAGGTGCTTGATAATGTTGGAGGAAATGAAGCCTATTCCTTTACTGACGGTTTTTCGGGTTATCATCAAATAAGAATTGATCTCGCGGATAGGCACAAGACTACTTTTGCTTCAAAATGGGGGTTGTTTCAGTACATAGTGATTGCTTTCGGTCTGAAGAATGCACCTGCCATCTTTTCCAGAGTTGTCATCGCGACATTCAAAGATTTCATGCATAAGTTCCTAGAAGCTTATTTTGATGATTGGACTGTGTTTGGATTGCTGAAGAACCATTGTGTGAACCTGAGAATGATGCTAGAAAAATGTAGACAACATCAGATTTCATTGAACTTAAAGAAGTGTTGTTTCTGTGTCCCCTATGGGATCCTGCTAGGACACATCGTCTGCAAATAGGGCTTGATGGTTGATCCTGCGAAGATCGCCATCATTGTAAACTTTCCAACGCCAAATTCAGTCAAGCAGTTGCGTACTACACTGGGACACACAGGTTGTTACAGGAAGTTTATAAAGGGATACGCGTAGATAACTACAGCAATGGAGAAGCTGTTGAAGAAAGATGTACCGTTCATTTGGAACGCAGAGTGCGAACAAGGTTTTGACACCTTGAAGGAGAAAATGGTAACCGCGTCGATCCTAGTTTTTCCAAATTGGGAGAAGCCATTTCATGTTCATGTGGATGCATCATGTATCGCGTTGGGAGTTGTTTTAGTGCAGCCAGTTGAGGGAGGTATTGACCATCCCATCGCATTCTCGAGTAGGAATCTCTCATCTGCAAAAAAGAATTACACCACTACTGAGAGAGAAGTCCTTGCTATGGTCTATGCACTGCAGAAGTTTAGGCACTATCTGCTTGGTGCGCACTTCTTTATGTTCACTGATCATTCTGTGTTGAAATACCTGGTCAATAAGCTAGTGTTAGGGGGGCGCATCTGTAGGTGGTTGTTACTTTTCCAGGAGTATGATTTTGAAATAGTGGTTAAACCAGGCAGATTGAACTTAGGACCTGATCATCTATCAAGGATTGAGTCAGGAGAAGAACCTACCAATCTTGAAGACAATCTGCATGATGTGCAATTGTTTGCTATACAAGTTGCCGATGAGTATTATAAGGACATCATTGACTTTTTGACCATAGGGTTTGCACCTACAGAGTTCACTATGCAGCAGACGAAGCAGCTGGTAGTGCGCGCCGTAGACTTCACCATTATTGCGGGCTAGCTATACAAGTTGGGACCCGATGAAGTACTGCATAGATGTGTATTAGAGCATGAGAAACCATTCATATTAGATGACGCACATTCAGGAGTCGCAGGTCACTATGCAGGATGGGCCACTGCGTAGAAGATACTGCGCGCGGGGCTATGGTGGCCTACAATTCACAAGGACTCCAAAGAGCATTGTTAGAGCTGTGATGTCTGTCAGAGAACAGGAAGACCCTCACGAAGAGATGAAATGCCATTAAATCGACAGATGACTTTGCAAGCCTTCGAGAAATGGGCCATTGATTTTGTGGGTCCTATTAACCCATCGGGGAAAAGAACTGGGGAGAGGTACATTATTACTGCTACTGATTACCTCACCAGATGGGCAGAAGCAAAGCTAGTGAAAGATTGTAGCGCAACTACAGCAGCGACGTTCATTTTTGAAAATATACTTACAAGGTTAGGATGCTCAAAGATTTTGATGAGTGACCAGGGCACTCACTTTTTGAACCAAACCATTGAGGCATTGACAGAAGAGTTCTACATTCACCATCAGCGTAGTACGCCATACCATCCTCAAGCGAATGGAACTGTTGAAGCATTCAATAAAGTACTGTAGAATGCGCTCACTAAGGTATGCAATGTGAATTGGGATGACTGGGACCTGCGCATTCCCGGAGTATTATGGGCATACATGACCACATGCAAGAAGTTGGCTAGCCATACACCATTTAGAATGGCCTATGGGTAGGAAGCCATAATGCCAATGGACTACATTGTTCCCAGCTTGAGAATAACAACGTTTATAGGCATGGAAGATCGCGAAGCACTGGAAGAAAGACTCTTACACTTGTTTGGTCTGGAGGAGGATTGCTTCATCGCGGGATTTCACCAACAAGTGCAGAAGGAAAGGGAAAAAGCATGGCATGATCGCCATATCAAGAACAAGTCTTTTTAGGTAGGATATCTAGTCCTCCTGTATGATAGCAAGTTTATGAAATTTCCTGGAAAGTTTAAAACGCATTGGCTTGGCCCATATACTGTTGTGCATGTTACTAATGGTGGCGCAGCTCAGTTAGCCACGTTAGCAGGAGATAACTTGCCCGGATTAGTTAATGGAAGCAAAATAAAACCCTATCGGGATAGTCCTGCTTCGCAGAACTTGTGATGAGCAGAAAGCATAAATTTCTAAGTGCCAAGTATAGTTGGAAGTGGGCACTGGAAATGCGAAGGAGTCTATACGCAATGTATGATGAGGAGTATGTATATACTGCGCAGCACCGTTAGCCCTGCCACTAAAAAAATAAAATAATATATATATATATATATATATATATATTATATATGATGAAAAAGAAAGAAAAACAAAAGAGAAGCAAGGGAAATGAGAAATAAGTTAAGTTCAACAGCAAGAAATCAAGCACCGCGAAGTAACTGCGCAGGAGCAAGAATGGCCTGTCGCGTAGCTCAACACAACATCCAGAAAAATAGCCATTACAATGTCGGTTGAAAAAAATAGCCGTTATATAGCCATTTCCAGCAACTGCTTGCGCATTTAACGCCCAGATAGCCGTTCTGAACCACTTTTTGAAGGAAAGGACCAAAGGATCCACCGAATTTGGCCAACGGATACCGCCATTAATGCTCAGCTAGCCGTTGAAGGGCATGGAGGAGATCAGCTGTGCCTATAAAGAATACTGCATTTCGTCTCGCGGGCGTTACCGAACGCTTAGAATTTTTTTTCGCGAGCAAGACTGTCTGAGTTACTTTTAGCGAGCTGTCTTGAACCCTGAGAATTTTAGCCAGTGGATGTCTGAGAGGTATTCATTTGAGGAAGAATTCACGGTTTAGGAGACTATGTTGATTTTCAAACACGGAGGAATTGAAGGGTTAATGAGAACCCCATCTAAGAAAGTTGTCTTAGAACTAGTCCAAGTGTCAAGACGATCACCAAGACACGGTTCGACCTTGCAAGAGAAAGGAAAGACTCCGGTGGCACCCATAACTAAGGTACCAAAGATGGGTTCGATGGTACAAAAGCCACCGGTAGCTGACAAGGAGATACCCTTGACCATGACCCCGGATTACATTTCACCGCGTGCATTGGATGCACTGGTTTTCAAGTTACAGAAAAATGCCAAATATGATATCCCACTGTCTCCCATATCAAAGCATGTTGAGGTAGATACAAATATCTTGGGTAAAATTGCGGAATAAAGGTGGGAGGATTATGATCTGCTCGCGATACAGAAGGAAGAACCTAACAAGCCGAAGTTCCCACAGTTCCAACCTGACCAGTACATGTGCTGGAAGAAGGACGCAAAAGGTGAGCTTAACCCGGTGGCAGAAAGTTGGTTATCTGGAGTAGCCTAGTCTGGGTTGCTTAATTTGCTCAGAATTCCCCACTTTTATAGATCACCAGAGCTAAATGTGGTGGTGCGCACACTGATGGCACGCATTCACCGGGGTTATTTGTGGCTAGACCACAATCTTGACCTAACAATTGACATTATACACAGAATCATTGGGTTGAGTAAAAGGGGTAAAGACCCAAAGCAATATTTCCAAGGAAAGAGCAAGGATAGAGAAGCCGTAGCAAAGATGAAGAAGATGCAAGCTGTCATCAAAGGGAAGAGAGGATTTCAGACGAATGACATCGCGGATAGAGCAACGAAGTTCGTCATGCAGCTACTAGCTGGAAAAATATTGAGAAAATGTAGACCTCTAGAGGTGTCTGCGGGCGCAGCACTGCTTGGCACCGCCGCCGCGGAGGGAGAACAGTTCAACTGGTCTCAATATTTGCTGAATGAGTTCATGGAGGAACTGAATGACATGCAGCTCAATGGAGGAAACTTCCACTACACTTGGCTTATAGTGTTGATTGCTTTTGTTGGATGGAAGGAGCCGAAGGATTATGTGGGCGTAATCACCGATACCAATGAATGCAGGGGGGCTCGTTTTTCAAACCTCTGGGAAAATATGAACTTGCAGAGGCAACACGTGACAACTGAAGTTTTCTACCAGTACTATACCCAGCTGCGCGACACAATCATATCTACCCCAGGATAACAAAGTAGGTAACCAGTAAATATATTCGCATAATTAATTTTTATGCTGACATGCGTAGTATACAAATTTCAGCCAAAGCACAGAAGAGGAAGCCGGATTGGTTCACAGGGAAATATCACATGTATGAAGAGGACATTGACAATATCATGAAGGAATGGCCTGTCGAGTTTCAGGTCGAGATTGTGGATGTCCCAAGTGACTCCGGTGAGGATGAACCGATCCCACGTCCATGTCCGATAACTGAAGAGAATGAGACAGGGAAAAGAAAGGACCCTGAGAGCTCCGCGGAGAAAAAGGGAGCCAGCAAGAAGAAGAAAGCTGATAAAGGCAAGTTAGATACAGTACTCAAGAGCGACGATGATGAAATGATCGGGGTAAATTTCACAGAGCAGATGGAAGATCTGATGACGGACAAGGAGAAAAAGGATAAGGCTATACAGGATAGTCTGCAAAATAATCTGACCGCATTGGACGGAATTACACTGAAAATTGAATAAGTACACAAGAGACTACTCCCGTTGCACGACTCAGAGTTCGAAGGAAATTCCGGAGGAACTTCGCAGCCAACCATACTGCAGTTAAACACAATCGTTCCTGTGAAGTCCCGAATTGTCCATTTGGATCCAATCACTGTAAGGTTTCCCATGCCAGAGCAACTAATGTTAGACACGCAGGATGTCGAGCGGGTGGAGCTTGACTTGGAAAAAATAACACTGCCGACCCTGCACCATTTACACCTGTAGTGTGTAGAAGAAATGCATGAGAGAACCACTGATGCACTGAAGGGGCAGGCTAAGCTGCAAGCAGCCAATTAGCAGTTGGAGGAGGCTAGCTCGCGGTGAGCTATGGAACTGCAGGACGAGTTTGATCGTTTCCAGAGGCTGGAATGTATGATCACTGCGGTCACAGATGGCATAGATGAATTTGATGTACAACTAGGTCCCGCAGACACTGTTGTCAAAATGGGAGAGCTAGTTAGCTCCTTGAAGACAGAAATGGAAAGTATGGAGATTACCCATGAAGCAAAGGTTGCTGCCTTGGAGGCTCAGATAAACCCATAGACCCCACCAAGTGAGCAGCAACTAAGAGCAGAAGCAATGGAGGCCGCAACAAAGACTATTGATGCTGAAGTGGCTAAGTGCCAGAGTCTATTGGATGATGCGTCGATGGAATTCACAACCCCAGAAGAAGATCCAGGATTGCTGCAAGTGAAGAATGCTGTCAAAGAGAAGCAAGCAGCACTAGAGCAGTTGGAGACAGAAGTGAAAGCCCTGCTGCCAAGAGACAAGCTTATCAAGTATCGGGAAATCAATGCACTTAAGAGGGAAGTACAAGCTCTCAGAGAGAAGGAGACTGAAATGGGAGACAAGTCACAACCCTTACTGGAAGATGCCAGCATGATCTCGCAAGATATCGAGGAGAAGTTAAAGGAGCTGCGCGAGAATCAGGAGCAAGTTGAAGGATAGATGGGTGATGAGATCACCCCCGAGATGCTGGACACAGTTAACCAGATCGAGCAAGACACAAAGAAAGTAGTCCAGAAGTTGATTGCTATATACAATGAGTTTGCTGCAAAGCTAGTTGCGCTGCCGGAGGAACAGCTCAGGAAAGCTGAAGCTGCAGGTGGCTCAAGGACGAGCCACATGTGAGTGTTAGGGGCTTGTTGGGCCTGGCCCAAGTGGGGAAATTTTGAACAAAGGAGCTTTGGAACTGCAGAGCTAAGCGCAGTTCGGTTGAGACACTTTTTGTACAGGGTTTTGGGATGTTGCGAAGTTGCACGCAACGTAGTGTCAAAAGAGCTACGAAGATCAATGCTGCGAGGATGCAGTGCTGCAAAGTGTCCAGTCTACGAAGATCCAGCAAGGCAGAGTGCTGGACGGAAGATGGAACATGTTCTGGTTAGACCGTCGGTGGTCTGTTTTTGGTAAAGATGCTCCAGGAGTGCCAAGCGACGGGTAGGAGCAAATCAGGAAGAAAGTGACTGGTCACACACACGAAAGATACCACTACCTGAACCAGTTGCACGAGATCGTTAGAGGAAGAACGAATCGGTGAAAGCGACCTGTTGGCATGCGCACAACAAGAAGGCCAATAGCAACGTGAATCATTTGTGGAAGGCCACCACGATGGAATATTCGCTACCAGGAGCCAGCAGTCCAGTTTTGGGGAAACCGTGACAATTTTGTAAACCTAAGGGTTTTTGCCTACGGATTGTAAAGACATGACCTACGGGCATGATCTATAAATAAGGCATGATTTTGTAAGGGAAGGGTTGGTCATTATTGAATATTGTTATAATATTTAAGACTAAAATCCATTGTAAGGGCTCTGCAGCTGCGTGCGCAGAGACCTATCTGGGAGAGAAGAAAGTCTGCAGCTAAGTGGGCAGGCTAAGAACTGTTTTCCCCTTCTCAAAAGATCAATATAGCAACAGTTCTTGTGGAAGTAGCCCCCATCCGGGGGGTGAACCACGTTAAATATTGTGTAATGTGATTAAGTGTGTTTGTATTTGCTTATCTACTTACATTGAATGCTTGGACCTTCATTTATCAGTGGTGTATTAATGCTTTTGTATGTATTTTCCATAAGAGAAAGATGGGAATAATATGTTAAGTATTGTATGAATGAATGAATGTTGAATGCTCAGTACTTCAAGTTTGCACAAGTATCAGTTCATGGAACAATCACATATGTATGAAAGGATCAGATCGTATAACCCTTTGACGCACGGCCATGGGTGCACAAAGTATTGTATGTTTCGTCTGCTTGTAGTTGTGATAAGCTACTTAGTTTAAGATAGTGGATGATTGGTTAAGAGTGTCAAGTAAAGCTGTCAAATACCTACTAAGTCTAGAAGAGGAAGCATATAACTCCATTGCATTGTCCTACTACTTTTATCTTGACCAAACAGTGCAGTCTTTGGACGTGTGGGCATCGCAACAGTTAGTTGGGAGAAGTGTGGGTCGCGACGTAGCTTATCGTTGCGCACTCCCCAGTTCGCAGCGCAAGTCTGATATTGCACTGTGTAGTAAGTATTTCCGAACAACTCATCACCCCACTGTGGAAACATGATTCCGCAGTGCCCCCATTATCTACACCTCGGGTGAGACATCAGTCTGTTCGCAGGCTATTGCTGAAAGGGCCGGTGAGAAGGGGTTTTGTTGGTTAAAGTGAAACCGTGAAGAACCTGGGTCTATATTGGAAAACCTCTAGATCAGTTACCTACGCCAACAATTTAAAAGAAATGAGAACATATATGGCGCTCCCAATATTCACAAAGAAGGTGTCCCCCTCAGGCCGATAGTAAATTCTATAGGATCCACAACCTATTCACTAGCAAAATTCCTGGCAAATAAGCTTCGTACATTGTCATGCAACACATCCTCATATGTCAAAGACCCAACTTCATTTGTACAATGGATCAAAGATCAAGAAATAACAGGAGAATACCTATTGGTAAGCTTTGACATCACATCACTCTACACTAAGATCCTGGTAGATGAAGCCATTAGTGTGATCGAAAGCATCACGGACCCTGAGAATGCAAGCCTAGTTAAAGTATGTCTGAAGTCAACATATTTCAACTATAAGGGCATTATTTATGAACAAACACAGAACATGGCAACGGGTTCCCCATTATCACCCATATTAGCCAACATATACATGGAGTATTTTGAACAAAGGGCCCTCAAATCACCCTCCTTAACCCCCGAAGTTTGGAAGAGATATATAGATGACATATTCACAAAATGGAGACATGGAAAGGAGAGATTGAGGAATTCTTATCCCATCTAAATAACCTCTCTAAACATATCAAGTTAACCATTGAACAAGAAAAATACAATCAATTACCTTTCCTGGATGTACTCCTCACTAAAAAAGACGGAAGAATTTGGCACCAAGTTTTTAGGAAGAAAACTCACGCTGACAGATACCTTCACGCAAGCTCCCACCACCACCCGAGCCAGAGGATTGGGGTCATTAAAACACTAGCAACTAGGGCATCAAGGATCTCAGACCTTGACCACATAAAACATGAACTAGACCACCTCCAACAAGTCTTCACATCCAATGGATACCACAAATAAGAGATTAAAAAATCCCTTCAACAAGCCCAAAAAGACAACAACCCAAACACCCAAACATTGTCCCCAAATCCTCCCTACCATACATCAAAGGAACAACATACCGAATTGCTAGCATCCTCATAAAACACAACATTCAAGTAGCTTTCACACCACTCACCACCATTAGAAAGATGGTCGACTCTGCAAAAGACGCTCTTGACCCAAATCTACAAAAAGGAGTTTACATGGTGCCATGTTTATGTGAACAAGAGTATATAGGAGAGACAGGAAGATCATTAAAGACAAGACTTAAAGAGCATGCAGTAGACATAAACAAAGAAAGAGCCTCGAGATCAGCTCTAGTAGAACATGCATGCAAAACCTATCATCACATTTGCATCGAAAAGGCACGTATAATCAACAAAGAAGAGCACTATATAAAAAGGAAGGTAAAAGAAGACATAGAGATAGAAAAACACAACAACACCCTAAACCTAGACGATGGGTTAAAACTAAGTGACTCATGGAAACCAGTGATCAAACAAATGAAAAAAACTCGAACATCATAAAGAGACAAAACTATCAACATTATAACATTATAACATTGAATCATTCACATATGTTAGCCTAATTATTAAAAAATGCTATATCTTTAACACACAATTAAGATCAGTGATAAACAAAATTGATCTTCAAAATAATCAAATTTACAATTATTAATAATAATAATAATAATACTTTTATATCCTTATAATATTTAAGATCACAATTTAAAGTGCATCACTATTCTAAAATCAAAACCCTAAATTATTCACACTAATAATCCTCATTATCTTTAAACATAATTAAACTAATTAAACCACAACCTTAACATAATTAAACTATATCTTTAAACATAATCAAACTACATTATTATTTTTTTCTTCTTCTTTTAAAATTTTATATCCTTAAATTAATAAAAAATATTGTTATAAATTTATAATTTAACTAATTAAACTAAATATTCATTATAATTAAAACTACTTTATTAAAATCCATCCTCATTCTAAAAATTCGATATCCCCAATTTAATCAAAATTTTATACCCCTAATTCAATCAAAAGATTTTTAATAATGAAGATTACATTTTAAATTTCATCAAATTTTCAATTAAAATAAATGTTCACATCATAATTTTTTATTATTATTATAAAATATTCAAACTTAATTATGTTAACATTATTATTAGAATTGATCACTACTCCAATCAAAACCTAACCTAGCTGACCCTCTCACAAACCAAGCATCGTACATCCCCTATACCTATAACTACTCTCTCACACCTATTCTCAGAATGGTACTAAGCTCACCCTTGATGATGGACTCACTTGGAAGTCTGAAACGTTGGGTTTAATAAACCATAAACAGGTCTCTTCCAACCTATTGAATGTTGAATTTTCTGAATTTACTTCAATATGATCTAGGATCTTAACTGAGAGAACAACATGTACAACATATCTACAGCATATCAATCATGGAGACAATAATGCAAGCACACAAGAGACACAAAGATTTACTTGGGGAAAACCATAAAGGTGAAAAACCCCAATAACTTCCTCAGAGATAGATAGAGCAATGATACAACCAACCAAGAGAGATAGCCATAACCTAGCAGCAGATCCTCCTCCTCCATAAGTGCCCCACTCCTCCTTGAGTGCATGTGTGAGAAGTGAGTGAGTAAATAGAGTGCCTCCCGCACTCTATTTATACTTGACTTGACTTGCCTTTTTACCTAACTCATGTAGGCTCGAACTTAACCACATAATATAATGCTGACTGGGCCGACCCCCAATAGGGTGGTCCAATAACCCTTTGACCCACATGGCCGACCCCCAATAGGGTGGTCTAATAACCCTTTGACCCACATGACTTATATAGGGATGACCCCAAACAAGGTGGTTTAATAACCCATCAAGTATAAGTTACAACACTTCCGTATAGAGGAATAATAACATCTCTATAGGAATACAATATACATATACGTGAAATACATTCCGAAGTTACATATACATCAACACTCCCTCTTAACTAGGAAGGTATTCCTCAGCACAGTTCTTCTAGCACAAGTCATCTTCTCTGGATCATCGTCACTGGATAATCGTCATCGAGTCATCATCATCGTCACTGCTGCTGCTATCTCAATCAATCTCTGAATCTACTCGTCATAGGAAGTTCTACAGAGCTAGTCCTTTTTCATACTGGATGTAGGCCCACCACCTGCAGGTCTTCATCATCACTGGCCATACTGTGGAATCCTCAGGACTTATTACGTGCGTCACAAAACCTCGAAAGAGCATCCCAGGATGTTACGGGTACACAACTCCAACCTGAAGGATCTCCCAGGGCACAAATTACATGTGGTCACCACAAAACCTAGCAAGAGCATCTCAGGATGTTACGGGTACACAACTCCGACCTGAAATCTCCCAGGTCACAAATTACATGTGGTCATGGCAAAACCTGGCTGAAGCATCTGAGGCCTTTTTCATCCTGTCCAGATCTCCTAGGAGCAAATTACATGCCATAGGACAAAACCTCGCAAGAGCATCTTCCAGGTAGCCCAGGGCACCGAATTACATGCCATAGGCAAAACCTCGAAAGACTATCTGCAGATCTCCCAGGGCACCGAATTACATGTCCTCCCAGAGCAAAACCTCGAAAGAGCATTTGCCAGATGTCCCAGGGCACCGAATTACATGCCATAGGCAAAACCTCGAAAGACCATCTGCAAATCTCCCAGGGCACCGGATTACATGCTCATCTGCACAACCTGATCCACGGCCATAGAGTATCAACCTGATACTCACCATACATCATCCTGATGTATCCATGATCATCCCGATCATCATCACTGCAACGTCCTGCTGCATGTCATCTGGAGCAACATCCTGAAGCTCGTCATCTATGATCATCCTGATCATACAATGCATCCATCTGATGCACACCAAGTATCCACCTGATACATACATAGATACATGATCCACACAATGTATCCATCAGCATACATGATCTACCTGATCATACAAAGATACATGATCCACACAATGTATCCATCAACATACATGATCTACCTGATCATACAAAGATACATGATCCACACAATGTATCCATCAACATACATGATCTACCTGATCATAAAAAGATACATGATCCACACAATGTATCCATCAACATACATGATCTACCTGATCATACAAAGATACATGATCCACACAATGTATCCATCAACATACATGATCTACCTGATCATACAAAGATACATGATCCACACAATGTATCTATCAGCATCCAACATGATGCGTATACAAAATACATACACATGATCCAACCGATCATATCCAAGCAGAAACCAGAACATCATCCTGATGCTCATCATCCAGCGCTTACATCCATAGCCATGTGAAGGATCCCCCTTCCAACATGCTTGGAACGGCTTCAGCAAATGTGTCCATCACTTCTTCCTCTAAGTATCCTCGATCTGAAGCATGCCAAGCCTCTCTCTGAAGTACTCGAACTTCACCCTGGCTAGTGGCTTCGTCAGCACATCTGCAATCTGCTCGTCTGTCGCAACATACAGGAGCTTCACAGCTCCTCTCTACACCATATCCCTGATATAGTGATATTTGATCTCTATGTGTTTCGACCTGTCATGAAACACTGGGTTCTCGGACAGCTTCACACAACTCTGGTTATCATAGAAGATACCAGTAGCATCCAACGAGAGATCAAATAACTCAGATAGTAGCTTCCGTAGCCATACTGCCTCACAACTAGCTGAACAGGTTGCAACATACTCTGCCTCAGCTGTACTCAGTGCTACGCAGGACTGCTTCCTGCTAAACTAAGAGATCACACCTGATCCCATACTGAAGCAGCACCCAGATGTGCTCTTCCTATCTGCAACACTGCCAGCCCAATCTGAATCAACATAACCCTGCAGGTTAAAATTTTGATTCGCTTCATACTTGAGCCCATAATCCACTGTACCCTTCAGGTACCTCAGAACATGCTTTACAGCAACCAGGTGAACACTCCTCGGATCCGTCAGAAACTGGCTCAATGTGTTCACAGCAAAGCAAATATCTGGTCTCGTGTTCATCAGGTACATCAAGGAGCCAATCATCTGACAATACATAGAGACATCAACCGGCTCAGATGAAGCATCACATAGAAGCTTCAGATTCGATACCATATGTGTGGCCATGGCCTTGCAATCCATCATCCCGAACCTCTTCAGGATCTCTACTGCATACTTCCCTTGTCCAAGGAATATTCCATCTGCACTCTGCCACACCTCCATGCCAAAAAAACAAATAGTGCATCATCCCCAAGTTCTTCATCTCGAACTCGGTAGTAAGCTTCCGCTGCGTGTCGGCAATCAATCTATCTTCACCATACCAAGTTCTGCACATATATGATTTCCTATCATGTGTCTCAGAACCAAGTGGCTGCTCCACATACACTTCTTCTTCAACTACACCATTCAAGGAAGTTGTCTTGAATCCATCTGGTGTATCTTCTATTTCATCACTTTTATATTTCTCTATGCTGCCATCTGCAACATGCTTGATCTGATAGTTCCATTTGGAAGTAACAACAGACTTCCCTTCAGCTCTTGGGACCGCATCCCAAACATTGTTCTTCATGATCGACAGATCATGGCATTCTTCCCATATCCTGGGAACTTCAATATCTTCAATAGATAATTTTTGTTGCTGAACAAATGTTGTAGTTCTTCTTTTGTAGGTGATGGCATATGATCTTTCCTACACAACAAGTTAAATTGCATGATTAGAAAACATCTCATAGTTTTCAGAACAAATTCTTACACATAAATAAATATGTCATACAGTGATGCAATTATCTTAGCCAATGCTTCAATACAACATTTATCCATATCCCGTAACTTTCTAGATTCCTTCCAATCTCTACCAGAACATTGTTAAGAGTGTGCACAACTCCCAACATGTCAGCAAAGAGGTTTCATTCTAGATAAGTAGCAATGGAATGTTGTACAGTGCCATAGGCCACTTGCCCATGTATATTAGAAGTATACTGTTCATCAATGCAACTATTCTAATATGCACAATACATATCCTAAGTCTAGGAACATGAGCATATACATCATTGAACAATTTTATTTAAACAAACACATATGCAAGAAATGATAATTAAAATACTTATCTTTGTTTGTTCGTTGGGTGGACTCCCTCTGAGTCTTTGCTTCCTTACAGGAGCTGCTGGAGTCCTAATCTGAAGTAGCTTCTTCTACACCTTTCTGATGTGGAATGTAGAGAGATGGACAACTCCCTCTGAATATCTGCATCCTTGCAGAAACTACTGAAGTGTACTCCTTTTCTTTCTTGCAGGAACAACTGGAGTGTGCTCCTTTGCTTTCTTGCAGGAGCAACTGGAGTGTGCTCCCTCTTGATCTTTGCTTCCTGAATTACCTGTTCCTGAACTCATATTCATCCTTGGTCCCTATGCATGCTTATTAGTATCATGATTGAGTTATCCTTGTGATATCATATAAAATCATACATTCATTAGTATACTATTAAAACACAATAATCTCAAGCATGTATAATCATGATCATTTCAAACAGAAAATAATAAGCATTAGCATTCGAGGTTTATGTAGTATTCTTATGGTTAGTCAAATCATAAGAAGCATAACATGTCTAAACCTATAATTACTCAAACCTATGACTCTTCAGGTTAGTTGAATCATCAAACAAGATAAGAGATATAATATGCATAAAACCTGTGATTATTCAAACCTATACCTTCATGATTCTTCTGGTTAGTCATATCATCAATTATGGTAAGAAACATAATATGCATACAACCATGATTATTCAAACCTATGACTTTTCAGGAATAATCATTATCAACAACAATATAAGATACTAACACAAGGTAGGATTCTAGCTTGATATAGGAAAAACATACCTGGATTAGCATGCTAGCTAGTTATGTCTAATATACCCGCATAATGTCTTCTTGTTCTTCTTCAATGACTTGTGCTAGTAACCTGTATATCTCATAGGTTAACCATTATAAAACCAAGTTATACATACCTCGTAAATGGATCTTCTATGAGATCCATGACAATGGATGAATCTTTGTCCTCATGTTATTGTTAAAATTCAATATGCTAAGACAGAAAATAGCAGAATTACATTCTATTTCACAATAATAGCATATATAGGATCACTGAAGAAACAACAAGCATAGCATAAACACAAGAGACACGGATTTATCGTGGGAAACCCTCATGGGGTAGAAAACCCAGCAAAGCTTTCCTCAATAAGATGATAAACCAAAATACAAGATGTGCTCCCTCCTTCTAATCCTTCTTAGCAAATCTCCCAGACAAGTGCTCCTCTTTTCAAGTGTGTAAGTGTGTCAAATGAGGAACACACCTCCTCTATTTATACACTACTCTGACATATATTTTACACAAGTACATGTAGGCTCGTATTTAACCATTAGGTTAAATACCCTATTATAACTGACTGGGCCAACCCCCACATGGTGGGTCTAATAACCCTAGTTGCCACAACTCCTCGGAGGAATAAACATCTCCGGATAAATAATAGAATCACCTCGGAGGGATGGAACATCTCCGGAATAAATAATGTACAAATATAATATTCTTAGAAGTTACAATATTCAACAGTTATCATGACCATATGTTCTTGGACCAGAAGATGATTTGTCTTTCTTGGTGTACCTTTCATGTTAGTAGACAACATAAACCTCATACAACACCATAATGCATTAGTACAATCATAAGTGTCAACACCCTAACCAATGAATATATTCTATCATGCATTCATAATTTTGTTAAGGTGATACGACAAATCTAAAATCAAAATTGTACTAACCGTAATAACATGAAGACAAACATATCATAAACTTAATCATGGACAAATATCGAAACATACCTCGATGAGTCATACCTGTCGAGATCGCTTGTAATCTTCTTATGTAAGGCCTTAGCCTCATCTCCCTCTGAAACAGGAACTTCTTCACTCATGCAGATGATCAATCCATCTTCTTCTAGGATTAACCCAATCCACTTGAATTTGCAAGAACTGGACCTGGAGCTGGATATGGGTTTGTCAGAGAAACCCCAAAAATTCAAACTTTGAATTTCAAACTTCCGAAAGGATAGAAATATGCGCCTTGATGAGCTGATCAAATTGGTATATTCAGAGTTTGAAAACTGCAAAGTTTCACTCCTCAATTTTGCCTTTGAAACTTCCAGATTCACTGGACGTGACCCTGAACTGGGGTTTGATGAAGCCCACTCTTTTTCCCCATCAAAACGTTTGATCCAAAGCTCTAAGCTTCTATTTTTCTGAGGAGCTTCCAGCCGTGGTCACAGATTGCAAAAATTCCCATTTTTACAGAAGCCCTAATTTTCCACTTTTCTGATCAAAGTCCCGAACTAGGGTTTGATCAAGCCCGGCCTTTTTCCCAACCAAAAATTCTGATCTTGGTCTCTAAATTTCTATTTTGATGAGTAGCATTCAGCCGTGGTCTCCGATTACAAAAATTCCAACTTTCTCCAAAGCCCTAAATTCCGGAAGCCATGAATGAAGGTACTCAAAAATAATTCAGTTTTGACAGAAATATGTACCTGATTGTTTTTGGTGTACCTCCAAACTTTTTGATCCACAGGGTCTGAAAAAGTTTTCTGAGATATCCTGACCTGTTATCTTTCCATCCTGATAGTTTTGACCTCAATTGGATTCTCTGAGAGAGAGTTATGTCAAATGTCGCAACGTGACCTGTTTGGGATAAAAAAAGAAGAGCAAACTTGTACAGCGTGCCACGTGTCACTGTTTGAACTTCGGCCTATGAAAACATTTCCTAAGATAGCTCAGCCTGTTATCTTTCCATCCTGATAGGTCTGACCTCAATTGGACTCTCTGAGAGAGAGTTATGACAAATGTCGCAACATGACCTGTTTATGGTATAATACAGGAGAGCGAACTTATACGGAGTGCCACGTGTCACTGGTTCAACTTCAGCCTCTAAAAAAGTTTTCTGAGATAGTACAGACTGTGTACTACCTATCACTTTTTACGAAATTTCATTTGGAGCTTCCTAGCCCAAGATATGACCTTTTTCCCAAGGTCACCTGATTTTGACTCAGATCTGGAAGAGGCAGAAACCCTATATTGTACAGATCATAAATCACAAAGTACAACGAATTAGAGGTTGTCCTTTGGATACAAGGTACCTGGAGATTTAATCTTCGTCCTGTAACAATTTCAGGTCCGCAAACTTCACCAAAACGGATTTATAGTGAAAGTGCTACGATGACTGGTTTTTTCTATATCAAGCCCTAGCATCGTAAGTGCAACAAGTGTCATACATGCCATATCATGCCTTCTTTCAGGCTAGCTCTGATACCATGTTGAATTTTCTGAATTTACTTCAATATGATCTAGGATCTTAACTGAGAGAACAACATGTATAGCATATCTACAGCATATCAATCATGGAGACAATAATGCAAGCACACAAGAGACACACAGATTTACTTGGGGAAAACCATAAAGGTGAAAAACCCCAATAACTTCCTCAGAGATAGATAGAGCAATGATACAACCAACCAAGAGAGATAGCCATAACCTAGCAGCAGATCCTCCTCCTCCATAAGTGCGCCACTCCTCCTTGAGTGCATGTGTGAGAAGTGAGTGAGTAAATAGAGTGCCTCCCGCACTCTATTTATACTTGACTTGACTTGCCTTTTTACCTAACTCATGTAGGCTCGAACTTAACCACATAACATAATGCTGACTGGGCCGACCCCCAATAGGGTGGTCTAATAACCCTTTGACCCACATGGCCGACCCCCAATAGGGTGGTCTAATAACCCTTTGACCCACATGACTTATATAGGGCTGACCCCAAACAAGGTGGTCTAATAACCCATCAAGTATAAGTTACGACACTTCCGTATAGAGGAATAATAACATATCTATAGGAATACAATATACATATACGTGAAATACATTCTGAACTTTGTGATCCTCAGGGTCTGAAAATTTTTCTTGAGATAGCCCGACCTATCATCTTTCCATCCCAACAGGTCTGACCTCAATTGGATTCTCTGAGAGAGAGTTATGCCAAGTGTCGCAACGTGACCTGTTTATGGGATAAAACAAGAGAGCGAACTTGTACGGTGTGCCACGTGTCACTAATTCAATTTCAGCCTCTAAAAAAATTTCTTGGGATATTACAGTCTGTGTACTACCTATCAATTTTTACAAAATTTCATTTGGAACTTCATAGTCCAAGTTATGACCTTTTTTCTAAGGTCACCTGTTTATGACTGAGATCTGGAAGAGGAAAAAACCCTATATTGTACAGATCATAAATCACAAAGTACAACGAATTAGAAGTTTTTCTTTGTACACAAGGTACATGGGGATCTTATCTTCGACCTGTAAAATTTTCATATCCAAAAACTTTTCCAAAATGGATTTATAGCGAAAGTTCTACGATGACTAGTTTTTGCTATATCAATCCCTAGCATTGTAAGTGCAACAAGTGTCATACATGCCATATCATGCCTTCTTTCAGGATAGCTCTAATACCATGTTAAATTTTTAGAATTT
Organism: Larix kaempferi; assembly: GCA_027924585.1. Classification (NCBI taxonomy): domain Eukaryota; kingdom Viridiplantae; phylum Streptophyta; class Pinopsida; order Pinales; family Pinaceae; genus Larix; species Larix kaempferi. The sequence continues at coordinate 6,500,482 of BSBM01000125.1, read as the reverse complement.
ACTTCAATCTGATATAGGATCTTAACTTAGAGAACAACATGTACAGCAAATCTACAGCATATCAATCATGCACACAATAATGCAAGCACACAAGAGACACAAAGTTTACTTGGGGAAAACCATAAAGGTGAAAAACCCCAATAACTTCCTCAAAGATAGATAGAGAAATGATACAACCAGAATACAAGAGATAGTTTTCTCCTAGCAGCAGAGCCTCCTCCTCATAAGTGTGCCACTTTCCAAATGAGAGAAGTGTGTGAATGAATTGATCAAATAGAGATCTCCCGATCTCTATTTATACTTGTTCTATCCTTCCCAATAAACTAATGGGGCCTACATGTCTAGATTAACCCATGGTTAACTTAATCTAGGACGACCCCACACTTGGTGGTCTAATAACCCTTTTACCCACATGACTCATGTAGGGCTGACCCCATCAAGGTGGTCTAATAACCCATCAGCAAGTTAACACACTTGCGACACTTGTCAATAGAAATGATGACACTTCCTTATAGAGGAATAACACATCTCTATAAGGGTACAATTAATATATATATGAAATACATTCCGAAGTTACATATACATCAACATGAGGGGACATGACATAACCACCAAAACCCTTAATTCATGTAAGTCCTAATCACTAAGTCTCAACTATCCTTATTATTAATGTACATAAGATATCCATTATAACCACCAAACCTTATGATATCTTACCAATATAATCATTATCCCTTATAATCATTAACCACTATGACTGTTAAACAATAAAAATATTAATCCTTAACTATTATATCCATCAAATAAAAACCCAAATAAACCCCAACCCCTATAACCCCTAACCCTTATAACCTCAAATCCTCATCAACCCTAAACTCTATCATCAAACACCCAACCCTTAAAACCTATAACCGATAGCCAATATAAACCTAATGACTAATAGATATCATTCCTAAGCCCTATAACACTTATCCATTGTCCAATCTTACCCTTATCTCCTAATAAATCACGCTTAACACTTATAACCATTAACCACTATAACATATATCTCCTATAACAACTAGAGAAGAAGTGCTATAATTTATATATAATGTCCTATAGCCCATTTTGAATCAAATAAAAAATACATAACTCATAACCATATCACCTCTAACCCTTCATACATGTCCCACTTCCACTACGATGTATCTCTTTTTGATTATAACCCTTAAAACCTAAAGTTTGTAGCCTCCTAAGTCATACTAGTAATAATTATAACCCTTAAACCCTAAAGTTTGTATCCCCCTAACCCTTACTAGTAACACTAGTACATATGGCTCAAAAGTTCCACGGAATATTCCCACGAATAAGTTAAAATAAATATTCGTGGATAAACAGATAAATTTTTTGAAAGAAAATATTATGGCCCCCGATAATCGTCGCTATAGCGACAAAAGTAACATTTTGTCGCTATAACGACGAATATGAGTGCATCGCTATTGCGACGATAATCGTAACACGTGCAACGTCAACGATTATCATAGTAATGGTCATTGACATTTTGTTATTTTTGAAATTTGATCGTTGTGCATTTTCGTCGGAACTACAACGCTCATTGATCTATAAATACATGATCTTAAGACATATTTCCACAAATTATTTGCTATAGTTGCAACAATTTTTCTATTGATTGTTCATTATGTGATTTCAGGAGTCCAGTACTGGTTTAACACATCGAATTTTTGATCTCCTTCGGTTTCTAGGTTAGTATTTTTAAATTCTTTGTCTTTTTTAATGTGCAGGGTCATACATAAAGTGATTCGACTATTCATTTTCTCCTCAATACTAATGCTTATATAGATTTGTCGCTTAGAATTTGATAGATACATGATCTATTTTTAAAGACCATATATTTGAAGGGACATTTACTAATAAGATTTTTCACTTTTGATGTCACGTCCTTTAATTTTCTGTCTCCTTTAATATATATATACTCTATTCAATTTACTTATATATTGATTGAGTTTTTATTATTCTTATAGGCTATTAGAATGTCAAATAAATATACTTGGCAAGAAAATAATAAGAGGTATGCTAAGTTTAAGGAAGCATTGGAGGTGAAGGGTGATGGGAAGTGTTATTTCCCTTGCAATGATTGCAAAGGTTTGCAAACGAGAAGAATTTTAAGAACAACAACTTAAGAACATTGTAAGGAGAAGGGGCATGCTGAAGGGGGGTATGAATATCATCCCTTGTTAAGACGTTATTCATTACATAATGTACTTCTTGTAATAGTACTGATCATGTATTCACAAAATGTTTTATCATTTTAAATATATATGTTGTATATTATACATTAATGTTATTACATTGTTTGTAAATATAAAGACAATGCCCCCTACATGTCGACCGCCAGAGAGCTATTTGCCACATAATAGTAGAAATACTACTTTACAAGGTGAGGAACATGGAGATCAAAATATTGAAGATCGATTTGTTAATGATCCTAAGGATGAAGATGACATTATTGATACAAATGCCAAAGATGATATAAATAGATTAATCCAAGACACATTTGCTCCATTGGATGAGGAAAACCTCCATGATATTCATGATGTTCCTCTACTCGAGAAGTCCCAAGAACCTCTTTATGAAGGTTCAATAACAAATATTCTATCTACTATATTGTTGTTGGTGAACTTGAAGGTTTTGAATGGTTGATCAAACACTTGTTTCACACAGCTCCTAAGGTATGTAAAGTTGACTATTTTCCTCTATTTTTAGTGTTAACTAATTCGTAAATTAGGAATATGCAATATTTATGACTCATATTGTTTACATTGCATTTTTTTTGTCAATGTTGCATATTGTTGTGTGAATTTCTATTACCACCATCAAAGAATTTACCATGCACATGTCGAGAGGTATTCTTGATTATGAAAGAAATTGGAATGGAGTATCAAGCTATTGATGCATGTCCTAATGATCATATTATATATTATGGACAGTATGAATCAGAAAAGAAAAAAAAAAAACCCACAATGTGAAATTAGTAGATATCGAACTAATCAAGTAACAAAAAAGGTGCCTCACAAAGTTCTTCATTATATTCCCATAATTCCACGTTTCCAACAACTATTCAGGTGCCAAAGTATAGCACAGTTTATGGATTACCATGCAAAGAACAAAAGTGAAGATGGTATTCTTCGAATGCCTGCAGATGGTTTTGCATTGAATAACATTGAAGAAAAATGTCCAATTTTTAAAGATGAACCTCGTAATGTTAGACTTTCAATGACAACTGATGGTTTCAATCCATTTGGTGAGGTTCGTTCTACTTACTCAGTGTGGCCTGTTTTCATCATAAACAATAACCTTCCTCCTTGGATGACGATAAAGAAAGAGAACACAATGTTGGAAATGATTGTTCTAGGTATGTTTTTGAAAGTAATTATATTATTTCATTAATTTCTTTGTTTAATTGCTGCATGAGAACACCTTTTATATATTGGGACACATAACTAAATAGCAATATTGTATGTTGAATGATCAATTAGGTAAGTACCAAGTTAAAGATATGAATGTATATGTTGAGCCTCTTATCGATGAGCTATTGAAGTTATGGGTTGGAATCACTATGTATGACATATCCAGACCAATAGGGCATAAACAATTTTAGTTCCATGGAATACTTGCATGGAAAATTCATGACGCTCTTGGGTTAACACATTTTTGTGGTATGTAACTTTCTATTGCACATTGTTAAAATTATATGCTTTTAAGGTAAATATCATGCATTTTTTTTTAAATTAATAATCTTTTGATGCTATAACATTAATACATATATCTTGCAGGTCTTCAAACAAAGGGAAAATTTGCATGTCCAGTATGTGGTCCTAGGATAAAATCTCGTCGTTCAAGAATTTTAGCAAAGGAGGTGTTTGATGAGTACATGCACTTCCTCCCTAAGAACCATAGGTATCGAACTACCGAGAAAACAAAATTCAATGGTAAAGAAGAGAATGGAAAGAAACCATCAAGAATGACACCTCACCTATGGAAGTTGGAATATAATAGAAATCGTTGAGGTATGCAAATTGTATATGTAGCATATATAAACATATAATATTATGATTTTTATATTTTTACTAATTTTTCTCTACCATGGGTGTCATGAATTATTGTTAATGTGTTTTAGTTTATGTTTAATGAATGTATTTTAAGGCATGAATGGGCTTCCACGAGGAATGAAGAGTTATCCCATGTAATTCAGTAGGTTTCCTTACTACGAGCACCTACAAATAGCTCATTTGTTCGATACAATGCGTATCGGGAAGAATGTAACAGAAATGATATGGCGGATATTAGATGGAAGGTATGACAAAGATAAAATTGAAAAAAATTGTAATGACATTGCAGAAGCCAATCACACATTGCAAAGTGTAATTATTTCCAATGCCAGAGATGGAGACCAAAATATTAGTCTTCCATGGTTATTGATAGAGAAACAAAGCGATGCTATAAAAGAGGTCATTTAGAAAATAAGGTTTTCGACGGGGGTTTTCGTCGAACATACAAAATATCTTAACGAAAAAAGGTGATTTTGGCGGTGTTAAAACTCATGACTGGCATACATTCATTAACGTAATTATTTACGTATATAATTTCCATTTAGTACATATTTTTAGTAATTGTTCTCTCCTATTTGGAAACATTAAATAATGATTTTCTTTTTTCTACAATACGTTCTACCTCTATCTCTCCCAAATAGCTTTGACGACAACATAAAAGAAGTTATATATGATCTTGGTAAATATGTGAGGTAAGTAAAATTTATATGCATGAAAATGTTTGTTCTCTTTGTTGCTTAACGTTTTGACATATTGTGTTTTACAGCTTTGAACTTTATTATATATGCCTCAATCTTGTTGATCACTGTTATTTTATTGCATCTTTTGTAGGTGGATTTTATCTAAAGAAATCCATAAAGAAGATATTAGGTATTGGAAGCGAGAAATTCCTCGTCTAATGTCTGAAATGCAGAAGTATTTACCTCCAGCATTTTTCAATGCACAAGAACACTATCTCATACACCAAGTTGAGGAGATTGAATTGTGTGGACTTGTAAACTCAAGGTCAATGTGGATGGTGTAAAGGCATTTGACACTAAGTTTTTTTGACCCAAAATTTCACGGCTAAGAAGTCGAATTTGCTACAGCCTATGGTCGACTATCCGACAATTCCAGTCTTTTTTTTATCGTCGGTGGGATATCGGCTAAAATTTGACATAGTTCAAGACGTCGAATATTCGACTACCATACCTCGTCGGTTAACCAACTTCCTCCAGCTTCACAGGAAGTCGGATAAGCGATAGCGTTAACTTGCAATATTTTTCGGATGCCATCCTTTCCCTGTCGATTATACGTCGGCAAAGTCGTCGGTTAAGCGACGTGTTTGCCATAAAAAAAATGGTTCTGACGTTCTGAGTCGTCGGAAGTATAGCACAAGCGTAGGATATCACCATGCAGTCGTCGGATAGGTCGTCGGTTAAGCGACGTGGACAACATAGAAGAAAAATGGATCCGACATTCCGAGCCGCCAGAAGTATTGCAACACCGTCGGATATTACCCTACGGTCGTCGTTATTAGGTCGTCGGTTAACCGACTACCCAATACATTTAAAAAATAAAAATTTTTGAAATAAAAATTTTCATCGTACAGGAAATCAATATATTCTATCTCTATTGTGGAAATATGTAGAATAATTACATATATATATAATTGAGAACCCCATTATGCTCTTCCCATTGTATTAGCAGCGGAGTAGCCCAAGGGAATAGATTCGTTGTAATAAAGCCATTGTATTAGAGTCATTGTATTAAGCGGCAGAGTCAATCATTATTCAAGTGGACCTACAGGCTAGTGGGTGCCTATTAAGGTGGCACAAAAGACTGTACTCTAAGTCTCAAGTGCTAGTGTCTATGGAACTTACTTTATGGACTACAGGCTTTCCATGTAGCAGAATAAAAGCACTGGTAAGTTATGTAACATTGTGGCATATTCGTCACAAAGAGATGGTAGTGTGCTTCCATTGTGTCAAGGTACTCTTACCTAACTTCTCTAATTTGGTATACTAAGGACTCTGTATATTCATGTATGAGATAATATTCTTTGAATAAGGCTCATTAGATAGTTAATGGGTAGTTACTTAATGTAAAAGGCTCATTTTTATTAAATAAGAACTAGTAGGTGGTTGGTAGTCATTAATTTTGAGATTGCATGTAGTTAGGGTTTTGGTAGTTATTAAGAAACTATTTATAGCACTAGAAGGATGTATATTGTTTTGTCAAATATTGGTATTGTATTGAAGCTTTTCTCAAAGGAGCTCATCCTCTCCAAGAGGCCCATGAACATTACTCTCTCTTTTTGAATTTATTAATACAAGTGTTATATTTTGCAATTTTAATCTCTTTCTTGCATTTTCTTTTGTTCACTTATATTTATTTGAGGTTAAGCTGGATATTGATTCTAAGGAAATTAAAGAGAAGGTTAAGTATATTGATTCCAGTGCATCATTTACTCAACCTTTGAAGTTATGGAAACTCGAAATTGGTTATGAGGAGCAACTAAAAATCACAACAAGCACCAAGAAATTGTCAAAATTTAAACGACACGCGTGTGGGTTGTAGAAAGCCAGCATCGTAGCCATTCATTGAGCTCCTCTCTGTTTTGAGAATAATTTCATATTCTCTACTGAAAAGGGCCAACCACATGAAGGTGGAAGCTCTTATGGCCCCTCCCCCCCCTCACATCACTCCCAATTCCACATACCCAATGCATGAACTCAAAAAAAACAAATATGTGCAAATTCATCCATATTTTATCATGAACTTTCATCCATTATTCATTCAATAAATGCTAACATTCACTAAACCATTGTTTATGTCGATACACACATTCAATCAATAAAAGATAACATTCAATAAACCATTCATTAATCATTTAGTCAACACATTCATTCAATAAAAGCTGAAATTCAATAAAGGTAACAATTTACTACACTGAATCATTAAAACATTAGAAAATTCATTAAATCATTCATTCATTAATTAGGCCAAAAATCGTGGACGATATATTGTTATCAAAAATATTTAGACGAGATTTGAACCTGTGACCTATGTCTAGTCCCAAGGATACCACCTTCAAGCTTGACCTTATCAATCAATTCCCATCGCCATTTCCTCTCATACGACGTCCCAAAACCATTTCTCTCGAGACCCACTCTTCATTTATTCTGCATGCATTTCACTATGCAATCGTCTCAAATTCCCATTGTGTTTTCCATCAATTAGTTGATCAATTCAGTATGAACCATGTCCGTTGTCCAATGAGTGTTTCCGTGGTCTTCAGTTTCAGCCTGGCAACGGTTGACGATTCATGGTATTACGTCTCCCTTCGACTGCAAATGACAAACTCATAGTTCACTATTAAGTTTTGTCTGACAAAGCTGATGGTCAAAGAAATCTTGATAGTGAACTATGAGTTTGCCATATTGCAACTTAAGGGAAACGTAAATATAGAATGAATCATCACCATTGTCAGTATGGAACTCAAGACCGTGGAAACACTCCTCGGACGATGGGCGTGGATCATACAGAATTGATAAACTAATAGAGGGAAAATGCAACGAGAATTTGAGACGATTGCATAGTGAAATGCATACACAATGAATCAAGGTTGAATGTGGTAGCCCACCATGTCCCATTGTGAAATGCATGCAGAATGAATCGAGCTTGAAGGTGGTCTCCCTTGCCAGCTGCACTTCAAGCTTTAAGGTGGTAGCCTTGGGACTAGACATAGGTCGCAGGTTCGGATCTCCTCAGTTCAATTCGTACCCTATTATTTTTTCGATGCAAACTATATGTTTTCTTTAATTTGCTGTTGACGTTAATTCCCTAGCGTAGGAGGAGCCATTATGGTCAAGTTGCATTCCTAAAAAAAACATGAACATTCACAACAAGCAGCATGTCTCTAATTGTTGTCGGTGTATGCTAGCTTAGTTGCAAATATCATGCTTCAGAAGAAGCCAACCTTGAATGGTAAATATACCAATTTGGAAGGGTTTAATGTGAGGTTAAGGATATTGATTCCAAGGAAATTAAAGAGAAGGTTAAGGATATTGATTCCAGTGCATCATTTACTCAACCTTTGATCTTGTGGAAACTGGAAATTGGTTATGAGGAGCAACCAAAAATCACAACAAGCTCCAAGAAATTGTCAAAATTTAGACAACACACGAGTGGGTTGTAGAAAGCCAGCATCGTAGCCATTCATTGAGCTCCTCTCTGTTTCGAGAATAATTTCATATTATATACTGAACATGGCCAAGGTGGAAGCTCTTATGCCCCCCCCCTCACATCACTCTCAATTCCCCATACCCAATGCATGTACTTGAAAAAAACAAATATGTGCAAATTCATCCATATTTCATCATGAACTTTCATCCATTATTCATTCAATAAATGCTAACATTCACTAAACCATCGTTTCGGTCGATCAACACATTCATTCAATAAAAGATAACATTCAATACACCATTCATTAATCATTCAGTCAACACATTCATTTAATAAAAGTTGAAATTCAATGAAGGTAACAGTTTACTACACTGAATCATTAAAACATTAGAACATTCATTAAACCATTCATTCATTCATTAGACCAAAAATAGTGGACGATATATTGTTATCAAAAATATTTAGACGCTATTTTTCCCGTCCTTCTTTTTATAAATTTTTCTTCTCTTCAGTGGTATATTTTGCGGTAAGGGGTTCGGATTTGCTGCAACGATGTGAAAATGTTACATCGTTATATTTTTCTATTGTAATGACAAGTTTTTCATTTAAAAAAATTCATTACGAAGGTGTTTTTTTACCAGGTGTGACCAAATCATGTTGTTGATGTTCTTGTCCAGTCTCAACCTGTACAGTTTCACCCTCTACATGCTCTGCAGTTGAAATACGGTGAACTACAATTAATGGTGACCATTTTCAATGCTATACATGAAATTGTAGCATATGAATAAATTCATTACCGGGATTTGAATCCTGATCATCGATTTGTTGTTGTCCCTCCTCGACACTAATGGGATCATTACTTTCCTATTAAAAACAGAGTCAATATTTTACATCAAGTATTTGGAACGAAAATATTCCACAAGCGACAAATCTTCATTAAACTATATAGATTCTATATACCTGTGCACTGGATGGATTGGTACCACAAGACTGTGTTTGCCCAAATAAGCTTCTTCTACGTTCAACAACAACTCCAAATCCTTCCTAGAAGCCAAGCTTCATGTCTTCCTCTGTGGGTACTTCATTGAATCGATCGGCCTGCATATTTGCTTATCATCGTTAATTAACATTTTACGGTGCAATAAAACAAAAAATAATTTTCAATTTATTATTTGTATTCATTGTTGGTTTCTCGAAACTTACAAACCATGCCGCCAAATTCGAATAACCACCAGGGTTAAGCTTGTGCTGACCTACTTTTTCTAGTCTTGCCTTTGTGGCCTTTGATGTGTCTGGTAGCCTACGTAAGTGTTGAAATACGTTAGATGTTCCAAGTTCGATATAGAAATCAAGGATAATAAGGTTTAGAATTACATTGCGGAAAGTATTGCATACCTCCCTGTGCCTGCTGTTAGCTTGCTTCTCTTCTTAGAGCCTTCTCCTTTCCATCTTCCACTAGAGCTCTCCACTCCATTGCTGGAATAATTGGTGGGCGCTCATACCTATGGTTTCTTTTGAGGTGTGTCCTATATTGATCTCTGAAAACCTTCACATGTTGACAAGCCTTTCTCAAGACATTGGCATGACTGAAGGTTTTCTCCCTAAACAGACCAACCAACCAATTAGTGAGTTCATATTTGAAATTTTTCAGTTGTTTATCCCACCTTGATCAGATGGTGGGCCCGAAGATCTCCAAGCAAAAGTCATTCATATGTTTATAGAAAACATTGTTTCCTGCACAACGATCATGCCATGATCATAATGGGTTGATAAAAAATGTTTCATCGGTATATTACAATGAAATTATAAACACTAATTAACCTGATCAACTATGATTAATTACCTGGGATCGTCAGTATCTTTATTGGGACGAGATCTTCGTCCACCAAAAATGTTGTCTCCAGTGTTCCCGTGATTTTGACACGGGAAGATCCTGGAAATGTAGCTTGTTCGACATCAAAATTGATAGGGGACTCGGTGTCGACCCCTTCTTATGGAGTATCCGTTGTGTGTTGGTTAGTAGCAGCTGTTGCGCTCACAGCGGGGGTCCGTGGTGTTTCGGAACGTGTTGCTGACTGTTCGGTCGACAACAATGGCGAAGGATTCGAACTACATGGAGTCGTTTGGTCGTGATGCGAAGTCTCTCCACGAGCCTCGCTGGGGCCAACACCAACTTGACCAATATTGTGTGGTCCCTTATAATTCTGTAAATACACACCACATCTTATACGTTCAATACTATCATATAAAAGAGAACATTATAAAGATTTAAACGAATTATTCTATGATTCAAGATTCCTCAACTTACTCGCAAGTTATTAGATTTATGTTCCAACAATGCAATCCTTTCTTTAATTGCGCTTGTATGCGGAACCTGGATTACTAGAGAAAGGATTTCCGCAGTATATCTATTCAACAATTTCTCTGCCATCTTTAGCGGGTTTGCGACTTCACCAATTTTTTTCGCAATCGTGAAGCACCTCTGCCACTTCAGGGTCTAACGGAAAATCTTGCGATGCTGATTCATACTGCGATTCACTAGTGGGCTGCAACAAACATATATAAAGCACTACTGAGTTCTCTACTGATAGATTCAAAATTTTATATTAACGTATATAACACATCTATCATGATAGATTCGTAAAATTACAACATGGTTTACATTATCATAACAAAACCAGTATATCACACGAAAAATACATAACAAAATTAACATTATGCTACATATTATATTGGTACAATTGAAATGAATTATACCTGCGACCTCGAGGATCGCGATCCACTCATTGGATCAATGGTCATAGGTGACTTGCCTCGATCTGCTAATATCTGGGAGCTTCCCCTAATGACACCCTAATAAAAAAACATAGTGAAAGTAACCTAAACGATTCCAAAACTATTCATGAGAAAACACATCAAAAAAATTATTATTCATATTATATTTTTAATATTACAAAGATGTATACCCATTGCGCGGACCCTGGTGTGGTCGACCTTACGGAACCAACCTGCATCAAAAACATAGACTAGAAAATTACGTAAACGAAACCAAAATATTCATTGAAACATTAATATAATGCTAAAACATTTTGACATATTTTAATTGTACAATTCAAATCAGGTCTACCTGTTGCCCTGAGGGTGTTGTCGTCTGATCAACATTCGACGGGTGTATTTCCCGATCAACGTTCTGCATCAAATATAAATTTCATTATATAAAATAAACCAAGTTATTAATAATGGAAAAACAAAGCAAATAAAAACTCTTTTCTCTTATTATATTTGTACTATTAGAAATATGTATACCTGTTTCGTCGAGGAAGAAGTTCTCCTCCAACCATTTGTTGGCAGGGATTTATCCCGATCATTGGCCTGTGAAGTAAATATAGGAAATTTAAACGAAATAAACTAACAAAAAATCCTTATGTTGTTTAATTTATTACTAAAAGGTTGGGTAAAATGTTATATAGTAACCTTGTTTGTATCTACTCAGTTGACAGGGTAATTAATAAGCAACTCGTCCCCTGCAGATATTGTTTTAATAGCAACTACAAAAACACGGTTTCCTTCACGCCCCTCAAATTCGCAGTTTGGTTGCTTAATTGTAGACCCTGGTTGTGTACTGTTTATAAACCCCGCAATATTCCCTGTGGCCTTTGGCCTTCCGTCCATGTACAATGTTCCTCCTTTATTTTGATTTTTGTCTTTCCATTGTAAATAGTTTGTTGACAATCCATAGCTACGCATACTTTTTGTATATCGGAAAAGGCGCATCCAATCATTGTAGTTGTATATGGGTCCAACATACTCCAACAATTCTGTACATGTCCTGTAACTGACCAAGATGCAATCCATGGAAAACAACCCGAAACCATGTATCGACGACGGTGCAATTCGATATCTCCTCTCGTTCACACAAAAATCAGTGTTCAGTGGAGGAATATCCTTCGGTACCCATTGTTTCACTAAATGTTTGTACCTCAAGGGCACCTCTTCGTCGTCTTTTGTCTCATCACCATAGGAACATTCCCCCCCTTGACCGTGAAAAAATTCATTGCGTCTATGGAATCTTCTTTTGGTTTTTTGACATCTAGTTGATACAATTATTCTAGACCTACTGGATGTCTCACTTTCCTCTAGCCTTCCTAAACTCCCCTCGCTCGAGGAAGACAGATCAGACAAATACCAGTTTGGTTCTACCTGCACCATTGGAAAAAAGTTTAGATTCGACCGCAAGGCATAGCGCCTCTTAAAATTTGACGTGTATCGCCTTTTATAATTTTACTTGATCCTCATTCCCTTTGTCAACATGTAGGCATTCAAGTGATGATCGGAAGACGACCAATTTATCTTTCTTAAGAGTAGAAATTCATGCAATATTTATGAGTTGTTTTTTACTATTTGATTTAACGCTACATCACACATGTAACACACATGTAGCACACATGAAACACTACACATACACGTTACAGGATCTCCTCTAATGCTACAAGTCCTGGCTACTTAATGAAAACTATTTACCACATATTTGATTACCTTAGTGTAGACATTTCCTATAATATACTCAGAAGAGTTACTTTTAGAAATGACTGTGCCTCTTAGAGGCTAGTCAACTCTAGGAACCAAGTGACCCTATGATAGGGCTAGTACAAACCAGAGAGAGAGAGATGACTGGGCTATGGTATGGTCAATCAAACAAATTCAGTGACAGTAAAAAGGCTCAGTACAAAGACCAACCAGTAAGGTACAAGTAAAAAAAAAGAATGGGTATAAAGACTCACAACCCTTGGGACTAAGGGGGTGTACACTACCTCAAACGTGGACAAACTACCATAGTTATAACCACAAGACCAAAAACATAAAAGGCGGTCCAAATCAATATATGCAATATCTCCTTGTAACTACCTCATATATGCAATAGCTCCTTGTAACTACCTCTTGTAACAACCATTCATCTCTCTCTCAAATGTACCATTGTTCCATATAACTTGAAAGACCATCATCACAGTAAATGGAAAATTCCACATGGTTGATGTGATCACGTGGTCCTCTAGACTACTCATACGGTCAAGCGTTAGTGGCTCCATGAAGGGGTGTTCAGTCCCTTCAGAAGACCATCTAACTCAACCATCTCGAAGACCTAGGAGAAGAGGACATCACACATCATCAAATAAGTATTTGTAACTACCATGTATGAACTCAAAAACCCTAAAGCAACCGAGCGTGCAGAAGGGGAGCTATGAAAAGACAAGGCTCGTAGGCCAAAAAAACAAGCTCAAAAAACTATACTGGGACCGATGTCACAGTAAGCGAGCTGAAATAAAAGTGGCAATAATGCGAACAAGTAGCACTAAAAAGAAAAAGACCCTCTAAAAAGGTGAAAATGCAAGCAAACTTCTTAACTAGGAGCTGGAGACCTCGACAAATCGTATCCTTCGCAAGGTGATGAAATCCAAGTCGAACAATACGAAGTGAGAGACCGAATTTGAAGGATATCCCTCTACCGAAAGGGATCCTGGATAAAAGAGCCCTAGTAGAAAAGTCACTAAGCTACCTCGTTCATGACACGTCGGAAAAGGTTTTAGGCATTTATGCCTTATCACCCTTGTATCACCAGTATGGTGGCCGAAGAATACAAGGAAGACAATGATCGATGTTTCCTTAGGGCTAAGTGGAGTGCAACATTCCACATAGTCCATCCGGTTCTCGATCTCGCGGCGGTTTAACCCCTGAAACAACAAGAGGCCCCTCCACAAACTGGTGTATGACCGTGTCAGCAAATACTAGAGGATTTTGGTTCCCATAGGACAACAACTATGTCTCAGATGATAATGACAAGGGGGAATTATTTGGATGCCTATCGCCGATGTCCTACCTAACTACCAAATTCTTTTGATTTCCTCAAGTGAGGTTATGGTGTGTTTAGTTAGGGGGTGTAAATTTTAGTGGTTGTATTACTCAATCGGGTGATGGAAGTGAAACTCGTGGTGTGATGACTGACTCAAACCATGCAAATGCATATGAATAAAATAAGCCTTTCCTTTCAATGAATGCTAGCTAAGGTAAGGAGATAGTTCTTTCAAACTATAACTACTCTTTCAAATTAAATGAATGCAACAAGTGTTCAAGTTCATTCATGGGACCTCAAGGAGAGCTTCAGATATACTCAAGTCATGCAAATGAATTCATCACATAAAACAAAGTGATAATAAATATAAGGAATTGTACATATCCATGTTCATAATTCTCTAGGACCACTTATAACATTCTTCAATCATTCTTCACAAAAACACAAGGATATTAGAAACAATAAACTGCATATAAATCTTCATGAGCTTAATAAAAAAACAGTAACCACAACTGGGGAAGCTATACCACAACTTTTTTTTTTATGACTATAAATACAAGAGTATCCTAATCATGAGAAATACATCCTTTACTTTTACATCATGAGAAATACTAATCATTTCCCCTTTAACTTGCATTGAGTACTTTGACATGAATTCCCCCAAGCGACTATATTCTAAGTGTTAAAGCTGCTACAGTACTACCCTAGTCGAAGACTAAAATTGCCACGATCCAAGTCATGATGGTTTGATTGAAGTCTGAAGTATGATGATGCATGCTTACCTTTTATGAATTTACTAATCCTGATGAATGATACAATGAAAGCCAATTTTAAGAAGATGAAGACTTTAAAACAAACCACAATAGCCTGAAATACTTCCTAAACCAGAACAACAAAAATGGGTAAGCAAAATCAAAGTTCCATTTTCCGTCGAGGTGGCTTACAAATTGATTTAAATTTGACCACAATGGCACCAACCGCAATTTTAGGCCTATATAATTCTATTCCTTTTATATATATACGTTTCCAATCCGTCAAATGTTTCGTTACTTTGTACCCTGGGGCCACTTTCTGGAAATTATCATCTTCAAGCAGCCTCGATGGAAAACGAAACTTCGATTTTGCTTATATCATGATGCTAATTGTGTTATAGGATCAATCTCACATGGTTCTACTTCATAATGGGATGGGGCCAATTAATCTTACTTTCAAAATTCATATGGTGGCAATGATTGATACATTCTCATTCCTCACATTCTACACTGCCCAAACTTTTCTAATTGTATGAAAATTGAAGCTTTCAATTTTATCCAAACCATGTAAGGAGAACTTGACCTAATTGCAATTTTTATAATCTACATGGAAGGATATGTCAATTTATAGACAGGGCAATTTTTAGTCGTAGTATAGTTATCAACCTAATCCTTCGCATATCAGGGCAATCTAATTTATAGAGACAGGGCAATTTAAAGAGGATGATTATTTGGTTGACATCCATACCAGATTGATCTTTAATTTGTTGCTGAGTTATTTAACATGCAGACCGTATGAATTGAATCTGGGTGAGACCCAATTCTGCAACAAATTTCAAAAGATAGAAGAGAAAATTGAACTCACCCATATTGTTTTTCCTAGCCCCCAAGTAGGATTTATCTATGAAGAAATGGCTATCAGAGATATATAGAGAAAACCTGATCTTGCACTACTCTATGGAGCCTTGACAGGCCCCATGAAAAAAACTCCAAGTCATATCTGGATTCACTGCTACTTCACTAATAACATAGGGAACCTTCAAAACTACAATGTGGGTGGCCTTAAGTCTTGCTTTTTGCATTCACGGTTTGGTTGGTTAACTTAACATCACTCCAATTCACAACAAATTTTTGTGGCATTCATTTCAAAATCGGAGATGGAGGCTGCTTCCATGCCGAGACTTGAGGAAAGTTCAAAGTATGGTGATTTTAGTTTACAAAAATTATTACTTCGGGACTATTTTGGGACTGAGGTCTTCTCAAGAGAGGCTACAACTTGTTATATGAGTTGAAAATTGGGTTAGGTTAGGGTTTGGAGAAGAAAATTAAAATATTTATACTTTAATGCATAAATAAATTCCTAAATCAATGCTAGAAACAAAATAGTACAGTTGTGACAAGGTAATATAAATTTAAACATAATTTTCATCTCTTTCAACTTTAACACTCCAAAAGGTCCCCGTGTTAAAGTTAAAGTAGACAAGGACAATAAATAACAACAACAATAATAAAGTAATGAACAAGTTAAACAGAACTAACAACTAGCATTAGTAATGCTGGTTTAGACCTTCCTTATAATCAGATATATTTTTCAATAAACCCTTTCTACAATAGCTGACAGCCACCAAGGATCAACAACGTATGCCCCAGCAAGGCCCATAGGCTCAGAGTAGAGGCCAAAGACAATTTGGATAGTCCTGTTCCTATGGATACTGATTCTGAAGATAAGCATAATGACGGGGTTGGAACTAGTGGATTGTCTCTTGAAAATATGAGTAATGAACGCTTTCTAAAATTAAGCATTTCACATGCCATGGTGTTTGTGCATCTGGCAATGGAAAATCCTGAAACTTGTAGAATATTTGTTGAGAAAAAGGGCATTGAATCCCTTATGAGGTTCTTGACTCTTCCAAGAATTTTGCTATCTTCAAAAGGGATGTCTGTAGCTGTGCACATGGTTGCAGTTTGCAAAGCATTCACACAACAACACTCAGTTGCCCTTGCAAGGGTATTTTGTGCTCATCTGAAGGAACATCTCAAGACTACATTAAATGTTTTGGATCATGTTGCAGGGACTAATTTATTAGCTGCAAAATATGGACTGAATAGGAAAGTATTTTGGTGCTTGTTTGTGGTACAATTTTTTGTCTTTCTAGCTGATGATACTAAAGAGAATCGATGGTTGGTAGCATTAACGGCAAAGTTTGGAAATGATAGAAAGGATGTGCTTCTTGATATTGGGATGATACATCAAGAAATACTATGGCAAGTTGCACTTACTGAGGATTCAAAGGCGCTGCTAAAGAAAGATGATGGCAATGTTTCTAGCAGTGTCACAACTGATTTGGATGCGCATTCAAATGAAATTGATGATCACTTGCCAACTACTGTTGGACACTCTGTGGATCTTATTTTGAATCAACATAGGCAATCATCTGTTTGGAATGTTGCGCATTTTAAATATAATAATTTTACCCAATTGCTGCTTCATTCATAAGGGGCCTTTAAAAAGCACGATATAGGTCTATGGGCAACTTATTAAAAGTAGTTATTTCCAATCTAGCCATAGCTTCCTATGGAGGTTTAGATTCAGTCAATACAAATAGGTGTTCCCTCTCCTACCTGCCCCCCTATGAAAAGAGGAATATTGAGTGCAAGTTTCTGCCCGGCCTATTATTATTTGCTGTTAGCTCGGATTGGTGCTTTAATGCAATAATGGAAACCTTAACTTGAGCCTGTGTGAATACAAGTACTCAGTCACAGTGAGAGCTTGGTAACTCTGCTTTATCAAGGTCATTAGTAATAGCCCCCGCCCCCCCCATTCATGATCAAATAAGGGAGTCCATTGCAAGAACCTCAACTTTTTGATCTAATACATTTATTTCATGATATTGGTCACAGTGCTCGGCTTCAACGAAGGTTGAAGATTGATTCCTCTGCCCGAGGACAACAAGCCTATGTTCGTCAACCACAGTATTCTCATTTTGATGAAGGCCCTTCTAGAATCAAAACGCAAGGCAATAAGCAAAAGTCACTACATTCTTTTTGCTATGAGATATTAAGGCCGTCATTTTCAGTTCACTACAAAGAGGTGAGGGTTCACCCATCAAACTAAAAAAAACAGTAGATGCAATAAGATAAAAATACCCCAATGTAGATTGAATTAGCAATGAAAGCCTCTTAGAAAATCGAACTAGCAATAAAACCACAGTGATTTGCTACCAAATTTTTAAATTTGTCAAATCAAAACAATTTAGGGCTTGGTACTCACGGACATGGGAGGCATTTCCGGATCCTCTCATAGTTTATTTGCTTGGACTCCAAACCGCCTCTCCCAATGCTTGCTCGTTAATGGGTCACTCCCAATGCTTGGTCGTTGGGTCACTCCCTCTCCCCTGCCACAATCACAAACCGCCTCTCCCACAATCGAACAGTCCAATCCAAATCGATAGTAGGTCCAAATCGCAAAGGTGCAGCTCCAAATCGAGGGTCATTCCAAATCAAGGTCACTCCAAAATCGCAGGTCACTCCAAATCGAGGTCAGTCGAGGTCACTCCAAATCGCAAATCGCAGGTTTGTCAAATGCATATGGTCGCCGGCTTTTCCATTTGTTCAATATATATGTTATATAATGTTTGTTTTTTGTTTTTTTTAATTTGTTTTTAATTAAATATATATATAACATTATATATAACAATTAAAATTTAATTGTTATATATATATTTAATTAAAAACAAATTAAAAAACCATTGTTATATATTTAATTAAAAACAAATTAACAAATTAAAAAACCATTGTTATGTTCCTCCATTTTGTCCTATGCCAACTTATGGACCTTGAAAGGTGGAAGAGGTTGTTGAAGAGCCACCATAGTTGGGGAAAGGAAATGAAATAAAGTTGGGGATTTTGGATTGAGCATAGGATATAACATAGGCATGACAATAAATATTATTGTCCTCCAACCAAGTAGTAGGGTGGTTCACCTCTAAGTGGGATTTAATTTCCTCTTTAAGACCAGTAATAAGGAATTGCTTAAAAAATAATTAATTAATTTTTATGAAAAAACAAATGAACTTTGATGACTCCTATAATGAATTTCATTAGGTAATAAAATATTACATTAAGGGAAAGTTAGTGCTTCATTTGATCGATCGAACCAACCAATCGGATCTGACCCGCCAAACTTGTTTAGAATTACTTCATAAAAATGAGGCGTAATACTATTGGAAGGGTCGAAAAATGAGAAGTGATTCTTGGTTTCCATTTTGCTAACTAATTGGGTGAGAGAATCAACCATTTTTTGTATGTCCTCTATAGTTTACATGTTATGAGTGTTTATCGTGGGACCATTAGGTCCATCAAACAAATTAGTGATGATTTATCCCAACACAGTCAACGACCTAAGAGGATTTCCTTGTGAGGGTCCATAAGCAATGGTACTGGCGAGTCCACAAAAAAATAAGTTATTTCAGAGTGAAACCATGATGATCAAATTACTCCTTGTTGAGTATCATTACATGGTTTTTAATGCTCCATTAATGGTTGGTGTCAGTCATTTTTTAGTCTAGAAACCCTCCCACACCGTAAATGCATGCATCTAGTCTAACCATGCCAAATTTCAGTCCAAGCCAACACATATTTAAAAAATTTCAACGTTGGCCCCATGTATCACATTATTTAATTTATAGGTATGGTTTCTGATGCTACAATGGTGAGTGTCATTCATTCGAGTCTTGAAACCCTCCCACACCGTCAATGCATGCGTCTAATATCATACTTTTGACTTCAAAAGAATCTGATGAGATCGCTAAATCACTGACGACAAACATCGTTGGTTTTTCTAGGTAATAGTTGCATCGGATATCATATAACGATGATGATCATGATGAGAATGATGAAGATCATGATGATGATGACGATGATGAAGATGACGATGATGAAGATGACAATGATGATGAAGACGATCGATGATGACGATGATGATGACGATGATGATGAAGACGATCGATGATGACGACGATGATGATGACGACGACGATGATGATGACGACGATCGATGATGACGATGAAGACGATCGATGATGACGATGATGATGACGGTGATGATGAAGATATTAATGTTGATGATGAGGAAGATGATGATGATGATGATGGTGAGGATGATGACAATGATGCTGATCACAATGATGATGATGATGATGGTGGCCGTGACGATGACGTCGATAAACATGATGCTACTACTGATGATGATGATGATAATGATGAATATCATGATCAAGAAGAAAAAGATGATGATGATGAAGATGATCACGATGATGACAACGACGATGATGATGACGATGATGTTTGAGTCTTGATAATTGTGCATTTCCTTACTAAGATTCTCTCTATTTCAAGAATAATTTAATATTCTCTACTAAACAGGGCCAACCACATGAAGGTTGAAGCTCTTATGGCCCCTCCCCCCCCTCACATCACTCTCAATTCCCCATAACCCGACAAAAAATATATATGTACACTAGAAACTTTAAATGTGTTTTTTTGACATACTCTAAAACAAGAAATGTTTCTAATTATATCATATAGGAAAATGGAAACTCACTATGAAACAATTAATTTATTATTACTGCATACCTCGTAAACTTCAATGGTTTTCATCATCTTCTTCATCTGGGTCATCATCTGTACTATCATCCGATAATCCAGATTCAACATTGTAAGGATTGGCCATATCATCCTCGTCGTCGATGTCAGTTACGATCAACATGTCATCGTCGATATCATCTTCATGGACATTGTCTGATAGTACATCATCTAATTCAATAATTTCTTCGACATCTTCTTTTGGACCATGATCATCTAACTCATGTTGATCATGATCATCTTCTGTGGCGTCTTCTTCTTCGATAACGTCTTCATTACCTTCATCAACGTTATACTTTACCGGCCTTCCCCTTGGATCGTGTCTCACAGCAAATGACCAACCCGCTCTACCTGGAACCTCAGAGTAAAATACATGTTCACATTGGGTTGGAAGAACATAGGGCTCCGTTCCTGGCTCAAACAACCTTGTATTTACCATGGTAAAACCATTATCATGTTCAATAATTGTTCTATCGGGATCACATTGACTCAATCGACACCTGTAGCATTTGACAACGAACAGAAATACCTTGAAGGAGTTAAAGTCACACTGAATAATGTCTTCTAGATACCCATAGTATCGATTTTCAGATAGTTCTAGATGTCTGTCACTTCTAGAAGAAACATTGGTCACCTCAAAGACTGTAGATATCCCACAATCAGATGTTTTCTTTGTTTCATCCAACTTTTTGATGCGATATCTACATCCATTGCACCACATAGCCTTATGGTGTTTTACCTAGTACAAAAAAGCCATACAGGAAAAGATTACATAATGATCACACCATATTTATGATAAAGTAGTGCATGTTTATTATAATGCCATAAAAGGAAAATAACCAGCGTGACGTACAACGACAATATTTAAAAAAATAAATAAATAGTGTCGTTGATTAATATGCTTACCTTCTTATCTTTTAAACCTCTTGCCAAATCGGATTTCCCTTTGTGTTACATTGGTGTCTCCATTGCGATGTGCAGCTTTAACCAATGAAGCCACACCTTCCCATGATATTCCATGACCAGATTGTTCACATTTTTTGATCCATACCTTCATCCAGTAAAGATTGTTTGCGATGTATAAATGAATCGCATCCCACTCTCGACCAACTGTTTGATGACAATAAAATTAAAATTCAATGAAAATGTATATTAGTCACTTAAAAAAGTATATAATTACAATATAAAATGATGCAAAATACTAAATAAAAAAATAGAATATATATGTATGATATATAAACATAAAAATCACCAGTGAAATGTGTTATATTACCTTTCACCTTCCTTGATCTACCTTTCCCCTTCGGGTACTCCCCTTTGAAATCGTTTTTGGAGTATGGATCACAAATGCGACATAAATTGAGCTTTGACGCCAATATAGGAAGATATTCACTAATGTACAACATGTTTTGGTACACCATATATCCCTCCATCATAGAACCCTCAGCATATGCTCGTTGTCTGACCAAACCCTTCATAAATTTCAAGTGCCTGTCAACCATCCACATGGACCTTGAGTGCGCAGGTCCACACAGTTCAATCTCCTCAACTTGGTGTATGAGGTAGTGTTCCTGTGCATTGACAAATGCTGAAGGTAGATGCTTCTGCATTTTACACATGAGACGAGGAATTTCTCTCCTCCAATACTTTATGTCTTCTTTATGGAATTCTTTAGATGACAACCATCTACAAGTGACATGACAACCGACCAATCAAGATATTAAAGAAAAAATTCATTATATTACGTAACATGAAGTAGAGAATGAAAATCAAATTAAGAATAAGTTCTATGTTGAATTAAACAAACAGTAAGCACATGGAAAAATCACCACTTACCTCATGTATTTCCTGAGACTATATATTATTTGCTTGACATTGTTGTCAAAGTTGTCCGGGATAGAGAGAGGTAGAACATATTGTAACAATAATATACAAATAGTTTCAGTATATCGAAAAAGAGTACTAGAAAAAGAAAAAAATTAATTATTAAATGCATACCATATTATTATTACCTTCATGAAGACATGCCAATCGTGCATTTTCATCCCCACGAAATCACCTTTCTTTGTTATGATATCCTTCATGTTCGCACAAAATCCGGTGGGAAATTTAATTTTTCGAATGACTTCTTTTACAACATTACTTTGCTGGTCCGTTAACATCCATGGAAGTGAGTTTATATTAATTTGCTCTTCGTTGCTATGAAATTGAATGACGCCTTTCATTGCATGGTTGTTATCTTGAATGTCTTTGCAAATTTTGACAATTTTTCTTTGTCACTCCTTCCATCCAATATTCGCCATAATGTTTCAGTCACATTCTTTCCGATATGCATTGTATCAATAGATGAGCAATTTGTAGGTGCTCATAATAGGGAAACCTACTAAATTGTCTAGGATAACTTTTCATTCCTCGTGGAAGCCCATTAATGCCTTCATGATGATCACATGAATGACAATGATGAAATTAAATATTAAATCAATGTCAATTACACTAAACAACACACAATATAATAAAATACAATATGATCATATACAATGATTGATTATATGTACCTTGACGATTTCTATTATATTGCAACTTCCATAGCTGAGGTGTCATTCTCTTTGGTTTTAATGCATTCTCTTGCTTGCCATTAAAAAGATGTTTTTCGGTAGTTCGATACCTGTGATTCTTGGAGAGGAAGTGCCTATACTCATCAAACACCTCCTTTCCTAAGCTTTTTGAACGACGAGATTTGGTCTTAGGACCACAAACTGGACATGCAAATTTCCCCTTTGTCTGAAGACCTAAATAAAAAGATGGAATATCAATATTAATGTCTATTATAATTATATAAAAAATGACTAGATTATTTAGAAAAACATGCATGCGTATTATATTAACTAGTAGTTCGTAAAATTAAATGCAACTAAAGTGGAACTTATAATTACATACCACAAAAATGGGTTAACCCTGGGCATCATGTATTGTCCATATAAGCATTGCATGGAATTGGAATTGCCTTTGTCGTATTGGTCTAGATAAGTCATACATAGTGATGCCATTCCATAACTTCAGTAGCTCGTCAATAAGAGGTTCGATATATACATTCATATCTTTGACTTGGTACTTACCTGATTGATTTGAACATATAAAATAAATATTCTGATTATGAGACGTACCGTTTAGATATATAAACCATATTTCACAATAGAAAAACTTTAAATATATATATAACATTATGAGACAAAAAACGACAAATGAGAATATACCACTGCAATAAAAAAAACTGCAGTGTTCGTACCTGGAATAATCATCGAAAACATTATGTGCTCCCTCTTTATTGTCAACCATGGAGGAATGTTGTTGTTGATAACAAAAATAGGCCACACCAAGTAAACAGATCTCATCTCTGCAAAAGGATTGACACCATCTGCTGCCAAAGAAATCCTAAGATTACGAGGTTCGTCTTTAAAGTGAGGCCATTTTTTCCTCATATCTCTAAATGCAGACCCATATGCAGGCATCCAAATAATGTCGTCTTGACTTCTGTTCCGTGCATGGTAATCCATAAACTGCGCTATGTTTTTGCACTTGAATAGTTGTTGCAAACGGGGAATAATGGGAATATAACGTAGAACCTTGTGAGGCACCTTTTTAGTTACTTGATCTGTGCGATATCTACTGATATGACATTCAGGACATTCTGTTGCAAATTCGTGTTGGTTGTAATAAAGAACATGATCATCGGGGCATGCATGAATTGCTTCATACTGCATTCCAATTTCTTTCATGATGGCAGATAAATCTTGATATGTGCGAGGTAAAATATTTTAAGGTGGTAACAAATATTCACCTATCATGCTACAACAAATTAAAATAAAAATCTAGTTAATATAATATAGAAATAATATTAATGAAACAAATTCCATCCGTAGTAATTTGACTTATATATGAATTAACAATAAAATACATGACAATCATATATATTTTGTGATGGAATATATTACATACCTTAACATTCATGTAACTAATATGTTTGAAAGACCATTCATAACCTTCAAGTTCATTACCAACAATATAGCAGAAATAAGATTTGTCTTGGAGCCTTCATAAAGGGGTTCGTATGCCTTTGCAAGAAGAGGTATATCATGAATATCATCAAAATGTTCATCATTTTCATGATCATGATCATCATCCATTCCAACATTAAATGAATCATGGATCAAAGTATTTGTAACATCATCTTCAACTATGTTATCAGTATGATCACCTTCTTCAATGTGATCATTAACTTGTTCTCCATTATATTTATTCATCCATCCATGTTCCTCCTGTACTTGTTCTGGAAGCACTTGCTGATCCGGATGATATGTCGTAGGATGTCTTTCCTTTATAATTACATGAAACAATCAATAGATAAAAGTTAATATAAGAAATTCAAACGCAAAATGTAAAAATTTATGTGATACATTAAAAATTTAACAATTTTTTACTGTTGGGATGAAAAGAACAATGACCAATTGTACTATTGGTAAAAAATAAGAAATATTATAATAATACATGAATTTACAAAAGCAATCAAAATAAAAACATATATAATACAAACTTACAAATGGATGGTATTCATGTCCCCCCTCAGCGTGCCCATGCTCCCTACAATGTTTTGTGGTTGTTGTGATCAAAATTCTTCTCCTCTTAAAGCCTCTGCATTGATTACATGACAATAGCATTTACCATCACCCCTTCTTTCAACTCCTTTCCACAATCTAGCAAGCAATTGTCGATTTTGTTCGTCTGGATCAGGAATATTCGTAGTTGACATTTTCGTAAAGAGCTTAAATGAAGATTATCAATCTTAGAAAATGAAGCTCCAGAGTACTTTGCTCACTTGAATAACAAAAACAACGAAAAACAGTCCGTCGAACAAAAAAAACATCCACAAACCGTCGCTGGTATGGAAAACATGTCGGAATGGTTTCATATTTATAAATTGAAAAAGTCAAAAAGTCAAACCTACGTCAGATATCCGACAACACTAATCTAGTGTCCGTTGGGAAAAAATCCGTCGGATATCTGACCTCTTTGGGTTCAAAATGAAGTCGGTTATCCGACATCCAAAGCGTCGGATATCCGAATAGGCGTCGGATATTAGTAGAGCCGTCGGTTAGCCAGCCAGCCTCGTCGGATATTCAAAAGTACGTCGGATATCCGACGAGAACCTCTCAAAAAAATTTAAAAAAAAAGAAAAAAAAGTAATTTTCAAAGAAAAATACGACGACACAGTCGATTTTGTCGGAGGTTGTCGGATTTGCTCGTCGGATTTTGGGTTCAAATCTATTAGTGTGAAGTCATTGAAGGCTTTTGTTAGACAAAGAGCACGTCCTGAGGGCTCTATGGTGCAGGGCTATATGGTATATCAATCCATGGTGTACATTAGTCAGTATCTTCCAAATTTAGCAAAAAATATCAATCTGCCTCGCATTTGGCATGTCAAATCCATCAACAAATTTGAAGGGGAGGTCCTGTTGGGGAAAGGTAGAAAGAGGAAAGTGAAAGGTAATTGAATGGTGTAGATTTAATTTATTATACAATTAATTTTTAAATTTCATACATATATATATATATATATAATAATAATAACAATAATCATGTGATTTTTATTATTCCATCAGTATTTTAAGGTAAACTTAATTGCCTTTAATGATTGCTAATTTACAATTCTTAATTGCTATTTTTTCATATAGTTGGTCGCGTGTGGGATGCACTACATTTATACATTGCAAACAATCTTGATTGGATGGAGGAATTGTTGATGTATATGTAACTTCGGAATGTATTTCACATATATATATATATTGTATTCCTATAGAGATGGTATTATTCCTCTATAAGGAAGTGTCGTCATTTATATTGTAAGTGTCGTAACTTATACTTGATGGGTTATTAGACCACCTTGTTTGGGGTCGGCCCTGTATAAGTCATGTGGGTCGAAGGGTTATTAGACCACCCTATTGGGGGTCGTCCATGTGGGTCAAAGGGTTATTAGACCACCCTATTGGGGGTCGGCCCAGTCAGCATTATATTATGTGGTTAAGTTCGAGCCTACATGAGTTAGGTAAAAAGGCAAGTCAAGTCAAGTATAAATAGAGTGCGGGAGGCACTCTATTTACTCACTCACTTCTCACACATGCTCTCAAGGAGGAGAGGCGCACTTATGGAGGAGGAGGATCTGCTGCTAGGTTATGGATATCTCTCTTGGTTGGTTGTATCATTGCTCTATCTATCTCTGAGGAAGTTATTGGGGTTTTTCACCTTTATGGTTTTCCCCAAGTAAATCTTTGTGTCTCTTGTGTGCTTGCATTATTGTCTCCATGATTGATATGCTGTAGATATGTTGTACATGTTGTTCTCTCAGTTAAGATCCTAGATCATATTGAAGTAAATTCAGAAAATTTAACATGGTATCAGAGCTAGCCTGAAAGAAGGCATGATATGGCATGTATGACACTTGTTGCACTTACGATGCTAGGGCTTGATATAGCAAAAACCAGTCATCGTAGCACTTTCGCTATAAATCCGTTTTGGTGAAGTTTTCGGATCTGAAATTGTTACAGGCCGAAGCTAAGATATCCAGGTATCTTTTGTCCAAAGGACAACCTCTAATTCGTTGTACTTTGTGATTTATGATCTGTACAATATAGGGTTTCTGCCTCTTCCAGATCTGAGTCAAAATCAGGTGACCTTGGGAAAAAGGTCATAACTTGGGCTAGGAAGCTCCAAATGAAATTTCGTGAAAAGTGACAGGTAGTACACAGACTGTACTATCTCAGAAAACTTTTTCAGAGGCCGAAGTTGAACCAGTGACACGTGGCACTCCGTACAAGTGAGCTCTACTGTATTATCCCATAAACAGGTCATGTTGCGACATTTGGCATAACTCTCTCTCAGAGAGTCCAATTGAGGTCAGACCTGTCAGGATGGAAAGGTAACAGGCCGATATATCTCAGGAAACTTTTTCAGAGGCCGAAGTTAAAACAGTGACACGTGGCACGCCGTACAAGTTCGCTCTCCTGTTTTATCCCAAAACAGGTCACGTTGCGACATTTGGCATAACTCTCTCTCAGAGAATCCAAATGAGGTCAGACCTATCAGGATGGAAAGCTAACAGGTTAGGCTATCTCAGAAAACTTTTTCAGACCCTGTGGATCAAAAATTTCAGAGTTACACCAGAAACAATCAGGTACATATTTCTGTCAAAACAGAATTATTTTTTGGTACCTTCATTCATGGCTTCCGGAATTTAGGGCTTTGAAGAAAGTTGGAATTTTTGTAATCGGAGACCACGGCTGAATGCTACTCATCAAAATAAAAATTTAGATACCAAGATCAGAATTTTTGGTTGGGAAGAAAGCCGGGTTTGATCAAACCCTAGTTCGGGACTTTGATCAGAAAAGTAAAAAAATTAGGGCTTCTGTAAAAATGGGAATTTTTGAAATCTGTGACCACGGCTGGAAGCTCCTCAGAAAAATAGAAGCTTAGAGCTTTGGATCAAACATTTTGATGGGGCAAAAGAGTGGGCTTCATCAAACCCCAGTTCAGGGTCACGTCCAGTGAATCCGGAAGTTTCAAAGGCAAAATTGAGGAGTGAAACTTTGCAGTTTTCAAATTCTGAATATACCAGTTTGATCAGCTCATCAAGGCGCATATTTCTATCCTTTCGAAAGTTTGAAATTCAAAGTTTGAATTTTTGGGGTTTCTCTGACAAACCCATATCCAGCTCCAGGTCCAGTTCTTGCAAATCAAGTGGATTGGGTTAATCCTAGAAGAAGATGGATTGATCATCTGCATGAGTAAAGAAGCTCCTGTTTCAGAGGGAGATGAGGCTAAGGCCTTACATAAGAAGATTACAAGCGATCTCAACAGGTATGATTCATCGAGGTATGTTTCGATATTTGTCCATGATTAAGTTTATGGTATGTTTGTCTTCATGTTATTACGGTTAGTACAATTTTGATTTTAGATTTGTCGTATCACCTTAACAAAATTATGAATGCATGATAGAAGATATTCATTGGTTAGGGTGTTGACACTTATGATTGTACTAATGCATTATGGTGTTGTATGAGGTTTATGTTGTCTACTAACATGAAAGGTACACCAAGAAAGACAAATCATGTTCTGGTCCAAGAACATATGATCATGATAACATGAGGACAAAGACTCATCCATTGTCATGGATCTCATAGAAGATCCATTTACGAGGTATGTATAACTTGGTTTTGTAATAGTTAACCTATGAGATATACAGGTTACTAGCACAAGTCATTGAAGAAGAACAAGAAGACATCATGTGAGTATGTTAGACATAAATAGCTAGCATGCTAATCCAGGTATGTTTTTCCTATATCAAGATAGAATCCTACCTTGTGTTAGGATCTTATACTGTTGTTGATAATGATTATTCATGAATAGTCATAGGTTTGAATAATCATGATTGTATGCATTTTATGTTTCTTACCATAATTGATGATATGACTAACCAGAAGAATCATGATGGTATAGGTTTGAATAATCACAGGTTTTATGCATTTTATATCTCTTATCTTGATTAATGATTCAACTAACCTGAATAGTCATAGGTTTGAGTAATTACAGGTTTAGACATGTTATGTTTCTTATGATTTGACTAACCATAAGAATCCTACATAAACCTTGAATGCTAATGCTTATTATTTCTGTTTGAAATGATCATGACTATACATGCTTGAGATTATTGTGTTTTAATAGTATACTAATGAATATATGATTTTATATGAGATCACAAGGATAACACATTCATGAATAAGCATGCATAGGGACCTAGGATGAATATGAGATTCAAGAACAGAAAGGTGTAGAAGAAGCTACTTCAGATTAGGACTCCAGCAGCTCCTGCAAGGAAGCAAAGACTCAGAGGGAGTCCACCCAACGAACAAACAAAGATAAGTATTTTAAATTATCATTTCTTGCATATTTGTTTGTTTAAATAATACTGTTCAATAATGTATACACTGATGTTCCTAGAATTAGGTTGTGTATTATGCATATTAGAATAGTTGCATTGATGAACAGTATACTACTAATATACATGGGTAAGCAGCCTATGGCACTGTACAACATTCCATTGCTACTTATCTAGAATGAAACCTCTTTGCTGACATGTTGGGAGTTGTGCACACTCTTAACAATGTTCTGGTAGAGATTGGAAGGCATCTAGAAAGTTACGGGATATGGATAAATGTTGTATTGAAGCATTGGCTAAGATAATTGCATGACTGTATGACATATTTCTTTATGTGTAAGAATTTGTTCTGAAAACTATGAGATGTTTTCTAATCATGCAATTTAACTTGTTGTGTAGGAAAGATCGTATGCCATCTCCTACAAAAGAAGAACTACAACATTTTGTTCCAGCAACAAAGATATCTATTGAAGATATTGAAGATATTGAAGTTCCCAGGATCTGGGATGAAGAAATGGAATGCCATGATCCGTCGATCATGAAGAATGATGTTTGGGATGTAGTCCCAAGATGTCAAGGGAAGTTTTTTATGACTTCCAAATGGAACTATCAGATCAAGCATGTTGCAGATGGCAGCATTGAGAAATATAAAAGTGATAAAATAGAAGATGCACCAGATGGATCTCAAGACAGCATGGTGTAGTCATATATGTGTGCAGAACTTGGTATGATAACCTGTTTGTTACAGGTAAAGATAGATTGATTGCCGACACGCAGCGGAAGCTTTCTTCCAAGTTCGAGATGATGCACTATTTGTTTTTGGCATGGAGGTGTGGCAGAGTGATGGAATCTTCCTTGGACAAGGGAAGTATGCAGTAGAGATCCTGAAGAGGTTCGGGATGATGGACTGCAAGCTATGGCCACACCTATGGCATCGAATCTGAAGCTTCTATGTGATGCTTCATCTGAGCTGGTTGATGTCTCCATGTATCGTCAGATGATTGGGTCCTTGATGTACCTGATGAACACGAGACCAGATATTTGCTTTGCTGTGAACACATTGAGCCAGTTCCTGGCGGATCCAAGGAGTGTTCACCTGGTTGCTGTAAAGCATATTCTGAGGTACCTGAAGGGTACAATGGATTATGGGATTAGGTATGAGGAGAATCAAAAGTTTAACCTACAGGGTTATGTTGATTCATATTGGGCTGGCAGTGCTGCAGATAGGAAGAGCACATCTAGGTGTTGCTTCAGTATGGGATCAAGTGTGATCTCTTGGTTTAGCAGGAAGCAGTCCTGCGTAGCACTGAGTACAGCTGAGGCAGAGTATGTTGCGGCATGTTCAGCTAGTTGTGAGGCAGTATGGCTACGGAAGCTACTGTCTGAGTTATTTGATCTCCCGTTGGAGGCTACTAGTATCTTCTGTAATAACCAGAGTTGTGTGAAGCTGTTCAAGAACCCAGTGTTTCATGACAGGTCAAAACACATATAGATCAAATATCACTATATCAGGGATATAGTGGAGAGAGGAGCTGTGAAGCTCCTGTATGTTGCGATGGACGAGCAGATTGCAGATGTGCTGACGAAGCCACTAGCCAGAGTGAAGTTCGAGTACTTCAGAGAGAGGCTTGGCGTTCTTCAGATCGAGGACACTTCGAGGAAGAAGTGATGGACACATTTGCTGAAGCCATTCCAAGCATGTTGGAAGGAGGATCCTCCACATGGCTGTGGATGTAAGCGCTGGATAATGGGCATCAGGATGATGTTCTGGTTTCTGCTTGGATATGATTAGTTGGATCATTTATGTATGTACGCATCATGTTGGATGCTGGATATGATCGGTTGGATCATGTGTATGTATTTTGTATGAACGCATCATGTTGGATGCTGTTGGATACATTGTGTGGATCATGTATCTTTGTATGATCAGGTAGATCATGGATGCTGTTGGATACATTGTGTGGATCATGTATGATCAGGTAGATCATGGATGCTGATGGATACATTGTGTGGATCATGTATCTTTGTATGATCAGGTAGATCATGTATGATTGATGGATACATTGTGTGGATCATGTATCTATGTGTACATCAGATAGATGCATTGATGATCAGGTGGATCATGTATGACGATATGCATCAGGTAGATGCATTGATGATCAGGATGATCATAGATGACGAGCTTCAGGATGTTGCTCCAGATGACATGCAGCAGGATGTTGCAGTGATGATGATCAAGATGATCATAGATGACGAGCTTCAGGATGTTGCTCCAGATGACATGCAGCAGGATGTTGCAGAGATGATCAGGATGATCATAGATGACGAGCTTCAGGATGTTGCTCCAGATGACATGCAGTAGGATGTTGCAGTGATGATGATCAGGATGATCATAGATGACGAGCTTCAGGATGTTGCTCCAGATGACATGCAGCAGGATGTTGCAGAGATAATCAGGATGATCATAGATGATGAGCTTCAGGATGTTGCTCCAGATGACATGCAGCAGGACGTTGCAGTGATGATGATCAGGATGATCATGGATACATCAGGATGATGTATGGTGAGTATCAGGTTGATACTCTGTGGCCGTGGATCAGGTTGTGCAGATAAGCATGTAATTTGTGCCCTGGGAGATTTGCAGATGGTCTTTCGAGGTTTTGCCTATGGCATGTAATTTGTGCCCTGGGACATCTGGAAAATGCTCTTTCGAGGTTTTGCTTGAGAGGACATATAATTTGTGCCCTGGGAGATCTGCAGATAGTCTTTCGAGGTTTTGCCTATGGCATGTAATTTGTGCCCTGGGATATCTGGCAGATGCTCTTTCGAGGTTTTGTCCTATGGCATGTAATTTGTGCCCTGGGAGATCCGATAGGTTGAGCTGTGTGCTCGTAATCAGTCCTGGGATGCTCTTGCGAGGTTTTTCCATGACCACATGTAATTTGTGCCCTGGGAGATCCGATAGGTTGAGCTGTGTGCTCGTAATCAGTCCTGGGATGCTCTTGCGAGGTTTTGTGGTGACCACATGTAATTTGTGCCCTGGGAGATCCGATAGGTTGAGCCTTGTGCTCGTAATCAGTCCTGGGATTCTCTTTCGAGGTTTTGTGGTGAGGTCACATATAATTTGTGCCCTGGGAGATTTGCAGATGGTCTTTCGAGGTTTTTCCTATGGCATGTAATCTGTGCCCTGGGACATCTGGCAAATGCTCTTTCGAGGTTTTGTGACGCACGTAAAAGTCCTGAGGATTCCACAGTATGGCCAGTGATGACGAAGACCTGCAGGTGGTGGGCCTACATCCAGTATGAAAAAGGACTGGCTCTGTAGAACTTCCTATGACGAGTAGATTCAGAGATTGATTGAGATAGCAGCAGCAGTGACGATGATGATGACTCGATGACGATTATCTAGTGACGATGATCCAGAGAAGATGACTTGTGCTAGAAGAACTGTGCTGAGAAATACCTTCCTAGTTAAGAGGGAGTGTTGATGTATATGTAACTTCGGAATGTATTTCACATATATATATATATTGTATTCCTATAGAGATGGTATTATTCCTCTATAAGGAAGTGTCGTCATTTATATTGTAAGTGTCGTAACTTATACTTGATGGGTTATTAGACCACCTTGTTTGGGGTCGGCCCTGTATAAGTCATGTGGGTCGAAGGGTTATTAGACCACCCTATTGGGGGTCGGCCATGTGGGTCAAAGGGTTATTAGACCACCCTATTGGGGGTCGGCCCAGTCAGCATTATATTATGTGGTTAAGTTCGAGCCTACATGAGTTAGGTAAAAAGGCAAGTCAAGTCAAGTATAAATAGAGTGCGGGAGGCACTCTATTTACTCACTCACTTCTCACACATGCTCTCAAGGAGGAGAGGCGCACTTATGGAGGAGGAGGATCTGCTGCTAGGTTATGGCTATCTCTCTTGGTTGGTTGTATCATTGCTCTATCTATCTCTGAGGAAGTTATTGGGGTTTTTCACCTTTATGGTTTTCCCCAAGTAAATCTTTGTGTCTCTTGTGTGCTTGCATTATTGTCTCCATGATTGATATGTTGTAGATATGCTGTACATGTTGTTCTCTCAGTTAAGATCCTAGATCATATTGAAGTAAATTCAGAAAATTTAACAGGAATGGATAGAACAATGTACATAATTCTACGGTACCTTATCATGGTAAGGGGTTACTAAATTGATTAAAACAGTGCATCGTTATCGATAAGAATATCCCGGTGAACTTACATAAAGGGAAATTGATTTAGCATGTGGTTTAAAAGGTAAAAAGGCAAGTATATTTACCATGCTCATTTTTTTCGTTATTTCCCATTGTATCAATGTATTTCTTTCGTTTATTTATTCTTATATATTTATTTACTGAGTCGGGTGTTAAGATTTAATATGCTAAGACAGAAAATGTCAGCATTACATTCCATTTCACAATAATAGCATATACAGGATCACTGAAGAAACAACAAGCATGGCATAAACACAAGAGACACAAATTTATCCTGGGAAACCCTCATGGGGTAGAAAACCCAGCAAAGCTTCCTCAATATAGATGACCAGCAATATACAAAGATGTAACCTTGAGCATAAGCTCCTCCTTCTCCATAGCAGACCTCTCCTCCACAAGTGCGCCACTCTCAAGTGAGTGAGTGTGTGTGTTAAATGAGGAATACACCTCCTCTATTTATACACTACTCCGACTTGTCTTTTACACAAGACATGTAGGCTCGTATTTAACCAATGGGTTAAATACCCCACTACAACTGACTGGGCTGACCCCTCTAGGGTGGTCTAATAACCCCTTTGACCCACATAACACATACAGGGCCGACCCCCACTAGGGAAGTCTAATAACCCAAGTTACCACATTCCGACGGAGGAATAAACATCTCTGGATATACAATAAGAACTTCACGGAGGAATGAATCATCTCCGAAATAATAAAGTACAAATATAATATTCTTTGAAGTTGCAATATCTCAACACTCCCCCTTAACGAGAAGGATATTATAACAGCATCTGCACGAGCAAGGAGTCATCAACATCATACATGATACATCTATAAATCATTGGAAGCTTTCTCAACATCATCAGTAACTCGAGCAGTTACTGGAACATCAACATCTTCAGTACTTAGTCTTTATCTTCTGTAGCACTCGAACAGCTACAACAGCATCAACATCTGGATCCTCACGATCATCAGTATCGCCATCATACGATCATCAACATCGGGATCATCTCGATCTACAGCATCTGGATCATCTCGATCTACAGCATCTGGATCATCTCGATCTACAGCATCTGGATCATCACGATCTACAGCATCTGGATCATCTCGATCTACAGCATCTGGATCATCTCGATCTACAGCATCTGGATCATCACGATCTACAGCATCTGGATCATCACGATCTACAGCATCTGGATCATCTGCATTAGTATCCACACTAATACATCTATCATCAAAACATGTATTCTCACTAATACATCTATTATCAAAACATGTATTCTCACTAATACATCTATTATCAAAAGCATGTATTCTCACTAATACATCTATCATCAAAAGCATGTATTCTCACTAATACATCTATCATCAATAGCATGTATTCTCACTAATACATCTATCATCAAAAGCATGTATTCTCACTAATACATCTATCATCAATAGCATGTATTCTCACTAATACATCTATTATCAAAAGCATGTATTCTCACTAATACATAGCAGCATATCCTGCAACACACACGATCATATTACAGGATGATCAATCCCGCTCTCTTTAGGACATAGGTCCATGGATGATACAATCCATATCAAGTTCCAGGATGATCAATCCTTATCACTTTAAGACAAGTCTCATGTCTAGGGACGATGCAATCCCGATCCAGTTCCAGGATTATCAGTCCTTATCAATTTAAGACAAGTCTCATGTCTAGGGACGATGCAATCCCGATCCAGTTCCAGGATTATCAGTCCTTATCAATTTAAGACAAGTCTCATGTCTAGGGACGATGCAATCCCAATCCAGTTCCAGGATGATCAGTCCTTATCAATTTAAGACAAGTATCATGTCTAGGGACGATGTAATCCCGATCCAGTTCCAGGATGATCAGTCCTTATCAATTTAAGACAAGTCTCATGTCTAGGGACGATGCAATCCCAATCCAGTTCCAGGATGATCAGTCCTTATCAATTTAAGACAAGTCTCATGTCTAGGGATGATGCAATCCTGATCCAGTTCCAGGATGATCAGTCCTTATCAATTTAAGACAAGTCTCATGTCTAGGGACGATGCAATCCCGATCCAGTTCCAAGATGATCAGTCCTTATCAATTTAAGACAAGTCTCATGTCTAGGGACGATGCAATCCCGATCCAGTTCCAGGATGATCAGTCCTTATCAATTTAAGACAAGTCTCATGTCTAGGGACGATGCAATCCCGATCCAGTTCCAGGATGATCAGTCCTTATCAATTTAAGACAAGTCTCATGTCTAGGGACGATGCAATCCCGATCCAGTTCCAGGATGATCAATCCTTATCAATTTAAGACAAGTCTCATGTCTAGGGACGATGCAATCCCGATCTAGTTCCAGGATGATCAGTCCTTATCAATTTAAGACAAGTCTCATGTCTAGGGACGATGCAATCCCGATCCAGTTCTAGGATGATCAGTCCTTATCAATTTAAGACAAGTCTCATGTCTAGGGACGATGCAATCTCGATCCAGTTCCAGGATGATCAGTCCTTATCAATTTAAGACAAGTCTCATGTCTAGGGACGATGCGATCCCGTCACGTACATTTTGAACCGAGGTCCAGGGACAATGCAGTCCTATCTTCAATTCTCGGAGACATCAGTCTACGGATCAATTCTGGGACCTAAGTCCGGGGAAGATACAATCCCCTACCTGTTCATTCAGGACTTCATTTTCGGAGACATCATGTCTACGGCTCTCTTTTAGAACATGTGTTCAAGGATGATACAATCCCTCTTCTTTCTCAGAGACATCTGTCTACGGCTCACTTTAGGACTGAATTCTAGGGATGATCCAATCCCCAAATGTCCACCAAGGACTTCATTCTCGGAGACATCATGTCTACGGCTCTCTTGAGGATGATGCAATCCTATCATGTCCACCAAGGACTTCATTCTCGAAGACATACGTCTACGGCTCTCTTGAGGATGATGCAATCCTATCATGTCCATCAAGGACTTCATTCTCGAAGACATACGTCTACGGCTCTCTTTAGAACATGTGTTCAAGGATGATGCAATCACTTTTCTTTCTCGGAGACACCTGTCTACGGCTTCTTTTAGAATATATGTTCAAGGATGATACAATCCCCTTGTCACCTTAGACCCTGTCTAAGGACCATCCACCAACCTCTCTGTTGGCATCACCAATATAGGTATCCACATCATTGACCTCATTGTCGATGCGGGAAATCTCATCATAAGTGATCACATCACTCCCCCTTTCGAGGAGGGTCCTTCTTAACTATATTAACTTTGTCTTGGAAAAATTTACTTGAGGTAGAGGTTTGGTTAGTACATCGGATCGGTAGAGGTTTGGTTAGTGCATTGGTAACTTGTTACGAATTCGAACATTAACCATATCTTGTATATAGAAATGTCAGATCTGTATTTGCTTTGACTTATCATGGAACACTGGATTCTCTGCCATTTTGGTACAACTCTGTTTGTCACATAGGATCATAGTTGGGTCCATCTCTAAGTCAATTCTGAAGCCATACCGCTTCACAATTAGCAGAGCAAGCAGCCATATATTCTGCTTGTGCTAAGAGCCACACTAGATTGTTTCCTACTCAACCACGATATCATGGCTGATCCCAGACAATAACATCCTCTTGATGTGCTCCTCCTGTCTGATACACTTCCTGCCCAATCAACATCTGTGTAGCCATCTGAAGTCATGATCTCCAAGATAACATAGATCAAAGTCTATTGTATCCTTTAGGTACCACATCACATGATTTGCAGCTTATCAGGTGAACACATCTAGTTTCCACTAGATACTGACTCAAGGTGTTCACAACAAAGCATATATCTGACCTAGTATTCGTTAGACACATCAATGACTCAATATTTTGTCTGTACAGAGTTCTATCCACTAACTCTGATGAGTCATCTGCTAACAACTTCAAGAGTGGCCATACCAACACATCAATTCCTTTTAATATTTCTTAGCATACTTTCCTTGGTTGAGAAAGATTCCTTCTGAGCCTTGCCATACTTCCAGACCTAGGAAGTAATGCATCAATCTGAGATCTTTCATTTTCATTTCTGCATTGAATGATCTTCTACATATCTATCTGTGCCATCTCTCGTTAGATGGGTCTACTGATATGAGCCTCAATATCATTCGAACTCTGTGGTGAGTTCCTTCTTGCATCCATGTCATCTGTGTATAGAAACCATATTCAACCTTGTAGAAAAGGTTGAGATCTACATCACCCATGGTGATCATTAAGCTCATCAATTGATTATCGATCCTGGGAACCCATACAAAACCTGATTCACACTTCTTCTTTAATTACACCATTAAGGGAATGGTCTTATCTAGCCACTTGGAGCAAACATCTCATCATGATTCTCTTCCTCTTTCTAGGAGAATCTTCTAGCCACTAGCCTTCATCGCTTGTTCAGTGTTCATCATTCATCATGATCTTTCCTACAAATCAAAATTAAGTACATGATTAGTAATACTTCATAATCATCAAATCATATTGTCATGATAACCTATTATGCATACAGATATCATTTACATAGTTATGCAACTATTTTGACCAATACTTTGGCACAACACTTTTTCATATTCTGTATGCATAAAGTGGCTATCTAGATGCCTTCCATCTCTACCAGAACATACTATCGAGAGTGTGCATAGCTCTCAGCATGTCAGCAAAGAGGTTTCATTCTAGACAAGCAACAATGGAATGTTTGTCCAACTTACCAATCATATGCATATTAGTAGTATATTGTTTCAATGCTCTATGAATGTTTACACTCAGCATGATATATTCTAGGAATACAAATATGCATACAAGCAATATCATTTACTATTTCAAATAACAACTCAAATACTTATCTTTTATGTTTGTGTGGTTGCCTCCTGCTTGATCTTCTATATGTCTTTTGAACTTCTATTCATTCTGTACCACTGTGCGTGCTCAAGTGTGCACTAGTGTCATCCTCATGATCTCATACACAAACATAGATTCATTAGTATATTCTCAAAACATTCTAATTCTAAATAATCTTGAATATGTATAGTCATGATCATTAGTATTCAGGGTTTCAAGGAAGTCTTCTTTTACTCATGCATATTCTTGTTTGATCATAGTACTCTTCTGGTTAATTAAATCATCAAGACAAGAGACATAATGTGCATAAACCCTTGATTACTAACTTTATGAATAAGCATAACCAATCATACCAAGTATACTTATATAAGGGATCCTAACACAAGGTAAGATTCTAACTTGACATAAGAAAACATACCTGGATTAGTATACCTGCTTAGTTATGTACAACATACCTAAACAATATCTTCATTGATTTAGAGATCCTGACCTAGAATCTGCATGTCTCATAGGTTAAGCATAATATAACAAAGTCATACATACCTCGTAAGTAGAACAAAGATTATGGATGAGTCTTTGTCTTCATGTTGTCATGGTCATGGAACTTGATTTGTCTTTTGTGATGTACCTGTATCTTGTTAGCAGACAACATCAACCTCACACAACACCATAATGCATTAGTACAATCATATAGCCCTAATTAATGAATGTCTTCGATCATTCTCATGCATTCATATTGTTACTAGGGTGATAAGACAATTCTAACATTAATCAAGATTGTACTAATAAATAATATGAAGACAAACACATTATGAACTTAATCAAGAATCAGATTTCAAGACATACCTGAACTCCTTAAGTTATACCTGTCGAGACTTCTTGTAGTCTTCTTATGTAAGGCCTTAGCCTTAACTCCCCCTGAAACTTGATATGGAGCTTGATTAGGGTTTGCTAGAGAAACCCTAAAAAACCAATCTTTGACTTTCACACTTCTGAATGGATGGAAGGATGTGTCTTGCTAAGCTGATCAAACTAACATACTTCAATTTTGAAATCTCCAAAATTTGACCCCTCAAAATTGCCTTCGAAACTTCTGGATCTTCTGGACAGGAACCCGAAATAGGGTTTGATGAAGCCCACCCTTATGTCCAATCAAAAGGTTCGATCCAAGTATCTAAACTCTTATTTTTCTGAGGAGCTTCCAGCCGTGGTTACAGACTTCAAAAATTCCAACTTTTGCTGAAGCCCTAATTTTCCATCTTTCTGATCAAAATCCCGAACTGGGGTTTGATCAAGCCCGGTCTTCTACCCAACCAAAAAATTCGATATTGGTCTCTAAATTTCTATTTTCCTGAGTAGAATTCATCCATGGGATCCGATTCCAAAAATTCTAACTTTCTTCGAAACCCTAAATTTCGGAAGCCATGAATGAAGGTGCTCCAAAAATAATTCTGTTTTGATAGAAATATGTACTTGATTGTTTTTGCTGTAACTCCAAATTTTCTGCTCCACAGGATCTGAAAACTTTTTCTATGGTATCCTGACCTGTCATCTTTCCATCCTGACAAGTCTGACCTCAATTGGATTTTCTGAGAGAGAGAGATTTATGCCAAGTGTCACAACGTGACCTGTTTATAGGATAAAATAGGAGAGCGAACTTGTACGGCGTTCCACGTGTCACTGGTTCAGCTTCAGCCTTTGGAAAAGTTTCCTGAGATAGTACAGTCTGTGTACTACCTTTTATTTTTTACGAAATTTCATTTGGAGCTTCCTAGCCCAAGTTATGCCAAGTGTCGCAACGTGACCTGTTTATGGGATAAAACAAGAGAGCGAACTTGTACGGCGTGCCACGTGTCACTGGTTCCGCTTCGGCCTCTGAAAAAATTTCTTGAGATAGTACAGTCTGTGTACTACCTGTCACTATTTACGAAATTTTATTTGGATCTTCCTAGCCCAAGTTATGACCTTTTTTCCTAGGTCACCTGATTTTGACTGAGATCTGGAAGAGGCAGAAACCCTAACTTGTACTGATCATAACTCACAAAGTACAAAGAATCTGAGGGTGCCCTTTGGACACAAGATACCTGGAGATGTTATCTACGACCTTGCCTTCCTTCAGGTTAGCTCTGATACCATGTTAAGATTTAATATGCTAAGACAGAAAATAGCAGCATTACATTCCATTTCACAATAATAGCATATACAGGATCACTGAAGAAACAACAAGCACAGCATAAACACAAGAGACACAAATTTATCCTGGGAAACCCTCATGGGGTAGAAAACCCAGCAAAGGTTCCTCAATATAGATGACCAGCAATATACAAAGATGTAACCCTGAGCATAAGCTCCTCCTTCTCCATAGAAGACCTCTCCTCCACAAGTGTGCCACTCTCAAGTGAGTGAGTGTGTGTGTTAAATGAAGAATACACCTCCTCTATTTATACACTACTCTGACTTGTCTTTTACACAAGACATGTAGGCTCGTATTTAACCAATGGGTTAAATACCCCACTACAACTGACTGGGCTGACCCCTCTATGGTGGTCTAATAACCCCTTGACCCACATAACACATACAGGGCCGACCCCCACTAGGGAAGTCTAATAACCCAAGTTACCACATTCCGACGGAGGAATAAACATCTCCGGATATACAATAAGAACTTCACGGAGGAATGAATCATCTCCGGAATAATAAAGTACAAATATAATATTCTTTGAAGTTACAATATCTCAACATCGGGCATGATGCATTTGATACACCACAAGGCTATGTGGTGCAATGGTCGTAAATTTCACATCAAAAAGTTGGATGACAAGAAGAAAACATTCTATTGTGGGATAACTGTAGTTTTTCAAGTCACTAATTTTTCCTCTAGAAGTGACCAACCTCCTCTTCCTAGAACCTCTAAGTAAAATACCTGTTCACATTGGCTTCAAAGAACATAGGGATCTATTCTTGGATCAAGCGACCTTGTATAAACCATGGTTAATCCATTAGCATGTTCAATAACGTTTCTATCGGAATCACATCGATTCAATCGCAGCAAGTACCATTTGACGATGAACATAACTAATTTGAAGGATTTAAAGTCACACTCAATTATATCATCCAAGTACCCATAGTATTGATTTTCTGAGACTTCTGGATGTCTGTCACTTCTAGAGGAAACATTAGTCACCTCAAAGACTACAGTTATCCCACAATCAGATGTTTTCTTCATTTCATCCAACTTTTTGATGTGAAATTTATGACCATTGCACCACATAGCCTTATGGTGTTTCACCTACAATATGCCAGACACATAAAAATTGCATCGTCAATTGATAATTATCATATTTATGCTTGGAAATAGTATGCAAATTAGAAAATAAATTCAACTTGTACATCAATATAATTGAAAATAATTGAATAGTATGGGTGATTAATATGCTTGCTAGTTTATCTTTTAAACCATATGCTAAATCAATTTCCCTTTAGGTATGATTGGTATATCCATTGTGATGAGATGCTTTAACTAATGAATCCACACCTTCCCATAATAATGGGTGACCATATTGTATACAGCGTTTAATCCATATCTTCATCCAATTGATATTCTTTGCAACGTATAAATATAGTGCATCCCACTCTCGACTAGTTGTATGAAAATAAAACTAGTAATTGCACCTTTGGGTGCAATAAAAGAACGTCGTATTTTAAAGTGAAGCAAGTAGATGCAAAAACATAATATTTGTTTGTGCAACCATTAGAGTTTATTC
Source organism: Larix kaempferi (assembly GCA_027924585.1). NCBI lineage: Eukaryota > Viridiplantae > Streptophyta > Pinopsida > Pinales > Pinaceae > Larix > Larix kaempferi. The sequence goes on along the minus strand of BSBM01000125.1, from coordinate 6,458,095 downwards.
TTGAATGTCAAAAATGGGAATAAAATGGGTATTGACAATGTATGCGATTGCAAATATGTTTAAAAAAAATGCTAAATAGAAGATGGAGATTTATTACAAAATGCAAAGGACAATATTTGTAGCTTGTTGAGAAGTAGAGCCTGCACATGAAAAGTAGAAGAGTAGTTAGGGAGAAGGGGATAAAAGATTTTTTTGGAAAGTGAAACAAAGAAGTGGAGTAAGATTGAAGAACCCGAAGAGATTGAAATGAAGTATAGGCAAATGGAATAGAGGAAAAAAGAGAAGTACTTACATATAGAATGGAGTTAAGAGAGATCCATTGATTGTAGAAATGTATTCACGTTTTTCCTTACTTTGACACGTGGATTATCCTGCATCCGTTTGTAGTGATCAAAGGAAAACACCAGGGAGATGTGAATATCCTTTAGGGAAGGGACTTTGGAAAGTGCAGTGAAGGTCAAAACTCAACGCTCCATTGTACCAATGCCTATTGTAAGCTTTGGTAAAGTCATTCCTTGAGATTTATGTATTGTCAATGCCCATGCCATTTTAAGTGGTATTTGAGTACGACCCCCCCTTTGTATAGGTGTAATCGGTAGAAAAGTAGGATTGTTGGTATCCCATGAAGGGCCAATGTACTTTTGGAAGTTATCAACAACAAATGTTGGAAGTTGTGGAGGTTAATGGTTTGATTTGTAGAAAATGTCAACCACTTTTCCAAGCGATCCATTAACGAGACAAGTTGAAACACACAAGTTTGATGTTAACATAACTCGCTGCCCAAGGAAAATCAACATTGCACACTCTAGCTAGTCATCTTCAACTTGAGAAGTAACATGGTTTTTGATGTGTTTCGAAATAGAGAGTGCTATTGGAATTTGCAAAGACTTCAAAATGTGTTAATTATGAAGGGAAGTTAGTTGGTTGGTTGCAAATAAGTGCTTGGAAGCTTTGAAATTAGATAGCTCATCCATAGAAAGGAAGGAGTCTATCCTAGACATGAGAAGGTTCCAATCCTCTATAATAGATGAGGCATTTATGATGTTTTTAAGAAGGTTCCTGAAGGTGACATGTGCCAGGTCGCTTCCTTGCTAGGGAAAAATTGTTGAAAGGGTTACAACTGTCTTGAAGTTGCGCTAGAGTGTAGTTCCATGGGAAGAGCCTGCATACAATGGAATTCCCATAACCAGTGGTAATTGTGTGAGGTATCCAACAAGAATAACTGAGCAACCACTGAAAGATAGGATTTTATGGGGAGGGAATGCTTCTCGGAGACGTTCATCAATGTGGTTGAAAAGGGTTGGACCTAGGAAGCTCATTTCATCAATGAGAATGTAGTGGATATGGCGAAGTTCCTCTTGGAGGTTTGAAAGTGAATTCCCTTCCAAAGGAATGAATTGATTTACATGAATATGAAGGGTTGAATGGATAGTAGATGCTTAGATATTGAATGCTACGATGCCAGTAGGGGAATGTAGCAAGAGTGGGGAATGGCATAAGTTGTTTTTCAAGGCAAGGGATTCTCTAATGCAGCGAATTAAGAATGATTTCCAGTGCCAGTAGTCCCTTGTACAACCATTCTGAGTGGAGGAATTGTTTCGATGTTGGTGGAGTGATTGATCACAATGGAGAGAGATTTCATTTGTGTGGGGGACAATGTTTCATAATTTGGTGTATTGGAGTAGGATGGTTGAGGGAGGTGGTGGTGTGAGTGATTGTTTTGTATGAATTCAATGGCAAGTTCTTGCAAGATGAGGGGGATGGACGTATCATGCTGGTTATGGTTGTTGTCAAATTCACAGTGACCAAGGATGTCAAGGTCACTTATTTGCATGTCATTGGTAGGGTGGAGTTGGGAGAGCGACCCCCATTCGTCTGATTGCATGGGTTGTGGGTTTTGCAAATCATCAGAAACCATGGTATGTTCTGACAAGGAAAGGGGTTCAAAAGGTTTCCAATCAACATGCCAAGGAATGTAGGTTGACTTTTGTTCTTCCCAGTTTGCAACAATTGTTTCGTCGGAAGCACCAATGTCGAAGTGTATATTGTGGAAAGGTTTGTATAGCATGAGTTCAGATCTGCAGAAATCAATGATCAAAGGCGTATCTATGGAGGGGATTGAATAGTAACATGGAATCACACAGACGATGGCCTTATGCTCTCTTGGTTTGCATTTTTCTTTTTTTCGATGAGCACAATATGACCCAGGTCTTGTAGCCTCTATGAGAGATATGGATTTAAGAGAGAGAGTATGGGTGTGAAAGGTAAGCATCTATGGAGTTTGTTGATGTGAAGGATGTGGGATTGTTTGAATAAACACGTTTATAAATTTTGTGGTTGACATTGAGGGAGAAGAAAGTGCGGCTACTAATTGTGAGAGGTATTTTTTGCAACATATGGCATGTTTCTTGGGCTCCAATGTCACGATCAACAAGTGTTTCAGAAAGGATTTTTTGAATAGAAACAATGGAAGGGTCAAGAAGTGGTGCAACATGGACAGTTTGTCGAAGCATTTGGTGAAAGCTTTCAGATTTTGTTTCTGCATTAGATGCATACTTAGCAATGTATTTTTGAATGGGATGTATGGAGAGCATTGGTTGGAAGTCAACATTATCGTGCCATATTGATAGGATGGAAGGGATATGGCTATTCAAATGGTCATCATTGTGATTTGGTTTGTATGTTTTTTCCCATTGGCATCAATGAACATGGAAGAGGAGTTTTGCAAAGGCCATGGTGCATTATAACGACATGTGCAAGAAGAGCCTTTTTTCGAAGGCATGTATTTTCTGTGCATGTTGTGTGTCATTGGATGTGGTTGAGTAGTTATGTATAGTCATGCAAAGGGTTTTATTTTATAATTTAGTCAATGGATAACAAGCATGGATTGGGTAGAGAAAAGAGAGGTAAGAAGGGGGCTTCTTGGTGGTTTTCTAGTGTGTTCCAAGTAGAAATAAATTGATCATAGAAGTCCTTAGCTTTATCAAGATCGATAGAATTCCCCTAGCCAATATTTTCCATATCAGGTGCATTCGATAACCATATGAAACCATGAATATTTCTAGAGCCTCTACTTTTCCATTCATACCTATGCATGAAATATGTGTTAGTAATATGTCGAAAAACAATAAAAGAACCAATAGATTTGTTGTTGGAAGAAGGGATAAGAAAGTTGACCTATACCAATAGTCATGTGCAAGGAGGTGTTTCACTAAGACCTCTTCGTGAAATATTGTGAACCTGTGGTGCATGTAGAGGGATGCAAAATGTGGTTGGAGATGATATTTTGTTCTCACCATTGTTGCCTCTTTCTCAGAGTAGTGGGTGGTCTCCCACGCATTACTGCATGCAGGTCGGGCCATTTAGTGTTGTCCACACTCAAAGTGAAGAAAAAATTTGGGTAACCAAGATGGGAAATCATATCTATCAATTTGTTCATTGATTTTTTCCAGAAAGAGAGTGTTCCATGGAGTGTTGAGCCGAAATGCAAGATTTGATCAAGGATTTTTTCAGAAGGTGTTTGTTCCAACAGATTTTTTAGTTCAGAGATGGTTGTGGGAAAGTTGGCTTCAATATTTTTTTTATGAACATTGCAGCTATTGATTGGATACAGAGGCACATGATGAGATTGTAGAGGTAGTAGAAGAACCATGGGCGGCTTCCAATCCTGTTATCATAGTATCGAAAATGGTGTAATGCATATTCATGCAGACCGACATATTTAAAATGTGGTTGTTTGAACATGGCAGTGCCTTGGGGGAAAAGTGATGGAAATTCCATTGATAAAAGGACCTCAGTGTTGTATTTATTGATAGGTGACAAACCTGTAGGTGGCCAATCCATTTCATTTGTTGGTGATGAAAAAGGTGTTTGTAAGAAACTTATGACTTGTTGGAACTATGTATCTGTATTAGGGAGAATATTAGCAAACGAGGAAGTTTGTTGGGAGCTTGTCTTTGCATTGTCGGGTTGATAAGGGTGAACATCTACTAAGGAGGAAGTAGAATAAGGGGTAGTGGAGTGTAAATGTAGAATCAAAGGGGAAACATTAGTGGGGGAAATTGGAAAATCCATAAGTGTAGGTTGGTCAAGGTGTACATCTTTATAGTATGGTTCATGTGCTATCTTGTATTCCAAGTCTACAAGAACATGGCATCTGCTGACAATGCAATCATAGGATTGAAGGTTGAAGGTTTTGCGAGTGACAATTAAAATGTCCAAGTCTTCAACACGACAATGAAAAAATTGGAGGATGGTTGAAAGGTCTTGTGAAAATATTATTGTATGGCCACTATATTTGTATTGTCCACCACGAGCATGGGTTACTTGCAAAATAGGGTTGATACATGGAATGATCATTTCTTCAACTTGTGTAAGGATCGATAAAACAAGGAATTGTTCACCAGGGTCAATGTTGTTCTAGAGGGAGTATCGATGCCCATTTTTTTTGAATAATATCTAGAAAAGGTTTGGTGGCCATTTACAAAGCAGAAATGAAGATCAGGATAAGATTCTTTACATAGTGAATAGACATGGATGGATGGTAGATTATCTACCCTAAAGTGAAAGTGGCGATGTGCTTGAGATATGGTATTTTCATTGAAGTAATGCGTGAGTGAATTGGGTGGAGGGATGGTTGTGAAAGAGGTTGTTTTAGAAGTGGAAGGGTCATCTGTTGATGGACGATGGTCGACATGAACATGCGAAGTGGTAGCTTTGGTTTGTATGGAGGGAAGTAGGATTGTTTGGTTGTGGTATGCAAAATCATGGGTAGGATTTTAAAGTTGGGATGTTGTAGGAGTTGGAGTGGGAACGTGAGACTCTGTCATATGGTTGGAGAGGGCATATTTTTTTCTTTTGGTAAAGATGTCGCCTATGTGCATTTATGCAGTCTTTGTTAGCTAAACGATAGGAACACACACATTATTTTTTGGTAGGAGGAGACATATCCAAATGCACCCGAGGAATGAAGGCACTTGAATGGGATTAAGAAAACAAGAAACAATATGTTATATGTAAGACATGTAAAGAGTAAGGGGAATAGAAGAAGGGAAAGATTCAAAACAAGATGAGCATATGTATTGTGGAAGGACATTCAAAGTGCATTAATTTTTTTTGGTACATAAAATATGAAAAGCTTTCAAAGCATGGAAAGTGTTTGAAGAAAACAAATGCTAACACTAAGTGTGTGTATTTGCAAAGAACGTATATATGAAAACATAGGTAGATAAATGCAATAAAGTGATTACATGTAAAGAAAAGTAGATATTGATATATGTACAAGATATGAAAAATTGTAAGTAGCTAAATTTAGGAAGAAAATGAAATATACAAATGACATAAAAAGGTTAATTTATTTTTATTTTAATTATTATTATTATTATTATTATTATTATGCACCTTCAAAGAAGTGCATATATTTGTATGTTTGGGAAAGCATATGTTAACGTTGAATATATGTATTTTCAAGGAGAGCATTTGTAAAAAAAAGTAGGAAAAAGTAGGGTAGAGTGGAAAAGTGAAAAAGTAGTAATGCTTTTATGTTTTTTTTGTGAGTACATAAAATAAGAAAAGCATTGAAAGCATGGTAAGTGTAAAAAAAAATGTGCTCATAAAAAATGTGTATATTTGGAAGAGTTATAAATTAATACCATAAGTAAATAAATGTGTAAAAGTGACTACATGTAAATAAAGAAATAAAGAAATGACATACAAGTAAACTGCAAATATGGTATAGGCATTTTGTAGCTGAATGTAGTTGTTTTTTTACATTGAAAGAAGTGCATATGTTAACATGAAAGAGAAAATGTTAACATGAAATATGAGAACATGAAAGAGAAAATGTTAACATGAAATATGAGAACATGAAAGAGAAAATGTTAACATTGAAAATTGTATTGTTGAGATTATTGTAGAGTAGAACTGATCCGCATCATAGTTGGCAACTCATTGATGTCGATACAACTTCGACAAGTTTCGACTCGACATGACTTCGACAGGTTCGATTTCGACACAACTCCGACGAGTCTCGACTTCGACATACTGTGACATGTTCCGTACCTTCAACATGTTCTACAATCTTGCAGTTCAGGACATCGACAAGCAGCATTGACATGCGACCAATGACTGTCAAATTTCGACAGACTGTCTCTCTATCTTCCAGTCGACTGTAACGGTTGAACTATTGAAACCATTCTAACTTCCTCTTTGTAACTGAACGTAACGGGTAGACACCCAAGCGTCTTAGAATTATTTCTAAGCATGTAAACTATTGTAACATACATCTTATCTTGATCAATCTAGAACAGTTCGCATTCCTGCATATTGTCTGTGCGTATTTGTGTTTATCTATATTGCGTAATCCTGCTTTGATCATTTTGTTTATTAAGCTTCCACTGTAACAGAGTTGACTCATTCAGTCAAACTGTTGTTCCCCTCGTGCTTCCTGGACACGACCCAGATCATTGGTATCGGAGTGCACTCAGTTTTGTTCGTGCTTAATTTCTACGTATACACTTCTCTCGAAGTTACCTGACTTATGCTGGTTCAAACTCGCCCACAATATTAGCAATCCAAGCAGACGCGATTTCCAGAAATGACAAAAGAAATAGACGATTGGCATGCAGCCGATGAGACAAGACAGCTTATTGAGAAAGCTCTGGCTTGACAACAGACTGAAATGTTCACCCAATTCAACGAGATTCTCTTGGGATTTGCTTCGACATCCGGAGGATCCTTGACGAGAACTCACTCCGATAAAATCAGTCCCTTCAAAGTGCAAATGAATCTAGACATACCGAATCTTGAAGGTAAGATTGACGCGAAATCCATTGACAATTGGGTGCAACAATTGGAATCCTATTACATTGTAAATCAACTCTCCCAAGCTGAAAAAGTCACCATTGCATCCTTAAAGATGTCTACCTCCATGCACTGTTGGTGGGAGAACATCTCGACAAAGATGGAGAAAAGAGGAGAACCCGTCGAAACATGGGATAGATTCGTCAAACACATCTGAAAGGAATTTTACCCACCGAAATACCTCGAGCAGTAGTATAAGAAGTGGCAGCAACTAAGGCAATGGAAAGACCAATCAGTACAAAGTTACACCGAGGAGTTCTACCGACTTATGGAAAGACTTGGCATCCAAGAAGAATAGAAATTGCTTGTTTTGAAGTACGTTAGTGAATTGTCCTAATACATCCAACAGGAGATGGAATTTTTTACTGTCAATACACTTGCGGTATCTTTTCACTATGCCAGCAAACTAGAAACCAAGCAGAAAGGAAAATCACATTTCACGACAAAGCCGACATCAGGATGACCACCTGACAAGAAGGCACCAGCCAACTTCGACAAGTCTAAATCTTCTCAGCCGACACTGCCAAAGCCTGTGATACGAACCGCTACACCAAAACCTCGATATGTTAGTGAAGGCCGCCCAATAGGATCTTAACATCCCACCACGCTTTGCAGTCCAGACTCTGGGATGGATGTGCACCCGTATGGTGGTGTCCCCTTTGAGCCGTACGAGCCTCGGGCGAACACTACAATGCCGACGTTTCCACCCGCTCTGTGACTAGAACCTTGGTGGAGGCTCTGATACCAGATGTGATGTACCTGCAATAATTAATTAATGCAAATACACAAGATATCAGAAATAATAAAACAGAATCACTTTTATATTGATAACGGGCCACTTCGAGGGGGCAACCTCCTTTGAGCAAGCTCAATACAATTAACTTCACGGTGCCTTCAATGACCTCAACACACACTTATATACTAAGTCTATGCCCAATACTATGAGTCAAAACCATGGGACATATAATACTACGGGACGACTTACAAAGCATATGCGTCCAATACTATGGGTCAATACTATGGGCTAATATAAACTACGAATCAACAAATACTACGGGACGACTTACAAAGCATATGCGTCCAACAACAATATACTAACATAGTAAAGAGAAGGGTTGACATAGGTTCCTAACAAAGACTATCTACACTTAGTGGAATTTGCTTACAACAATGGGCATCAAGCATCATTGAAGATGAGTCCTTTTGAAGTGTTGTATGGCAGAGGATGTAGAACTCCAATGAGCTGGGACAGCCCAGTGAACAGAGTAGTGCTTAGACCAGAGATGGTTGAGGAAATGGAACAGGAAGTTGTTAAGATTAGGCAGAATCTAAAGGCAACACAGGATAGGCAGAAGAGTTATGCAGATCTGAAAAGATTGCATGAGTTTCAAACCTCAGGATCATGTCTACTTGAGAGTGAGACCTAGGAAGAGTTCCATGAAGTTGGCACCAAGATATTGTGGTCCATTTGAAGTCCTTGATAGGATAGGGCCAGTTGGATATAGAATTTCATTGCCTGCTAACATGAAATCTCATAATTTTTTCCATGTATCTTTACTTAAGAAATATGCACATGATCCTAATCATATCATTGATTGGCATGTGATACAGGTGGAACCAGAGGGAGAGTTCCAGGTGGAGCCTATGTACATCCTCGAAAGGAAGGTTACCTTTCTCCGGAACCGGGCCATAGGGTAGGTAAAGGTGCAATGGAAGAACCTTAGCCCAAAGGAGGCCACGTGGGAGCTGGAGGATGCCATGAGGGAGGCATTTCCATTTTTGTTCAGTTTTGAGAACACCGAGGATGGTGTTATTTTAAGGGAGAGGGAGTTGTAATACCCCATTTTTCCCTTGATGTAAATACTGCTTATGTACAGTATGTGTAAATGCCCTAGTGTGGAGCTCAAGGCCAAGGCCCCACTAGTGGATGTTTCAGTTCATTGCTTAGGCAAGTATTGATACAATTTGATTATTCATGGGCTGCTAAGCCATGAAGAATGTAAATGATGTCATTATTACTGAATGAATAAAATAACCAAGAAGCTGGCTAAGGAGGCAACGAATGAGAAGGGGGACGTGTGTATCCACTAGGGAGAGGTGAGGGGGTTTGGGATTGGTTGACCATGTTGCCACATGTTTGACTGAGAACCCATTTGAACTCCCTACTGAAATTAATGCGATTTCAAAGAGTGGTTGAGAACCAACTGCTGAGTCTGATGGAGTATGGAGCATGCTTGCGATTTCGTATGGCAGGGCATGGCTCTGATCACTTGTGCGTGAAGGCATCAAACTACCTGGGACAACTCAGAGAGCCTATTGTGAACTGGGGGGGGGGAGGATTCAGGGAGACACACACACTGGGCCATTCATGACTCACGCATTCGATTCCCTGTTTGGAATGCTCATGCTACCATTGTTGAGACCATTGACCCTCGCAGAGGATTCACCTACGTGTTTTCTTGTAAGTAGCGTGCCCCTGTGTGTGAGAACTACCCAAGAATGAGCAGCCATGACACCCTGTGTGTATAACCCTGGTACAGCGACGGGAAGAGTCAATAGATAAGGTTGCAGAGCGGTTTGCGCAGAGCAACCATGGGAAAACCCCAAGCCGGATATGTCTTGTTGTAAACTGTGGGAGAAGGGTTGGATTGCTGGAGGAACTCAGTGCAGGCTATAGTCTCAATGAACTAGTGACTGGACCTTTCTATGCCCATCCTGGAATATAAATGGAAGGGAAGGACCTTGTGAGACTGTACAACAGTGATAGGATCTTCCTTATGTTGGATGTGGTAGGTATTGTGGGTGTTAGGTCGGCTGTGAGCGACTAGACATTTCTATGCCCATCCTGGAATAGCTCTAGAAGGGAAGATGCCTTGAGAGACTGTATGATTATGCAGTAGGTCTTCCTTATGTTGGATGTGGTAGGTATTGTGGGTGCCAGGTCAACTAAGTGCTGAGATGCCTGCAGTTCTGTGGTTGAACTCACTGGTTTAGCAATGCCTCCTTGTTATCCCTATCTGCTGAAGGAACCCCTGTAGGTTGGCTTAGCATGGGTAGGTGCCCTGGAATGATTGGTAAACTCAACTACAGACTGGTTTAGCATGTGAATGGAGCCTTGACTATGAGAGAACCTATTAGCCCTCCTTAGTGGATACACTGCCCAGCTCGGGGGTGATCTCTCAGCCGAAAGAGTATAGGCTGGACAGAGATCTAAGGTTGAGTGGAACGTTGATCTCACTTAGCCAGTTGCTTCGGAATTCAAAGATAAGTATTCTGTTATGGTAAATGATGTGGTTTCAGTATTATGATGAATGCTTGTGTAATCATGGAATTGTTGTATGTATGGTTATATGAATGGTTGACATGAAGTCGTGTAATCATGGAATTGTTGTATGTATGGTTATATGAATGGTTGACATGAAGTCGTGTACAGGCCTGAGTAACAGGCTGAATCCACTGTGTGTATTCATCTTGTATTGCAGGAACGCTTGTAATTCTTGCATATGATAGATGTGTGAGTTAAGCCTGTGGATGCATTTTATATATGACGATGTATGATAGAGCTCCATTGTTTTCGTAATGAATGTGATGTGTACTAACCCTGTGAAGGAAAGGTATATTTATATTTGATCCTTGAGAAGTTAGAGAAGCCTTGGAAGTGGTTTCAGGAACCTCTGTGGGTCAGATAGCAGGAAGGGACCTTGGTAGGTTGAAGGTTTGAATGTTCAAATGTGGGTAGGAACAGAACTTCAAAGAAGGACATGAGAAGGTTAGATGCCTTACCTGGTCAAGGGGATGTCACCATTGGATAGAGCTCTCCAAGAGCTTTCCAACGGTACCGACATTGCCCCATTTGGACACTGGAGGGAGGGGTTATGCCCCTTGGAAGATTGGTGAGGTTTTCCCCACGGAAGAAGGATCCAGCAATTCCCGAACTCGCAGTGTCGGGTTGAGGGTTACGGGGTCAGCAACTTGCGAGTTGCAGGGTCAGCGATTTGCAGGTTGTGGGGTCAGCGACTTGTGGGTTGCGGGCATGCCAAAATTCGCGTTGGGAGTTTTGGGCTTTCTGCATTCCCGAACCCGAAACTGTGGGTTTGGGGTGTCGGGTTTCGGGTTTTGGGTTGCGGGAATCGAGATTGACCATTTGGGATTTCCGCATTCCCGAACTCAAAACCATGGGTTTCGGGTGTGGGGTTTCGGGTTGTGAGAATCGAAACTGACCGTTTGGTATTTCCGCACTCCCGAACCCGAAATTGCGGGTGTCGAGTTTCAGGATCGCCGGGTACACAATTTCGAATTGGGATTTCCGTAATCCCAAATCCGCAACTGCGGGTTGCGGATTTCGGGATGTGGATTGCGGATTTGAGTTTTCTTTTCCAACTATGTGTATGGGCGCACAGTCATGGTTTAAAAAAAAATGGATCACGGTCTCCAGTGACCAGGGAGGTCTGAGGGGACGTGACAGATATTTTGTTTGCAAAACTTTGTCACTATTCATGCAAAGGAAGTTCTACATCTTCAATTGATTAAATTCTAAGGTTGGATAGAGGAGGTGAAAACCTAGCTACAGGTCCTTTATGGGTATTATGACTCTTCGTTTTTAAAGAAATATTCATGTCGGAATAACATGTGGAAGACTCTTTTAATAATATTGGTTGTAGGTTTGCATAAGCCTCTAGAGTTTGTTTCGGGATGTGATTAGGTGGAAAATACTTTCAAAAGAAGGTACATCTAGATGTGGGTGTGTGAATGGAAAAGAAACCCATCATAGCTTATCTTTCAACACTCAACCTATATCCATATTTTCAATTCCTTCGTATTACAGTCAGTTATCATTTCTGACAGGCTTATTTATGGTACATCAGTGTTATGGACAGGTTTTTGGGCCTTTCTGGACATACAAATTGCATCTTTTAAATACTCTTTGAAACTTTTAAGTTGTTTGATGGATTTTGAAATCCAGCTTGTAGCATTTTGGCATATTTATGAGTGTCATTTTGGGGATATATGTGAAAAAATATAGCTCTATTCTGAGTCTAGATTTAGTTAAGGCAAGAATATTTTCTCTTTGGAGTGTTTTTTGATAGAAAATGAAAAAAAAATTCATCTATGAAGACTATTTGTAAGCCTTGGATCTATGATAAGGCAGATAGTAAGTACTGGCTTTATTATGCACAAGGGTTGTTTTTTTTTTATCTTATGAAATGTTGAAGCATGCATTTGCAAAAGGTACACTTTAATATCTAATAAAATATTACGAATTTTTTCCGAGGAATACATCACCTGTCTCTGACAAGCAGACTGTAAAGTATTGAATGCATCGTCAAAGGCAGCAACATGAATCTATATCCATAAATATCGTGTCTGATTGTTCGCATCCTTTTTTCATCATTAATAGAACATCCATCCTTCGAGTCTATGTTGGTTGTCTCTTTATGTGTATTACCAAGAGATGGATGCCACAAATAAGTCACAGGTGCAATCGAGCCATGCAGGGATCCCCCAACTTTGTTCAACTGCAAATGTTGATTTTTAGATATTGCTTTGGATATATATTTTGTTACAAACGGTCTTACCATAGCAATCCCATAGCACACTCCATCTAATTCAATTGTTTTCACTTCAGACATGGCTGTTGCTAATGGTGGTGAAGAATCTAGTACCATTCTCAGAACTTTCAAAAGTGAACCCTACCAAATTTAGAAAAGAGAACAAAAATGCAATCAAAATAATGTAATAAATATGACAAAAAGGAAACAAATACGTGAACAATGCCCCTATGTATCATGCAAAAGAATGCTTCCTGGTGAAACACAAAGTGGAGACACATCTTTGAAATATCATGTTTCTAGGGCTGCTACCGGTGATAGGGAGTTGTCAGGAGGTATCACGGTTAAATGCCCAAGATGCATGCTTGAGAATAGCATTGTGGACCTGTCATAGGTTGTTTTCACGTTGCCGATCTATTTTGTCTAGCAGGGTGTTCCAGTAGCAATAGTATGACTACATTCAGTCTCAGATGTGAAGATAGAGTGGATGGTCCTTCTAACTTCATCTGATGTAAGTGTCGAGTAGAGATTTTGAAGGAGCATGATATTTAGAATTTCATGGAGACAAAGCTGATAAAGCATACCAATCCTGTGTTGTTTCCATAAATAAAAGAAGATGACCAAGACAAAGCAGGTCATCCTTCACTCTGTTAAGGATCCCATGATCCCTCACTGTCATGTCTCCTCTTACCAATTTTTTTTTTTTTGCATGGGTCCAATGACCCTACAATATTGCGTATACTTACGCCATCAATTATTAATTATACTTAGTAATTTATCATAAGCATAACCTGATACGTACATCTGTCATACATTCTACAGAATGCTCGCCGTGACTCTTTCCGAAGTACTATAGTCTTTCAGACTATGCGCACCCATACGTCTTTTATGTGATAACATAAAGTATACTTGATTAAGCATATGTGTCATGGAGGTCCTTCATGCCGACATGATGACACATACTAACCTCTGTCCAAGCGACAGTGAACACATACTTTCTACCTGAACCAAGGGTGTAACAAACAAGGACGTGCCTAAGTAGAATGCACCTAACAAGGACACCCTAGCTCCTAGCATCATTTCCTGCTTATTTAGCCTTTACATAAATAGACAGATCACTGCTGCGTCATGATACATAATCACATAAATAGGTCCTATGTCCATTAATGGACTTCATCCATAATACAAACCTTAATACTTGATTTGACCAATAGCAACACTTCTCTTCATTTAAACATGTATACGTATTGACTACATATATATATATCGTTTTATATCAAAGTTATTTGTTGATATTACAATTCTCACAAGCAACGTTCTATGGTGTAATAGCTATTTATTAAATCAATTGAAGACTTAAGAAATAAAGTAACAATGGCTATTAATATATATATATATATACATACATATATATATATTAATACCATTTATATCATATAACAAGGTATGCTTATTACCATAAACATAATAGTTTCGATACTTTGCACCACAATGTAATTTGACTTACCCATATAACAACAAGTATTAACTCGGAGCCATAATATACACTTATGGATAAAGAAATGGGGTAAAAATATATATATAGGGTTATATATATATATTTAATTACAAACCTTTGTGCCTTTGTTCTAAGGCTTAAAGTGCCATCCCATAAGCATATAATATAAGGGATATATATAACAAAGAAAAGTGTTAGCCTAAGTCTCAATGCATACACTTAAACATATAATGGTTAATTACGGTGTGGGGTCGCTAATGGAAGCCGACCCTACCACACAACGTGGCTCACTATCCACCACGTTAACACTTAACATTGTAGAGTTAAGATTGGTCAATACATCTCCATGCGAGGGTATCCATGTTGCCATGATAACAATGACATGGATCCTATGAATGAACGTAGCACGACTTCAACGTTAGACGTGGATAAATGGTGTCTGACTCAGCTGGTTGCAAGTTGGATCAATCCAATCGATGGCCTGCATGGTTTGTGGCTTGTGCCACTCAAGCTTAACCATTCCAGCTACACGTTTTAACCCCACTCCTTGTTTCCTTGTTGGCATGTGACGAAGACTCATGCTCACGTGGAAGGAGGGTCATCCACATACTGCATTTAAATGCTTGGTGACATGTTGAACATGGTAGTTTGTCCCATTTATGGAACTCTGTCAGAGGAATGCTACACCGAGGCGTACTATACACCAAACTCTGCATTGCATTAAAACCTTCCTTCGTTTCGAACCATTGATGGTGATCAGGGACAATGCATGGATAGTTGTGATACGTTTGGCACCGTTGATCCAGGCGATGGGATTTCGCACCCAGCCATATACCTTCCTACATTAATTTCATTCCTTTACCGATCATAGAGGTCTCCACCTGCTCTCACCGGTATTCAGCGTTGATAGTCCCTTCACTTGGAATTCGGCTATTTTGTTGTTCGGCTATGACGAGAGCTTTGGCTCTGCGCAATGTATGGTGAAGGTCCACTACCAAGCTAAGGCACTTCGCTTCCAGAGATGCACACGGTACCAGTTAGCACCCTATTCCGCGTGGTCACCAATTGCAATGTAAGTAACAGTCTTTACTGCTTGCACCATCTTTACGTTTTATATGATGTCGTGGATTAATGAAATTACGTTTACATTTTGCATGTTAATGGGCCCAAGTTTGACCTTCGTGGTGTTATTGTGACAGGTGCAACCGGAGACGAGCTGTGCTGCGACTCGTTGCTTCACCAGGTAATGTCACACATCCATCTCTTTTTCAGCTTTGTCGTGGCGTTGTTTACTTTCGTTATCAGTTGGTTTTGGGTATACCTGTGGTTTGACCTCTCGCCACGCTGTAATGTACAGGGAACCAACGGCAATGGTGGAGTTGAAGCACTCCCGTGAGCTTGTAACCAACGTGGGGTCGTGGCGACTTGCTAAGCTCAATAGGTAACTCACTGACCCAACTGCCTCGGGTTTGGTTTACCTCGTTGGTGGGGGCAGAGTTACTAAAACGATGTCAGTTGAGGTTAGGTTTTTCTCCTGCTTTTTTTTGCAAGTTTTTAAGGAGCATGACCTTTGGCCAAAATGATAGGGCATAATGCCAGTCACAGAGAGAGTCGGTGTGACCTCTATGTGCTCCATCGTCATCGCATGGTTGTTGTGCACTTAAAGGAATATAGTCCAGGGGACTCCTCACTGTCATGTGTAGTTTAAGAAAGAGCTCCAACGACGCTCTGCCCATGGCAAAAGTGTCGAGATTATATGTAACCGGCTTTGTTGTAATTAATATGGCAACGCCACAGCCTTTACGATTCCATACTCTGTCTGTATGTTTGGTTTGAGGTTAATTTTGTAATGATACTTGTTTGCAATCCCAGCTTGACTTGAAAAGCCCGCAATGATTCTCGTCGGGTCTGCATGTTATTTATAATTGATATGCATTTTGGTAAACATGGTTTAAATGTATAAATGCCCTCAGCATTTGATATTATTATGAAATGTATACGTTTTGCTTCACCACTGTGTGTGCATAGCGATTTAATGTTAGATGCATACGTTATTAATATGAGCATAAAGATTTTTTTACTAGCTGCATAAACGAATGCATTGTTTACTGCTCACTTAAGTAGGGAATCGTTCTCATGCCATGCATCTTCCACGATTTCATTTTGCAGTCATAACAACATATTGTAATATGTTTTAATTCTTGCATACTGAAAATGTTTTAGGGCGAAGGCATTAAGCCTGCCCACATGTATGCACCAATGAATGTTTAAGTGAAGCAATTCGTTGTCTCCTTCTTCAACAATGTTTAACATGTGGAACTTGCATGTATACACAGCAATGTTAATTATTTAATATGTGGATTATGTTTATGCCTAGCATTGTTTTCTTGTTTAATGTATTCAATACACTATTAAACAGGAGGTGAAAACGCCAGGCTATAATAAAATGCACAAGTGAATGTATACATGTATATTACCATATATTAATATTAATGGTAGCCATAATAAGGGTAAAACCCTTAGACACTTGAATCGTTTTCATTCAATACTTAAGGCATTTTAAAAATTGCATTCATTCTATATGCTCATATATGTTACTGCGACCTAGGTTACCCATGAGTCGCATATCACCATCGGCGAATACATTCATTTTAACATTAACAGAATGAACATGACCCTTATCTGAATAAACAATGTTCGTCTATCTTAGACTGATATTTATTCATTGATTTAATTCAAAAATCATATGTAGCAATATGTAGTTTATACTAATGCTCAAAAACTTAGCCTAGATGCCATGTAATTACATACGGTCAATTTTTGACCAGATTTACATAGAATAACAAACTCTGTCCAAAATATAAACTCGGAACTATAACAGGTTTGAACTCTAGCATTATCAGGGTTTATCTTTTCTGAAACAAACTCTACTATGAAAGAGTTGATAAACATAAGGGCTAGGCATGTAAACCTTCAGGTTTACATGTCTTCCCTATTTGCAACATTACAATGCAAGACATAAGATCTTTATTACATACTGGAGTATATATTAAAATACAAACACCTGCAATATGAAAACATGCATCAACAAACCCTAGGTTAGTACATGATTCATATCAATATTATATCAGATATTGTATACATTTTAAACAGTATAGGGGGTCTTAATGTTGTATATCTACTGCAATTAGAATGTAGGTATTTTCAAAGCCAGCCCATAACACAAATATTCCAGGTCTGTAAAGATGGTAATAAGATGAACTCATTACAAAGATCTAGTTATCTAGCTGAGATTCAAGCTCAGAATGTACATGAAACAATACAGCTACAGTCAGATATGATACATATACCATTCAATTGTAAATCAAATATACTCAGAAACATATATAAATATTGTTCCAAAACAAATACTCTGCAAGTCAGAAGATAAACACTTATCTGAATCTGTTGACTAGTGGAACCAAGCACAAACCTCCCAGCCTTTGTCCAGTAAGATATCCTTGCTCTCAGGTCACCCCCGAGCTGAGTTCACAGTCCCCCAAGTAGAGTATAGATTTTATTTACCCTTAACTTGTTATTTCCCAATTTATTCAAGATATTTCAAAGGCAGCAGGAAACCCAACACCCAACTCAATACTCTTGAGCTTCAGGATGCTCCAGGGGATTTTAAGCCTTAAACATGGAGAGAATCACTAACGCGGTCTATTCAGGTAAATGCAGTACTCCTACAACCTTGGGGTAGTTCTCCTACTTTCACACAATTAAGTGGCCAAGCTCATACCAAATTGTATGATTTCTCCTGATCTGAGTCATTTTGGTCCTCCCAAATCTTCCCTCAATCACTTGGCGTCAGGACTAGTTTGGTTCTCCCAAATCTGTCCTCCCTCGCCAACATTCATTGTCTCAGTTTGATGTTTTCCCATTCCCATTGCTCTGGCGTGTTCATCTCATGAGATTGTGAATGATGCATAATATGAGAGTTTCAATGAGTTTTCACCTTTTAATCTCCTAGGGGAATTTTCCTTATTAAATGAATTCTTTGTTAATTTTTCAGAATTTACTTCAATCTGATCTAGGATCTTAACTGAGAGAACAACATGTACATCAAATCTATAGCATATCAATCATGGACACAATAATGCAAGCACACAAGAGACACAGAGTTTACTTGGGGAAAACCATAAAGGTGAAAAACCCCAATAACTTCCTCAGAGATAGATAGAGCAATGATACAACCAGAATACAAGAGATAGTCTTCTCCTAGCAGCAGAGCCTCCTCCTGATAAGTGCGCCACTTTCTGAATGAGAGAAGTGTGTGAATGAATGACCAAATAGAGATCTCCCAATCTCTATTTATACTTGTTCTATCCTGCCCAATAAACTAATGGGGCCTACATGTCTAGCTTAACCCATGGTTAACTTAATATGGGCCGACCCCACACTTGGTGGTCTAATAACCCTTTGACCCACATGGTCGACCCCCAATAGGGTGTTCTAATAACCCTTCAACCCACATGACTTATACAGGGTCGACCCCAACAAGGTGGTCTAATAACCCATCAAGTATAAGTTACGACACTTACAATATAAATGACGACACTTCCGTATAGAGGAATAATAACATCTCTATAGGAATACAAACACTTCCGTATAGAGGAATAATACCATCTCTATAAGAGTACAAAATACATATATGAAATACATGGGTGAAATACATTCCGAAGTTACATATACATCAACATTCTTTTAATTCATTAATCTCTCAATTCTTTTCTTTAGGGTTTTCCCATTGTCTCCAATAATAATTTATTATTATTATTATTATTAATTGGCATTATTCCCTCCAACCTTAGGGGACTGTGACTCCCTCTTTAATGTGCTGGTCCACATGGTAAATAGAAACCACTTTATCAAATTTCTCAGTTTTCCTAAGTATAAATGAAATAATACTTAGCAGAAATATAATAGGGGTTCAAAGTCCAAAATAGGGGTATTACATTCCCCCTCCCCTTAAGTTTTCACTGCCCTCGGTGTTAAACAATTTTGCAAAACAGCAAAAATTAACATAAACAAAAATTCACTTTTCGTCATGGTCTTCATCGAACAGGAAGGGGTATGCTGCTCGCATTTCCCTTTCCATTTCCCAAGTAACCTCATCAGGATTTTAGTACTCCCATTGTACTTTTACCTGAACGATGGTTTGATTGCGAAGTACCACCTCTTTCTGATCCAGTATGCATATAGGGTCTGTCTGTAAATCTCCTTCCGATTCCACCTGAATCACATGCCAGTTTACAATATGCTTACGATCATATACATACTTTTTCAACAATGAAACATGAAACACATCATGTACTTTAAAATTTGCGGGTAAAGCTAACTGATAAGCAACAGGTCCTACTCTAGCAAGTATTTGGAAAGGACCAAAAAATGTTGGTGCAAGCTTGGTAACCTTTCCCAAGCTCAAAGAACTCTTTTTGGCCTTCACTCTTAGAAATACGTGATCCCCAACTTCGAATTATTTGTTTTCCCCTATGCAGATCAGCATAGCTTTTATGCCTGTCGTGGGCAGTTTTCAGGTTTGTTATAACTTTATGCACAGTGTTTTCTAATTCAGTTAACATTTCGGGACCCATCACAATCCGATTTACCGGATCGTCCTAATTCATATGGGTTTTACACTTTCTGCCATACAACACTTCAAATGGACTCATTCCTGCCGAAGTTTGGTAATTATTGTTGTAGGAAAATTCAGGTAAGTGTAGGTAGTTTTCCCACTTCTTTGGATTGTCCATGACATATAAGCGAAGCATGTCCTCAAGGACTAGGTGCACCCTTTTAGTCTTGCCATCAGTTTGCAGATGGTAGGCTGTATTAAAACTCAGTTTAGTCCCCAAACATGAAAACAGATCCTTCCAGAAGTGTGAGGTGAACTTGGTGTCCCTATCGGATATAATCACCTTGGGAATTCCATGAAGTCGAAATACTTCCTTCATGAAAATCTCTGTGATATTTATTGCCTTAAAAGTGGATTTGATAGGTATGAAGTGTGCTACCTTAGTCAGCTTATCCACAACAACCATGATTGCATCATGTTGTTTATTGGTTTTAGGCAATCCGGTGATAAAATCCATGGAAATGGTTTCCCACTTCCATTATGTCACTGGTATGGGCTACAGCAAACCAGATGGATGCTGATGTTCTATTTTCACCCACTGACAGTCCATACATTTAGCAATGTATTCAGCAATTTCTAATTTCAGTCTTGGCCAATAATGTTGTTTTTTAACAGCTGTCAACATTTTTTGGTAGCCAGGATGACCCGAATGGGGTCTTATGTGAAATTCATCCATAATCAATTGCTTTAAAGCTGGCTGATCCGGTATGTACAACTATTTTTGAACAGCAGCAGTCCATCCTTGGACATGCTGAAATCTATTACTTGCTGATCTGAATTTTCTGCAAGACATTTTTATCTTATATTTAGATACTTTTGGTCTTTTTCAGCTGCTGTCCGGATCTGCAAGATTAAATCAAACTAATTTTTTTTTACTAATGCCATGGTTAGTAGATGCATGCGTCTACTAAGTGCGTCAGCAATCTTATTTTCCTTACCATTGATGTGCTGAATTTCAAAGTCAAACTCACTAATGAAGGCCAGCCACCTTGCTTGACTTCCATTTAGATTTGGCTATTCGAAAAGATATTTCAGCCCAATGTGGTCGGTTTTCAACACAAATCTTTTTTCAAAAAGGTAGTGTCGCCACATTCGCAAGGCATGAATGATAACATCCAATTCTAAATCATGTGTTGCATAGTTCACTTCATGTGTTTTCAGTTTTCTTGATTCATAACCAATTACTGCACCATCTTGTGTTAGCACGCCTCCCAATCCATCATTGCATGCATCTGTGCATACAACAAAATTTCCATAAGGATCTGCCACTTTTAGGATATGGGAGGAAGTGATCAACTGTTTCAGCTTTGCGAAACTTGCTTCACACTTAGCTGTCCACAGAAATTTTACTTCCTTCTGTTGAAGCGAAGTAATGGGATGGGCTACTTTGGAAAACCCTTCAATAAATTTCCGATTATACCCAGCCAATCCCATGAAATAGCGGACATCGCTTACGTTTTGGGGAGTGGGCCAACTCATTATGGCCTCTATCTTGTCAGGATCCACCGCAATACCCTCTGTTGATATAATATGACCCAAATTGTTAACACCTAAAAAGTGCTCACTAGCTCATTTCCTTATTCACATGACCCATTTGTCCACTTTTTTCACCATCTGAGCCTCTAAAGCCAACAAAAGGTCACCAAAAGACCTTAGTACACCCCTTTTCCCACTCAAAAAGATTATTTTTCCTAAAAAGCATAAAAAAAACCCTCAAAAAGGGTCCAAAATTCCCAAAAATATTAAAAATGGAATAAAAATATTAATTTTATTCAAAAAAAGAAAAAGGAGGGAAAAGTACCTAAACCATGTTGGTCAATACCATTGGTTTCCACAAAACCATAATGGTATTCCCCACCACCAAAACCTATAAAAAGGTGGTAGGGGCTCCTCATTTCACATCCATCCATCTTCTTATCCTCATGCTGCCAAAATCTCCCTTGAGCATTTGGCCATTGTAGCAACCTTGGAGAAAGGACCCTTTGGAGTTTGGAGCTGCTCACCCTTGGAGCTTCTCAACTATCTTCTTCACTTGGAGGTATTATTATTGCAAGCACTTGCTTGCCCCCATTTTAAATACAAATTTATTTTTTATATTTCTTGTTCTTGTTTTTTAATTCAAAAATGCACATGCTAGTTTAGTTTAGATTTAGATTTAGTTTATTGTTTTTGCTTAATATTGAAACTGCTGCTACTAGTTAGCAGGTGCCCATAGCACTAAGCTTGGTTGCAAAACCAAGCCAACAGTTTTTGGCGACTCCGCTGCTTTCGAATTTTTAGATCTCACTTTTCCTTTAGATCTTAGTTTTTGATAGTATTAGTTAGTTTAATTCATAGATCTGCCACCCTAGACAGAAGATCCATTGTTATTCTAGATCTTGGCCCATTTTATTGCCATTAACAGCCCAAAATTCTCAATTTTCGGGTTCATTTTTCGGCGTCCGCGTACGGCTTTCGCCTCACGGCTTTTTGCCCAACAGTCGCGCAGCTCATGGCGACTGCACGGCCCTTTTCCGCGCGGTTCACCCTGGCTTCACAGCCAATTAGCGCGCTGCACATCGCGGCTTCGCGGAGATTTTCCGCGCTGCACATCGCGACTGTGTAAGGAAATCCTGCGCGGTCCATCGCGGCTGAAACCCGCGCTGCCCATCGTTACTGTGCGACAGAAACCCGCACGGTCCATCGCGGTTGTTCTGTCAAAACCCGCGATGCCAATTTTTTCCATTCGGCCAATCCGTTTTAAAAATTAATTTTTTACTGTATTTTCTGCCCCCATAGCACATTTTACAGTACTAAAATTCCAGCATTGTTTTCAACCATAGGAAAATTTTACTATTTAGAATGCACCTTTGAAAAAGTCTTTTTAAAAATTTTCAGAAATTGAAAGAAGGATTTATTTGCATTTTATCTAGATTAAAATTTTGCTATTTACTTCTTTGATATTTTTCCCATAGCAATTTTTGAAAAAGAAATCCATTTTATTTCTTTAAGAAGTCATATTATTTGCTTTCCTATTTCAAAAGATCCTTTGTTTTTTGAATAGTCTTTGCAAAGCATTTAATTTCCATTTATTGAAAAAGTCATATTATTTGCTTTACTATTTCAAAAGATCCTTTGTTTTTTGAATATTTTCTGCAAAGCATTTACTTTTTCAATTTCAGTTTAAAATACCACACGTGCACCCACTCAAACACATAATTTAATCTGAGCCTTAAAACTTACCCTAACTTCAACACACTTTTAACCCCACTTGGGGAACATTAAAAGAACTTTGTAGCTAGGTAGTATTGAGGGGATAGGTGTTCCAATAACACCCCTCAGTTATTACATTTGAGACATAGTTGTTGTCCATTAGGGAACCAAAATCTCCTAGTATTTGTTGGCACGGTCATAACCAGTTTATCGGAAGGCCTCTCCCCTAGGAGGGTTGAAGTCGCGAGGATGGTTCCGGAAGTCTGAGTGGAATACCGAAATCCATTCAGTAACCGAAGGCTACCATTCGCAGTTCTCGGGATATCCCTGTATGGGGGTATTGCGGTAAAAGGACCAAACGACAGATTTACCTTTTCTGGACGTGTCATGAACGGAGTATCCTAGTTGCCATTCTTTAGGATTGATTACCTGGTGTCCCTCCCGGTAGGGGGATATCTAGCCGTTGTTTCAACACTCAATATTGTCTGACTTAGATTTCATCACCTTGCAGAGAATATCGTTTGTTGATTCACAATACTTTTAGTTAGGTGTTTGCATGATACAATCCACCTTTGGTCTAGTAGCACCTTTTTTTTCTAGAAGTTGTTTACATGTTGGTACTCTGACCATTTTTTGCATCCCTCCACTTATTATAGCACAGCTGCTATAATAAGTGCATTTTGAGGTTGATTTTTTGGCCTAAGAGCCTTCATTTTCACTCCCCTTCTTGCACCCTTGGTTGCATTAGGGTTTTGAGTTTTTTATACATTACCATATTACACAGAAGATTTTTACACAAAAACTTATTTCTCACCATTGAGAATTTTAGACGCTCTCGTCGTCTTCAGGGTGAACCCCCAGAGTTCAGTCTACTTGGCTCTCCACGTCACAGACGTCGAGCCTTATCCCTTCACTCGACACATCGTCGGTCGAACAGACAGTCATCCGATTTTGACGCGCCTCACTTCACATTAGATTTTGAGGCAGAATCCGAAAACCCTATCGAGTTATTACCAACCAACCTCATGGCTGGGACACAATTCGATCCACTTTTTACCAGCACCATAGGTGATACATCCACAGACCCTTCTACTGCGGTGCCATCCATGGAAACAACCACCCCCCTGGGTATGCCTAATATGGGGGACACTCCATTTTTAGGGATGCCCAACACAGGACCACCTCCTATTACGGGTACGTCGAACATAGGGGTCACACCCCCTCTCATTTCCACAACCCATATCCCAGGAATCCCTACTACTATTCCTAACCCGGGTGTAACCCATGTTGCACTTGGAAGCGCTGGCCCATACCAGACCACAGCTATTGGAGGGCACATACCTTCAATACCTAGCATACCTTTAGGCGCTACTGGACCCCTACATCATACCACCATGACTAGTCATGTCCCAGTCACTACGCCACATTCATCTACTAGCTTACCATACATGGCGAGTTTGAACTTACCAGACTTAGCCAGGTTAACCAATGATATTATCCGACACGACCCTGCGTGGCCTCACATGCCCACCAAACTCCCCTCCGACATCCCTAAGTTTGAGGGCAAGGCAGGTGAGGACCCCCAGAACCATATCATGTCCTTCCATCTATGGTGTTCCTCCAACTCCATAGTGGACGACTCTGTCCGCCTCCGTCTGTTACAGCGCACCTTCACTGGCTCTGCAGCCAAATGGTATATCGAGCAGCCCCATGGGACCCATGCCACCTTTACCTCCCTTGCCTCGACCTTCCTGCAGTTCTTCCAGTTACCTATCTGCTATGATGCGGGAGTTGAGATCTTACTGTCTTGCAGACAGAACACGGCCACCCACATCACTGACCACATTCATGAGTGGCGTCGACGCTGAAGCCTCTGCAAAATCAAGTTAGACGACCGTATCTTCTTAGATTGGTTTCTCAAATCCCTCCTCCCTCTCATTGCCAAGGATGTGGCATCCGAACGACCCCAGTCTGAAGAAGAGGCCATCCTTAAAGCCCAACAGTTTGACCTCATTTACGCCCAGTCGAGTTATCTGTATACCATTATACCAGACGCCCCTCGGGGCGAGTCATCCCAACACGATGCGCCGGGGGCATCCCATGCCGCAGATGGCATCATCGGTCATATGGCCTCGCATCCCCAACCCTTTTCCATTGCACATCCTAGCCATGGTCCCGACCTTTCGCGGGCTACATCTCAATCTGGAGCAACCAGTTCATATGCTCCCATGGCACATCACCACCATACCCATGGACCCTCATGTCCACCTCAGTGCTTTGGTCATGCACCACTTGCATACCCCCCCCAGCCGCACCTCAACCAATGTATTACCCGCAGCAAGCTGCGACAGCTGGCCCAACACCTCCAATAGCTCAGGGTTACCAACAACCCCAGTAGGTAACTGGACCACCTCCAGCCCCACCGGCTTATTATCCACCACAACTTGCTCCCGCACCTGCGGTGAACCAAAATCCTCCCACTGCTCAAGGGCAAGTGTACACACAACACAACCAGCCCCAGCACCAAAACAACCAGCGCAACCAGGGCGGGCAACAAAACCGTGGAAGAGGACGTAACCGCGGAAACAACCAACAACAACATCAAGGTCCCCCACCTCCCAATCCTCCGCAAAATAACAACGCTGCTCCTCCCAATCAGAATCTGGATCGTAATCCTAGGCATCCCAAAAACAATAACCTCAGAACAAACCATCCTTGTTCTATTTGCGGGGTATATGGCCATTACACTCATGCTTAACCACATTTGGAGCGGGCTCGGCAACTCTGGACTGACGATGCCCATCGTCAAGGACAAGCGGCTCCTCAGCCGCCACCCAACCCCCCACCACCTCAACATCAACCTTTGGTGCTGCAAAACCCCTTTCCAACCCAAGGCGTAGTGAACACTCAGCCGTTAGCTCCCCCTCAGGGCAACGCGCCACCACAACAAATCACTTATGCTGCTCCTTATCAACCCATGTTCGATTCAAGTACTCACCACTTGTCAATGATGTCATCCGCAGATGCCAACCTCCAAACCCGACGGAACCAATATGGCTCCACCCCTGAAGCCCCTCCCACCGACAAGAACACTAACGTTCATCCCACAGATCAGACGTTACGTATACCCCCGGCCCCACTCGATGGCGCTTCTAAAGCACCTCGCTTCCCACTTCGTCGCATCAACAATAATCCCAATGCTCGTGCTGCGTCGAACTACAACATTGTAGATGACTTAGCCCAGTCTCCTGCAGCCATGTCTGCTTTAGAAGTCTTGAAAAATAGTCCTTCACAGCGCAAGACTTTGCTCTCTGCCATTGGCGCCATTGACCCCAATGATTCACAACTGATGACATTCGATTCGGACCAATCTGAACCACGCTTACCTTCTACTTTAGCGTTCCAAGTTTCCGTTTCTGTTCGGAATCTTGTCATCCATCAGTGCATTATCGATGAGGGTGCCTCTACATGCGTTATGTCCACATTCGTTTGGCAAAAGTTGGGATCTCCTACTCTCCAGCAGTCCACCACTGCGTTGCGAGCCTATGACGGCCGTTCGGCTCAACCCCAAGGTCTCTTAGCTAATGTCCCCGTCCAGTTGGCGGGTAAAACCGTGCTCATCGACATAGAGGTCATCAATGCCCAACTTGACTATAACCTCTTACTTGGTCGCAGCTACATGTATGCCATGCGGGCGGTTGCCTCATCCGTTTTTTGTACTATGATGTTCCCCCATGAGGGACGCGTGGTCAAGGTCGACCAACTCACCTATTACGATCCCAAGGTCCCCGCCGCACCTGAAAATGTTCTCCCCATGGTTGAACAACCTGTTTGTGGTGCAACTACCTCGTTTGATTCCTCCGTGGGACCCGGACTTTACTCCGACGCGCCGATGACTTCTACATTCCAATCTATTCCACCACCGTCACCGGAGACACACGTCGCTAACCTCTGTACTCTTTCCCACAATACACAAACACCCACCAATCATCCACCCTTGTTCCCTAAACCACCATTGGTCCCTAGTCACATCGGTGTTACACCCATCCACACAATCCCCTTTCTATTTCCTCCCTCAGGTGTAGTAAGCGCCCCAGTTATGGCTACCCTTAGTCTCCCCGGGTTAACATTGGGATTACCCGTGTGGTATATTTCGCCTCCCATTCCCCCGCCAACACCAAATGTCATCCTGCAACCGATGCAACCCATTGTCACTTCTACCCAACCACCTCCCGGTATCACTACTCCTTCGTCATCTACGAATCCCCCTCCTCTCATCAGGCCCACTGGGGGTAGAGGCCCACAACCATACACTGCGGTACCCCCACCCAAGGCAGTTAAACCTCCCCTCGTATTCCGTGCTCCTCCAAAATGCTCGTTGTGTGATGAGTTAGGCCATCCAACCCATCAGTGTCCACAGTTACCTGCATTACAGGAACACATGCAAATGCTTGACGACGACCCCAACATCCCGGTTGTCAAAATCGACTCAAACCCCATGCCTCGTGACAAATCACTGCGTACCAACCACCCTTGTGCGATATGCGGTATTTACGGCCACTACTCACATCACTGTCCTAACATCCCAGATTACAGAGCAGCTCT
Organism: Larix kaempferi; assembly: GCA_027924585.1. Taxonomy (NCBI): domain Eukaryota; kingdom Viridiplantae; phylum Streptophyta; class Pinopsida; order Pinales; family Pinaceae; genus Larix; species Larix kaempferi. Next base: position 6,430,713 of record BSBM01000125.1, on the reverse strand, counting down.
CTACGAGATGAACAATTTGGACCTTGAGACGGCACCCCCCACAATTGAGGAGATCTTCCCTCCCGTATCATCCTCATCCGGAGAGATTAACACCATTTATATGATCTCTTCGACTACCCAAACCTCTTCAAATGACTGTACCACTCACAGCTTCCGCAATAATGAAGAGATTCTCGAGGCTCCTGCTGCTCCTGATGCCTCTCAGGAAAATGACATGGCCAATATTTCTCCCGTCATCCACATCGACATCTCTGACCCATCTGATGACCTTCATACCATTACGTTAGGAGCCTCCCACAGTGAGCATGAAATTGGAGAATACAAAAAACTATTCCAAGAATTCACTGATGTCTTTACTTGGTCAGATACCGAAATGCCTGGCCTTGACCCCGCCATTTATACAATCTCCACTGGATACCCTTCTGCCCGGTCGGCCCCTTCCATTGATCCCGTTTGCACACATGATCCACTCTGCTACGTCGGTTTTGCTGATGGTGCAAGCCGTTGGTCCCCCAATCTGGCCTCCACAGCTTGGGTACTATATTCCCCTTCACATGAGTTGATCCACATCGACGGAGTGTGTTTAGGTGCTGCCACCAACAACCAAGCTGAATACGACGCCGTGACCGGTCTCTTGGCCACAGCTCTCCAATTGAGCATACGTCACCTTAACATTTTCCTGGACTCACAACTCCTTGTTTCCCAGCTCAACAATGGTTACCACGTACGCAATCCCTGCCTTTTCAGAAAATTCCTGCGCACTAAACAAATGGTTAGACAGTTTCAATCAATTTCATTTACACATGTCCCACGGAACCTCAATAATGTAGCGGACCATATGGCCAACAACATTCAGTTTTCCGTGCTCGTGATGATGCTTGAGATCATTTCTCGCTCTCACGCCTAGATTTTTCGGGCATTTTACCATGCCCCCCCTCGTCGCCTCGGTTTGCGTGCCACATCGGCCGTCGTCCATTTTTTGCGAGTCTTATATCGCCGAATTCAGTTTTTCGCGCTCGTGATGATGCTTGAGATCATTTCTTACTCTCACGCCCAGATTTTTAGGAAATTTTTTCCATGCCCCCCTCGTCGCCTCGATTTACGTGCCACATCGACCGTCGTCCGTTTTTTACGAGTATTATATTGCCGGATTCAGTTTTTCGCGCTCGTGATGATGCTTGAGATCATTTCTTGCTCATGCCTAGATTTTTAGGGCATTTTTCCATGCCCCCTTGTCGCCTCGATTTGCGTGCCACATCGGTCGTCGTCCATTTTTGACAAACCTTATATCACCGGATTCAGTTTTTCGCGCTCGTGATGATGCTTAAGATCATTTCTAGCTCTCACGCCCAGACTTTTAGGGCATTTTTCCATGCCCCCTTGTCACCTCGGTTTGCGTGCCACATCGGCCGTCGTCCAATTTTTACGAACCTTATATCTTCGGATTCAAGTTTTCGCGCTTGTGATGATGCTTGAGATCATTTCTCGCTCTCACGCCCAGATTTTTAGGGCATTTTTCCATGCCTCCTTGTCACCTCGATTTGCGTGCCACATCGGCCTCGTCCATTTTTTACATGCCTTATATCGCCGAATTCAGTTTTTCGCGCTCGTGATGACGCTTGAGATCATTTCTCACTCTCACCTCCAAATTTTTCAGGCATTTTTTAATGTCACTCATCACCTCGGTTTTCTGCCACGTTGGCCGTTGCCCCTTTTTGACAATCTTTATGTCACCGGATTCAGTTTTCCGCACCCATGATGATGCTTGAGACCTTTTCTCGCTCTCATCAATCCCTTTTGTTTGGTATAGTTTTACCCCTTTTTTGGCTGAGCAATCCCTTTTACAAAAAAGGCACTTGGGAGTTTCTGTTAAGCTATTTTCTGACTCCTAAAACAATGAAAAGATCGTCGAGCAACCTTGCTTCCTTTCATGCTCGCTAAACGTATCTGAAAGGGCATCTACCTGGTATAAGTTTACCCCTTTTCCGGACCTTGTAGACTAATTACGAAAAAGGAATACTCTAGTCACATCGGCTAGAAGAGTTCTCCATTTGCATCATTTTATGCTTTTTCAGGCCTTGGAGACTAACTTACGAAAAAGAACACCAATGGAGTCCACTTACCGCTTTCAGACTCTCTAAACATGAAAGCGACCACGAGCAATCACCATCCTGGGCTCGTAAAACCAACAGGACAGTACTCACAACCACTGCAGAGTCTTCTTATTGTTTTCAGACTCCTTAAAAATGAAAGCACCCATGAGCACGAACAGTCCTGGGCTCACAAAATCCACAGGACAGTACCATTTCAGAGCACACTTTTATCCCTTCTTGGAGCTCATTAAAACTACGAAGAAGGACCCAATGGTGCTTCTCGGTGCCACAACAGATCACGTCTACTCATATGGCAGCTTCCCCATTTTGGTCGCCTTTGTTCAGAGTATTCTGCAGTATGTCACCCTAAGAATCCCTCGACAGCACCCATCAGCTTGACCCCCCCAAAGTCAATACATACCCTTCAGTCCTTAAAAGCAATGATACCCACACCTACAAGTCAGTTCCCTACGCTGCCAGGTCAACCATGTCATCATGCTCTGACCAAAGGAAGTTTGCGTCTACCCACTATATGACCCCAGTTACTTCCCATCCCCACAAGTATGTCAGTCCTACCATCAGTACTACCACACTTCAGTTCTACACCTCGTGCTCCTATCAAGGAAACATCAATGCCTTGTTAGTTGCTAGTCTCCCTCTGTCGACGACAACCAAATTTATTCCAGAGGATAGACCTAGAGGTCCCTGTGTCTTGGACTCGTCACCATTTATGATGAGTGCCTACGAATCATTTCGAGAAGCGTCCTCAGTGCTTCTCCGAATGGTTGTTTCTCACATGCTCGACTTCAACACCTTGATCGCATCGTTGAGACTCGCATAGGGTATTGGTCCTTTCAGTTATTATTCGAAGACCCCGGATACCATCTGACTCCTCCACATTTGAGAGTCTACCTATGGATACATCCAGTTACACTTTTTCTATAGATATCCGGGTTGCGCATGGCGACAGTATTCAGATGTACCTCAGTTTTATACTCCCTCGAGTATACAGTTACATATACTTCCCAGAGATGGCTCACAGTCATTGAGTCCCTACAGATGTTGGACACCTTCAGTTTCAGCAGTTCATCAGTTATTCCAGTGTATCAATTATTGAGATCAGCCATGTTATGATCATGAGTACATCCCAAACAAATGTCCCCTCTGGACCATTATGATCTACCAGTATATCTTTTATTTTTCAGGTCCCCCTTCTTGGGACTAATTGTTTACATGTGTCTTGATACGAGCATGGGTATGCCCGCCTCGTTCATTATCAGAGATTAGTCCTCATTCATATTGAGGCCATGTAATATTGTTTATTTTTTGCAGCTTCCAAGGGCCACGGATCCAGTCTCCAATCGGTCTCTTCTCCTCCCCAAAACCCCAGAAAAAAGACAAAAGAACTATGATGTCTATCGGCCATACGATGAGCTCCTGCCCTCACACATCAGGGGGCAATCCGTTAACACCTAAAAAGTGCTCACTAGCTCATTTCTTATTCACATGACCCATTTGTCCACTTTTTCCACCATCTGAGCCTCTAAAGCCAACAAAAGGTCACCAAAAGACCTTAGTCCACCCCTTTTCCCACTCAAAAAGATTATTTTTCCTAAAAAAGCATAAAAAAATCCTCAAAAATGGTCCAAAATTCCCAAAAATATTAAAAAGGGAATAAAAATATTAATTTTATTCAAAAAATGAAAAAGGAGGGAAAAGTACCTAAACCATGTTAGTCAATACCATTGGTTTCCACAAAACCATAATGGTATTCCCCACCACCAAAACCTATAAAAAGGTGGTAGGGGCTCCTCATTTCACATCCATCCATCTTCCTATCCTCATGTTGCCAAAATCTCCCTTGAGCTTTTGGCCATTGTAGCAACCTTGGAGAAAGGACCCTTTGGAGTTTGGAGCTGCTCACCCTTGGAGCTTCTCAACTATCTTCTTCACTTGGAGGTATTATTATTGCAAGCACTTGCTTGCCCCCATTTTCAATACAAATTTATTTTTTATATTTCTTGTTCTTGTTTTTTAATTCAAAAATGCACATGCTAGTTTAGTTTAGATTTAGATTTAGTTTATTGTTTTTACTTAATATTGAAACTGCTGCTACTAGTTAGCAAGTGCCCATAGCACTAAGCTTGGTTGCAAAACCAAGCCAACACAAATATTGGATTTGGTCCTTATAAAAATAGAACTTGGATAATTTGGCATAAAGCTGATTTTCTCGCAAGGCTTGCAGCACTAGCCTTAAGCGTTCCTCATGCTCCTTTTAGTTCTTCGAATAGATGAGGATATCGTCAATAAAAACCACAACAAATTTATCCAAGTACTTGTTAACACCTAAAAAGTGCTCACCATCTCATCTCCCTCATTACATGACTCATTTGTCTATATTTCCTACCATCTTTGCCTCCAAAGCCTCAAAAAACCATTAAAAAGCCACCAAAAGGCCAAAAAACCCATTTTTCCCCCAAAATAATTTAAATTTCCTCAAAAGATAGCAAAAACCCTCTAAAAAGGCTATAAATTCCCAAAAATCAAATAAAAGGGAATAAAAAATATAAAAAAGAGGAAAAAGAGGGAAAAATGAAGCAAAAACCCTAAAAAGTTAAATTTTGCATTGCAAGTTAAATTTCTGCATTATTATTGGTTAAAAAAGTTGCCCACGCGTGGCACTTTTGATTGGGTTCATTACCTCACACACACACACTCTGTCACCTAATTCAAGTGAGCCTTAAAACACTACTTAACACAACCAACATTCTAACCCCACTTGGGGAACACATAAGAATATTGTAGTTAGGTAGGACAGGGGGGATAGGCATCCAAATAACACCCCTTGGTCGCTTACACTTGAGACATAGTCCACTATTTTTATTTTTTAGGAAACTTGCTGCTTGTTGGTATTCTGACCATTGTTGTTGACGCTCCGCTTATTGTAGCACAGTTGTTACAGTGAGCGTTTTGAGCTGGTTGTTGGCCTGAGTGTCGTAGTTTTTTACGCTCTCCTTCTGCACACTCGGCTGCATTAGGATTTTTGAGCCTTTTTTCACTTGACACAACCCCCAGGTACTTGACACCATCTGTCACCATTGAGTCCCCGAGACACTCTCGGAGCCTCCAGGGCGAGCCCCCGCAGCACGGTTCACTTAACATCACTCGTCATAGACGTAGAGCTTCACCACTTGATACCACTCGTCATAGACGTAGAGCTTCATCACTTGATACCACTCGTCATAGACCTCAAGCTTCATCACTTGACTCTACTTGTCGACGACATAGAGCTTCATCCCCCGGCTCTGACGCCCCTTGTTTCACCTCTGATTCTGAGGCAGAGTCCGAAAACCCCACTTACACTGCACCAACTGGCCCCATGCCTAGCATGACTTCCAACCCTTTCTTTGTAGGGACCCTTGGTGGAGCATCCACAACCACCCCAGCCACCACACCTGCTTTGGGTATGCCCTCGATGGGGCCCACACCCACCATTCCGGTCATTGTGCCACTTCCAGTGGCTAGCATAACCAACCCAACCCCACTGGTGACTCACACTACGCTTAGTGGCGCAGGACCCTCCCATACCACCTCCACCTCCCGTTTGGGGGTCACATCCCTATCACAAACCCATCTCCTACACTTGGGAGCATCGGCCCCAATGTGGTTGCCACCACCAGCATGTCACATCCTTCTACTAGTTTTCCATTCATGGCTAGTCTCAACCTTCCTGACCTGGCCAGACTGACCAACGATCCCATCAGACACGATCCTACGTGGCCTCACATGCCCACCAAGCTCCCATCAGATATCCCTAAGTTTGAGGGCAAGGCAGGTGAAGACCCCCAAAATCACATTATGTCCTTCCATCTATGGTGTTCCTCCAACTCCACAGTGGACGACTCTGTTCGACTCCGTCTGTTACAACGAACTCTCATTGGATCTGCATCCAAGTGGTACATTGAGCAGCCCCATGGGACCCATGCCACCTTTACTTCCCTTGCCTCGACCTTCCTACAGTTCTTTCAGTGACCCGTCCGCTATGATGCAGGAGTTGAGATCCTACTGTCTTGCAGACAGAATACGGCCACCCATATCACTGACCACATTCATGAGTGGCGTCGACGCCGAAGCCTGTGCAAAATCAAGTTAGATGATTGTATCTTCCTATATTGGTTTCTTAAATCTCTCCTCCCTGTCATTTCTAAGGATGTGGCATCCGAGCGACCCCAGTCCGAGGAAGAGACCATCCTAAAAGCCCAGCAATTTGACCTTATCTACGCCTAGTCTGGTTACCTATATACCATTATACCCGACGCCCCCCACGACAATTCCTCCCGAAACGATGCGTCGGAGGCATCCCATGCCACCGATGGCATCATTGGCCATGTTGCATCGCATAATCAACCATTTTCCATGACACATACTAGTAATGGCCCTGACCTTTCGCGGGCTACATCCCACTCTGGAGCAACCAATTCGTATGCTCCCATGGTGCATAACCACCATTCCCACGGACCCTCATGTCCACCTCAGTGCTTCGGCCACGCATCCCCCGCTTACGTTCCCCTGGTTGCACCTCAACCATATTACCACCCGCAAGTCGCCCATGCTCCTGTATCCTCTCAAGCCCCCCCCCGCTTATTATCCGCCATAGGCAGCACCTGCGGCAAATCAACCACCCATCACACAGACGTATCAACAACCCCCACAAGGTCCCGCACCTGCACCGCCTCCACCCCCACCCACTTATTATCCATCGTAGCCTACTCCCGCACATGCACAACCCTAGAACCCACCTGCCACCCAAGGGCAAGTGTACACGCAACAAAATCCGCAGCATAACCAAAATAACCAACGCTAACAAGGCCAGCAAAACCACGAAAAAGGACGTAACCGCGGGAACAACCCACCTCCAGACCAAGGCGGCCAGCCACTTAATCCCCCAAACAATAATAACGTGGCACCTGCCAACCAAAACCCCGACAGGCCACCAAAGCAAACTAAAAACCCTAACTTACGAACGAACCACCCTTGTTCTATTTGTGGGGTCTATGGCCATTACACACACGCTTGCCCACATTTGGAGCGGGCACGACAACTCTAGACCGATGATGCCCACCGCCAAGGGCACGCGGCACCTCAGGTGCCACCTAACCACCCACCACCTCAGACTCAACCCTTGGTGTTACAGAACCCTTTAACAACCCAAGGAGTGGTGAACACTCAACCGTTAGCCCCCCCTCAAGGAAACGCACCACCACAACAGCAAGTCACGTACACTGCACCTGCCCACCCCACTTTAGACTCAGGCACCCATCACTTGTTAATGATGTCATCCGCCGATGTCAACCTTCAAACCCGCCAGAACCAATATGTCTCCACCCCTGAAGTCCCTCCCACCGACAAAACCACCAGCGCTCTTCCCACCGATGAGCCATTACACATACCTCCGGCCCCATTAGATGGAGCCCCAAAAGCCCCTCGCTTCCCACTTCGCCGCATCAACAATAACCTCAATGCTCGCGCTGCGTCTAATTACAACATTGTGGACGACTTCACTCAGTCCCCCGCAGCCATGTCTGTGTTAGAGGTCTTAAAAAACTATCCTACACAGTGCAAGACTCTGTTATCAGCCATTGGTGCTATCGACCTGACTGATTCACGAATGATGGACTTTGATTTGGACCAATCTCAACCATGCCTGCCTTCCACATTAGCATTCCAAGTTTTTGTATCCATTCGGAATCTTGTAATCCATCAGTGGATCATCGATGAGGGTGCCTCTACATGCGTTATGTCCACATTCGTTTGGCAAAAGTTGGGATCCCCTAATCTCTAGCCATCCACCACTACGTTGTAAGCCTACAATGGTCGTTCGGCTCAACCCTAAGGTCTCTTAGCTAATGTCCCCGTCCAGTTGGTTGGTAAAACAGTGCTTATTGACATAGAGGTCATCAACGCCCAACTTGACTATAACCTCTTACTTGGCCGCAGTTACATGTACGCCATGCGGGCAGTTGCATCATCCATTTTTTGTACCATGATGTTCCCCCATGAAGGACGAGTGGTAAAGATTGATCAACTCACCTATTACGATCCCAATGCCCCCGCTGCACCCAAAAACGTTCTTCCCATGGTTGAACAACCTGTTCGTGGTGCATCTACCTCGTTGGTTTCCTCAGTTGGACCCGGAGTCTACTCAGATACGCCGATGACTTCCACATTCCAATCCATTCCACCCCCGTCATCAGTGACAAAAATATCTGACTTATGTACCCTCTCCCACAATACACAAATACCCAACCATCAACCGCATTTGCTACCCCAACCACTAACGGTACCTAGTCATGTTGGTGCTACACCCATTCATACTATCCCCTTCCTATTTCCCCCTTCGGGAGTCGTAAGCGCTCCAATGATGGCCACACTAAAACTCCCGGGGTTAACTTTAGGACTACCTATATGGTACATCACACCTCCCATTTCCCCTCCAACACCCAATGTCATCTTACAGCCAGTGCAACCTATCACCACTACTAATCGGCCACCTCCCGGTGTCACCACTCCTTCCTCCTCTACCAACCCACCCCCTCTTGCAAAACACACTGGGGCAGAGGCCCACTACCTTATACCGCTATGCCCGCACCAGTTAAAAATCCCCCTGCATTTCGAGCTCCCCCCAAATGCTCTTTGTGTGATGAGTTGGGCCATGCTACCCATCAATGTCCACAATTACCCACATTACAAGAGCACATGCAAATGCTTGATGACGACCCCAACATCTTGGTTGTCCAACTCGACCTTACCCCTAAGCCTCGCGATAAATCACTACGTACCAATCACCCTTGTGCAATATGCGGTATTTACGGCCATTACTCACATCACTACCCTGATCTCCCATATTACAGAGCCGTTCTCTGCGAGATGAATAATTTGGACCTTGAGACATCTCCTCCCACCATTGAAGAGATCCACCCCCCAGCATCTCCGCCAACAGGAGAGATCAATACCATTTATATGATCTCTACTGCTAGCATCCCCTCGTCAATCGATTTGACTACAAAAAATTTCCGCAACGATGAGGAAATTATCGAGGCTCTTACCACACCTGATTACCCCTGGGAGGATATGCACCATCATTCCTATTTCCTCCCGGAGGAGTCCTCCCCCACCACAGCCACCCAATTTTCGGTTGAGTCCAAATATTTCCTCCCCACCAAGGTCGACTGGTTTAAAGAGCCCATTCCCGCTCCCGATGCCTTCGAGGAAGGTAACATGGCCAATATCTCACCCACAATCCACATTGATATCTCTGCCCAAGGCGGTGCCCCTGAAATCGTTACTTTGGGAGCCTCCTGCACTGAGTATGAGATCGGAGAGTACAAAAAACTTTTTCAGGAGTTCCGCAATGTCTTTTCCTGGTCCTACACCAAAATGCCTGGTCTTGACCCTGCTATCATAGAGCACCACATTGACACGTGGCCAAATGTGCCCCCTGTTCGCCAAAAACAACGCCCCATTCACCCATCAAAGCTCCCCGCCGTTAAAGCAGAGATTGAGAAACTTCGTGCAGCAGGTTTCATTTATCTTATTGCATAGACCACTTGGGTTTCTAACCCCGTCCCTGTTAACAAAAAACAAGGCACCATTAGGGTATGTACTGAATTCCGTGATTTAAACCAAGCATGTCCCAAAGACAATTTCTCGATGCCATTTATTGCCCAACTCATCGATGCTTGCATGGGGCATGAAGTCCTATCCTTCATGGACGGGTTCTCTGGGTATAACTAGATTCATATCCGCAAAGAAGATCAATACAAAACTGCCTTCACCACCCCATGGGGCACATTTCCTATCGGGTCATGCCTTTCGGCCTTAAAAATGTTGGGGCCACCTTCTAGTGAGCCATGACCTATTGTTTTCACGACTTGGTTCATATCCTATTAGTCTATCTTGACAATCTCACAGCACGTTCCAAGAAACGATCCTACCACCTTAACAACCTTCGGCAAGTTTTTCTGCGTTGTCGCTAGTATCAGATCCGCTGGAACCCACTCAAGTGTGTCTTTTGTGTTTCGGTAGGTCGGGTTTTAGGTTTCATTGTTTCCCAAAAAGGAATCGTTGTCGACCCCCTCAAATTTCAAGCCATATTAGACCTTCCCGTACCACGCACGCTCTGACAGCTACAGAGCTTACAGGGGAAATCTAATTTCCTCCGCCGCTTTGTTCCTGATTATGCCACCACAGTTCATGGTTTCTTACGTCTGCTTCGTACTCACATACCCTTTGTTTGGGACGACCAGGTGCAAGCTGCATTCGAAGCCCTTAAAAAATCTCTCACGCAAGCCCCTTTGATCTCCCCTCCAAATTTCTCTCAGGACTTCATCCTTTACGTCTCGGCATCCGACCACGCTGTGTCAGGGGTCCTTGTTTAAGAAGACGCTGCTCGCCAGGAGCATGTCATTTATTACGTCAGCGAAACCTTGTCTACACCACCACTACATTACCCATATGAGGAAAGACTGGCCCTTGCCGTCATCTTTTCCGTACAAAAATTGCGCCATTACATTTTACTCAGTCATACTACAGTTGTCACCAACTCCAACCCCATGGTCTACCTCTTGAACTGGCGACTTCTGCAAGGTCGTGTCGCTAAATGGGTAATTATCCTGCAAGAATATGACTAACTTTCACAACCCCTAAGATTACTAAATCCCTCACACTTGCCCAGCTCATAACCGACCTACCATCTCTTTCGCCGTCACCGCCAATCACCACTGAATTACCTGATGACCATTTGTTTATCATCTTGTTAGACGACCCATGGTACGATGATATTCTGCTATACCTTCGCACGCAGAAGTTTCGACCAGACATAGACTGCAATGGATGCTGCTGTATCCGTCACCATGCCTCTCGGTATCTCCTCTTGGGCGATGTCCTTTACTGGCGAGGGGTTGATACTATCCTCCGTCGTTGCCTCACACGAGAGGAAGCCGAACAAGTCCTCAATAACTATCACAGCGGCACCTGCGGCGGACATTTTTCAGGGATGGCCACTACCCAAAAGGTCATCTATGTCGGATACTTCTGGCCCACACTGTTTACCGACTGCATCACAGCAGTCAAGCATTTCCATAATTTCCAACTCTTTGCCCCTAAGGCTCGGACACCACCCGCCCCACTCCACCCAGTCGTCACCTAGTCGAATTGAGCAGGCAACCCCTACAATATTTCTACAGAAATATTCCTCAAGTGTATCAGGTGATCACTGAGAGATTCGAATAGGGAGGCTATGTGAGAGTGCAATTGTGAGTCTGCTAGTTATACTGAGAAGGAAATCCAGAGGTGCTAGTGCAGGTCTCTTTGACTGTTGAGTCTTGATGACTGGAAAATCTATATTCTACTACAAGTTGATGTACTAAGGCTTCTACAGAATCTTCCTCCTGGTGGTTCAGTGAACAGGCTCGGGGGTCCTAAGGCAAGTAAGTTGGCTGTCTTCAGGAGTAGGTTGGGTGGAACAGGCTCCTTGGGTGGTTTGTTCTCCTACAAATTATCAAGTTCTATTTTTCTGTTGCTATTTTCAGTCAAATAAATTTTGCATTTATCAATAAGAAATTATTCTACTTTCTAACCTAAGTATGTTTTCTAAATGAAAATGATATAATAGATGAAATGATTGATAAAATGACTTCTCTACATTTTTTCCCATGTTGGTTTCTACATCGTACTCTTGTACAGGAAGTAGAATTAAAATCAGATAATTGATGGGAAAAATGCCAAGTGAATAGATAGATTGATACTGTAGTGTTCTTTTAAATTCTAGCGTTTACATGTTTAAACTTAGAACCAGAATAGTATATAATAAATAGTTATAGAAGGCATTCTCATGTACTTAGTTATAAAAGAAAAATAATTCATCTTTGTACAGAACTATATTTTTATTTATCACTAACCATTATTGAAATCTATTACCATGTATTCTTTTGTAAAGATGTTATGAATACTAGATGTTTTAGGCATTATTAATTCTAGATTTCTAACAGCTGCAAAAATTCTTGTAATCAGAGTTATTATATTTAAATAATAAATAGATATTTATCATTCGTAATTTTTCATATCATAAATTTATTTCAGTAAATATATCTCATATTTCCTTTTAACTACCAACTAGGGTTCCCTTTTTCCAAGTTTTCATCATAGTTAGAATCCAAACATTCTATCTTGTTATCATTATGTTTTAGGATCAAAATCGGAACCCTTAACCTAGAAACAAATCAATTTCATTTTTCATGACAGAATCAAAATTGGTCCGACGTTTGCAATGCTTAACAGTTATTTCAAACTCTTAGATTATAAACACATACTTACGATTTCCTTTAATCAAATAGAAATACAGATTCAACATCCTAAATATTTCTTGACCAAACCCTACGTATATTTTATTTTCGAAACATTAACTGAGACCATAGATTCGGTTCATTATCGAATTTGTTACAGTAGCAAAATACTTAGATTGACTCTCGGCCAACATCCAAAACTGTTGAAACATTAACACTTTTCAACATAAAACATTGTTGTAAACACAGTATAAAACCAAGGGTCGAATCCTTCAAATATTATCCTGTTTCAAGTAAAAACTATCGTTCCATTTTCCATTCAAACCCTAAAATCGCACAGACCATCTATTCTTTTCACAGAGACGATTCAATAATAATCTTAAAACTTGTTATCAAAACAAACACTATTTATCCCACATCGACGATTGGGATTTCAAAATGTTACACAGTAAACATTTCAGTTTTTAAAACTGTATGTTCCATTAAAAACGAGGGTTCATCCCTTCATCAAATACATCTCCAAACAAGATACATTTCAACCAAAAATTTACAGTAGATGCTGCATTAACCAGACTAGCCAACAGCTTAGCAGCTGGGCACTTAGCATTAATGCCCACAAGTTACATTCAAAGGACAAAAACCGTGCCAGAAATCCAAACACCTAGAACTTTGTCAAACATCCTTCGTCGACCTCAACTGAACCAGGATGACCAACAAGGTAAGGAAACCACTGAGGCTTACCGGTGGACAAGCAGAGCTCCTCCATCATTTCTCAAGTAAATGGTCCTCCGACGAAGGCAAACCTGTCACAAAAACTACGAATGGTAAAACAAGTTACCAGGTATATTTATCGAAGCATTTAAAATAACAGTAATGGGTTAGAAGAATACATTACCTTCGCATTGAGAAGACTCTCCTGCAAACAAGGTTAACAAAGCCACCCATCCAGCTTATGGAAGAGAGAGTTCCAGTTCTGAGTTGGATAGTTACCATGGCATGAAAGGTCGAAACTGGTTCAATTACTTCAACACAGACCCTGGACTAACACTCTCTCAATAATTACACAAAGAAATCATCTAAATAATTGCTCCTTCGACGTTTTAGCTACCGTAAAAAATTTGCCAAAGGCTCGGCTTCTTAACATGACTTTCACTTGCAGGTTGAACGCACACAGGTCATGAGTTCGAGCTCGGGGAACCTCCAACTATTAAAACCCTAGAACCCCTCGGCCTATCGGCCTCTCCCCAAGACCATTACCTAGCAAAATGAATGTTGAGGAACTTGTTTCAACGCTATTGTAGTATGCAGTTAGGGTTTTTCTTTACAATCTCGATAATCCATAGATCAACGATGGAGGTTTGCTTCCAACAAGGTACGTTGAAAAGTGGGCAACCACTACATTAAACACCCCAATTAATGTTACAACCACGACAATGCCAACTCCGCACACCTAGGATCAAGCTTGACACAACTCGCCAATTTAAGTGCTTTTGGTGCAATCCTTCACGTGCTACTCAGCCATGAGAGCATCCACGTATAGCCACAATCAACACAGTAGGCAGAAGACTTGAATATCAAGGTCATTCATATTAACAATGCCAACAAATCTCGTACTTTAAGCTTTTAATAACCATCATTTTCACCTGCCAGCATTCGAGATTAGGGTTACAACATTTCATTTTATATCTAGTCTAATGTTGCTAATAGATTGAACGGTTCATACATTTCATTACATCATTTAAATAAATACAAGTCGTATGCTAAAGTTAGGGAATAGCTACAATTACATTGTTTACATCGTATTCATTTGCTTACATAACATAGTTCATTCCATTATATAAATAATGGATTGAAAGGGAAATCCATATAGTTTTGTAATTCCATATTAAAGCCATTATAAATATGAAGGTAGGATTATGATGATAATTATTTCAATAAATAGTTTGGTACATGCAATTAGAAATGCATAGAAACTATAGTTGTAATTTCTATATTGGAAATATCATAATTATAAAAGTAGGATTTTAATGGATACTATTATGTGTGCTCATATATTTAGGAATGCATAATTATTTTAGTTGTTTTTCAAATCATCCATATACACTAAGTATTTCTTGACTTGATGATAATAAGACTCTATATAAAGTCGAAGCATTCATGACATGTACATAGTAATAATACTTCTATTGAAATTAAAGATGACAATAGTATCATTCTAGCACTTAGATAGTGTAACCTATTACTTAGCCTAGAAATTTATAAGTACAAGCGAATCATTTTGACAATTTCACTAAGGATTGTAGAATAGAAATAGTTAATTACGATTTGTAACTATGATCAAACGACACATCTAAGTTAAACAAAGATCCATACCTGAAGCAAGGAAGAAAATAGATTTGTTTTCACCAAACATTGACGATTAAATGAAAATCATAATTGTTCTTAAATAATTGTTTGGTCGCATTCTCTTACTTGAAATCTGCATAAGAGGGACAGGAACAAATGCTTTAGCTAAACATAGCTAAGTAATCCTCAGGAACATCGTAGGACCCCTTCATCATCATCCAAAAACAAAACTGTCAGTACATTGTCAAGAAAACATAAGCACATGATATTTGAATTACTGTTAACACAAGCAGAACTAATGTCGTAAGCATGTTAAAAGAAGTGTGTCACGTCGATGTCATGAGACTCAGTATTTAATATGTTTTTCTGTATTAATGACTTATTTATTCAAGGCTGTCATGTTAAGCATTTATTATTTCCGCAATCGCAATTTATTTTACACTTAATGATGTTTTAAAAATTTTAAATTTTTATGAAAATAATGGGATGTTACATGTGGTATTAGAGCTCATGTTCGAACACTAGGCCTGAATAGGTCCAAGGAACACACAATAAAAAATTTATTTACAGCAAAAATCTTATTAATTCAATTAAAATATTTGTGTTATACATAAATTATTTTTAAGCTACATGTATGGAAGGATCAGCTGAACATATAGAGGACATATTTCGACCCAACACTCATAGCACGGGGCATCATTATGGAGAAGAAGCCCATGGCGAATTAAATGACAATTCGTCAGAATTGTTATGTGCATTTCAAGAGTTAAAAGCATTAATCAAATCTGTAAAACAAGACAATGAGAAAATTCTGAAGGCACAAGAGGAACTTAATCAAGTACTGTTCGAACAATGCCCAACTGATGAACAGGATAGAGAAATTGAAAATACCTCTAAGATTGAAGATTTACCTGAACGAGACAGGGGTAAGAAAATGAAAACTGATGATGCAAACAACATTTGAACATCATCAGAAGCTGCCAATGAAAAGCACAAAAAGAAACGTAATTATTCAAGTGATAGCAGCGAGGGAGATTACAAACCCAAAAGAAAAAGTCACAAACAGTATGAACAGATTTCTGGGGAGTTCAAGAAAATCAAACCCCCAACCTTCAATGGTGAAACTAAGAAAGGAGAGACAACAGAAGCATGGTTGTCCGACATGAAGAAGTACTTCCAAATTTATGATTATTCTAAATCATTGAAGGCAAAGATGGCAATATACAATTTGATTGAGAAGGCATATATTTGGTGGCAGGACATCAAAAGAGTGAAGGGCATCAAAGACAAGGATGTGAATTTGAGCACTTTTAAAAGATACTTCAAGGAGAAGTTCTTATCTGAACAATACTAAGAAGAAAAATCAAAGGAGTTCTATGATTTAAAGCTAGGAAATATGAACATGAAAGAGATGAACAATAAATTTCTGAATTTACTGAGGTATGTGCCATACCTCGTGGAAGAAAAATCGAAGATTCAAAGATACCTGAGTTGTCTACCTTTCAACATCAAGGACAGAATCAAGTATGACAATCCAAAGACCTTAGAAGAGTCCATGAGGAAAGCAACTTTCTGTTATGACACTAATCGGAAAAGAGAAGGGATATCAAACTGGAAAAATCATAAACCCAACAATTTTGAGCTGAAAAAGAAAAATTTCAGGTTTAATGGAAATTCTGGTTTCCAAAAGAAAAAAATTTAGAATCGAAATTTTCAAGGAAACAATCCCAAAAATAATCAGCAACAAAATTTTACAGCTCCTAGAAATACTCCCAATGCTACAAGAACTAATGACCAAAAGGCACCTATCAAATGTTTTGAGTGTCAAGGTCCTCATTATGCATCAGAATGCCCCAAGAGGAAGCGGACAGCTAACATTATTCATTCCATACAGACTAAACCTACTGTTGGATACTTGGCAAGGGAGATGCCCAGAATTAATGCAGCTCTAGACAACATGCAAGCAGAACATCAAGTCTCTATGGTAGAAATTGAAGGTATGTTACAAAACCACCCTGTCACTATTTTGATTGATCCAGGTGCTAGCCTGAGTTATATATCACCAGGTGTTGTAAAACGTTTTAATTTGAAAACAGAAAAATTCAATGAATCCTGGTTAGTTAGACTAGCAACATGAACAAAAAGGAAAGTATCTGATTTGATTGAAAGTTGTGCTTTATCCATGAATCAGTTAAAGACATAAACCAAATTGAATGTTTTATCTTTACGATCCTATGATATCATAATTGGAATGGACTGGTTAGAATCCCATCATGTCATTCTGAATTGCTATGAAAAAAGTTTTACTTGTTTAAATGATGAAGGAGAAACAATAGAAGTAAAAGGTATTCCAAGAAAAACATCCCTCAGACAGATTTCAGCTATGCAAGTAAAGAGAGCAGTTAGGAAAGGATGACAAATGTTTGCAGTGAATGTAGTGAATGATGAGTTGATTACTAAAGAGGACAAACTGAAACTAGAAGATATACCTGTTCTAAAATATTTTAAAGATGTTTTTCCTGAAGAGATTCCAGGATTACCCCCTAAGAGAGACCTAGATTTTACCATCAAGTTAATACCAGGAGTGGTACCAAATTCTAAAGCTCCATATAGGATGAATATACTAAAATTAAATGAGTTGAAATCACAATTGAAGGAACTGATTGATAAAAACTATATAAGACCCAGCGTGTCTCCTTGAGGAGCACCTGTTATATTTGTTAAAAAGAAAGATGGCACTTTAAGATTGTGCGTAGATTATCGCCAGTTGAATAAGATGACAATCAAGAATCGATATCCATTGCTCCGCATAGACGATCTATTTGATCAGCTGCGTGGAGCAACGATATTTTCAAAGATTGATCTAAGGTCAGGATATCATCAAGTTCGTGTGAATGATGAAGATATTTTTAAAACAACCTTTAGAACTCGATATGGACATTATGAGTTCATAGTCATGCCATTTGGATTGACTAATGCTTCGACTGTATTTATGTGTTTAATGAACAATATTCTGCACAAATACTTGAATAAGTTTTCTATTGTGTTCATAAACGACATTCTAGTGTATTCTAAAAGCAGAGAAGAGCATGACGAACATCTACGTATTATCTTACAAGTTTTGAGAGATCATCAACTATATGCTAAGTTTAGTAAGTGTGACTTTCACAAGGACAAAATTCAGTATTTATGACACATAATTTCTAAGGAAGGAATCTCGATTGACCCCGATAAGATAAAAGCCATTAATGATTGGCCGGTTCATAAGGATGTGTCGGATGTACGATCATTTATGGGTATTACTAGATATTATAGAAAATTTATAAAGGTTTTTTCAAAGATTGCAAACCCCATAACCTCTTTATAGAAGAAAGGGAAGAAATTTGTGTGGGATCAGAAATGTTCAGACAGTTTTAAGAAGCTAAAGGAATTACTAACTACAGTGCCTATTATGAGGATAGCAGATCCTAATAAGGATTTTATAGTATGCACCGATGCATGTAATGACGGACTCGGTGGAGTCCTAACACAAGAGGGACATGCTGTTGCATACGAGTCTAGAAAGTTGAAAATACATGAGAAGAACTACTCTACTTATGATTTAGAGTGATTAGCAGTAATTCACGCTTTAAAAATGTGGCGTCACCATCTTATTGGCAGAAAATTTACCTTGATGACAGATAACATGGGACTGAAGTATTTATTAGATCAAACAAATTTGAACGCTAGATAAGCTAGATGGTTAACTTTTCTAAGTGAATATGATTTTGAAATTCAGCATATCAAAGGGAAAGAGAACAAGGTTGTTGATGCATTAAGTCGTAAAGCAAAGCTGAATTTTATTTCAGCCATCAGTACTTACTCAACAGGTTTAGAAAATCAGATCGTTGAAAGGATGGAAACGGATGAAGAATATAGAAAATTACAAGAAAATACAGCAAATAGCAATTCTGAAAATTCTATGGTAGATTATAGTTTAAAGGAAAATGGACTGTTATTATACAAAAACATATTGTATATACCCAACATACCAGAAGTAAAAATTTTGATATTAGATGAGGTGCACAAAAACCATTACTCTGGTCATTCAGGTTATCAGAAAACCATCACCATGTTACGGAAAGAGTACTATTGGCCCAGAATGAAAGATGAAGTAGCAGAATACATAGCTAAGTGTTTGGATTGTCAAAAAGTGAAGGTTGAACATCAACATCTGGCTGGACTGTTGCAGCCATTGCCTATTACCTAGCTGGAAATGGGAAGTTATAAGCATAGACTTTATTACCAGACTATCCAAAAATCAGAAACAAAACGACTCTATCATGGTGGTAGTGGATAAACTCAACAAGGCAACACATTTTATACCTATAAAGACTACTCATAAGGCTCCAGACATTGCAGAAATCTTCATGAAACAGATTTTTCGATTACATGGGATACCAAAAGTGATAATTTCAGACAGTGATTCCAAGTTTACTGGAAACTTTTGGAGGTCTTTGTTTAAAGGGTTGAATACAACCTTAAACTTCAGTACAACATTTCATCCACAAACGGATGGACAAACATAAAGGGTGAATCGGGTATTGGAAGACATGATTAGAATGTATGTTAAAGACCAGCCTGATAAGTGGGAGGACTACTTGCATTTAGCAGAATTTGCATATAATAACCATTATCATGCATCATCCAGGCTTAGCCCTTTTGAAATTCTTTATGGTATGAAATGTGATACACTTGTTTCTTGGAATGACCCAGTAAATAGAGTTATTTTAGGACCTAAATTGTTGCAGGAATTAGAACTAATTGTGAAACAGGTACAAAGAAATCTTAAAGCTGCCCAAGATAGGAAAAAGAGTCAAGCAGATCTTAGAATGACTCATAAAGAGTTCCATGTTGGTGAACATGTTTTTCTTAAGGTAAGACCAAAAAAGAGTTTATTGAAATTGGGAAGCTGTGCCAAGTTGGAACCCAGGTATTGTGGTCCTTTCAAAATATTGTCAATGGTTGGACAAGTGGCATACCAACTGGCTTTGCCCCCAAATTTAAAGATACATAATGTTTTTCATATATCATTTTTAAAGAAGTATGTACACGATGCTACTCATGTTGTAAATTGGAATGATGTATAGGTGGGACAAGACGACGATTTTCAGGTGGAACCGGACTGTATCCTCGAAAGGAGGGAAACTCTACTCTGGAATTGCACCATTGGGCAGGTAAAGGTGCAATGGAAGCACCTTATCCCAGAAGAGGCAACCTGAGAGTTGGAGAGTAGTATGTGGGCAACATACCCAAATCTGTTTTAGGAACATTCAGAGAGTGATTAAACAAAATTGAGGACGATGTTGAGACTTAAGGGGGGGTGTATGTCACCTACCCAAATTTTGAGAATATTATTTTATTTGCAAAATACTTTATGTTAAATTATAATTACAAAGTTTTGTAACTATGACCAAGTTTGGTCAAGGATGATTGTAATTACTGATTATTATTATTTAATAAATTAAAATAGGAGACATACACCCAAGGGAACTGTTAAATGAGTGTTCACTAACCCACTAGGAGGAATGGAAGTTGTTAGAAGGTATGGGACATATGGCAACATTTGCACTCCACCACTAGCTGTTGGCTATGGGACAACTACCCGTAAATTTGTGGCATTATTCCCCAGGTGGGTGGAAGAGAGCAGGCAGCTCATTAATGACCAATTAACCACTAAAATGCCTAGGCAACCTAGAAAAGGCAATTCGAATTTAGCAGGCAGCCCCTACAATATTTCTGCAGAAATATTCCTCAAGTGTATCAGGTGATCACTGAGAGATTCGAATATGAAGGCTATGTGAGAGTGCAATTGTGAGTCTGCTAGTTATACTGAGAAGGAAATCCAGAGGTGCTGGTGCAGGTCTCTTTGACTACTGAGTCTTGATGACTGGAAAATCTATATTCTACTGCAAGTTGATGTACTAAGGCTTCTACAGAATCTTCCTCTTGGTGGTTTAGTGAACAGGCTCGGGGGTCCTAAGGCAAGTAAGTTGGTTGTCTTCAGGAGTAGGTTGGGTGGAACGGGCTCCTTGGGTGGTTTGTTCTCCTACAAATTATCAGGTTCTATTTTTCTATTGTCATTTTCAGTCAAATAAATTATGCATTTATCAGTAAGAAATTATTCTACTTTCTAACCTAAGTATGTTTTCTAAATGAAAATGATATAATAGATGAAATGATTGATAAAATGACTTCTTTGCATTTTTCTCCATGCTGGTTTCTACATCGTACTCTAGTACAGGAAGTATAATTAAAATCAGATAACTGATGGGCATAATGCCAAGTGAATAGATAGATTGATACTGTAGTGTTCTTCTAAATTCTAACGTTTACATGTTTAAACTTAGAACCAGAATAGTATATAATAAATAGTTATAGAAAGCATTCTCCTGTACTTAGTTATAAAAGAAAAACAATTCATCTCTGTACAGAACTATATTTTTATTTATCACTAACCATTATTGAAATCTATTACCATGTATTCTTTTGTAAAGATGTTATGAATACTAGATGTTTCAGGCATTATTAATTCTAGATTTCTAACAGATGCAAAACCTTTTGTAATTAGAGTTATTATATTTAAATAATAAATAGATATTTATCATTCGTAATTTTTCATATCATAAATTTATTTCAGTAAATATATCTCATATTTCCTTTTAACTACCAACTAGGGTTCCCTTTTTCCAAGTTTTCATCATAGTTAGAATCCAAACATTCTATCTTGTTATCATTTCGTTTTAGGATTAAAATCAGAACCCTTAACCTAGAAACAAATCAATTTCATTTTTCATGACAGAATGAAAATTGGTCCGACGTTTGCAATGCTTAACAGTTATTTCAAACTCTCAGATTATAAACACATACTTACGATTTCCTTTAATCAAATAGAAATACACATTCAACATCCTAAATATTTTTTGACCAAACCCTACGTATATTTTATTTTCGAAATAGTAATTGAGACCATAGATTCGGTTCATTATCGAATTTGTTACAGTAGCAAAATACTTAGATTGACTCTCGGCCAACATCCAAAACTGTTGAAACATTAACACTTTTCAACATAAAACATTGTTGTAAACACAGTATAAAACCCAAGGGTCGAATCCTTCAAATATTATCCCCTTTCAAGTAAAAACTATAGTTCCATTTTCCATTCAAACCCTAAAATCGCACAGACCATCTATTCTTTTCACAGAGACGATTTAATAATAATATTAAAACTTGTTATCAAAACAAACACTATTTATCCCACATTGACGATTGGAATTTCAAAATGTTACACAGTAAACATTTCAGTTTTAAAAACTGTATGTTCCATTAAAAATGAGGGTTCATCCCTTTATCAAATACATCTCCAAACATGATACATTTCAACCAAAAATTTACAGTAGACGCTGCATTAACTAGACTAGCCAACATCTTAGCAGCTGGGCACTTAGCATTAATGCCCACAAGTTACATTCAAAGGACAAAAACCGTGCGAGAAATCCAAACACCTAGAACTTTGTCAAACATCATTCGTTGACCTCAACTGAACCAGGATTTCCAACGAAGTAAGGAAACCACCGAGGCTTGTCGGTGGACAAGCAGAGCTCCTCCATCATTTCTCAAGTAAATGGTCCTCCGACGAAGGCAAACCTGTCACAAAAACTGCGAATGGTTAAACAAGTTACTGGGTATATTTATGGAAGCATTTAAAATAACAGTAATGGGTTAGAAGAATACATTACCTTCGCGTTGAGAAGACTCTCCTGCAAACAAGGTTAACAAAGCCACCCATCCAGCTTATGGAAGAGAGAGTTCCAGTTCCGAGTTCGATAGTTACCATGGCATGAAAGGTCGAAACTGGTTCAATTACTTCAACACAGACCCTGGACTAACACTCTCTCAAGAATTAAACAGAGAAATCATCTAAACAATTGCTCCTTCGATGTTTTAGCTACTGTAAAAACTCTGCCAGAGGCTCGACTTCTTAACATGACTTTCACTTGTAGGTTGAACGCACACAGGTCATGGGCTCAAGCTCGAGGAATCTCCAACTATTAAAACCCTAGAACCCCTCGGCCTGTCGGCCTCTCCCCAAGACCATTACCTAGCAAAATGAATGTCGAGGAAATTGTTTCAACGCTGTTGTAGTATGCAATTAGGGTTTTTCTTTACAATCTCGATAATCCATAGATCAACGATGGAGGTTTGCTTCCATCTAGGTACGTTGAAAAGTGGGAAACCACTACATTAAACACCCCAATTAATGTTACAACCACGACAATGCCAACTCTGCAGACCTAGGATCAAGCTTGACACAACTCGCCGATTTAAGTGCTTTTGGTGAAATCCTTCACGTGCTACTCAGCCATGAGAGCATCCACGTATAGCCACAATCAACACAGTAGGTAGAAGACTTGAATGCCAAGGTCATTCATATTAACAATGCCAACAAATCTCTTACTTTAAGCTTTTAATAACCATCATTTTCACCTGCCAGCATTCGAGCTTAGGGTTACAACATTTCATTTTATATCTAGTCTAATGTTGCTAATAGATTGAATGGTTCATACATTTCATTACATCATTTAAATAAATACAAGTCGTATGCTAAAGTTAGGGAGTAGCTACAATTACATTGTTTACATCGTATTCATTTGTTTACATAGCATAGTTCATTCCATTATATAAATAATGGATTGAAAGGGAAATCCATATAGTTTTGTAATTCCATATTAAAGCCATTATAAATATGAAGGTAGGATTATGATGATAATTATTTCAATAAATAGTTTGGGACATGCAATTAGAAATGCATAGAAACTACAGTTGTAATTTCTATATTGGAAATATCATAATTATAAAAGTAGGATTTTAATGGATACTATTATGTGTGCTCATATATTTAGGAATGCATAATTATTTTAGTTGTTTTTCAAATCATCCATATACATTAAGTATTTCTCGACTCGATGATAATAAGACTCTATATAAAGTCGAAGCATTCATGATCTGTACATAGTAATAATACTTCTATTGAAATGAAAGATGACATTAGTATCATTCTAGCACTTAGATAGTGTAACCTATTACTTAGCTTAGAAATTTATAAGTACAAGTGAATCATTTTGACAATTCACTAAGGATTGTAGAATAGAAATAGTTAATTACGATATGTAACTATGATCAAACGACACATCTAAGTTAAACAAAGATCCATACTTGAAGCAAGGAAGAAAATAGATTTGTTTTCATCAAACATTGACGATTAAATGAAAATAATAATTGTTCTTAAATAATTGTTTCGTCGCATTCTCTTACCTGAAATCTGCGCAAGAGGGACATGAACAAATGCTTTAGCTAAACATAGCTAAGTAAGCCTCAGGGACCTCGTAGGACCCCTTCGTCATCATCCAAAAACAAAACTATCAGTATATTGTCAAGAAAACATAAGCACATGATATTCGAATTACGGTTAACACAAGCATAACTAATGTCGTAAGCATGTTAAAAGAAGTGTGTCACGTCGCTGTCATTTAGAATATTTTTAGTTATGAGACTCAGTAATTAATATGTTTTTCTGTGTTAATGACTTATTTATTCAAAACTGTCATGTTAAGCATTTATTATTTCCGCATTCGCAATTTATTTTACACTTAATGATGTTTTAAAAATTTTAAATTTTTATGAAAATAATGGTATGTTACAAGAAATGACCTTCCACAATCCGCATTGACACGCCACTGTACAACATAATGAGTCTAGAAATACCATGGAGCTGGGCTGCCACCAAATGGAGTGCGGCTCGTGCCATGAACGTGTGAGCCAATCATCGTACATAACAAGAGGACAATGCGTGACACCCTATGTGGGGATTAAGAAAATGTCTAAGTTATTTGGTTAGTCAAGAATGAAATAATCTTCAAATATATAGTTCCAACATGTAATATTAAGTTGCCTAATGGTCTCACACATATGCTCCATAAAATCTAAAGAAGAAATATGTTGATAGAAGAAAATATATAAATAAATTGTCTTGAGAATATTTATTTGTAAAATTCTAAATTCCATTTAGTTGATACATCGAAAGCGTATATATATATATATATATTATTTTTTATTTTATTTATTTATTTTCTAACTGTGGGAACCTTTCCAAACCGCCCAACGAGCATTGTCATCTGAACCACCTAGATACCAAACCCACGAGCCGGGGTCAGCCTAAATGTTGGACAAAACATAATCAACGGGAGTACGGCCACCACCGCAGTCGCACAAGCTTTTTCTGGGGTGCAACCTGTATTTACCACACCTCTCCCGTAGGAATCGAAACTGGGTTTCCGTCGGGGCAACCATCAAACCCCACCACTGGCTCCTGCCCTCAACCCCAAAAGATGGGTGGGCTTGGCCTGGAATTAAAACCCAAATAGTGGATGGCTTGGCCCGGAATAAACAATCTCGCGACGCCTTGCTCGAGTTTGAGCACAAGACGTGACCATTATTAAGAGACCACTTTACCTTATATATGTGTATCAAAATCACAATTAACGCTGTCAAAGTAAATCGAAATTATATATATAAATATATATATATATATAATTTCGAAATTATATATAAATATATATTTATATATAATTTCGAAATTATATATAAATATATATATATTTATATATATATTAACGCTGTAAAAGTAAATCGAAATTAAGTATATATCACATTTGTGATTTTGATACACATCACATTTACCACATACCTTTACAGTCTTGTGGAAGTGCTAGTTATAATCTGGTTTCCCCAGTAATGCCCTTCCCCCTTCTTAAAAAATAATCGTGTTGTTTTTTTCGCAGGCCATGATAACTCTTGTCTAATGGCGCCCCTGGGGAAAAAATAATAAGACAATGCCTTACTTATGATGGCAAAAAGGTAAAAGATGGGCGGAGTTATACCACTGTTTTGGTATATTGAATGAATTGGGCTTTCGAACATCAAGCAAAGAAATCAAACAAGCAGGCAGACAGAATGAACATGGAAAGAATGAGCGGAGCCATGGGAAGACTGAAATCCTTTGTGGGAATGGAAGATGAGGAAGAAGCTCAGGAGCAAAATATCTTCTTAACTGATGATTTATCTCGTCAATGTTCCTTATCTCCTCAGCAGGTATCATTTGGTAGTCATTTCAATCATCATTATTGCAGTAGATTGAGCATCTAATTTGGTAGTCAGTTTGAGAAGAAGACGAGTGATCTCAATTGTATTGATCGCCAATTCGTCTTATTGTCAGAGGATGTATGGATTTGCAGCCTGCCTGGCCTGTGGGCTATTTTGCACACTCCTGGTAATATCTTGCAATCTTCTATTACTAATTATATAGTTTTAAATTTCTCTATCTAATTTGATATTAATGTGGTAGATGAAAATAAATATACCCATTCTGGGTTGTTTGCAATAGATGGCGATATTAGTCATTTGGTGGAGAGATTAGTGGGGGTCAATGGCAATTAAAGTTAAAATCCAACAGAATCAGCTTCCTTGCCCGTACTACACATGCCCTGTCAGAAAAGGGTTATGCCTCTTTAAATCCAAAACCTGTGTTTTCAACAGTTTGCCTCTTTGTTTGTTTGTTGCAACTTTCAGTGTATATTTGCAACAGAATGAACATAGTGGAAAAATGATAACATAGATAACAGAGATCCCAGATCGAAGAAATGTAGTGCAATTCCTCAAATGCTCTTGTAGTGCACTTCTTATCCCAATTTAACTTTTGTTTCTATTATGTACCACCCCAGTTTATTAGTTTTTACATTTTGATTTCCTTATAAACCCCGCAACTTACATGACTGAAAGAAAAAAATGACCATCTTCAAAGGCCACCGAATTGGAAGGTTAGAATTTTGAGAGAACTTTTTCTGGTCACATGGATACTACCCCTGTTTTCTTTTATCAAGCAGACGATGATCGTGCTACTTTGCTTGTTTTCATATTCCAGAAGTGCTTTTGACTGGGGAAAATGGGGGGCATCATGTACACTAGTGACCGATGCACTTTGTATGATTGATGCTCCATTTATCGTGGAGGATGTCCTCTCTGCTATTGGCCTCGGAGGGTATATTGTCCATGCATTTGATGACCCTTCACAGTCCGAAATTATAACCACTTGTTGGTGAATTCCCACCATAAACCACTAGAACTATCTTTCTTTTCCAGTTTCAATTATATTTAAAAAAGTTGCCCTATTAGCATTTTTATCTCTTGCATTGCATGTCTGCTTATTGCATTATATGTCCATTTATTGTTCAAGATGGTCTCAGTTGATAAGGTTTGAATGCTATTATAATGGCGATATTTCTTTTTTGCTACATGGACATCATTCTGTTTTTCTTTTCTTTTCCACCATCATTGACAATTAGCTTAACCCAATTTTCCTTTATTCATCGCCATATATTATTATATTGTGGTTAACAATGGTGTTCTTTATCTAACCTAACTGTAAATCTTCCAACTGTAATTCCCACTTACCTGTTAAAAGGTTGGAAGCTTTAATCAGAGCTGGAAAAATTATGCCATTTATGAGGGAAGACATCTGGAGATCTCAAGCACAAAACCTACAAATTTAACATCCAGATTGTTACCCCCTGAATTATTTTGGCAATCTGCAAAATAAGCCAAAGAGGAATCGTTTTGAGTTGATGAAAGAAATGCTGGAACAGTAGCAGTTTGCTTTGGTCAGAACAAGTCTTTTATATGCCATCCTTTAAATTGGTTCATGCAAAATCCCTATGACAATGTAAATGCACATCACCAGGGCCCTTTGTGCCATTAATCAAATAAGGATTGTGATACGACACCATGCCTCTTAAGTTTGTTTAACCATTAGTTCTGTTAAGAGTTCAGATCAGCTGTAATAAAGCTATAAAACAATTCCATGGACTCTGGTGAGTCGTGACATAGGTAGACATGCACAGAAACCCCAATCCTCTATCATTTTCGGGAAGTTGACCTCATCACAGTTCAGTTTTTATTTAACACTTGCAGTCATTACAGTAAGAACCTGTTTGTGGAAATTTCGAAAAGCAGTCCCGCAGAAATGCATGGATTGTACGGTACATAAAGAATCTGAGAGAGGGAAGTCAGTTGAAGATATTGGACACATTTCAAATCATAGACTGTTGAACTCATAGGATAAAGTTAAAATGAATCACAAGCGATATGCTTTATGTGCTTCACAAAGTTCTTATACCTACTGGTTTTCAATGTTCATAAACATCTTTTTTACCTTCTCCTGTGATTGCACTTCACGATTTATCACAACTATCTTTCTATATTAGATCAAGTTTGCAACTTTCAAAGCCCATTTGAAGGCAATTTTACCTTTAATTGAAGGATGAATTAAATTTTGAATTTCTCTTCCAGAAAAAAGCAAGATCATGCATTCCTTTTCAATTTGGAAGTTGACAAGTAATTTTTTCCACCGGAAGGTCTAGTACGAAATTATCCTTCACTTATAATATTTTTGAAACATTATTTTTTCTACATTTTAAATCAGAGATATAAATATGTAATTGGAAACATTCCCATTAGTTGTTTAAACTTTACATAAATACTATGAAATAGATTATCTATATCCATAACAATAGTACACTTGTATTCAATTTAAATTTGTTATAAGTAAGTGACTCATCAGCAGTTAATGTTTTCTTTTTATCAAGCATAGATGAATTCTAAATTAAAAAAGGTTAAGGTTATTAGTTTTAAAGCACGTGTTTTTAAATGCTTTTCATACTGATGAAGAAAGTTGAAGTTACAAGTTTACAACTACTTTATATATCCTATTCCTTCAAATATATTATAGAATAAAATAAAAAAGAATAAAATGATAAAAGGTGAAATTTATACTGTATCGGTTTAGGCGCTTCATCAAGATCATAAATCAGACAAGAGATTTAGAAGTTCATTTAGTAAAATGCTTAAAAATGCTAACATGATTCAATTAAGACTCAAGAGTTGTATCTGGTCATGATTAAGCACCAAACTGTTTCTAGGCTGTTTTGATATTATGTAAGTACTAAGGGAGAAAGAGATATATGCATGCTTGTGCACTAATTTTTTCTTCAAAATTATTTGATCATTTGGACCTTAATTCTGTTTGGAGTCATTTTGGCAAGTTTTCTAAGTCTCTTTTATTGGAACGCTTTAATATTTTTGTATTAAATAGATAGATAGATTTTAATAATATCCACTCGAGCCAAAATCAGCTGATAAGGCCATGAGAGATACAACAACCCAACCAACTATGAAGGTACAAAACTGCAAATTCTCTCTGCCACTTTTATCTTCTAATATAGTTATTAAAGTTTAGGTTAAATAAATAAAATCATGTCAAAAATTATAGAGGCCAAGTCCTAGTGAAATTATTACATTAGAGATCAAGAAGTCATCCCATTGGAGTGCCTCAAAAGACAAAATCCTTCAGGAGATAAATCATGTATAGTTTGGTATGGGGCGGCAAGTGTAATCTAAGGATCAGTGGGTAGGTCATTTGCATTGTCAAATGTCTATAGAATGAGTCTAAAGTTGGTATGAGGTGGCAAGTATAATCATTAACTTTGTGATCAAATCTAAGGGTCAGTTGGTAGGTCATTTCCATTGCTAAATGTCTATAGGACAAGTCTAAAGTTGAATACTAAGCAATGTCTTAAATAGGAGCTCAAGCAAGGGTTGAAGCAATGCATGTCCTAATAATAAAGGCTAAATTAAGGGGAAGAATCGGGTGATAAATTGTTCCAAGGGTAATGAACTAGACTGCCTCTGCTGAGACCGTCCTTTAGGGTTGTTATGCCCCAGATTGTCTGCAGCGTGCCTTTCAGGATATACCAGAGTGAAGGTGTCTTTTGCCATTGTAAAAGGCCAAGTCTGGGCTTGTTTATGTAAAAGTGTTGGTCTAGCTGGGCTCAAGATTCATGGTCTGGTCATGGAAGGTCCTCTTGGTTTTCATTCCAAGGAGTATTGACTTATTGGCTTTGCTGATTGCTCCTTGATGGGCGGAAGTCCCCCACCATGTTGGGCCTTTGTGTCCTAGGTTGGTGCTCTGGTGCTTCTATCACACCCCTTTATATGGCATCTGATGCCTTGAATCCAATATGGTATGACACTGAACAAACAAAGAGGAAGCCTCCTTAAGATAAATAGGTATCGAAAGGATTCATAAATTTGGTGAAGAGAATTTTTGGCTCAGCAGACGAAACATCCATCATACATACTCAGTTTGCCCAATTTTTCATGTGGCTGATGCAAGTTCTCATATTGATGCTTTATCTGATAAGTGCCATAACAAGGATCCAATAGATTGGTGGTGGCTTCATGGTGCATACACTCAAGAGTTATAAACATTATCTATATGGTTACACTCACATGTAACCAGTTCCTTGTTTAGTGAGAGGTTTTGGAGAATTTATCTTTTATTCATTCAGTGAATAGAAACTCACTGTGATCTAAGAAGGCAGTGAACCTAGTCTACATTCATAGTACCCTTCAACTTCTTGCTCAGAAAGACTTGGGGTACAGGGAGGATCCTTTGAATAAATGGGACCATTACACAAATGATGCTGTGTGTGGATGAGGAGATTGAACTGGATGACCTTCTTGAGATGCCTGTAATTATAAACCAAGTAGATGAGCCAGTGCTTGAGAGTAATGGGTATATGGAGAGCATCTTGAACAAGGATCGAGAAGATGAATATCATGCAGTAGCAGTGGAATACTTCTAATTCCTGACTCTACTATCTAGTATTTCCATTATTGATTTGTAATTTAAAATTTAGGACTGATGAGCAAATGCCATTGAGCATCTTTTGCATGTACTTTATTAAATGTTTTGATTTTGAAATTTGAACTTGTGACTTTTATGATGCAGCTTATGAGTATCGAATGAGAAACTGACAATTTTTAATGAATTATGATTCAATATCATTAGTCAATGAATCAATTTTTTTAATGTTTTACATAAAATTTAATTCCGATTTATAAATTTTATTTTATGCTTGGCATACCCTGGCACCCTGAGGACTTAGTACAACTAATAAGATGGAAGTGCACTTTTTATCATCTTCCCTTGAGAACCTCAGAAGATGCAGTTTATCATTGACTTCACCTCATATGTTTTTGCTTCTCCATTGGGCAACACTCCCTTGTCCATTTGCCATGGTCTTTCAAGCAACAAATGACATGCATCTATGGGAGCCACATCACACAAAGCTCTATCTTTATGCAGACTGATATTATAAGATTAAAAGCAAGACTTATTTAGAAACAAGTTATGACCATTTTGTAACCATGAAATTCTGTATAGAGTTGGATTCAAAAAACAGGTTAGGTTCAATTTTTAGACTATTTTATTGCTTACCAAATAATCAAAAGATACACTATTGATGATAAGTTTGTATACTTTGCCTTGGCTTTTACATATTGTCCTAAATAACCTTTTATTTTCCAATTTGCTCTGGGACTCTTTCTTTGTAGGTATCTTCAATTCCTACTGCTAGTGGTTCTTCTCCTGGTACAGTTAATTTCTTGTTAGTGTTTCTGTGGACATTTGCTGGCTTTATGCCTGTCAACAATGAAAATGTAACATATAAAGGCTTCCTAAAGCCTCCATATCTCTGTCCTCTACCTTAAGCTTAATGTCCACTGCGTTCACAATTTTCTGGTCCTACGGCTCTATCATTACCATCTTTTCCTTTGCTTCATTTTGAGCATCTACTCAGGCTGATCTGGGTGTGCTTCATCCAGCTTCAAATCATCAGTCAGTCACCCTCCTATTTGTGATTTTTACTCTGTTTCTTTTACCTTTTCATCTTCCTTTAATGCATACTTGGAGGCCTCCCTACATAATGTAGGTTGACCAGTGCTAGTTCACCTTGAATCTGGACAGTGGAAATGTAGTCCTTTTAGGGTATCTAACTTTTTCTTCATCTTCATGCATTTTCATTCTAATTTGCAGTTTTGTAAACTGTTCTCTGTATTCTTGCATCGACATATCCTTTTGCCTCAAATTCTGAAGTTGCTGAAATAGGGTCTTATAATTGTGTGATGGCAGTTATGTAGATTGCAAAAATGCGTGATCAAGTAATTTTGTCCATGATTTAATTTTCTCTTTGCCTTGACTTACTTGATTCTTTTGCCGGTGATCCCACGACAAGTTTGCATGGGACTTCTTCCTCACAACAAACTTTCCTCTCCTTGGATAATTTTCAGCAATGTTCTCCATGTCTAAACATTTTTTGAGCTCTTGAACCCAATTTATCACTTCATCCAAATTGGTATTTTTTATCCACTAAAATTGCACTTAGTGGATTCCGAGTGAACCGTCAAAGACTTGAACAATCTAATTGTTCATCATTAGTGTTTCCGAGATCCATCATGCCAAGTTTTGGCACCTTTTTTAATAATTGCATGTTCATACCCCCTTGGGGGATTTTGTAAAAATGTGCTAGCATTACGGTCTATGTAAAGAGTTTGGCTTCCTAGGACTTAGACATCAAATGCGAACATTCCATGGTGTTTTTTCTCTTGTCTATTATGTACTGCTGAATAAGTGGTGTATAATCGACGAGTTTTTCACCCACTCCTCCAAAGCTGGAATGTCGTCTTGGTGCTTAGGCCTTAGAAGGTTATTAAAGCTCAAATGTTAATGTTTATGAGCATGCTAGACATCAAATTGAGTCATTATGGACATGCACTAGGTCCCCTAGGATTTTTGGTCAATTCCGAGATTTTTTTTTTCTTCCGTAAAATGGGCTCTTTTTTAATATTTTATTTAAAAAATCCAAAAATGTAATAAAAGTGTGGTTAGGAGGCCAATTTGGCCATGGGGGTGCTCGTTTTTCTAACTCAGAGCACCCACTTTACCCCTAGACCCACTTTCCTAAGTGTTTAAGTGATTTATTTTTCACTTAAATTACTTTTGATAAAAAAGGTCAAAAAGTGAGTAAAAAATAGAAAAATAGTAAATAATGAGAGAAAAACCAGCTCCTAAATCAGTGGAATCTTGTCTCAATCGAGATCGGAATTGATTGAGGATCAAATCAACCATCAATCAAGGCTTGTGTCAAGGAGTAATCATCTTCTCAATTTGAGAAATGCGCCCTCCTTCTCCTCTTCTCAAGTGTGCCCCCTCTCTTCTTCATTCGCTATTTAAGAAGGGCTTTGGGATCTCATTCTCTCATGGTCAGAGGACCGAAGGAATGCTCTTGCTTGTACTGTATTGTTTACCTTTTGGAATAAAGAAGGCTTTGGAGGCAAGATCTATGGTGTAATGCTTTTCATGTGTGGATGTTGATTGTCAAGTGCTTATGAGGTATAATCTGTATTATTTTTCTTTGCTTTCTGTTGGTTAACTGTGGGCCTTGAAGGGGAGCTCCCTCCCAGTAGGGTAAGAGATTATTCTAGTTTGATTTATGCTCTTACTGTTTGCTTGTTTTAGATCTCTTAGAGGTGCATGTATTTTAAGTTTAATTGCATGCTTTCTAAGTTTCTTTTTCCAACAACACCTATGTTTTAACCATCTGTTTGTGCAAGGACTTCTAAGTTGCAGGTGATCTCACTTGGAGAAGGGGTTGAACTAGTTTGCATCCTCCTCATCTTCAAGATCTTATTGAGGACATAGTTCCTCAGTGTTCCACCAAAGTAGACTCCGTGGCCCAACATTCCCATGCTTCCAGCATTCTTTCTATCTCTCTCTCTTCACCTTTCATTAAACTTTCTTTTGGTTACGGTTACTTACATACTTAGTTAAATTAGTTTCCATTGAAAATATTATTTTAAGAAGCTGATTTAGTTAAGTATGCTGCTAGATCTAGGGTTTAAAGCTTAATTTTGGGTAGATCTAGTCTTATTGGGTACTTAGGCTTAATTTTTTTTTATCTTTTAGTACTTAATATTTTATGCTTCTAACGCTTTATTTGGCACATTTGGTGCATTTTAGGTGGCTGGTTTTTTACTTTTATCGCCATAACAAGGGAAAGTGTTGCCGGGAAATCGAAGATCTAAAGCCATCCAAGGCTTTCCGGAGCAATATTCTTCTATCTTGTATCATTTATAAAACCTTGTAAGCCTTTGGATCCAAATTCATAAGGACCAAAGGCATCCACCTCAAAGGATTGTAATTGTAATTAATAAAAGCAGGTGGGCTACCCAGTTCCCACTAAACCCCCTAGGGTGTCCGTGTCGGTTTTTGTCTGTTTGGTTTTTTTCTAGGTTAGTTTATTTTCTAGTTTGTTTAAGCAGATTAACCGCTTCATTTCTAACTTTTTCTTGCTTTATCAAGTCAACAAATGCACACGATCCGCCCTAATCGGGTTGTATAGTTAGTGTACTTTATTCTACAATCTTGTACTTTATTTTACAATTAACAAACATAAAAAACTAAATCTGGCTGTGCATTCCTGAAGTACCTGTTAGATAGCATAATAATTCAAATGCATAAATAGGATCACTAGAAGAAAGACAAAGCACAAAACAATAACACAAGAGTTTATCCTGGGAAACCCAATCGGGAGAAAACCCAACAACCTTCGTATAGAGATGATAATTCTAACAACAGAGTACAATGATGAGAGAGAAAGGATGGAAATGCTTTCCAAAGATAGAAACCCCAAAATAGTCTTCTTCTTCTGCAGGTGTGAACTTCTTTCTCCAAGTGATGCGAACTTGTGTGAAGTGAGTGAGTGAATAATGAGGTGAACTTTATCTCTATTTATACAAGTGCCAAACTGGAAATTTCCCTAACTGGGCTGACTTCTCTTGGGGAGCAATAAATAATTTAATTTTTCTTTTTCTTTTGCTTGCTTTTCATCCCAAGGTTTACATTGATTCTTTCAAGGGTTTTACATAATTAATTACATCAAGTTCATCTCCCTTAGGAGGTACAATCAAGTACAATAAAAAATGCAATAATAATATCTTCCGAAGTTGTACAAAATCCAACAGTACCGAAAGGGAAAAGAGATTCTTAGCAGTCAATAATCTTGTTTGTTACAATTTTTGTACTTTTAACAAATAAATCTAAGGCTGTGTATTCTCGAAGTAAAATGAAAGGGTTTATCCACAGTAGGTGAAAAGAGATTCTCAGCCACATAACAAAACTTTATTTTGTTTAATAAAATTGACCAAGGCTTAAGTTCTAAGTATGCTCTTGACCACTGCAGCTCAGTCTGATCAGTTGGTCAATCAGAAAAGGACTTGAGTGGCTAGTTTAATAGGGTAATCCAACAAATACTTGATCTCTAGAACTCAGGAGGTCGTGTGAAACTAACTACAGAGTCAATGGGCTACTTTAAGCAGGTTATGCCACGCCCAGTTGGACCCTTGGTTTAGTTGTCACTACGTCCAGTTCAAAGGACTAAATTGGAGTTGGGCCAAACCAAGAACTAACCCACTCCTTAATCCACACATCATAATAAAACATTTAAAATTGACCAACAAGACTTGCAATACTTTCACGACACAGCAACACTTCAATAATTTAATGTGACTCCATTCGACACTGGTCTAATCTGCAACAATCAAACATTTTAAGTGAATCAATGTGTTAGATGGATTTAACGTCATTCATGCTGTTGTTTTAATTCATAGTTGCTTTCTCTAGTTTAGTATTTACTTGTGTTTCAAACTCCTAGATTAATTTCCTTCTCTAACTTAGCTGAAAGGCTTTAGTTTTATTTTCATAGGGACCACCCCCCTTGACTTCGCTAGGAGTTGGCCTAGACATAGGAGTTGAGTGTTGAGTGACAGTATCTTGACTCTTTGCTTGCCCCCAAGGACGCACCCAGTGGCTTGAAGATTTCTGCCACGCTAACTCCCTTTTCCCCGAGGTGCGTATCCGACAGCAATAGTATCTACTAAAAACCTTGATACCTCACACTGGGCTCTTTGTTTCAATATTTCTTCTATGAGTTGTTAGAATCATTAATTCTAAATATTATATATATGGCCACAACTCATGTGTCATCATTTCTTTTAATTATGTCTACGGCCATATTCTTTATTCCCTTATTGTGTTATTAGGTATGGTCAAGGCTGACCTAGGCAAACTTGATATGTAGGTTCAGTAACTTTCTTGGGTTGTGTTCCCTTATTTTATGGGCCCATAACTCTTTCTTGAAGAGGCTCCTCCCCTTCTTGAAGGAATGCCTCATTTGAGTTATGTATAAATTCACAACTCAAGCTCTCATTTATATCATCCCATCTTGTGATATTCTTTATCTAAAATACAAAGTTTTATAAGCTTAAGGGCACTCAATTTTGACGTTCTTTCTTGTGATTGGTATCTTTCTCTTAGGTGCATGTGTGTATTTCTATATTTCAGCACTTGTGCTTGGGTTTTGCACTCTTTCTAATGCACTAGACCAATCTCTCTCTAGCGCACTTGTGAAGAGGCTATTTCAAAATTTGAGTGAGGTTTGGTTCCATGATTCTTCTATTGACCCTTATAAATCTCAACAAGCCATTAGAGCAATTGTGAACCTCTCTCTATTCTCTTGGCTGATTCAAAAACTATTGGCTAGTGTTATTGTATCTTTTTTTTTCCATGAGAAGAATTCACAGGGGCCCACCCGAAGGGGCCTCACCCCACCGGATCTGATTATGGATCCTAACCCGGTGGGGACATCAAGTGAGTATTTGACCTTGAGACCTGCTGCTTACAATTCACAACTCTCAACCACTTGAGCTAACCCATCGGGCTAGTGGCATCGTATCTTATAGTGCAAAACTAGGGTTTTATTAGATTATCATTTTCTAGGTTATTTTTAGGGGTTCTAGAGGTATAAATCTTAATTTATTTTTCAGATCTTATAAAGGTCTTGTAGCACCTAATGGAGCCTTCTTACAATGCACATCTGGCTGTGTACGTTGCATATTGGTCCTCCTCTTCACAGGAATAGATTGCTGACTTTAGAGCTACTTGGCATATGACAAAACGCCAACTCCTCTTAGATTATTGACATCAATGTAGTGGCGAGAAAGTGATTTTTGGTGATAACTCAACTTTGCCTGCTTTAGTATGTGGTGATGTTGTCATTGACAATGCCAAGTTTGGGGAACTTCATGTTGCAGGAATAGGGTCTGTTCTCTTTATCAGATCAATGGGTAATAAAAGACATGGATGATGGTTTTAAAGTGCTTGCCTATGGATATTGTGATGAATCCGACCATATTTTCAAGTTGGGGAAGCTTAGTTCTCTTTCAACATGAAAGCTTAGTTCTTCAACACATCAAGGATTTGTTGCTATGGTGGCTAATATTGACAATACTAGTAGGCTTTGGCATTAGCGTTTGGGTCATACAAACTTTGGTTCCTTGCGACATATGAGTCATTTTTAGATGGCTAAAGACCTTCCATATATTGAGCCACCTAGTGGGGGTTGTGAAGGATTTATATTGGGGTAATCATCAAGAGTCCTTTCCTAAAGAGACATTTGTGTTTCAATCTTGTAGTGGTTCGT
This sequence comes from Larix kaempferi, assembly GCA_027924585.1. Lineage (NCBI taxonomy): Eukaryota > Viridiplantae > Streptophyta > Pinopsida > Pinales > Pinaceae > Larix > Larix kaempferi. Next base: position 6,393,399 of record BSBM01000125.1, on the reverse strand, counting down.
AGTGACATTTGTGGCCTATGACCACTCAATCTCTTGGGGGAGCTAAATAGTTCCTTACGTTTATTGATTATTTTTCTAGTCTTACTAGGATATATATTGTTCAATCCAAGGATGATGTTTTTGCCTTTTTGGAAAATTCAAGTATTTCAAACTATTAGTGGAGAATCATGCCGACACAAAGATTAATCGTCTCAGTATTGGTCATGGAGAAGTTTATACCAGTAGTACTTTCCAAACATTTTCCAAAGATCACAGGATCTCTTGGCATAATACTCTTTCACAAGAAAACAAAGTATTTTTTTGAAAGAATAAAGCTATTAGCCTATTACGGAAATGGCTTGACGTGGGAAAGAAACTGGATCTAAAATTACGGGAGAAGCAGTTGTTTTTGTAGCTCACACCATCAACTGGATTACCACTCACGCAATTTGGGGATGACTCAATATGAGAAACGGTATGGCTCAAATCCCTAGTCTAACAGTTTAGAATTTTTGGATCAAGTGCATATTGATCCGGATTTATGTGAGAACGAAATGAAAGAGCATATATATATTCACATACACATATATATGGCAAGAAACACAGTGATACAGTAAACACATTCTATTAAATAGCGGAAATAGAACATACTGTAAAATAAAATAGCTACAATGGTGGTAGCTATCTCTGAGAAGAGATGTGGCCTCTATGCTCATTTGTGCCAAACTGAATACAAAAAGATGTCGAAAGGGCCTATTTATCATAAGCATGAGGGAAAGAATCCCAAACATCCAAAAACCTAACCCTAGAAGATGAACAGTCATAAAGTTTGCGGCCTTAAGGTGGTTAGTTGAACAATCAACTTCCCAGGGTCATAACTTTTGCATACGATCTCTGTTTGGGGTGCTAGATAGCCCGTTGGAAAGGTCTATCCAAGATTTACAACTTTTGTGTAAGGGAAAATGCATGTTGTTGGAAACCATTTGGCCACGAAAATTGCCAAAAAACGTCATTTAGGGCCCCAAAACGGCCCCGGAAGTTTAGGACTAGAAAAACAGTAGAAAAATTACTAGAAAATTGCCAAAATGGGAAACTGTTTTGAGCCAGTGGAATAGGTGGGTGGCCACCGATATCCATCTAGATCATTCCTCCCCCCTTAGGAAGCAATGGTCTCCATTGCATCAAATCCCTTAACATATGTCAAACTCTGTGTTGAGTTGAGCTCCTGGTGCGGCATTTGCTGAAGTGAAAAGGCTACCTTTCTTTGACATCTTCAGAGGGTTGTGATTGTTGTCGATGGATGCGTTGGAGTTGTTCAACAATTTTGGTTGTCATGTTATCCTTGGGATCATGTGCAGAGGTTGTGGATGTCTCTGCGATCTGATGTTCTCCTTCAATGGCAATTGCGAATAGGGAAAATTTCCTAGTGTGGGAGATTATCTTCATGCACTGCTTGGTTGGGGTAGGTGCAACTATCTCTGGTATTTGATGTAGTTGTCCTCCCAAAGTGACAATGACACTACGAGGTCATGATTCATATATAGCATGACGCTTCCACATGTATGGTTGTCCTAAAAGAACATCACATACTTCAAGGGGGCCACATCACACAATACCTCATCTTTGAAGGGCTTGATGCCGTATGGTAGGCGGCATTCATGGCTAATGCGGATACCACATCCTTGGCTTAGCCAACCAACGGTGTATGGTTGCGGGTGTGGTGTTATTGGTAGCTCCAATCTCTTGACGACTTCTGCTGAGATTTGGTTCTTTTGGCAGCCGCTGTCCACAACAAAATGCAGGGGAATTCCCTTTACCCACATCTGTGAGTGGAAGAGGCGCTCTGCTGTTTCCGACTCTTCAGGTTCCTCTAGTTGAATCTGTGTGGTAGCAACAGTGACACTGGGTTTTGCATCAATGATCCGCTTCCCTTTGTCTACGACTGTGACATTGGGTTCTGAATCAGAATCAGAACTGGGATTTGATTCTGAAGCTTTGATCTCAACCACCAATGACTGTTTTGAGCGACATTCATTAGTGTTGTGCCAAGGGCTTTTGTGAACTTGCACCACTTTCTGGTGTCCTTTGTCTTTTCGTTACGCTTCTTCACTTGTGGTTGGGACTGGTTGTCCTTTCCCTGTCCCATGTTCTGCGAGTTAGAGTTTCCATTGCCCTGCTTCTGCGCAGGTCCGAAGTCGCGCTTGTTCTTTTGCTAAAATTTTTGCTCAATTTGATAGCATATCGATAGGCAGATCCAAGTGAAGAGATGTCCACGAATTCCATCTCTCTTCGTATGTACCGGTGTAGGCCACTACGATATTTCAGTACTAGGTGCCGCTCAGAGTCCTTGATACCCAGCTTTGTGCGCAAGATATGAAACTTGGTGGTGTACTCCGACACTGTTTGGTCCCTCTCTTGACGTAGAATGGTCCATTTTGTGTATTGGTCATCATAGTTCCCCACAGGGTAATATTGTTCCTTAACGACATCTATAAAAGGGGCCCAAGTGGGATTGGCTTCAAACAATCCAGACTCGTTTGATGAGTTTTGCTCACAAAAAGTTTCCCACCAATTTTTGACATGGGGGACAGCCTTAAGGAGCGCAAAGGTGATCGTTTCCTTGTCGGAAAAATTGTGGACAGAGATACCCTTCTAGTAGATTCAACCATTTATCTAGGGCATCAACATTGATTTGGCCTTCAAATAAAGGGATATCAAAGTTCACTTGTTCCTTGAAGGGAGTCGCATCTCCAAAACGGCTGCTCGTTGAAGGTGTATTTGCCGCCGTCGGCATGCGTCGAAGGATTTGGGCGAAACTATCCATCATCTCGTTTCTCTGTCGTGCGAGGGCTTACTCGAGCAACAATTTGATAGGATCTCCTGCTCCGTCGTCTCTCTTTTCTTCCGCCATGGGAGGTTGTTTGGGGTGGTGAGAGTGATTTTTCCCAAGTGAAACTAGTTTGAGACCCAACTCTCTATATCCTGACCTCGTCGGGGACATGCACTGAGTAACAATCAAAGAACAGATTGCTCTGATACCACTGATCCGGATTGATGTGAGAACAAAATGAAAGAGCATATATCTATTCACATACATAGATATATGGCAAGAAACACAGTGATACAGTAAAAACATATTCTATTAAATAGCGAAAATAGAACAGACTGTAAAATAAAAATCTACAATGGTGGTAGCTATCTCTGAGAAGAGATGTGGCCGCTATGGTCATTCCTGCCAACCTGAATACAAAAAGAGGCCGAAAGGGCCTATTTATCATAAGCATGAGGGAAAAAATCCCAAACATCCAAAAACCTAACCCTAGAAGATGAACCGTCATAAAGTTTGCGACCGCAAGGTCGTTAGTTGAATAGTCAACTTCTCGGGGTCAACTTTTGCATACGATTTCCATTTGGGGCATTCGATTGCCCGTTGGAAAGGTTTATTTGAGATTTACAACTTTCTATTAGGGGCAAATGCATGCCGTTGGCAACCAATTGCTCCCCCAAATTGCCAAAAAACATCATTTATGGCATCAAAACGGCCCCGAAAGTTTAGGATCCGAAAACCGTAGAAAAATTATTAGAAAATTGCGAAAATGGGAAACTGTTTTGAGCCAGTGGAATAGGTGGGTGGCCACCGATATCCATCTTGATCATTCCTCTCCCATTAGGAAGCAATGGTCTCCACTGTGTCAAATCCCTTATCATATGTTGAACTGTGTGTTGAGTTGAGCTCCTGGTGCGACATTTGCTGAAGTGAAAAGTTTGCCTTTCTTTGTCATCTTCATGTTGATTTATATGTAATTTCGGAATGTATTTCACCCATGTATTTCATATATGTATTTTGTACTCCTATAGAGATGGCATTATTCCTCTATACGAAAGTGTTTGTATTCCTATAGAGATGTTATTATTCCTCTATACGGAAGTGTCGTCATTTATATTGTAAGTGTCGTAACTTATACTTGATGGGTTATTAGACCACCTTGTTGGAGTCGGCCTTGTATAAGTCATGTGGGTCGAAGGGTTATTAGACCACCCTATTGGGGGTCGGCCATGTGGGTCAAAGGGTTATTAGACCACCAAGTGTGTCGTCGGCCCGGATTAAGTTAACCATGGGTTAAGCTAGACATGTAGGCCCCATTAGTTTATTGGGCAGGACAGAACAAGTATAAGTAGAGATCGGGAGATCTCTATTTGATCATTCATTCACACACTTCTCTCATTTGGAAAGTGGCGCACTTATGAGGAGGAGGCTCTGCTGCTAGGAGAAGACTATCTCTTGTATTCTGGTTGTATCATTGCTCTATCTATCTCTGAGGAAGTTATTCGGGTTTTTCACCTTTATGGTTTTCCCCAAGTAAACTCCGCGTCTCTTGTGTGCTTGCATTATTGTGTCCATGATTGATATGCTGTAGATTTGCTGTACATGTTATTCTTTCAGTTAAGATCCTAGATCAGATTGAAGTAAATTCTGAAAAGTTAACATGGTATCAGAGCTAGCATGAAAGAAGGCATGATATGGCATGTATGACACTTGTTGCACTTACGATGCTAGGGTTTGATATAGCAAAAACAAGTCATCGTAGAACTTTCGCTATAAATCCATTTTGGCGAAGTTTTCGGATCTGAAACTTTTACAGGTCGAAGATCAGATCCCCATGTACCTTGTGTCCAAAGGACAACTTCTAATTCGTTGTACTTTGTGATTTATGATCTGTACAATATAGGGTTTTTGCCTCTTCCAGATCTTAGTCATAAATAGGTGACCTTGGCAAAAAAGTTATAACTTGGGCTAGGAAGCTCCAAATGAAATTTCGTAAAAAGTGACAGGTAGTACACAGACTGTACTATCTCAGAAAAAATTTTCAGAGGCCGAAGTTGAACCAGTGACACGTGGCACGTCGTACAAGTTCGCTCTCCTGTTTTATCCCATAAACAGGTCACGTTGCGACACTTGGCATAACTCTCTCTCTCTCAGAGAATCCAATTGAGGTCAGACCTTTCGGGATGGAAAGATGATAGGTCGGGCTATCTCAGGAAAATTTTTCAGACCTTGTGGATCGAAAAGTTCGGAGTTACACCAGAAACAATCAGGTACATATTTCTGTCATAACATAATTATTTTTGAGCACCTTCATTCATGGCTTCGGAATTTAGGGTTTTGGAGAAAGTTGGAATTTTTGTAATCGGAGACTACGACTGAATGCCACTCATTAAAATAGAAATTTAGAGACCAAGTTAAGAATTTTTGGTTGGGCAGAAGACTGGGCTTGATCAGACCCTAGTTCGGGACTTTGATTGGAAAAGTGGAAAATTAGGGCTTCTGCAAAAATGGGAATTTTTGAAATCTGTGACTACGGCTGGAAGCTCCTCAGAAAAATAGAAGCTTAGAGCTTTGGATCAAACCTTTTGATTGGGCAGAAGAGTGGGCTTCATCAAACCCTAGTTCGGGGTCACATCCAGTGAATCCGAAAGTTTCAAAGGCAAAATTGAGGAATGAAACTTTGCAGTTTTCAAATTCTGAATATACCAGCTTGATCAGCTCATCAAGGTGCATATTTCTATCATTTCGGAAGTTTGAAATTCAAAGTTTGAATTTTTGGGGTTTCTCTGACAAACCCTAATCCAGCTCCAGGTCTAGTTCTTGCAAATCAAGTGGATTGGGTTAAATCTTAGAAGAAGATGGATTGGTCACCTGCATAAGTGAAGAAGTTCCTGTTTCAGAGGGAGATGAGGCTAAGGCCTTACATAAGAAGATTATAAGTGATCTCGACAGGTATGACTCATCGAGTATGTTTCGAGATTTGTTCATGATTAAGTTTATGGTATGTTTGTCTTCATGTTATTACGGTTAGTACAATCTTGATTTTAGATTTGTCGTATCACCTTAACAAAATTATGAATGCATGATAGAAGATATTCATTGGTTAGGGTGTTGACACTTATGATTGTACTAATGCATTATGGTGTTGTATGAGGTTTATGTTGTCTGCTAACATAAAAGGTACACCAAGAAAGACAAATCATGTTCTACTTCAAGAACATATGATCATGGTGACATGAAGACAAAGATTCATCCATTGTCATGGATCACATAAAAGATCTACTTACGAGGTATGTATAACTTGGTTCTACAATGGTTAACTTATGAGACATGCAGGTTACTAGCACAAGTCACTGAAGAGAACCAGAAGACATCATGCAGGTATGTTAGACATAACTAGCTAGCATGCTAATCCAGGTATGTTTTTCCTATATCAAGCTAGAATCCTACCTTGTGTTAGGATCTTATACTGTTGTGTTGTTGATAATGATTATTCATGAAGTCATAGGTTTGAATAGTCATGGTTGTATGCATATTATGTTTCTTACCATAATTGATGATATGACTAACTAGAAGAATCATGAAGGTATAGGTTTGAGTAATCACGAGTTTATGCATTGATGATTTAACTAATCAAAAGAGACCTATGATCAAATAAGAATATGCATGAGTAAAAGAAGACTTCCCTGAAACCTTGAATACTAATGTTTATTATATGTGAATGATCATGACTATACATGTTTAAGATTATTGTGTTTTGATAGTATTAAGATTATACTAATAAATGTGTGATTATGTATGAGACCTCAAGGATAACACAATGATGATAAAAATAAGCATGCATAGTGATTAAGGATGGATATAAGTTCAAGGACAGGTAATCCAGGAAGCAAAGATCAAGAGGGAGCACACTCCAGTTGTTCCTGCAAGAAAGCAAAGGAGCACACTTCAGTAGTTTCTGCAAGGATGCATATATTCAGAGGGAGTTGACCACTTCTGACAATCCACATCAGAATGGAGTTGCAAAGATTCAGAGGGAGTCTACCGAGCAACCAAACAAAGATAAGTATTTGAATTGTCATTTCTTACATAATGTTATTCAATGATGTATATGCTTATGTTCCTAGAATTAGGTTGTGTATTATGCATATTAGAATAGTTGCATTGATGAACAGTATACTACTAATATACATGGGTAAGTGGCCTATGGCACTGTACAACATTCCATTGCTACTTATCTAGAATGAAACCTCTTTGCTGACATGTTAGGAGTTGTGCACACTCTTAACAATGTTTTGGTAGAGATTGGAAGGCATCTAGAAAGTTACGGAATATGGATAAATGTTGTATTGAAGCATTGGCTAAGATAATTGCATGACTGTATGACATATTTCTTTATGTGTAAGAATTTGTTCTGAAAACTATGAGATGTTTTCTAATCATGCAATTTAACTTGTTGTGTAAGAAAGATCGTATACCATCACTTACAAAAGAAGGACTACAACATTTGTTCAGCAACAAAGTTATCTATTGAAAATATTGAAGTTCCCAGGATCTGGGAAGAATGCCATGATCGAGGAGTACCAGTCGATCATGAAGATGTTTGGGATGCAGTCCCAAAGGGTAGTCTATAGTGACTTCCAAGAGGATCTACAAGATCAAGCATGCTGCAGGTGGTAGCATAGAGACTTTTGCTCCTGTAGCCAGATACACTTCCATTAGATCCGTACTTGCTCTGGCTGCAGTGATGAAGTGGAAGATACACCAGATGGATTTCAAGACAGCCTTCTTGAATGGTGTAGTTGAAGAAGAAGTGTATGTGGAGAAGCCACTTGGTTCTGAGACACATGACAGGGAGTCATATATGTGTAGAACTTGGTATGGTAGGATAGACAACTTTCTATCCAGTTTGGGCTTTACCAAGAATAAAGCGGATTCCAACCTTTACTACAAGGTTGAGGAAGGCAATCCAGTGATACTACTATGTGGATGACCTGTTTGTAACAGGTGAGGATAGATTGATTGCCGACATGCAGCGGAAGCTTGCTGCCGAGTTCGAGTTGAAGAACTTGTGTATGATGCACTATTTGCTTTTGGCATTGAGGTGTGGCAGAGTGCAGATGGAATCTTCCTTGGACAAGGGAAGTATGCAGTAGAGATCCTGAAGAGGTTCGGGATGATGGACTGCAAGGCTATGGTCACATCTATGGCATCGAACCTGAAGCTTCTGTGTGATGCTTCATCTGAGCCAGTTGATATCACTATGTATTGTCAGATGATTGGGTCCTTGATGTACCTGACGAACACGAGACCAGATATTTGCTTTGCGGTGAACACATTGAGTTAGTTCCTGACGAATCCGAGGAGTGTTCACCTGGTTGTTGTAAAGCATATTTTGAGGTACTTGAAGGGTACAGTTGATTATGGGCTCAAGTATGATGTGAATCAAAAGTTTAACCTGCAGGGTTATGTTGATTCAGATTGGGCAGGCAGTGCTGCAGATAGGGATCAGGTGTGATCTCTTGGTTTAGCAGGAAGCAGTCTTACGTAGCACTGAGTACAACCGAAGCAGAGTATGTTGCGATGGATGAGCAGGTTGCAGATGTATTGACCAAGCCGTTGGCTAGAGTGCAGTTTGAGTAATTCAGAGAGAAGCTTGGTGCACTTTAGATCGAGGTTCCTTCCAAAGGGAAGTGATGAGTCCGGAAGATGCAGATGCACATTAGCTTTTCTGACATGGTTGATGTGTTCTCCCTTGGTCGTGATGTAATTGCTGAGCCATTTTTCACATGGTGGTAGATGTGTTCTCCCATGGTGAAAAAGTAAGGGTTGGAGCCTTCCCCGAATGGTGGTAGATGTGTTCTCCCATGTCGGTGGTGTAAGTGCTGGATGATGTGCATCTGGGTTGTGCTTCGTGGACGATGAGATGATCTGAAGAGGACGATGCTATGATGATCAGGAGGATCATGGATGATGAGCATCAGGATGATGCTCCAGTTACTACTCTGTATATGTATATGCATCATGTTGGATGCTTGTTATGATCAGTTGGATCATTGCATCATGTTGGATGCTGGATATGATCAGTTGGATCATTTGTATGTATTTTGTATATGCATCATGTTGGATGCTTGGACCATGTATCTGTATATGTATCAGGTGGATACTGAGATCATGCATGTTGATATGTATCAGGTGGATACATTGTGTGGATCATGTATCTGTGTATGTATCAGGTGGATACATTGTATGATCAGGTAGATCATGTATGATGATATGTATCAGGTAGATACTTGGTATGCATCAAGTGGATGCAGTGTATGATCAGGATGATCATAGATGACGAGCTTCAGGATGTTGCTCCAGATGACATGCAGCAGGATGTTGCAGTGATAATGATCAGGATGATCATGTGTACATCAGGATGATGTATGATGAGTATCAGGATGATACTTTGTGGCCATGGATCAGGTTGTGCAGATGAGCATGTATGGGAGATCCTATAGGTTAGAGTTGTGTACCCGTAACAGCCTGGGATGCTCTTTCGAGACATTGCTCTGGGAGGACATGTAATTTGTGCCCTGGGGAGATTTCAGGTCGGAGTTGTGTACCCGTAACATCCTGAGATGCTTTTGCGAGGTTTTGTCCTATGGCATGTAATTTGCGCCCCGAGAGATTTCAGGTCGGAGTTGTGTACCCGTAACATCCTGAGATGCTCTTTCGAGGTTTTGCCATGACCACATGTAATTTGTGCCCTGGGGAGATTTCAGGTCGGAGTTGTGTACCCGTAACATCCTGAGATGCTCTTGCTAGGTTTTGTGGTGACTACATGTAATTTGTGCCCTGGGGAGGTTTCAGGTTGGAGTTGTGTACCCGAACATCCTGAAATGCTCTTGCTAGGTTTTGTGGTGGGGTCACATGTAATAAGTCTTGGAGATCTGGACAGGATGAAAAAGGCCCCAGATGCTCTTTAGGGTTCTTGCTAGGCAAGAGACTCTTTAAAGGTTTTGTGACGCACGTAATAAGTCCTGAGGATTCCACAGTATGGCCAGTGATGATGAAGACCTGCAGGTGGTGGGTCTACATCCAGTATGAAAAATGACTAGCTCTGTAGAACTTCCTATGACGAGTAGATTCAGAGATTGATTGAGATACCAGCAGTAGTGACGATGACGATGATTCGAGGATGATGATTCACTGATGATGATCCAGAGAAGAAGACTTGTGCTAGCAGACCTGTGTCGAGAAATACCTTCCTAGTTAAGAGGGAGTGTTGATGTATATGTAACTTTAGAATGTATTTCACCCATGTATTTCATATATGTATTTTTTACTCCTATAGAGATGGCATTATTCCTCTATACGGAAGTGTTTGTATTCCTATAGAGATGTTATTATTCCTCTATACAGAAGTGTCGTAACTTATACTTGATGGGTTATTAGACCACCTTGTTGGGGTCGGCCCTGTATAAGTCATGTGGGTCGAAAGGTTATTAGACCACCTTATTGGGGGTCGACCATGTGGGTCAAAGGGTTATTAGACCACCAAGTGTGGGGTCGGCCCGGATTAAGTTAACCATGGGTTACGCTAGACATGTAGGCCCCATTAGTTTATTGGGCAGGACGGAACAAGTATAAATAGAGATCGGGAGATCTCTATTTGATCATTCATTCACACACTTCTCTCATTCGGAAAGTGGCACACTTATGAGGAGGAGGCTCTGCTGCTAGGAGAAGACTATCTCGAGGAGGCTCTGCTGCTAGGAGAAGACTATCTCTTGTATTCTGGTTGTATCATTGCTCTATCTATCTCTGAGGAAGTTATTCGGGTTTTTCACCTTTATGGTTTTCCCCAAGTAAACTCTGTGTCTCTTGTGTGTTTGCATTATTGTGTCCATGATTGATATGCTGTAGATTTGCTGTACATGTTGTTCTCTCAATTAAGATCCTAGATCAGATTGAAGTAAATTCTTAAAAGTTAACACTTCAGAGGGTTGTAATTGTTGTTGATGGATGCGCTGGAGCTACTCAACAATTTTGGTTGTCATGTTATTCTTGGTTTGCAACAGTGTGGATGATTTCTTTTTGGAGGGGCACTGTTATCACATATATAGTAGCCGGGCTACCATACATTATTTTTCTGATTCCAGTACACTATTCAGCCAGTTCCCTTACATTGAGATGCTGAGATGAGCATCTATATTAGATCACTATCAGATTTTGGATAGCAGTATATATTCCCCATGCCATGACTGAGTCTCAGGACACTCAGAGAGATGACCGATGTAGCCATTATACCATTTGTACAGAGCAGTCAGTAGTGCCCAGAGTTGCAGTAGCAGTTTCAGAGGACAGATGATGGTTCAGATGATGAGCATTCAGGTATATGACTCAGCAGGTATATCATTGTGTTATGGTTATATTGCTTTTATACTTATTCTTATAGCATGTCTTAGCACTTAGTGTCATGATCTGGCAATCATATAGATATGTGGACCTGGTTGATCTTATTATATATATTATATTGTCCCTACTCAGACTTAGAAGTTCACTATTCATACTCATTGGTCTTACCCTCCTTAGGGAGAATGGAGGTGATCATTCCACCATACCTTGGCTTGCTAGTGTCGGCTCCATTATTCATTGTTTTCATCCATCCATTGCCTACCTTTTAGTTTATCACCCTGACTTACTACTTGACTAGTGACATGGAGGATCTGTTCCCCAATGTAGCCTCTGTATTGGATGAGCTTTCTTGTTTATTGTGTCTCGGCTCTGAGTTGGTGACAAAACTTACCTATGGTGAGTTGGAGTTCCTTGTGAATTCCCCCTAGTCACTAAAGTTGTGTTGGCTAAACCTGAAACTTTTAGTGCTGCCATGAATCCAAAGTCCGGAAAAAATGAAATGCTATATCTTGTATAAAAAGCCCATTCATGCAATGTGTTTCTAAACACACATGAATGAAAGGCATGCCAAATGAAAATGGCCATGAAAATAAAATGTTATATCTTTTGGAAATGTAAATATCTAGGTAAACAAGCTGTCTGTGACACACCTAGAAGTACTCAGGTAAACAAGTGCCTTAAAAACACACCTGCAGCAGAAAGCCTAGTATAAATGTAAATCTATGCAATGTGTTTATAAACACACATAGATCAAAGGCTATGGAAACTTCAGGCCCAAAAAGCAATGGAACTTAAATGCTATATTTAAATTATTGCTGGCCTCATTTGTATTATGGATTGTGCGCATCTGTTAAAGGTGAATAAACCCTCTTTGAACAACTCATCCATTTGTGAGACACCGCCATCCCCTGTGTTGTTGCTCATTCAGTGTATACTATGGTGTGTATTCCCTTTCCCTTTGCCAAAGTGTCACAAAGTTAAGTCAGTCAAGTCATCCCTTAGCCTAGCCAGCTATTTTAGCCTTCACCCTTCTCTAGCAAATTGATCATAGCTATGAAGTGAGTATGGTCTTGAAAGTTTAGTCTGAGTAATAATAATAATTAATGACATTATATATTTGGATTTAGATTGCCAGTAATGATTACTCTGTGTTATAATTGTTATTTGAATAAGTTGTAGAGCATGCATTAATCTTTGACACTTTGCAGCAGCTTCTGATGATGGTTTGAGTTATATTTGGTCATGTTGACTTGGTCAAACTTAGTTTGACCAAGGCCAACCATAGGACATGAGATGGTTTATGTACATGTACATGATGGATCTATGCATTAGATACATGTTTATGATGATGATTCATGGTTTAAAACATTATTTGATCATTTACAGATTATTATTATTTGACCTGTTCCGGTATATTGGATATATTATATGATCATGCAGAGACTCATATGGTGTATGAGTACACATCTTGGATAGATTTGGACCTTTTGAGTCCAATGAGACAATCTGTTTTCACTTTCGAGCACTTACAGTGATGATTGAGCCTCAGTAGGCTATCCTAGTGTAGTTTTGGTCTGTCGGAGACCTTGTCAGAGCAGAGATGATTTTTATCCGGTTCACCTAGGGCGTTGTGCTTGGAGGGGGTGGTCCAGCCACTTGTTTTTACCATATTATCCCCCTCCCGGACACATTGGTGCCCTCACCTTGACAGCGCAGGCACTCCAGGAGGCAGTTTGGGGCAGTTTCACGCTTCCCGAGGCATTTCAGGATTGGTAGAAATGGCTATTGAGGAATTCGATTTGGGCTACTGAGGCAAGGTCTTGGCATGGGATGATCAGTGATGATGGATTGATGTCTTCCACACCTCCTCCAGCAGTTTCAGCTTCAATGGGACTCGCATCCATCACTTATGGCACTTCCTGATGATTTCTGAGGTCTTTTGAGGCCCACGATTTGTCCATAGAGGCACGATTTGGTATATTGATGACTATTTTATTATTATTGTGCTATGGGGATTGACCAAGGGTGGCTAAAATTACCCCTTGGACCCACCATAAGCTTCTTATTATATTTTGTCATCACGATATGGTGGGATTCCCCTCTCTTAGGGCGATTTTGTCCACTTATGTTATATTTTATTAGTGATCCATGTATTTTATTGTTGAGCTCATCTCAACCATTGATTAGACATTTGTATCTTTTAATCTTAGCCACTCATTCAAAAAGTGGTTAAGGTTTTGGTGCCTCTCCTATCTATTTAAAGGAGAGAGCCTCTCATTGTAAAGGGGACTTGTGGCTCTGGATTATTGGAATAGAAAATTATTATTGCATCTATCTTCAGTGTTGTGGTGAATGTTTTTGATGTTCGTTCGTTGGTTCTTCCTTTGCACTGAGTTATTGGAGATCTTGTTTGCCATATCTTTTGTACCACGTTTTTGCATCTACAGGTGGAGGCCGATTTGCTTTGAGGAGAAAGTATTGGTAGGGGAAGACTCTCCCTACTTCTTCTTTGGATCTCTTAGTTGGTAACAGGGAGTATTATTGTCCCAGGACCTTCTATTTCATGTTATCATTGCATTTTACTTGTATTTCCTCCATACTTGACCTCTCTGATTGAAATCGATTTCCTTGGATTGACAGGTAGAGGAGGGCGCACTTGTGGGCTAGGGCATCAATTTGGCAAGCAAAATCAATAATTTCTCATTTGATCTCTGCGGGAATCTTCCTCAACATCAAGACATCTCTCTTCATCACTCAGGTATGATCTCAAGGTAATTTCTATCTCCATGATCTATCCACTTGTCTAAAATATTTCAAACCCTAATTAATCAAAACCCCCATTTTACATTTTCTCAGATCTACTAAGATCTAGTGGCTTCTTGGGTAAGAAATTTAAAACCCACCTCTATAGTATCCACGGCATCTTGGATCTATAGTTTGGTGAGGATTGGCCTCCATTTGACCCTCTTCCCAAGACACTTAGCCTCTCCAAGCAAGGGCGCACTTCTTGGTTTGGGTGAGTTAACCTAGATCTAATACGTGGGTAGTTGAGATTCCACTTGATTCGTAATATACACATCCAATAACCTACCCCCAGATTGTCACTTTTCTGATTTCTACCTTGTGGGCCCTATTCCATGTTTTAAGGGATTTAATCCCATTTTTGGACCACTTGGTATCTTAAAACTTAGATCTAGTAAGATCTAGCCATCGGATTGCCGTGAAATGGTAGATCCATACCCTCACCTGATCAACCTATTTGGATCTAAATTTTGGATGCCATTGGACTTGTCTTGATCCATTTATCCCCATTTTTACCCTCCTTGGGCAAAGTCGCACCACCTTGGAGATTGGAGTTGGTCCACTTCTAGGACGTGGGTACTTGAGATTTTAGTGGATTTGGAACGGGCATAATTCAAAACCTAGGTCTAGTTGGTCACTTCATCAAATCTTGCCTTGGGGATAGCATTCCTTGTTTTAAGGGATTGTGGTCCACTTAGGTCAAACCTTGAATCTTTAGATCTAGACCTATTCATCCATCAAACCTTTATTTGCCCACTTGTTTCATGCAATAGGAGTCATCAACCACAAGTTAATTTCATTTGACTCCATTATCCCAATTCCCAAGGCAGTGATCTCTCTCCAAGTCAATTCGACTTTCCTAGATTGTTGGATTAACTTGTGGTTTGATCCTTGTGTGGTGGACTAAACCCTTTCATGTCATCATATATCATGATCAAGCTTGTCACTTGTACTAGTTAGCCCCAATTCAACCCCTAAACTACCCTGCATTGGACACGGTTCCCAAGGCAGTGGATTTTCTCACATTGAACTAGTACTTCAATCCTGGATCCCATTTCAAATATTATAAGTCACTCTCATGTCAACAATGAACCAAATCTATACTCATTGAACCCCTCACTTGTCTTGTGACTTCATCCTTAGGTCTAGGATAAACCATACACCTTACTTCACTTAGAATTAACTTGATTTGGTGTCTTGGTTTTGATCTCTCCTGTCGGGAGTAGATCGGGTCTCCCCCTTTGTTGTCTGGGCTAGATAACATAATGCGAAGGTTGCCTCGACTGGCGTGACAACCATCTATTGGAGGTCGAGGTGATTGTGGATGCACCTTTTGAGTTGCCTTTCCCTATTGCCATCCATCAATGGATACATCCACAAGGGTAACTACAGTTTAGGAGATAACATTTTGGCGCCGCTGCCGGGGAGGGCATAGGCTTACTCTGGTTTGACATATATTTCTCAAGCCTTACTCCTGTTCTTCTTGCCTAACATTTTGGCATTGAGGGGCATAGGCTTACCTTGGATAAAACTAGTAGTCATTATTCACTCTCTCCTGCATATACGACGACACATATCTTGGTAGAAGAGTTTAAATCTACCTGGCGACTCCCAACCGTGACTCCGTTGAGGAGCGAGCTCATTTACATCCTTACAACACCTAGAACTATGCCTTGCGTCACTTATTCGGAGAACGATATGATTTTGAAAATGATGACTGAAATGAGTGGTTTAATTCGAAACTTGCATGGGGTAGTTCTCAAAAAACAAAGTGAGAATATCAAACGTTATGAACCTTTCTATAAAACCTCTGAGGGTGTGTATACCAATGAATATCTTCAAACTAGGTCTACAAGCAAAGCTTCTGATGGTCGAGTAGTAACTAGGTCTCAAGCAAAGAATAACTCGAAAGATATAGATAAGAGCAAAACTACTATGAAAGAAAATTCCCTTGACCAAAGGAATATCACTCGTAGAGTCCCCACACAAACTCCAAACATTCTTCCTAAAGGAATTCTAAAGAAAAATGATCAGCCCAGAAGGCTGTCTCCTCAAGTCACCAAGAAGGTAACAAATTCGAGCCCTGCTAAACCCCAGGCTAGGGAGTCAGTGCAAAGAAAGCAAGTGAATACTTCTAGCAAAGAGGTTTCCCCTATAACACAAGAAAAGCTGAATTCAAATATATTGGGAAAACTCTCTGGATCCTCTGTCATGTTATCTTTGAAAGACTTGGTAGTTATCCCTTCTGTTAGAGCACAGGTAATGCATTTATTAGGTCTAAAAATGAATACCGAGGATCAAGAAAAGGCTTGCAACTTAAAGATTGATTTGAGTAATTTCTTATCCAAACCCAATATCCCTGTGCCTTTGGAGGAAATTTTGAAAATCCCTTCATACTTTAATCAGGCAAATAAATTCTTAGGAATCAAGACTAAAGTCAAGAATCCTGTGAGATTAACAACTGAGGAAGATCCCCCCGTTATGATTCAAAGTGTAGTTGATAAGGGTAGGGGTCACCCCCCTTTTTATATTGCTTTGGAGATCAATCAATTGATACTGCATAACTGGACTAAACCCTTTGATGCCATCATATATCATGATCAAGCTTGTCACTTGTACTAGTTAGCCCCAATTCAACCCCTAAACTACCCTGCATTGGACACGGCTCCCAAGGCAGTAGATTTTCTCACATTGAACTAGTACTTCAATCCCGGATCCCATTTCAAATATTATAAGTCACTCTCACATCAACAATGAACCAAAGCTATATTCATTGAACCCCTCACTTGTCTTGTGACTTCATCCTTAGGCCTAGGATAAACCATACACCTTACTTCTCTTAGAATTAACTTGATTTTGTGTCTTGGTTTTGATCTCTCCTGTCGGGAGTAGATCGGGTCTCCCCCTTTGTTGTCTGGGTTAGATAACATAAAGCGAAGGTTTCCTCGACTGGCGTGACAACCATCTATTGGAGGTTGAGGTGATCATGGTTGCACCTTTTGAGTTGCCCTTCCCTATTGCCATCCATCAATGGATATATCCACAGGGGTAACTATAGTTTAGGTGATAACATGCACCTTGATTGCATGGCCTTGCACTGTAGAGGTACCCGGATAGACGATGCTGCAATGACTTTGTGTTCTTGTTGTTTCTGCTGAGTAGAGGGATCATGTGTAAAGGTTGTGGATGTCTCTGCGATCTGATGTTCTCATTCAATGGCAATTGCGAATAGGGAAAATTTCCCAGTGTGAGATTATTTTCATGCACTGATTGGTTGGGGTAAGCGCAACTATTTTTGGTATCCGATAGAGTTGTCCTCCCAAAGTGACAATGACATTACGAGGTCGTGATTCATATACATGACGCTTCCACATATATGACTGTCCTAAAAGAACATCACATACTTCAAGTGGGGCCACATCACACAATACCTCATCTTTGAAGGGATTGATGCTGTATTGTAGGCGACATTGATGACTGATGCGAATACCTGGCCACATCACACAATACCTCATCATTGCAGGTGTGGTGTTATTGGTAGCTCCAATCTCTTAAGGACTTCTGTCGAGATCAAGTTCTTTTAGCTGGCCTTGTCACATCAAAATGTAGGGGAATTCCCTTCACCCACATCTGTGGGTGGAAGAGGCGCTCCGCTGCCTCCGACTCTTTAGGTTCCTCTAGGTGAATTTGTGTGGTAGCAACAGTGACACTGGGTTCTGCATCAATGATCTGATTCCCTTTGTCTGCGGTTGTGACATTGAGCTCTGAATCAGAATCGGAACTGGGATCTGATTCTGAAGCTTTGATCTCAACCACCAATGACTGTTTTGAGCGACATTCATTAGTGTTGTGCCAAGGGCTTTTGTGGAACTCGCTCCACTTCCTCGTGTCCTTCTTTGTCTTTTTGTTGCCCTTCTTCACTTGTGGTTGTGACTGGTTGTCCTTTCCCTATCCCGTGTTCTGCGAGTTAGAGTTTCCCTTGCCCTGCTTCTGTGCAAGTCCGAAGTCGCGCTTGTTCTTTTGCTGAAATTTCTGCTCAATTTTGACAGCATACCGATAGGCACATCCAAGTGAAGAGATGTCTAGGAATTCGATCTCTGTTCGTATGTACCGGTGTAGGCCACTACGATATTTCAGTACTAGCTGTCGCTCGGAGTCCTTGATACCCAGCTTTGTACGCAAGGTATGAAAGTTGTTGGTGTACTCCGACACCGTTTGGTCCCTCTCTTGACGCAAAATGGTCTATTTTGTGTACTGGTCATCATAGTTTCTCATAGGGTAATATTGTTCCTTAACGAAATCTATAAAATAGGCCCAAGTGGGATTGACCTCAAACAATCCAGACTCGTCTGATGAGTTTTGCTCACAATAAGTTTCCCACCAATTTTTTACATGGGGGATAGCCTTAAGGAGCGCAAAGGTGATCTTTTCCCTGTCGCAAAAATTGTGGATAGAGAAATACCCATCTAGTAGATTCAACCATTTATCTAGGGCATCGACATCGATCTGGCCCTCAAATAAAGGGATATCAAAGGTAACTTGTACCTTGAAGGGAGTCACATCTCTGAAACGACTGCTCGTTGAAGGTGTATCTGCTGCCGTCGGCATGCGTCGAAAGATTTGGGCGAAATTATCCATCATCTCGTTCCTATGTTGCGCGAGGGCTTCCTCGAGCAACAACTTGATCGGATCCCCTGCTCCATCGTCTCTCTTTTCTTCCTCCATAGGAGGCCGTTTGGGGCGGCTAGAGCGGGAGGCGAGGGTGATCTTTCCCAAGTGAATCTAGTTTGAGACTCAACTCTCTATATCCTCTATATCCTGACCTTGTCGAGGACATGCACCGAGAAACAATCAAGGAGCAGATTGCTCTGATACCACTGATCCAGATTTATGTGAGAATGAAATGAAAAAGCATATATATTCACATACACAGATATATGGCAAGAAACACAGTGATAGAGTAAACACATATTCTATTGAATAGCGAAAATAGAACAGATTGTAAAATAAAATAGGTACAATGGTGGTAGCTATCTCTGAGAAGAGATGTGGCTGCTATGCTCAATTGTGCCAAGCTGAATACAAAAAGAGGCCGAAAAGGCCTATTTATCATAAGCATGAGGGAAAGAATCCCAAACATCTAAAAACCCAACCCTAGAAGATGAACTGTTATAAAGTTTGCGGTCCCAAGGTGGTTAGTTGAACAGTGAAATTCCCGGGGTCATAACTTTTGCATACGATCTCCGTTTGGAGCGCTCGATAGCCCGTTGGAAAGGTCTATCCGAGATTTACAACTTTCGAAGGGGGGTAAGTGCAGGCCATAGGAAACCATTTCTCCCCCTGAATCGCCAAAAAACATCATTTAGGGCCTCAAAACGGGCCTGTAAGTTTAGGACCCGAAAAACCGTAGAAAAATTACTAGAAAATTGCCAAGTTTTGAGCCAGTGGAATAGGTGGGTGGCCACCGATATCCATTTGGATCATTCCTCCCCGCTTAGGAAGTAATGGTCTCCATTGCGTCAAATCCCTTATCATATGTTGAACTGTGTGTTGAGTTGAGCTCCTGGTGTGCCATTTCCTGAAGTGAAAAGGCTGCCTTTCTTTAACATCTTCAGAGGGTTGTAATTGTTGTTGATGGATCCGCTGGAGTTGTTCAACAATTTTGGTTGTCATGTTATCCTTGGTCTGCATCAGTGTGGATTATTTCTTTCTGGAGGGGCACCTTGAATGCGTGGCCTTGCACTGTAGAGGTACCCGGATAGACGATGTTACAATGACTTTGTGTTCTTGTTGTTTCTGCTGAGTAAAGGGATCATGTGTAGAGGTTGTAGATGTCTCTGCGATCTGATGTTCTCCTTCAATGGCAATTGCGAATAGGGAAAATTTCCTAGTGTGGGAGATTATCTTCATGCACTGCTTGGTTGGTGTAGGTGCAACTATCTCTGGTATCCGATAGAGTTGTCCTCCCAAAGTGACAATGACACTACGAGGTCGTGATTCATATACAGCATGATGCTTCCACATATATGGCTGTCCTAAAAGAACATCACATACTTCAAGTGGGGCCACATCACACAATACCTCATCTTTGAAGGTCTTGATGCCGTATCGTAGGCGGCATTGATGACTGATGCGGATACCTCGTCCTTGGCTTAGCCAACCAATGGTGTATGGTTGCGGGTGTGGTGTTATTGGTAGCTCCAATCTCTTGATGACTTCTGTCGAGATTGGGTTCTTTTGGATGCCGTTGTCCACAACAAAATGTAGGGGAATTCCCTTCACCCACATTTGTGAGTGGAAAAGGCGCTCCGCTGCCTTCAACTCTTCAGGTTCCTCTAGTTAAATCTGTGTGGTAGCAACAGTGACACTGTGCTTTGCATCATTGATCCACTTCCCTTTGTCTGCGATTGTGACATTGGGTTCTGAATCAGAATCGGAAGTGGGATCTGATTCTGAAGTTTTGATCTCAACCACCAATGACTGTTTTGAGCGACATGCATTAATGTTGTGCCAAGGGCTTTTGTGGAACTCGCATCACTTTTTGGTGTCCTTCTCTGTCTTTTCGTTACCCTTTTTCGCTTGTGGTTGGGATTGGTTATCATTTCCTTGCCCTATGTTCTGCGACCTAGAGTTTCCCTTTCCCTGGTTCAACGCAGGTCCGAAGTTGCGCTTGTTCTTTTGCTGAAATTTCTGCTCAATTTTGACAGCATACCGATAGGCAGATCCAAGTGAAGAGATGTCCATGAATTCCATTTCTGTTAGTATGTACCGGTGTAGGCCATTGCGATATTTCAGTACTAGGTGCCACTCGGAGTCCTTGATACTTAGCTTTGTGCGCAAGGTGTGAAAGTTGTTGGTGTACTCCGACACCGTTTGGGCCCTCTCTTGACGCAGAATGGTCCATTTTGTGTATTGGTCGTCATAGTTTCCCACAGGGTAATATTGTTCCTTAACATCTATAAAAGAGGCCCAAGTGGGATTGGCCTAAAACAATCCAGACTCGTCTAATGAGTTTTTCTCACAATAAATTTCCCACCAATTTTTGACATGGGGGACAGCCTTAAGGAGTGCAAAGGTGATCTTTTCCCTCTCGGAAAAACTGTGGACAGAGAAATACCCTTCTAGTAGATTCAACCATTTATCTAGGGCATCAACATCGATCTGGCCTTCAAATAAAGGGATATCAAAGTTAACTTGTACCTTGAAGGGAGTCGCATCTCCGAAACGACTGCTCGTTGAAGGTGTATCTGCCGTCGTCGGTATGCATTGAAGGATTTTGGCGAAATTATCCATCATCTTGTTCCTTTGTCGCGCGAGGGCTTCGTTGAGCAACAACTTGATAGGATCTCCTGCTTCGTCGTCTCTCTTTTCTTCCGCCATGGGAGGCCGTTTGGGGTGGCGAGATTGATCTTTCCCTAGTGAAACTATTTCGAGACCCAACTCTCTTTATCCTGACCTCGACGGGGACATGCACCGAGAAACAATTAAAGAGCAGATTGCTCTGATACCACTGATTCGGATTTATGTGAGAACGAAATGAAAGAGCATATATATATTCACATACACAGATATATGGCAAGAAACACAGTGATATAGTAAACACATATTCTATTAAATAGCAGAAATAGAATAGACTGTAAAATAAAACAGGTACAATGGTGGTAGTTATCTCTGAGAAGAGATGTGGCTGCTATGCTCATTCGTGCCAAGTTGAATACAAAAAGAGGTCGAAAGGGCCTATTTATCCTAAGCATGAGGGTAAGAATCACAAGCATCCAAAAACCTAACCCTAGAAGATGAACCGTCATAAAGTTTGCGGCCCTAAGGTGGTTAGTTGAACAATCAACTTCCCGGTGTCATAACTTTTGCATACAATCTCCGTTTGGGGCGCCCGATAGCCGGTTAGAAAGGTCTATCTAAGATTTACAACTTTCGAACGGGGGTAACTGCATGTCGTTGGCAACCATTTTCCCACTCCCGAATTGCCAAAAAAGTCATTTTTTGCCTCAAAACAGCCCCGAAAGTTTAGGACTCGAAAAATCGTAAAAAAATTACTACAAAATTGCCAAAATGGGAAACTGTTTTGAGCTAGTGGAATAGGTGGGTGGCCACCAATATCCATCTGGATCATTCCTCCCCCCTTAGGAAGCAATGGTCTCCATTGCGTCAAATCCCTTATCATATGTCGAACTGTGTGTTGAGTTGAGCTCCTGGTGCGACATTTGCTGAAGTGAAAAGGCTACCTTTCTTTGACATCTTCAGAGGGTTGTAATTGTTGTTGATGGATGCACTGTAGTTGTTCAACAATTTTGGTTGTCATGTTATCCTTGGTCTGCATTGGTGTGGATGATTTCTTTCTGGAGGGGCACCTTGAATGCGTGGCCTTGTACTGTAGAGGTACCCGGATAGACGATGTTGCAATGACTTTGTGTTCTTGTTTCTGCTGAGTAGAGGGATCATGTGTAGAGGTTGTGGATGTTTCTGCGATCGGATGTTCTTGTTCAATGGCAATTGCGAATAGGGTAAATTTCCCAGTGTGGGAGATTATCTTCATGCACTGCTTGGTTGGGGTAGGTGCATGTAATGTCCCCATTTTGACCCCATTGCATTCAAAGGTAAATGATGTATATTGTTATAAAATCGTGGTGAGGAGCTCAAGGCCAAGACCCCGCTATCGATTTATTGGTGCATATGGTTCATGTGCTAGCTAGGCACAATGGAATTGCAAATATCATGTAAATATGCATTTTAATAAAATACCCACAACTAGCTATCCAATGCAACAAGAGATGGGGGCATGATGTTACAAGGAATTGGGAGGGAAAACATTCAAACCCTTGAGTCAATCAAGTCAAGCCAAGTGTCAATGAGATAATCCATCAAACCCTCAACTACCCATGTTGACTTTTGTACCCAATCATTCATTTCTCCCAAGTGTTGGTTGAGGTAGTTAATGCCTTGGGGAATGGAAAGCATGGTTGTCCAAATTCGAGTATGGGCAAGCCACCCTGCATGGAAAATCGTGTTTTTTTTGCTTCCTTGGCAAGAAAAGAGCCATGAATTGCTCCCCAAGCCATTACCCATCAACCAGTTTTTCTCTCTCACGTTTTTGGAGTTCCCTGGACGTTTTCCTCCATTGTTTTTCTGTGTTTTCCTTCATCTTTCAAGCTGGGAAGGGCGTTTTTGTTTTGGTTACCAGTGGGGAAGAGAACAGATCGATTTGGGGTTTCAATGAGGTCATTCTGGCCATTTGAAACGCTCATAACTTGTCGGAGAAATCGGGTTTCTCCCTGGGGACGAATTTCCCTTCCCACAATTCGTTTTGGGTGAGCCACGATTTGGGGAAAACCCATGGCCATCCTGTTTGTAAATCCCTTTGTTGGAAATGTGTATCCATGCCCAGTTTTTGTGCTTGTTGTGTGAGAAAAGAGTATGTTGGGGTGTGGGTTATGGGTATCTACTGCTTTGGCTGTGCAGGAGTTTGAATGTCCCATTTTCCTTGTAAGAATCATGCCCAGCTCGGGGGTGGCAGTTGTGTTGAGAGATTGATGAACACAACTGGCCTATGGTTGGGTGGAACGTTGCAGCGACATATCTAGTTGCTTGGGACAATTTCACCATAAAGATAAGTGTTTCTCTGTCTATATGTTTTACTTCTGAAATGTTATAATTTGATGATTGTATTGATATGCTGTATGCATATGAAATGTGTGTGGATGATTTGTTTATTTCCGCTGTGCATGTTCGTTGAATTGCATTTGCACACATTGATATTAATTCGTATGAATCTAATGAATCAGGCTGAGCTTATGTAAAAGCCCCAAAGATTGGTATCACTTTCCCTTCCAAGAATTGGGTCCGCAAGAGGGGACGTTACAGTGCAACTATCTCTGGTATCTGATAGAGTTGTCCTCCCAAAGTGACAATGACACTACAAGGTCGTGATTCATATACAGCATGATGCTTCCACATATATGGTTGTCCTAAAAGAACATCACATACTTCAAGTGGGGCCACATCACACAATAACTCATCTTTGAAGGTCTTGATGCCGTATGGTAGGCGGCATTGATGACTGATACGGATACCTCGTCCTTGGTTTAGCCAACCAATTGTGTATGGTTGCGGGTGTGGTGTTATTGGTAGCTCCAATCTCTTGATGACTTCTGTCGAGATCAGGTTCTTTTGGCTGCCGCTGTCCACAACAAAATGTAGGGGAATTCCTTTCACCCACATCTGTGAGTGGAAGAGGCAGAAGAGGCGCTCCGCTGTCTCCGACTCTTTAGGTTCCTCTATTTGAATCTGTGTGGTAGCAACAATGACACTGGGTTCTCCATGAATGATCCGCTTCCCTTGTTTGGCGGCTGTGACATTGGATTCTGAATCAGAATCGGAACTGGGATCTGATTCTGAAGCTTTGATCTCGACCACCAATGACTGTTTTGAGTGACATTCATTAGTGTTGTACCAAGGGATTTTGTGGAACTCACACCACTTCCCGGTGTCATTCTTTGTCTTTTCGTTACCCTTCTTCGCTTTTGGTTGGGACTGGTTGTCCTTTCCCTGTCCTGTGTTCTGTGAGCTAAAGTTTCCCTTGCCCTGCTTCTGCGTAGGTCCAAAGTCGCGCTTGTTCTTTTACTGAAATTTCTGCTCAATTTTGACATCATACTGATAGGCAGATCCAAGTGAAAAGATGTCCAGGAATTCCATCTTTGTTCGTATGTTCCGGTGTAGGCCACGACGATATTTCAGTACTAGGTGTCGACGATATTTCAGTACTAGGTGCTGCTCGGAGTCCTTGATACCCAGCTTTGTGCGCAAGGTATGAAAGTCGTTGGTGTACTCTGACACCGTTTGGTCCCTCTCTTGACGCAGAATGGTCCATTTTGTGTACTGGTCATCATAGTTTCCCATAGGGTAATATTGTTCCTTAACGACATCCATAAAAGTGGCCCAAGTGGGATTGGCCTCAAACAATCCATACTCGTCTGATGAGTTTTGCTCACAATAAGTTTCCCACCAATTTTTGACATGGGGGACAACCTTAAGGAGCGCAAAGGCGATCTTTTCCCTGTCGGAAAAATTGTGGACAGAGAAATACCCTTCTTGTAGATTCGACCTTTTATCTAGGGCATCAACATCGATCTGGGCTTCAAATAAAGGGATATCAAAGTTAACTTGTACCTTGAAGGGAGTCGCATCTCCGAAACGATTGCTTGTTGAAGGTGTATCTGTTGCCGTCGGTATGCGTCGAAGGATTTGGGCGAAATTATCCATCATCTCGTTCCTCTGTCGTGAGAGGGATTATTCAAACAACAACTTGATAGGATCTCCTGCTCCGTCGTCTCTCTTTTCTTCCGCCATGGGAGGCCATTTGGGGTGGCGAGAGTGATCTTTCCCTAGTGAAACTAGTTCGAGACCCAACTCTCTATATTTTGACCTCGTTGGGGACATGCACCGACAAACAATCGAAGAGCAGATTGCTTTGATACCATTGATCCGGATTTATGTGAGAACGAAATGAAAGAGCATATATATATTCACATACACAGATATATGGCAAGAAACACAGTGATACAGTAAACACATTCTATTAAATAGTGGAAATATAACAGACTGTAAAATTAAACAACTACAATGGTGGTAGCTATCTCTGAGAAGAGATGTGGCCGCTATGCTCATTCGTGCCAAGTTGAATACAAAAAGAGGTCGAAAGGGACTATTTATCATAAGCATGGGGGAAAGAATCTCAAACATCCAAAAACCTAACCCTAGAAGATGAACTGTCATAAAGTTTGCGGCCCCAAGGTGGTTAGTTGAACAGTCAACTTCCCGGGGTCATAACTTTTGCATACGATCTCCATTTGGGGCGCTCAATAGCCCGTTGGAAATGTCTATCCGAGATTTACAACTTTCGACTAGGGGAAAATGCATGTTGTTGGTTACTAATTGCCCCCCGAATCGCCAAAAAACATCATTTAGGGCCTCAAAACGGTCCCGGAAGATGAGGACCCGAAAAACCGTAGAAAAATTACTAGAAAATTGCCAAAATGGTAAACTATTTTGAGCCAGTGGAATAGGTGGGTGGCCACCTATATCCATTTGGATCACATATGCCCATATTGGCGAGGCAAAGCAAGACAAATTGGAACCCAAAAGTCACTGTTGTATTTTGGTAGGTTACAAAGAAATTTTAAAGGCATATCATCTATATGATTGCTCCACTCATCAAGTGATGGAATGGAGGAATGTAGTTTTTGATGAAGTCTTTTTTCACAATTTGTTAGGACCTTTCCCATTGCTTTCTACAAATGTTTTGCAGATAGTTTCAATGGATTTCTCTTTTCCTGGCTCTAGTGATGATTCTCCACCTATGAGTGTTTCCCAAGCACTCTTTCTACAGTGACAAGTCAAATAAATGGACAGTGATGGTGAGACTCTCATTGACTCATCTGAAGTCTCTTCTTCTGTAATGATTGCACATCATAATGCTCTTGTAATTGCACCACTCAATAATGCATAATATATTTTTCCATCTACTCCAGAAAGTCCAAGACTTATGCCTAAATAGGCTTTATCTACTCTTTCAGACTTTGCTAAGTTCCTTCCTAAACGTGAACTTGGTCCACGTCAACATTTACATACTACATAGGCTCTTCTCACCTAGGTCGACACTAGTAGAGACCCCTTTACTTATAATCAGGTCAAAAACTCCCTTAAATGGGAAGGAACTATGGCTACTGAGTATGAGGCTCCAAAAAAATATTAGTTGTTGGAATTGGTTCCTTTACCCAAGGGGAAGAATCTAAGTTGCCAGGAAACTTGGGGACGAGGATGGGGATGGGGACGAGGATGCCACTTTTTGAAACAAGGGACTTGGGTACGTTGGGGGTACTATATATATATATAAATATATATATATATAAATATATATATATATATATATATATGAAATAAAAAATAAAATCATTTTCACCAGTATTCAATTTCAATAAGTAACATGCACATTGCTTCAAAGTTCATGAATCATTGATATAAAGTGGAAATTATATATGAACCTTAAGTATAAAGTTATAATTTATAAACGTGATATCAGATAATCATAAGACATAAACCAAGTGGAAATTCAAACTACTGTTTGCATATTCATATGAATCATGATTCATCAATCATGATATAATCATATATGTCCTTTGTTATACAACATAGATTATACTACAAGTCTACATCCAAAATTCAAAATGAAAAAAAGCATTGAACAATGAACTATGAACATCAACAGCATAGCTAAGTTGGCTTTATCAAGCCATTGCATCTAGGCCAACTGCATCTATAGCATCACTATCATTATCGCCACCTCTCTCCAAGTGACAAGTTAAATGTCAAATGAAAATCAGAAATGTGTTGGGAGGGCAGGGCATGGTGTTAAGAGGGTAGGGGGACCCACATCCATCCCTTCCCTCTTCAAAATGGTAAATTTTTTTATAAAAAATATATATATATTTTTAAATTTTCAGTCAACGAAGTCTCCTTGGGGTCCCCAAACCAAGAGAAGTTTCCAGATTTTTTGACAAAGGTTTCCGGTACTTGGGTACTTCGACGAGGACTTTAGGAAACGTTTGAGAGGTCCCCGACCCGGTTTCCGAGACGTGGGGACGGTACCCAGGACAGGGACGTGAACCCAGCCCCCAGGGACGGGTACCCCTGCAACATAGGAAAGAATATTGTTTGCTCTAAATGGTTTAGAAGACCAAATATGGTGGTGATGTACATATTGACAACATAAGGCTGGGCTTGTTGTGAAAGGTTTTTCACAAAAAGGAAGTATTGACTACAATGAAACCTTTTCTCTGGTTGCGATGGACTCTATCTGTATAATTCTATCTCTAGTTGCTTCATAGAGATGGGAGGTTCATTAGATGGATGCCAAAACTGCTTTCCTTCATGGCGATCTTCAAGAAGAAATCTATATGCGACAACCATTAGACTTTGTTCAAGAAGGTTCAACACCAACACCGCTTGTTTATCAACTTAAGAAATCCTTATATGGACTAACGAAAGCACCTCATGCCTGGTATGAGAAGATCTGTAATTTTTCTCTCAGCCTTGGATTTTCTCTTTGTGAGAGTGAGCATGATCTCTACATTTTGTTATCAGGATAATCAAATCCATATTATTGTGCTCTATGTGGATGATTTGATTCTGATTGGTTGATCGACCTCCCAAATTAAAGAACTAAAGCTAAGGCTTCAAGGGTCATTTGAAATGTCTGATCTTGGTCTGCTTCGTTACTTTCTAGCCATTTAGGTTACTTAGTCTACCTCCAAGATCTTTCTCTCTTAACCTCAGTATGTTTTCTATTTGTTGCACGCTTCAGGATGGAGGATTGTCAGCCGGTTAGCACTCCTCTTGCCACTAGGATGAAGTTTTAGGCATGTTGTCCCTCTATTTTATTTGAGGCCACTATCTATCACTCTTTAGTGGTTAGTCTTCTCTACCTTACTCATATTTGACCAGATATTTCCTTTGCTGTCATTTTGTGTTCCTGGTATATGTGGGCACCTCATGAGAGTCACTGGCAGGCAGTCAAACGTACTTTGCAGTGTTGGGCTATTTAAAGGGCACCACTCACATGGGGTATTCACTATGCAGCAGTAGCCCCTATTCATTTTCAAGGGTTGTTTAATGTTGACTGTGCCGGTAATCATGATGGGTGTTGGTCAACCTCATGTTACTTGTTTACTCTTGGTTCTGGACCAGTTTCCTGCTCTTCTAGCAAGCAACAGAGTATGGTTGTCGACCTAGTGAAACTTGATATGTAGGTTCAAATTTTCAATAACCCTCTTTGGTGTGAGCCCTTGTTTTGTGGGACCATAACCCCCTCTTGAAGGGATGCCGCACTTGAGTTGTGTATAAATACACAACTTAAGCTCTCATTTGTATCATCTCATCTTGCGATCTTTGTGATCTGAAATGCAGTCTTATAAGCCCAATGGCACTAAATTTTGGTGCTCTTATTTGTAATTGGCATCTTATTTTAAGCGTAGTTGTGTATATCTGTTTTTCAGCACTTGTGCTTTGGTCTTGCACTCTCTCATGTGCACTAGACCTATCTCAATCTAGTGCACTTGTGAGGAACCTATTTCAGAATTTGGGTGAGATTTGGTTCCAATGATTCTTCTGTTAACCCTTATAATCTCGACTTGAGCCTCTACATGGGGCCGAGTTCCAATTTGAGTGGCTGCAACACTTCATCCATCATCTTCAAAATCTTCAATTTAATCTCCTCTTATAGCTTCTAGCCTTCTGCAGAACTCATCATCCATATACCTTCTGTCCCCACCAATCTGGTTTCCTCTTCTTCCCCCAGCTAAGGCATCTCCTTTGTGAGCCATACCTATTGCTTTGATACCAACTGGCAGAGAAAAACCAGTGTGCTCCTTGTTTGTTTACCAGTGTACAAATTGCACCCCAAACTGATGTTGCAGAGGTGACTCCTTGCTGTTCTCTTGTAGACAATTTGCACCTCCTCAGTGGCCTGCAATACCCTGCAACAACAAACAGCTAGATTTTCTGTGAAACCAGCTTTATAGAGTCAACAAAAACTAACATCATGAGACAGGAACACAACAGAAAAATCAGATCTTGTTTTGGATTAATCTTAATGCAAGAAAAGACACAATATTTTAGTGTATTCCATTAATATCTCTTGCGTCCTAAAGTTTCATTTAGGCTTTTGTGCCTGAGTGATAAAATTCAATCACATTTCTGACAATCCAAACATTTCAAGAAAAATAATTGGACCAAATCTTGAAGAGATATAGTTTCCAGACATGACAGTTTTTGCAACTGAAAAGTTTGACTTGTCCATTTTGGCATCTTCTACATGGCAGGGAATTTCGCCTCTGATTTTGAATGATTTGGTGTTTTGGTTTTCAAATATTATCATGCACTGGGGTCTCTCTGCAAAAGTAGACAGTTTTTCTTCCTGTTTCTTCTTTGTCTTGATTCTTATCAATTGATGAATGTGCACAGGGAATTTTGCCCCTGATTTTGAATGATTTGGTGTTTTGGTTTTCAAATATTATCATGCACTGGGGTCTCTCTGCAAAAGTAGACAGTTTTTCTTCCTGTTTCTTCTTTGTCTTGAGTTTTATCAATTGATGAATGTGCATGATCTGCTTGAGTTTCCATGGGACAGTATTGGTTTAGCTCTTGGATTTCACTTTGCAGTTTTATTGATCAGTTCGAGGCAATTTAGCAAATTTGAACCATTTGAAAAAATAGGATGGCAAGACATAAAATGCCACGCTCATATGACATGATTTTGTGGCTTCTTTCTTGCAGTCATTACTTGTATTCCTCAGCCCTATTAAGTTTGCTGTCACATTCACGTTCGGCAATCTACTTTCATTAGGAAGGTTTGTGAATACAGTTAATTATGTTTTTGTGTTCCATGGTATTACATTTACTTGGGTTGAAGACTTGAGGTTCGATAACTCTCTAATATATGACAAGTCAAATTATGTTTTTCATTGAATCTGCATGCTTTGCATATCTTCACCCTTCTGTTGGAGAGCACTGTTCCTTGTCTGTAGGGTTCTTCTTTTGCTGGGGAAATACGGAGTACACATTTTTCTATTATGTTTTCAGTTTGATGCTTTTCTGTTTTCCAAGTTTTGGTAAGAACTTGGGATTTCTGGAAACCTTAAATGTTAACAGTGTTGTTTTCTACTGTACAGCACAGCCTTTCTCATAGGACCCATGCGGCAACTGAATATGATGTTTGATCCTGTACGGATTGTGGCATCGGCTGTGTTTCTTGGTAGCATTGCTATTGCTTTGTTTTGTGCACTATATGTAAGTAATGAACTGTGCTTGATTGCCTGACGACTCCAATTTTCTTATGTACTAGGAACACAGATTTATTTCATTTGAATCATTCTACCTGCATTTCTTTACTGAATTCTTCATAAGACAAATAATGTATTGATGATTTTTATTGTTTTTGCAGATTCATAGTAAACTTTTAACACTTTTGGCAATTATCATAGAATTTTGTGCACTTATCTGGTAAGATTGTATTTGACATTTCTCTAATGCTTGTTTGCTTCTGTTTCTGCCATCGTAGAACATGTATTAAATAGCTAGTTGTCTTGGCAATTTGTAACCATATAAAGGAATCTATACTATTGCACTAAATTTTGTTTCTGTTCAATTTCTTTAAGTGATATTCTGTGGCACGAACTTGAAGGTTCAAGTACTGCATTTCCTCTAGTATTTTAGGTTAATTTATGTACATTTTATGTTTTTCTATCAATTTTGGATACTCTATTGAACAATCTCTCTTCTTGCTATGGAAAAGTAGGATTTCTATTAGCATGCTAGTTTTGTTCCAATTATTATAACATTTTGCTATAATAAGAAAAATGACTAGTTTCTGAGATTTTGTCCATTTTCCTCATATCTTTGTTTTACCACAGCAAAATCTTGAAGACTCGGTTTTTATTTTCCAACTAGACTTTAAAAATTATAACTTTCAAGCTATTTTCAAGGGATCAAGATCCTTGAAGATTTTGGTGAAAATCTCTAGACTTGGACTGTTTTTTCTATAGTCTTCCTAGGCAATTGTAATGTCCCCTCCCATCATACCGGCATGATGGAGAGAACGTGATGCTAAAGCTGGGCATCTAGCCCCATGAACTTTTAAATAAGTATTCATATAATATAAAAAAGACATATGAAAATGTATAATTATAAGAAAACACAGCGGAAGTAATTTCAATAACACATCCATCATACATTCAAGATATTTATCAAATAAATAATTGCAAAGTTAACACAAGAGAGTACTTATCTTATAACAAAGTAGCCCCGAGCAACTGGCTATGCAACTGCAATGTTCCACCCAACCATAGGCCAGTTGTGATCATCAATATCTCAACACACTGCCACCCCCGAGCTGGGCATGATCTCTACAAGGAATCAGGGAACAACAGATTCACATATAGCCCAAAGATATATCAAATCAGCCAAGCCAATCTACAGTTGGGTTTATCAAGCTGTTAGGCAATGGAAGGAAGAATTGCTAAGCTAGTGGGATCATCCATAAAGATATGGGCACTCTCTGCAAGATCTATCTAGCTTGGCTCCCACAATACCTACACACCTGGCACATGGAAGTAATCCCTTCATTACTACATAGTCCCTCGAGCCATACCTTCCAATCTAATATTGTTCAAGGTGTGCATAGAATAATAGCCAGCCCTCTTGATCTTCTTGAGAGGTTATCCTCCTCACTAGGTTTATCAAGCCAATTCAGGTCCACTTCCACTCCTAATTTCTTGCTCACAGTTCAAACCAATGTAGGGATGCACCCAACAACAAAAATACAAGTGCTGAAAAACGTGGGCAACCAAAACGAACTGGTAGATGGGAAATAAACCCTGGGAGAGCCATTCGTTTTCAGAAAACGTTTATATGCATTCCAGGGGCTGAAACGACCTCTATAAACCCCCAAAACGTGACTCCCTTTCTCCCAGCCACTGTGTAACAAAAAAACGAGCTCCCAGCTATGGAAAAATGCAGGAAATTGGTAAAAAACGTGATGGAGAAAGCCCAGCTAGCTCAGACTGCGTGAGAGAGGAAAGACTATGGGTTCAGAATGGCTTTGGGCACCATTTCGTGGGTGTTTTCTTGCCCCAGAAGCAAAAGTATGTTTTTCTAGGTTGATGGTTTGCCCATGCACGAAATTGGCTGCCATACCTCTTCATTCCCAAGGCATTAACTGCCTCAACCAATTTCTGGAAGAATTAAATGATTGGGTGCATAAGTCAGAATGGGTGGTTGAGGGTTTATTCATTGACATTTGGCTTATCACCATTGGCTCAAGGGTTTGAATAATTTTCCTCCCTATTCCTTGTAGAATCATGCCCCCACCCCTTTGTTGCATTGCATAGCTAGTTGTGGGTATTTCATTAAAATTCGTATTTACATGATGTCTTAATTTACATTGTGCATGTCCAACACAAGAACCATAGGCATCTATTTTTTTAATTGCCGATACATAAAACGCTAAATCAATGGTGGGGCCTTGGCCTTGAGCTCCTCACCATGATTAAATAACAATATTTACATCATTTATGATTTAATGCAAAGGGGGTCAAAATGGGGACATTACATTTTCCTCCCCTTACATTAGCACTGTCCTCAGTGCTCATCAAAACTGAACAAAAATGGATATGCCACTCTCATGGCATCCTCCAGCGCCCATGTGGCCTCATCGGGACCGTAGTGCTTCCATTGCACCTTTACTTGTCCGATGGCTCGGTTCCGGAGCAATGTTAATTTCTTGTCTAGGATGCGCAATGGATCGGTTTGGAACTCTCCCTCGGGTTCCACCTAGATCACATCCCAATTAATCACATGGTTAGGATCATGTACATATTTCTTAAGCAAAAAGACATGAAAAACATTATGAGCTTTAGTGCTAGCAGGCAATGCAAGTCTATATGCAACTGGCCCTATTCTTTCAAGCACTTCAAATGGCCCACAATATCTAGGTGATAGCTTGGCACAACTCCCAAGCTTCAAGGAACTCTTCCTTGATCTCACTCTAAGATACACATGATCCCCAACATTGAATTCCCTATGCACTCTATGTTTATTTGCATAGCTTTTCTGTCTATCCTAGGCTGTTTTTAAATTCTGTTTGGTCTTGGCAACTTCTTGCTCCATTTCTTTAAGCAATTCTGGCCCAAGTACAATTCTGTTCACTGGATTGTCCCAAGTCACTGGTGTCCTACACCTTTTGCCATACAAAGCCTCATAAGGACTCATTCCCAATGATGCTTGTTGCCCATTGTTATATGCAAATTCTACCAAGTGTAGATAATCCTCCCACTTGGATGGTTTGTCCATTACATACATGCGGAGCATGTCTTCAAGCACCCGATTTACTCTTTCTGTTTGCCCATATGTTTGAGGATGGTATGCGGTACTAAAGCTTAGCTGTGTACCCAAATCTGCAAAGAGACCTTTCCAAAAATTGGAAGTGAACTTGGTATCCCTGTCAGAAATTATTGCCTTAGGCAACCCATGTAATCTGAAAATTTCCTTCATGAAAATATTTGCAATGGCATCGGCTTTATGTGTGGACTTAACCGGTATAAAATGTGCTACCTTTCCTGTAATAAAGTCCATGGATATTACTTCCCATTTCCATTCTGGAATTGGCACTGGGAGCAATAAACTTGCTGGATGTTGGTGTTCACTCTTCACCTGTTGACATTCCATACACTTAGAAATGTATTCAGCGACGTCCTTCTTCATGCCTGGCTAGAAATAATATTTTCTTGCTGTAGCAATTGTTTTTTGATATCCTAAGTGACCAGAGTATGGAGCTTTATGGATTTCATCCATAACAATCCTCCTCAAATTTGTCGCATTTGGAATATAGACTCTATTCTTATAAGTAAGAAGTCCGCCTTCTTCCAAATGATAGCCTTCATACTTCTTTTCAAGGTTTTGATGCTGCAATTTGTCTTTTATTTGCACATACGCTTCATCCTTAGCAATATGGTTAACAATCTGCTGCCTCAAGTCTGGTTGGCAAGTACTAAGTGCTGCCACATGCATTTCATGTACCTTCCTGCTGAGTGCATCAGTCACCTTGTTTTCTTTCCCCTTTATGTGTTTGATTTCAAAATCAAATTCGCACAAAAATTCCAACCATCTAGCTTGTCTAGCATTTAAAGTTGGCTGATCAAACAAGTATTTCAACCCACAATGGTCTGTCCTCAGCTCAAATTTCCTTCCCATTAAGTAATGCCTCCACATCTTTAAAGCATGTACTATGGCTGTAAGTTCTATATCATGAGTAGCATAGTTCTTTTCATGTTCCTTCAACTTCCTTGACTCATAGCACACCACGTGGTTGTCTTGCATAAGAACTCCTCCAAGTCCTTGATTGCATGCATTGGTACACACCACAAAGTCTTTTTCTGGGTCTGCAATTTTCAAAATTGGTGTACTTGTAAGAAGATTCTTCAACTGTTGAAAACTTTCCTCACATCTTGGTGACCATTCAAACTTTATCTCCTTCTTTTGCAAAGAAGTGATTGGGTTTGCAACCTTGGAGAATCCTTCGATAAACCTCCTGTAGTAGCCAGCAAGGCCCATAAAAGATCTCACATCTGTCACATTTTTTGGAGTTGGCCAATTCATGATGGCTTCAATCTTCTTAGGGTCTACAGATATTCCTTCATCGGAGATGATGTGACCCAAATAATGAATTCTATCTTTATAAAAGTCACATTTGCTCAACTTTGCATACAACTTATGCTCCTTTAGCAATTGCAATGTCATTCTCAAATGTTCTTCATGCTCTTCTTCATTCTTAGAATAGATAAGAATGTCGTCTAGAAAAACAAGAACAAACTTGTCCAAATACTCGCTGAAAACACTATTTATGAGACACATGAATGTAGCTGGGGCATTTGTGAGACCAAATGGTACCACTACAAACTCATAGTGTCCATACCTCGTTCTAAAGGCTGTCTTATGAATATCTTCTTCTTTGATTCTGACCTGATGGTAACCAGACCTCAAGTCAATCTTTGAAAATACCTTTGCTCCTCTCATTTGATCAAAAAGGTCATCAATTCGGGGCAATGGGTATTTGTTCTTCACAGTGACTTTGTTCAATTGCCTGTAGTCAATACATAACCCGAGTGTTCCATCTTTCTTTTTCACAAATAGAACAGGTGCTCCCCACGGGGACACACTTGGCCTGATATATTTCTTCTCCAACAACTCTTGTAATTGCATTTTCAATTCTAGCAATTCCGGTGTACTCATCCTGTAGGGTGTCTTAGATACTGGTGCCGCTCCGGGCACAAGTTCAATTGTAAAATCAATGTCTCTCTTTGGAGGGAGTCCTGGAATCTCATAAGGAAAAACATCCCTGAACTCTTGCAATACATGATAGTCCTCCAATTTAAGAGTTTCATTCTCTGCTGCCTCTAAAACGTGGGCTGCATACAATTGACATCCCTTTCTATAGAACTTTTTCAGTTGCATGGTTGAAACCTGCCTAACAGAAGTCACCTTTGGAATGCCTTTTACAACCCTTGGGTTTCCTTTTTCGTCCATGCATTCAAATGTCTTATTGTAGCAGTCAAGTTTAACCCTGTGTGCCTCTAACCAATCCATCCCAATGAGAATATCATAGGAACCAAGTGGCAAAATATTCAGATCTGCATAAGTGAATAGCCCATCCATCTCTAATGGACATTTCTCTACTATTTCACTGACTTTTCTCTTGGTTCCAGTGGCTAGTTGAACTAACCATGATTTACTATGCTTTAATTTCTTGAAAGCACAAATCTCAACAATTCTAGGAGTGACATAACTGTGAGTAGATCCAGGATCAATCAAAATAGAAACAGATTGCTTAGCAATCTTACCTTCAACTTCAACCACAGTTGACTGATGATCTGCCTGGAGGTCGTCTAGTGCTGCATAGATTCTAGGGATTTTCCTCGCCACTTGACCCACAATTTCAGCTCCCTGGATGTTGTGGACCTGATTTGCATTCCCATTTCGATGTGGATAGTTCCTAAGCATGTGGTCTCCTCCACAACCCCAACATTGAAGTGGTTCTCTTGGCTCCTTTGGATCTCTTGGCTTGTCTCCCATCATCCTAGTTGGCTTAGTCACAACCTGTGATGGCTGCCTTTGCTGATTCCTGGATTGAGGAGGCTTGAACCCCTTCTTCCTTTGATCAAACTTTTCATTTTTCTTATCCTTCCATGCCTTATGGAATTCTGGTTTGCTTTTGTTTTTATCAAAGCAATACTTGGGCTTTCTTATGGCCTTCTCTAGAGTTCGAGGTTCATCGAACTCAATTCTGTCTTTATATGACTGGGGTAGTCCACTTAGGAAACGCTGAATTTTCACCTTATCATCTCGAATGTACCTGACATATCTTAGCAGCTCCAAGAATTTGTTTGCATATTCTTCCATGGTCAATTGTCCCAATCTCAGCTCATGGAACTCTTTGGTCTTATCATCATAGTACCTGTCAGAGAGGTAATTCTGCTTGAAGTATTTCTTGAACTGCTTCCACACAATCTTCCTTTCATTGATCTTCCTCACTTGCCTGATGTGTTTCCACCATATAGATGCTCTTCCATTCAAGTTGAAGATGGCAACCCTTGCCTTCATATTCCTAGAGTAGTCTTGGACTTGGAAATACTTTCTCATCCCAAGAAGCCAAGCTTCAGCTTCTTGACCAGATTTTACCTCTCCGTCAAATGTACGAGGTTTCGCCTTCTTAAATTCCCCATGCGAATTGTTCTTGTAGTGCCTCTTCCTCTTGCTTTTGCAAGATGAAGAGCTCGAACCCTCAATGGATTCTTCAGAGTCAGATGATTCATTAGAAGAGATTTCTGGAGTATAAGTTCGGTCTGTAGAAACTCTTTTTGAGCTACTAGCCCTCTTACAGGAATTCCTTCTAGAACTACTCCCACCCCTTTCTGGATTAGATGTCTGATGCCCAGAGTTTATTTGCCTTTGGATGTCTGTCAAACTCTGCAGCATGGCTGCATTCAACTGATTTTGTTCTTCTTGAGCTTTAATCATCCTTTCATTATCTTCTCTACAACTTTGCTACTCCACCCTTAGGCTTCTCATGGTGGCTGCAATACCTGGAGGAGTCTCTTGATTTCTTCTCCAATTAGATTCTGTTTCAGCATTTTCAACATGTATGTTCTCCCCCATGGCATCTGTCTCAGGCTCATAGGGATCCTGTGCATCTTCCATGATGTTCATTTTCCTGGCCCAACCAAGACCCAAAACTTCCAACTGCACTATCTAGAAGGTTGCCTGGATGTAACTGTGATTCTGCAAAATGTGTTCATCAACACAATTGTTAGCTACATTATATTCTCATAAATTCATAAATTACTTTCATGCACGTGGAAAAATGTTATATTGACAATTTGTCAAATCATATGATTTTCTTACAATCAACGACATATGAGGGGGACGACGGGGGTCAAGGGGGCTTGCCCTTGTGGCTTCCCTGCCACTGTAGGGTGGGTCGAGGGCAGCGCCCTCGTTTTTTATTTTTTTTTGTAATTTCTTCAATTTCGCGCAATCTGGCGCATAAGTTTCATGGTGATTTTCCCATTTTCGGCACTTGAAAATGACACTGGAAAACTGCAGAAATCCCTTGTTTTAGAGCAACTCATCCAGTTCTTCTGCCCTGTTGCGGAGCAACTCGTTGAGTTTTTCTGCCGAAAACACTTAGAAAAATTTTGAGATTTTTCGGACCAACTCACCGAGTCCTTCCGCCGTTGCGGGCCAACTTGCTGAGTTCTTCCGCAATTTCGGGCCAACTCGCTGAGTTCTTCCGTCGTTGCAAGCCAACTCGCGGAGTTCTTCTGAAAGTTCCCCTTTGACGCCGAACACTTAGAAAATTTCCGCTGTTTCGGGTCAACTCGGCTAGTTCTTCCGCCGTTGCGGACCAACTCATTGAGTTCTTCCGAAAATTTCCTTTCGACGCCGAAAACACTTAGAAAATTTTCGCTGTTTCAGGCCAACTCGACGAGTTCTTCCACCGTTGCGGACCAACTTGCTGAGTCCTTCTGAAACTTTCCCTTCGACGCCGAAAAACACTTAGAAAATTTTCGCCGTTTCGGGCCAACTTGGCGAGTTCTTCCGCCATTGCGGACCAACTCGCTGAGTCCTTCCGAAACTTTCCCTTCGACGCCGAAAAACACTTAGAAAATTTTTGCCGTTTCGGGCCAACTTGCCGAGTTGAGCCGACTGTTTCAGCACAAACTCGCCGGTTCTGGCCGACTCAGACTTAGACAAAATTTTCAAAAACCCTTAGGAAAATTTGAAATATTTCCTTCTTTCAGTGATGACTGCTGCTCAGTAGGAGGTGATCTTACCTTTGTAATTTTATTCAACTTAGCCATTTCAGGCCTGATGCTGATACCTGTGGTGATTAGGAAGGGACCTTCCCATGTGACTGTAATCGGATTTGGCCCATGGAGGTCCAATGCTGCAACCAGCAGCTCTGATACCAAAATGTAATGTCCCCTCCCATCATATCGGCATGATGGAGAGAACGTGATGCTAAAGCTGAGCATCTAGCCCCATGAACTTTTAAATAAGCATTCACATAATATAAAAAGACATATGGAAATGTATAATTATAAGAAAACACAGCAGAAGTAATTTCAATAACACATCCATCATACATTCAAGATATTCATCAAATAAATAATTGCAAAGTTAACACAAGAGAGTACTTATTTTATAACAAAGTAGCCCCGAGCAACTGGCTATGCAACTACAACGTTCCACCCAACCATAGGCCAGTTGTGATCATCAATATCTTAACACACTGCCACCCCCGAGCTGGGCATGATCTCTACAAGGAATCAGGGAACAACAGACTCACACATAGCCCAAAGCTACACCAAATCAACCAAGCTAATCTACAGTTGGGTTTATCAAGTTGTTAGGCAATGGAAGGAAGAATTGCTAAGCTAGTGGGATCATCCATAGAGATATGGGTACCCTCTGCAAGATCTATCTAGCTTGGCTCCCACAATACCTACACACCTGGCACATGGAAGTACTCCCTTCACTACTACACAGTCCCTTAGGCCATACCTTTCAATCTAATATTGTTCAAGGTGTGCATAGAAGAGTAGCCAGCCCTCTTGATCTTCTTGAGAGGTTATCCCCCTCACTAGGTTTATCAAGCCAATTCAGGTCCACTTCCACTCCTAATTTCTTGCTCACAGTTCAAACCAATGCAGGGATGCACCCAACAACAAAAATACAAGTGCTGAAAAACGTGGGCAACCAAAACGAACTGGTAAATGGGAAATAAACCCTGGGAGAGCCATTCGTTTTCAGAAAACGCTTATATGCATTCCAGGGGCTGAAACGACCTCTATAAACCCCCAAAACGTGACTCCCTTTCTCCCAGCCACTGTGCAACACAAAAACGAGCTCCCAGCTATGGAAAAATGCAGGAAATTGGTAAAAAATGTGATGGAGAAAGCCCAACTAGCTCAGACTGCGTGAGAGAGGAAAAACTATGGGTTCAGAATGGCTTTGGGCACCATTTCGTGGGTGTTTTCTTGCCCCAGAAGCAAAAGTACGTTTTTCCAGGTTGATGGCTTGCCCATGTACGAAATTGGCTGCCATACCTCTTCATTCCCAAGGCATTAATTGCCTCAACCAATTTTTGGAAGAATTAAATGATTGGGTGCATAAGTCAGAATGGGTAGTTGAGGGTTTATTCATTGACATTTGGCTTATCACCATTGGCTCAAGGGTTTGAATAATTTCCCTCCCTATTCCTTGTAGAATCATGCCCCCACCCCTTTGTTGCATTGCATAGCTAGTTGTGGGTATTTCATTAAAATTCGTATTTACATGATGTCTTAATTTACATTGTGCATGTCCAACACAAGAACCATAGGGATCTATTTTTTTAATTGCCGATACATAAAACGCTAAATCAATGGTAGGGCCTTGGCCTTGAGCTCCTCACCATGATTAAATAACAATATTTACATCATTTACGATTTAATGCAAAGGGGGTCAAAATGGGGACATTACAGCAATAAAATCCAGGCAACATTTCTGTGGTTTTCTATTTTAATCTTTAGTTAAGAGTGATGTTGAAGCAACTTGCAATGCCCCAGAAGCAAAACACTACTCGTGTTTTAGCCAGTATAATGTTTTGATTCTAGATGCTAGCAGTTGAATGATAGTTTGTTATAGACTTTGGCTTCTTATGATGATGCCAAAAGCTACGCCAGATTACTTTGTATTCATGTAAATTTTAGAAGTATAACATCTCATTGCGAATCCCTTTCGAAAGGGGTAACTCTTTCAAAGGCATCAATACCATTCTTTAGGATATTTGGGCCTGTTTAATGTGAAAAAATTGTATTATGTTATAACCATAAGAATTTACAATGTCAAGCTGGGTTTTCTCAAAGTAAATATGACTCAGACGAGTCTTATTGTAGCTACATTCTCGAGGAGATTAAACTATTTTTGGATGTGATAACAAGTTCCAAAAACCTCTCCTTCCTTCTTGTTCAGAATGTAATCTGAGGGCTCCATCCAGATGTTTGTAGCACAATTGTCTGTTTGAATCTGACCTTCCTAACTCTACAGGCACCTCATGTCTGCTCATGTTTTGACCATACTTTCTACAACGATGAGGAAGACCTCTAATATTTCATCTAATTATACTGTCTGTATGGAAGAATCTAATCTTTCACATGTCATACCATGAGTTCTAGAGTGATTATTGCTGTGGTAATAAATCAACATCCCTGTTGATCATAGTTGGTATTTGCCTTTAATTGAAGTAGTCATTCAAAGGTGATCGGCTTCCAAAGCAGTAGTGCTTCTGCAAGCTTCCTTTAGGGAGCCCAAGATTGTTCGTTTGCAAGTTGCTAGAGGATATATGAATTAATTCTCATATATAGGTTGATACTTCTAATACTGAATTTCTTTTCCTGCCAAACTATGATTGAATTCTACGAAGTATTGCATCCTCCATATAATCACTAGTGTACATGGTTTTTAATTAAGGAAAAATACAGAGTTGTCATTCAATCTGCTTTAGTACATGGCTGAAGGCTTTCAATTCATTTTGAACGCCGTTGATTTTTCTCCATTTTAGCAATGGGGAAGCTTGGTTAATCTGTTTTGACAATGTTTTGCCCATTTTCTGACAGGTATAGCTTGAGCTATATACCTTTTGCACGAGCAGCAGCTAAAAAATTCTTGGGTGCTTGCTTTGATGAAGAGTTTTAGGCTTCGGTCTCAGATTGACGGTGAAGAAAACCTGTAGAATACATGTCTTATTATCTATACTAATGTGTTTTCAAGTGAGCTGTACTGGTGCATTCAAAGAGGCATTTTATTTGATTTATTCTGTATAGGATTTGCTCATGCATATATCTGATGAAAATGTGCTTGTCTTCATCAGCGACAGAGGTCCAGATAGTTAGATATTGAAGTTCATCTTTTGTGTGGACCGTCTCTAAATCAAACTTTCTGAAGTGGAAACCATACATCTGTACTCGCCTGTTACAGATTGTCACTTGTCCATCGTTATTTTCAATCTTGTTCTTTCAATTCTTTCTTTTATTTTCAAGTGTTAGTGTTGGTCTTTGATAATACAAAATCAGTTCAATAGAGCTCGCAGAATCTAGGCATGCGTAAACCTCTGTTCTATTATTCGAGGTTTAACTACCTAAGACTCATTTCAGCATATATATTAGTTTATGAATGGTCTTAAAATTGTGAAAAAGCCTCTCGCTAATTGAAAATTCGAGTTCACGTCTGTGAATATCCTTGAATTTGTGAGTAATAAAATATTGTTTGAGATTTCTTTGTGATAATAATTTTAATTTACAGAGAGATTACACTCTTAAAGTTCTCCCTGAAGGAATAAAATGCTTTTCTGTTGTCTCTAGAACTTTTTGTTAGATGTAATGCCCATTTTATCCGGGCATCCTAGGAGTTTTTGACAAAATTTGAGGGACAGATCCATTTTCGGCTAGAGGATGATCCTCAACTGTTCATTTATGGGACAGATTTAGTTTACAACTATGTATACATGTGGAATTAGAATTTTATAAGTTTTTGGTTGCTTTGATAAATTCAATTTGGTAACAGAACAGTAAGAGTAGTTGTGAGTTTGTGGGGGGAATAGAATTCGAGTTGAGGGGACTTGCTGATTGAAGAGGAGAGCACTCAATTTTGAAAAGGAAGAGAGAAAACGTGGCTTAGCATTCGTTTCCAGCAGTTGAAGCCATTCCTTTTGAGAGAGACTGAGATGTGAAGATGACAAGGTTATCTGCCAGTAGTAGAAGGCAGAAATTTAATGAAAATGTAGTGGATATTGGAGGAGAAATCGATTCTGCTGGTTCCAATTGTTTCAGACGGGAAAAAGGAGAAGAGAGTTCCACCGGTTTAAGAAAGACAGCTACCAGTTATGCTGGGAAAGGAGAAACCTGTTTGACTAGAGGACGCCACTGTTAAGTGAGACTGAGGTTGCTGTGAGTAAATTCAGAATGGGGAAGATGAGCTACGGCTCACGTACAGATAATGACAGGTAACGGCTCATACAAGCAACAACCAAATGAAAGTGACCAGAAACTCTAAATATGTAGAAGAAAGTCGGTGCCACCTTCCTTGGATGTGAAGGTCAAGCATAGTAATAGAGAACAAAGGGTTTTTAACGAGTAGTTTTATAGTAGTTAAAAATATTATTAAAACAAGTCTATGTGCTGCGAAGCTGCTCGATGTTTTTTTTCAATTTTCATATGGGAATTTGCAGTAGTGCATAGCTAATTCACTGCTCCCATGCATGCAATTTAAGAATAAAATGTATCGATAAGGGTAATAACGATGGTAATTTTTTCAGACCCGTAACTGCTGAGACTTTAGTAGATTTGCATACCGACAGATATCTCGTATTATTGGTGGCTAGTTCCTACCTACTTGTGAAGGTTATTTTTTACATATAACATGTAAAATATTTGTTATAAAATTGAATTAATATTGTAATTTCTGATTGTTTAAAACATCTTATTAATACTACGTTCAACAGAGTTACGTTAATGTGATAAGATATAATGTCAAGAAATTTAATCTTTAAGAGCGAAATTGGTAATGTAATAAAAAATATAATGTCGAGAAATTTTAATATTTAAGAGCCAAATCATGGTATAAAGTAAGTAAAGTTTTAGAAATAAGTGAATTGACAATGCAATTTCATTGTGCACTTCTCAGTCAAAAAGCATTGGGATAAATATTGTGATAAAAGTTCTATGAAGAGGAAAATGTCCCAACCCATAATGGATTCTCCTCTTAGTGTAGAGACTTTTTTTTAAAATTTTTATTTTACAATGATCATTGTTATTTCTATACAATAGAACAAAATAATTATAAATTGATTGCCATGCACTTTGAATTATAAATACAAGTATACAATATTATTTTGGCTCTCCACATTGAAAGACTTTAAAGCTCAATGACATGATGTTGATGCAAAACTTCCACATTGAAAGACTTTAAAGCTCAATGACATGATGTTGATGCAAAACTTCCATCACATATTTGAAGTAAGAACACTTGCTTAATTGCACCTTTCCCTCACACAAAACAAAATGTTTCAATTCTTATTATTACATGTATGTAGTTCATTATACCCAACTAGTTGACATGCATGATATTTAACAATTGTTTATTTATCAACTATATCAAAAGGTTTATAGTAAACACTATTGGTTGTGGAGCTTGATCTCTAGATTCAGAGATATTATTATTCAGCCGTGTTTGTACCTCAGTTTTATATGATATGTAGGTGGACTGTACACTCACCCCAACGGGGGGGGTGTGGGGGGGCATCCCCCCCTCCACGGGGTTCCAGGGGGGTCTGGGGGTAGCGCCCCCGAGAAAAAAAATTTGGGGTTGTTTTTGCCAAGAGATTTCGGGCCCATGGTTTTGGGTATCCCGTGGTATTTTCCCATTGTATTTCCCCTATAAAAGAAAGACATTG
Source organism: Larix kaempferi (assembly GCA_027924585.1). Taxonomy (NCBI): domain Eukaryota; kingdom Viridiplantae; phylum Streptophyta; class Pinopsida; order Pinales; family Pinaceae; genus Larix; species Larix kaempferi. The sequence continues at coordinate 6,348,766 of BSBM01000125.1, read as the reverse complement.
TAATATGGCTAGGGTTGATGTATTAGGTTTTATGCATTGTAAAGATCTCTGAGATCAAAAGAGAGACTGTTAGATAATGAAGAGAAAGTGTAGCGGTTGTGCTGCAGGTTGTATCCCTTCACTTTGCTGGACGGAATAATAATAAGGACTGACAACTTTAGTGTGGACGTAGCCCAAGTTGGGTGAACCACGATATATCTCTCTCTTGTAATGTGTATGCATGATTATATTTGCATTTCTGTTTATTGTTATTGCTCTGCGATCCTGTTTTTCTAACAAACACAATACAAAAAATAATTCTATGATGTGTATTATGAGATTGATACATAATCCATCAATTTATAAAATAATGTATCAGGTATCATCTAGTGAGATTAATTATGACATATTTATAAGTTGATTGAGTAATGTGTTATCGTGCATTGAGGTGGATAGACAAACATTGTGTTGATGTGTGCTCACATCATAAGAAGCATTTATAGCATGTGGGTTGTTTAAAAAAAATGCTCAATATTTGGAAATGTGAAAGGTTGAAGTGTTAATGAGAGATATGCATAAGAAAAATGTAGCATTATTACATTAATTCATATTTGAAAGCAAGGATAATTTTAAGGATCCATACTCATTTAAAAATGTATAAACCTTGGTGAATCTTACTAATTCTTAAAATGTCAACTATAAAATATTTGGCGATATTTTTCTAAAATTATTTCAATTTCTAAGTATTTTATATAGTTTATATAATAATTTGGCAATTTTTAGAGTGAACAAAGTTTACCCCATCAAAATTGGGCAAAACGAGACTTCAAAAATAGCAAATTGGCGAATCTTTTTTTGAAAAAAAATTGGAAAAATAGCCCATGGGTTAAATTTCGCCCCTAAAATTATCTTTGTTTGAAAGTACATATGCAACTCAAATGATGATTAACTATTCATTGATATTTCTAACTGTTATTATTTATGAATGTTACACCAACATTTAAGAGTTGATCTTGATCCAACTATCTAGTTGTCCTTGTTATGCAAACATTGACATTGGCATTGGGGAATTGCTTGTATTCTGCTATTAAATAAAGGTCCTTGTCTAAGCAAAGGGGATATACATTACTTCTCTCTTTCATGTTGTGAAAAGCATACCCTACACAATGTTCATATCATATGCATGCTGCCCATATCATGCATGCATCCATCGATCTATGAAATCATGGTGACATCTGCTCACTATGCAAACATTATTACGATGGTGCAAAGAATGAGGAGACTCCCATTGCTACACCATTGCTACAAATAAATTGTCTATTTCAATTTCTCAATCCCTTGACATGTTTGAGGTCCTATAATGGTGTTGAATGGTATATGGGTGCATGCTTATAGGTGATCATTGATATTTCTAATCCATAGAAGCTTGTTTGTATGTCCAAATGAGTAAGCTCATTCACAACACTCAATGCATGGCTAGAAAAGGCATTACAATTGGATATAAAGAAGCTAATGTTGAGATTGCCCCTGCAATGTACTTTGCAACATTACTAGACAGTTGTTTTGGCTACACAATGTCAAGTGTATTGAAAAACTTAGGATCTTTAAAAGCCCAAAATGAAATTGAGGCATTTTCTCTTGTAGTTTGTGTAAATTTGAAATTGTTAATTGGTCATCCACCATTTGTGCAAATTACATTTTTGGTGTCCTCTTGAATTGCCAAGTTCTTAGCTCTATTCTCTTGTTCCTTGTATGAAGATCATTGTTGTATGCATGTTCACCTTGAGTTTGTACATTGGAAAAAGATAAACAATCGAGCGTGTATAATAACAAATTCTCGATAAATTTGCCTATTTACTCCACAATTGCCGCTACAACTAGCACACAAATCCCTGCTACCATGTCACATCCTTCTACTAGTTTTCCATTCATGGCTAGTCTCAACCTTCCTGATCTGGCCAAACTGACCAACGATCCGATTCGACATGACCCCACATGGCTTCCCATGCCTACCATACTCCCTTCAGACATTACTAAGTTTGAAGGGAAGGGTGGTGATGACCCTCAAAATCACATCATGTCCTTCCACTTATGGTGTTCCTCCAACTCCATAGTGGATGACTCCATCCGCCTCTTCCTTTTACAACGAACCCTCACTGGATCTGCAACTAAGTGGTACATCGAACAACCTCATGGGACACATTCCACCTTTACATCCCTTGCTTCGACTTTCCTGCAGTTCTTTCAGTTACCAGTCCGTTACGATGCTGGTGTAGAGATCCTACTGTCTTGCAGACAAACCACGGCTACCCATATCACTGACCATATTCATGAGTCGCGTAGACGTCAAAGTTTATGTAAGATCAAGTTAGACAATCGCAGCTTCCTAGATTGGTTCTTGAAATCCCTCATACCAGTTATTGCCAAGGATGTGGCATCTGAACGGCCCTAAACCGAAGAAGAAGCCATTCTAAAAGCCCAATAATTTGACCTCTTCTATGCTCAGTCAGACTACCTATATTCCATTTTACCTGATGCTTGCCAAGGCGATTCCTCCCGGAAAGATGCGCCGGGGGCATCCCATGATGCCGATGGCATTATTGGACCCGTTGCATCTCATAGTCAGCCTTATACTCATATGCCTCCTGCTAGTCCCTCGGCTTATAATCCTACACCCAATTCCGCCATGAGTGGTCCAGACCTTTCGCGTGCCACAACCCATTCCAGAGCAACACCTTCGTATGTTCCCATGGCCCAAGCCCCTCGGCTTATAATCCTACACCCAATTCCGCCATGAGTGGTCCAGACCTTTCGCGTGCCACAACCCATTCCAGAGCAACACCTTCGTATGTTCCCATGGCCCAAGCCCCTCATGTCCACGGACCTTCATGTCCAATGCATTACTACAGTCACACGCCGCTAGCATACACTCCTCTTGCCTATTACCATCAATAGGCTGCACTTGCACCTGCACAACCTCAAGCCCCTCCTACTTACTATCCCCCGCAGGCAGCACCTGCACAACCTCAAGCCCCTCTAGCTTACTATCCATCGCAGGCGGCACCAGCACCTGCTCAAGCACAAAATCCTCCAACCCCCCAAGGGAAAGTTTATACCCAACAAAACAACAACAAACCCCACCTGCCCAAAGAAACCAGCAAGGCCAACAAAATCAGGGAAGAGGTCGTAACCGAGGAAACAACCAACCTCCGGATCGCGACGTCCCACCACCCAATCCCCCAAACAATAATGATTCCGCCCCAGCTAATAAAAACCCTGATCGATCACCTCGTTAAGGAAAGAACCCCAATTTACGTACGAACCACCCATGTTGTATCTGTGGGGTATACAGACATTATACACACAATTGTCCCCATTTGGAGCGAGCTCGCCAACTTTGGACCGATGACGCCCAACGCCAAGGACATGCCGCACCTCCGGCACCACCGAACCGCCCACAACTCAATGCCCAACCTATGGTGTTGCAGAATCCCCTACCCACTCAAGGGGTAGTGAACACCCAAATGTTGGCTCCCCCTCAAGGGACTGCCGCACCCCAACAACAAATCATTTATGTTGCGCCTGCCAGTCAACCCATTGACTCAGGTACCCATCACCTTTTAATGATGTCGTCTGATGACATCAACCTTCAAACATGCCGAAATTAGGATGGTTCCACCATCGAAACCATTCCCTCCGACAAGGCTTCTAACACTCTTCCCACCGATCAGTCGTTACGCATACCCCCAGCACTGTGCGATGGGGCCCACAAAGCTCCTCGCTTTCCTTTGCGTCGCATTAATAACAACCCCAACGCTCGTGCTGCCCCTAATTATAATATCGTGGATGACTTAGCCCAGTCCCCTGCTGCTATGTCAGCCCTCGAAGTTTTGAAAAACTGTCCTGCACAGTGAAAAGCATTGTTATCCGCCATAGGTGCGATAGACCCTTCCGAATCATGGATGATGGCATTCGATTTAGACCAATGTGAACCACACATGCCTTCCACATTAGCATTTCAAGTTTTTGTTTCAGTTCAGAATCTTGTCATCCATCGATGCATCAATGATGAGGGTGCCTCTACATGCGTTATGTTTACATTCATGTGGCAGAAGCTTGGATCCCCTACACTACAACCATCCACATCTGCCTTGAGAGCTTACAACGGTCATTCAGCTCAACCCCAAGGCCTCTTGGCCAACGTTCTAGTCCAATTAGCTGGTAAAACTATCCTTATCGACATTGAGGTCATCAACGCACAACTTGACTATAACCTCTTGCTTGGACGTAGTTACATGTACACCATGAAGGCTGTTGCTTCATCAGTCTTCCGCATTATGATGTTCCCCCCACGAGGGACGAGTTGTTAAGATCGACCAACTTACGTATTATGACCCGAATGCACTCGTTGCACCAGAAAATGTTCTCCCCATGGTTGAAAAACCTGTTTTTGGTGCACCCACCTCTTTGGTTTCCACCGTTGGACCTGGAATTTACTCGGAGACTCCCATGACCTCTACTTTTCGATCCGTCCCACCCCCTCCACCGACAGTGGAGATATATGATCTGTGCACCATTTCGTCCAAACAAACGGTGCCTAACTCACAACCACCTCTGCTGCCGCAACCACCATTGGTCCCTAGTCATGTTGGAGCCACACCAATCCACACAATCCCGTTCTTGTTCCCACCGTCAGGAGTAGTAAGTACACCACTTATGGCCACGTTGAATCTCCCTGGGTTAACACTAGGACTGCCCGTGTGGTACCTACCTGCTCCTACTCCTCCCTCGACACCACAAGTCGTTCTCCAACCAGTCCAACCAATCACCATTGCCAATCGTCCACCCCCTAGTGTGGTGACCACGTCTTCATCCAACAACACTGGGGGCAAGGCCACACACACCCATAATGCACCACATGCCACAAAAAATACGAAACCTACCCCCACACTCCGAGCTAAGTGTTCCTTGTGTGATGACTTGGGCCATGCTACCCATAATTGTCCACAACTACCAAACCTCCAAGAACATATGAAGACGTTAGACGATGACCCCAATATTTCGGTTATCGAAATCCAAAACACCCCTCACCCGCGCAACAAATCATTGCGTACCAACCACCCTTGCGCCATATGTGGAATCTATGGTCATTATTCACATCATTGCCTAGATTTACCCGAGTACAGATTGGTCCTCCACGAGCTGAATCAATCTTCCTTAGAGTCTTCCATCACTACCATCGAGGAGATTTACCCCCCGGAATCATCCTCCTTGGGAGAAATTAACACCATTTACATGGTTTCCACTGATGACCCCTCAGTCCTATCGGTCCCTTCAACTGATCCCTCTGAACCACCTATTCAACCTTTTCAAATCGACGAGGAAATCACATGTCCACAACATGGGGGTAGGCCCAAAACCTTGCCTACTCAACATCATCGTCATTCTCGTCGGCAATAATGGGGGAATCCACCCCGCAAGCGGAATCCCCCGTCATCATATCATCACTTCAGTATGCCACCACGTCCCATAGCCTCATGGTACACCCCTCCACCAGCAGTTGGTCGACGCCCTGTTGATCCCTCTTTGAGACAACATCCGCACCACATTGACACCTCTGAGTTACGAGGAATAATAGATTAACTCGACCTTGGGATAGGGGGCATGCTCAATCATTTTGAACCTTCCCCGTCACATCTATCTCAGCATGTCAATGATCCAATTTCTCAACTCGACACATATGTGATCCACAATCACAAACCCCATGCACATAGCATGGGGACAGGTCATTAACCGTGGTCACTCTTTCAAATGCGTGATATCGACCATTTTCAAGGTCACATGTTACTCGTATATTTGGTTTTCATTCTAAACACCTAGTATTCCGCCCTCGCGGGTCATCATTTCTCCCCACCACCACATCCTTGGCTTGGTGGGCTCACTTTTATTTATAGCCATTTTTACCCTAATTTTTGCTTTGACCATTCCAGAGTCATATGACGTCTGTTTTTCCCACCGCTTACATCGTCGGATTTAGATTTCCGCGCCCGTGATGATGGCTGAGATCATTTCTCGCTCTCACTAAAACGTTTTTTCGGGCATTTTTTCCATGCCCCTCGCCACCTCGATTTACGTGCCACACAAACCGCAGTCATTTTTTTCCAGTTTTTGCATCGCGGCCTATCCATGAGCCGTTCGCTCCATCCATATTACAGTTATTGTGTTATTTTTCCACCATTCATCAACCCGCAAGGAGGCCCCATCAGTGTCCCCCCTGCCTTCGTTCTTGGTTCTCATAATTGTCCCTTGATTGAACACTTCCTCATTGCCTGGCTATTATCTTTGTTTGGTATAATTTTACCCCTTTTTCGGGCCGAGCAATTCCTTTACGAAAAAGGCACTTAGGGAGTTTCTGTTAGGCTCTTTTCTGACTCCTAAAAGAATGAAAATATTGCCGAGCAATCTTGGTTCCTTCCATGCTCGCTAAAAGTATCTGAAAGGGTGTTTATCTGGTATAAGTTTAACCATTTTCCGGACCTGGTAGACTAATTACGAAAAATGAATACTCTAGTCACATCGGCTAGAAGAGTTCTTCATTGCATACTTTTACGCTTTTTCAGGCCTTGGAGACTAACACATGAAAAAGAAACCTCTTGGAGTCTTCTTATTTGCTTTCCGACTCTCTAAAATTGAAAGCAACCATGAGCATTCACCGTCCTTGGCTCGTACAAATCCACACGAAAATACCATTTTGAGCACACTTCTATCCCTTCTTTAAGCTCCTTAAACCATGAAGAAGGACCAAATAGTGCCTCTCGGTGTCACGACAGATCATATCTAGTCCCACTATCATGGCAGCTGCTCCAGTATGGTCTCCTTTGTTCAGAGTATTCTGCGATGTGTCACCCTTAGAGTATCCTGATATCACTCATCAGTTCCCCCCTTAGTCTCCCCCATTGCAGTCACAATCCCTGGTCCCTTAGCCTATGATCCCCTTCCCCAAAGTCAGTTTCGTTTGTTTCCAGGTCAACCTTGCCATCATACTCTGAACAAAGGAAGTTTGAGTCCCCCCCCATTCTGAGATCCTCATATCCCCCCACTGTCAGTCAGTATCACATCTAGTACTATCACCTCTTGGTTGTACACCTCATGCTCCTATCAAGGAAACATCATTTCCTTGGTAGTTGCAGGTCTCCCTCTGTCGACGCCAACCCATATATTCCAGAGGATAGACCCATAGGTCCCTGTACCTTGGACTCATCTCCATCAGTGGTGAGTTCTTACGGACCATTTGAGAGGAGTGCTTAGTGCCTCTTCGAATGGTTGTTTCTTACGTGATCGACTTCAACACCATCATCGCACCATTCATATTCGTGCAGGGTATTGGTCCCTTCAGTGATTGGTTGAAGACTCCGGATGTCCCTTGACTCTAGCACATTGGTGAGTCTATTTGGAACCCCCCAGTTGTATGTTCTCACGGATATTCGGGATGCGCTTGGCGACAGTATTCCGAAGCACCCTAGCTATATGCTTCCTCGAGTACCCAGTTCAGATGTAGTTCAATGTACCTTTGAGATTCTAACTCTCAATCATTGAGTCCATCCAGTTGTTGGACAACTTCAGATCTAACATAGCATCAATTGTTATGGTACCACATTCAGTATGAATGCCATTATTTCCATGTATTAGTTCTTCAGATCACTCAAGGTTAGACCATGAGTATGTCCCATATTTGTGTCCCCTTTGGACGATTATGATGTACACAACAATTCTCCATGTATTGTTCAAGTCCTCTTTTGGGCCTCATTATTATTTGTATATTTTGATACGAGCATGGGTATGCCCGCCTCGTCCATATATTGAGATTATCCCTCAGTCACTGTTGAGGTCATGTATTTTCACTTTTAGCCTTTGCAGTTTGTATGGAGCACGTGTTTCGGTCACCAAACGGTTTTTGCTCTCCTCCGTCACAATGCTCATACCCCTGGAAAATGACAGAACTTATGATGTCTATCGGCCATACGATGAGCTCCTGCCCTCACACATCAGGGGACAATCTGTTAAGACCCAAAAATTGTTCACTAGTTTATCTCCCTAGTCAGATAACCAATTTGTCCATTTCTCCTACATTTTTGGCCTCCAAAACCCTAAAAAACCCTCAAATGATAACCAAAAAGGCAAAAATAATTATTTCCCTCAATTAATGAAATACCCTAAAAAAAGGGTCCAAAATCCCCAAAATAACATAAAAATGGGAAAAAGGTCAAAAATAAATTCAAAAAGGGGGAAAATACCAAATACTACAAACCGATACTATTAGGTACCCAAAACCATGGGTCGATACTCCACCACCCAAAATCTCCATAAAAAGGTGATGGAGGCCCCCCATTTCACATCCATGATCAACTCTTCACATCCTTACGCTGCCAAAATTCATGTTGAAATTTAGCCTATCACCTTCAGCTTTGTTTCCCATTCAGTTGAGTCTTTTGGAGCATTTGGAGAAGAGCAAGGAACCCTGGAGACTTGGTGCACTACTCACGTACGACTGCAAGGGCTCCTACCACGCTCCTACAACCTCACCTTTTGAGGTAACACCATATTGTAAACCATTTTTACACATTAATACAGAAAATCAAATTTTCATTCATGGGTTCCTATTTGTTTTATTACTGCAGTAGTTAATTTGTTTAGTTTTTATTTCCATTGATGCACTCCATATATTAGTTATCTTTTGTTTATTTACTAGTTTTTATCCATTTACATGAACTGCTACTAGGGGTTCATGAATCCTTAGTAGGTTCTCTTTAGTACGAGTTGGTGTGAAAACACTAGCTACAACATATATTGTTAAAAATAATATCACTAAACATCTTTGTATAAAGTATAAAAATGAGCACATCTTCTTGGTCTAGTGGGATTGTGTAAAGGATGGAAATGCAATAATGACTCACTGCTACAATATTTTGAATGTAATCAACAATCACACAGACTGTGTTGAATATTATGAGGGAAACACATATCCCAACTAGTAATTGTAGTGTAATGAACACATTGGTTTTTTGTGAACCAATAGTGGCAAGTTTTCATCCATTGTTACCATTTGTTGCGCTTCTCTGACAAGACCTTATTTACTATTAATGTAATTGTAACTTCAGAAGATATTCACTTGTATTTTATATTGTCATTATTATTGTATTTTATTTGTACCTCCGACGGAGATGTTTATTCCTCCAGTTGGGGATGTCATTATTACATTTGGTCATGTAAAGTCATTGAGGTAAATCCTCCTTTGTAAGTCGAGGCAATAGATCCCCCTAGAGTCAGTTAGATTAGGGTTATTGAGTCCCCTAGAGAAGTCATCCCAGTCAGGTATAGCTGGGGATGACCTAGCAAGTGAAAAGGTCAAGTGAAAGATAAAGTATAAAGAGAGAGTGGAGCTCTCTCATTTGAAAACACACTCACTCACACAAGTTCACATTAGTGAGAGAGATGACAAGTTCACATAGGAGGAAAAGAGAGGAGCTGCAGAAGACCATCTTTGTTTTGGGGTTTTACTTTTGTGATATTGTATTAGTGACGATTCTATCTCTGAGGAAGTTGCGGGGTTTTCTCCTTTATGGTTTCCCTGAGGAAATTATTGTGAAATTAAAGCACAACAGATATAATGAACAAGTAAATCAATTACAATAGATGAAACTCAGAAAATATGTGTAAAACTGTGCAAAAGGCTTGCAATAGTGCTCTATTGCACTTAGAATGATCAAATACAATACAATACAGTAACAATGACTGAGCAATTCGAATTAGCCAAGGAGGTTATTTGAATATATTGCATGGTGTAGCTTGGCTCCAACTAGGAGTCCTCATCATCAGATCAGTGGAGTCATCAATGCACAAGTAACGACCAACCAAGAGTCAAAATGAGTGTGGTAGGTGTAATTGGCACATGTAGGCACTAATTGAATGAAGGAGGCTCAGTGGAGGGCACATGAGGAGCTAACTGGAGTCAGAATAGGTAGTCTAGTCTCACTGGAGATCCAACAGAGTGATACAAGCAGTTAGGAGTCAATCTAGCCTTAAATAAAGGAAATACAACTAGTTAACTGAAGTGAACTGAGTGGTAGGTGAGAGAGGGCGCCTTTCACAAGTGGTAGGTGCATGCAGGGCGCACTAAGCACTAGGAGGGATAAAACTGAGTGGAAGGAAGCTCTCGGGTGCTGGCAGACTGGGGACAAGGTGCTGGAGGCATCAAACTAGTGACTGGGATGCATGCAAAGTACATAACTGAATGATGAGATATCCTAACAATTCTTTGTGTCTATTGTATTATGCTGTGCATGTTATTCTTTCAGTTAAGATCCTAGATAAATATTGATTAAAAGTAGAAAATCTAACATGGTTTCAGAGCTAACCTGAAAAGAAGACATTGTGCAGCTGCGGAAGCTAGGGATTCTTAATTTTTGGTCTTCTCTCCACAGATCATCAATGACAAGAGGCTAGGATAACTCTCCTAAGGAGGGTGCATCTTTCTATCGAAGCAGAACTTGATTCTAAGAATTTTCATTTTTTGGCCCGTCACTACTGCCGAAGGAAAACTAGGGTATCAGATATTTTGAGTTTTTGTTCACTGATTCGGGGAAGTGAGTACATTGGGAAACTCGCCTTGAGAAGGCGCATCTATCTGTCAAATCAGAAGTTTCAAATTCCAAGTTTGGAAAATAAGGATTTCTCTAACAAACCCTAGCGCTATCCAGCTCCAGAAACCAGTTTGGACATCTAAAAGTGGTAAGACCTAAAAGCTTTGCTATTTCAATTTGAAGTTCTCATTAAAGATGTCTCACCACACCAAGCTTGAGGATAATCTTGAAGGGGCTGATAACTTCCGAGCATGGAAGTTTATGATTTCACTTGTCCTTGAAGAGAATGAATTGGACATGTATGTGAATGAAGAGGTTCCAGCACCAGAGGGAGATGAAGCTAAAGCCTTACACAAGAAAAAATTCGTTAAGGCTAAAAGAATCATTGCAGATTCCATTAAGGATTATATCATCCCGCATGTGTCATCCTTGAAGACACCTAAAGAGATGTTTGATTCTTTGACAAAGCTATTTGAAGGGAAGAATATAAATCGAAAGATGATCTTGAGGAACCAACTCAAGAATGTGAAGATACAAAATGCACAGACCATGCAGTTGTACTTTACAAGGGTCTCTCAGATCAAGGATAAACTTGAAGCTGCGGGAGAAAAGGTAGAAGAAGGAGAAATTGTGATGACCACCTTGAATGGTCTTCTAAGATCATGGGACTCATTCATTCAAGGGATTTGTGCTATAAATAAGTTAATCACATTCGTTTGGCTGTGGGAAGAATGCTCACAATAAGAAGCTCGACTTGTGGCTCGAGAAGAGAAGATGGGAGAAAATGATGATCAAGCTCTCACATCACACTCCAGAAGGAATAATAACAAAAGGGAGAACCATCATAGAAAGAGGGAGAAACAACACCACTAAAGTCAGAGGGATAACTTTAGAATATCCAGGAGAGGTCTATCTAATATTAGATGCTTTACTTGTGATGAGAAGGGACACTACTCCAGAAATTGTCCCAGAAATAAAAGTGCCCCCCACAACAAGAAGAACAAAAAGAAAATGCACCATGCTCACGCTGCAAAAGATGATGAACCTCTAAGGAAGAGAGCGAGAGAAGAGAGTGATGAATCTCCAAGTGATGAAGAGTATATCCTGATATCAATACTCACGGGAACTGTCACACATGGAAGTAATGCTTGGCTTGTAGACAGTGGACCTTCCAAGCATATGACAGGATATAAATAATCCTTCATAAACCTGTCTGAACATGAGTCACCTCACAAGGTGAAACGTGGGGATTATTACCAATACCCCATTAAAGGAAGTGGAGAAGCTTACTACAAGCTAGACTTTGGAAAATCTCTGAAGATGAAGGATGTCCTATATGTTCCAGGACTAAAGAAGAACCTTCTTTCCATATCAGCAATAGATGCAAAAGGTATGAGGGTTGCATTTATTGATGGCCAAATCCTATTGTGGCCAAAGGGAAAGACTATAAATGTTGCAGTTGTGATTGGAGAGCAAGAGGGAGGTTTGTACAAATTGAAGGGCCAACCTGAACAAGCCTTGGTCCATGAATCCATGGAGACAAGTGAATTATGGCATAGAAGGCTTGGACATGTGAATTATAGAGCACTACCCATTGCAAGCAAAGCAATTGAAGGAATTCCAGAAATCCATTCGAAGCATGAAGCCGTTTGCAAAGGATGTGAAAAGGGAAAGAACGTGAAGAAGACATTTTCAAGTAGCGAGAGCAAAGAAAAAGGAATATTGGAAATCGTCCACTCCGATGTATGCGGTCCCATGTCATCCAGTTCATTGAGTGGGTATGTATATTATGTTTCATTTATTGATGACTTTTCTCGTAAGACTTGGATATAATTCTTGAAGAGTAAAGATGAAGTACTCAGCAAGTTCAAGGGATTCAAAGCCTTGATCGAGAACCACACGGAGAAAAGAATAAAGACCTTTCGATTAGATAATGGCGGAGAATTCACCTCGGAATATTTCAAGAACCTATGCAGAGAATTTGGTATTAAAAGGGAGTTGACCACTCCATACAATCCACAACAAAATGGTGTTGTAGAAAGAAAGAATAGAACAATAATGGAAGCAACAAGCAATGCTTCATGACCAGGATATTCCGATGCACCTATGGGTACGAGAAGAAATACAAGATGCAAAGAAGTATGGCGCTCCAGAGGGGATGCATAGAGAAATAAAGAGACATAGGCCATACTCCAGCTATGTATCCCTGTTGTGCGATATCATTGACAAGGGACCTTCCAATTACGAGGAAGCGACAGAGGAGAAAGAATGGAAGGATGCCATGATCGAGGAGTACCAGTCGATCATGAAGAATGATGTCTTGGAGGTAGTTCCAAGACCAGAAGGGAAGTCTGTTGTGACTTCTAAGTGGATCTACAAGATCAAGCATGTTGCAGATGGAAGCATAAAGAAACACAAGGCAAGGTTTGTGGCACGTGGTTTCTCCCAGAAGGAAGGCATAGATTATGAGGAGACATTTGCACCTGTAGCTAGATACACTTCCATCAGATCAGTACTTGCATTGGATGCAATAATGAAATGGAAGGTACATCAGATGGATGTCAAGACTGTGTTCTTGAATGGTGTAGTAGAGGAGGAAGTGTATGTGGAGCAACCACTCGTATTTGAGACACATGATAGGCATACTCATGTGTGCAAATTGAAGAAGGCCTTGTATGAATAGAAATAGTCACCCAGGACGTGGTATGTCAGGATGGATAGTTTCCTGATGAGCTTGGGATTTAACAAGAGTAAAGCATATTCCAACCTTTATTACAAGGTTGAAGTGGGAAATCTAGTGATACTTCTACTCTATGTAGGTGAACTGTTTGTAACAGGGGAGGATGGGCTCATTGTAGATACAAAGAGGAAACTTGCTGCAGATTTCGAGATGAAGGACCTGGGTATGATGCACTATTTCCTAGGCATGGAGGTGTGACAGAGTGAGGATGGAATTTTCCTTGGACAAGGGAAGTATGCAGTGGAGATTCTAAAGAGGTTCAGAATGATGGACTGTAAGGCTATGGACACACCTATGGCATCAAACTTGAAGCTACTATGGGATTCTTCATCAGAGTCAGTTGATGCTACGATGTATCATCAAATGATTGGGTCATTGATGTACCTGACGAACACGAGACCAGACATATGCTTTGCTGTGAACACATTAATCCAGTTCCTGACGGATCCGAGAAATATTCACCTGATTGATGCAAAGCATATATTGAGGTACCTGAAGGGTACAGTCGATTATGGGCTCAAGTATGACGCGAATCTGAAGATTAACCTGCAGGGTTATGTTGATTCAGATTGGGCAGACAATGCCACATATAGGAATAACACTTTGGGATGTTGCTTTAGTATGGGATCAAGTATGATCTCCTTGTTTAGTAGGAAGCAGTCGTGCATGGCACTGAGTACATCCGAAGCAGAGTATGTTGCAGCTTGTTCAACTAGTTGTGAGGCAGTATGGATTAGGAAGCTACTGTATGATTTGTTTGATATCCAGTTAGAGGTGGCTTGTATATTCTGTGACAACCAGAGTTGTGTGAAGTTGTCTGAGAACCCGGTGTTCCATGACAAGTCAAAGCATATTGAGATCAAGTACCACTATATCAGGGATATGATGTAGAGAGGAGTAGTGAAGCTACAGTATATTGCGATGGATGAGTCAATAGCCGATGTGTTGACCAAGCCGCTAGCCAGAGTGAATTTCGAGTACTTCAGAGAGAATCTCGGTGTTCTCCAGATCAAGGTTCCTTCCAAGAGGAAGTGATGAGTTCGGAAGATGCAGATGCATATGGGCCATTCTCACATAGTGGTAGGCTTGTGCCTCTTATGTTGGTAGATGTAAGAGTCGAGCCATTCTCGCATAGTGGTATGCTTGTGCCTCCTATGTTGGTAGATGTAAGAGACGAGCCATTCTCACATAGTGGTTGGCTCGTGCCTCCTATGTTGGTAGATGCAAGGGTTGAGCCATTCTCACATAGTGGTAGGCCCGTGCCTCCTATGTTGGTATATGTAAGGGATGAAGCCATTCCCGTATGGTGGTAGGTCAGTGCCTCCCATGTTGGCAGATGTAAGGGTTGGGCTATTCTCGCATGGTGGTAGGCCAGTGCCTCCCATGTTGGTAGATGTAAGGGATGGGTCTCGCATGGTGGTAGGCTTGTGCCTCCCATGCTCGTAGACAAGGTCTCATATGGTGGTAGGCTCATGCCTCCCATACTAGAGACATCCACCGTTGTGGAACATGTGATGTGCATCTGGTATGTGCTCCGTGAGATGATGAGGCGACAATAGGAGATGCAGGTGTTTGCAGAGGCAATGTAATGACTGGTCCTGGGCGGTACCTACTTGATGGCTTGCTCGCAGAGATGATGAATACCTACATCCAGCATGAAAAAGGGATGGCTCTGTAGAACTTCCTATGACAAGTATATTCGAGAGATTTCACCAATCGATGATCGACATGATGATGATTGTAGCAGCGACGATGATGATCCAATGTTGATGATGATGTTCTAGCATTGATATTGATGATCCAATGACAACACTTGTGTCCAGATGTGTTGATGATTGTGTCAAGAGAATACCTTCCTAGTTAAGAGGGAGTGTTAATGTAATTGTAACTTCGGAAGATATTCACTTGTATTTTATATTGTCATTATTATTGTATTTTATTTGTACCTTCGGCGGAGATGTTTTTTCCTTCGTTCGGGGATTTCATTATTACATTTGGTCATGTAAAGTCATTGAGGTAAATCCTCCTTTGTAAGTTAGGGAAATAGATCCCCCTAGAGTTAGTTAGATTAGGGTTATTGAGTCCTCGAGAGAAGTCGGCCCAGTCAGGTATAGCTGGGGCCGACCTAGCAAGTGAAAATCTCAAGTGAAAGATAAAGTATAAATAGAGAGTGGTTCTCTCTCATTTGACAACAAACTCACTCACACAAGTTCGCATTAGTGAGAGAGAGGACAAGTTCACATAGGAGAAAAATAGAGGAATTGCATAAGACCATCTTTGTTTTGGGGTTTTACTTTTGTGATATTGTATTAGTGACGATTCTATATCTGAGGAAGTTGTGGGGTTTTCTCCTTTATGGTTTCCCCGAGGAAATTCTTTGTGTCTATTGTGTTATGTTGTGCATGTTATTCTTTCAGTTAATATCCTAGATAACTATTGATTAAAAGTAGAAAAACTAACATTTAGAACATTGTCCAAGTCATTATGCATCTCCTCGTGAGGTATGATTTTGTAGCTTTAACATGTAATGAATTCTCTGTTCTATTTATAATGCCTATAATTTATCAATTATTTTTTTATTATAATTTTTGGGTTTCACATGTTTATTATAATTATGTATTATTGTTTTTCATGCTTTTGATTATTGGTAGCGATGATTAGATGTTGTCCATAGGAGAATAATTGATGAGTTGCAAGTCATTACATAACAGTAATAAACTAAAATGGATGCAAAATATATACAAAAACTATCAAGAAATACTAGTAGAGAAATGATTCTACAAATACATTGATCAACAAAAGCTTCAATTATAAATAATAATTACTTGAAGACATGGATGCCTATATATTTTGAGATGAGGTTCCTATGGCGAGAACGAAATTTTTTCTTTTTTCATCAAATATATGGGAGCATTAGCGAAATCATTGTGAATTTTTGTCAGCATTGTTTTTTCACAGTTCATCCTTGAATTTTTTTTCATTGTTTTATATTTCACATTTCTTCTTTGAAAAAAAGATTGTAATTCCACTAGTACTTGATTTTTACGAGACAATGCTCATTCCTAAAGCTTATAACATTGTCCATCTCCAAAATATATTTTTGTCTTTTAAATTATATCTAGATAGAAGTAAAATTATCTAGATAGTCCAGTGCTCAATTTAGTCATTGATAATACACAAGCCATAAAGTTGTAGTTCATGGGTACCAAAACATTGAAGGTTTTGTGTTGATAGTGGATGCGGTTTTTAGTGGAAACAATTCTTATCTTGCCCTCTCTATTGCAAGCTCATGAGATAAGATACAACAATTTATGACTGCCTTCAAATATTTGTATCTCAAATTGGAGAAAGGAAAAAGCAAATACCAATGCAGTTTGTTGGGTCCTCCACGGATGTAATTTGTAGTATAACATGGGGTAAATTCTTCTAGCTTCAAAAAAGTCTACACGAACATGAACCTACCAATTCCAAAATCAATCTCATTAATTCACAAGTCATTTATATCATATGTAAGAGCCACTTTACTAATAAATATATAAATTACAATCTCCTCTCTTCTTGCTTGGGCTCCCTATTCTTGAGGTAGCTTTACCAAAAAATTCTAGTTCTCACATAATTCTTATTAACACGATGAATATAATTTGTTATTGTATGCATTATCCTCAAGGCCAATTTGACACTGAAAATGGATAACCTATTTTAATACAAGTGCAATTGTAATATCTTGGTCTTGACCATTTGAATTTGATATTTGTTTATATTGTAATTATGTTTTTCATTATTATATTTTGCTTCATGCCATGAGGTAGACTTACCATGTCAATTTTAAAGACATCTAAATAATGGTTACTACTATATTCTATCTATAATATCTTCCATGCAATTTTTCTGTTATCATTCCATCCAAATGTTTATGATATTGCAATTAAGAGCCTTGTGACATGATTAATTAATTTAAGTAATTATTTCCGACCCTTAAAGTACCTACCTCCCTTATTTAAGTAACTAATTCCTATATTAAAAAAGTTAAGGAGAATTCAACTAGAACTATTGATCCTTATCATTCAAGAAGTGGAAGACTTGGATTAAGACTCTTCATTTCCCTCTCCATTCATGCAAAAGAGAGAATTAGAAATAGGAAGAGAAGCTTGAGAAAAAGGTGTTTTCTTGAAGAGATAATAGAGTTCTTGTGAAAGTTTGGAATGCATACCAATCACAGCTCTAGGCTCTGATACGTGTGACAGAACAAACATAGATATAGATATAGATTCAATAATAACTTCACTTAGAATATTTCAAGAGATAGCAGAAATATGAGAAGAAGAATATTGAGACAAAACTAGAGAAATTCACTGTAGAGATTTATTTCCATTATTCATTGTTGAGCAAAAGCTAGTACAATATATAGATTCTCTCAAGAGACAAAATTGAGAGGCTTAGTGTAAATTTGATTAGTTCACAATAATGAGGCTTAGATTGGACCAATTCACCTATCAATGACATGAGGCCAAGTGTAACTCATAGATTGGGCCATAATGAGGTTCAATGAACATAGATGGATTATGAGGAGGTTAGGCTAGTCAAAATAGCGTGAAAGGTACCATTATGAGGGTGGATTAGGTGGTTTAGGATTGAGTGGAAGTTAGGTGTCCAAGGAGTGGCCAAAATAGCCAAGAAAGGGTCAAAATGAATAGATATAGTGCATGGGCGCCTATGGTAAAATACAACTCCTTAAAACAGGGGAATCAGGGCGCCTTGGTTGAAGGAGTGGTAATAAATGTTGGAGGTGGCCATTAATAAAGCACCCAATAACTAGTTTGACTATATTTTGGCCCTTACTTGGTGGATAAGTCATTATTTAACCCTAACTAACTTCTAACAACCCCATAATAAGGAAATAGGCACACTTGTGGATAAACTTGGCATTTATGGTAAACCACTAGTCTAATATGTGGACAAACTCCCTAGAGTAGGCACTATGAAGCCAAACCACACTAGGTAGAACAACATGAAGGTCCATGGCATAAATATGATGGTGATATTGTTCTAACACCCCCTCTTAAGCCAAAATGGTAGTGAGCATGAGAAATAGGGCCCAAGCAACAAAGGCTTATGGTCACCCTTTACAATTTATTCATCCATGTAAGTGAGGAAAGAGGAAAAACCACATGGGGAAAATTCTCCCTCTAAAATGGACATGAAAGACACCAACTTAATAAACTACTCCAAAACAAAAGTAGGCGTGAACTTGTTCATATGTCTGGAGGAACCTTCTTCTTGGGAAGAAGAGGAATGTGCTCAACTAGATCATGTACATGTACAACTACATGATGTAAACTGAATCCATGTAGAATAATTGAGTAACACTAATAGTAGATCGAGTGCATGTGCTCTTTAGACTTGAAATTCGAACCAATGAGGGTGCCAGGTCCAAAGGAGATTGGTATGCTTGAGAATAAGTGACCCCAAGTGAATCATAAGGCTCCTGAAGCATCAACATCAAACCAAGAGAGTTGTAATAAGCTCCAAGAAAGTGGAACAAGAGTCCCAAGTTTTCCAATGTGATGGCTAAGGCTTCTCCATCTTCAAATGAACTTGAAGAAATTATGCTAGTCATTGTGTAGGAATATATAGGAAGAAAAAGAGTGTGAAGCAATGAGATATATTCACTTGACTTCCAAGCTTCTCCTTGATCATATTTCGAACCAATACTCTCATATGAAGAAATATCCTCTTCTAGAGAAGGCTCACTATGATCACCAATCAACAACCCATCTTCAACTTTCGTAATAGAAGACATAGAGGAGAAAGAATTGGAATGGAGAGACATCTCTTCTTCTTCTTCTTCTTCAATTTGAACAAATTCTTGAGAAATGCATGAGGCCGAGACCTTTGGAGGGAGAACACATGAGGAGGTGTCCATTTAATTGATCTCCATATAGCTAATATCTTCTTTCTGCATGCCAAGAGATTTATCTAGATTTATCCAAAGCTCAAATGGGCACTCAACAAAATCAATGAGATAATGCATTCTAGGAGGTATATCCAAACACATATTCCATATGCTCTATCACAACCATTAATCCAATCACACTTCTCTTCATAAGACTTTGGCTCGCTCACAACACCAATGGACACATCAAAGAGACATTTTCTCTTGAGATATGCACACATCTTTCTTTCCACTCTAAATAGTTGAATGGAGAGAGGAGAGGAAAAAATTTCGAATCCATATTGAAGTTGTTGTAGGAACTTGCAAAAAACACTCAAGAAAGGATATGGAAATTGCTTTGAATCAGTCTAGCTCTGATACCATGTGAAAGTTTGGAATGCACACCAATCACAGCTCTAGGCTCTGATACATGTGATAAAACAAACATAGATATAGATCTAGATTCAATAAAAAATTCACTTAGAATATTTCAAGAGATAGCAGAAATATGAGAAGAAGAATATTGAGACAAAACTAGGGAAATTCACTCTAGAGATTTATTTCCATTATTCATTGTTGAGCAAAAGATAGTATAATATATAGATGTTCTCAAGAGACAAAATTGAGAGGCTTAGTGGAAAGTTGAATAGTTCACAATAATGAGGCTTAGATTGGACCAATTCACCTATCAATGACATGAGGCTAAGTGTAACTCATAGATTGGGCCATAATGAGGTTCAATGAACATAGATGGACCATGAGGAGATTAGGCTAGTCAAAATAATGTGAAAGGTACCATTATGAGGGTGGATTAGGTGGTTTAGGATTGAGTGGAAGTTAAGTGGCCAAGGAGTGGCCCAAATAGCCAAGAAAGGGTCAAAATGACTAGATACAATACATGGGCGTCTATGGTCAAAGACAACTCCTTAAAACAGGGGAATCAAGGTGCCTTAGTTCAAGGAGTGGTAATAAATGTTGGAGGTGGCCATTAATAAAGCACCCAACAACTAGTTTGACTATATTTTGGCCCATACTTGGTGGATAAGTCATTATTTAACCCTAACTAACTTCTAACAACCCCAGAATAAGGAAATAGGCACACTTGTGGACAAACATGGCATTTATGGTAAACCACTAGTCTAATATGTGGACAAACTCCCTAGGCTAGGCACTATGAAGCCAAACCACACTAGGTAGAAAAACATGAAGGTCCATTGCATGACTATGATGGTGATATTGTTCTAATAGTTCTTGATGAAAAAATAGCAACCCAACTATCATATGAACCTTGGAGAGATGAAGGAGGCACTGTCATGTGGAATTAGATAACAAGATTGAGTAGGGAAGTACATTATTCAATAGTTGTACTTTTACTGGATTTATTGATTGGTTTGGAATCCTTTGGTAAAGAGGAATAATTTTAGAGATTTGACAAATATTCTTCACCCTATTAGTCTCATAGCCTAGTATAGGGGTGGAATCCATAATGGTTTGCGTATGGTTGGAAGGAAAATTCTTCACCCACAATCAATTTCCTTGGAACTCAAATTCTAAGAAGATAAGTTCTTTCCTTTTCATTCTTTATATTATGAATTCAATCTTGTATGATGAAGAATATAATTCATTATTTGTTATGAGAATTTGCGTTGAGGGTTTTTTAGGTTTGGTGAACAAATAAATCTGAATTATATTGTATGCATACTATTTTTAGAAATGAATTGTGCATTCAAGTCTAAAAATTGGTTTCATATTTTTTAGTGCAATGGTATCATATGAATTTTATTGAATACCAAATTCAGATTGATATTTTTTGATACATATCCCAGTGTGTCACCAAAAATCAACTTCAAATTTTCTTGTATGACTTAAGAACACAAAATGGTTAAGATGAAATTATGTTATACTATTGTCCATATGGTTTCCATTGGCATTCAAATTTTAACAACAAATATTTGATATCAATATCTACACACTCACCAAATTTCAAAGTTAAATTCATTTTCTTCGTTCCCAAAAAGGTGAAAATACAGTTTGGTCAAGAAGGACTACTCAAATTCCCCATGCCCTAGACACATTGAATTTGTTGGGTATGGAGAGTTTTGGTGTTTGATGTGAATGTTTTCAAGGGACTAAATGACATGGTTATATTTTTCATTGATTGGTTTGAACCATGTTTATTCTTATATCGGCCTCTTGAAAAAAGGAGACTCACCATACCCTTGAAATCATATGAACACTATGCATTGATTATCATGTAATTGTTATAAATGATTTTGAAGATTGTTGTGAGGCATTGACCTCTATAATATGATGTATTGTATCATGTTTTGGCTGCAAGGATGTAAGTGTATATTCTACAAGGATTTATTTCATTATGTATAACCATGTAGTTTTTGAATAATGAGACAAGAGGTTTATAAATCAAAGATTCATTAGGTAAGAAGGTTGTAGATTAAAAAAGCATGTTATAATTGATTTTGAAGATTGTTGTGAGGCATTGAACTCTATATTATGATGTATTGAATCATGTTTTGGCCGCAAGGATGTAAGTGTATATTCTACAAGGATTTATTTCATTATGTATAACCATGTATTTTTTGAATAATGAGACAAGAGGTTTATAAATCAAAGATTCATTAGGTAAGAAGGTTGTAGATTAAAAAATCATTTCCTTATAATTGTTATGCCTATAATGATCATGTATCACACTTCTAATCAAATGAGAAGGTTATATATGCCTGAGATTAATGACCTTAACCCTAAAACCTACGACTTCCCTCCTCTAGAGAGAACAAGATGTCCATTTAATAGAAATTTCTAGGGATTTGATGAGTTGAGATTATTGATGAACTTCTTAAATAGAGTTACTACGTGTTATATCTCTTGGAAGTATGGCGATTGTTATTCTAATCCTTAAGTGAGGTATACTTATAAGGATGTAGTTGGAGGAATACCTGATCCCATTCTTCGAAATGGCATTCAAAATGATGATGATCAACCTATTGCTTCATCCTGTTTTGAGCCATGATTAATTATCCTCGAGAGTGTAGAGAATGTTAGCTCAAGTTGTGAGTGTTTTGTCGACCTATTGTACCTTAGAGACTCTTGTTAAGTAGGATAGTATTGAGGGAGGATTTTGGCCATAAATGATCTCAAACGCAACCATTTGAGTGGCAACATGATAAGTTGTATTCTACCACCATTTTGATAGATGTAACCATTGAGCCCATTGGGATTTCCTCTATGAAGTAAAATGATTGTAAATACACTTTCAAGTAGTTGTTGACAATTTCAGTTTGACCATTAGTTTAGGGGTGATAGGTGGTGCTGATATTCAAGTGAGTGCCCTAAAGCTGAAACACTTATTGCCATAAATTGCTAGTTAAGTTGGGGTCATGGTCTGTGCGACATACCATGGAGTTTAAAGATATTATCTAGGAATACTTGAGCTAACATCGAGGCCTTGAAGGTGTGGTGTCCCATCGTGGATAATGCAGTTTTGTGACACCTGAGGAGGATGATTTTTGATGGATTTTGTATGCTAGACTTATATGTTATGGACCTGGGTGGGTCACTTGACTGGTGAACACTGATATACATGCATATATTATACATGTGGTTGCATATTTGCTAATAGATGATTATATCTCTGATTATGTGTACCAGATCGATATTGATTAAGAACATGTTATATGCATGTTTCTTTTTTTGCATATGGTTAATGACATGGATTATGATATAATTGTGACATATGTATGATCAATGTTGTGTCGAACAGATAGTTGATTATGATATTGTTGATGATACATGATTTATATGATTATGTATGCATAACCTTGTAATGAGCAAGGTTTGACATGGTTTGGAAGGGGACTTAATTACTTGTCGACAAGGATACTCAGATGAGAGATGATTGTGGAAGCCATTTCATTAGAGAAAAAATGATCAGGGAGGCCATGTACACATTTGGGTAAAATGTGATTAACTTAATTCATTATGAATTTTAATTGATGCTCTTGATCTATGAGGGTATAATGTGTGCAAGTCTAGGGAAAGGAAACCTTACCAACAAGGCCATTAGATGGGTATAAGCTCACAACTAGAACTTGGAGGGAAATATATAGTTTTGGGGAAAAATAGATGACAAGTCATGGAGGTAGGGCGCAAAGTCCTGAATCCATGAGCCTACTAAGATGCATTATTAGGTCTATGGAAAAGATTAGGACACGTAGTCTTAAATCTTTGAAAGATCAAGGTGCAGAGTCTTGGATCTTCATCAAGGCATGGAGTCCTAAGTACAAGGAAAAGGTGTGGAATCCTAATAAGTCCATAGAGGTGCATAGGGTTGTGGAATCCCTATTCTCCAGCATAAAAACACCACTCAAGGGCATAAATTAACCAAGTAAGCCCACCTATGTTAAACCTTGAATTAATTTAACTCCAAAATTTACCAACTTTTGAGGGGCTTTTAATGTTAATATTATTTTAATAAAAAAATGTGAAATATTTAATTATGAATAATGAATAATATGAAATTACCTAAAATTGGCACATGGGGGTGGTGAATATTATGACAATTAGTTAATTAACTAAAAATAAAAATAAAAAAGTGGGATTGCCACCTTAGGGGATAGTGGTGAATAATACAAAATATTTCAATTTATAACAAAAAAATAGTTTGCATGAGAAGATGAAGTGTCACCCCTGTCAAATCTATAAATACACAAGGACACCCATGGTATGGGGGAGAAGGAGAGAGCAACTGGATGCTGCTAAAATTGCTCCAGAATTTACGAACTAGATATCTGGGTTAGGTTAGTTGGTTGATTTGGATTAGAGTGGTGTTGAGATGAAGAGAAAATTATCTTCCTAATATTGCATGTGATCTCTTTATTTCCGCATTGGGTATTGTTATGAGCTCATACAACTTGGGGGTTTCAAGGAAAGAAGTTCTCCTTGAATGAGGTTGGGTGGAAAACTAGTTGGTCTTTGGTGTTGGTAAGTGGAGCTGTTGTAGAGAGAGCAAATCAATTACATTTTAGGAATAATTTTCAGTTTCTTCAATTTGATTCCTTTTCATATTCATTTATTTGAAATAATTTTTGATTTGTTTAAGAGTTGCTTTTGGTTGCTAGTTGAAAAATCATAAATATGTGGTATTATTGAATAGTTAGTACATTTCATTTTAGCTAACATTTCAACTAACCAAACAATTTGTATGGTATTTGTGGAAGTAAATTTTTTATGAAGGGATTGAAGGAAAACAATCTTTTGTTGGAGCTAAAATTCCCCAATCTTACTTCTTCTATTATTTGCCTCATTCTACAGATTTATCCTTCAAAGAAGCAAAAGTATCTAGTGAGGGCAAGAAAGAAGGTTTATCAAAATTGTTATTTCTTGTTTTTAATTTATTCTTATGAAAGGAATTATTTCCATAGTATGCATTTTCATTATTAGTGGTATTTGGAAAGCTTAGATAAGTAATTGTGAAATTATTGATGATATTATGTTATTTGTAGTTGTAATGGCTACCTTGTATGCAATGTGTTTGACAAATTGTGCAAACAACCCTTATAGGTTTTAATTATGTTGGGTTTTAGAAAATCGATTTTTGATGCTATTCTGTTGCGTTTCATAGCAAATTTAGGGGGTATTCATACCATATGGAATTGGAACCCCCGACTTGAGTTCAATTTTTATTTCAGAGTTAGATTTCATGATCTGGATGATATTCCAAATTCCCTAAGCAAGCTGTGGGGATTATCCTAGGGTCTAACTGATCCCTTATTGACTTATGGTGGTAGGTAGGGTTGTAGATTTTATGCATGCAAAGTGTTTGATTAAATGCATCAATGGTTGTAGTTTTCATTCATGCAAAGTGTTTGATTGAATTCCTTAATGGATGTAGCTAGCATGCATGTAAAGTGCTTGATCAAAGGTCTTAATGGCCGAAGCTTTCACAATTTCCCCTTTTCTTTTGATTTAGAAATCTGGGTATTTGTCTAAGTATTATTATAAACACAAATATTATATTATTGCAAAGATTTTTTCCATGCTTGGTGCTCATATTCTTGTTTGTACATACAATATAAAATATTCAAGAGTAATTCATTTCAAGCAAGAAGGGAATTATTCCTCATGTTTGCCCCTTACTTCTTATGTAAATTTCTTGTTGTGAAATTGATGCATTGTGTAAGCCTTTTGACAATCTAGGATTCATGGTATTATATTTATCTTAACACCCCTATGATTATATTTCAGCCCGTGTCTTTGATTTGGACCTCACACAATAGGGGGCATCTGTTAACACAATATTTAACACCTTTAATAATGTAAGCCGAAATCATACACTAATAATCACCCACAATATGAAGATTGAGATGAAACACTAAAGAGACACTACCTCATAGCATAATTGTTTCTTCCTATAAGAAATATGCAAGTGGTTATTTATAAATCCCCAAAAGGGGAGACTATAGTGATTGAAGATGCCTATGATGAGATAAGAATCAAAATACCACAAGCTTCAAGTGGTTGAAAATGCACAAACTATGTCTTTTAGGTACAAAAATATCAATTCACAATGAAATTGTTAAAAACTATGCAGAATAAGTGAAATTGGAGGAAAATAAAAGGAAATTAATTGGGATTCCTATCCCACATTCTAATTCTCACTCAAATCCAAAATCTATATAACATTTGGGGTGAATATTAATGGAGGATTGGGAGAGCAAAGAAATGTTGGAGGATTTGCAAGAGACTCTTTTTATTGAACCTTTTGGTGATCAAAGTCAAAGAAGGTGAAGGAGTGAACCTAGACAAAAGAGGAAGAAGGCATATCAAGGACAAGGTTGTAATCCTTTTATTCTATCTTTGATTCAATATAAATAGAATCAAATCCCCCCTGAACGATTGTGATAATTGTTTTGGTAGGAATTTAGATCTAAATTTATAAGAATTTCATTAGTTTTGTTGTTATGGAAATGGAAAAAGTATGGTGTGGATGAATGTGCAAATATCTTGGAGAGATTAAGGAGAAGTAAACAATAAGGATTTGCATGAAAAATGCTTCTCCAAAGGTCACACTACAACAAGTAATGTTCTCTCTTCTCACCCTAACTCAAAGCTTTTGTAAATTGTGAAATGAGCTTAGGATAAATTGTTGATAATGTACTTATATCGCTGTCAATATCCTTCACCAAGCCATTGGGAGATCTGATCTCAGCTTCTTAGCTCTGCATTCAGATCTCCTCACAACAATACCTCCAACTTCGATTTCTATGGGAACATTATATGTCATATTAGAGATGAATATGTCCCAATAGATATGAAAGGGTTTACGAACTCCATGGCCTCGTTCTTTATATTTGTCTTATTATCATAAAGTTACCGTCAACTAAATGGCGTAAGAAGAGCTAATACCCCTTCTTATAATTCTTAATAATATATGTAATTATGTGAAAAGAAGATATTGATCTATGAATAATTTCATTGATACATGAGTTTGATTTCTATCTAGTGTCAGAGAACATGAGCAAGGTGGAATTCTCTAGCCTAAAAATTGAGAAAAGTGAATGAATACCTTAAGATCATTTTTTTAAAAACCAACCAAAACCCTAACTCTTATAGATCCCAACCATACAAAATTCATGGTTTAACGCAAACATTTTAAATGCCAATTTCAGGCAAATAAAATTCACATAGTTATTGGATCTTTATTGCGTGCATTCATGACAAGGTGAAAATAAATATCCTATACTATACCATAACCTTACTTCCTATTTGTTAGCCACAATTTTTTTTTTGAGTTGTGTTCATTTTCAAAACACACAAGTGAGATGGAATTGTCTACCCTAGAAATTGAGTAATATGAATGCACTATAGTAAATTTTAGATTATATTTTTATAATCTCCAATAAGTGAAGCCATAGAATGACAAGAAGCAATGGAATCAAATTATAAATGATGGCATATATCTTGAAATGGAAATTGATTAGTGACATGTCCATACATAATTTGAAATCCTCTTTCACAACAATAACATGAGATTCTAAACCATAACTTTGGCTCTAAGCCCATGGGGGGCAGCTCAAGTGGTAAAGATGAGAAGTTGTAAATGGAAGGTCATGTGTTCAAATCCCACCAAACTTACCCGTGCGCCATGGTTCGGTCTCTACGTATGCACCTAGAGGTATAGTGGTAGCAATATTGGAACCTTGGACCCCGTGTCACACGAGTACCATCCCAACCACAGCTGTTGATTCCCCTAGTAAAAAAAAAATGGCTATAAACCATAGTTCCAAGTGCTAAGTGCTAGCATTCATTTTTTGAGTGAATGTGTTTAATGAATTTTCCATTATTTATTTTGTTATGATATGTATCCAATATAATAAAATATAAGAAGCATTGTTAGTCCTTAATTTTGATTACTATGAAATCAATATAATATTTAATTTTGCTAAGCAATGTTTGGTTGCCCCTACAACATAAATATTTATCATTAATAATAATAATAGAAGAATACAAGAATAATAATAATATAAGAGTAGGTCATTGATAGGTCCATTATTATTAATGGAAAATCAATCTCATAATTTTTTCGTAAAGCCATGCTCAGATTTCATAATGATTTGTATTTTCTCTTGAACTTAAGCAAATGAAATTATTACTTAAATACTTAAATATGTGATATTACCTATTGGAATCTTAATATGGTAATTATTAGTTGTAATTAAAGAAGGAAGAGGATATCACAAACACTACATTTTGAACTAGGTTTGGAAACTATGAGTTCATTGAGATTCCTTTTGGTTTGACTCATTGGTGAAATTATGAAGTTGGGAAAAACATTTTGGAGTGTGTTGTTTTAAACTCTCAGTCGAGAGTTTTATTTAATTAGAGACATATATTTCAAAAAAATATTCCCAATTGAGAGTTTAAAATTCTCGACCAAGAGTTGGTAGAAAACTCTCGGTCGAGACATTTTTTCGGACTAGAGTTTTTGGTAAAATGTTTTTAAAAAATCTCCTATATTTTTCTGGAAACTGTAACTTCGGAGAGGCCAAAACCCTGCAAATTTTAAATATTATTTGTTGGACTTGGTACCAATGGATTCATCTCTGAATCTATTTTATAATTATAACAAAATTATTTTTTTCATCAATAATTTCTATTCATTAATCATTTTATTCTAAACTCTATCACTTCAAAATTTTACTATTATGAAAATTGCATGCAATGAAAATTCAATATCTTCAAAATTACAACACCAAAAAATAAGAAAAAACATAGTGCATTTCCTCTCCATGTCCTCTTCATAAATATACTTTTAGTTTTCTTAGTGACAATAACATCAAAATGCAAATTGGCGGCTCACAAAATGTGTTAAAACATCACCATTATTTGTCTTACTCTATTTCATTAAATAATAAAAAAAGTGGTTAAATTTGACAATTCCCCAACAATAGTTCACACACTAGTACAATCTTTGTAGATTGTGACAATATATTTGTTTTCCCCAAAATGAATAGTCATTTCTAACAAACATAACAAATCAGTAAGTCACTCATTATCCTGATGTAACATTTTAATTTATATGCAGTTAGTAAACACCAAATTTATCCCAATATATGTCCATAATTTTTTTTTACAAAAATTATGAGTATGGAGGAAACGTAATTATCTACAATTCTCCTTTTTACCTCAAAGTGAAATTCTCAAAGAAAATATGAGTTTAGAGGGGTTGAACTTGGAAAAGAGTAAAATTTTACAATTTTCTTTGTAAAAAAAAAGCAAAAAGTGTTTCCCAACTTCACAACCAATATGAAATCTTATGTTGTTATAAGGAAATCACAACTACTCACAAAATTTGCTATCAACCCCTTTTATCCTTGTCGTCTTGTTTTATGTGCTGAATGGGTTCCATTTTGTTTTCTTTTCAACAATAAAACAATTGAAAAATAATATTCAATGCTGAATTAATTAATTAGATGTACATAATACAAAAAATCAATGATTTCATACATTTGAAGCACATTGTTGTTGAGATGGCTTCTCTTGCGATGCAATTATGTTCAATTACTTGGCCATCTCCTTGTACACTTTTTTGGACATCCCTACTGACATATTTCGAATATCACCTCGTTCATCCTTTGGGATTTTCATAATCTTCCTGAAAATGTAAAATAACATTAAGCTATTTTTATATCGATATGTAAAATAACTATAGCATAATTAATATTAATAAAAAAATGCTTTGTAGTAGTAGATACATATTCTAATAAAGCATGTTTTAAAATATTACTTTTTGAATGATTCTTTGTTGTTGCTGTATGTTTTTGTTATTGCAAGCCTGGCAGGTCTCATTGACCATTGCTCTAGAAACGCCTCCTATAGTTTACATATGACCTGATTCTTGGAATCATTGGATTGATTTTTGCACTGTAAGTGAAAATTACGACTATACGTTATTTCCACTATATCCATCATAATTTTATAAAAGTCCCCCCCCTTTCATTAACTTCTAGAACCACTCTAGATGAGCTAAGGACCAGTGCATCATCATTTACATATTTCATAATTTGTTTTTTCTTATGATGGAATTCCCTTCTATTGCTGTCAGTCCCTGCATAACAGTCAACATGTGTAAATTAGATTGTTTGAAACATATTACCAAATATTCTTAAATACAATATTATTCAAAATTCAAGAAATAATTCATATTGTTCTCTTTTTTATTCACCTGATTTATCCTTGTGCAACTTTTTCATCAAGGTTTTATGCTCTTTTGCACTTAGATTGTAAAGAATATTATCGAGCTTCCCCTTTTTTTGGCTCTCCATGTCACACATTAACCAATACATATTAGTTAAATTTACAAATAATTCAAACATATTAATTTAATATAGAAATTACAAAGCACTTGCCTTCTTCACAATTTTGGATGTGCTCTCATCACGTCGACTAGAATTACTATTCATTAAACAATTATCATGCATTTTCTACCAATAAACAACATGGACCATCAAATGCAAAAGATATTAAGTATATTAGACAAATGAATTACATAACTTCAAAATAGAAAAGTAATATGCAATTTTGGTGTGTTTAAGTATAAAAAAACGCACTAGTGCTTTTAATGCATGAACGCACCGATGCATAGAGGTAGCATCCATTGCGCTGATTTTAATATTCTGCACCGGTGCATTAATGCAATACGGCCGCACATAAAACTGCAAAAGCATTTTTTTTTAAGGAAATAAAATAAAAATGTCAAGCCTGACATTACCCATGTGCTATTACTATAAATGCACCTATGTGTTTTGTCAACGAGATTGCATCGGAATTTGAGTAAGCGTTTTTTAAGAAAAATAAACAAAAACTAAAAAAAACCAACGTGGATGACATGGTTTTGGATTCAACCCGCTTTAAAATATAGTGGATATCTCTTTTGCGGGGTGTTTTGCGGATGTTCCAACATGGTGTGTTAGTGGTTTTGATGCACCAGTGTGTACACTTACTAAAGTCACACCGGTGCGGTTGTATTATTTTGGTGAATTGATTTAATTAAACATCCCTATGAATTTATGTTTTAATTTAAAATGATATATTCATCTCAAATTTTCTTTAAGGATTCAACCACACCAATTACAATATTTCATAGTATACATATGTTGCTTAAACTCACCTTATTCTTACAAAATGGTTTCAAAACTATATTGGAAGTTAGATTGTGATATGGTTCTAAAAAACAATTAGGACTGTAGACTCGTATCGATTACTGATTTGGCCCAAATGTAGGGAGAAAATGTTATAATATCAAATGGCCAATTCTTCAAATTCATATCATTCCATATTGTTCAAAGTTCAGCGAGTTCTCCCTTTCCATCTCTAGTAAGTTTAGATTTTATTTATATTTTAATTATCTAATTGAATTTATGTTACTTATCCATGTGAATCTGAATAACAATGTATTCTATTTTGTAGGATCTTGATTCAGAATCGAGTTCGGATGCACACTATATTCCACCATTTGCAAAAAATTGCAAGCTCTTATCAGGAGCAAGATACCACAAGCAATTGGTAGATGAAAAGAGGTATCCACTTTACCCCACAAATTGTAACATGCCATCTTCCAATTGCAATCCTGGGTCATTTACGATAATTACTCGTGAGATAGATCTCTTTTATGACACCCCAGTAGCATGTGGTTGTTCAAAATTTCAAGGGTTGAAGGAGAACCCTCGATGTGTCAAATTCACCCATTTTACCAATGATCGACTACCCAATGTTGATGGTCGAACACCCCCTACTACAGTAAAAAAATCCAATAGGTAATATAGAAAAGACATGTAGGAACACTTCCCTATGATCATTTTTGGAAAATTTGGAAGCAAAAGCAACTAGGTTTCATCCTAAATTGACCAATACCTGTACTTATGTTTTCTACTAGAAGATCCAAAAAGTTGCATGAATTGAGAGAAAAAATGTCCAAGTACACACCAAGGTTCGTCCAATTGTTGGAGGGTAGTGATGACGTCTCTCTTCTCATGAATTTGAAAAGTAAATATCAAACTTGTTACAACCGCTCTTTTTATGGTGCTTGGCCGTCTTCTCTACATGTGCCTGATGTTGGAACCAAATTCTCCTTTTGTAGCAATAGTTTTATGATTTCCAACTCTAATATAGATGTTGCAAGTCTTGGGTTGTTTATCCTTTCACATGTCTTGTTTCTCCCAAATAGTTCATAAAACTTATTCCATTTTGCAGTCCTATCTATTGCTGGTCGGATTAGATGAATATTGTTAAATACAAATATAGCATTTCCATGTATAGTATGTGCATGAATGGTTATGTTTATGGAAACTTTAACATGAAGAACTTGTTATATATTGATGGTCGTCCATGCATTCATGGGAACATTGAAAGGTTCATAAATAGTTCTAGGTGCTCTTTATTTTCTTCAAATTCATTTGAGGAACACTTTAATGACCAGGAGTTTTTTATGAAAAGGAAAGCATCCATATTTTTTTGTGTGCATGCAATACGTAGTTTGTCTCTTGGTGACGAGTTGTTAATAAACTATAAATTTAGTAGACTACCATCCACTCATCCAGGATGCCTTGCATTGGGATTACCCTTAGACGTACCACTGGGGATAAGACAAAAAACATTGATTAATTGTATTTTTTAGTTTTCAATGGGATTGATGTTAATGTGTTGCTCAATTTGAACTTTTGTTTTATAAATTGTTTGTTTTATGGCCAAAATAGGGGACTTTCTCTAAACTCCTCATGTGAATCACCATAGACTCAAGGATGTATGGTCACATTGTTCAAATGTGTAATTATCATGCTGAAATATCACATACTTAACAAATTGTGTTACCTATACTACTAGCCTTGGATACAGTGCAACTTAATGGGGAAGAAGAAGGTTGATGGCCCTCTACACGAGCAATTTTTCTTTGTTTTTATTATAGAATTAAAGTGGATCATACTGGAAACTATAAGGGCACGAATCAAAGGTCGAGTAGACAAATTTCAGCAACAAACTAATGCCGATATTAGCTAGGTAGGGTATTTTGATTTTCATTCAAAAGGATTTGGTCACAAACTGCAGATAGTGGAATTTTCGAAGCAAACTCGACCTCATTGTCGATGTACCAATATCCATTGAAATCTAATTTAAGGCAGGGAGACAAAATTTGAATGGGAAAATGGGTAGATTCAGCGCAAGCGAAATAGAGAAGACAAATTTGAGAGAGAGAAACAAGCAAGCTATAATGACCAAGATCTTTCAGGGTCTTAGAAAACATGGAGGATACAATCTCCCTCCTCGGGTGGACATTAATGAGGTTCTTTGAGCTTTGAAGGAATAGGTTGGTTGGGTTGTTGAATTAGATGACACCACTTATAAAACCCAAGTATATACAAATCCATGCTGCTCTATACAATGGAAGGGTAGGGATTGGGGCTTATGGTGTCTAGGGTTTAGTATTTATACACAAATATATATTAGATTGAATTTTAACATTGTTGACATTCAATTGTATGTTTATTCAATTGCAAACCCTACTTCAAACACCTGACCTTCTCTTCCCTTCATTGAACAATGGAAAAAAATAATGGCTTCAACTCTAGCTCAACTAAAGATTGGATTTAATTCTAGATCATCTAAAGAAGGTTTTATCAAATCGGCATTTTTTTATTTAACCTTGTATTGGTTCTATAGAAACAAAAAACGCACTGACGATAGAAGAAATAAATCACCGATGCGCCAATAACACATATGCATTAGTGCAGTCATACATAATTACCCCACCGGAAACGAAATTAAGTCATCTAATCCATAGTTTTTTAATTCAGAAATTTGTTTAGTTCAACCCTTCATGGTGCACTAGAAACTAGATTCGTCCGGTGTGTATAAATAAAAAAAATGCACCGCAAGAGAAAAATGTAAAACAAAACATTTATCTTATATGTGCTTTTTAATTCATAATTTTTGTTTAATTTAACCCTTGACGGTGCGCCCGAACCTCGAATGCTCCGGTGTAGTATTGTAGATCGTCCGTCCACACCAAAAATGATAATCTTAAAAAAATAGTTTAACACATGTGTTTTTCATTCTAAATTTTTTTATTTAACCATGTCATGATGCACTCAAAAATGAAACGAACCGGTGCGTTTAATTAGAACATTCACAGCGGAAATGAAAATTTTAAAATTAAAAATTAATTTATTTTTTAATTTTCAATGGGATTGATGTTAATGTATTGCTCAATTTGAACTTTTGTTTTATAAATTTTTTGTTGTTGAACATTTACGATTGGAAATGATTCTCTTGTTTCTATAATAATTGTTTAGTATAATGTTGGAACAAACCAATTGCATCGTGCTTACTATTATCATCAATGTAATATTCAATAGTTTGAAATCAAGATTCTGATGATGAGAAACCTATCTACCAACTTCCGTTGCACCCCACTACAATTTCAAATCGAGAGAAGGATGCAAAAAGAGTGCAATGTGAAGAGGAAGCATACCAAGCATGGTTGAATCGACCACCCATGCAATTCCCTCTGCCTCCAAAATCACCAATTAGGAATGCCTATAGCAATAACAATTCCTCACATGCTAGAAATAAAGACAATGAAATAGAGGTTGGTATGGATGATTTCTTACAACATACGAGTGCCATGGACACAATGTTGTTAGATTAATTCTAGGAAAATGAGGTAGGGTATGATGCTCATATCACTGATACCTTCTTCCAAAGCCTTAAATCGGCTTCCACCACCCCTCTCTTTAGACTTGGACGGTCAAAGTTTACCTAGTTTGGTACAACAATGTTACTATACAACTTGAAAGCAATGTATGGCATGTTAGACACGTGTTTTTCAGTACTTTTGAGGTAACTAACCATCAAGTCCCTTATATTTTGAGGAATATTGTCACACAATCAACATTGAAAATGGTTGATTTTATGAATGTTAAATGACATCGAACATTTATATTGCTCACTAACTATATGTTATTCAAAGATAAGGTACTTCTAAGTGATAATGTCTTTCCCTATAGCTACAAAGAGGCAAAGCAAATGTTGAAAATGTTGGGTGTTGAGTACATATAATATCATGCGTGTCCAAATGATTGTATTCTATATAGAGGCGAATATGCAGACAAAGAGATATGTCCAAAATCTAGGCATGAAAGGTACCATAAATCAAGAAACAAGGCTAAAGCACATGGTCCTATTCATAATATATTGAGTCACATGCCTATAAACCCAAGTATTAAATGTTTATTTCATTGCAAAGAATTAGCTATGTTGCAGGGATGGTATGCCTCACACCGAAGTGAGGTAGGAGTTATGAGAATCCCAACAAATTCAATAGAAATGAATCATATAGAGGATACATGGCCCAATAAATTCAAGAATGAATTACATAGCATTCGATTGATCATAACCATGGATGGAGTCAACCCATATTCCATCCAAAACACCTGCTATTCTATTTGGCTTGTAGTAGTGATCAATAACAATATCCCCTTATGGTTGTCCATGAAGAAAGAACATCTCATGCTGGGTCTTATAGTCCCTGGTATAAGACAAGTGAAGAATATGGATGTTATTGTTTACCTACAACCATTGATCAATGAATTGAAGGAATTATGGGAAGGTATACATGTATACAATGTGTCAAGACCCATCCCAACAGAGAGGTGATCCAGGAACGCTAAAAAAATCAAAATGTTTAATTTCACGAAATAATAGCACCATTGCGTAGATCTTGGCAAGAATTTTCCAACGGCGCAAGAATTGCCTCAAACAAACGTTGGATGAGAGAGATACCATGTTCTGAAGTTTTTCAGAAACAGAGGAAGAAAATGCAAGGTTTCCATGTGGAAGCCCCACAAAGCACCACGTGGCAATGGTGATTTCAGCACGATGAAATGGTGGCATCGGAGGCTACCAGGTGTCACTCATTTTGGTATTTTTAGGGGTCCACTCGGACCAATAAAAAATTCCACGTGGCACTACTGACATGGCATGGTGATGTGGCACTTGGATGACATGGAAGGGTGACGTGGCACTTGGAGATGTGGAAACACCTATAGTTACAGGTGGACCAATGAGAACTTGACACGTGGCAGTTGAGATAGTTAGCATGTTGATGTGGCATGCTAACTGAGAATATGATGTGGCACATGGCTGGGTAGTAATGGTGTGGCAATGGACAATGAATGGCTACCATGTGGACCAATCACATGATGCCACATGGCACCTCCACATGGTCTCCTCGATTTGTGTGCAAGTGGTTATGGTCTCCATGCTTCATTGAGTTGTTATTTGGATTTATATTTATACAGTTGTTGGTTATTATTATAGGGTTTATTTTTTATAAGTAAGAAATTGTATTACTGATAACAAGTTACATTGTGAACAAAAACTAGTGGTCAGGCTTATAAGAAAGATCTACCAGCCAAACCCAATTCCCCCCAACCCCACAGATTGCTACACAACTGGTGGTCTGGCTAATATGAAGGACACTACCAGCCAACCAAAATTCCCACCCTTACATATTACAAGGCTTCCGACGAGACCAAATAACAAAGAAAAATGACTTCTTATTAGAGGACCAGAAAGACCACTCTTGAAACTAGCTACCAGCTGGCCACCAAAAGACCCATTGACATAAGACCAGGTACATACACCAAAATGCGGAATAACAGGGCCTATAGAACATACCAAAGTTGCATAAAATTGACGACTATCCCTAAAGACAAGGAAAACTTTAAGAAACGAGAAGACAGAGTAAATCAACATCGAGACAGACTTTAACTTCCATGAGCCTCCCTGGGACCGGAGTCGTGAATTGGACATTGCACACGAGCAGAACCAGGAGGAGCAGCAATGGCCAGGCCCAAAGAAAGGCAATCAAATCCAGCCATGGATGACCCAGGAGCAGGAGGAGGCGGAATGCAAAGTTTTGCAGCAATATGGTCAATCTTTTGGTGGATGAGTGAGCATTCCTGGATATGAACCTTCCGTGCACAAACCGGCTCCAAATCGACAACCGCTTTGTTTTCGCGTTCCATAAGAACATACGCCAAAAGAGCCTTGGTGACCCATAAAGTGGCTATCATCCAGTCGTAGGCCGAGATCCGTCCAACGGTATTTCCAAGGTCTGTCACCCATTCCCCAAATTCATTTTTCAGATCATCATTCTCCATGGCCTTGACTCGAGCCCACAGGTCACGTTCCACTTTTTCCAACTCATACTTAATTATCACAAGGATGAAGTCATGGAAGAAGCATGCAGCCCCTAGGGCCTTACGGTGTTCTCTCCTAACAAGTGCCTTCCCCTTTTTTGGGTCACAACGAACCTTCTTCTCACACTGCTTCCGTGGAGCCATCCCAACAAAAATAGAAACACTTCCTAAGTTTGTCTGAAACCCCTCTCTAGAATGCGAAATACTGAGAAGATACAAAAGAAGAAATCTTGTCAGCAGATGAAGAGGCCAACAATGTCGTCTTACATTTATATAGATATCCTTCCAGACGCTTGAATAATCCTCAAGAAAGACGGTCCTTTGGGCATTAAATCTCATGATTTCACCTTGTCCATTCTTTGATGCGAGCCTCAGTATTGCCCATGTCATCCTCATGATCCAGGGTAGTTTGAGTACTCTGGTTATTATGAATTGAGGTAGTCTATACTGGAACATAAATGGGGGTACTTAAAATGAAATGATTACCATTGTACGGACCATGGTGATTAAATTCATTCGAGCTGTTCATTATGGAAGAAACAAGTGGTCAATGCTCAGTATTGAAGGCCTGTCTCGTGTCCTGCAAACCACGAGGAATCGAGCGTGTGTCATTCGCCACCAGCAAAGTGTAGCGGTGGGCCCACTCTAAATATCCAAAGGCCGCAAGAGTCTCTTCGATACCGGCCAACAAATCTGCCACTTTATTCCCATCTCTGACAATGTGGAAGAAAGACCAAGCATCTGGGTCATTGAGCAACATGGCAAGTTTTTCAACTTTGATAGTAAGGCGCCAGCTGTCAGTGACTTTAGCTGTATTTTTTCTGTTTTGCAGACTGTGGGCGAGTTGGATAGTAATGCGAGAGTCCCACTAAATAATAATAGGTTCCAAATTTAACTTGATATCTAGGTGGAGGCCGACTAAGAGGCCCTCGACTTCAGCAACATTATTCGTTTCCTCCCCTATGTTTCTCATATAAAATTGCAGTATTTCACCTTCCCAATTGCGTATGACACCCCCAAAACGAGCTGGGCCTGGGTTCCCCTGCGACGTCCCATCAAAATTTAATTTACAAGTCCCATGTTGGGGGGTGTCCAATAATCCAGACTTTTCGTGGCAGAGTGTCTATTGACCTTATGGACACAACTTTGTGTGGCTTTTCTAATGCCCCACGCGGCAAGGATGCGGCTCTCCATCTCAGTACACTCCCAATCCTTATCATGCCATAGGATGACACGGGTAGTTTCAAGGATAGAGTTAGCGATCTAGTCCAAAACTTATGCTGAGGGAAGCTCTTATCCTGAAAAATTCGCCGGTTTCTTTCTTTCAAAACTTCCCACATCAGAAAACAGGGGAAGGAGGTCCACATAGAATTGACAATGGGGTAAGAAAATACTAGAGGGTCCCATCTCTTAATGGTGAGAGAGGGGTCTCCTCTGCACTGATTTGAGCGTCTAAAAATCTCCACTCCTCTATCCCAGAGGGGGGAGATGAACAGGAAAACATCCAGAAGATGGTCCATAGTCTCCTCACTATGAAGGCATAGGATACATTGAGTCAGGCCAACGAAACCATGTTTCATGAGATTCTCTCCAGTAAGAATTCTCCGGTGTGAATCAAGCCAAATGAACATGGCAACTTTTGGCCAAGGATTGGTCTTCCATATCTTTGTCCAAGTCTCATATCTAGGAATCCCCGGGGTGACAGTCCAGAGATTGTAAGCTTCTTTAGTGTTGAAATTTCCACTAGGGGAATAACCCCACCGAAGCTTTTCCGGGCCTTCTTGAGACTTGATGCATCGACCCTGAATGAGGTCCCGAATCCTCAACCACTCATCCTCAGAGACTCGCTGGGTCCACCAATTGTGGTCTTGCCATTCCTTGTAATCTATGGTGCGGAGGTCTTGTTTCCAGTACTGGTTGACTTTAGTTAATCCTTTTGCTCTACAGTTAGCCTGATAAACTACCATGTCCTCTTGGATGGCCAGTTTCGGGAGTTGCTGCCATGAGTCCTCCCAAAAGTTTGTTGTCTCCCTATTTCAGATTTCCCAAAAGCTGTGATCTTGAACAATGCTCCTGTTTTGATGAGCATTTTTCCAAATAGAGGAACCTAGAGGTTCCTCATTGAGAGAATTAGATCCCTCTGTAAGACATGAGGGGCATATTTCACATGCCAAAGCCGAGCCCAAGGTTCTGTTGTAGAGGAGACCCAATTCCACCATATCTTCGCAGCTAGGACATTACTGTTTTTTTTTCTTGGATCTCGAAGGCCGAGACCCCCCATGTTCTTTGGTTGGAAAATATTATCCCAATTGACTAAGGCCAATTTGGTTTGATCATCCTTCGCTCCCCATAGGAAATTTCTTTGTAAAGCACGAAGTTCCTTCAGAACATATTTTGGCGCAGCCATTACCGAAAAAATATAGATTGGCATTGATTGAATAACTGATTTGATTAGGGTGACTTTTCTTTCCATATTAAGTGGGAGCAGGGTCAAGCTCGAGAGATTACGTTTGATGCGATCCAGAAGGTATTCCCATGATACTTTCTTAATAACACTTGCGGCTAGCGGAGCACCGAGGTATTTGGACGAAAGGGAGCTCCCTTGGAAACCAAGGATGCGAGTAATATTCCTTTGAGTGATTTTTG
This sequence comes from Larix kaempferi, assembly GCA_027924585.1. Lineage (NCBI taxonomy): Eukaryota > Viridiplantae > Streptophyta > Pinopsida > Pinales > Pinaceae > Larix > Larix kaempferi. Next base: position 6,309,055 of record BSBM01000125.1, on the reverse strand, counting down.
AGGTGTTAAAAAAGAAGATTTGAGACTTTTACCAGTTAACCTCCAAGACAGACGCTTTAGCAAAGGTAGAGAGAATGGTTTTTAGCGCGCTTGATTCCTTGATCGAAGAGTGTCCCATTAACATTGTGTTGTCAAAACATTGTTGGTGAGTTTGAACCTCTGCTCTCGGGTGGAGAAGTAAACCTCTGATAACTCCCTGTTGAGTTTTAGCTTTGATCGTTCTCCCCAACCCTTCAGCCATGAGAATAAAAAGGAAGGGGGAGAGGGGGTCACCTTTCTTGATACCTCTGGAAGGGCTAAAAGTATTAGTAGGGGCCCCATTAAGCATATTGGAGAATAAAGAAGAAGATATGAGGTTCATAATCCATTCAATCCATTCTGAGCAAAAGCCAAAAGCCTTCAGCATTTCACTCATGAATTGCTAGCTTAATTTATCATAAGCTTTCGTAATATCTAATTTTAACAGCATACTAGGATTTTTGGTAATTTTTAAGGAGTGTAAAACTTCGTGCACCAAAATGACCATCTAGAATTTGTCAGCCTTCCACAAACCTAGACTATTCCAGAGATATCAAACTGGGGAGAATTGGCCGCTTTATTCTGTTCGCCATGACCTTAGTAATGATTTTGTAGATAACATTACACAAAGAAATGGGTCTAAACTTACCAAGAGAATCAACTCCGTCGACTTTGGGGATGAGGGTGAGGAAAGTTGCATTGAAAGATTTGAGGACCCTACGGGTTTTTCTCGAATCTTCCACAATCTACTAAACTTCATTCTTTACTAGGTCCCAAAAGTAGTGAAAAAAATTGGTAGTGAACCCATCTGGGTCTAGAGCCTTTCCCTCGCCATTTGATTCATAGCCTCATCCACTTCCAACAATGAGATTGGTTTTGTAAAGAGTGTGTTTTGATCAGCCGTGATCAAGGGGGGAATATGATGGGTGATCTGAGCAATGCTAGTGGCTCTATTGACCCTGCCTTCTTTCATGATGGTGCCAAAGTAGTCCACCATCTCTTCTTACATGGAAGCTCTGTCTTCAATGTAGGATCCAACGGTAGTCTTAAGGCGATGAATTCTGTTTCTTTTCCTGTTTTGGATAACAGATCGATGAAAGAATTTGGTGTTGCGTTCACCTTCCTTGAGCCATTCTTGTCTAGAATTTTGTTTCCAATAGATTTCCTCCTGTCATTCCTGAGCGCTGAGATTAAGGGTGGTGGTTGCTTCCAGATCCCATAGCTCATTATCATACCCTATAGTCATCCCCTTCCTTTGGATTTCATCCATTTGTTCAATTAGGGCCTTTTTATCTTCAAAAATGTTTCCAAATTCCTCCTTGTTCCAAGTACAGAGCTTGGCTTTGATATTTTTTAATTTCTATTAGAATTGGTGCATGTGCGTACCCTCCATTGGTGGGGAGTTGAGCCACCAGTGGGTGACCATATTTTTAAAGTCCGCGTGCTCTAACCAAAACTGTTCAAAGAGAAAAGGTCTTTTAGAGGGTGGACCCACACCCTCCCATCGCAAGCTAATATGCCAATGATCAGAACCTGTAGACGGAAGTACAAAAGAGTGTAGGTCCCCATTGTTTTTTACTATCCCTTCTGAGACCAGTAATTTATCAATCCTGGAGGAAACATGGTACTCTCTGCCTCGTTTGTTGTTCCAAGTGAACCAACCATTGGCTGTTTCAATATCTATGAGATTATGAGTGGTGATAAGGTCTCTAAAAGCTTCATTTGTAGCTCCTAAGCTTCTTCTTCCTCCTTTCTTCTCCTCAAGCATCATGATCAGGTTGAAATCTCCCCCAATGATCCAGGGTTTTCCATCTATCCAATCCGCAATCCAAGCCAAGGAGTCCATAAAATCCTACTTCTGGGGGTGGATGCTAGGGCCATAGACATTGGAAATAATTCCTTTGATTTAGGTTTGGGAGATATGAAAATCTGCCGAGAGGATTCCCTTCGAAGCCCAAAAGTTTGAGAGAACTACCAATTCTGGATTCCACAGGATTGCCAAGCCTCTTGCCAAACCCTGGGCATCGATGTTTATTATTTCACAGCCTTTCCAATTTTTTTCCCCAATTTTCTTCAAGGCTTCAGTCCCACATTTGGTTTCCTGAAGGAACATAATCCAAGGGTTTTCCTTTCTTACCTTATTTCGCAGGGTCTTGATCTTGTGTGGGTGATTCACCCCATGGATATTATAGGAGATAACTTTCATTAGGAAACCCGATGGACTTCAGAAAGGCCGCCCCAATTGTCGGGTATTGAACTAACTCTATCAACTTACTACCAATATCTGCTATCCTTTGTTTGTTGGTCTTCCTTCCTCTCTTTTCCCCATCTATTGGTTGTTTCCTTTTAGTGCTTTTCAGTAGTTCCTTAGCAATCCCAAGCTGTGGAGAAGCCCCAGTTTTTAGGATGGCCTCTTTGAGCAGTTCAAGATGTCTACACGAGACATAACCCTTACCCGTTTTACTGCATTCTCGCTCTAGTATTTCATCTAGGTCTAAATCCCTTAGGCAAGTGTCCTCCATTTCGTCCACTTGGTCCTCCTCCATGTTAGCAGTTTGATCAGCGTGGTTAATCTGGATCTTAGGGATTTCAACAGGGATAGTTCCAACAGGGAAGGTGTCCTTCTCCTGAGATTTTTCAGGGGGTCTAGGAATTTATTTAGTATTGGCGAGGGTTTGAAATCTGCTAGAGGTAGCGAACAATCGTTGAGCAGGTTGATTTGAGTTAGAGTTACGGCTAGGATTCCTCTTTCTATTGACTTGTGTGAAACCCTCAGGATCCCGTCCTCCCTCCTAAGTGACTTTAGGGTCCAAGGCTTCCAAATTCTGTGGGCAATTTCAACTAAAATGACCATGGGCATGGTAGCGCCGACAACAAAAAAGGACACTTTCATAATCAAGTGGTTGGATCTAGTCGACATCGTCCTAGGTGAGGGTAATGGATTATGGGATTTCTCGGGATAAGTTCATGTAGACACAGATCCGAGCATCAAACGTATAGCGTTGTTGCTTGGTGAGTTCAACAACTTTCACAAATCCGCCGAGAGTATTGTCGATATCCTTCAGAATTTCCAGATCCCAGTATTCACAGGGGAGAGAATAGAACCAAATCCAAACAGGGGAAATGCTCATATCTTCTGTGTCTGGATTGAATCTTTCTTTCCAAGGGATAAGGTACAGTCCATAAGAGAAAAAGAAATAAGGGCCACCTTCTAGAACCCTGTCCCTATCTTCTTGGTTAAAAAAGATAATTGTGAAGAAACCAGTTGAACCCAATTGCAAGTCATAATGGCCTTTAGGGTTCCAGGTGGATTTGATCCATTTCAGTAGATCTTTCTCTTTGGGCCAAACACCAATTAACTTACCTATTAGGGATTTTTCCTTCCATACATTCACGTATATTCTATGAGTTGATTTGGAGGCCTGGGATCTCAACAGATCTTGGGATACAACCGCCTGGAGTTCACTTCAGTCCCGAGGAATACTTGGATCTAGATCCCTCACCCAATTCCTCCTGGTTCATCTTTGATTTATCCTTTTGGGCCTCGTCCGCTCTAGGAGGCTGAGAAGGGGAAAATGGAGTCCCCCCCCCACACGAGACCATGATGCCGTGGTGATAGCATGCAGCCTGTGCGCACTGCTGCAAGAAGAGGAGGGAGCACCGTGGATGAGAAACCCTAGCAGCGCGCGCAGAAAGAAACCTATGCTCACAATTTCATCCGCCTATCGTCAACTCAACTCATTATTATAAGGTTTATTATTATATGGTTTGTTTATTATTTATATGGTTATTGTTATGGAATTAACTATATATGCCTAATATGAGATTTGAACCCTGGTCTATAGTGGATAATTCCAAAATTTTAACCAACATACCAACAACTTGGATTATGATAGGGAATGGTAATTAATGTGTTTTTTATGAAGTTAATACATGGTTGTAACCAAAAGATGCCCTTTGGGGGCTATAAAAGGGGATGCATCCTCACTATTTACTCATGGAATTTTGAATTGAATTTATTGAAGAGAGTTCAGGGTGAGTTCTTCGTGAGAGGATTGGTACGAATCTCGAGGAGAGATTTGTACAATGTTGGGTAAAGCCTTGTTTTGCATACTACAGGGGATCTATGGTCTCCATAACAGAAAGTGGTCAACTTTATTCTCAAGTTTCACGTTTTTTTTTAGAAGAATACATTTTTTTACCTTTGCTTCTACTTTTGAGCTACAAAATTGAATGGAATATTCAATTCACCTATTGTAAGTCATATATTATTGTACTTTTTTGGAAATTAAATATTAATTGAGTGGTATTGTTGGTTGAAGCAGGATCGAAGACATAGCCAGGAAGTCTAGTGAACTCGGTTACCAAATGTTTTGTGTGTTTATTCTTTCATTTTCATTGTATCATTATCTTCATGGTGAATGTTTTATAAAGTAGACTGAAAGCACAAGTTAGAAGTGGCATCATTAAATCAATTTAGTTAAAGTAATGCATTCACATAACAACGAGGTGTTGGTCATAATTAAGATCTTGGATAATTGGAAGAGTTTAATGTTTATAATGGTATAATCCATTATTGAGCCTATTCCAGATTAAGTAGTATTAGAGCAGTTTTTTTGACAAGTGGATGCTTACAAGAGCTAAGCTAAGGTGTGGTGAAGGAAAACTTGCAAGCTACAATCCTGAGATTGGTTTAAGAAGAAGCATTTAAAGGGGGAAATGGCTTCACCAAGAAGGATGGGACCTTACAACTCTGAATATGATTTCCTAGAAGCTTTCAATTTGATCAAAGCAATGGTAGAAGAGCTCTACAATGAAAGAGGACAAAGAAAAGGAGAAGGCCCCAGTCATGTTAAGGATGAAGCTGCAAAGTCTTCAGAAAGAGGTGAAGGAGGAGGTCCTTCAGAGCCTTCCTTTCCATCACCATCAGCAAATGGTGGATATGAGCATTCTTCTAAAGATAATTTCTTCAAACCCTCTCATTCTCGTAGAATGCCTTTGTTGAAATTAGATGTAAACTTTGATTTGCCAATTTATGATGGGGAATTGAATGTAGAAAAACTTGATAGTCAGATCAAGAAAATAGAGGTCTATTGCAAGGTGCAACAGATCAAAGAGGATGTGACAAAGATACAATTGGCTACTTTGCACATGATCAGTTCAACCTTGGTATGGTGGGAGAGCCGAACTCAAGCAGATTTTGCACAAAACAATAAAATCATCTCTTCTTGGGTTGAATTCATTTTTGCAATAAGGAAATAATTTTATCCCTTAGCATACACTCAAACTACAATGATATAATGGCTACATCTAAAGAAATTGAAAGGGAAAAATGTGCAAGCTTACATGCAAGAGTTTAAAAAGAGAGCATTAGCGTTGGGGATTCCAATAGGGGTGAAATTTCTCCAATTGGCTATTTTTTGGACATTTTTTCAAAAAATAAATTTGCTATTTGGTCATTTTTTGTCTCTAATATCGCCTATATTTACATAAAATATGTTTTTTTATCATAATATTCGCCAAAATTTACAAGTTTTAGTAGTAAATTTCATGTTTCATATTTAATATTTGCCTACCAATCTATATATATATGTTTTCTTCAATCCAAAATAATCACCTAGAATACTATACTTAAGTATACTTTTATAATCCATAAAAAATACCTTGGATTCCATTGTATACTAGAGAGACTCTTCTTAAATATATATGTGGCTTGCATTCTTATTTGAGACATACCCTCTTAATGTTTAAACCGACTAATATGGATGAAGTTTTAGTACAAGCTACTCATCTTGAAGCTAGAAAGGGTAAGTATGGTATGGAGGATGTCTCTGCAGATCCACGATTGAAGAAGGAAGCTACAACAAGGAAAGAGAATCCTACATTTACTCATTGCAGCAAGAAGGGAAATGAAAAGGACGCGTGTTGGAAACTACATCCCGAGTTGCTACCAAAGAAGTTCAGGAACAAGGGGAAGTAGAAGTCTACTCCAACAGTGCAACATGATCTAGGATCGGATTCAAGGGATGAGGCATTGATTACATCCATGGGTGTCAAAGGTATACTATTTTCTAGTTCCAATTCTTTAATTCAACCTCCTAATTCGAAAGATAGTCATGATGATAAGGAAAACAAATGAGCCTCTTCATGTAAACAAACAACATGTATCAGATGTTTTTCCAGGTTGCAATCTAGAGCTTAAGCAAGAATTGGTAAATACATATGGTAAAATTGTTCAAAGGAAGATGTTCATTCATTTCCCTTAACACTAATGTATGTTGTCCTACTACTAGCTAGTTGTTTCTAGTTGACTAGCATGACCATGAATGCAGGAGATTGTAGGGATAAGGGAATGAACATTAATGTCAACAATATGATTGTAGTTGTTATTATGTTTGGACAATTTGTTGTGATGTACCATATGTTCATGATCCAGACAATATGGGTGGATTCAGGTCAAGTGGGGAGGTGATTCCCTCATTCAGTCGATATATAAAAAATTTTGGAGGTCCAAAAGCTTCCCAGTGGGGAGGATTGATCTAGGAGGATCTAGGAATGCTAAAAAAATCAAAATTTTCAATTTCCAGAAAGAACAACACCATTGTGTGGAGTTGGGCGAGATATTTCCAATGGTGCAAGAATTGCCTCAAACGAACATCAAATGAGAGAGATATTGCGTTCTGAAGATTTTTAGAAATAGAGAAAATAAAATGCAGGGTTTCCATGTGGAAGCTCCATAGAGAACCACGTGGAAGTGGTGATTTCAGCATGATGATGTGGCAGCATGAGAGGCTGCCATGTGTCACTCATTTTTGGCAATTTCAGGGGTCCACTGGGACCAATAAAAAATTCCATGTGGCACTATTGACATGGTAGGGTGACATGGCACTTGGATGGCATGGAAATGTGACGTGTCACTTGGATGGCGTGGAAGAACCTATAGGTATAGATGGACCAATGAGAGCTTAACAAGTGGAAATTGAGATAACTAGCATGTTGATCGAGAAAATGATGTGGCACATGACTAGGCAGTGACGATGTGGAAATGGCCAATGAATGGCTACCACATGGACTGTTGATGTATTTTGTAACTTCGGAAGATATTCACTTGTATATTACATTTGTACTTTATTGTATCCCTAATGGAGATGTATTATTCCTCCGGTTGGAAGTGTCGTCATTTGTATTTGCAAGTGTCGCAAGTTACATTGTAAGTGTCGTAACTTATATTTGATGGGTTATTAGACCACCATAGAGGGGTCGGCCCAGTGTGGGTCAAAGGGTTATTAGACCACCTTAGAGGGGTCGATCCAGTGTGGTTCAAAGGGTTATTAGACCACCCTAGTGGGGTCGGCCCAGTGACAAGTGGTAATGGGTTATTAGACTCTCCTAAGGGTGGTCAGCCCAATTAGAGTAAAAGGAAATTCAAGTCATTGTATAAATAGAGAGTGTGTATCTCTCATTCTATTCATTCAATCACTCACTCACTTCTCATTAGTGAGAGAGAGGAGGTGTGCACACAAGTGGAGGAGGAGCAGCGGCTAGGAGACTATCTCTTGTTGTGGGGTTTGATCTTTGTGATCTTTGTATTGGTGCTCATTCTATCTTTGAGGAGGTTGTGGGGTTTTTCACCTTCTTGGTTTTCCCCATGAAATGCTTTGTGTCTCTTGTCTCTTGTGTTTGATATGTTGTACATGTTGTTCTATCAGTTAAGATCTTAGATAATATTGAATTAAATGATGAAAAACTAACATGGTATCAGATCTAGCCTGAAGGAAGGCATTGTATGGCACTTACGACACTTGTTGCACTTGCAACAAATTGGAAGCTAGGGCTTGGTATAGTAAACACCAGCCATCGTGGAACTTTCACTATAAATCCATTTTGGAAAAGGTTCAGGATCTGAAACGTTTACAGGCCGAAGATGAAATGTTCATGTACCTCTTTTCTGAAGCTTAGCCTCCAATTCGTTGTACTTTGTGAGATGTGATCCGTGCAAGTTAGGGTTTCTGCCTCTTCCAGATTGCAACCCTAAACAAGTGACCTAGGAAAAAAGGTCATATCTCGGGCTAGGAAGCTCCAAATGGAATTCCGTAAACAGTGACAGTCAGGGAACAGACTGTAGTTTCACAGGTCCGGGTTTCAAAGGCCGAAGTTGAAACAGTGACACGTGGCATGCCATACAAGTTTGCTATACTGTTTCATCCCATAAACATGTCACATTGCGACACTTGGAATATTTCTCTCTCAAAGAATCCATTAAAGCTAAGATATGTGGGGTTGGAAATAAGACATGTCTTTCTACCACAAATCGAAGTTTCAAACCCCGAGGATTCATAATTGCAGATATACATCAAAAACAATATGGCATATATTTCTGTCCAAATAGAATTGGATTCCGAGCACTTTCATTTTTGGCTCATCACTACTGTGGGAAATTAGGGTTTATATAATCCAAGTATGTTTTTTCCTATATCAAGTTAGAATCCTACGTTGTGTTAGGATCTCATATAAGTATAATTTTGTATGATTGATAATGATTATTCATGAAGTTATAAGTTTAAGTAATCATGGGTTTATGGATATTATGCTTCTTACTTTGAATAATGATATGACAAACAAGAAGAGTCCTATGGTCAAATAAGAATATGCATGAGTAAAAGAAGTCCTCCCTGAAACCTTGAACGCTTTTGATAAATTACCTGTGTATGAAATGGCCATAACCATACATGTTTAAGATTATTTAGAATCATAATGTTTTGATAGTATTAAGATTATACTAATGAATGTATGATTATGTATGAGATCTTGAGGATGACACAATGATGACACTAGTGCACACTTAAGCATGCATAGTGGTCTAGGATGGATAGAATTTCAAAGACATAAATGATATCATAAAGGAAGCAAAGATTAAGAGGGAGCACACTCCAGTAGTTCCTGCAAGGAAGCAAAGATTGAGAAGGAGTCCACCCAACAACCAAACAAAGATAAGTATTTGAAGTGTTATTTCCTGTATATATGATTACTTAAATGATGTTGTTCAGTCATGTGCATACTTATGCGCCTAGATTTAGGATGTATATTATGCATTTTAGAAAAGTTGCACTAATGAACAAGATACTACTAACATGCACGTAATGGGTAAGTGGTCTATGGTACTGTACAACATTCCATTGCTACTTATCTAGAATGAAACTTCTTTGCTGACATGTTGGGAGTAGTGCACACTCTTAACAATGTTTTGGTAGAGATGGAAGGCATCTAGAAAGTTACCGTATGAATATGGGATATGGATGAATGTTGTATTGAAGCATTGGCTAAGATAATTGCATGACTGTGTGACATATGTCCTTATGTGTAAGATTTTGTTCTGAAAACTATGAGAAGTTTCTAATCATGCAATTGAATTTGACTTGTAGGAAAGATCGTGTACAATCACCCACAAAAGAAGGATAACAACATTTGTTCCAGCAACGAAGTTCAAGAAAAATACCTATTGAAGATATTGAAGAATCTGAACTTCCCAGGATCCAGGATATAGTAATGGAAGGATGCCATGGTTGAAGAATACCAATCAATCATGAAGAATGATGTTTGGGATGTGGTCTCGAGACCAGAAGGGAAGTCTGTTGTGACTTCCAAGTGGGTCTACAAGATCAAGCATGTTGCAGATGACAACATAGAGAAATACAAGGCAAGGTTTGTGGCTGGTGGCTTCTCCCAAAAAGAAGGGATAGACTATGAAGAAAATTTTGCACCTGTAGCCAGATACACTTCCATCAGAACAGTACTTGCTCTGGCTACAACGATGAAGTGGAAGATACACTAGATGGATGTCAAGAGAACTTTCTTGAATGGTGTAGTCGAAGAGGAAGTGTATGTGGAGCAGCCACTCGGTTTTGAGACACATGATAGGTAGTCATATGTGTGCAAGTTAAAGAAATCCTTGTATGGCTTGAAGCAAGCACCCAGGACATGGTACGGCAGGATAGACAACTTCCTGTCCAGTTTGGGATTTACCAAGAGTAAAGCGGATTCCAACCTTTACTACAAGTTTGAGGAGGGAAATCTAGTGATACTCCTATTGTATGTGGATGACCTGTTTGTGACAAGTGAGGATAGGTTGATTTCCAACACGAAGAGGAAGCTTGCTTTTGAGTTAGAGATGAAGGAATTGGGTATGATGCATTACTTTCTAGGTATGGAGGTGTGGCAGAGTGTAGATGGAATCTTCCTTGGACAAGGGAAGTATGCAGTAGAGATCCTGAAGCGGTTCGGGATGATGGACTCCAAGGCCATGGCCACACCTATGGAATCGAACCTGAAGCTATTGAGTGATGCTTCATCAGATTCGGTTGAGGCCACGATGTATCATCAGATGATTGGGTCCTTGATGTACCTGACGAACACGAGACTAGATATTTTCTTTGCCATGAACACCTTGAGCTAGTTCCTGACGAATCCTAGACATGTTCACTTGATTGTTGTAAAGCATATTTTGAGGTACCTGAAGGGTACAGGTTGATTATGGGCTCAAGTATGATGCAAATCAAAAGTTCAACCTGGAGGGTTATGTTGATTCAGATTGGGTGCTACTTTAGTATGGGATCAAGTGTGATCTCTTGGTTTAGCAGGAAGCAATCCTATGTAGCACTTAGTACAGCCGAAGCAAAAGTATGTCGCAGCTTGTTCGGATAGTTGTGAGGAAGTATGGATAAGGAAGCTACTGTCTGATTTGTTTGATCTCTAGTTGGATGCTACTTGTATCTTCTGTGACAACCAGAGTTGTGTGAAGTTGTCAGAGAACCCAGTGTTCCATGATAAGTCGAAGCACATCGAGATCAAGTATCACTATATCATGGATATGGTGCAGAGAGGAGAAATGAAGCTCCAATGTGTTGCGACGGATGAGCAGATTGCAGATGTGTTGACCAAACCACTAGATAGAGTGAAGTTCGAGTACTTCAGAGAGAGGCTTGGCGTTATTCGGATAGAAGATACTTCGAGGAGGAAGTGATGGGACACATTTGCAGGAGCCATTCCAAGCATGGTGGTAGGAGGATCCTTCCCATGGCTGTGGATATAAGTGTTGTGTGATGAGCATCAGGATGATGCTCCAGATGATATGCATCAAGATGATGCTATGACGATGATCAAGATGATCATGTGATGATGATGTGCATCAAGATGATGTACTATATGATGATGATCAGTATGATCATGAGTATCAGGATGATACTCCGTGGCCGTGGACAGGTTGCGCAGGTGCATGTAATCAGTCCTGGAGATCCGAACAGGTTGTGCTAGGCACGTAAAAGATCCTGGGATGCTCTTTAGAGATCTTGCAGGTTGCAAGACACTCTTTTAAGGTTTTGCAAGAATCGCATGTAATCATTCAATCCTGGATATTCGGACAGGTTGTGCTAGGAACGTGAAAGATCCTGGGATGCTCTTTAGAGATCTTGCAGGTTGCAAGACACTCTTTTAAGGTTTTGCGAGTTCACATGTAATTAGTCCTGGAGATCCGGACAGGTTGTGCTAGGCACGTAAAAGATCCTGGGATGCTCTTTAGAGATCTTGCAAGTCACAAGACACTCTTTTAAGGTTTTGTGAAGGTCACATGTAAAAGATCATGGGAGATCCGATAGGTTGAGCAGTAATCTTGTAATCAATCCTGGGATGCTCTTTCAAGGTTTTGTTGACGCACGTAATCAACCCTGAGGATACCACAAGATGTCCAGCTCGCAGAGATGATGAAGACCTACAGGAGGCTAGGCCTACATCCAGCATAAAAAAGGGTTGGCTTTGTATAACTTCCTATGACGAGAAGAATTGAGAGATAGCACCAGTGATCGAGATGACGAGTACAGAAGCAGTGATGATGATGTTCTGTGATCCAGTGACGATGATCCAGCTCCAAAATTGAAGACTTGTGCCTATATGTATTGATGAACTGTGTCAAGAGAATACCTTCCTAGTTAAGAGGGAGCATTGATGTATTTGTAACTTTGGAAGATATTCACTTGTATATTACATTTGTACTTTATTGTATCCCCAATGGAGATGTATTATTCCTTCGGTTGGAAGTGTCGTCATTTGTATTTGCAAGTGTCGCAAGTTATATTGTAAGTGTCATAACTTATATTTGATGGGTTATTAGACCACCTTAGAGGGGTCGGCCCAGTGTGGGTCAAAGGGTTATTAGAGCACCTTAGAGGGGTCAGCCCAGTGTGGTTCAAAGGGTTATTAGACCACCCTAGTGGGGTCGACCCAGTGACAAGTGGTAATGGGTTGTTATTAGACTCTCCTAAGGGAGGTCAACCCAGTTAGAGTAAAATGAAAGTCAAGTCATTGTATAAATAGAGAGTGTGTTTCTCTCATTCTATTCATTCACTCACTCACTCACTTCACATTAGTGAGAGAGAGGAGGAGTGCACACAAGTGGAGGAGGAGTAGCTGCTAGGAGACTATCTCTTGTTGTGGGGTTTGATCTTTGTGATCTTTGTATTGGTGCTCATTCTATCTCTGAGGAAGTTGTGGGGTTTTTCACCTTCTTGGTTTTCCCCGGTGAAATGCTTTGTGTCTCTTGTCTCTTGTGTTTGATATGTTGTACATATTGTTCTCTCAGTTAACATCCTACAAAATATTGAATTAAATGATGAAAAACTAACATGGACCAATCACATGATGCCACGTGGCACCTCCACATGGCCTCCTCGATTTTCATGCAAGTGGTTATGGCCTCCCTATTTGTTGGTTATTATTATATGGTTTGTTTATTATTTATATGGTTATTGTTATGGTATTAACTATATATTCCTAATATGGGATTTGAACCTTGGTCTACGGGGGATAATTCCAAAAATTTAACCAACATACCAACAACTTGGATTATGATAAGGAATGGTAATTAATGTTTTTTTTTATGAATTTAATACATGGTTGTAACCAAAAGATTCCATTTGGTGTCTATAAAAGGGATGCATCCTCACAATTTACTCATGGAATTTTGAAGTGAAGTTCTTGAAGAGAGTTTGAGGTGAGTTCTTCGTGAGAGGCTTGGTACGAATCTCAAGGCGATATTTGTACAATGCTAAGTATAAACTTGTTTTGCATGCTACAGGGGGTCTATGGCCTTTAGAATAGAAATTGGGTAAGTTTATACTCAAGTTTCATGTTTTTTCAAGAGGAATCCATTTTTTACCTCTATTTCTGCTTTTGAGCTACAAAATTGAAGGGGGCTTCAATTCACCTATTGTAATTAATTTATTATTGTGATTTTTTGGAAATTGAAGATTAATTGAGTGGTCTTGCTGGTTGAAGCAGGCCCGAAGACATATCCAAGAAGTCTGGTCAAATCTGTTACCAAATGTTTTGTGTGTTTATGCTTGCATTTTCATTGTCTCATTATCTTCATGGTGAATGTTTCATAAAGTACATTGAAAGCACAAGTTAAAAGAGACATCATTAAATGAACTTAGTGAAAGTAATGCATTCACATAACAATGAGGTGCTGGTCAGAATTAAGATCTTGGATAATTGGAAGAGTTAAATGTTTATAATGGTATAATGCATTATTGAGCCTCTTCCAAATAGGAGTTTTATGTTGTATGGCATATGTGCGTACATCACGCATGATTATTCGGATTAGGAGTTTGCAATATTTTTTGGCATTTTTAATTTGATGTGACTGTATTAACCTTCAACACTAACATGCTTTGTATACCATAACACCGCAGGTATTGTAACAAAAGGGTATCATGGATGTAAATGTTGTGGACCTTCTATGAAGGATAGGTGGTTCATCCACCTATGAAATCCAGTGTACGACTTCTCGTGGGTGTTCCTCCCAGAAAACCACCCATATAGAATATCAACATCTTCTTTTGATGGTAAACCATAGAGAACCCAAAGGATTGAAATAATGACACCAACTCACTGGCTTAGGGAATATGACAAAGAGAAGGAGAAGGAAATTCCAGAAATGTTCGATTTAAATGGGGAACCTAGGTTTGGTGATCCTTAATTCTTAGACACCTATGTTGAGAAAATACCCATTGGGATGAAAAGGAAATCGATATTTTAAGAGCTCCCATATTGGGAGCATCTTAATATTGTCCACTTACTAGATTCCATGCATATATTTATAAATGTTTCATCTTCTTTGTGGAGGCAAATATCATCGAAAGAAAGTGACACGTTGGCTATAAGGAGAGATCTTATTTCTTCAAATACTAAAAGGAAGCATTGACCAATACAAGAAAATAGAGGCGAGGCTAGCCCCTCTTGGTCATTTAAAGAAGGTGATGTTCCATGGGTTTTGAAGAAAGATGATATTTCTTTGGAAAAGGAAGTTATATTGGGTGTGAAGGCACGTTCTTTACATGGGTCTACTCTATGACACTACTTCACTATAGACGGAAAATTGTTGGGTTTGAAATCACATGACCATATCAATCTTCTAAGGATACATATAGTGTCAAAAAATGTTTTTATTGGTGTGGTATTTGAAGCATAAGAGTTCATTTTCTTATTTTTCAAATGAGAATTTTTATTAGAATTTTCTCATGGAAGTTAGCTTGAGATTGTTTCTTTTAACAATTGTTGCTATTTCCTTTGGTTTAACTAATTCACTTTTTCTTCACCATGGCTTTTTGTTAGTTCATCCAATACTTACTATGTATTACGTGAAAGCAATAAAGCAATGGCAACACCCATACAAAAGTATGGTTCAATGGTAAGTTCACCAACTATATATTGTTATTTTAGTTATGAAAATAGCATTGAATAGAAAGCACTTGTGAATATTTATATTAGTCACATGCTTAGTAATTAAGTATGAATATTAAATTGAAATTGTTAATATATAAAATCCTTGTAAATAATAATTTAAAACTATGATACTAATATGTAAATTGATAATACTACAGGAAAATAAATCATATTAATAAAATATGAAAATACAGAGGCTATTTGAATTCATATATTGTAAGCATTATCCCCCATATATGAATGTAATTACACTCTATCAAAATTGTGTAAATACCCTTAAAAATAAAACCATGGTATAAGAATTAAATCATACTTAACTTGGGAATTATTCCGCTGAGAGGAGCTCTACAACCCAGTATGGGGGAGATCTTGTGAGTCGAGTGTTTGTCGAGTTTGTCCAGTGTTTGTCGATTAACAAAATAATACAAAGTAAACAAAAAAAGAATAATACAAAGTAAAATGTAATAAATATTATGTCAGCCATAAACAAAAAAGAATAATACAAAGTAAAAATTAAATATGAGACTTAAACTAGAGACTAGAACTTAGGATTAGGTGGTAAATATTATGTCGGTCATAAACAAAAAAGAATAATACAAAGTAAAAAGTAAATATGAGACTTAAACTAGAGACTTTACTTTTTACTTTTAATACAAAGTAAAAGTAAATATGAGACTTTAGAGTGTTTGTCGAGTGTTTGTCCAGTAACAAAATAATACAAAGTAAACAAAAATAATAATACAAAGTAAAAAGTAATAAATATTATGTCGGCCATAAAAAAAAAGTTAATACAAAGTAAAAAGTAAATATGAGACTTAAACTAAAGACTTTAGAGCTTAGGATTAGGTGGCTCACGTATTGCACTCAAGGATCTATTCAAGGAGAGGTTTGCACCTTGGGAGATTTGATCCCTCTCAGCGCTTGATAGAGCCTAGGATTTGGATCTAGGCTGGTTAAGTTAAAAACCCAAACCTATGTTTTGGATCATAATTTCTAACAATCCATATATTTTTGCACCGATAGGCACTCTACAGCCTAGTATGGGGGAGATCTTGTGAGTCGAGTGTTTGTCGAGTTTGTCTAGTGTTTGTCGATTAACAAAATAATACAAAGTAAACAAAAAAAGAATAATACAAAGTAAAATGTAATAAATATTATGTCGGCCATAAACAAAAAAGAATAATAAAAAGTAAAAATTAAATATGAGACTTAAACTAGAGACTTTAGAACTTAGGATTAGGTGGTAAATATTATGTCGGTCATAAACAAAAAAGAATAATACAAAGTAAAAAGTAAATATGAGACTTAAACTAGAGACTTTACTTTTTACTTTTAATACAAAGTAAAAAGTAAATATGAGACTTTAGAGTGTTTGTCGAGTGTTTGTCCAGTAACAAAATAATACAAAGTAAACAAAAATAATAATACAAATTAAAAAGTAATAAATATTATGTCGGCCATAAAAAAAAGTTAATACAAAGTAAAAAGTAAATATGAGACTTAAACTAAAGACTTTAGAGCTTAGGTTTAGGTGGCTCACGTATTGCACTCAAGGATCTATTCAAGGAGAGGTTTGCACCTTGGGAGATTTGATTCCTCTCAGCGTTTGATAGAGCCTAGGATTTGGATCTAGGCTGGTGTATGCATGTACAATCCATTTATGGTTAAATTAGGATGAAGAAATCTGTCAATTTAGGAATAGTTCTCACAAGATCAAATGTATAATAGTTACATCAATTTAATTTCACAAATTATTCATATGATTAAAAATTATTTTCGTTTAATTACTTGTAACATTAAGATGCATTAAATGCAAATTATAAATTCGTGATAAATTAGTATAAACAAATATTGGTTATAGGGGAAATAAATACATTGTATTATTAAAATAATTTATAAAATTAATTAATTTAAATATAATCAAGATATTACATGTGAAATCTTTCTCTATTATATTTAATAATATAAGTTCACAAAATAGTTTACATTTATTGTAACAATATGAAAGTAACTTCATTGTAAGGAAGAAGATATTATTGATGTCTTTTAATAAAAACCTCTCACAATTTTTCAAAATAAATATGCATGATGTTTTTTCACAACTTAAAATGCATGACTTTTATACACAATATTAAATTTGAGGAATTTTTTTTTATAGTACACATCTAACAACCACATCTAATAGACACATCTATAATCAAACATGGAAATTCACATCTAATATCACCTAACATCATTTAAGATAAACATCTAGTAATTACATCTAAAAATAGTTAACATCATCTAACTTACCATCATCGTAATTTTCACCACCTAACAATCATAAATATAAACATCATTATACCATCATAAACATAAACATAAACATAAACATCATCATCTCATCATAAACATAACCATAAACATAAACATAAGCGTACTATCATCATCATTTTCACCACATAAACATAAACATAAACATACCATCCTCATCATTTTCACCACCTTATAACAAACATGAACATAAACATCATCATACCATCATAAACATAAACATCATCATATAATCATAAACATAAAAAATAAACATAAACATGAGTGTACCATCATAAACATTACCTTACATCATCTAACATTTACATCTAACAGATTTAAACATCATCTAACACATAAATCTAATAATAACATCTAACAAACATTAAACTGATAATACATGCCAAATATACATTCTAGTCCAATAATTTCTATAACATATCATGTCCACCTCTGGAACCAGAGGCATCAGGATAGGCTAATCAATCGAGTAGGAGTATATTGGGAGATGGACATGGTGGGCCAGGTGGGCGTAGACGATGAGATGAAGGAGCTGATGTAGGAGGAGGTGGAGGAGGCCGAGGAGGTGGACGAGGAGGAGGTGTATCAGATGTCAAAGATGATGGAGGAGGAGGTGGTGGATGAGCTGTTGAGGCTACATTGTATTGACAATCATAAGGTGTTGAAGGATGAGGAGGTGGAGGAGGAAGAGGCAAAGGAGGAGGATATCTGCCCTCATCAGATCAATAATGGTCATCCCTCCTAGAATATAAAAGGATGGATGCATCGACAATATGCTGCATCAAGTTCCTCATATCATGAATAACCATCCTCCATAACTCTACGAGGTCAACATGTCGCATAATGTTGTGCACCCCTACATGTTTAACCCCCTATTGTGCCAACAATGTTGACAACCTATCTGACACATACTATCGATACTTATCATCAGGCCTACATTGGAGGGAGAGTCTAGCCAACTTTGGCACCTCGGGCTCCTACATCTCCTCATCATCCTGAATGGGAGTATGCGGCGCCTCCCCATCAAACGTGCCAATGTATGAAAAATATATAGTACACAACAATAACTAGACAATTTTATTAAACAATTTAATATAACCATTGAGAATATATTTCATTTGCATTAAGTATAAAGAGAATAAAATGCAACTAGATTGATTTAAACATAATGTTAATATTACCTCTATCATTTGGTGGTTCATGCTGGGTGAAAACGATGTCAGGGAATGCTCTACATTCCAACCTTGCGTACAAATATGGAACAAGGTCCAAGGCATGGTTCTCCTCACTAGATATCATCTCTAGCACCTCTAATGTGATTTTAGCTAGGAACTCAGGCTGCCCCCTCTTGGGCATCATCTAGCCCCGCATGTACATATGTACCTCCATCATCATCCTAGGAATGCAACGATCAAATGATGGCCTAGTGGATGGAAACCTGTAAAACAATAGACAAAAAAGATCTGAACCAAAATGGAAGTTGACCCTACCATCAATATGTGCATGACATCGATCCAAAGAAAAATAAAATTGCTGTAAAAAAAGGCAGAACACCTAATGCATCTAGGTCTCTACAGTAAAGAATCCACATACTACAATAGAATGCAACTAATGTGCTTCCCATCAATGGTGGAGTGTGCACGCCACCATCATAAGAAAAAGAGAGAGGCACTTAACCTCCTCTGCACTGGAAGCCGAAATATGAAGCTATCCACTGCGCACCTGAAAATCACTAGGATCAATGATGTGTTGACCAATATATCTCTAAGATTAAGCTAACTGACTCTTTGCTGCAACACCAGTTGGGACATCGAGGAACTAGGGGAAATTCTTACCTTTCATAGATATCCCATTGATGAAATAAATGTCCTCCTCAATGGTATGGAACCATTTATCGGGACCAGCATGAAATTCCTTCCTGTGATGATCCAAGTGTCGAATCAACTGTACCAACAATGATGAGTTTCCCTTTAGGGATGTAGCCTCTTGATGGAACTTTAGGAGGCCTAAAACCATCAAGAGGTATCAAGTGTGAATAGTAATGGGGTGAGGATACAAATCTCTCTCCCGCTCTCTATCCTCCCACTCACGCACAAAGTTGTACTGGTCAACTCTAGCTTGCTACTGTTGATTAGCCTCTCACCATTGAAATCTTTGTTTCATGTATAACATCAATCAGTCTCATAAATAGACATAAAAACCATTAAATATTTAATTAAATGAGCATGTTATTTAATAACATCAAATAATATTGTTTTTCTCAAAAAAAGATTTTGACTAGCGGTGTACCTTAATTATAGTTGTGCACTGCTATTGGTTCTCTTGGACCACAAGCGCACTGCTATTGGTGCACTACAATAAAAAAAGCATCCGTAACATGGTGATTTTTTTTATATATGTTTAAAAAAACAGTGTGTCCATTAATGCGCACTACCGGTGCATTATGAACATGTCATTGCACCAAAAACAGTGTGTAACGATTAATAGAGCGCACAGTTGTATGAGAGGTTCTTTGTGCGTTTTATTATTTTATTAAATGGGGGTTGATGGTGTGCCCATTACACGCCAGCATACAAAAAACGATACAAATGTTTCATAAATTGAACCATCATATTCCTTTGTTAGTTTTCTTAATTTTTTTATGCTTCAATGGTGTGCCCGTTACACGCTAGCACATCGTTAAATTGGTGCGTAGAATTTATCATAGTGCATTGTTAAGCGTTTTTATTTTTTATTTTTTATTTTTAAGTTGTGCACCCCTTAAGTGGCGCATTATAGACATGTCATTGCACCGTAAACGATGCGTAAGGTTCTTAGAATGCACCATATCCACTCTTTGTGAGTTAAAAAAATTCTATATGATAATGGTATGCCAGTTACATGTTAGCTCAATGTGACATCGGTGCAGAAAGATTAATGAACCGCATCGCTTAACGTTATGTTTTTTTTAAATTTCATTTATTCATGCAGTGCGTTTGACACATATTAGCGCACCATCTAGATGGTGTGCCCAGGTTTAGTATGCGCACCGTAGAATCCCTTAGTGGCTTTTTTTTTAAAATTATGATTTAACAATGCACCAGTTACACGTCAGTGCTCTGAACAATTGATGTGGTGTGTTTAACTAAGCGCATTGTTAAACATTTTTTTTAAAAAAGTTTTGCACACCTAAAGCAGTGCATTGTGGGCATGTTATCGCACCGTAAACAGTGCATAAGGGTTCTTAGAACACATCGTAGCCAACCTTAATGAATTTGCATGTGATAACAGTTCTCCAATTACATGTCAGTGCATTATGATATCAGTGCAGACAAGTTAATGAATCGCATGGATTAACGTTATTATTATTTTTTTAAATTGCATGAGGTTATGTGGTGCACTTTGCACATGTCAGCGCACCATCTTGAATGTTCACATGGGTTTAGTATATGCACTAGTTTACGTTGATA
Source organism: Larix kaempferi (assembly GCA_027924585.1). Lineage (NCBI taxonomy): Eukaryota > Viridiplantae > Streptophyta > Pinopsida > Pinales > Pinaceae > Larix > Larix kaempferi. Next base: position 6,288,500 of record BSBM01000125.1, on the reverse strand, counting down.
TATTTTTTTAAACCTAGTTTATCGGTGCATTATGCAATTATAGCGCACCATTTCCGTGATGCACTTCATCCTAAAATGTACCACTCTCGGTGCACCCTATAAATTTACAGGGTGCATCAACTAGCGGTGCAAGCCAAACGACTTGAATGAATTGTGTAGGGTTTTTTAATTTTTTTTTTAAATTTAGGGGAAAAATGGTTCATTTCCAATTTTATTTGATAAAAAAATTAAATTATGAAGTAACAAGAATTTACCTGGTGACTTGCGCGTTGGGGAGGCATGGTTGTGATGTATGTCAAATTAAAAAATTTGTCCACCGTTTGGAAATATTCAAAATCCAGTGAACAACCAATGGAAGAGATCAATGCCGCCACATGGAGCATAGTTGCTGGGGTGTCTAAGTAGGGGATGTACGACACCACTGTTGTAGGGATAAAAAGCACTGTAGATGTGGTAAAAATGAATTTTTCTCGTGGTAATTTTTTTTATTAAAACCTGGTACGATGCGCCCGAAAATCTAATGCACTAGTGCGGTTGATAATATACAATACACCACTAATAAAAAATTAAATAAAAAATAATATAGTTTGTGGTTTTTAAATTCAGAATTTTAACCCTAATCGTGGTGCGGCTTAGGCTATATCACCCTAATGCGATTGATTTGAAAGACCGCACCGGTGATGGAAATTAAAAATAAAAAAAAACATAAAAATTTGGTGCTCTCCACTATCTGTTTACCCTTATTCAGTGCTTTCAACTACGTGGCGCCTTGGTATGCTTTGGTAATATAAACACACCATTTGTAAAAAAAAAATTTACTTGATGGTGTTTCCAGCCGTGGTGCCACATTGTTTATTTGTAGCACCGGTGCATTGTTGTCTTATATGCACCAATGCATTTATGATGTATAAATTCTCTAGGAAAAAACATCTTCTCAAATATCATCTCTCTCACCTCCGCTAGTGACCTCCACTATAAACGAATATTTGGGCACTTTTTAGAGTAGCATCCGCTATAACCTCCGTAAAAAGGCCTTTTCCTTGTAGTGCATCAAGGTTTATTTTGAGGAAGGGTCAGCTGATAATTCCTCAAGCATAGTATTCTCTTTTAGTGATAGCATATAGAAGGGTTAGTTGACCTTCCCTTCAACATAATATTCTCATTAAGAGGGACCATGTGTAAGTTTCAACTGACCCTTTCTCAAGAATAATATTTTTGTCAAGATGGATCTTGAGAAGGGTTAGCCAATCCTTCTTGGAGCATAGTATTCTCATTGAAGGGGGATATTAGGGAAACGTCGACCAATCCTTCCTTGGGAAAATATTCTTGTTGGTGGGGAGTGCGGTGAAGGGTCAATTGACCCTACTTTGAGCATATTATTTGGATAGAGGGTTATCCCGGGGAAATGTCAATTGACAATTTCTTGAGCATAATATTTTCATTTTGACGGAGAATGGAGAACTATAACTCACCCTTACCCATGAGTAATATTCTCATCGATGGGTTTCCCATGGAATTTTCTATCAGCTCTTTCTCGAGCATGGTATCTTCATTACAGGAGTGCATGGAGATTTTTCAATTGACCCTTTTTGAAGCATACTTTTCTCATTAATTTGGATCTTAGGGAAGGTTTGATCAACCCTTCTTCCATCTTAGTACTCTCATTGATTGGTATCCCTAGGAAGGATCTCCTAACCCTTCCTCCAACATAATGCTCAAGTCATGAAGGAGGCTAGTGAAGGGTCAGGTGATCCTTTCTAAAGCATAGTATTCACATCGTGGGCTAGACAAGGGAAAGGTCAACCAATCCCAATTGAACTTACTATTCAATTTTAGGGAGATCTTGAGGAAGGGTTAATCGAACCTTATTCAGGAATATTATTGCATATAGGGGAGCATGGGAAAGGGTCAATTGATCCTTCCTCAAGTATAGTATTCTTTATAAGAAATATATTGTTTAAGTGTTAGATAACCATTCCCCAAACATATTATTCTCTTCATTGAGGATCCTAGGGAAGGTATATCTAACCTCTCCATAAGCATAGCATTGTCATCGATGGGATCTCATGGAAGGGTCGACCGACTCTTCCTCAAACATATTATCCTTCAAGTGTATTATTCTTGTCATCGAGGAGATTGAGGATGGTTTCACTGACCCTTAATCAAGTATAGTATTCACATCTATGTGAATCACATGGACAGATCAATCAACCCTTTTTCAAACATATTATTGTCATTGATTTCAAGCATAAGAGAGTGTTGTCCAAACTTTTTTTAAACATAATATTCTCAATAGTAGTTAATGGTATTTTTAATTAGTAATTTTCTCTTATGTTTCCTTTTACTCTCCCATTCTTGTTTACTAATTTTGTCTATCATTTTTCTCTTACTTTTCTTTCTTCTCTTCTATTGTTTTTTTAATCAATTTCCTCCACCATTCTTGTTTAGTGATTTCCCTTTCCATGACTTTTCTCTCTACCATTCTTGTTTATCAATTTCCTCGCGTATTCCTTTTTCCTCTCCCTTTATTTTTTAGAAAATTCCTCTCTCATTTTTGTTTAGAAATTCCCTCTTTCATTCTTACTAGAAATTCCCGTCCATTCTTGTTAGAAATTTCCAATTCTATTCATTTTTCCTCTCCCATTATTTTTAGCAATTTCCTTTTCCAGTGCTTTTTCTTCTTTCATTCTTGTTTTATCTGAACTAAAAATGAGGCATCTCTCCACACAATTAGAATTTTTTCTCGTTTTTTTCCATTCCTTCTTTAACATGCTCTCTGCTCACTACCTTGTGCTCTCCTCCATAATGTGCTCTCTCCATAGTGTTCTCTTCTCACTCCCTTAGCCCATTCTCATCCCTATCACTTTATATCTTATTCCGTTACTGTGTTCTTCTTCCTAGCATGTTTTGTCCCTAGTGCACTCTTTTGGCATGGTGATGTTCTTATTTACAAAGCAAAGAAATAAATAGATATTTGGATAAAGTTGAGATCATGTAGATTTAGAGGAGACTAGTGGAGATGTATGCAATTCTATAGGCAAATTTGAAGGCATTAAAATTAAATGCAATGATACAAATTGAATTATTCTCTTGATTCTTCTCTACAAATTGTTTCCATATATAGTGGAAAATTGTATATTTTATTTTGTTTCTCTAAAGGAATTTTGGTGTATATGAAAACTAGTGGTATTCAATGGTCAACTTTGAGCTATATATTTCAACAATATTATTTTAATGTTTTTTTTTAATGTATCTACACTCATTGCTAAGTAGGACATTGAATCTCATTGTATGAAGTTCAATATAATAAATGGAATGGAATATGTATTGATTTTTCTAGTATCCGATATTATAAATTATTTGTGTTACATCTTGGAATTTATTAATTATATATAATTATGAGTTTAATAATGTCCAATTTGAATTTTGACAACTTCATCGATATGAAAGAATATTATTAGAAGTATACAATGTTTAAATTTATATAATGTGAAATGTCAACTGTTGGGGCCACCTCTTGATTGTATAAATGTTTCTCCAACCTACAAAGGTATTGTGCAACTTGCAACTTATCAATAAAACAAAAAGGATTGATTTCCATCCTACCAGTCCAATACAAATCGAAGGTGTCAAAGTAGGTAGTAGCGTCGTGCTTTTAGTAGAACGTAATTATTTTGATAGAGCAATCCTGATAAATAAGTGTAGTGGATGGTTGTTGAGTTCATGTTGGTGTAAATGGTATAAAAAGGAAAAAAATAAAACAAAATAATAATAAAATCTCATCTACATTCTTCCATCACCCTTCTTTATAACAAAAATATAATAATAATAATAATAACAATAATTATTATTGTTGTCGTTGTTGTTATAAATAAGGTTGATGGAAAAGAGAATGAATTAGTATTAAAATGTTAATTGATGGTTCTTAAAAGTTATGGTCCTTAGTATAAGTTGGTTTAATTGGCTTGGAATCTTTCTCTGAAAACCTGGATCGGAGGTTAATGGAATAAGGCGTCAAGACTTGGAGTCAGACTGATCCTTTGGATCAGTCCAGTACCAATCAAGAGAAAAAAGTGAAAAGTTTTTTTTTTCTTTGGTCCTCAGGGTTTTGGGATCTCAAACCCTCATTCTGGTTTTGTTTTTTCTTCCCTTTCATTTTTAAAGATTTTATTATATTCCTATAGTTTTAAATCCTCTTTTTTGGTTTTTTTCTGGAGAATCCCCTTTTTGTCCTTTTTCAGCCTGTTGGCGGGGCTGTCAGGATTCATTAGGTGGGTTTTAAGAGGCTCCTCCTTTACCATACTACCTTTTAGGAGTGACGGATTTGGTTTTGGATTGTTTTTTCGTACTGCATTGAGGCCTCGTGTTGGGTCGGATGGCGGAGTCTCGGAAACCAACGAGACAGGGGGGGTTTTATTCAGCCGTTCACAACATGGAAAATATGATGGTGTTTTGGGTGGGTCTGGAGAAGGGAATGGGCGGATTTCTTCCTGTAACACTACAAACGCAGGCTCTCCATATTTTAATGTTTTACCTACTAGTTTGACTGGCGACAGGGCTAGGCGACGGCGAAAGCTCAAAGCCATTAAGGTTAGGGATGGGTTACACAGTTTCGTTTTCGGCAGGGACGTTAAACCTAGACAGGGTTGAGATGATTTATGCCAGAGCCCTTGTTGGACGGGTGGAATTCACCATATTAAATAACATTGAGCTTGCTGAGTGGGTAAACAATCATTAGACGCCAAAGCTGGAGGTTGCTCCCCGTATCAGTCTTCTCATGAAGGGTCGGATTATCTTTGTATTTCCAAAGAATACGTTACTGGAGTTTTTTCTTTGGGAGGTTTGGCCATATCATGATGGGTCCTTATTCCTGAAGTGTTGGTATACAACCTTCGACCCCACCAAAGAGAAACAGACTCGGCGCCATCTTTGGATGCTTATCCCGGGGTTAACCTTTGAACTTTGGACGGAGAATATTCTAAAGGGCATCGCAAATTCCGTGGGGAAATTTATTAGAGTTGATAGCCATTCACTTCATGACATTGACAAAAAATTCGCCAGAGTTATGGTGGAGATGGATTTGGGGAAGGGTATCCCTACAAAAATCGAGTTGGTGTGGGGTAACAGATATTTTACATAGAATCTTGAATTTTTCAAAGTTCATTTTCGGTGTTTCCTTTGTGGGGAAACTGAGCATGTCAAAGCAAATTCTCCTGTTTCTCTTTTGGGACCCGATTCTTCTTGCTCGGGTGACTCTTCTCAACAATACACAACTTCGGCGGGGAAAACAGAGATTGAGCCTACGTCTTCTCCGGTTCAGTCGCTTACTACAGGCCCGGGTAAGTACATCTCTAGTTCCCCAACACATTATAAATATGTAACAAAAGATGAATTGTCCTTTTACCTGTCTGTGGAAGAAAACCTGGGTCGAAGATTGTCTAATTCTAAAAATATGCCTACGGCTTTTGTATGGATTAGAAAAAATCCACAGGGTTTGGTGGACAAGAGATCCGTTGATGGTGTTGGTTTTGGGTCTTCCACTGATAGTATAATTAACGCCTCTGTGGGGTTTGTCTCCCCCACTAATCCAGCTTTGGTGTGTGATCCTTCTTCAAATCCTGAATCGAACCCTGACGGGACCTTTTCCTTCTGCTATTTCTAGCCCTCAAAGGAATCACTTCTCTCCGAAAAATTCAAAGCTTGACATTACTTTGGAAAATAAGGGGGTTTATACCCTGGAGGAACGGGGTATTCTGTTGGAATGTGGATATAACGCCCATCCTAAATTGGAGTGTATTACCCCTTTACCTATCTTCTCAAAAAATCCTTCCTCGAACTCTGAAATTAACCCAGCTCAACAATTTCACTTCCAGAATGTGACCATCCGGAGGAAAAAAAAGTTGTCGAGAGCTCTGACCTTGGATTTGGACGACTATGGATATAAACCTTTATCTGTTAGAATTGCCGAAAATACTAATGAAGGTTGCAACACTGTTTCTCCTAGGGCCCTTAGAGCAAGTATGCCCTCTGGGAAAGGTGTTTAATATCTTATTTATCCTTAAAAGTAAGGGGGTTGCGGAAGGCTGCTCGGATTAGGGCCTTAACCAATCTGATACACTCTACTAATTCAGATATATTATTGCTACAGGAGACCATGTATGAAGATTCTATTGTTGTTTTAAAATTAGCTAACATTCTACCTAATTGGGAATTTACTGCTATTAGCTCGGTGGGTATTTCAGGTGGTTTTCTAGTTGGTTGGAATCCCATATTTTACAGTTTTTAGGCTTTTAAAACTAATTGGGGCATTTTATTAGATGGAAGAAGTTTGAGTCTCAATATGCAATTAACAATTTTGAATTGTTATGGTCCATACAAGGGGAGACTTACCTTCTGGGATACCTTGAAATATTCTGGTATATTAATCTATGATAATTTAATTATTGCAGGGGACCTTATTTTTACCTGATCCGCTTCGGATATTTGGAGTCCACATGCAAGAATGGATGATCTAGCTGCATATTTTTCATATTTTTTGCTTACTTATGATATGGTGGATGTTATGCCTATTGTCCCTACTCCCACCTGGACAAATGGTCGAAGAGGAAGTGAAGGCATCCACAAACATCTCGATAAATTTCTGGTCAAAGCTCCATTCCTTCAATTGCTATAGCGCTATCAGACATGGGTTGGTGAGGCTAAATTCTCGGATCATTGGTCGATCTTCTTTCAATTTGAAAATTCAAATTTGCAGCAAAGGTTTCCTTTCAAATTCAAATGTTCATGGTTAAACAATGAATAATTATGTGCGGGTATCAGGAAATACCGAGTATTTGAATTATATGGATTTATTCATGCATAAGTTAAAACGTCTCAAGGAATTTGTTACTAAGTGGACCAAATGTCAGAACAAAATGGATGTTGAGGCTCTCTTGATGCTGGAGGAGCAGATTCAGAAATTACATTTGAAAATTTTTGTTCAACTTTTGGGCAATGAGGATTTTGCAGAGCTAAAAAATATGGAACGGGAAAAGGATAAACTTTTTCTCCAAGAGGAGAAGGATTGGAGACTTAAAAGCCGAGCTTTGTGGATTCAATTTGGTGATAAAAATACCAAATTTTGCCTCCAAAAGAAGGAACACCAATGCAATCTGGGAAATAAATGATGATATGGGGACTCTCAGTGTCTGGGATGGAAGATATTAAAGGTGTTGCAAAATCGTACTTTGATAATATATATTCCGATCCTAGGAACTGTGATATCAACTCTCAATTTAATGTTGCTAAATTATTTCCAAGATTCTTCGATGAATCTAAGGCCAAGGAATTGGGTAGAGTGGTCACATTAGAGGAGATTGAAGAAACCTTAAATTTTTTTGCAAAATAGAAAATCCTTGGTCCCGATGGATGGACAGTTGAATTGTTTCTTCATTTTTTTAATATTATGGGGGATGGCCTCCTCAAGGTGGTGGAATTCTCAAGAACTAATGATTATATCTCAGGTGCTTTGAATGCTACTTTTTTAACTTTGATCCCTAAATGTTGTAAGCCTAAATATTTTGGTGAGTATAGACCTATTGCCCTGTGTAACTTGGTGTACACGGTCATTTCTAATATTTTTGTTGGTCGAATTAAGCCTTCCCTGTCGAAGCATCTATCTCCGGAACAATTTGGCTTCCTTCAAGACAAACAAATCTTGGATGCCATCTGGATCTCTCAAGAAATTATTCATTCGATCAAAAAAAGGAATATGAAGGCTTTAATTCTCAAAATGGATCTTGAGAAATCCTACGATAGGGTTAATTGGGTTTTCTTGCATATCATTTTGACACAAATTGGCATTCCTCCTTTGGTGGTAAATTGGCTAATGGCTTGTGTGACCACAACAAACATTGATGTCTTGATAAACGATTCTCCCTCTGGATTTTTCAAATGCAGTCGTGGTATTCGACAGGGTTTCCCACAGTCCCCGTTACTTTTTCTTCTCATCATAGAAGGACTCAACATATTGATATCTAATGCTTGTGATGAAAGGAAGATTCAAGGTATCAAAATCTCAAAAGATACATATCTTTCACATCTCCTATTTGTGGATGATGTTTTACTTGCAGGTTTAAACTCTCATGAAGAGTTGACTCACTTTAATGAGTTAATTTAGACTTTTTGTGTTGCTTCTGGTATGTCGGTCAGCCCCAGTAAATCAAGTTTTTATCAATTTAAGAATGTTTCTTCACATATTGATGAAATATTAAAGTTTATGCCATTTAAATGAGGTCAGTTGGAGGAGGGTTTCAAATACTTGGGATATTTTCTAAGACACAATGGGTACTTAATCAAACATTAGATGTGGTTGATGAAAAAGGTTGAAAATAGAATTAACCACTGGACTTACAAATTATTTTCTATAGGGGGAATACTCACATTGGTTAAATCTGTTTTGATGGGTATCCTAGTATATTGGTTTTCATTGGCTCGGGTGCCTAAGTATATTATTAATTCTTTAAGGAAGCCCTTTTTCAATTTATTTTGGACTGGTGGAAAGGATCATAGCAGCCTGATTATGGATAACTGGGATAAGATGGCCTTACCGGAGAAGAATGGAGGATGGGGTATCAAAAATCTTGAATTTTTCAGTATGGCTCTCCAACTTAAAATTTTTTGGAGAGGGATTTTTGGGACAACTCTATGGTCCAGAGTTCTAAATGTGAAATATATCAAATGTGACATTGTCAGTTGGATCAGAAATCCAAATAAAAAGACTAGAGGTTCATCTTCTTTCTGGTTAGGTTTTCTTAGAGTTTACAATTGGTTAGCCATCGATTTTTTCTGGTGTGTTGGTAATGGTAAAGAAATTATGATCACCATTGATCTAATCCTTCGATTGGAATAAAATTACACTTTTTCTGAAGATGTATTGAACATCTTAAAAGAATATAACCTGTGCACTCTGGATCAAATAAAAAAGACCCGAGTGGAGACTCCTCATGACAATTATTGGCTTAACTCAAACGATATGGGATTCACTGGTCCAGTTTCATTCGAATGGAATAATTACATCAGAGCTTTAAATTCTGCAAGCTGTAGAATCACAAAGGACAAAGACCAAATCATATGGGGAGGCAATACTGCCACAGGGTTTGTGACTGCAAAAACCGCTTACTCTGCAATGATTAAACACAGGTGTGTGTTCCCACATCATTGGTGGTACAAGAACATTTGGCATTGGAATATGTCGGTAAAAGTAAAGTGTTTTATGTGGTTCTCCCTTCAAGGAATCTTAAAAACCTGGTATAATTTACTGATGAGAAGATGGCACGGGCCAAATATATGTCTGCTGTGTATAAGGAATGTTGAATCGACTTATCATCTTTTTGTTGGTTGTCCTTTTACCAGAGAATTTTCGGACATTATTTGCATAACTTTGAAGCTTGATTAGTCCTGGGGCATGGAGCCTTTCAATTTAGAAGTTCGTCGTTGGTCGAAAGTTTGTAAGAATTACAACTCTAGTTCAGCTTGGATCTCCTGGAACATCTGGCATTCAAGAAATAATGCTTTGCTTGAAAACATTGATCCTAGTGTACATAATACTTGCGACTAGATTATGTCTTTACTCAATTACTATTGCACAGAGAAGGAAACTTCATCAATAAAGAAAGTGAGTATTTTCAATTTTCAGATTATTGGCCCCAAGGATTTCTTTGATGGGGCGGCTTCAGGTGGTATGTGTGTTGTTGTAGGTGTCATATATTTGGCATAGGACCATTATTTTTCCATAAGGTTAAACTGTGGTATTGGCTCTAATATGAAAGTAGATATGCTCGCACTCTAGTGCATACTAAAGGTGGCAAATATCTTTGGCTTGGGGGAATTGAAGGTTTTTGGTGACTCTAGAGTCATTATTAAATGGGATGCGGTGAATACATGATAAAATTAACCTCTTTACTTCACTGGTGTGACATGATATTGGATGAAATTAAAAGGTTCAGTACATTATCTTTTGAACATATTTACAGACGACATAACTCCTTTGCTGACAAAATCTCGAAGCAAGCTTTGGAAGGCGAGAAAGGGGTATTTTTTTGGGATGAATTTCATGAGATCCACATATGGGATAGTGGAGCTGTTAGGATTTTTGATCTCTGAAGTATTCCTTAGTTATATATATGTCTATGCATATTATTTTGAAAGCTTTGTATGTATTGTTCATGTGAGAGTGATGACTCTTTTCAGAGTTTTGGTATTATAATTTTGATATGACGATGCTCTAACAAGCAAATCAGACAAGAAGTCTACCTCTAGACTTATACTTCATGTACTATTTGATTCAAACAGAATATCAATAGTATGATTTTTTTTCCGCTGAAAAAAAAAGTTGATGGAAGAGTGTAGATGAAATTTTATTATTATTTTGTTTTAATTTTTCCTTCTCTATTATATTATTATTATTATTTAAAAATTTAATAAAAACAACAACAACAATAATTACTATTATTATTTAAAATCCCAAAAAACAAATTTTCGGATAAAGGAAATAATTGAAAACTCTCATCCTTCATTTCCCCGCCACCCTATGAAATGAGGGATGTGTTAACCATATAAGTGAGAAGTATGGCATATAATCCAAATACCCAAAAAGGAAAATTATCTAGAGTTATCCCTCCTCCTAACTAATTCCAAACTTGGTTCATTCTCTTTCTCTAAAATAATAATAAAATAGTTCAAAAAAAAATTTGTAAATAAAGGAAATAATTAAAAACTTTCATCCCTCATTTTCCCACCACCCTATGAAATGAGAGATGGGTTAACCATATAAGTGGGAAGTATTACATATAATCCAAATACCCAAAAAGGAAAATTCTCTAGAGTTCTCCCTCCTAAATAAAGACAAACTTGGTTCATTCTCTTTCTCCACCTAAGATCATAATAAAATAGCCCAAAAAACTATGTGATGGTCTTAAGTGGAGAAAGAGAGTGAACCAAAGGTTCACCTTTAGTTAGGATGGATCAACTCCATAGTTTTTCCATTTCCAAGTGTAAGTATTCATAATATCCATAGTACTTTTCACTTCTATGGTTAATCAACAACTCATTTGGTGTAATGACCCTTTTTAAATTTTTTATTAAAATGTCTAATTTTCCAATTTTTTTTCAATTTCGATCTTTGACTAGTTTTGATGTCTAGGTCTCAAAATTAATCCAAATGCTCCCAAATCTACTGTAAGGGTATATGAATGATATTGGGACTTGAATATGAGGTTCAAGGATTATTTATAACCCTCCAAATACTTCTTCAAACTTGTTTAATATTCTGGTCAATGTATGGAATTTAACTAGCAATTTGTGGATCAAATCCCCCCATGGTAGGTACTGAAAATGGCTCTCCAAATGCCTCCAAACCCATTCAAAATTCAGAACATAGGTAGGGGATGTTTGAGGGACATTAATAAGGTTTCATATGCAGCATTAATAAATTATTAGATCTGTTCTAACCTCCTCTCCAACAACAGCAAAAACCACTAATTCAACCCTTGGGGAAATGGCACCAAATCTCTTCCAAATGCAAATAAACTGAGTAAAATGAATTCAAATGCTTAAGTGCTGAACATGAAACTTGTAATACTCATTAATGGCTGTCCATTCATCATAAATATATCAGAGAAACATTCTTTCATTCGAAATAATCAACATTACAATGGTATACATCAATGTAGTGGGGAAATGGTCATTGTTTGCTCATTAATCAACATTTTTACATACAACCACTTGGTATTTCGACTTGAGACTTTTTGAATATGAATAAAAAAGTATATAAATATGATTACAATAAGAAATACATCATGAGGAGCTCTCCCAATGAGTACAAGATCTCACCCAAAGCGCAATCCCTCAAGGAGTATGAATATGCCATCAAAACTGGAAATGGTTGAGAGAAAGCGCTGCACTAAACAAAACCACGAGCTTCCCTGTAGATGATACCTGAAAATAAAAACTCCATTAAATATCCATGAAATATCTGAGTGGCCTCTCCAAACACCAACTTGGATGGGAATCTTTCACCCTCGAAATTGGCTAAGGCAAGAAACTAGTCATCCACTAGCTCTCTCTTCACAAATGCAATTTTTCTCAAATGATCAAAAGATCTTCTCTTGGTTTATCCCTGTATTTTATAAACATCCTTAGCCTTCTAAAGTTCCCAATCCTTCCACATACTCAATCGAACTCGAATTAGGGTAAGAGCTCAAGATTTGCCATGTGTCCTACCTTTTCTAGCCTTCCACCTTCCACCAATTCGAGTGGGAGTCTATTTTGGCTTATCCAACTCCCATGAGTGCCCTCTTGGAGCCTATTTTTAGGGCTTACATGTCATAATGGTTAGATGTCAGAGGTCAGATCTGCAATTTTTCATAGATGTCATAGATGCTCAATCATTGTTGTCATAGGGGCTAGGGAATCTAGCCCCAAGTGTCCACAAGCTTCCAATTTGACTCTTCCTCTTTCATGGAGGTTACCAATCCATCCCAATTCGACCTAAGATGTTCAATTCCATGTGTATGACTTACCAACTCATCCAAGAATGTTCACCTTCTCATGAATTCGAATTGGCAAGAGAGAGATGCCATGTGTCCTTGAAAAATCAAGTTAGTGTGGGTCCCACATCCTCCATATGTCTTCAAAACCACTTGCCACCTAGAATTTATCTTGAATTTATTTATTCAACGTATTTATTAAATACTTGAACCCTTCTAATGTCTAAACATCATTTATTAGCTACTTTATTACAATTCCACATGTGCCCATCCAACCTAGGAAACTAGTAGGATTGATGGGATTGTCTTACTATGCAATTATTTGAATGGGGACATTACAGTCCTCCCCACCCAAGATTGCTTGTCCTCAAGCAATTTTAGATTTGGATGTTGCATAATCTTCTCATCTTTCCATGTGGCATCTTCATTTGGTAATTCCTTCCATTGTGCTAAATATTCTTTGACAATTCTACTCCTCAACCTCCTTTCCCGTGTCTTCAAAATCTTTTCTGGAACAAGTGTGAGCTGCCCTTCATCATCTAAAGGAGGAAGTATTTCTAAAGTGATAATTTGCTGGCCAAGAGCCTTCTTGAGACAAGAACATGAAATACATTATGGATTTTACTCCCTTCCAGAAGTTCTAATTCATACGCTACTTCTCCAACCTTCCGCACTACCTTGTATGGCTCATAGTACCTTGGTTTTAGATTTTCTGCTCCATTGTTTTTGAGAGATGTTTGTTTATATGGACGCAACCTCAAATATACTAAATTATTAATCTGAAAGGTCCTTTATTCTCTATGTCTATCAGCATATTGTTTTTGTTGATTTTGAGCAACCTGCAAATTGTCTTTCAAAAGCTTTAAAATTTCTTGCCTCTCTTCCACCCAATCTTTAGCCTTTGGGGCTCTACTATTAGCAAATATAATTTCAGAAAATTTAAGTGCATCATAACCATATAATTATTTGAAAGAAGACATCCCTATTGACATATGATAAGTGGTTGTAGCAAAACTCACCCAAGTGTAGCCATTTTGCCCATGCTTTTTGCTTCTCTCCCACATAGTTTCTTAAGTACCCTTCCAACCATTGATTCACCCTCTTTGTTTGTCCATCAGTTTGTGGATGATATCTAGTACTTGGGGTCAATTGAGTTCCCACGAATCTAAACAGTTCTTGCCAAAAAGCACCCATGAATCTACTATCTCTATCACTAACAATGCTCTTGAGGAGTCCATGCAATCTGAAGATTTCTTTGAAAAAAATATCAACCACTTGTACAACACTAAAAGATGATGTAACAGAAAATAAATGAGCAAATTTTTTCAACCTATCCACTACCACATATATGCAATCCTTACCCAAATATTTGGGCAAACTGGTGATGAAGTCCATTGAGATACTGTTCCATTTTTGCTCCGGAATAGGAAATGGTTGCAATAGGCCAGTTGAGCATGTAAGTTCTGATTTGTTTTGATGACATACTTTACATTCATTCACATATTTCTGAACATATTCCTTCAGGCTCTTCCAAAAAAATCTTTGCCACAATTGCCTATAAGTTTTGAAGATCCTCGGATGGCCATCTAGTGGGGAATCATGTGCTTCTTGCAAAATTTTGTACTTGAGTTTTGAATCTTGAATGAAATAAATTATTCCCTTATAATATATATTAGCCCATTCAAAATCCTATAGTTATCATCCCCTTTGATTCCATCCAACACGTCACAAACAAATTTGTCTTTGGCATATTCAACTAGTAGCATGTTTTCCAATCCTTGGCAATGTCCATGAGAGAAAAAGAAGGTCTTCTAGATAAAGCATCTGCTACTATATTATTCTTTCCTTTGACATATTCAATATTGAAATCATAAGCTTGAATCTTGCTTACCCACTTTTTTTGCCTTTTTTGGGTGAGAAAGTGCCTTAGACTATTGTGGTCAGTTTTCACCACAAACTTGATGCCCACCAAGTATTGTCTAAATTTGGCCAATGCATGCATAATGGCCAGAATTTCTTTGTCATATATGGAGTAAAGTTTTTCATGAGGCTGCAACTTTCTGCTCTCAAAGGATATGGGGTGTTGGCCTTGCTTTAGGACAACCCCTATTCCTCCACCTAAAGCATCACATTCCACAACAAAAGGTTTAGTAAAATCAGGAAGTGCAAGTTGTAAGAACAGTAAACTCATAAAAGTAACAAGACAAACAAATGACTGCATGCAATAAAAGAATTGATAAATACAATGGATCTAATATCCTGTAAATTTATAAAAACTAGTATACAACCAGAAGCATCATGCAATGAAAGATCTAAAACAAAATAGTGTATCTAATCAACAATATAACATAAAAATATGTTATGAAAATATAAGAGCCATACCTGGATAGATGACCTAGCAGCTACCATTACCTTAATAACTTCAATAGTGCAACTGAAGGTGGGGGGACGACTCTCCACCCAACCAACCCCTAGCCAAACAGGCTGAGACCCCGAGCCCCAAGGATTAACCCTATGCCAGCGCTATCTTGCTTTCCTCTCCTCCAAAGCTCATTTTCCAAGATGGCCAAAGATAAAAAAGATCTCTCTCTTCACTTATTTTCCTCCTTTTATCTCCTCCTTCTCCCAATTTCTTAATTTCTTATTTAATGCAATTTGTTTTTCCTTATTTTCTTTCATATTCCCAATTATATTATTATCTTACATTATTTTATATTACATTTTATTCATTATATTAAATATTCTCTATATGAGGGTTGTTACATACTCCTCCCCCTTCAAGAAACTTCGTCCCGAAGTTATAAAATTTAAGCAATAAATACAATACTTATTCAATCAATCAATCAAGTAAATACTAGAATATATAGGTAGCTAGTACTATTGTGAAGTTTAGAGATTTATATGTGTGGCCACCACATAGAAGTCTCCAAACCGCACTAATACAATCAAACGCCCTAAGTTACAAGATGCTCTTAAATAATTCCCTATGAGTCTAGTATGCAACCATATAAACAATCATGCAGCATACATATATAAGCATTAGATAATTAATTAATAATTAATGATTGTGTGTTTGTTTACTTCCTCTTTCCTTACTCACCCTCTCCCTGAGAATCATACCATCCGATCAACCTCCCTACACCTCCCCTTCAACTCCGGATGGTCCCGCTCGCCATGGCACGGGCCCTCTACTGTAACCTGTCCACGGATCATACAGTAGGCATTAGAAGTTCCCCGGGAAGTTACCGCGACATTGCCACCTTCCCAACTTCTGGTAATAATACGGCTTCATCGATTTCTAATCGAAATCTGGGCCTCATCGGTACTAGCCGACATCTGGTTCCCGGTACCCCCGATCCTGATACTCTCGGTACCCCCGATTCTGATATCAGGATCATTATACCCCAGGCATCTCGGAAGGCTAGCCTAAACATCCTCCCCAACACCCTCAAGGCACTAGCCCCAGGCATAAGAAGTCCTTCTCCATAAACCTCCCTTCCGGTGAGTATGTCTCCAACCGTGGACTTTGGTCACACATCAGAAGTTCTCCGGGAAGTATCTATGGCACTGCCGCGTTCCCAACTTCTGGTACTAAAGTCAAGTGCTGCTGGCATAGAGCTAATTGTTGGGCTTGTCTCCCAGCCAATAATTTATTTATAGTAATCATTCTCATTCGTGGTTATGGGCTCCCACAAAATCATAGAATACTTAGCCTCATTAGGCTATTTGAGTGGATCATCTAGAACAAATGGCACTTGCCATAATGGATAATCATTAGTAACCATTTCTCAATATAATAATATCATGGATCAACCTTAATCCCGTGCTGACAAGAATGTCTAGCCACCAATTCATATTGCATTGCATTACATCATAAGCCATTGTCATGATAAGTCATGCCAAGTTTAACATCTAATGCATTTAGGTGCTTTTTGCTACCATCATAACATAACTGGTCATGGTACTCTCATAATTTCACTAAGCTTCTCATAAACATGTCATTATAAGCTACCATATTTCAACATTAGTACTATCAACATGGAGTAACAACTCACATAATCCATCATCATATCAAATATGCATTTTGACAACCCACATAATCGATCATCATATCAAATATGTATTCTACGAGGAGCAATAAGGGTTAGCATGAAACGTTAACATGTCATACAAATATTTGATATAATTTCCTATTGTTCACTTGACACAAAACATAGCTGTAAAATACCAAAGTTAATCACAGCATGCTTTTCATACCAAATGTCATTTATCTCTAGATGCAATGATAAGCTATAATATCATTTATGTTCCACACGTCGTCATGAAATAATATCAAGAAGTATCACATGCACATGCTAATAACCACATATCTTTTTAAGTAACACAAGGATGCATGATATTATGAGCATTCATCTCATGATCATCACCTTAAAACACATCATATATATAATGGAATATAAATCTCAAGAAAACTCCTATCACAATTAACCAACCTATTACATGGCACATATAGATATAGATACCTTAATATTTCTTGAACATATACGAATGAGTACTTGAATATCACATATCCTGCTATATGAGAGGCATTCATACACTCAACTAGGATATAGATTAAGTTCATAATAGATTCATTTCTTTAATTTTCTTCTTGTTTCTCGCCAAGTGATATTGTTCAACTACTGATCATGTATTATAATTGTAATTCCTCATCTTTTAAGAAAATGAGTATTTTATAGAGTAGGTACATTCATCTTGGCTATTAGGTGCTAGTGTATTTTTGTATATTTTCATCACCTAAGTACTATGCTAAAATGAGTAATCCCATTATCTAGGATACAACAATATGGGCATCTATCATTCTCTGAAGAATAAAATTCTTTCATAATCTATAAATGGTAATAATAATGTCTCAAAAAATTCAAATCAATTTATTTTCATCATGATATTACTATATGTATTCATTATTAATTCACGGCCGTCTCCTATTTTGCAACGTTTTATATATGTTTATCATTCCCAAGGTCCTAATGTTACCTTACATCTATGGATTAAATTATTCCCAAGGCTGCCATGTTCCATAACATATAGGTTTTAATACTTGATCATCATTTCTTGTTGTCACGTTACTTTAATTCAACATAGTTTTCATGATTCTAATTATCGTCCAAAGTATACAATGACACACCTACTTGGACTGACATTATGTCATTATTGGGACTCTTAATGATGAGAGTCCTCATTGGAACCCTTAGTGAACCGTTAAAACAAGGACTTCTTCATGTGTGTTCTACTTCACCAAAGCCTTATCATGCTTGTACAGCAGTCCAATGTCAGTTTCTTATCATTACTAATGTTTTACGTGCTTAACCATGCCATTTATCCCATTTATATCATACTATGACCAACTTCTCATGGAAGCTAATTCCAACCAACCAATATACTCTTAATAATTTTACCATTATGGCTTTGACTTCACTGTTCTAACCCCATCATTCCCATGGTGTTTCCATTTAGACTCCGTACCTTCTTTAGCTATCATTAATAATTGAATAACTATGTGTATCATACCTAATTTCTATAGTGATTTTTCCTTATTCTATTCATGGAATTCACAATCATGACCTATCTACTTTAGTGACTATATCGTAGAGATTTCTAATTTAATAGTTTTTTTTAAAATTCAATGTTGACATAAACCTCCTAAGGTTTCCTTTAAGAATACATGTCATCAACCCAAATAAGAATGGACGTTATGATTCCTATCATGTTCCCTATTAAGGAAATTTATGTAGTTTAAATGTAAGATTCTCAAGATATTTTTATATCGTTTTGTATTACATAGAAAGTGTTGACCAACATCTTGTCACTATCCTTGCTCCTTATTACTACGACCACAATTCAACAAACACTATATTGACTACCATGTACAATCTTGAGTTCATGTAGAGTTTAAATCTATACTGCATTAATATATGGTTTAACTATTTATTTTTTTATTTTTATTTTTTATTTTTACATAATAAAGTCAATTCAATCTATAAAAGTTCAACTATTGTTATGACATGAGATCTTATACCAAGTTCAACTATTGTTATGACATGAGATCTTATACCAATCTTATATGTCGCACATACTCATGTTTAACGTTCTAATTTGAGAACTATTACATACAAAACAAAAGCAAGTCTTGAACTATTCCAACTGGATAGAGGTAACTAAACCAAGCTATTCATTGACTCTATAGCTATCAGTAGTGGTGACCCATTTCCTTACCTTGAAAGGAATGAAAAAAAGTTATATAATTGAAGAAATACGATCATTAGATGAGTGACATGCTAAGGCAACATCAAGAATATTTCATAAAGAGGCAACATCAAGAATATTTCATAAAGGACACAAATTACGAGTTGGAACGAGGTTTTTTTTTTTTTTAACTCTACATATTTCAAAAGCACAATAATGACCTAGACATTGCCCAGCACTTGAGCTGAGGGCTGAGTTGTGTTTCTCGTATTGTTTAAAAAAAATATTGTATGGTAGTCGATGACCAATTTTCCATTTACGCTAGTTGCATGTTTGCGAGGATAGTTACAATAACGTGTATTCTGATATAATATTTTAGTCACCTTTTGCTTTCCTTCGTCAACTGATTGTCCCTTTCTTCTTATTGGAATGGCTTGGCGTTGTATCAGCTCTGTGTATAGACATCAATCAACTGGTAAACATACCCTAAATAAATTTGTCCCTAAAATGGATCTAGGATGGGTATGTAGAAGGAATAAGTTGGTAGCTGAATACGTTGCTAGAAGGAACGTTGTGGCCGGATCTCTATATTCATCAATCCAGGGTTAGCTGAATGAGTTTGGTTTTTATTTTATTTTTATAATATTTTTTCTGTATGTGTTGCACCTTTTCAAGGGCTCGAAACCTCCCCTTCATCTAGCAGTTGGGAGGCTGGAGGTTGTGCGTTACCATCCGGAGCTAGCTTAATTAATTTTTTTTTTGGTTCTTGGAAGATGTGGGATAAAGAGAACCACAAATAAAACAATTACCTTTATTTTAAATGATAGTGGGATCTTCTAGTGAATAAGATTGCGGGAGATCTAACAACTATCGCCACCAATTCTTTCCATTTTGCATTTTTGTAACGCCTTGAGGCAGGCTTGTGGGGTGCATGGGTTTCAATCCTTTATAACAAAACTGCACAACGCCTGGGGTCTTGGATTATTCTTTGATATCCTCCAAATCTTGATTAGAAATTCTCTACAGATCCGTTGACTGAGGACGGTGTTTGCAGATTCATGGTAAAGGTATACAAAGATTAGTTCTTGTTCATTATGAAAGCGGATGGCAGTAGGGACAATGATGTCACAAGAAAGCTATAAACATAATGCCTATCCCTAGATAATAAATCTCGGCCCAAAACAAGACTAGTAATTTATATGAAGAAAAGAACAAAAGACCAGGAAGACCTAATAGAACTGCTATTAAAACCTTTGACTTGAGGATAAACATATCTCTACAAAATCCAAAGAGTATAGCACATACTCCAGTTACAAGAAATCTTTTGTGTTGTAACAAAATTAGGGTTTCAATTTAAGAATGAAAGAAAAAAAAATGCACTTGAAGGAAATGAAGGAGGACAAGAATATTTTCAAAAAGAAATTGTGATACCAGAATGCAGTTCAGAAGTTGGTTCAGATAACAACAACGCATGCAAAAGAAACTTGCAATATAAGGGAATGAAAAATAACAAAAAGTACTGCACCTCTATGGACAGCCTACAAAACTTAAGATAGCGCTATATCTTCAAGACTGGAAGCTAATAATTCAAGTTTGAGCTCCAGGTCTTTGTCCTTGTGAGAAAATGGCCAGCTTAGAGAGCAACACAGATGGCAGCAACCCATATTCCCAGAAGTGTGAGATGCTTCTGCAGCTATTTATGTGCCCTGACCTTGTCAGGCCTGCGTGGAATATCTCCCAAAAATATGGCTATGAATGTTGTTAGGGCCTATCAACCTCAATTAGCATGAGAGGAGGACTACATGATGCATGAGGTCGCAACTACACTACAGTGAATTATAACTACCTTGAAGTCAAGATAGGTGAAAGGTTTCAGGACATGGTCATGGGAGGTGACGAGAGAGCAGTACAAACTCAGGTTGCAAAAGGTGAAGAGCCCCACACAGATCGTGAAACCACAGAAGTAACACCAGAACGCAGTGACGAAAAAAAAAGAAATGCGTAGAGGTAAAAATTAGGTTTTGCAGGTTGCATAGACCTGGGAAACACCAAGTTGGATTGATTTTGCATTGCAAGTGGATAATAATCCTATAGCCCTTTTACAGATTTACGAATCTTCAAATCAGTCCAATACAAATCTGCATCAAGATGTCACCGAATCCAAAATTTTAAAAAGTTCATTCTAGTTCAACTACAAAGTGCTACTGCACTCCAACCTAAATAATTAACTACTTGACTACTAGAAAGCTGCCTTACAAAGATCATTCATGATTTCAGTATCAAGCCCTGTGGGCCATTTTTGGCTTGTAGTCATTATCCATATGATGTTAGATACTATCTCTACAGTGGCATATCCCTATGTTCGGACTTCGCTACACATTAATACGCATCCCTTATTCTTTGAAAACTTTTCATTCTAAACCCTCTTGTACAAATAGATCAATAATAGACACGAATTTCCACAATATAATTATGCCTCGCTTTTTCAATGCTTGCTTGATTTTAAAAAAAAAGAGACATGATGCAACTGTGACTTGCTATAAATTTATAGCTCTTCTTGCCATAAATTTGTTTATCATATTTTAAACATCAGAAACAAACCATACACCAACTGCATTCCATGAGAGATACGCAATTCTAACCAACCCGTTGTCCGTTAATCAACTATTATTGAATACCTTCAGTATTTAAAATCCTGGGATACCATGCAAAACCAGTTCCCAAGTTGTCCCACCCTAGGCATTAGTTAAATTCAAACATAATACAAAATAGTTCAATACCTGTTCTTTAAGAACATATTTACAGTATATAGCCCCATTCTGTTAATCAATTTTCAACTAAAACTATAATCAAACATGACAGACGCTAAACCTCATGAACATTCCTGCTAGGGTTTAAAATTTAGTAGTGTCCCAATCCAATGGTATAGAAAAGATATATCAACCAAGTTCACAGACAAAACTTAGAAAAATGGCCATTTGCCACGGTTTATATCGTAGAACAGACTTTGCCACCATTTGAGAACTCAAAATATCAAATTTAGTAGCATAATCTAGAATCTTGGCATATCTTTTTCGATTCCTGTAGGTCGGAATCATTTGCTCCCTACATGCCACGATATTAGTCCTTCCAGCGTATATATTCAACTTTGCTCAGAGATTTGGGGTTTAATGGACTCATTTCCTTCAACCAAGGACGTGTGACAATTTGCACTCCCAATATCCATTACTTTAACCCTGTAGCCATCAAGAAGACCAACAAACCTAGGACCTAGGAAGACCCCTCCTTTAGAACTTACGATCTTCTAGGGCCACACAAGGAGTGAAACTCTAATTATGAGAAACATGTCTAAAGGAGAAATATAACGCACATCCACGCAGTCATGGGCCGTTACATGGCACATACTGGGGGAGAAGGGTAATAAAAATCCAACACACACCTCCAATATACAATGTATGTAATGCTGGAAGTAAAGCTGGGAATTGTAACGCTGAAAAGTAACACTGGGGATTGTAATGCTGAAAAGTACGCTGGGGAAATGTAATGATGGCATCCTCAATCTACAGCAGACTAACATACTTAGCAATGTTCTGCAAGTGAAGTAATTTTCGATTCCAATTCGATAAATTCAAGAGGCCTGTTAAACGCGTCTTAAGTTTTCTAAGGTCAAGGATACTAACTTTTTGCATCAAATTTCATGATTCTAGGTTCGATTTAAAGCTAGTTGTGCAATGAAGATAGTAGAGGAGGTTATTTTGGAAGTAGATGCAGGAATTGATGCCTGCATGGTGTAGAGAGGGATGTATGTAATGGCTCAGAAAGAGAAAAAAAAAAGAATCTTTGGCAGTCTACCGTTAAATCGTGATCACTAGACCCGACTGCAATTTACAACCCAGATTTGTAACATGAGTGTGAAAGTCATACTAACTAAGATTATTCAAACTATATTTATAGCAAAAATGAGGGAAGCAAAGGACAAGCCCTCAGGTCTCACCATTTGAACACAGCTCTGATACCAAATGTAAGAACAGTGAACTCATAAAAGTAACAAGACAAACAAATGACTGCATGCAATAAAAGAACTGATAAATACAATGGATCTGATATCCTGTAAATTTATAAAAACCAGTATACAACCAGAAGCATCATGCAAAGAAAGATCTAAAACAAAATAGTGTATCTAATCAACAATATAACAGAAAAATATGTTATGAAAATATAAGAACCATACCTAGATAGATGACCTAGCAGCTACCATTACCTTGATAGCTCCAATAGTGCAACTGAAGGTGGGGGGACGATTTTCCACCCAACCAACCCCTAGCCAAACAGGCTGAGGCCCCCGAGACCCCAACGATTAACCATATGCCAGCGCTATCTTGCTTTCCTCTCCTCCAGAGCTCCTCTTCCAAGATGGCCAAAGACAAAAAAGATCCCTCTCTTCACTTCTTCTCCTCCTTTTATCTCCTCCTTCTCCCAATTTCTTAATTTCTTATTTAATGCAATTTGTTTTTCCTTATTTTCTTTCATATTCCCAATTATATTATTATCTTACATCATTTTATATTACATTTTATTCATTATATTAAATATTCTCTATATGAGGGTTGTTACACAAGTATGGGGCAACTACTCATTACCTCTTTAAATTTTCGGAAGGCCTTTTCAGCCTCTTCATCCCAATTGAAAGCATCCTTCTTAGTCAAATCAGTGAGTGGAGAAGTCAACTTGGAGAATCCTTTCACAAATTTTCTGTAATAGGTGCATATGCCAATGAAGCCTCTCAATTCGGTAATATTTTTGGTGATGGCCATTCTAAGATAGCCCTGATTTTTTCCATGTGTACCTTCACTCCTCCTTGCCCAATAATGTGCCTAAGATACAATAGTTCTTTCATCCCAAATTCACATTTTGATAACTTAGCAAATAAGGACTCTTCTTGCAAAATTTTTAACACAATCTCTAATTGCTGCAAATGCTCTTCCTGTGTTTTACTGTAATTGAGAATGTCATCAAAGAAAACCAAAAAAGCCCTTCTTAGTTTCTTGCAAAATATCCTATTCATGCATGCTTGAAATGTGGCTGGAGCATTAGTTAACCCAAAAGGCATGACAAGAAATTCAAAGTGGACATAATGACATCGAAAAGCAATCTTTTGCACATCTTCATATTTCATTCGAATTTGATGATATCCTGATCTAAGGTCAATTTTGGAGAAGTATTTGGACCCATGTAGCTCATCCATGAGCTTATCAATCCTAGGAATATGATACCAATTCTTGATATTCTTTTTGTTCAAGGCTCTAAAGTCTATGCACATTCTCAATGTTCCATCTTTTTTCTTTACTAGCACTACTGAAGAAGCATAAGGGCTAGAGCTTGGTCTAATGAGTCCCAACTCTAAGAGTTCTTGGATGGATTTTTCAATCTCATATTTGAAATTTTTAGGATTTCTATAAGGTGGTATCTGAATGGGTGAAATACCCTCCAAAACAATGTTGTGCTCAACCCCCCTATCTGGTGGTCTACCATGTGGAAGATCTTTAAATTTTTTTTCATATTTTTGCAAGAGTCTCTCTATCTCCTCTGGGTGTTCAAAAACCTTTATATTTGGCTTGGGATATGTAATATGACATTCAACATTCCATTCTATGTCCCCATTCCTCAATATAGATCTCATACTATTGCAAGTCACTACTTTATTTGTATAAGTGTGCTGCCCTCTCACAATTCTTAGTATTCTTTTTGAATCTTGGAATTTCATTTAAGGAATTTGATAATTTACTGTATGCTATCCTATTGAATACAACCATTTCACTCCCAAAACCACATTAGTATCATCAAAATCAACCACATAAAAACTATCAACAAAAGTATAGTTGCCTACGGTAACTTGTGGCTTTGGAACCCATGTTTTGAACTGCATTGTGTTGTGACTGGGAATGACAACTGTGAAGCCATCGAATGGTTCAATAGGTATATTTCTTTTCTCCACCATCTCTGCATCAATGAAGTTATGGGTGGCTCCTCCATCTACAAAAAATGAATTTTTTTGTCCTAGTACCACACCCTTGCATCGGATAGTATGATAGCGAGGTACTGCTGAAAGTACTGCCATTCTTGCTTTGTCCGGTGAAGGATGATTTTCTTCTTGTATTTCCTTTTCTACTGCTGTCTCATATGCCTCCTCTTGATATGAAATATCTCCATATTCATGCATGCCCCCGTCATATCCCTCATTATCAGAAAATACTTTTATGTATTGAGCCTTTCCTTTAGTACATTTGTGCCTCGGTGTCCATGGTTGAAAGTATGTGAAGCACAAAATTTATTTTTTCGAAGTTCATCCTTGTTTTGTATTTATTTTTTATTCTTTTCAAATGAATATTTTTGTCAAGGTTTCTTATCATATGCATCCCTTTGCCAAGGTTTCTTTTCAAATTTGAAGTTAGGCTTGGGAGGAAATCTCATTCTAGGAAGCACATTTTGGAGATCCCTAGTCAAGCTCATTGCATCTTTTAATGTAGTTGGCTTGTGGGATTTGACCAAACCTTTTAAGGGTTCAACCAAACCTTCAGTGAACAACAATACCAACCTTCCCATAGATACATCAGCCACCTTGACTGATAATTTTTGAAATTCCAACATATACTCAGTAGGGGTCCCAGTTTGATTTAATTGAGCTAGTTCCTTGAAAGGCAATTCTAGATCTTTGTGTTCAAATCCTAGTACCTTGTCAACAAATTATTCATATGTTTTAACCTGATCATGACCCAAAGTTTTTAGGCCATGAAACCACCATTCATTGGCGTCTCCTTCCAAGTGCAAAATGGCGATTTTTAGTGCAGCCACTTCCACCATAGGATTCAACTGAAAATACACATCTAATTTTTGCACCCAAGTTCTAACATAATTTTGAGAGGAACCATCAAAAGTAGGAAGTGAAATTTTACCAATAGCACAATTTAATTCTTTGTTTTGGAATAGATCCCTATTGTCATCATTCTTTTTTAGTTTCTGTGCAGCATCAAGGTATGTACCAAATGGTAGACTTCTCTTACAATATTCACTCAAATCATTCCATTCATTTGCTATGTAGTAAGATCCACTTGAATGTCAGGATCTTCTTTAGGGATAAGAAATTTAGGTGCAGTAGACCTTGTTGTGCTATGAAATTCATTTGCTCTATTATGGGGTCCTGTTCTTGAGAAAATATGCTCTCCCATAGGCTTATTTTCCTCACCATGAGAACTGTTGCTGCCTCTTACTATTATCCCTTTGCTTCCAAGTTGGCTAACCATCAATTTGAATCCTTTCATCATCTGTTTACTTTATGTATTTCATACCCATGGAAATTTCTTCAAAATATGTTTTTAAGGCTGCAACAAATTCCTCCTTATGTCTTAAGTTTTCATCCTCCTCTCTACCCATGGTTTTAACAAAAAACTCTTCTTTTCCTATTGTTTCTTCCTCAACAACAACACCTTCAAATTCTGGTTCTAAGGGTGGTGGTATATTTTTTTGAATCTTTGTTAATACCATCAGGTTCCAAGACCATGCTCTGATACCATTTGTAATTACTCTTTTTTAAAATTTTATTAAAATGCCCAA
Source organism: Larix kaempferi (assembly GCA_027924585.1). Lineage (NCBI taxonomy): Eukaryota > Viridiplantae > Streptophyta > Pinopsida > Pinales > Pinaceae > Larix > Larix kaempferi. The sequence goes on along the minus strand of BSBM01000125.1, from coordinate 6,262,116 downwards.
TTTTCCACTTTTTCCCCAATTTCGACCTTTGACTAGTTTTGATGTCTAGGTTTCCAAATTAACCCAAATGATCCCAAATCTCCTGTAAGGGTATATGACTGATATTGGGACTTGAATATGAGTTCCATGGATTATTTATAACCCTCCAAATACTTCTTCAAACTTGTTTAATATTCTCGTCAATGTATGGAATTTAACTAGCAATTTGTGGATCAAATCCCCCCAAGGTAGGTACTGAAAATGGCTCTCCAAATGCCTCCAAACCCATTTGAAATTCATAAAAAAAGGTAGGGAATGTTTGAGGAAAATTAATAAGGTCTCATATGCACCATTAATCAATTATTAGGTCTGTTATAACCTCCTCCCCAACAGCAGCAAAAACCATCAATTCGACCCTTGGGGAAATGGCACCAAATCTCTTCCAAATGCAAATAAACTGAGTAAAATGACTTCAAATGCTTAAGTGCTGAACATGAAACTTGTAATAATCATTAATGGATGTCCATGCATCATAAATATATTAGAGAAACATTCTTTCATTCAAAATAATCAGCATTACAATGGTATACATCAATGTAGTGGGGAAATGGTCATTGTTTGCTCATTAATCAACATTTTCACATACAACCACTTGGTATTTAGACCTGATACTTTCTGAAGATGAAGAACAGAGTATATAAATCTTATTCCAATCAGAAATACATCATGAGGAGCTCTCCCAATGAGTACAATATCTCACCCAAAGCGCAATCCCTCAAGGAGTATGAATATGCCATCAAAAATGGAAATGGTTGAGAGAAAGTGTTGCACTAAAAAAAACCACGAGCTTCCCTGTATATGATAAATTCAAATACAAAATCCATTAACTCTCCATGAAATACCTAAGTGGCCTCTCCAAACACCAACTTGGATAGAAATATTTCACCCTCGAAATTGGCTAAGGCAAGAAACTAGTCATCCACTAGCTCTCTCTTCACAAATGCAATTTTTCTCAAATGATCAAAATCTCTTCTCTTGGTTTATCCCTATATTTTATAAACATACTTAGCCTTCTAAGGTTCCCAATCCATTTATAGACTCAATCCAATTCGAATTAGGGTAAGGGCTCAATATTTGCCATTTGTGCTACCTTTCCTAGCCTTCCACCTTCCACCAATTCGAGTGGGGGTCTCTTTGGCTTCTCCAACTCCCATGAGCGCCCTCTTGGAGCCTATTTTTGGGGCTAACATGTCATAATGATCAAATTTCAGAGGTCAGATCTTCAATTTGTCTAGATTTCATAGATGCTCCATCATTGTTGTCATAGGGGCTAGGGAATCTAGCCCAAGTATCCACAAGCTTCCAATTTGACTCTTCCTCTTCCGTGGAGGTTACCAATCCATCCCAATTCGACCTACGATGCTCAACGCCATGTGTATGATTTACCAACTCACCCAAGAATGTTCACCTTCTCATGAATTTGAATTGGCAAGAGAGAGATGCCATGTGTCCTTGAAAAATCAAGCTAGTGCGGGTCCCACATCCTCCATATGTCTTCAAAACCACTTGCCACCTAGAATTTTTCTTGAATTTCTTTATTCAACTTATTTATTAAATACTTGAACCCTTCTAATGTCTAAACATCATTTATTAGCTTTCTTATTACAATTTCACATGTGCCCATCCAACCTATGAAACTAGTAGGATTGATGGGATTGTCTTACTATGCAATTATTTGAATGGAAACATTACATTTGGTGTGCTAACAAGGGGAGGGGTGCGGTGGGGTGGGCATAGTAGGACTTGTTTTTTTTATAATTAATTTAGTTTTATGTTTTTATTCTTTTTTAATTTGAATTTATTTATTTATTTAATTCAAATGCTTTTTTTTTCTCTTAATTGGATTTAATTGTCTTTAAAAAAATTGTTTCTTTAGTTTTGTTTTTTTTAAGGAGTATGAGGGAAGTGTAGGAATAGGGTTTTTTTTTTTATCTTTATAATTTTTTTTTAATATTGAAAATGTTATTTTATTTTATTTTTACAAAACATGTTTTCTCATTATTTTTCTCATTATGAGGGAAGTGTAGGAATAGGGTTTTTTTTATCTTTATAATTTTTTTTTTAATATTGAAAATGTTTTTTAATTTTATTTTTACAAAACATGTTTTCTCATTATTTTTCATTTTTTCTTAGTATATATTTTTCTTCTAAGTATTTTTTTTTATGATTTTGTTTCCAACTATCTTAAGTTTTAAGCTCATGGTTTCAAAAATGTTGCAATTTTAATCCTAGAGAAAAAGGGTGTCATTGGTAGTACCTCTTTTTTATTCAAGGATTGATTTTAAGATTTTGGTTCCAATAGTACCAGTTACTAAGGCCTTAATTTCAAACAAGTTGTAGTTTTAAGCCCAAAAAATATAAAAGAGGTTACGGGTAGCACCACTTTTTAGTTCCAGGGTTGATTTATAGGTTTTGGTTCGCAACATTATAAGGTGTTAAGGTGATGATTGCAAAATGTTGTAATTTTAATTTTGAAAAAAATGGTCATTATGGGAGCACCACTTTTCAATTCAAAGGTTTTTTTAAGGTTTTGGTTTGCAACATTATGGGGTGTTAAGTCCATGGTTGTGAAAGGTACTAATTTTAACCTCGAAAAAAAAAGATCACTTTGGGAACACCAATTTTTAATTTGGGAGTTGATTTTAGTTGGGTATGTGTTATATTCTTTGCATGTTGCGGAATACCTATATTGTATTGTGAGTGATTCATAATGAAAAAGAGAAAAATAAGAGTTGCGGCTTTAAGTTTTGCTGATTTTCCCGGTTAAGGGTTTTCAGGGTAAATATCTATGTATTATGTGTGAATTCTATGGTGTAATCTATGTTTTGCTTCTCTGCACAGGTTTAAAACTTACATGTGGTATCAGAGCTCAATTATTTGGTTTCATGGGGACACATTTGTTGCTAAGGGTTTGATGCAGTTGATAGATATTGGGTCTGTGATAAACCCGGGTTCAGTGGGAGCTTTGCAACTTTGATTTGTGCATTGAAAGAGAATGACAAGCAGTTCAAGAATTGAGATCAAGAAATTTAACGGAAAAAAATTTGAGCTATGGAAGATCAAAATGGAGTATATTCTTGTAGATCGGGAACAATGTATTGTTGTGGATCTGGGTACACCAACCACTGGAACTCAAAAGAAGATTGGGAGAAATTAGATAGAAGAGCGAGGAGTACAATCTGACTGTGCTTATCAGACTCTGTTTTATTGAATGTATCTAGAGAAGAGACCGTGGTAAAGATTTGGGCGAAACTAGGGAGTTTGTATCAATCAAAATCCCTTGTAAACAAGTTGTTTCTGCAAAAGAAATTGTATCACCTTAGAATGGATGATAATGACACAGTGACAAAGAATCTGAATGTCTACAATTGTTCGGGTACATAGGGTACTCCCAAAAGACCGAACACCTAGAGCAACCACTTCACACAAATAGATCACAGATCGATACACCAATGTTTTGACGTGATTTAAACCCCTATGAGAGAAACACTCCACGGCCCCGATCAAATAGCTTCCACGGGACAATTTATTATATAAAGAAAGAAAGTGACAAATGAAATTCTCATAATCGATCAACTTTCCAATGACCCTCCATGCTCTTTAAATAGAGATCATGGACCAATCGGGTGTTAAGCCACAGATCAATGATAGGTATGATCTAAGAGAAGTTGAGCCGTCGGATCAATCTATGTCTAAAACATATCGTGACCGTCGGATTTAAGTATTTACAAATGCATACTAAAGAAACACACTTCACCTAACGGATCTATTATACAAGCTGATCTTAACTAACTCCTAAGTGTCTAAATATCCTAACATCCCCCCTTAAGAACAACTTGGGATAGGATTGAAGGATTTGCAAAAGTGACACTATTAGGAGAAGGAAGGAGGCATTAGAGCCTACCCCCCCTTAATGACAAGTTCCTGAACTCTTAACATAGATTGAAGTTTAGAAAACTTTGCTTCTATAAGAGACTTGGTGAAGATGTCTGCAACTTGATCATCTGTAGGACAAAAGAGCACTTCAAGAACATGATCATGAACAAGATTTCTGATGAAGTGCATATGTAGCTCAATGTGTTTGCTGTGTTGATGTAGGACTGGATCTTTGGCAAGCTTGATGGCACTTTGATTGTCGCACCAAAGTGGAGTAGGCTGCTACTGCTTGAATCCAAACTCTGAAAGGATCTGCTGAAGCCATAAAGCTTCCTGACTGGCATTAACTGCGGCTCGATAATCTACCTCTACTAAAGAAAGAGCAAGAGCTTGTTGTTTCTTACAAGCCCAAGTGACAGGTCCAGATCCCAGACTGAAAACATAACCTGCTGTAGACTTTCGATCATCAGGATCGTCGGCCCAATCTGAATCAGTGAAACCAACGAACAAAGGTTCCCCCCTGTACTGTAATGAATCCCAAACTGAATTGTACCTCGAATATATCGAAGTATTATTTTAGCTGCTTTCCAGTGACTTTCATGAGGTGTTTTCATATAACGGGAAACACGACCAATGGAAAAGGAAAGGTCGGGACGAGAATGAGTCAAGTATAAGAGACTACCAACAAGCTGACTATACAAGGTGGCATCTACTTCAGGTGAAGTACAAGTGGCATAAAGTTTGACTCCAGACTGGAAGGGAGAAGGAGCTGGTGTACAGTCTTCCATGTGAAAGCGACGAAGAAGGTCACAAGCATACTTAGACTGAGAAAGAAAGATTCCTCCTTTGGTTTGTAGGACTTGGAGACCAAGAAAATAATGCAAATGTCCTAAGTCTGACATTTCAAAATTTTGCTTAAGACTGGATTTCACATGGTTTATAAGCTTAGGGTCACTACCAGTAAGAATAAGGTCATCAACATATAGAGAAAGTATGATGAGATGGTTTCCTACTTTCTTGGTATAGACATTGGGGCCAGAATGGCATCTAGAAAAACCAGTGTCAAGGAGAAAGCTATCCATTTTGGCAGACCAAGCTCTAGGAGCTTGCTTAAGGCCATATAAGGATTTCTTAAGGCGACAGACAAGGCTAGAGTTATTCTGAACATATCCAGGAGGTTGTTCCATGTAAATTTCCTCTTGTAAATCACCATGTAAGAAGGAAGACTTGACATCCATTTGATGGAATTCCCAGTTATGTAAGGCTACAAGGGAAAGAACAAGGCAGATGGAGTTCATTTTTGCGACAGGAGCAAAGGTTTCATTGTAGTCAATCCTTTCAACTTGGGAAAAACCTTTGGAAACTAACCTTGCCTTAAGTATTTCAACACTTCCATCTGATGCATACTTAGTTCTGTAGACCCATTTACATCTGATAAGTTTTCTTCTTTTTGGAAGAGGTACAAGATCCCAAGTATCGTTCGCCATTAAGGAACGATATTCTTCATCCATAGCTGCATCCCAATCTGGATTTCCTGAAGCTTCTGCAAAGGTTTCTGGATCATGATTCTCGGAAACTTGAGCCAAAGGAGAAGAGGCTCGCTGAAGCTGAGAACGTGTTCGACGTTGATCTCTAGGATCACTGGCAAGATCACCAGTTGCTTCACATGTTGAACAGACCCATCGAGGAAGCACTTGTGTTGGTGCAACTGGAGGAACATGAGCAGGTGGAGGTGGATTTTCATCTTCACTGTCATCATCAGAAACTGGAGTTGAAAACCTGTCAAGGAAGTTGGAAGAAGAAGAAGGCACAATCGCCGAATCAGGCTCGCAGGCCAAAGATGTCACAATCGTCGAGTTAGGCTCGCAGGCCAAGATATTTTCATCAAATTTAACATCTCTTCTAATGATTACAACATGAGAATGTGGTTGAAGAATTCTATAACCTTTTACATCTTCAGAATATCCAACAAATATGCACTTTTCACTTTTAGGCTGTAATGCTTTCCGTTTTTCATTCGGAATGTGAGCCCATGCTTCACTACCAAACACACGGAAGTGACTTACATCTGGTTTAATGTTACTCCATGCTTCTTCCGGTGTGATACCTTATAAATATTTAGTGGGGGTGCGATTAACTATGTAATTTGCACAATTTATGGCTTCAACCCAAAATTGAAGACTTAGTCCCTTAGATTGGATCATACAATTAGCCATTTCTTTTAAAGTGCGGTTCTTCCATTTAGCTACACCATTTTGTTGTGTTGTATATGGAACAGTGTGTTGTTGTTGGATTCCTTGTTCAGTGTAGAAAGTAGTGAACTTTTTGTTAACATATTCTCTTCCATTGTTAGATCTTAACTTAATAATTTGATGACCATATTGTTTTTCAACAAGGGCCTTGTAGGCCAAGAACATGTTAAATACTTCGCTTTTAAGTTTTAGGAAATAAACCCAAGTGCGTCTAGTGTAATCATCAATAAAAGTTAAGAAATATTTGAAACCAGAAAAGGAAGCAGATGGAAGAGAAACACATAAGTCACTATGCACAAGCTCCAAGGGAACCGAGGCGTGCCGAGAGGCACATTTGTCAAAACTGTTCCGATGATATTTTCTGAGTACACAACTGGAATAGACACCATCCCTGCAAGATACCATCGGAAGACCTGTCACCATATTGTCTTTACATAGTTGTTGCAATGAGTGATAATTTACGTGACCAAATCACTCATGCCAAAGTTTGCTCAAGTTATCACTATGAACAACAAAAACTGAAGGAAAAGGTGATGACCCCAAGTTGTTAAATTTGTACAACCTGGTAATATCATCAAAAATTTCGGTAGCTAGGACCTGTTGAGGATCTTTAAAATCCTTGATTACAACTTGGTGAGGTGTAAACGTCACAGTTTTACCTTCACCAGAATGAGTGATTTGATAGACTGATAACAAATTGCAGGAAATTCTTGAAACACATAGTACATCACTGAAATGACCATTATCGACTGGAACTGTTCCAGCTCCTACAACACTTAGAGATCTATCATCACCAACAAATATTTGTTTGGTGTTACATTCATGCATAGTAGAAAAGATGGCTTGATCCTTAGCCATATGATAAGATGTTCCAGAATCAATGAGCCATTCATTTGAAGTAGAAGAAGACGATGCATTATAAGAATAACCAGAAGCACAAAGTGCATTTCCATGAAACGTAGATTCTGAAGGCGAATTTAGGCTGATGTGGTGCTTCTTCATTGCTGTTTCCAAGGCTGCCATCTTCTTGAAACACTTAGATTCATCATGATTATCTTTCCCACAATAGTTGCAATGACGCTCAGTCTTCTTGCCTTTTGGCTTGGATCCTTTGTAATTTTTTAAGGAAGGAGCTGACTGAGAGGGTTTGGGACACTTGTTTGACTTATTATTGCAAAATTTTTGTTTCTTGGGAGGCTTGGACTTTTCTTTTTGTTGGGACAATAAGGCTTTCTTAGATGTATCTGCATTGTTAATTATTCCAATATGGATGAGCTTATCTTGTTCTCTAATCAATGAATCACAAAAGGATTCAAGACTAGGCTCTTGATAGCTAGCTGCTTTCAAGGATTCTTTCATAGAGTAAAATGTAGATACACAAACAGAATATGCAAGTCCAAGTTTGGAAAGAAAATGATAAATGCATTGTTTGTCTTCCCTCTTAATCTTGCATTCTTCACATAAGAGTTTAAGAGTTTTGTACTTAGATAAATAATATTGTATGCATGAAAAATCACTTGGATTTAAAGAAATCAATTCATTTTCGAGTTGGTGACCTCGAATTTCATTGTGTTTACCAAACACAGATTCCAACTTGTTTCAAGCAGCATCAAGTTCATCAATTCCAGATATGTGGAATCACAAATCAGTAGAGATTGACATCCCAATCAATCCACGAACTTCGTCACATCTATTTTCCCATTTTATTTTTTTGTCATCATCAGTGGGTTCTGTTTTTTTCCCTGAGGTAATTCTGAAAAGTCCCCTACTTCGTAGAACATCCTCCATACGAGATTTCCATGAGAAATAGTTGGAATTGGTAAGTAAAGTATAAGAATGAGCGGGCATACTAAAACTTAATGGCTATAAAAACATAAACCAATAGTATGGATGTGAAGAGTGTGAAAAAATAGGCAGTTTAAAAAAAAACCGCACTGAAAACTAACTCCGTATGATGAAGTTATGCTTGAACAAAGAAAACGTTGAAGATGTCCCCAATAGTGACGTGGTAGATAGAGAATGACCAGCTAAAAAAAAGGACCCCCCTCTTCCCAAGATGAACCTTTGACAATCACTTTACAAGAAAGTTGTTTTAAGTGAATCACTTTTGTAAAATAAGTGATTTCACTTTTACAATAATGTTACATTAAATAGTGCAACAATAAAAAATAACTTAAGTGACTCACTTTTTATTTTTATTTTTTATTATTTAAGTGAGATGCACTTTTACAATAAAGTAACTTGAAAATAGAAATTGCATGCACTTTTTCTTTTAAAAGTAATTTCCTAAGACTTGAAATCAATATCTATTAAGGAATAAAACAACTTTGAACCAAGTGAGTTAGATTAAAATGTATGTAAAATATGGGAAGGAGGAAGGTTTTTTTTTTTACTCTTCTTGCTCGGTTTCCGTGCTTACATTTTTTCCTGCAAATCACACCATAAACCAAAACAAAACAAAAAATTTCCACGCTTGTGGGATTAGATCTCATTAGCTTGCTCGAAAAGTCTACATTTTCTCTCTGTTTCTGATTTGCCGAGATCGCACAAGGTGCATGGCAAAAGCATACACAGCCGAGAAAAACCCTTTCCCTTTCTGTTTTTGATTCGCCGACATCGCACAAGGTGCACGACAAAGACCATACGCAGACAGGGAAAGCAACAATCCAAAACTAAAAAAAATCTAATAATAAAAACTGATAAAATATGAGTTTTTTATTTTTTTAAACATAAATAAAAAAGCGTCAATATAACATTATACCTTCAGATCTCATGAAATACACGTTCTGAAGCAACCGAAAACTGTTTTCGGTCAAACGAAAACTATTTTCCAATGGAAACGGTGCTCCAGACGCAATAGAACACCTCCCACAACCCAGAAATGAATAGAAATACCAGAACTAGAAACCTTTTCAAGTTTCGACAACAACAGTTCAAGATCTAGATCATAACCGGAAGCAGCTCTTCATAAAAGCTCTGATACTATGTTTGGGTACACAGGGTACTCCCAAAAGACCAAACACCTAGAGAAACCAATTCACACAAACAGATCACAGTTGATACACCGATGTTTTGACATGGTTTAAATCCGCGTGAGGGAAACACTCCACGGCCCCGACCAAATAGCTTTTACGGGACAATTTATTATGCAAAGAAAGAAAGTTACAAATGAGTTTCTCATAATCGATCAACTTTCCAATGACCCTCTATGCTCTTTAAATAGAGATCATGGATCAATCGGGTGTTAAGCCATGGATCAAGGGTAGGTATGATCTAAGATAAGTTGAGCCGTCGGATCACTCTATGTCTAAAACATATCGTGACCGTCGGATTTAAGTATTTACAAATGCATACTAATGCATACTAAAGAAACACACTTTACCTAACGGATATATTACACAAGTTGATCTTAACTAACTCCTATGTGTCTAAATATCCTAACAACAATACTCTGGTAAGTCAAATAACCTCTGTTGGAGTTAAAATGGCTGAAGAAGATAAATGTATTACATTATAGTGTTCTTTTCCAAATTTTAGGGACAACCTACTTGTAGTAATAGGGAGTTCTAATCAAGCCACTTTAAAATTTGATGAAATTGTATCATCCCTGCTATCAGAAGATTTGAGGTGGAAAACCATGGATACTCATAGCATGGCTGCCTTGTTTGTGAGAGGTCTCCCCCGAGAGAGAAACAAAAATAAGAGATCTGGGGGGAGATCTAAATCCCCAGGAAAATTTATATGGAAGTTTGGAAATGCGGTAAATCTGGGCACTATAAAAAGGATTGCAGATCTAAGAATGTTGAGAAAGAAAAAGGATCCGAGGATACCTCTACCATAGAGATGAATACTTCCTCAGAAGAAGGAGGGTATGTGTACCTAGATTCCACTAGTAATCATTTTAGAACGTGATATATGGTTTATGGTTTTATATGTTTCATAGGGAGTGGTTATGTGAATATTAAAAGTACAATGCAAGCGATGTGTTCTTGGGATATGATTCACTAGCCAATATGATTGGGCATGGTAGAGTCATGTTGAAACTCAAGGATGGAAGGATTAGAACTCTCCCTGGAGTACTACACATTCCAAATCTAGTGACAAACTTGATATATGTCGAAAATATGGATATTGCAGGTGTAAAGACTGTGTGTGGAGATGGTGGTTGCAAAATGGTTCAAGGATCAATGGTATTGATGAGGGGAGTTCGGTATGGAACTCTGTAAAAAATATTGGGAAGAACCATCATTGGTGAATGTAATAGTTCTGTTGTGACCGAGGGGGGAGATATGGAAGACAGATCCCTGACTGCATCAGGAGGAAAGACAATGCTATGGTTGCAAAGATTGGGGCATATCATATAAAAGGGTCTTCGAGCATTACAAGGTAAAAGTATGGTTGAAAGTATGACTGATTTCACTTTAGATTTTGATTTTTGTGAACATTGCATATATGGAAAACAGAATCGAGTAAGCTTTGTATCTGGTGCTACAAGAGCAAAGGGAATTTTAGAGTTAATACACGGTGATGTGTTTGGACCTGTATATGTTCCATCACTAGGTATATTTGTGTATTATGTTTCATTTATAGATAATTTCTCAAGGAACACTTGGATTTATTTCCTTTGAAAGAAATTTGAAGTATTTGCTAAGTTTAAAGAATTTAAGGCTCTTGTAGAAAATTAGACAGAAAATAAAATAAAGGTGTTGAGGATGTTAGGAACCTGTATCAACCCTTCTGTTTAATTTGTTATTATATTTTTGTTGGACGCATATGCTTTGTAAGTCGTCCCGTAGTATTATATGTTCCATGGTATTGATCATTAGTTTGTATTATCCCATAGTATTATCTGTTCCATGGTATTGATCCATAGTATTGGATGCATATGCTTTGTAAGTCGTCCCATAGTATTATATGTTCCATGGTATTGATCCTTAGTTTGTATTAGCCCATAGTATTATCTATTCCATGGTATTGATCCATAGTATTGATGCATATGCTTTGTAAGTCATCCCATAGTATTATATGTTCCATGGTATTGATCCATAGTATTGGCGCATAAACTTAGTATATAAGTACGTATTGAGGCCAATGAAGGCACCGAGAAGTTATTTGTATTGAGCTTGCTCAAAAGAGGTTTCCCCCTTGAAGTGGCCCGCAATCAATAAATCTATTCTATGTTCTGTTATTTCTGATATATCGTGCATTTTCATTAATTAATTGTTGGAGGTTCCTCGCATCTGGTATCAGAGCACTTTCTTGGGCTCGTTGGGTGGAATTTCTGCCAAAAAATGTTTTTGCATCTGTATTTGTTCCTATCAATTCCAGGTTCGGATCCGGGAGTAATCCCTATCCGCTTAACTGTGGGAAGTACTTAGGCATAAGCCCTAAAACTCATTGTGAGGAGTACCATAGGAACCCCGAAGTAGCTGGTCCATTGAGAGGACCTGCCAAAAAAAAGGGAAACAACCTCTACCTGATTGACTAGTTCCCACCCATGAGGTAAACCAAGATTTGTCGTTTGTGGAAAAGCGGTTATCAGTTTTACCTGAGCCGTGGAGTGAGGGGTACTACCCCAATACGCAAGTCGTTAGACAGCATTAGTGGCCGAGTGAATCCCTTGAACGTTTAGGAAGCTGCACATACCCAGGGTCCATATCTATTTCCAGTTGATAAATCGTAGCTTACGTCGTTCCAGAATTGTATAAAATTCTATTTTTTCGCCATATCTTCTTTGTTTTAACTTCGTTTCCCTTGAAACTTCAATAACACCCCTGCAATCCCATTCTGAATTATTCATTCCCGAGGACCCTATCCCAAATTCTACTTCCCGAAGTCAAAAATCTCACATTTGTCTATTTTTAGGGTTTTCCATAACTTCTTCGATTTTCACCCAATCGCCTTCAAATTTTTCCACAGTGTTCCTTTTCTATTTCTGCTTCTTTATCTCTCTTTGACAAATTTTCCCATTCTTTCACCTCGCTTCTGAAATCCTCAATTTATGCTTTCGTATCCATTAGAAATTGTCCAAAACCTAGTCAAACCCCAATTATCCATCAAAGTTTTTCCCAAATCCAAATTTCCCTTTACTAAAGAAGATTTTGTTTTCGTTTTTTACTCATTCACAAAAAAAAAACTCTTATGGTTGTCACCTGCGCAGGAACACAAATCATGGAGGAAGAACTTGCAACCCTCAAAACTAATCTCCAAGTTCTGGATGAAAAATTTCTCAACCTCCATCTTCAGCATTCAACCATGAACAATAAACGAGAGCCAGAATCTTCTACAGACATTGGGTTGTCTTCTTCCAGCAATTTTCGTGGGTTGAAGCTTGATTTTCCTTGCTTCAATGGTAATGATATGACTGGATGGATATACCGGGAAGAACAATATTTCAGTATGAATAATAATTTTGATGTCCACAAAGTTCCACTCGCATCCTTTCATTTGGAACAAGAAGCCCTTCAATGGTACCATTGGTACATCAACGCTCATGACGAGCCAAAATGGACATATTTTTTCTAACTCCTTTTGCAACGATTTGGTCCTAGTGCTTTTGATGACTTCAGAGGAGCACTCACTAAACTTCGCCAAATTGTCACTGTGAGAGAGTATCAGACATAATTTGAAAAACTAGCCAATCACACAGAAGGATTGTTCGATCAATTCTACAGGAGTTATTTATTAGTGGTTTCAAGGATGAAATTCTCTCCGAGGTTAAAATGTTCCGTCCCAACACAATGATGGAAGTCCTAGGGTTGGCTAAGTTGGCGGTGGACAAGATCACAGCCCAACAACGCTCCAAATCCACTTTTGTTCCTTTCATAAATATGGTTTCCCAACGAATTCCCATCATGCCAGCTCCTCGACCAACTCCTATCAAGCATTTGTTTGAAACAGAGATGCAAGCACATAAAGAAAAATGGATTTGTTATAATTGTGATGAGAAATTCACTCGGGGACATAGATGTGTTGAGCAACAACTCTATATCTTGGATGTGGAATCTCCGCCTACCTCTGAACTTGGTGAAGAATCTCCAGATACAATAGATGATTAGGTTGACATTTAGTAGCCGCATGTTGACCCTCCGTCTTTGGACGACTAGCCAGAGATATCTCTCCATGCTTTAGCTAGAGTCACTACCCCACAAAAATGTGGGTCAGGGGTTACTTCAAGAAGCTCCCTCTTACAATATTCATTGATTATGGTAGCACTCATAACTTCATTGACCCTCGGATCGCCAAACATGTTGATTGTTTTTTTCATCCTTGCTCCAACTTTTAAGTCATGATTGCCAATGGGGGCACCTTACCTTGTAAGGGGAAGTGTCTCAATGTGTGTATTTCTATGGAATATTATAACGTACTCTCTGACATGTTTTCTTTGTCCTTAGGCGGATGTGATGTGGTTTTGGGCGCTTAATGGTTATGCACACTTTGCCCCATCTTATGGGATTTTGCTGAACTTTGGATGCATTTTTCAGTCAATGGAAAAAAAAAACACATTTACAGGCTTACAACAGGGTCTCTCCGCCTCATCAGTTCACATCGCATGGAAAATATCCTTAAGAAGAATTCACACGGTGTCATCGTTCAGCTCCATTCCATTCAGATGCAACCATCAACAATCTCTACTACTCCCTTGGATCTACATCACATTTTGTATAGATATGCATGTGTCTTTGCTGAACCAATGGGATTACCGCCTTCAAGTGACCTTTCTAGTAAGAATTTAGTCACCTCTACATCTGAGAAGGAAATGATGGTTATTTTGCATGCAGTACATAATTGGAAACCATACCTATTAGGGAATTATTTTTACACGAAGAATGATCACCAGAGTCTGAAAATTTTCCTAGAACAATGGATCTCCTCCCAAGCACAACTGCAATGGGTTATCAAACTCATGGGTTATGCCTATGAGATCACTTACAAGAAGAGTAAGTACAATCTAGTGGTAGATGCTCTTTCTCGCACATTTGATGACCAAGTTTCTCTTTCCGTTATTTCAATGTCTATTCCAAATTGGTTGCAATATGTTCAACAGGGGGCTATGTCTTCTATGAACTCCATGCTTCTCCATCAACAGGGCACTCTGGTTCCTCAAAACGTATGAGCGGGCACAACGTAACTTCTTTTGGTAGGGAATGAAAAGGATAATTCAACAGATGGTGGTTGTATGGGATACTTTCCAGGTCAACAAGGGTGAAAAGACACTCCTTCCGGTATTGCTCGAACCCTTTCCCATCCCTACACGGATTTGGACAGATATTTCTATGGATTTCATTGAAGGGCTCCGATGGTACATACTACATCTAAAATGACTCCATATGAAGCAATCTATGGTCAAGAACCACCAGTTATTCTTCCATACACCCTCAGCGGTTCACCAGTTCAGGCAATTGACTCGGTTCTTCGAAACCACAATCAAAATCTTCGCATTTTGTAAGACAATCTTCACAGGGAAAGAATTTGAATGCAACAACAAACTGATCAGCACCATTCTGAGTGCACTTTTCAAGCAGATGATATGGTTTTTCTTTAGCAATCCTCCCTGAAATGAAAAGGGCGTCATAAGCTCGCTCCAAAGTTCTATGTGCCCTATAAGTTTCTTCATAATATTGGGTCCATTGCTTATAAATTGGAACTTACTCCTTCTTCTTGCATTCATCTAGTATTTCATGTCTCTTGTTTGATGAAAGTTCTTGGCACCAACATCAGAGGAAAAACTATTTTACCAGAAATGGATAATGAAGGATCCATCCTTTTGGAGTCGGAGGCCATCCTCAATAGGCACACTCGCTAGGTTCTCTCTCAATATATCACATGGGTATTATTTCATGATAATTTTTTAGCATAAATTCAATATGATCTAGGATCTTTACTGAGAGAATAACATGTACAACATATCAATCACAAGAAGCAATGACAAGAGACAATAGACACACAGAGTTTCCTTGGGGAAAACCAATAAGGTGAAAAACCCCAATAACTTTCTCAGAGATAGATAGAGCAATGATACAAAACCCAAGCATAAGAGATAGTCTCCTAGCAGTAGCTTCTCCTCCTCCACTAGTGCGCCACCCTCCAATGAGTGTATAAGTGAGAAAGTGAATGATCAAATAGAGTGCCTCACACACTCTATTTATACTTGACTTGACTTGCCTAATAACCTTACTAGGTCAGCCTCAACTTAACCACTTAACATAATGCTGACAGGGCCGACCACCACTAGGGTGGTCTAATAACCCTTTAACCCACATGACTTATATAGGGCCGACCCCATCAAGGTGGTCTAATAACCCATCAAGTATAAGTGACGACACTTACAATATAAATGATTACACTTCCATATAGAGGAATAATAACATCTCTATAGGAATACAATATACATATATGAAATACATTCCAAAGTTACAAATACATCAACACTCCCTCTTAACTAGGAAGGTATTTCTCAACACAGATCTACTAGCACAAGTCTTATTCTTTGGATCATCATCACTAGACCATCGTCATCGAATCATAGTCATCGTCACTCCTGCTGCTATCTCAATCAATCTCTGAACTACTCGTCATAGGAATTTCTACAGAGCTAGCCCTTTTTCATGTTGGATGTAGGCCCACCACCTGTAGGTCTTCATCATCAGTGGCCATATTGTGGATCCCAGGACTAATTACGTGCGTCAACAAAACCTCGAAAGAGCATCCCAGGCCTTTTACGAACACACAAATCAACCTATCGGATCTCCCAAGATCTTTTACATGTGACTGTCACAAAACCTTAAAAGAGTGTCTTTCCCAATAAGATCTCTAAAGAGCATCCGAGGCCTTTTATGTGACTGGCACAACCTGTCCAGATCTCCAGGACTTATTACATGTGACCCCTACCACAAAACCTTAAAAGAGTGTCTTTCCAAGCAAGATCTCTAAAGAGCATCTGAGGCCTTTTACGTGACTAGCACAACCTGTCCAGATCTCTAGGACTTATTACAAGTGGTCCCCACAAAACCTTAAAAGAGTGTCTTGCCAAGCAAGATCTCTAAAGAGCATCTGAGGCCTTTTACGTGACTATCACAACCTGTCCAGATCTCCAGGACTTATTACATGCTACCCTTGCATAATCTGTCCACGGCCACAGAGTATCAACCTGATACTCACCATACATCATCTTGATGTACATCATCACATGATCATCCTGATCATCATAGCATCATCCTAATGCATATCATATGGAGCAACATCCTGAAGCTCATCATCCATGATCATCCTGGTCATCAATGCATCCACCTGATGCATACCAAGTATCTACCTGATACATATCATCATACATGATCTACCTGATCATACAATGTATCCACCTGATACATATACAAATACATGATCCACCTGATCATACAATGTATCCACCTGATACATATACAAATCCATGATCCAAATGATCATAACAAGCATCCAACATGATGTATATACATATACATGATCCAACTGATCATAACAAGCATCCAACATGATGCATATACATATACATGATCCAATTGATCATAACAAGCATCCAACATGATGCATACATAGTAGTAACTGGATCATCGTCTTGATACTCATCACACAACGCTTATATCCACAACCATGGGAAGGATCCTACTCTCACCATGCTTGGAATGGCTCCTACAAATCTGTCCATCACTTCTTCCTCGAAGTGTCGTCAATCGGAAGAACACCAAGCCTCTCTCTGAAGTACTCCAACTTCACTTTGGCTAGTGGTTTCGTCAACACATCTACAACCTACTCATCCGTCGCAACATACAGGAGATTCACTGCTCCTCTCTACACCATATCCCTGATATAGTGATATTTGATCTCAATGTGCTTCGACCTGTCGTGGAACATCGGGTTCTCAGACAGCTTCACACAACTCTGGTTGTCACAAAAGATACCAATAGCCTCCAACGAGAGATCAAATAACTCAGACAGTAGCTTCCGAAGCCATACTGCCTCACAACTAGCCGAACAAGCTGTGACATACTCTACTTCGGCTGTACTCAGTGCTACGCAGGACTGCTTCCTGCTAAACCAAGAAATCACACCTGATCCCATACTGAAGCAACACCCAAATGTGCTCTTGCTATCTGCAGCACTGCCTGCCCAGTCTGAATCAACATAACCCTGTAGGTTAAACTTTTGATTCGCATCATACTTGAGCCCATAATCAATTGTACCCTTCAGGTGCCTCAGAATATGCTTTACAACAACCAGGTGAACACCTCTGGGATCCGTCAGGAACTGGCTCAATGTGTTCACCGCAAAGAAAATATCTGGTCTAGTGTTCGTCAGGTACATCAAGGACCCAATCATTTGACGATACACTGTGACATCAACCGGATCAGATGAAGCATCCCACAGAAGCTTCAGGTTTGATGCCATAGGTGTGGCCATGGTCTTGCAGTCCATCATCCCGAACTGCTTCAGGATCTCTACTGCATACTTCCCTTGTCCAGGGAAGATTCCATCTGCACTCTGCCACACCTCCATGCCTAGAAAGTAGTTCATCATCCCCAAGTCCTTCATCTCGAACTCGGCAACAAGCTTTTTCTTCGTGTCGGCAATCAATCTATCCTCACCTATAACAAACAGGCCATCCACATACAAAAGTAGTATCACATGATTGCCTTCCTCAACCTTGTAGTAAAGGTTGGAATCCGCTTTACTCTTAGTAAAGCCCAAACTGGATAGGAATCCATCTATCATGCCGTACCAGGTCCTGGGTGCATGTTTCAAACCATACAGGGCTTTCTTCAGTCTGCACAGATGAGTCTCTCTGTCATGTGTCTCAAACCCGAGTGGCTTCTCCACATACACTTCCTCCTCGACTACACCATTCAAGAAAGCTGTCTTGACATCCATCTGGTGTATCTTCCACTTCATCACTGTAGCCAAAGCAAGTACTGATCTGATGGAAGTGTATTTGGCTATAGGTGCAAAGGTTTCTTCATAATCTATCCCTTCCTTCTGGGAGAAGCCACAAGCTACAAACCTCGCCTTGTATTTCTCTATGCTTCCATCTGTAGCATGCTTGATCTCATAGATCTACTTGGAAGTCACCATAGACTTCCCTTTAGGTATTGGGACCACATCCCAAACATCATTCTTCATGATCGAGTGGCACTGCTCGATCATGGCATCCTTCCATTACTTCATCCCGGATGCTGGGAACTTCTGATTCTTCAATATCTTCAATAGATAGCTTTGTTGCTGGAACAAATGTTGTAGTCCTTTTTTTGTAGGTGATGGTATACAATCTTTCCTACAAGACAAGTTAAATTGTATGATTAGAGACATCTCATTGTTTTCAAAACAAATTCTTACACATAAAGAAATATGTCATACAATCATGCAATTATTTTAGCCAATGCTTCAATATAACATTTATCCATATCTCGTAACTTTCTAGATGCCTTCCAATCTCTACCAGAACATTGTTAAGAGTGTGCACAACTCCCAACATGTCAGCAAAGAGGTTTCATTCTAGATAAGTAGCAATGGAATGTTGTACAGTGCCATAGGCCACTTACCCATTACATGCGTATTAGTAGTATATTGTTCATTAATGCAATTATTCTAATATGCATGATATACAACCTAATTCTAGGAACATAAGTATATACATCATTGAACAATATTATTTAAACAATCAAATATACAAGAAATGACAATTCAAATACTTATCTTTGTTTGTTATTTTGGGTGGACTCCCTCTCAATCTTTGCTTCCTTGCAAGAACTACTGGAGTGTGCTCCCTCTTGATCTTTGCTTCCTGGATTACTTGTCCTTGAACTTATATCCATCCTCGATCACTATGCATGCTTACTAGTATCATCATTGTGTTATCCTAGAGATCTCATACATAATCATACATTTATTAGTATAATATTAATACTATCAAAACACAATAATCTTAAGCATGTATAGTCATGATCATTTCAAACACAGATAATAAGCATTAGTATTCAAGGTTTATATATAAGACTTTTTCTAGTTAGTCATATCATTAATCAAAGTAAGGAACATAATATGTATAAACCCTAGATTACTCAAACTTGTAACTTCATGAGTAATCATTATCAATCATACAAAAGTATAAGATCCTTACATAGGGTAGGATTCTAACTTGATATAGGAAAAACATACCTGGTCATCATATTTGCTAGTTATGTCTAGCAATGTTTTCTTGTTCTCTTCAATGACCTACGTAACTCATAAGTTAACCATTGTAGAACCAAAATATACATACCTCTATGTGATCCATGACTATGAATGAGTCTCTGTCTTCATGTCACCATGGTCTTGATCTAAAACTTGATTTGTACCTTCATGTTAGCGAATAACATTCTCCTCATACAACACCATAGTGCATTAGTACAATCATAATACAATCATAAGTATCATAACCCTAATCAATGAATGTCTTCTATCATGCATTCATACTTTTACTAGGGTGATAAGACAAGTCTAAAATTAAACAAGGTTGTTACTTGTTGATGCCTCGGATATCGTAGCATCAATCAGAAAGGGATTCTCCCCGAGAGATGGTCGCAATTAGACTATCTCCTGTTTGGTGTAGGGAATCCGTCCGGTTAGCAGTTCCGGCAACTGTGGGTTTGGAGTTTAAATCCGATTCTACCGGTTATGGCCCGATCCACCTTTCTTTTTGGATTTTATGTTTTTTAAATGAGATGCAATAGCCTAGTTAATATTTGATCTAGATGCAACTAAAACAGATCTAAGTCTAGAATAGTGAAGTAAATCTACCTATCCTTGCAGGGAACACGTTTAAAGGATGAGCAATGAGCTGTAACAGATAACACAAAGAAAGAACAGATAACTGTCAATTCTTACAGGTAAAGCTACAGCAAGGTAAAAGGATCTTAGAAGATAGCTTCAGTTTAATGTAAAACGTATCTATTGCTCATGAAACAGAGAAAGAAGTGAAAATATCTAATCTAAATAGCAAGAACGAAGAAACAGATCTAAATGTAAACAAACTGAAATTAAATTTAAAGATCCCTGCAAGGAGCAAATTAAAGGCATGAACAATGAGCTATACGAATTATCTTGAAGAAAGAACAGTTAGCCATTTAATCTAAAAGAGAATTCTACAACAATGGTAAAGATATCAGCAGCTAGCTCCTGATTTAATATGAAACGCATTCATTGTTCACAAAATAGAGAAAATCGTATGCACAGGAGGGAGCAAAAATCATTGATACAAAGAAATAGTTCAGATAGTAAGAATGATCTCACATTACGGTACAGAAGTCATTAGAATAGTCCAACATACATCCGTCCAACATTCCCATGCAAAACGTCCATCTCCCGTGGCTTTTATTAGAAAATTCCATTTTACAGAAACGATACAAGATAGCTCGTAAAGGTTTCAAAATTTCCTTCCCTACCAAAAGTCCTTCTTAATCTTTCCTAACTTCTATTTATAGTTACAAATCTGCCCTTTGGGCTGCCACCTAGCATCTTCCACTTGTCATCTACAAAATTTTCTCTCCTATAATAGACAAAATTGTGATTCTTCTCTTTTACAAGATATTTAACAAAAGAATGGACAATTGTCCCATAGCTCACGCTTTATACATTTGAAAGTTATAACAAAATACACATAGCAGAAATAATGTTCTAATATCGTGCTGTCACTCTTGTGCGTGAGCTTCAGCTGGGAGAGGATCACCCAAGTCAATTGATGTCGCTGCTGCTGCCTGGGAAGAAGGGACTGAGCTGGCTGAAATTTCTGCCACTGCTGGGGAAGAGGGAATTGAGCCCACTGTGGTTGCTGGAGTGGCTGCTAGGAGAGAAGATTCTGGATCTGCTGATGCTCCTGCTACTGCTGCAGCTTTCTTTTCCTCTTCCGCTATGTAGCTATACCACACACCTGTGTCCCTTATGACTATGTTTGCTGCAGCAGGAAAGAAGATTTTCTGAGAAGTTACATTCTTCCCGAGTTCTGCTCCAATGCTTTGAACTTCTACTACTGCAGCTTGATGCACTTCCTTCAGCAGATGGTTGTGGAGGGATGACAATCCAACATAATGTTGGAGGTCATCAATAGCCAGAACATCAATCCTTTTCACATACTCCGTTTGAACGCCTAGCTCTTCCTTTAGCTGAGACAAATGCTGCTCCTTTTCCGGAAAGTCCTCCAGGGTCTGAGGGAAACTCAATGTGCATTTGTCATGTACCCCTTGGAGCCTTTGGTACAGACTGTTAATTTTATCTGTTGTTCTTTGCACACTGGTTATCAGCTTACTGGCACAGTTCCTGCCAAACTCCAAAAGGGCTATGCCCTCATTGAAACCATCCACAGATTTAAATGGGAGGTGCGTGGGGAAACCCCCTTTTCCTTCTCTCCATGCCGTCTGACTGATGATATTTTCCTTGACATGGGTATTCTTCGCTTTGAGCCTATGGGCCTCCGCATTAATTTCTTTTAACCTGACTACCATGGCCTTGAGCTTGCAAAACTCATTAGTGATTAGCTCCTGAGTGTCATACACTTGCTTCAGGATGTTGCATGACAGCTCATGGAAGGGAGACATGTCCATTGTTCTACCCTCGGCTTGCTCTAACTGCTCAGCTAATGTCCGCTTGTCCGCTTCTAGCTGGGATGCTTTATCTTCCGCTCCATTCTTCTCTGCTTCCACAATCATCATTTCGAGTGTTAGCTGGTCCTTTTCCTCCTCCAGCTGGCTATACTTGCTTGACAGCTCTTTATGCTCGGCGTACAAGCAATTGTACTTGTTTACTACCAGATCCCTTTGGGCCTGCTCATTAGCCACAGTTTGTTGTAGCGAACGAGCTCTCTTCTTTGTCAAAACATTTTCTCTAACTATCACACCCACATTGTCCAGCGATGCTTTTGCTATTTCTACAACTGCGGATGCCATAGCAAAGGGATCCTGATCTGTATTCTTCATCACAGTGACCTCTCGGTGGGTAAGGATGTCTTCATGGAAGGGACTTTTGATCCTCTCTTCTGATTTGAGGACCATTGCTTTCCTTTTCTTGTCATAGACAAACTCATTCCACCTGGACACCGTATGTTTTCCTGATGGCATGTACGGGACAATTGGTCGGTTTATGATGTCTATGTCTTCTTCAGCAGGTGGGGTCCGGACTTCCTGAGCTAGATCTGCTCCCAAATTTTGGGTACCAGAGCCACCTGCTTGAGATGCGTCTATTTCCATGTCTTGGACACCGGATCCACTTGCTTGGGCATCTTCCCCTGCTTTCAGCTCTTCTTCTGCTTTCCGTTTAGCCTCGGCTTGTTCAGCTTCAGCCTCTTTCTGCTTCTGGGCTTCCTCGGCTTCTTTCCGCAGGCTTTCATTTTCAGCTTCTTGTTGCATTCTTGCCACTTCAGCTTCCTGCTGCTTTCTTGCTATTTCAGCTTCCTGCTGCCACCTGGTTTCCTCAGCTTCCCGCTGCAGTTTGGCTTCCTCAGCTTCCTGGAGTAACCTTGCTTCTTCTCTTAATCTGAGCTCTTCCTGAGCTCGGGCATCCTCAGCTTCTTTCTCCTTTTGCTGGCTGGTCTTCTGGACCTTGGTTGAGCTAGAGCTTGCTCCAGTGCCTTGGCGACAGACCCGTAGCTCAGCCATGTTGTTGATGCCTCTGAATGCCTCTTCCTCGGCATCAGGATAGTGAGAGTACTTGAAGTGAACATAAATCTCCTTACAGTGCTCAGCAACTCTTCCTTTTCTCTCATTCCTGTGGAAGATTACCTCACCGAAGTGGAAGGCTTTCAGCTCTTGAACGAATTCATCGGCCGAGGAAACCCCCGAGAACTTGTAAGCACCTATGCAGAAAGGTAGAGGGGGAAAGGAAGCCTTATGCTGTTTGTGGAGCATTGCTCCAATTCCATCCAGGAATATTTGTCTTACTGCTTCCTTGAGGACCACATAATCCGTGGCATAATGCGGCAAAATGTATGGGGGCTTAGTCCCTCCAAACATTCTGAGGTAGGTGCCTTGCTCTGAAAAGTAAAAATCCCCGTAATCCTCAAGGACTTCCACAGCGTTCTCTGACAGGCAGTTGGGCTCCTCCTTGAATAACTTCTCATATAGGGGCATGATGAACCCCTCACAGATGAGTTTCTAGCTGGGCTTGTAATTCTGAGCCCACAACATCCTGAAAGCGATATAGACTGGGGTGGTGGCCTTATCCCATGTGTAGCCCAATTTGGGGAAGTCCATCTTGGCCAAAATACAATCAATCAGATATGAGGACATAAAAAATTCTGCCTTCTTCAAGGCTAGTCCTTCCCTTGCAGCTACTATCATTGAGGCCAGACTATCTGACAGGAGAGTGGCCCAGTCAAACACAGTTCCCTTAAATGCCACGAAGTGGATAATAGGGACCCACTGAATCTTATACACGGTGCCATCGGGCATGCCGAAGATTCTGCACAGTATCAAGGCGATCAATCTGAAAGGAGGTCTTAGATTCTGTACGTCATATTCATCATTTCCTTTCTTTCTCAAATGTTTGCCTGCCATTAGTAGCTTCTTGGCCATCTCGACGTTATTAATCTGGCTCAGCCATTCATCAGTCAGAGATTGTTGGACACGAGGAAATTTGTAGGCTGCTGCAAGGTATGCGGGTTGAAATGAGGCAATGGCCACTTTCCCGCTGTCATTTATCACTCTTCCTTCAGCATCGGCATGTTGGAGTATCCATCCGATCACTTCAGCACAGGGGAACAACTCAGGGCGGGTAGCGGCTCTAGTTATGCCTGAGGCTCTGATATTGAGATAAATCGGCCCTTCTTCTAGCAACATATCCGAGATCTCTTGGTCCCGGATCATTCTGTAGATGTCACCCCATCTGATTTTAGGAGGGACACTGGTGGTGCACCTAGTATCCTGGAGTGAAGTTTCAGTTTTAAGTGGCGCATGCTTCTTTTTTGTCATCTTAGCCTTCTTCTTACCGGCTTTCGACATCTTGACTTATCCCTAATAGCACCCATATACAAGTCATCATGAACTTGAGCAATATACTGTGAGATTTTAACAGAGAGCATCATTGTTTTAATATGTGAATGAGATAAAAAGCAATGTGAAGCTGTATGTTTAGGAAGCAAAATACACCATTTCAACATGAAATACAAATTAAAACATTTGAATCTTTTAAAGGGATGAATTTGGAATGCTCCCGAGAGGATAGGTATGTCGCGGAACAATCCGCTCTCGGGCTGGCCCTAGGAGAAATGATGATCTTTGCTTCAACAGGAACATAATTATAAATTTTAGCGATCCTAATTCTTTAAAGGGGCAGGTTTGGAATGCTCCTGTGAGGATAAGCGTGTTGCGGAAGCAACCTGCTTTCGGTTTAGCTCTGGGGAAGAGAGTAACTTTCGTTATGGTGCTTTTAAAAGGCTAGTGGCGGGGAAGTCTGGGGTGAAATAACCCTGTGACGAAATAGGGAGCCACTTTCATATTTACGACCCGGCGAGGGCTTCGAACGCTATTGTTATTTACGGCACTTGCCAAGGTGCTCTATGGGAGGTTTGAACAGGGGTAATGGCGCCTGTCCTAGGATTTAAATTGGGTAGAGGTCACGTTGGGACTGAGGTTTACGAAAAGGCCCGGGGGGTTACGTCTTAAGCTTTCGGCCGGGGACATGAAAAGTCCATGGGGCTTCAACAGTTTTTTTTTTTGAAATAACGAGGCACGCGGCCCGGGGAGGAAAATGTTGAGATATTGTAACTTCAAAGAATATTATAATTGTACTTTATTATTCCGGAGATGTTTCATTCCTCCGTAAAGATCTTATTGTATATCCGGAGATGTTTATTCCTCCGTCAGAATGTGGTAACTCGGGTTATTAGACTTCCCTAGTGGAGGTCGGCCCTTTATGTGTTATGTGGGTCAAAGGGTTATTAGACCACCCTAGAGGGGTCGGCCCAGTTAGTTGTAGTGGGGTATTTAACCCATTGGTTAAATACAAGCCTACGTGTACTTGTGTAAAATACATATCAGTGAAGTGTATAAATAGAGGAGGAGTGTTCCTCATTTGACACACTCACTCACTTGAGGATAGCGCACTTGTGGAGGAGAGGTCTGCTATTGTGGAGAAGGAGATCATGTCTCAGGGTTTCATCTTTGTATATTGTTGGTCATCTATATTGAGGAAGCTTTGCTGGGTTTTCTACCCCATGAGGGTTTCCCAGGATAAATCTTTGTCTCTTGTGTTTATGCTGTGCTTGTTGTTTCTTCAGTGATCCTGTATATGCTATTATTGTGAAATGGAATGTAATGCTGCTATTTTATGTCTTAGCATATTAAATCTTAACATGGTATCAGAGCTAACCTGAAGGAAGACAAGGTATGGCACTAAAGACACTTGCTTTACTTACGACAATTTGAAGGTTAGGGTTTTACATAGCAAAAACCAGTCATCGTAGCACTTTCGCTATAAATCCGTTTTGGCGAAGTTTTCGGATCTGAAATTGTTACAGGACGAAGATTAAATCTCCAGGTACCTTGTGTCCAAAGGAAAACCTCTAATTCGTTGTACTTTGTGATTTATGATCAGTACAAGTTAGGGTTTCGGCCTCTTCCAGATCTTAGTCAAATTCAGGTGACCTAGGAAAAAAGGTCATAACTTGGGCTAGCTAGCTCCAAATGAAATTTCGTAAAAAGTGACAGGTAGTACACAGACTGTACTATCTCAGGAAACTTTTTCAGAGGCCGAAATTGAACCAGTGACACGTGGCATGCCATACAATTGCGCTCTCCTGTTTTATCCCATAAACAGGTCACGTTGCGACACTTGGCATAACTCTCTCTCAGAGAGTCCAATTGAGGTCAGACCTATCAGGATGGAAAGATAACAGGTCGATCTATCTCAGGAAACGTTTTCAGAGGCCGAAGTTCAAACAGTGACACGTGGCATGCTGTACAAGTTCGCTCTCCTGTTTTATTCCATAAACAGGTCACGTTGCGACACTTGGCATAACTTTCTCTCAGAAAACCCAATTGAGTTCAGACCTATCAGGATGGAAAGATGAAAGGTCAGGCTACTGCAGAAAAAGGGTTTCAAACCCTGTGGAGCAAAAATTTCAGATTTATAGCAGAAACAATCAGGTGCATATTTCTGTCAAAACAGAATTATTTTTGGAGCACCTTTATTCATGGCTTCCGGAATTTAGGGTTTCGGAGAAAGTTAGAATTTTTGGAATCGGAGTCCACGGATGAATGCTACTCAGAAAAATCAAAATTTAGAGACCAAGTTCGAATTTTTTGGTTGGGTGGAAGACCGGGCTTGATCAAACCCCAGTTCGGGATTTTGATCGGAAAGATGGAAAATTAGGGCTTCAGCAAAAGTTGGAATTTTTGAAGTCTGTAACCACGGCTGGAAACTCCTAAGAAAAATAATAGTTTAGAGACTTGGATCGAACCTTTTGTTTGGGCAGAAGGGTGGGATTCATCAAACCCTAGTTCGGGATCCTGTCCAGAAGATCCAGAAGTTTCAAAGGCAATTTTGAGGGGTCAAATTTTGGAAATTCCAAAATTGAAGTATGCTAGTTTGATCAGCTCAGCAAGACATATTCTTTCATCCATTCAGAAGTGTGAAAGTCAAAGATTGAATTTTTAGGGTTTCTCTAGAAAACCCTAATCAAGCTCCAGATCAAGTTTTAGGGGGAGTTGAGGCTAAGGCCTTACATAAGAAGACTACAAGAAGTCTCGACAGGTATGACTTAAGGAGGTTCAGGTATGTCTTGAAATCTGATTCTTGATTAAGTTCATAATGTGTTTTGTCTTCATGTTATTTATTAGTACAATCTTGATTAATGTTAGAATTGTCTTATCACCCTAGTAACAGTATGAATGCATGTGAATGATCGAAGACATTCATTGATTAGGGCTATATTATTGTACTAATGCATTATGGTGTTGTGTGAGGTTGATGTTGTCTGCTAACAAGATACAGGTACATCACAAAAGACAAATCAAGTTCCATGACCATGACCACATGAATACAAAGACTCATCCATAATCTTTGTTCTACTTACGAGGTATGTATGAACTTGTTATATTATGCTTAACCTATGAGACATGCAAGTTCTAGCTCAGGATCTCTAAATCAATGAAGAGATTGTTTAGGTATGTTGCACATAACTAAGCAGGTATACTAATCCAGGTATGTTTTCCTATGTCATGTTAGAATCTTACCTTGTGATTAGGATCCCTTATATAAGTATACTTGGTATGATTGGTTATGCTTATTCATAAAGTTAGTAATCAAGGGTTTATGCATATCATGTCTCTTATCTTGGTTGATTATTTAACTAACTAGATCAAACAAGAATATGCATAAGTAAAGGAAGACTTCCCTGAAACCTTGAATATTATCTATAATCATGATTATACATTTTCAAGATTATTTAGAACTATAATGTTTTGATAACATTGAGATTATACTAATGAATGTATGTTTGTGTATGAGATCATGATGATGACACTAGTGCACATTTGAGCATGCACAGTAGTACGGAATAAATAGAAGTTCAAAAGCCATATAGAAGATCAAGCGGGAGGCAACCACACAAACATAAAAGATAAGTACTAGAGTTGTTATTTGAAATAGTAAATGATATTGCTTGTATTCATATTTGTATTTCTAGAATATATTATGCTGAGTGTAAACATTCATAGAGCATTGAACAATATACTTCTAATGTGCATATGATTGGTAAGTTGGACAAACATTCCATTGTTGCTTGTCTAGAATGAAACCTCTTTGCTGACATGCCGAGAGCTGTGCACACTCTCAATAGTATGTTCTGGTAGAGATGGAAGGCATCTAGATAGCCACTGTATGCATACAAAATATGGGGTGTTGTGCCAAAGTATTGGTCAAATTAGTTGCATAACTATGTAAATGATATCTGTATGCATAATAGGTTATTATGTCAATATGATTTGATGATTATGAAGTATTACTAATCCTGTACTTAATTTTGATTTGTAGGGAAAATCATGATGAATGATGAACAAGCGATGGATGTTCAACAAAAGGATTTACAAATCAAACACACTATAGAAAGCTTATGGTTAAGAGATTCTCTTAGAAAGAGGAAGAGAATCATGATGAGATGTTTTGACCATTCTCTTAATAATGTAATCAGGTTCTGTATGGGTACCCAGGATCGGTAGTAAATTGATGAGCTTAATGCTCATCATGGGTGAAGTGGATCTCAACCTTTGTTACAAGGTTGAATATGGCTTCTATACACATATGACATGGATGCAAGAAGGAACTCACCACAGAGTTCAAATGAGTTTGAGTCTCATTTTAGTAGACCCATCCGACGATAGATGGCACAGATAGATATGCAGAAGATCACTCAATGCAGAGTGTGAATAATGGTAAATTGATAGCTTCATGAAAAAGCTTGGGCCTTACCAAAAGTAAAGCTATTCCTAACCTTTACCTTGAGGTTGTGGATGATGAACCTATCATACCATTATTGCATGACGATGATCTCTTTCTGACAAGGAATGAGAAACAGGTCATGAAAATGGCTGCAGAAATAAAAATGAAAGATCTCGGATTAATGCACTACTTCTTAGAAGTATGGCAAGATCCAAAAGGAATCTTTTAAATCAAGGTAAGTATGCTGTGAAGTTTCTAAAAAGATTTGATATGTTGGAGTGTAAAGCCATGGCCACTCCCATGGACTCCAACTTGAAGTTATTAGTTAATAACTCATCAGATTTAGTGGACCTAACCCTATATAGACAAATCATTGGGCCAATGATGTATTTAACAAATACTAGGACAGATATATGCTTTGTTGTAAATACCGTAAGTCAGTATCTAGTAGAACCTAGAAAGGTTCACTTAATAGCTACAAATCATGTAGTGAGGTACCTAAAAGGTACTTTAGATTTTGGTCTATATTATCTTGGAGGTCTTAAACTCCGTTTACATGGTTACTCAGATTCTGATTGGGCAGGAAGTGCCTCAGACAGAAAGAGTACATCAGGTGGATGTTATAGTCTTGAATCTACCATGATCTCATGGTTTAGCAAGAAACAATCTAGTGTGGCCCTCAGTACTGCTGAAGCTGAATATATATAGCTGCCTATTCTGCTAGCTGTGAAGCAGTATGGCTTCGGAAACTTTTATCTGGAGTGTTTGACTTAGAAATGGACCCCACTGTGATTATGTGTGATAATCAAAGCTGCATGATAAGTCAAAACACATAGAGATCCGATACTTCTATATACGAGATATGGTGCAGAGAGGAGCTATCAAGCTCGAGTATATAAGCACTGAGGATCAGATTGCTAATATCTTGACTAAACCTCTGTCTCAAGTAAAGTTTGAATACTTCCGAGACAAGCTTGGTATAGTCCAGAAGGACCCTCCTCGAAAGGGGGAGTAGCATAGTATCTGATAACAAGTCTGTCTCATCAATGATGAGGTTACCTATTTACTGCACTTAGTTACCTAGAATTATTTAGATTTAGGACTCTTATATTCTTTATTTTTATGATTAGATGTATACATACTTTTGATGATAGATGTATACATGCTAGATACTTTTGATGATGATTAGATGTATACATACTTTTGATGATAGATGTATATATGCTTTTGATGTTAGATGCTTTTGATGATAGATGTATACATGCTTTTGATGTTAGATACTTTTGATGATAGATGTATACATGCTTTTGATGTTAGATGCTTTTGATGATTAGATGATTATACATGTTTTGATGATGATGATACATGTTGTGGTTATACATGTTTGATGATGATGATACATGTTGTGGTTATACATGTTTTGATATTGATGATACATGTTGTGGTGATACATGTTATGATGATGAGGATACATGTTCTTGATGAACATGTGAAGGGATTGGATCATCCCTGGACTTTCAGTCCTAAAGAGAGCCGTAGACGTGAGGTCTCCGAGAATGAAGTCCTTAGTGGACAGTTGAGGGGATTGGGATCATCCCTGGACTTTCAGTCTAAAGAGAGCCGTAGACGTGAGGTCTCCGAGAATGAAGTCCTTAGTGGACAGTTGAGGGGATTGGGATCATCCCTGGACTTTCAGTCCTAAAGAGAGCCGTAGACGTGAGGTCTCCGAGAATGAAGTCCTTAGTGGACAGTTGAGGGGATTGAGATCATCCCTGGACTTTCAGTCCTAAAGAGAACCGTAGACGTGAGGTCTCCGAGAATGAAGTCCTTAGTGGACAGTTGAGGGGATTGAGATCATCCCTGGACTTTCAGTCCTAAAGAGAGCCGTAGACGTGAGGTCTCCGAGAATGAAGTCCTTAGTGGACAGTTGAGGGGATTGAGATCATCCCTGGACTTTCAGTCCTAAAGAGAAC
Source organism: Larix kaempferi (assembly GCA_027924585.1). Taxonomy (NCBI): domain Eukaryota; kingdom Viridiplantae; phylum Streptophyta; class Pinopsida; order Pinales; family Pinaceae; genus Larix; species Larix kaempferi. Next base: position 6,231,539 of record BSBM01000125.1, on the reverse strand, counting down.
CGTAGACGTGAGGTCTCCGAGAATGAAGTCCTTAGTGGACAGTTGAGGGGATTGGGATCATTCCTGGACTTCAGTCCGAAAGAAGAGCCGTAGACGTATGTCTCCGATAATGAAGGGATTGGGATCATTCCTGGACTTCAGTCCGGAAGAAGAGCCGTAGACATATGTCTCCGATAATGAAGGGATTGGGATCATTCCTGGACTTCAGTCCGAAAGAAGAGCCGTAGACGTATGTCTCCGATAATGAAGGGATTGGGATCATTCCTGGACTTCAGTCCGAAAGAAGAGCCGTAGACGTATGTCTCCGATAATGAAGGGATTGGGATCATTCCTGGACTTCAGTCCGAAAGAAGAGCCATAGACGTATGTCTTCGATAATGAAGGGATTGGATCATTCCTGGACTTCAGTCCGAAAGAAGAGCCGTAGACGTATGTCTCCGATAATGAAGGGATTGGGATCATTCCTGGACTTCAGTCCGAAAGAAGAGCCGTAGACGTATGTCTCCGATAATGAAGGGATTGGGATCATTCCTGGACTTCAGTCCGAAAGAAGAGCCGTAGACGTATGTCTCCGATAATGAAGGGATTGGGATCATTCCTGGACTTCAGTCCGAAAGAAGAGCCGTAGACGTATGTCTCCGATAATGAAGGGATTGGGATCATTCCTGGACTTCAGTCCGAAAGAAGAGCCGTAGACGTATGTCTTCGATAATGAAGGGATTGGATCATTCCTGGACTTCAATCCGAAAGAAGAGCCGTAGACGTATGTCTTCGAGAAAGAAGGGATTGGATCATTCCTGGACCTCAGTCCGAAAGAAGAGCCGTAGACGTATGTCTTCGATAATGATAGGACTGGATCGTCCCTGGACTTCGGTTCAAAAGGTACATGACTGGTTTACATCATTCCTTGACGATGTTGATGATCGTGATGCTCGTATGATGACGATGTCGATGATCATGTGATGACGATGCTGATGATCATGTGATGACGATGCTGATGATCGTGCGATGACGACGCTGATGATCGTGTGATGACGATGCTGATGATCGTGTGATGATGATGTTGATCGTGATGCTGATGACGATGTTGATAATCGTGTGATGATGATGCTGATGATCATATGATGACGATGTTGATCATGATGCTGTTGATCATGTGATGATGATGTTGATCATGATGCTGTTGATCGTATGTTGATCGTGATGCTGATGATCGTATGATGATGATGCTGTTGATCGTGTGTTGACGATGCTGATGATTGAGTACTATCAACTCTGATGATGTTGATGTTCCAGTATTGAAGATGTTCCAGTAACTGGTTGAGTTACTGATGATGTTGAGAAAGCTTCCAATGATTTATAGATGTATCATGTATGATGATGATGACTCCTTGCTCGTGCAGGTGCTGTTATAATATCCTTCTTGTTAAGGGGGAGTGTTGAGATATTGTAACTTCAAAGAATATTATAATTGTACTTTATTATTCCGGAGATGTTTCATTCCTCCGTAAAGATCTTATTGTATATCCGGAGATGTTTATTCCTCCGTCAGAATGTGGTAACTCGGGTTATTAGACTTCCCTAGTGGAGGTCGGCCCTTTATGTGTTATGTGGGTCAAAGGGTTATTAGACCACCCTAGAGGGGTCGGCCCAGTTAGTTGTAGTGGGGTATTTAACCCATTGGTTAAATACGAGCCTACGTGTACTTGTGTAAAATACATATCAGTGAAGTGTATAAATAGAGGAGGTGTGTTCCTCATTTGACACACTCACTCACTTGAGGATAGCGCACTTGTGGAGGAGAGGTCTGCTATTGTGGAGAAGGAGATCATGTCTCAGGGTTTCATCTTTGTATATTGTTGGTCATCTATATTGAGGAAGCTTTGCTGGGTTTTCTACCCCATGAGGGTTTCCCAGGATAAATCTTTGTCTCTTGTGTTTATGCTGTGCTTGTTGTTTCTTCAGTGATCCTGTATATGCTATTATTGTGAAATGGAATGTAATGCTGCTATTTTATGTCTTAGCATATTAAATCTTAACAGAAAATGGAACAAGTCTAACCGTCCAAACTAACTGTCTCTACCCACAAACGTTTTATCCTGTCTTTGTTTTATATGACGAGAAGAACTTAATTCAAATTGTATTTGACGGGAAAAAATAGCCTATGACGGGCGTTTTGCCCGTCAAAATCCCACCAATGCCCATCATTTTCAAACAAAAGACAACCCAATAGCAATTGGAAGCGTAGAAGGGGCAAATTTCAAGGTTAAAATCCTACCTGGCACTGTGAGGATAGCTGAACGAGGTGGCCGCGAACGCGGATGAGCGAGATGAGCTGGAGCGATTTGCACGGCGTTCCACGTCGTTTGCCAATCGAAAATAATGATATGTTGGCTCGTAACCCCCACCGCTTATTTAAATAAGCTGGGTATGTGCGGCATTAAATTTCGGTGGGTGGCACAATTAACCACGGTTTTAAATATAGGCACGTCAGCGTCAAATCAAGCCGTCTCGGTTTGCGTGCGACCGCCTTCTACGGGAGCTACTCGCGAATCTCATCCGCCGTTGCAGAAGGATATAACGAAAGTTTCCGCCGAACTCTTCGCCGTTTCGGGAGGCATTGACGAACGACTTCCGCAAAAAGGATGTGAATTGTTGATTCCTTCGGCGGCACTTTTCGGGGTGATATCGCGAAGGCTTCCGAAATTGCGGAGAGCTTTCGCCAATGGCTTCCGCCGTTTCGGAAGACTTCCGCCAATGCTTCCACAAAAGGCCATCTCCAAATCGAGAATTTCTCTAAGTTTCGGCCGCTCTCGCTTTTGACGTCGCGGAAAGCTCTCGTGATTTGCTTCCGCCGTTTCGGAAGAAAACAACGAATGGCTTCCGCCGTTTCGGAAGACTAAAATGAAGACGTCCGCAACTCGAAAAAAAATTCCAAGGCTCCGCGGGGTTTCGGAAGGGATATCGCCAACGCTTCCGCGAAGGCTCGGGAAGAATACTGCTAACGCTTCCGGAACTTCAAGACTCAAAGATTTTCGAAAATACTAAGTTACTTGGCGGATTCAGGGAAGGTTGGCGAATTTCATCCGCAAGTTTCGGGCGGCTTCCTTGAATTCTTCTGCCGTTTCAGGAGGAATTGGTCAAACGTTTCCGCGACCTTTTCGACAATAATTTCGAAGTCTTTTCGGGAGACTTATGACGAATGCTTCCATAGTTTCGGAAGGGTAAAATGAACGGCTCCGCAGTTTCGGGATTGAAAGTCCAACAGTCCCGCAAAAGGAAACTTCTAAGTCTCTTCACATTTTCGGAAGGAATTCGTGAATTCCTCCGCGGTTTCGGGAAGCTTACGCGAGTGATCTCCGCAGGTTTCGGGCGGTTCCCTTAAATTCTTCCACAACCTTTTGGGAAAATGTTTCTAAGTCTTCTTTCGAGAGGATTAGACAAACAGCTCCCGCCGTTTCGGGGGGAAAGCTTGAAAGCTTCCGCGGTTGCGGAAGGTTTGAACGAATCGTTCCGGAAAGGTTTAACCGTTTCGGCATTTGCGGAAAGAGAATTGGAATGGTGCCGCAAAAGTTGAGGGAAGACTTAAGGTTTCTCTTTAAAGGGATTCCTCCGGCAGCTTTCGGGAGAGTAAGGCGAATCTGTTCGCAGTTTCGGGAGGAAAAGTCCAATGGCTTCCGCAATCTTTCAACGAAAGTTTCTAAGTCCCTTTTTGAGATGTTTACACAAAGGCCTCCGCCACTGCGAGGCTTTGTCAAATCATTCTGGAATTTCCAGGGAGACTTCATGGCAAGATTTCTTGTTGTAGAACAAAGTTAACAGCTGAGGATGGCTTCTTAAGGCAAACTTTCTACAAAAAATGAAAGGAGGGGCCCCAATATGTACAAAATTTTGGGGGGGGTGTTGCTGTAACAACAATGGCGAGTCCCTGGCGAACACAGATCTCTGAAAAATTCCTCTTCATGGTTCGAAACCTCATCGAAGACATCCATCTTAGGTGCACTACTCAGCTGAGCATTTTAAATTCATGCGAGGGGAAGAAGTCGCTTTACTTGCTAGCCATTGGGGAAAAGGGGAGCTTTGACCGAGACATCTTCACCACTCTCAAAGGGCCAATATATGAGATTCATTTTAGGAGGGTCATCTTTCAGATGGTCACTACTGCTGGACTCCACAGGATTTGCAACACTTTCTCATGGGCATTATTGCTCTTGTTCCTCATTCCCATGCTGCTTGCATCCTTTTGGATGTTTGTACTTTGGACAGCTTAGCTGCTTGAGACTTTCAGAGATATTTTCTTTTGGACATGATTTTTGATTCAGGCTCCTCAATCCATAATGTCCTTTTGTGTGAGTTAGAAATTTGATTGATTTGATCAAGCCTCACGAACAGAGAGGAGCCCATTTTGAGCTGAGCCTTTTGGACAACCTTCTTTATTTCACATGTCTTTTGTTTTTGTCTCAGCCATGCTTTAATTGAGGCGAGAATCTATGGAAAACAGACTCTGGAGTACATGCCATTTGGGCTGTTAGATTTGCAGCATGGAGTCACTTCAATACCTATGCCCTCGAGGTGTGCTACTTTCCATGGGTCCAACTCTAATAACCTTCTTGAGATGCCTTTAAAGTGTGAGAGTGGGTGGAGCCCAACGATAGTAGTGAAGATGGTCATAGGTCTCTGCTATTAAACAGGATTAGTGTGACTAGCAGGGTAGGATTCCTTCCTTCTGAGCATTTCAGCGAGAACACAACAGACAGAATTCATTCGAGCACAGTTCCGGACTCAGGGGTTGCGAGGTTTCTTTGAGAGAGCTATCCTCGACGGGGAACTCGACCAGAAGGGCTTTTAGAAAACAAAAACTTGTAGCAAAGGTTCAAACGACAATGAAAGAAACAACATGGCCGAAAAAATAAAGCGACTAAAGGCTAAAGCAAAAATAAAACTTTATTTATGTACAGGAAGTCTCGAAGAGACTATGCGAAGTATTGTTTCAGAGCGAGGCCATTGAGAGGAAGGGTTACTTCTTCTCCCTTGAGATTTGTCAATTTATAAGTGGATGGGCCTAATTTTGCCGAAATCTGGTATGGACCTACCCATAGATGTTGGAATTTCGTATGCATTTCTTTGCCTTCGTGATTATGGTCCCATTTCAGGACTAAGTCCCCAACTTCAAAGCTTCTCTTTCCAAACTTTCTCTTATCGAACCATCTTTTAACTATGTCTTGATGTTGATGAAATCGGTCTTTAGCCTTTTGTCGGGCTTCTTCAAGTTGAAGCAGGGTATTGATCCTAGATTGTAAGGCTTGGCTACCAGAACCCCGAGAGGCTTGAGATAACTGCAAGGATGGTAGTAAGATGTTTGGGGGAAGCATGGCCTCCCTGCCATATACAAGAGTGACAGGGGAGACACCTAAAGCGTTCTTCGGGGTTACCCTATCTGCCCATAAGGCGTTTGGGAGAGCCACATGCCAACTTCTCTGGTTTTCTATCACAGTCTTCTTAAGAATTCGAATCAGATTCTTGTTTGAGGATTCAGCTAATCCGTTTCCCTGAGGATAATAATTGGCTGAATAATGCAACTTGATTCCCCATTCATAAACAAATTCATTTATTTTGCAAGACGAAAAATAAGTAGCATTATCAAAAACAAGGGAAATTGGAACCCCAAACCTGGTTATGATGTTCTCCTTTAAGAAGCTGATGACTGCGTCTTCGTTGATCTTGCGCACAGGGATAGCCTCCGTCCATCTAGTGAAGTAGTCGGTAGCCGTCAGGATGTATCGATGTTGCAACGAAGAATTTGGATTTATTTCTCCGATAACATCTATACCCCACTGCTCAAAGGGCTCAGAGATGATGACCGGCTGCAATGGTCCTGCTGCCTTAGGTAACTTCCCAGCACTTCTTTGACACACATCACAGTTTCGTGCATACGTGTGGGCATCTCGGAACAGAGTGGGCCAATAATAACCAGCTCTCAGTATCTTGTGTGCTGTTGTCTCACCTGAATAATGTCCGCCTGCGGGGCCATCATGTAATTCTTTGACAACTTTGTTTGCATCTTCCTTTTCCAAACATCTAAGGAGAACTCCATCATAATTCTTCCTAAAAAGAATCCCATCAATGATTTGATAAGGTGCTGATTTCAAGCGGAGTGCCCTTCTTTGCTTAGAGTTCTAGTGTTCAGGTAGATATCCTTGCTGCAAATAGTGTACCAGATCTCTATACCATGACTGGGGAGCTGTGAAGATATGACACACTTCAACCGAATTGAGCTCAGCTTCATTTTTCCAATGTTGTTCTTCATCGGTTGAGTTTCCCGCAAGTAACTTGCACAAGCTTTGTCCTTTGATGATCGTGGCTGGTTTAAATTCCAAATCATATTCCTGAAGAGCTGTGACCCAGTTCCCTCTCCTTTCTCCCAGTTCCTTTTGAACGAAAAGGGATCTAACAGCTGGGTGGCGAACTATGACCTTAGTTCCGTTCTTCAGAATGTATGGCCTAAACTGCTTGACTGCTTTGAAGACCGCATATGCATACTTGTCAACCACGGGATAATTCAGCTCAGCTCCCTGCAGACCAGTGCTCATAAACGAAATTGGGTATTCATCCCCCAACTCCACCTTTTGCGTGAGTACAGCTGTGAGAGAGTCATCCGAAGCAAAGGTATACAAGATGAAATCCTTATCAAAATCCGGGCTTCTTAAGGAAGGAGCCTTAGCTACAGCTACCTTGATATCTCTAAATGCGTCCTTCTCCAAATCTGTCCACTTGAATTGTATGCTTTGTTTAACCATCTGTTGCAATGGCTTAACAATTTGTGCGAAATCCGGAACAAATCTGCGGACAAAATTGATGGTGCCCATAAAAGATTGCATAGATTTCTTGTTGTAAGGCATTGGAATCTTATTAATGGCTTGGACTCTTTCTTGATCAATTGACACTCCCCCTTTGGAGATGATATGACCTAGGAGCTTACGTTCGGGAACAGCAAATACGCTCTTCTTGGGATTCAAGGAAATACCATATTTCCGGCAGTGATAAAAAATATGCTTTAGATGCACGACATGATCTTCCCTTCTCTTCGAAAAGACTGTCACATCATCCAAGTATACAACCACGCATTGCCCACCCAATCCTCGGAAGGCAATATCCATCGCCCTTTGGAATGTAGCTCCTGCATTTATCAGACCAAATGGCATTCTTCTGTAGGCGAAAGTTCCCCACTTAGTTCTGAAAGTAGTTTTGAGGCGATCTTCTTCGGCTACTAACACTTGATTGTAGCCAGAGAAGCCATCGAGGAGAGAAAACAATTCGGATCCTGACACCATTTGTAGGATTTGTTCCATTGAAGGTACGGGGTAGTTGTCTTTATCCGAAGCTTTGTTTAAATTTCTGAAATCTACACATAGCCTTATCTCTCCCGACTTCTTCCTTACGGGAACCAAGTTTGCAACCCACTCAGAATGCCGAACTTTGAAAATTATCTTAGCGTCCAGGAGCTTCTTTAACTCCTTTTGGATCAACGGTTCTAGGGTGGGATGCATTCTTCTTAACTGCTGCTGAAATGGTTTGATGCTCGCTTTCATTGGTATAACATGCTGAATAATGCGGACGTCGTACATTTTCAGATCTTCATACGTCCATGCAAAAACATCCTTGTATTGTTTAAACAATTTAATGAACCTGTCTCTTTCTCCTGGTGAACAACATTTGCCAAGGTTGACAAATCTTGGTTTTGCCTCGGTACCCAAATTAACTAACTCATGTTGCATTGATGAGCTGTTAGTTTTGGTATTAGTTGGCCTTTTGAACTTATTTTGAAGATCGAACAACATTTCAAGGGACCTTACCCCCTTGGGCATGAAATTTCCTTTCTCCTCATCCCTCTTCATCAAATCAACATCATGTTCTTCCTCATCTATTGCAGCTCCTTGAAAGCTATCTTCGTTTGTTAGGAAGCTGATAATTTGTTCATCATCATCGAAGACTCTGAAGTTCATGATGTTATCGGGAACGAAAGGCCTGGAAATCAATTCAATTGAGCATTTATTATTTGATGGCACCAATCTAGAAGCAGATGTTGCTAACAAATCAGCAGCAGAATTTTGCAATCTAGGAATGGATTTTATATTGAAAGCGTCAAAATGCATAATTAAATCCCATACCTCAGCCTGATAACCCTTCAAATGAGGTGAGAGACAATGAATGGTGTCCCTTACATGTCTTACAACTATCTCGGAGTCACCAAAGACCTTCAGGTACTTAACATTTAAGCCAATGGCCTTCTTTAATCCATGCACCAAAGCTTCATATTCAGCGGTGTTATTAGTACAATCGAATTCTAATCTACAAGACAAAAAATACTTGTTTCTTTTCGGATCCATTAGAACACAACCGGCTCCGGATCCTTCCAGAGTTTTAGAACCATCAAAGTATAATGTCCAAAAAGTATCTTTAGATTCAACTAAGTTAGTTTCTTTGTGATCTATGTCAATAACTAAATTGACTATGTTACAATCAACATCATCAGTCCGAGAGAAATGAAGGAGATCGGACTGTCTATCTGATTCATCGCTAATGGCTTCAGATTGATAATTACCCGGATCCATCTCTAAGAGGTAATTTTCCAGAACCGAGGATGAGAAGGATATAGCCTCATTCTTTTCTTCTAACTGAGTTACGTTTTGCTTCATATGAGGTTCCCTAAGAACTTTAATCTGATTCTGCCTGTTCTGATAAGGCAGCCATAGATGAGACCAATCAGTAGCAAAGTAGCCACTTAGCTTGGTAGACCAATCCCTACTTAAAATCAGCCCATAGGCTTCAGGAATATCGACCACCATTATGTCAATGAATTGACAGACTCTAGGGTCAGCTGACAGTCTAATTAGAACATCTTTCATCTCCCCAATAACCTTGACAGCAGTCCTATCTAATTGGATAATTTGAGCTGGGGATGGCACAAGCTGCCCATTAATTTTCTTACAAATTGACAGTGGCATAACGTTTGAGGATGCTCCAGAATCTACCAAACAGTTGTGAACATTATGGTTGAAAATTTCAAAATTCAAAAGGAATGGCAAAGTTTGAGATTTAGACTTCCCATCGATGCTAGCTTCATTAATTTCGGGACTGTTTTGAGAGTCCGCTAATGGAGTGTTGGTCTGAGGTTGCAGAACATGCAGCAGTTTGTCTCGTTGATGGGGCAAGCTACACATTCGCTTTGACTTTCTTGATGTCTTCGATAATATCGTATCCTATGTCAGATTCGTTTCCAATTCGAGCTTGTTGATCTGTTTTGCTCGTTGTGACCTTAGGTGGCTGAACTATCGTGTCAGCGTTTGGCTGTTTGGTCACTATTTGGCTAACTTTGGGTTGTTGTGGGATAACTGTTATATGCCTCCTAGGCGGCTCTTTTGAGACTTTATGCTTATGAGGAGCTGTTCTTGGCACGGGATCGGCAATAGGACCTTTGCTACGAGTAGAAACATTTACGGTGGAGGGAGAACTATCTATGGGATCCTCTTTTGCTAATTCAGTCATAGGTACCCAATCCCATAGCACCATAGTAGTGTCCGGGGTTGGTTCCTCTAATTCAGGGTTCGATTCCTCTAGAGAATCATCTTGGTCTGGGATCTGTGATTCTAGCATTTGGTTCATGACCAAGCTCATGGAATTAATCCATTGCAGGCAGCTCTTTTCCGAATGCGGTTCTTGGTGAAAAGTGCAGAAATTTTCCATCCCAATCTCATTCAAGTTTAAAACAGGGGCAGTGTTCATTGGTGTATGAGTTTGCTCACCGTCTTCCCTTCTTTTATAAAATGGCTTGAAAGGTTTCCTAGATGTGCTAGCAGCCTTGTCTTTCTCGAGATCTACGATTTTGTTAGATAATTTCTGCATCATCTTAACTACATTTTCCATGTATGTAGATGGCTCTTCTTTACCTCTAGTGAGCAGCAAAGGTTTTTTGCTAGCTGCTGGTTTTGGTTCTACATCTAAGGCATGTTTAGCAATGCTATCAGCCTCTTCCTCTACCTTTCTAGCTTCCTCAAAGTTCTCTATCAGGGTAGTTTTCTTGGATCGTTTTACGAACATTGCTATTGGTCCTTCAAGAGCTGTTGTGTAGTATTCAATCAGAGACTCCTCTGCTGGTTTATTAGCTTTGTTGAAATTATTTAACAGCGTTGTGAATCTTTGATTGAAATCTTGAACCTTTTCTTTCTTCTCCATTCTCATGGATAAGAGTTCTTTCATAAGTGTGGCCACCGTCTTTTGGTTTCCGTATTTCTTTAAGAAACACTTTTCGAATTCACCCCAACTAGAGATTGAGCTGGGTTGTAGGCTAAAGTACCAGGATGATACTTTTGGCTCAAATATATATGGAAACAACCTGCAGAGTACGTCTTCATGTTGTACGTTCAAAAGGTTCAGAGCTAAGTAAAAACTTTTGAGGTGATCTTCCGTCGAAATGGCTTTCCCTGGATCGTACTTAGGCAAGACATTTTCTGGGTTTTTAGGAAGATTATGGAATGGTCCGGCTAGGTTCAGTGCTCCCCTTGCTCTCCAAGCAGGTACAGCCATGTTTGGATGTGGAGACCCTGGTGGAGAATTGTAGGGTGAGTTCTGAGGAGTACTCTTTGGAGTAATTGGTTCTTCAATGTTTTCTTGGTCTGAAATCTTTTCTGAGCTTTCAAGATCTGCCTTGTTAAGAGTGTCTGAAATTTGTTCCAAAGTCAGATTCACAAGTTCTTCAAAACTTTGAACAAGAATCGAATCTCGGGTATATTGTGGCTCTTTTCTAGGGGTAGTTTTCTTAGGGAGGAAGTTGACAGCGTTTAAACCACCTAACTACCTAACGTAGGATCTTGTATGTCTTCTTAAATCTTCTATTTCTGTAAAAGGGACAGCGTATAAAGATTCTTCAGGCTCAGGGTAAAAAATGAGGCGTTCTTGATTTGTTAATCCAAGATCTGGGCTGTTTGAAATGCTGTCTTTAAGCGGGTTTTCAGTGTCCCCTATGGCAGTGGGAGATTTTCCTCTATCAGCCATGCACTTTCAGGCCCTCCTTCTAGCGCCAAAAATTGTTGATGCCTCGGATATCGTAGCATCAATCAGAAAGGGATTCTCCCCGAGAAATGGTCCCAATTAGACTGTCTCCCATTTGGTGTAGGGAATCCGTTCGGTTAGCGGTTCTGGCAACCGTGGGTTTGGAGTTTAAATCCGATTCTACCGGTTATGGCCCGATCCACCTTTCTTTTTGGATTTTATGTTTTTTTAAATGAGATGCAAGTGCCTAGTTAATATTTGATCTAGATGCAACTAAAACAGATCTAAGTCTAGAATAGTGAAGTAAATCTACCTATCCTTGCAGGGAAAACGTTTAAAGGATGAGCAATGAGCTGTAACAGATAACACAAAGAAAGAACAGATAACTGTCAATTCTTATAGGTAAAGCTACAGCAAGGTAAAAGGATCTTAGAAGATAGCTTCAGTTTAATGTAAAACGTATCTATTGCTCATGAAACAGAGAAAGAAGCGAAAATATCTAATCTAAATAGCAAGAACGAAGAAACAGATCTAAATGTAAACAAACTGAAATTAAATTTAAAGATCCCTGCAAGGAGCAAATTAAAGGCATGAACAATGAGCTATACGAATTATCTTGAAGAAAGAACAGTTAGCCATTTAATCTAAAAGAGAATTCTACAACAATGGTAAAGATATCAGCAGCTAGCTCCTGATTTAATATGAAACGCATTCATTGTTCACAAAATAGAGAAAATCGTATGCACAGGAGGGAGCAAAAATCATTGATACAAAGAAATAGTTCAGATAGTAAGAATGATCTCACATTACGGTATAGAAGTCCTTAGAATAGTCCAACATACATCCGTCCAACATTCCCATGCAAAACGTCCATCTCCCGTGGCTTTTATTAGAAAATTCCATTTTACAGAAACGATACAAGATAGCTCGTAAAGGTTTCAAAATTTCCTTCCCTGCCAAAAGTCCTTCTTAATCTTTCCTAACTTCTATTTATAGTTACAAATCTGCCCTTTGGGCTGCCACCTAGCATCTTCCACTTGTCATCTATAGAATTTTCTCTCCTATAATAGACAAAATTGTGATTCTTCTCTTTTACAAGATATTTAACAAAAGAATGGACAGCTGTCCCATAGCTCACGCTTTATACATTTGAAAGCTATAAAAAAATACACATAGCAGAAATAATGTTCTAATATCGTGCTGTCACTCTTGTGCGTGAGCTTCAGCTGGGAGAGGATCGCCCAAGTCAATTGATGTCGCTGTTGCTGCCTGGGAAGAAGGGACTGAGCTGATTGGAATTTCTGCCACTGCTGGGGAAGAGGGAATTGGGCCCATCGTGGTTGCTGGAGTGGTTGCTGGGAGAGAAGATTCTGGATCTGCTGATGCTCCTGCTATTACTGCAACTTTCTTTTCCTCTTCCGCTATGTAGATATACCACACACCTGTGTCCCTTATGACTATGTTTGCTGCAGCAGGAAACAAGATTTTCTGAGAGGTTGCATTCTTCCTGAGTTCTGCTCCAATGCTTTGAACTTCTACTATTGCAGCTTGATGCACTTCCTTCAGCAGATGGTTGTGGAGGGATGACAATCCAACATAATGTTGGAGGTCATTAATAGCCAGAACATCAATCCTTTTCACATACTCCATTTGAACGCCTAGCTCTTCCTTTAGCTGAGACAAACGCTGCTCCTTTTCCAGAAAGTCCTCCAGGGTCTGAGGGAAACTCGGTGTGCATTTGTCATGTACCCCTTGGAGCCTTTGGTACAGACTGTTAATTTTATCTGTTGTTCTTTGCACACTGGTTATCAGCTTACTGGCACAGTTCCTGCCAAACTCCAAAAGGGCTATGTCCTCATTGAAACTGTCCACAGATTTAAATGGGAGGTGCGTGGGGAAACCCCCTTTTCCTTCTCTCCATGCCATTTGACTGATGATATTTTCCTTGACACGGGTATTCTTCGCTTTGAGCCTATGGGCCTCCGTATTAATTTCTTTTAACCTGACTACCATGGCCTTGAGCTTGCAAACCTCATTAGTGATTAGCTCCTGAGTGTCATACACTTGTTTCAGGATGTTGCATGACAGCTCATGGAAGGGATACATGTCCATTGTTCTACCCTCGGCTTGCTCTAACTGCTCAGCTAATGTCCGTTTGTCCGCTTCTAGCTGGGATGCTTTATCTTCCGCTCCATTCTTCTCTGCTTCCACAATCATCATTTGGAGTGTTAGCTGGTCCTTTTCCTCCTCCAGCTGGCTATACTTGCTTGACAACTCTTTATGCTCGGCGTACAAGCAATTGTACTTGTTTACTACCAGATCCCTTTGGGCCCGCTCATTAGCCACAGTTTGTTGTAGCGAACGAGCTCTCTTCTTTGTCAAAACATTTTCTCTAACTATCACACCCACATTGTCCAGTGATGCTTTTGCTGTTTCTACAACTGCGGATGCCATAGCAAAGGGATCCTGATCTGTATTCTTCATCACAGTGACCTCTCGGTGGGTAACGATGTCTTCATGGTAGGGACTTTTGATCCTCTCTTCTGATTTGAGGACCATTGCTTTCCTTTTCTTGTCATAGACAAACTCATTCCACCTGGACACCGTATGTTTTCCCGATGGCATGTACGGGACAATTGGTCGGTTTATGATGTCTATGTCTTCTTCAGCAGGTGGGGTCCGGACTTCCTGAGCTGGATCTGCTCCCAAATTTTGGGTACCAGAGCCACCTGCTTGAGATGCGTCTATTTCCATGTCTTGGACACCGAATCCACTTGCTTGGGCATCTTCCCCTACTTTCAGCTCTTCCTCCGCTTTCCGTTTAGCCTTGGCTTGTTCAGCTTCAGCCTCTTTCTGCTTTTGGGCTTCCTCGGCTTCTTTCCGCAGGCTTTCATTTTTAGCTTCTTGTTCCATTCTTGCCACTTCAGCTTCCTGCTGCTTTCTTGCTATTTCAGCTTCCTGCTGCCACCTGGTTTCCTCATCTTCCCGTTGCAGTCTGGCTTCCTCAGCTTCCCGGAGTAACCTTGCTTCTTCTCTTAATCTGAGCTCTTCCTGAGCTCGGGCATCCTCAGCTTCTTTCTCCTTCTGCTGGCTGGTCTTCTGGACCTTGGTTGAGCTAGAGCTTGCTCTAGTGCCTTGGCGATAGACCCGTAGCTCAGCCATGTTGCTGATGCCTCCGAATGCCTCTTCCTCGGCATCAGGATAGTGAGAGTACTCGAAGTGAGCATAAATCTCCTTACAGTGCTCAGCAACTCTTCCCTTTCTGTCATTCTTGTGGAAGATTACCTCACCGAAGTGGAAGGCTTTCAGCTCTTGAACGAATTCATCGGCCGAGGCAACCCCCGAGAACTTGTAAGCACCTATGCAGAAAGGTAGAGGGGGAAAGGAAGCCTTATGCTGTTTTTGGAGCATTGCTCCAATTCCGTCCAGGAAGATTTGTCTTACTGCTTCCTTGAGGACCACATAATCCGTGGCATACTGTGGCAAAATGTATGGGGGCTTAGTCCCTCCAAACATTATGAGGTAGGTGCCTTGCTCTGAAAAGTAAAAATCCCCGTAATCCTCAATGACTTCCACAGCATTCTCTGACAGGCAGTTGGGCTCCTCCTTGAATAACTTCTCATATAGGGGCATGATGAACCCCTCACAGATGAGTTTGTAGCTGGGCTTGTAATTCTGAGCCCACAACATCCTGAAAGTGATATAGAATGGGGTGGTGGCCTTATCCCATGTGCAGCCCAATTTGGGGAAGTCCATCTTGGCCAAAATACAATCAATCAGATACGAGGACATAAAAAATTTTGCCTTCTTCAAGGCTAGTCCTTCCCTTGCAGCTACTATCATTGAGGCCAGACTATCTGACAGGAGAGTGGCCCAGTCAAACGCAGTTCCCTTAAATGCCACGAAGTGGATAATAGGGACCCACTGAATCTTATACATGGTGCCATCGGGCATGCCGAAGATTCTGCACAGCATCAAGGCGATCAATCTGAAAGGAGGTCTTAGATTCTGTATGTCATATTCATCATTTCCTTTCTTTCTCAAATGTTTGCCTGCCATTAGTAGCTTCTTGGCCATCTCAACGTTATTCATCTGGCTCAGCCATTCATCAGTCAGAGATTGTTGGACACGAGGAAATTTGTAGGCTGCTGCAAGGTATGCGGGTTGAAATTGTTGATGTATATGTAACTTCGGAATGTATTTCATCTGTATATTTTATATATATTTATTGTACCCTTATAAGAGATGTGTCATTCCTCTATAAGGAAGTGTCGTCATGTGGATTGACAAGTGTCGCAAGTGTGTGTACTTGCCGATGGGTTATTAGACCACCATTTGGGGTCGGCTCGGAATTATATATAATATAATGTGGATGTATCTAAGTAGACAAGTCGGCCCCAGTAGGTCACTGGGCAAAAAGGTAAGTATAAATAGAGATAGGAGATCTCTATTTTACTCATTCGGAAAAGTAACTCACTCTCTCTCTGGAAAGTGGCGCACTTGTGAGGAGGAGGAGGATCATCTACTAGGAGACTATCTCTGTGTTATTTGGTTGTATTTTGGTTGAGCAATTGCTCTCTCTATCTCTGAGGAAGTTGTGGGGTTTTTCACCTTAGGGTTTTCCCCACGGAAACTCTGTGTCTCTTGTCTCTATGCTTTTGATTCTTGTGATGCTTGTGATGCTTGTCATATTATGATTGTCATGCATTGATATACTGTAGATGTTATTCTCTCAGCAAAGATCCTAGAGTATAATGAATTAATGCTCAAAATTTAACATGGTATCAGAGCTAACCTGAGAAGAAGACATTTTGCAGTGACGGAAGCTTGTATTCCTTGTTTATTGGGTTTCTCTCCACAGATTTTTGAAATTCAGTATTGTAGATTGGATCTACTCATCAAGGCGCATCTATCTGTCCAATCAGAATTCAGTTCCGAGCATTTTCAGATTTGGCCCTAAAAATTAGGGTTTCCACAAAAATAGGAATTTCTGGAAACTGAAGGCACAGCTGGAAGCTCCTTGAAAAAATCGAAGGTTAGAGCTTTGGATCGAGATTTTTGGCTGGGTAGATCTCCGGGAAACTCAAACCCTAATTCAGGGCTCTCCCTAGTGAACCCGGGAGGACAAAAAGGCAATTTTGAAGGACAAGACTTTGCTGATCTCAAATTCTGAATGTACTAGGATGATCAGATCTCCAAGGCGCATCTTTCTATCGTTTTGGAATTTTGAAATTCACATTTTGAATTTTTAGGGTTTCTCTGACAAACCCTAATCCGGGACCAGATCCAGTTTTCAGCACTTCAAGTGGTAAGTCCTAAATATTTTCTATTTCCATTTGAAGTACTCTTAAAGATGTCTCTCCACACTAAGCTTGAGGATAAGCTTGAAGGGTCTGATAACTTCCGAGCCTGGAAGTATAGGATTGGGTTAATCCTGGAAGAGAATGAGTTGGACTCATATGTGAAAGAAGACATCCCTATCCCAGAGGATGAAGAAGCCAAGGCATTACACAAGAAGAACTTGGTCAAGGAAAAGAGAATCATTGCTGATTCCATCAAAGACCATCTCATACCCCATGTGTCTTCTCTTAAGACACCCAAGGAGATGTTTGAATCTTTGACCAAGCTATTTGAAGGAAAGAACATAAATCGGAAGATGACCCTGCGGAACCAATTGAAAGCAGTGAAGTTTCAGAATGGAGAAACCATTCAATCTTACTTTTCAAGGGTCTCCCAGATCAAGGAACAATTAGAAGCAGTAGATGAAATGGTGGAGAATGGTGAAGTGGTGATGACCACTCTAAATGGCCTACCCAGGTCATGGGATTCCTTTATTCAAGGAATTTGTGCAAGGAAGAAGTTGATCTCCTTCAGTAGACTTCGGGAAGAATGCTCTCAAGAAGAAGCTAGACTTATAGCTCGTGAAGAAAAGATGGGAGGTGAAGATCAAGCTCTTGCAGCCCACACCAGGAAAGGAAAGTTCAAGAAAGAGCCATCTCACTCCAAGAGATCTTCACATCAATTCAAAGAAAGAAGAGTATGCTTCACCTGTAATGAGAAAGGACATATTGCCATAAATTGTCCCAAGAACAAGAAGGACAACAACATCTCAAATAAGAAGAAGAAGGGTGGCAAAAGAAGGTTTCATGCTCATGCTGCCGAAGATGATGAACCTCCAAAGAAGAAGGCTAGGGCAGAAAGTGATAGTAATGATGACTCATCAAGTGAAGAAGAGTATGTTCTGATCTCTGCTCTCATAGGTACCATCTCCCATGGTTGTAATGATTGGTTGATTGATAGTGGGGCTTCCAAACACATGACTGGGTTCAAAGAATCTTTTGTGAACCTATCTGAACATGAATCACCCCATAAGGTGAAACTTGGGGATGATTATCAATACCCAATCAAAGGAAGTGGTGAAGCCTCCTACAACCTAGATTCTGGAAAATCTCTGAAGATGAAGGAAGTACTTTATGTACCTGGGCTCAAGAAGAACTTACTCTCCATTTCTGCATTAGATGCAAAAGGTATGAGGGTTGCATTTGTGGATGGCCAAGTCCTAATGTGGCCAAAGGGAAAGACCATAGATGATGCAGTAGTAATTGGAGAGCAAGAGGGAGGCTTGTATAAATTGAAGGGACAACCTAAACATGCCATGGTGCATGAATCCATGGAGCCAAGTGAACTTTGGCATAGAAGACTTGCTCACATGCACTATAGAGCACTTCCATTTGCAAGCAAGGCAATAGAGGGTCTTCCTGAAATCAAGACCAAAAATGAAGGTGTTTGCAAAGGATGTGCAAAAGGTAAGAATATTAAGAAGGCTTTCCCAAGCAGTGAAAGCAAGGCAAAAGACATCCTGGAAATCATCCACTCAGATGTATGTGGTCCTATGTCATCCAGTTCCCTAAGTGGGTATGTTTACTATGTCTCATTTATTGATGACTTCTCCAGGAAGACTTGGGTATACTTCTTGAAGGGCAAAGATGAGGTGCTTGATAAATTCAAGGAATTCAAAACCTTGATGGAGAATCAAACTGACAAGAAGATCAAAACATTCAGATCCGACAATGGTGGAGAATTCACCTCAAATGACTTCAAGAAGATTTGCAGTGATTCAGGGATTAAGAGGGAGTTGACTGCTCCTTATAATCCTCAACAGAATGGTGTTGCAGAAAGGAAGAATAGAACTATCATGGAAGCAGCAAGGGCAATGTTGCATGACCAGGATCTTCCTATGCATCTATGGGCAGAAGCAGCTAGAACAGCTGTATATGTGCAAAACAGAACACCCCACAAGATATTGGACAACAAGACACCAGAAGAGGTCTTTTCTGGTAAGAAACCTGAAGTCAGTCATCTCAGAATATTTGGTTGTCCAGTGTACACTCATGTCCCAAAGGAAAAGAGGACTAAACTAGATCCTTCAGGAAAGAAGGGTATTTTTGTGGGATACAGTGAAAGCTCGAAGGCTTACAGAATATACTTTCCAGGGTTCAAGAAGATTGATGTCAGCAGGGATGTAACATTTGATGAAAACTCAGCATTCATCAAATCAAGGAAGGCACCTACTGAAGTTTATGAAGAACCTAAGGAAACAAGATTTCAGGACACCCCCATGACTGAAGCAGTTCCAGAAGCTGTTTGTGAGTTTGAAGATCCACAGGAACCTATAGATCCACCCCATGAGGATAACTCTCACAAGAGGAAACCTGTATGGGCTAGAGAGCTCATTCAAGATGTAGAAAGATTTGGTATTCCAGAAGAAGAACACAGAGCAAAGAAAAGAACCAGATCACAGACCAGCTATGTTGCTTTACTCTGTGACATTATGAACAAAGAACCTTCCAGTTATGAAGAAGCAGCAGAAAAGAAAGAATGGAAGGATGCCATGGTTGAGGAATACCAATCAATAATGAAGAATGATGTTTGGGATGTTGTCCCAAGACCTAAAGAGAAGTCTGTTGTGACTTCTAAATGGATCTTCAAGATCAAACATGCTGCAGATGGCAGTGTGGAGAAATACAAAGCAAGATTCGTATCTCGTGGATTCTCTCAGAAAGAGGGAATAGATTATGAAGAAACTTTTGCACCTGTAGCCAGGTATACTTCCATCAGAACAGTACTTGCCCTGGCTGCATCTATGAAATGGAAAATACACCAGATGGATGTCAAGACTGCTTTCCTGAATGGTATAGTTGAAGAGGAAGTATATGTGGAACAGCCACTTGGTTTTGAAATACATGACAGGGAGTCATATGTGTGCAGACTGAAGAAAGCCTTGTATGGCTTGAAGCAAGCTCCCAGAACTTGGTATGGTAGGATGGACAGTTTCCTATCTAGTTTGGGCTTTACCAAGAGTAAAGCGGATTCCAACCTTTACTACAAGGTTGAGGAAGGGAATCCTGTGATTCTACTCCTGTATGTGGATGACTTATTTGTAACAGGAGATGACAGACTGATTGCAGATACTAAAAGGAAGCTTGCCGTTGAATTCGATATGAAAGATTTGGGAATGATGCACTATTTCCTAGGTATGGAGGTGTGGCAGAATGCAGGTGGGATCTTCCTTGGTCAAGGGAAGTACACAGTAGATATCCTGAAGAGATTTGGGATGATGGATTGCAAGGCCATGGCCACACCTATGGCATCAAATCTGAAGCTTCTATGTGATGCTTCATCTGAGCCGGTTGATGTCTCCATGTATCGTCAGATGATTGGGTCCTTGATGTACCTGACGAACACGAGACCAGACATTTGCTTTGCTGTGAACACATTGAGCCAGTTCCTGACAGATCCGAGGAGTGTTCACCTGGTTGCTGTAAAGCATGTTCTGAGGTACCTGAAGGGTACAGTGGATTATGGGCTCAAGTATGAAGCGAATCAAAAGTTTAACCTGCAGGGTTATGTTGATTCAGATTGGGCTGGCAGTGCTGCAGATAGGAAGAGCACATCTGGGTGTTGCTTCAATATGGGATCAGGTGTGATCTCTTGGTTTAGCAGGAAGCAGTCCTGCGTAGCATTGAGTACAGCAGAGGCTGAGTATGTTGCAGCCTGTTCAGCTAGTTGTGAGGCAGTATGGTTACGGAAGCTACTGTCTAAGTTATTTGATCTCCCTCTGGATGCTACTAGTATCTTCTGTGATAACCAGAGTTGTGTGAAGCTGTCCGAGAACCCAGTGTTTCATGACAAGTCGAAACACATAGAGATCAAATATCACTATATCAGGGATATGGTGCAGAGAGGAGCTGTGAAGCTCCTGTATGTTGCAACGGACGAGCAGATTGCAGATGTGCTGACGAAGCCACTAGCCAGGGTGAAGTTCGAGTACTTCAGAGAGAGGCTTGGCGTGCTTCAGATCGAGGATACTTCGAGGAAGAAGTGATGGACACATTTGTTGAAGCCATTCCAAGCATGATTGGAAGGGGGATCCTTCACATGGATGTGGATGTAAGCGCTGGATGATGAACATCAGGATGATGTTCTGGTTTCTGCTTGGATATGATCAGTTGGATCATTATATGTATTTTGTATACGCATCATGTTGGATGCTTGGATATGATCAGTTGGATCATTATATGTATTTTGTATACGCATCATGTTGGATGCTTGGATATGATCAGTTGGATCATTATATATACGCATCATGTTGGATGCTTGGATATGATCAGTTGGATCATTATATATACGCATCATGTTGGATGCTGGATATGATCGGATGGATCATGTGTATGTATTTTGTATGAACGCATCATGTTGGATGCTGATGGATACATTGTGTGGATCATGTATCTTTGTATGATCAGGTAGATCATGTATGCTGATAGATACATTGTGTGGATCATGTATCTTTGTATGATCAGGTAGATCATGTATGCTGATGGATACATTGTGTGGATCATGTATCTTTGTGTGATCAGGTGGATCATGTATGTTGATGGATACATTGTGTGGATCATGTATCTATGTATGTATCAGGTGGATACTTGGATGATCGTGGATGACGAGCTTCTCCAGATGACATGCAGCAGGATGTTGCAGTGATGATGATCAGGTTGATCATGTGTACCCATCAAACATCAGGATGATGTTTGATGAGTATCAGATGATACTTTATGACCGTGGATCAGGTTGTGCAGGAAAGCATGTAATTTGTGCCCTGGGAGATTTGCAGATGGTCTTTTGAGGTTTTGCCTATGGCATGTAATTCGGTGCCCTGGGACATCTGGAAAATGCTCTTGCGAGGTTTTGCTTGGAAGGACATGTAATTTGTGCCCTGGGAGATTTCAGGTCGGAGTTGTGTACCCGTAACATCCTGAGATGCTCTTGCGAGGTTTTGTCCTATGGCATATAATTTGCTCCTGGGAGATCTGGACAGGATGAAAAAGGCCTCAGATGCTTCAGCCAGGTTTTGCCATGACCACATGTAATTTGCTCCTGGGAGATCTGGACAGGATGAAAAAGGCCTCAGATGCTTCAGCCAGGTTTTGTGGTGAGATCACATGTAATGTGCTCCTGGGAGATCCGACAGGTAGAGCCGTGTGCTCGTACCAGCCTGGGATGCTTCAGCCAGGTTTTGTGATGGGTCACATGTAATGTGCTCCTGGGAGATCCTACAGGTAGAGCTGTGTGCTCGTAATAGCCTGGGATGCTACAGCCAGGTTTTGTGACGCACGTAATGGGTCCTGAGGATTCCACAGTATGGCCAGTGATGATGAAGACCTGCAGATGGCGGGCCTACATCCAGTATGAAAAAGGACTGGCTCTGTAGAACTTCCTATGAAGATTAGAGTCAGAGATTGGTTGAGATAGCAGCAGCAGTGACGATGATGATGACGATGCATCGATGACGATGATCCAGAGAAGAAGACTTGTCTAGCAGATCTGTGTCGAGAAATACCTTCCTAGTTAAGAGGGAGTGTTGATGTATATGTAACTTCGGAATGTATTTCATCTGTATATTTTATATATATTTATTGTACCCTTATAAGAGATGTGTCATTCCTCTATAAGGAAGTGTCGTCATGTGGATTGACAAGTGTCGCAAGTGTGTGTACTTGCCGATGGGTTATTAGACCACCATTTGGGGTCGGCCCGGAATTATATATAATATAATTTGGATGTATCTAAGTAGACAAGTCGGCCCCAGTAGGTCACTGGGAAAAAAGGTAAGTATAAATAGAGATAGGAGATCTCTATTTTACTCATTCGGAAAAGTAACTCACTCTCTCTCTGGAAAGTGGCGCACTTGTGAGGAGGAGGAGGATCATCTGCTAGGAGACTATCTATGTGTTATTTGGTTGTATTTTGGTTGAGCCATTGCTCTCTCTATCTCTGAAGTTGTGGGGTTTTTCACCTTAGGGTTTTCCCCACGGAAACTCTGTGTCTCTTGTCTCTATGCTTTTGATTCTTGTGATGCTTGTGATGCTTGTCATATTATGATTGTCATGCATTGATATACTGTAGATGTTATTCTCTCAGCAAAGATCCTAGAGTATAATGAATTAATGCTCAAAATTTAACAGAAATGAGGCAATGGCCACTTTCCCGCTGTCATTTATCACTCTTCCTTCATCATCGGCATGTTGGAGTATCCATCCGATCACTTCATCACAGGGGAACAGCTCAGGGCGGGTAGCGGCTCTAGTTATGCCTGAGGCTCTGATATTGAGATAAATCGTCCCTTCTTCTAGCAACATATCTGGGATCTCTTGGTCCCGGATCATTCTGTAGATGTCACCCCATCTGATTTCAGGAGGGACACCGGTGGTGCACCTAGTATCTTGGAGTGAAGTTTCAGTTTTAAGTGGCGCAAGCTTCTTTTCTGTCATCTTAGCCTTCTTCTTACCGGCTTTCGGCATCTTGACTTATCCCTGATAGCACCCATATACAAGTCATCATGAACTTGAGCAACATACTGTGAGATTTTAACAGAGAGCATCATTGTTTTAATATGTGAATGAGATAAAAAGCAATGTGAAGCTGTATGTTTAGGAAGAAAAATACACCATTTCAACATGAAATACAAATTAAAACATTTGAATCTTTTAAAGGGATGAATTTGGAATGCTCCCGAGAGGATAGGTATGTCGCGGAACAATTCGCTCTCGGGCTGGCCCTAGGAGAAATGATGATCTTCGCTTCAACAGGAACATAATTATAAATTTTAGCCATCCTAATTCTTTAAAGGGGCAGGTTTGGAATGCTCCTGTGAGGATAAGCGTGTTGCAGAAGCAACCTGCTTTCGGTTTAGCTCTGGGGAAGAGGGTAACTTTCGTTATGGTGCTTTTAAAAGGATAGTGGCGGGGAAGTCTGGGGTGAAATAACCCCATGACGAAATAGGGAGCCACTTTCATAATTACGACCCAGCGAGGGCTTCGAACGCTATTGTTATTTACGGCACTTGCCGAGGTGCTCTATGGGAGGTTTGAACAGGGGCAATGGCGCCTGTCCTAGGATTTAAATTGGGTAGAGGTCACGTTGGGAATGAGGTTTACGAAAAGGCCCGGGGGGTTACGTATTAAGCTTTCGACCAGGGACATGAAAAGTCCATGGGGCTTCAGCAGTTTTTTTTTTTGAAATAATGAGGCACGCGGCCCGGGGAGGAAAATGGAACAAGTCTAACCATCCAAACTAACTGTCTCTACCCACAAACGTTTTATCCTGTCTCTGTTTTATATGACGAGAAGAACTTAATTCAAACTGTATTTGACGGGCAAAAATAGCCTATGACGGGCGTTTTTCCCGTCAAAATCCCACCAATGCCCATCATTTTCAAACAAAAGACAACCCAATAACAATTGGAAGCGTAGAAGGGGCAAATTTCAAGGTTAAAATCCTACCTGGCACCGTGAGGATAGCTGAACGAGGTGGCCGCGAATGCAGATGAGCGAGATGAGCTGGAGTGATTTGCACGGCGTTCCACGTCGTTTGCCAATCGAAAATAATGATATGTTGGCTCGTAACCCCCACCGCTTATTTAAATAAGCTGGGCACATGCGGCATTTAATTTCGGTGGGTGGCACAATTAACCGCGGTTTTAAATATAGGCACGTCGGCGTCAAATCAAGCCATCTCGGTTTGCATGCGACCGCATTCTACGGGAGCTACTTGCGAATCTCATCCGCCGTTGCGGAAGGATATAACGAAAGTTTCCGCCGAACTCTCCGCCGTTTCAGGAGGCATGGACGAACGACGTCCGCAAAAAGGACGTGAATGGTTGATTCCTTCGGCGGCACTTTTCGGGGTGATATCGCGAAGGCTTCCAAAATTGCAGAGAGCTTTCGCCAATGGCTTCCGCCGTTTCGGAAGACTTCCGCCAATGCTTCCGCAAAAGGCCATCTCGAAATCGAGAATTTCTCTAAGTTTCGGCCGCTCTCGCTTCTGACGTCGCGGAAAGCTCTCGTGATTTGATTCCGCCGTTTCGGAAGGAAACGGCGAATGGCTTCCGCTGTTTCGAAAGACTAAAATGAAGACGTCCGCAACTTGAAAAAAAATTCCAAGGCTCCGCGGGGTTTCGGAAGGGATATCGCCAACGCTTCCGCGAAGGCTCAGGAAGAATACCGCTAACGCTTCCGCAACTTCAAGACTCAAAGATTTTCGAAAAGACTAAGTTACTTGGCAGATTCAGGGAAGGTTGGCGAATTTCATCCGCAAGTTTTGGGCGGCTTCCTTGAATTCTTCCGCCGTTTCGGGAGGAATTGGTCAAACGTTTCCGCGACCTTTTTGACAATAATTTCGAAGTCTTTTCGGGAGACTTATGACGATTGCTTCCATAGTTTCGGAAGGGTAAAATGAACGGCTCCGCAGTTTCGGGATGGAAAGTCCAACAATCCCGCCAAAGGAAACTTCTAAGTCTCTTCACATTTTCGGAAGGAATTCATGAATTCCTCCGCGGTTTCGGGAAGCTTACGCGAGTGATCTCCGCAGGTTTCGGGCGGTTCCCTTAAATTCTTCTGCAACCTTTTGGGAAAATGTTTCTAAGTCTTCTTTCGAGAGGATTAGACAAACAACTCCCACCGTTTCGGGGGGAAAGCTTGAAAGCTTCTGCGGTTGCGGAAGGTTTGAACGAATTGTTCCGAAAAGGTTTAACCGTTTCGGCATTTTCGGAAAGAGAACTGGAATGGTGCCGCAAAAGTTGAGGGAAGACTTAAGGTTTTTCTTTAAAGGGATTCCTCCGGCAGCTTTTGGGAGAGTAAGACGAATCTGTTCGCAGTTTCGGGAGGAAAAGTCCAATGGCTTCCGCAATCTTTCAACGAAAGTTTCTAAGTCCCTTTTCGAGATGTTTACACAAAGGCCTCCACCACTGCGAGGCTTTGTCAAATCATTCCGGAATTTCCAGGGAGACTTCGTGGCAAGATTTCTTGTTGTAGAACAAAGTTAACAGTTGAGGATGGCTTCTTAAGGCAAACTTTCTACAAAAAATGAAAGGAGGGGCCCCAATATGTACAAAATTTTGGGGGGGGGTGTTGCTGAAACAACATTACTAAACTCAATAACATGAAGACAATCATATTATAAACTTAATCATGAACAAATTTCAAAACATACCTGTAAGTCATACCTGTCATATTGCTTGTAGTAGTAGTTGTTGTTGTTCTTTTTGTTCTTAGGATAATCAGAGGAAAAGTGTCCTCTTCTTGGTATGTGCTGTGAGAGCTTGATCTTCATTCCCCATCTTTTCTTCTCAAGCTACAATCCGAGCTTCTTCCTCTGAGCATTCTTCCCACAGCCTACTGAATGTGATAAGTTTCTTCCTAGCACATATTCCTTGGATGAAGGAATCCCATGACCTAGGAAGGCCATTAAGAGTGGTCATTACCACTTCTCCATTCTCTATATCTTCTCCCATAGATTCAAGTTGTTCTTTTATCTGGGAGACCCTTGCGAAATAAGACTGCATGGTCTCTGCATTCTGGATCTTGATATTCTTCAATTTATTCCTCAAGGTCATCTTCCGATTCATATTCTTCCCTTCAAATAGCTTGGTCAAGGAATCAAGCATCTCCTTAGGTGTCTTCAGAGATGACACATGTGATATGAGATGGTCTTTGATAGAATCAACAATGATCCTCTTATCCTTGACCAAGTTCCTCTTGTGTAAGGCCTTAGTCTCTTCTCCCTCTGGGACAGGAACCCCTTCACTTATGTAGGTGTCCAACTCACTCTCTTATAGAATTAACCCAATCCTATACTTCCATGCTCGAAAGTTATCAACCCCTTCAAGCTTATCCTCAAGATTGGTGTGGTGAGACATCTTAAAGAGTACTTCAAATGGAAATAGAAAATATTTAGGTCTTACCATTTGATTTGCAGAAATCTGGATATGGAGCTGGATTAGGGTTTGTAGAGAAACCCTAAAAATTCAAACTTTGAATTTCAAACTTCTAAAAGGATAGAAAGATGCGCCTTGATGAGCTGATCAAGCTGGTATACTTATAATTTGAAAACTGCAAAGTTTCCCCCTCAAATTTGCTTTTCAAACTTCCGGATTCACTTGGGAGGACCCTGAATTAGGGTTTGATTTTCCTGGAGATTCATCCATCCAAAAAGTTCGATCTTGGTCTCTAAACTTCGATTTTTCAGAGGATCTCCCATCCATGGTCTCAGATTTCAGAAATTCCAACTTTTGCAGAAGCCCTAATTTTTGGCTTCACTAGACAGAATTCTAAACTAGGGATTGATTTTCCTGGAGCTTCACCCAACCAAAGCGTTCGATCCAAAGCTCTAAACTTTGATTTTTCTGAGGAGCATCTAGCCATGGTCTCAGATTTCAGAAATTCTTATTTTTGTGGAAACACTAATTTTTAGGTCAAAATCTGAAAATGCTCAGAATTGAATTTTGTTTCGACAGAAAGATGCGCCTTGCTGAGGAGAGTCAATCTAGCCTCCTGCCTTTAAAGATCTGTGGAGAGAAACCCAAAAAACAAGAATCCCTATCTTCCGCAACTGCACAGTGTCTTCTTCTCAGGTTAGCTATGATACCATGTTAATTTTTTAGCATCAATTCAATATGATCTAGGATATTTACCGAGAGAATAACATGTACAGCATATCAATCACAAGAAGCAATGACAAGAGACAATAGACACACATAGTTTCCTTGGGGAAAACCAATAAGGTGAAAAACCCCAATAACTTCCTTAGAGATAGATAGAGCAATGATACAAAACCCAAGCATAAGAGATAGTCTCCTAGCAGCAACTTCTCCTCCTCCACTAGTGCTCCACCCTCCAATGAGTGTATAAGTGAGAAAGTGAATGATCAAATAGAGTACCTCCCGCACTCTATTTATACTTGACTTAACTTGCCTAATAACCTTACTAGGTCGGCCTCAACTTAACCACTTAACATAATGCTGACAGGGATGACCCCCACTAGGGTGGTCTAATAACCCTTTAACCCACATGACTTATACAGGGCCGACTCCATCAAGGTGGTCTAATAACCCATCAAGTATAAGTTATGACACTTACAATATAAATGACGACACTTCCGTATAGAGGAATAATAACATCTCTATAGGAATACAATATACATATATGAAATACATTATGAAGTTATAAATACATCAACAATTCAGTGGCACGGAATGCAACCAAAGGATGCTACATGGAAACCACTCCTTCAGATTCAACATCAATTTCCACATCTAAAGCTTTGAAGACAAATATTTTTCTAAGGGGAAGGGGATGTTAGGAACCTGTGTCAACCTTTCTCTTTACTTTGTTAGTATATTGTTGTTGGACGCATATGCTTTGTAAGTCATCCCGTAGTATTATATGTTCCATGATATTGATCCTTAGTTTGTAGTATCGCATAGTATTATCTGTTCCATGGTATTGATCCATAGTATTGGATGCATATGCTTTGTAAGTCGTCCCGTAGTATTATATGTTCCATGGTATTGATCCATAGTATTGGTGCATAGACTTATTATATAAGTACGTGTTGAGGCCAATGAAAGCACCGAGAAGTTATTTGTATTGAGTTTGCTCAAAGGAGGTTTTCCCCTCAAAATGGCCTGCAATCAATAAATATATTCTGTGTTCTGTTATTTCTGATATATCATGCATTTTCATTAATTAATTGTTGGAGGTTCCTCACAGAGGACAGATAACGGTGGAGAGTTCCACGGGAATGAATTTGAGGAATTATATAAGAAGTACAGTATAGAAAGGCAGAAGACTACTCCATACACACCTCAACAGAATGGATTTGTTGAAAGGATGAATAGGACGCTGATGGAAAAGGAAAGGAGCATGCTAAGAAGTGTCGGGATAGGACTCAAATTCTGGGAAGAGGCAGTGGAGACAGCATGTTACTTGGTAAATCTATCACCAACATCAACATTGGTTGACAAAACTCCACAAGAGGTATGGATTGGTAAGAAACCCTCTATTAAACATATGAAATTATTTGGCTGTGATGCTTATGTACTTGTTCCAAAGGAGAAAAGGAGTAAGTTGGAAAATAAAGTTGAAAGATGTATCTTTATTTATTATAAAGATACTATGAAAGGTTATAAGCTTTGGAATCTTGTAACTAAGAAGATTGTTTACAGTCGAGATGTTGTGTTTAGAGAGGTCAAAGAAATTCCTATACAGAAAGTGAATCCAATGGAAAAGGAACCAGAGAAGATAGAGTTTGAGTTACAAGATGAAGAATCCAAATCAACAGAAGAAGCTGAATTAGAAGAAGAAGAACCTCATACCCTTGTTTTGAGGAGATCATCTCGAGAAAGAATACAACCGAAAAGGTATTCCCCTCCCGATTTTCGGTCTATAAATGTGAAGGAAGTTGTTAATTCAGAGGATAGTGATCTATGGAAGAGGGCCATGCTTGAATAAATGGATTCCTTGGACAAAAATGAATAGTGGGATTTAGTTCAGTTACCTGCTGGAAGAAAATTCATTGGCAGCAAATGGTTGTTTATAAGGAAGTTAAATGCAGAAGGTAAAGTGGAGAAGTACAAAGCCCGCTTGGTAGCAAAGAGATATTCTCAGGTAGAGGGAACTGATTATGGTGAAATATTTTCTCCAGTTGCAAAATTAAATTCTATTAGATTTCTTCTTTATGTTGTTGTTGCATTTGATATTGAAGTAGAGCAGATGGATGTGAAGACATCGTTCTTACATGGGGATCTAGAAGAAGAAATATACATGAAATAGCCAGAATGGTTCACAGTAAAGGGAAAAAAAGCGCTGGTATGTAAACTAAAGAAGTCCCTTTATGGTCTAAAGCAATCTACAAGGATGTGGTACCAAAAGTTTGACACATACATACTTGGATTGGGGTTTGTGAGAATCAAGGCTGATCATTGTGTATACTCCAAACAAGTTTGTGATCACTTCATTAACATAGTACTGTATGTTGATGACATGTTGCTGATTGGAAACAACAAAGATGTCATAAAGGAGGTGAAGTATCATCTATCCTCCAAATTTGACTTGAAAGATCTTGGTGTTGCAAACTTCATACTAGGAATGGATATTAAAAAAGATCGTGCAAATAGGAAGAACTGGTTAAATAAAAGAAAATATGTTGAGACAGTACTGCAGAGATTTAACATGTAGGAAAGTAAGCCGGTCAAGGTCCCTATAGCTATAGGTGTAAATTTATTTGTAGATCAGTGTACCAAAACACGGGAAGAGAAAGAAGATATGGAACGAGTTCCATATGCTAGAGCAGTTAGTAGTTTGAAGTATGCAATGGTTTGTACCAGACTATACATTACTCATGCAGTGGGAGTATTGAGCATATATATGTCAAAACCAGGGAAAGATCACTAGACAACTATAAATAGGGTCTTCATATATTTGCGTACCACTAAAGATTATGCAATCTTCTACCAAGGAAGACATGGACCAAACAGAGTAATAAATGTACATGGATTTGTTGATGTAGATTGGGCTGGAGATCTTAATAACTAAATATCTACAAGTGAGTAAATGTTTAACCTATTTGGAGGAGCTATCAATTGGATGGGCAAGAGACATGATGTAGTTTCACTCTCAACTACATAAGTTGAATATATGGCAGCCACTCATGCAAGTAAAGAAGTTGTATGGTTACATAGATTATGTTTAGGTGTTGGGTATGTACAAAAAGTTGTAAGGTTAGATTGTGACATCCAAAGTGAAATATTCCTAAAAAAGAATCCTACTTATCATGCTAATACAAAGAATATTGATGTGCAATATCACTTTGTGAGATATATGGTCGAAGACAAGA
The DNA here is from genome assembly GCA_027924585.1 of Larix kaempferi. Lineage (NCBI taxonomy): Eukaryota > Viridiplantae > Streptophyta > Pinopsida > Pinales > Pinaceae > Larix > Larix kaempferi. The sequence continues at coordinate 6,201,257 of BSBM01000125.1, read as the reverse complement.
AGGTACTGTTGGAAAAGGTTGGCACCTTGAAGAATGTGGTTGTTTTCGACTATTTTTGGGAATTGTCTAAAAATATGTAATTTAATCTTGGTTAAGGGATTGGGGTCTATTTTCTAATCCTAGTTAAAGGATTAGGGTATTGGATGCTATAGAATACCTATATTGTATTGTGAGTGGTTCATAATGAAAAAGAGAAAAATAAGAGGTGCAGCTCTAAGTATTGTTGGTTTTCCCATTTAATGGTTTCTAGGGTAAATCTCTATGTATTATGTGTGAATGTTGTGGTGTAATATCTGTTTTCCTTAAAAGAATATGTATGCTTTGCTTCTCTGCACAGGTTTATAACTTACAATTTTAAGGTTTTTGTTTGTAATATTATGAGGTGTTAAGGCCATTATTGTAAAAGGTTGTAATTTTAAACCCCAAGAAAAAGGTGATTCTAAGAGCACCATTTTCTTATTCAAGAGTTGATTTTAAGGTTTTGGTTCAAAACCTTATGAGATGTTAAGGTTGTGGTTGAAAAAGGTTGTAATTTTAACCTCAAAAAAATGGGTGATTCTAGGAGCCACTAAATATGATCTTTAAAAAAATGAGAAATGTAGAGGATTCTCATCAAGTAGGTAACTATTTTTTTTCACGAGGCTTTGAAAAGTGGATGGTACATTACAAAGACCAAAATGAATCACCAAAAACTCAGTATCCTTATTATGTGTGGAATGTTGTCATAGTAATTTCCATCTCCATCTTAATTTGGTGGTACCTTGAAAGAATGTGTAGTTTAGTGAACAACTTGTCCCCATGAAGCTTAATTAAGAAATCATCAATAATTGGGATGGGAAATTTTTCTTTGATGGTCAACTTATTGAGAGCACTGTTGAAGCCCTGGGGGTGTAGGTTGTTGGAATGGGTTCCAAGTCTAACAATAGAGGGTGAAAACCCAGACTGAAAGGATTCAAAAGGATCTACGTAAGAGCAGTTCTATCCCCATCCTGTTTGGTGTAGTTAACTCCCATGGATACAAAGGCCTCTGCTGTAACTTATGGGGTTTGATTCTGAAAAGATCAGTCTTCTTGTGAGGGAAGTTTAAAGTGTCCTAACTCTAAAATGGATCTAAACCTAGAACAAATCTACCTTAAAGGAAATCTAAACTAAGTCAGATATGGTCTAAAGGAAGTGTTTTTATTGTGTGCAGGATAACTTGGTTTGAGTTTTAAGATAACTTGGTTTGAGTTTTAATAAGTCATTTCACCAGCTTAACAGAAATGTAAAATTGGATCTTTACTTATTACTTCAAAATACAATCAGACAATGAAAATTAACTGATAATAGTTTAAAGATTAGGCACATGCAAGGCTACCCTGTAGATGAAATGCTAATTGAAAAATTAACATGAATTGATTAATTTATGTTAATCATTTGCAGAAATAGATAAATGTTTTAATTAAATAAATGCACTTAAAATATTATAATACACAGACCATGAATTAGGACAAATCCAAATCATAGATCAATGCATTAATGATTGATTGCAAAATTAAAACAGTATTCACTCAATGATTAAGGTGAAGAAATCAGATATCATCAAAGAAATTTGAAACATAAACAAAGAAGATGCCAAAAGAAACTAACTTTGATTCATTAGGTTTGCAAAAAATTAAAAGATCTCAAGTGAAGCAGCATTTCTCCAGTCTTTCTCTGGTGATTTTCTCCCCCACCCTTCCCCTATAATACTTCTACCCTTTAAATAATAATTGCAAAATAGTTACAAAGGATAGATTTCCCATAAAACAGGGATTACAAAATACACTAATCTAAGAATAACCAAAGACAACTTGCCATTTGGTCCAAACTCCTAACAACTCATCAATATCTGGATAATTGGCTAACTCGGGCCCCAACTGCGCATCACACATAAAGGACTCGAGTTCAATCTTTTCCAACTTGTGCCAAGTGAGTAAGAAAATGTGGATCTTTCCTTCCAAGGTGAGAGGTTTCCTAATGAACTTGTCAACTTCTGCAATCTGGATGTGTTCGAGTTGTTGGATATGTTCCTTGAATTTCTCACATCTAGTCTCAACATGTTCTAACATTAACTTTGGTGGACAGGCCTTCTCAATGAGGTCCATGATAGTAAATTGCAGGATGACCATAATATTATCCAAAGCATACCACCTTCTACCACAAATGGATTGTGCTTTCTTATTTGTTTCCTCGACCATTTCAGAAGTATTTTGCCAAGCGTTCAAGGATGTTCTGATTCTTTTGCATTTGAAACTATCCAAAACTGGAATGTTAGCTGGTTTGTCTTTGATGTACCTCTGCCATTCAACAATATTGTCATATATTTGGAAGCTTGTTGGCTCTTGTCAAACTGTTGTTTAAGAGTAGCAGACATCCACTCAAAAGAAATGTGAGTTTCCTGAATTTCATTCAGGAAACTAAACAATTCAGCTAAGAGTTTATGATGTTCTTCATTTACTTGATTGGATAAATATCTGAACTCTTCTTGAGAAAACGTAGAGAAAGGAGGAGTGGCTGCACTTGCAGTTGCATCCCTCAGATGTTGTTCCAATATCTCTATCTTCTCCATGTTTGTAGTGTTGAGAATTTGTGCATCCTGCAGTTCATCTTGAAGAGAAGTATTATGTTCCTGCAACTCTTTGAGCTGGTTTTCATGCTGACTTCTTAATCTCTGAAGCTCAAACTCATGTTCTTCATTGCTTCTAATCATCTGCTCCTGAAGCTTCTCCAACTCTTCCTTTTTCATGTCAATTTATTTATTCAGTGAGGTCACTAAATCAAAATTGGCTCCTGCAAAAGCTCCCATTGCTGCAGCAGTATCTATTGCTTCCTGCTAGATATTATCAGATTGTTTGGTCCAAATAACTTGATTAAGAAAAGGTCCCTGCAACACACTTTGATATCTGTTCCTCTTGTTACCTTTCTTCACCACTGCCTTTTGTGATTTGCTATAAAAATAATCTCCAAGGGAGACCACAATATACTCCTCATAAGCAGCGCCTACCAACTCAGTAGAAGATGTGGCTGCATCTCCCATTGCAACTAGTGGGGTTGTCTATGTAACAGTAGAATTGGGTATTGGCATGGTCATCTGAGAGGTAGTTGGAGAAGAAGGGATGATTTCAGAAACTGGTGGTATAGAGGTTGGAGAAGTAGTTGAAGTGAGAAGTTCAGGAAGTGAAATAGGGGTTGCAGCAACTGATGGTGAGGAAGGAGAAATTGGGCTTTGGACATCAGTGGTTGGTGGTAATGAAGTAGATGGTGGTAGTTGCAGAGAGACAGTTGGAGACTAGGTCTCTGTAACTATTGGTGGTGGAATGGCAAGTGGAACTGACAAGGTTAAGAGTGAAGGAGTGATGCGGGTTAGTGCATCAAATAATTGAGAGATGGTGGATGATGGTGCAACCTCAGAGGATGAAGTGGGAAGAAATTCAATAGAGGAAAATGGGAGTGAAGAAGTTATTGTATGAACAACAGTAATGACCTCAGGAAAATGTTCATCTGTGATAGGGTCATCCATCGTTATGTTGTTAGGTAAATCTATAACAGCCTGGAAGGTTTATGTGACTTCCTATTCAACAGGAACAACAGTAGAGAACGAGCTTGCTGGAAGCCTTTCATCCTCCAGATCATTGTCTTCAATATTTAAGGTAGGTATGGAAAATGCAGGAGTTGGAATATTCTACCTCGTTGTTGGGTTACTTACAACCACTACTTCAGTATCATTGGATGGGTTACCTGTAGCAACCACTTGAACATCATTGGCTAAACTACTTGCAACGATGACTTGGGTGTCAAGCATTGAAGTCATATGTGCCAGCTCTTTCCTCAACTTATCGGCTGACTGAATTGTGAAAATTAGATTTCATCCAAGAACTGATGAAGAAATTACACTCTCTCATAAGAAAAATCTCACACAACTAGTCAAAAGCACAAAAATTATGCACAAGAGTAGATTTCTGTATTAACTTCTCATGAATAGAATTACATCAGCCAACATATGAATGTAATAGGATGTCATTAAATAAATTTACAACAGAAAATCGAATGGATAAAGATTCCAAACCAAGCTCCTAAACATCAAACTTGCTAAATATGCCCATCCCCCCTAGGTGGCAAGATGATTTCCCAAATCAGCCCAAAAGCTGACGAATTTCTAAATTAGTGAGATGAAGGTGAAATATAGGTAAAAAAAATGCCAAATACGAATTTTGGGTGGAAATAGCATTAAGGAAAGTTTTTGGTGTTAAAAACACCTTCCTAGGTTGACTAGCTTTTCCCTATGGGGGAAAAAGCAGTAAAAAGCAGCAGTTTTCCACAAGTGTGCCTTTCTTCCTCAAATCTTATCCAGAAATCTTTTGGAAGGTGCCCAAGTGGCCTAGGTGGCTTGTAGATCACACCATGGATGTATTTTAGCCTCTCATATTGCCTTGTGGTCCACACAATGGCAATTCCTTATTTATTACATAGGATTAACCAATACAAGATTAATTAATGTATCTTATGTAAATAAATGAATGGTAGGAAGGATTAATTATTCCAACACCCCCTCTTAAGTATGACTTAGGTGATCTAAATATCATAAAATAAAATACTAAGGGCCCAGTAACAAGACTTGGTCACCCTGTACAAAATACTGCCGGTCCACAAAACAAGGATAGAAGGAAAACCTCATGGGAAAAACCTTCCCTTAAAACATGGACATATCAAAATTGAAAGGTTGTTGATCAACCCTTCACTCCACCACATTTTCAACCATCCCAAGCAGTTATCTAAGATAGCTGAATGTCTTCTCTGTGAAATCCTTAATGAAGCTATCTGTAGTTTGCTCACCTGTGGGGCAATACTGCAAATCTATGATCTGATCATGCACTAAGCCTCTGATGTAGTGCATATGAATATCTATGTGATTGGTCCTCTGCCTCTGTATTGGATCACATGAAACTCTAATGGCACTCTGGTTGTCACAATAAATGACAGTAGGAGTACTGAAAGAAATCTCAAACTCAGACAAAATCCCCTGCAACCAAACACACTGTGTAGCAGCATTCACTCCTCCTCTGTACTTCGCCTCCACTGAATATAGAGCTATCACATTTTGTTTCTTGCTGGACCAACAAACAGGGACACCTACAAGCATGAATACAAATCCTGATGTGGATTTCCTGTCAAGGCTATCACCAGCCCAATCGGAATCTGTGAAACCCAAGAGATCTAAGCTCGAATCTGCCACATAGTGAATCCCATCACTCTTCGTGCCCTGCACATAATGAAGGATTCTTTTTGCAGCCCTCCAATGTAACTTATGTGTCTGCTCAATATATCTAGATGCCACACTCATAGCATATGCAAGATCTGGTCGAGTTTTTGTCAAGTAGAGCAAGTTGCCAATGAACTGTCTGTATAGAGTACTGTCAAAAAGTGGTGTAGATTCTGCTTCTTCCATTTTAACTCCAGAAAGGATTGGAGTCTTAGAAGGCTTGCAATCAGCCACCTTAAACTTCTTTAACAGATCAGAAGCATACTTTGTCTGACATACCTTGGTTCCTTCTTTTGTTTGAGAAATCTCAAGCCCCAAAAATTGCTTAAGAATTCCCAAGTCACTCATGGAGAATGCTTGGTGCATTGCGGTCTTTAGTGATGCTATTTGTTCAGTGCTATCACCTGTGATCAACAAATCATCAACATACAGCACTATTAACATAATAAAACCATCAACAAACTTCATATAGACATTTGGGTCAGATTTACACTGAACATAGGATTGTGACAACAGAAAACTATCCATCTTTGCATACCAAGCCCTGGGGGCTTGCTTGAGTCCATACAAAGATTTTTTCAACCTGCAAATGAGGTTTGGATCTGATGTGTACCCCTGTGGCTGCTGCATATATATTTCTTCTTTAAGCTCCCCTTGGAGGAAAGCATTTTTCACATCCATGTGATGTACTTCCCACTGCTTGGAAGTTACCACTGCCAAAACTAGTCTAATGGAGTCTTTCTGAGCTACCGGTGCAAATGTTTCATTATAATCAATTCCTTGGACTTGAGAATACCCCTTTTCTACCAGCCTTGCTTTGTACTTAATGGCCGTACCATCCGCTGCACATTTAGTCTTATAAATCCATTTAAATCTTACCAACTTTCTGCTTGCGGGGAGCTTGACTAGCTCCCAAGTTTCATTCTTCTGCAGTGACTGAAACTCCTCATCCATATCAATCTGCCATCTAGGATCATGTGAGGCATACTCATATGTTTTTGTATCAAAATCTATCATCATATAGCACTTCTCAGAAAGATAAGGATCATTCACATTGAGAGCAGTCTCAAACTGTGATCTAATCCTTCTTTGGTCCTGAGGGTTGCCTGCTAGTTCACCTGCTGCTTGCAAAGTTTTTGCAGCCCAATTAGGCCTTGTAGGTGAGTTAGCATCTGCAATAAATTGATCCTCATCATCAGAAATATCAGAATAAAAAATATCAAGAACATCACTTACTTCTTCTTCAGTCGGTGGTGAAGATGAATCTCCAATTTCTACGCTCTGAGAGGGCTCTTCCTCAAACTGCACACTTCTTTCAATGAATGCTTTATGAGTGGTCACATTCAATAGCTTATAAGTTTTGGAGTCCTATGAATATCCAACAAACAAACATGGTTGGATTTGGGGCTGCATAGCCCTCCTCTTCTCAATCGGAATCCTAGCCCAAGCCTTTGAGCCAAAAATCCTGAAATGAGAGATGTCAGGTTTGTGACCTATCCAAGCCTCGAAAGGAGTGATACTTTGAGAGATTTGTGTGGCACTCTATTCTGAATATAGGTGGCACAATTTATTGCTTCATCCCATAGCTTAGGAGACAAATCTTTTGCCTCAAGCATGCATGTGGCCATCTCCTTAAGAGATCTATTCTTCCTCTTAGCAACCCCATTTTGCTGAGGTGTATATGGAACTGTATGTTGCATCTATATGCCCGATGAAGCACAAAATTGCTGAAACTATGATTTCACATACTCACCACCATTATCATATCTTAACACTTTTATATGCCTACTAGACTGATTCTCAACTGAGGTTTTGAATAAATTAAATAACCCAAAAACTTCTGACTTAAGCTTGATGAAATAAATCCAACAATACCTGCTGAAATCATCTATGAATGTGAGAATATATTTTGCTGAATTCAATGACTCAAGAGGAAATGGACCTGATATATTAGTGTGTATAAGTTCCAATGGTGCAGTGGTTCTCTCAGTGGTAGATCTCCCATACTTGTGCTCAGGATGTTTTCCTAGGATGCGAGATTGACAGACACCTTTGGAAAATTTGATATTGGGAAGCCCTATAACCATCTCTTTCTATTGAAGTTGGAAAAGGTATTTGTAATTAAGGTGGCAAAATATTTCATGCCATATCTTGCTGGACTCATTGGCATGGGTTAATAGAGCAGAAGGTGAGGAGTTTGGCACAAAATGAGAAAACTTGTAAATTCTAGAACAATGATTAGCAGTACCAAATGTAATAATTTTTCCTATTGAAATTTCTGCTATCTCAACATCATTGGGGTTAAAGGTTACTCTCTTGGGCAGCCCTGTATGGGTCATCTGATAGACTGACAATAGGTTTGTAGCAAGTCCAGGGACATATAAAACATTATTAAATGACCCAAACTCGAGATCTATGCTACCTTTGCCTTTGCTAGAAGTTTCAGAATTGTCTCCCAATACAATATTCAGACCACTGGAAGAGTCAAGTGAAGTAAAATACTTACTTGCAGACACTGTGTGTCTTGAAGCACCGAAATCAATGATGAATGATGAAGATTGGGAAGTGTTGGCCATCAATGCATGAACTCTCTCTTTGTCATCAGAATTTGATCCTCCATCCTTCCTTCTTGCGCTCTCTGGGAGAGGGATATTGGCTTTCTCCAATGCATGAGTTAATTGGTTGATGGTCTTCTTCATACAAGAGATTTCAGGATGAAATACCTTGCTGCAATAATTGCACTTTGTCCTCTCATTCTTTTTGTTTGGATTCTTCTTGAATTTTGATGACTCTCCATTAAAATTTTGCTTGTCTTTTTGCTCACCAGTGGGCTTCTTGAAGTTGCCTTTCTTCTTGCCTTTCGAATTCTTTGAGTCTCCAACATTTAGACAGTGGTATTTGGATGGATTTTTAATAGCTCCCATTAAGAACATCTTGTCTTGTTCTTGTGTTAATGACTCCATGAATTCTGAAAGTGACGGGCTCTTCCAATTTTTAATTGCTTTCCGGGTGGAATGGAAGGTCGAGACAAAAATTGAGAAGTCGGGGCCAAGCTCGGAGAGAATGGCCAAAACTAATTGCTCTTATTTCTTGTCTATACCACATTGCTTCAGCTGCAATACAAGAGATTTGAATTTGGAGAATAAATCCTGTAGATTATCAAAATTTTGTGGACTCAGAGACTAGCTCGTTATCCAATTGGTGGCCTCTCAATTCATCGGTTTTACCGAACAATTATTGAAGTTTCAGCCATACTTCATTGGGTGAAGTGAGGCCATCAAGATGAAATAAGAGTTCTCTGGATGTAGTGAGACATAATAGCCCATAGGCTTCATCCCTTCGATTATGCCATTTAGATTTCTCTACTGCTGAGGTTGGCTCAGCTTCTGTTGCCATGGTCACCCTATAGAGCCCTTTGCTCCTCAGTAGAATCTCCATCTGTGCTTTCCAATAAAAGTAATTGAAAGGAGTGAGGATGATATGCTGTGTATGATCCATTGCTGCAACTGATATAAACTTATGGACTAATTTTAGAACACTTCTGGATTCCAAAATGCGCCCTGCAGAGAATAGAATTCACCCGGTGAATTGATCAATGCGCCCTTCCTGAGACTGTTGGATCCTGCAAGACAATCAATAGATGAAGGGAATATCTTGATGGCTCTAATACCATGTGAAAATAAAATCACATCCAAGAACTGATCAAGAAATTACATTCTCTCATAAGAAAAATCTCACACAACTAGTCAAAAGCACAAAAATTATGCACAAGAGTAGATTTTTGTATTAACTTCTCATGAATAGAATTACATCAACCAACATATGAATGTAATAGGCTATCATTAAATAACTTTACAACATAAAATTGAATGGATAAAGATGCCAAACAAATCTCCTAAACATCAGACTTGCTAAATATGCCCATCCCCCTAGGTGGAAAGATGACTTTCCAAATCAGCCCAAAAGATCACGAATTGCTAAATTAGTGAGCTGAAGGTGAAATATAGGTAAAAACAATGCCAAATACGAATTTTGGGTGGAAATAGCATTAAGGAAAGTTTTTGGTGTTAAAAACACTTTCCTAGGTTGACTAGCTTTTCCCTATGGGGGAAAAAGCAGTAAAAAGCAGTAGTTTTCCACAAGTGTGCCTTTCTTCCTCAAATCTTATCCAGAAATCTTTTGGAAGGCTCCCAAGTGGCCTAGGTGTCTTGTAGATCACACCATGGATGTATTTTAGCCTCTCATATTGCCTTGTGGTCCACACAATGGCAATTTCCTTATTTATTACATAGGATTAACCAATACAAGATTAATTAATGTATCTTATGTAAATAAATGAAAGGTAGGAAGGATTAATTATTCCAACATGAATCAGGAGTTTCTTTGTCTGTTGACCATCTTATGCAAGTCCCTTGCCTTTGCCTCCATATGGATATGTTAACATCATAGGAGTAGCTTCCTTTTGTGCTTCTTTTTCTTCCCTTTCCTTTCTGACATGTTCTACCAGTTGTAGCTCCATTCTCCTAAAACTCAAAACCTTATTCTTGAGCTCTTTTTGGTACTGAATGATGAAGCTCTGCTCTTCTTTAGTCTTAACTCTAACCAAGACTTCAGAGAAGAAATTCACTCCCAGGAAAATGGAGTCATCAGGGACATCTTGATGAACATAGTATGTATTCATGTGTTCTTGTTTGAAGTGAGCCTCAAGGAATGCTTTGGGGTCTTTCATTCTTTTTGGAGAAAGTCCCAATTTCAAAGACACAATCCTCTTTCCCAGTATTGTAGCCCAAGTTGAAGCTGGAATGACCAAAGGCTGAAGGTTTAGGGGGAATTTAGGCCATCCCCTTCTCTTAGGTCCAATGAATTTTGGAAATACCCCATCTGTCACAGTTTGAAAGGATATCTATTCAAGTAGCAGTCTGTTTGGGACTACCCTTGGCAGTAAATGCACTGTGTTGCTTCCCCAAATTCTATCATAAGAAAAAGCTTCTCCCACATACCAATCACCAAGTGTAGGGATTAAATCTCTGGCATTGGGAGAAAAATCATGTGCATCTTCCCTAAATATATGTTGATAGATGGCACCGAAGAACTGGTCACATATATTATATAGGAAAGGAACAAAGTTTCTCTCCCACAAATTTGAACAGTAAATATGGACTGGGGGTGATGACAAGTTTCAATTCCATCCCATTGAGGGATAGTGGAATTTTGAGCAGAAGATATCAATTACCTAGGTAGAATAAAAGAAAAGTGGCTTCTTTGGTGTTTTCTGATATCACTCAATAGTTGTCTTTAATTCAGATGACAAGATGGAAGCCCAGGGGAATGACTCTCCCGTTGTAATGACATGATGGGATACAGGTGCCCATTCCACTTTAAATACTAAACAATTGGGAAGACCATAAATCCCGCACAACATGGCTTCCAAAAGGGAATAGGGTTCCCTAAACCACGAAACCGGGTATGAATTATCAGCTCTGGGCATGAAGTTTGCCGGTTTTTTCATCCAATACTTCACCATTTCATCAAAATTATACCTAGTTTTAGTAGATTCTAGGAATTCAACACTAAGAGGCTGGACAACCAGTTTAAGGGCATATGCTCTAGTGAAAATATCAGGGCAAAAGGTAGCCAATTGAGACCCTGAGTTGTTGTTAAAGGAATGGTCCTTAGGGTTTGCATGGTCAAGAATCCATTTAACTGCGTTTGTGTATGGAAGAATGGCAGGCCTAGCAGTTATGGCATGCAACTGTGAGTTCCTAATTTTCTCATAAGCGGGTCGATCGTTTTGGATATCTAACAGGTCATCATTATCAAAAATGGCGTAAATATTAGACCAATCAATCTGGTAAGTCTTAGAAACTGTCACTGGTATCGACAAGGAAACCAAAGTTGGGGTCTTTGTTCAATAAGTCTTTCATAGCAGTTTTGGAGCCAGTGTTCCATGACATATTGAAAAACTGGAAATTTCTGATAAATAAATAAACACAAATCAAACACAATTCAAAAATGGTAAAAACCCATAAATAACGAATAAGAAAAAGACATGAAACCGACCTGTGAGTGACGAAAACAGAAGAAAACATCCCTGGTAAAATCTCGTGGTAAAAACCTTCATAACAGGTAAATTCTTCGAAAATGAAAATGATAAAAGAAAATAGAAAAATCAACATACTTATCAATTTCGTTGGGTTAAATTTGGGCTGTAGGATTAAGATAGACCGACGGTTGAGATCTGATTAAGCAGTATGCGGAGAGAGAGTTGCGAGCGTTTATTTTACAAATATATAAATTCCTTCCGCAATCTACAATCCGCAATTGCGGATTGTGGGTTGCGGAATCGCAACTCTAAGTATTAACAAACCAAAAGTTTCCGCAATCTGCAATTGTGGGTTGCGGGTTGCCGAAATGCAAGACGTGACTTTATTATTCAAACACTTTCCGCAATCCGCAATTGTGGGTTTCGGGTTGCGGAAATGCAAAAGTGCAAAACAATTTAAAAGGTCTTCCACAGTCCGCAATTGCAAGTTGTGGGTGTAAAAGACCACAATTATTAAAAAAAAAATTCCGCATCTACAATCCGCATTGTGGATTGTGGGTTGCGAAACAAAAATACTTCAAAACCGAAAACCAAGCTTTAGCAATCCGCATTGCGGATTGCGGGTTGCGGAAAGAATTAACTTTTGAGAAAATTAAAGCTTTCCGCAACTCACAAAAACAAGCAAAAACAAAGGCATTTTGAAAGGGAAAAAATTGCTAACTGAATCAAATCATAGCAATTCAATAAAAACATGATGAAAAACCCCAAAATGACCATGGAATTTAACCATTACCTTTGCATATAAAAAATTTGAGGCTCCCATGTTTTGATGAAAAGATGGGATTTGTTGTACTTACTATAAATGGTGACTGGATGGGACGAATCAGTTATCTTTGTAAATTAAATCTGTAGTAACAAGGAAGACATGTCAGCAAACTGATATTTCAACCTATAATTTCAACATGTTCTTATAAAAACACAATCAAAATAGTAGAGTTAATCAAATGATTGATATATTCCCATCCAAAACCATTTAATGATGACATCTATTTGATAAAGCAGTCTTAGAAGTAAACATGAATCCTTTTACCATTACGCAGTCATAGGAAGGAATTTTATGATGAGCCTTAGAGAAAACTTAAAGCCATTATGGATTACCAAATCTTGAATCACCTTGACTTTATTAATTATTTATTTATGTACAAACGCATTACTCCCAATATATACATTTTCTTTTTCCCTTTTTTTTCTTTTCCTTTTTTTATACTCTTTTTCTTTTCTTTTCTTTTCAAAATAGAATGAAAATATGCAAACAAGACTTCTGTTGATACAAGGCCATTGCCTTGACTTGGTGATCATATTTTGGCAATGCCATTCACAGACCTGATCTTGAAACTGAACAAGCTAGCTCGGTAAGGAGACTCCCTATCTTTTATCTTTTGACACTAAAAGCAATTACCATGGCTTTGTGACCATAAGTGGTAATTTCAATCCAAAATCAGACCCATGATCATGCTAGGGATGGATTGTAATAAGACCCCCCCCTATCCTCATATACAACAAACTGTCTTACAAAGGAAAAAAAAATTGATTAGTGCACAGATTACAACACACTACCATGGCTTGGTAACCATATGACAGTAGTGTTACTCATCAATGTTTTGCAGATCATGAATGGACCAACCTGTGATAGGATCTTCCACCTTCCAGCAGTAGCTGAAAGTCATCTCCCAAGTTTGGTGGCCTTATGTGGAGATGTCATTCCACTTAAACATTTATGAACATAATCGGCTGGCTTGTAATAAGACCCCCCATCTTGTAATCTATAATTATTAAAGTGAATTATTTTCAAGGTGATCAGAGTGGGATCCAAAATAGGTAAGATTGACAAGGCTATGAATATATGTTTCCATTCACTAATGAAACATAAGGCAGGAAAAAAAAATTGCTTCCTCGACTTCAATTAACCAAACAAAACATCCATAAAGATATTGATTAAGGTGGGAAGGTATCAATCAAAGCCCTGCAAATATTGAATGTTACTTTCATGAGAAACATTTTCTGATATAGGCTGAGTGAAATTAAGAATGGCATTACAACCTGAAAACTTCAGACTAAATCAACTTAGAAACACGCTGATCAACAGCCTTTGCCCCATGTGTGGACATTATTCAAAATAAAACTAATGTACAACAAGAAAAATCAAATGAAGCAAAGAAAGAAAGCAATCAAACTACACTTTATGTACAAGTAAGCGAATCTTCTCATTCAAACAAACTACTTTTTGAGCAACTGCACATTCACTGGGTAAGTATCTGAGATATCCAGTGTTTGCAACTGGACAGTACTAGGACCAATGTTTTATGTAACAATGAATGGTCCTAGCCATAGGCGTTGGAACTTGTTGTAATCATTCTTGTCCTTGTGTTTCTTATCCCACTTTAACACCAAGTCCCCCACAATGAACTCCCTGTCAGATGAGGATTTCTCATCAAACCAACTCTTTACTAGTTGTTGGTGTTGATACAACTTGTTTTTGGACTTCTCCCTACCCTTTTCCAGCTTGAGTAACATATCAATTCTTTGTTGGAGTGGGGGAGAATCATCCTCTTGTATGGACTGTGTCAATTGTAGCGAAGGAATCATGAGGTTGGATGGTAAGATGGCCTTCTTACCATAAACTAAATAGTAAGGGGATTTTCCTATGGTTTCCTTTGGGGTGACCTGGTCTTCCCAAAGAGAATTGTATAGCTCAGTGTGCCAATCTTTATGGTGAGTAGCAACTGTCTTCTTTAAGATGTTAATCAAGTTCTTGTTGGAAGACTCTGCTAGTCCATTCCCTTGTCGATAATAATTGGCAGAAAACTTCAGATTTATCCCTTTCTCAAGGGCATACTGTGTAAGATCAATGGAAGAAAAATAGGATGCATTGTCAAACACTAGAAATTCAGGGGCACCAAACCTAGTGACTATTTGGTTTTCGAGGAAGGATATCACTTGGTTTGTATTACATTGTCTGAGAGGGACTGCCTCTACCCATCTGGTAAAGCAGTATGTGGCTGTCAAGATATACTTGTGTTGCAGGGAGGAAGTGGGGCTGATGGGTCCAACGAAATCCAGTCCCCATTGTTGAAATGGAAACTGAACTGTTACTGGCTGTAAAGGAAAGGTAGGTTTTTTCACTTTCCTAGCACACTTATGGCATGCTTCACATATTCTAACATATGAGTATGAATATTTGAACAATGTAGGCCAGTAGTATCCTACCCTTGGGATCTTATGTTCAGTGGTTTCTCCTGAGAAGTGTCCTCCAGCAGGTCCTGCATGAAATTGCAAAAGAATATTATTAGTTTCTTCTTTCGTTAAACATCTGAGAAAAACACCATCATAATTCTTTTTAAACAAAACCCCATCTATGAAGTGATATGACATAGATTTTAACCTTAAATCTTTGTGTTTTTTAAAGTCAAGGGTTTCACGAGCAAACCCATGAGTAAGGAAGAATTTAATGTCATCCTACCATTCGGATGTTTGAGTTGTCATAACATTAACATAACCTATTTTTGTACTTTCCTCTTATTCCCACTCGATCCGCTGTTGTACAAGATCATTTGATTGAGTAGTGAGCAGACACAAGCCTTGGCCTTTGACAATCTTTGCTGGTCTGATCTCCAAATCATATTCTTGCAGAGCTGTCATCCAATTAGCTCTCTTTTCACCTAGTTCTTTCTAAACCAGAACATTTCTAATAGCTGCATAATGAATAATGAATTTAGTCCGAGATTTCAATAAATATGGTCTAAAATGTTTTACCACTAGTGGATTTGGACCCAAAATCCAACGACCTCCGACGAAGGACTATATCGCCAGATTTCACCTTACAAATTTCAAAATTTGATGTTTTTTTTTAAAATTGATAGAAGGAGACGTCAGATATCTGATGGATATGCTAATATCCAACGAGGCCCCTGGGATATCCGATGGCTCTGTGAATATCCGACATCATATTAAGCATTGGGATGTCGGATATCCGACGCCAAGCTATACCACTCGAGGATGTCAGAAATCTGACATCAATTCTCCAACGGTAACTAGGTTCAAGGCGTCGGATATTCGACAGAAGGATGAATTTTAAAACTTATAAATATTGAAACATTCCAACATGTTTGCTATACAAGCGACGGTTTGCGGAAGTTTTTTTATTCGGCGGACTATTTTTCATTATTTCCATTGTTTTTGTGATTCAAGCGAGCGAAGTGTGGATCTTCATTTTCTAAGATCGATAATCTTCATTCAAGCTCTTTACGAGAAAATGTCAACTAACAATATTCCTGATCCAGACGAACAAAATCGACAATTGCTTGCTAGATTGTGGGAAGGAGTTGAAAGAAGGGGTGATAGGAAATGCTATTGTCCATGTAGTCAATGTAGGGGCTTTAAGAGGAGAAGAATTTTGATCACAACAGCTAGAAAACATTGTAGGGAGCATGGGCACGTTGAGGGGGGACATGAATACCATCCATTTGTAAGTTTTGCATTATATATGTTTTTATTTTGATTGCTTTTGTAAATTTATGTATTGATCGTGGTTTCAATAGATGGGGACTAACATGGACAATAAATATTATTTTAATATAAAATATTTATTATACTATTTCTTTTTCTTTTGTGCATGTTGAATCTAGGGTATAGTGGAATAACTCATTTATTTGTTCGTTAGTGAGACTAACCCACTCACCGGGGAAAGCACTTAACTCTCTAGATTTGTGACACTTTCCATCATGATAATAGAGATAACGACTATATTGGCATGTTCTAATTTCTCTTATATTTTCTCTATAGAAATTACCATAGCATCATTTATCTCACCTTAGTGGAGTACAGTATGAGAAATTTTGGGTTATATTTGAGTAGCTTTGCTCAGTAATTGGGTTAATTATTATGTCTCTTGGATAGTTTGGATGCACCTATTTGACCGACAGTACAATCGGCCGTTGTTCTTTTCATCCCAACAGTACAAAATTTGTTACATTTTAAATGCATCACATAAATGTTTACATTTTGCGTTTGAGTTTCTTATATTAACTTTTATCTATCGATGGTTTCATGTAATTATAAAGGAAATACATCCTAGGGCACTTCGTCTAGAGGAAGTACTTCCAGAACAAGTATCGGAAGCTATGAATATTAATGGAGAACAAGTTAATGATCACATTAATGAAGAAGATGATCATACTGAAAACATAGTTGAAGATGATGTTACAAATAATTTGATCCATGATTCATTTAATGTTGGAATGGATGTTGATGATGATGATCATGATCATGAAAATGATGAAGATTTTGATGATATTCATGATATACCTCTTCTTGATAAGGCATACGAACCCCTTTATGAGGGCTCCAAGACAAATCTTCTCTCTGCTATATTATTGATAATGAACTTGAAGGTTATGAATGGTCTTTCAAACATATCAGTCACACGGATGTTAAGGTATGTAATATATTCCATCACAAAATATATATGATTGTGTATTTTGTTGTTCATTCATATATAAGTCAAATTATTACGGATGAAATTTGTTCCATTAATATTATTTCTGTATTATATTAACTAGATTTTTATTTTAATTTGTTGTAGCATGATAGGTGAATATTTGTTACCACCATCAAATATTTTACCTTGCAAATATCGAGATTTATCTGCCATCATGAAAGAAATTTGAATGTAGTATGAAGCAATTCATACATGCCCCGATGACCATGCTCTATATTACAATCAGCATGAATTTGCAACAGAATGTCTTGAATGTCATATCAGTAGATATCGCACAGATCAAGTAACTAAAAAGGTGCCTCGCAAGGTTCTACATTATATTCCCATTATTCCACGTTTGCAATGACTGTTCATGTGTAAAAACATAGCGCAGTTTATGGATTACCGTGCACAGAACAGAAGTCAAGATGACATTATTCGGATGCCTGCAGATGGGTCTGGATTTAGAGATATGGAGGAAAAATGGCCTCACTTTAAAGAAGAATCTCATAATCTTAGGATTTATTTGGCAGCATATGGTGTCAATCCATTTGCAAAGATGAGATCCATTTACTCGATGTGGCCTATTTTTGTTATCCACAACAACATTCCTCCATGGTTGACAATAAAGAGGGAGCACATAATGTTGTCGATGATTGTTCCAGGTACGAACCCTGCAATTTTTTTTTTAATGTAGTGGTATCTCATTTTTCATATTTTTGTCGCATAATGTCATATATATATTTAATGTTTTTCTATTGTGCAATATGGTTTAATATATATAATATAAATGGTACGTCTCATATTTATATTTTTTGTATGTTCAAATCAATCAGGTAAGTACCAAGTGAAAGATATGAATGTATATATCGAACCTCTTATTGACGAGCTACTAAAGTTATGGAATGGCATCACTATGTATGATGTATCTAGACCAATACGACAAAGGAAATTTCAATTCCATGCAATGCTTGTATGGACAATACATGATGCCCCAGGGTTAACCCACTTTTGTGGTATGTAGTTATAAGTTCCACTTTATTTGCAAAAATTTATACGAACTACTAGTTAATATACTACGCACGCATGTTTTTTCTAAATAATCCAGTCATTTTGTATATAATTATTATTGACATAGATATTCCATCTCTTTATGTAGGTCTTCAGACAAAGGGGAAATTTGCATGTCTAGTTTGTGGTCCTAAGATCAAATCTCGTCATTCAAAAAGCTAAGGAAAGGAGGTGTTTGATGAGTATAGGCACTTCTTCTATAAGAATCACAGGTATCGAACTACCGAAAAACATATGTTCAATGGCAAGCAAGAGACTGCATTAAAACCGCAGAGAATGACACCTCGCCTATGGAAGTTGCAATATAATAGAAATCATCAAGGTACGTATAATGAATCATCGTATATGATATGTTATATTGTATTTTTTTTTATTGTGTGTTTTTTACTGTAATTGACATTAATTTATG
Source organism: Larix kaempferi (assembly GCA_027924585.1). Taxonomy (NCBI): domain Eukaryota; kingdom Viridiplantae; phylum Streptophyta; class Pinopsida; order Pinales; family Pinaceae; genus Larix; species Larix kaempferi. The sequence continues at coordinate 6,182,917 of BSBM01000125.1, read as the reverse complement.
TAATTTCATGATTGTCGTTCATGTGATCATGAAGGCATTAATGGGCTTCCACGAGGAATGAAAAGTTATCCTAGACAATTCAGTAGGTTGCCCTACTATGAGCACCTACAAATTGCTCATCTATTTGATACAATGCATATCGAAAATAATTCGACCGAAACATTATGGCGAATATTGGATGGAAGGAGTGACAAAGAAAAAATTGTCAAAATTTGCAAAGACATTCAAGATAGCAACCATGCAATGAAAGACGTCATTCAATTTCTTGGCAACGGAGAGAAAATTAATATAAACTCACTTCCATGCATGTTAATAGACCAACAAAGTAATGTTGTAAAAGAATTCATTCGAAAAATTAAATTTCCCACCGAATTTTGTGCGAACATGAACAATATTATAACAAAGAAAGGTGATTTCACGGGGGTGAAAACTCACGATTGGCATGTCTTCATGAAGGTAATTATTATGGTATAGATTTTTTTATTTTTTTTTCCTATTCCAGTGAATATGGTTGGTATATTTTTTATTTTTCTACTCTTTGTTGATAAAATGAAACGATTTGTATATTATTGTTACAGTATGTTATACCTCTCTCTATCCTAGACAACTTCGACAACAATGTCAAGCAAATAATATATAGTCTCGGGAAATACATGAGGTAAGTGGTGATTTTTTCCATGCGCTTATTGTTTGTTTAATTCAACATAGAACTTATATTTGATTTTCGTTCTGTAATTCATGATGTTACGTAATATATTGATTTTTTTCTTTAATCTCTTGATTTGGTTGTCATGTCACTTGTAGATGGTTGTCATCTAAAGAATTCCATAAAGAAGACATAAAGTATTGGAGGAGACAAATTCCTCGTCTCATGTGTGAAATGCATAAGTATCTACCTTCGTCATTTTTCAATGCAAAAGAACACTACCTCATACACCAAGTTGAGGAGATTGAACTATGTGGACCTACGCACTCAAGGTCCATGTGGATGGTTGAGAGGCACTTGAAATTTATGAAGGGTTTGGTAAGACAATGAGAATATGCTGAGGATTCTATGATGGAGGGATATATGGTATACCAAAACATGCTGTATAATAGTGAATATCTTCCTAAATTAGCAGAAAAGCTCAATTTACGTCGCATTTGTGATCCAGAATCCAATAAGAGTTTCCAAGGGGAGTACCCGAAGGGGAAAGGTAGATAGAGGAAGGTGAAAGGTAGTATAAAACATTTGACTGGTGATTTTTATGTATATATAATATCATACATATTCTATTTTTATATTCAGTATTCTGCATAAATTTAGAGTGTAATATACTTTGTTAAGTTACTATATTACATTTGTATTGAATTTTAATTTTATTGTCATGAAACAATTGGTCGAGAGTGGGATGCAATTCATTTATACATTGCAAACAATATTGACTGGATGAAGGTATGGATCGAATGATGTGAACAATCTAGTCATGGAATATCATGGGAAGGTGTGGCTTCATTGGTTAAAGCTGCACATCGCAATGGAGACACCAATATAACATAAAGGGAAATCGATTTAGCAAGAGGTTTAAAAGATAAGAATGTAAGCATATTAATCATCCACACTATTTTTTTTTTGTAAAAAATAATGTCGTTGTACGTCACACTATTTTTTTCATTGTATGGCATTATAAACATGCACTAGTTAATCATAAATATTGGATCATTACGTAATATTTTCCTGTATGGCTTGTTGTAGGTAAAACACCATAAGGCTATGTGGTGCAATGGATGTAGATATCGAATCAAAAAGTTGGATGAAACAAATAAAACATCTGATTATGGGATATCTGCAGTCTTTGAGGTGACCCAATGTTTCCTCTAGAAGTGACAGACATCCAGAACTCTCTGAAAATCAATACTATGGGTATCTGGAAGACATTCTTCAATGTGACTTTAACTCCTTCAAGGTATTTCTGTTCGTTGTCAAATGGTACAGGTGTCAATTGAATCAACGTGATCCCGATAAAACAATAATTGAACATGATAATGGATTTACCATGGTAAATATAAGGCTGTTTGATCCAGGAACGGAGCCCTATGTTCTTCCAACCCAATGTGAACAGGTATTTTACTCTGAGGTTCCAGGTAGAGCGGGGTGATCATTTGTTGTGAGACACGATCCAAGGGTAAGGCCGGTAAAGTATAACGTAGATGAAGGTAATGAAGACGTTCTCGAAGAAGAAGATGTTGTAGAAGATGATCATGATCAACATGAGTTAGATTATCATGGTCCAGAAAAAGATGTCGAAGAACTTATTGAATCAGATGATGTATCAGCCAATGTCCATGAAGATGATATCGACGATGACATGATGATCGTAACTGACATCGACGACGAGAATGATATGGCCAATCCTTACAATGTTGAATCTTGATCATCGGATGATAGTATAGATGATGACCCAGATGAAGAAGATGATGAAGACCATTGAAGTTTACAAGGTATGCAGTAATAATAAATTAATTGTTTCGTAGTGAGTTTCCATTTTCCTGTATGATATAATTAGAAACATTGCTTGTTTTAGAGTATGTCAAAAAACACATTTAAAGTTTCTGTACATAGATATTTTTGTCGGGTTATGGGGAATTGAGAGTGATGTGAGGGGGGGGAGCGGCCATAAGAGAATATTAAATTGTTTAGGCCCTGTTTAGTAGAGAATATTAAATTATTCTCGAAACAGAGAGAAGCTTAGTAAGTAAATGCACAATTATCAAGAATCAAACATCATCATCATAATCATCATCATCATGATAATCATCTTAATCATGATAATCATCATCATCATAATCATCGTAATCACAATTATCATCATCATCATCTTAATCATCATATTAATCATCATCATCAACATCGTCAATATCATCATTATCATCGTCATCGTCATCGTCATCGTCATCATCGTCATCGTCATCATCATCCTCATCATCTTCATCATGATCATCATCTTCATCATCACCATCATCATCATCATCTTCTTCATCATCTTCATCATCATCATCATCTTCATCATCCTCATCATCGCCAATGATTCACTTATGGAGCCAAAATATTCACCTTATGATCGCAATTAAGTAATTTTGAAAAACTCCTTACAATATATCAAATGGGTATGAAAAATGTTTTTGTTTTATATTTTCATAAGATTTAATTTTGTAGTTGAATGAGAATTGAATGGATAGCAATGTCTCATTATGTGAATTTATTTTCTTCTATATGTCCAATTATTTATGATAAATCAATTATAATGTTGTTGCATTTCTAAAATCTAACATTGAAGGGACCAAACATCCATCTCCACCTAGGGTCGATAGATTTCTCTATAACTGTGCATCATTTTTCGACAATCAAGTATAAATGTATATTGGTGATATAATTTTTTCAAAAATATACATTTATTCTTATAGTGAGGGTTTTCCTCATGACATGTACTTCTTGAATATTAAACCTTGTAAATGAATACAATGGACATATAAATCCCCCTTTAATGGCTTAAGGTTCAAGTATTTATTGGGCCAAAATACAATGCTATTGGGAAATATAGAGGCCAATGATTTTCCAAGGGTTTTAGGCATCCCCATTGCTTTTGGAGAATCTGCTATGGATTTATGGGAGGTTTTAATTGAACCAGTGGAAAATAAAATCTAGAATTATTGAACTACAAAGTTGTAGGCACTAGCTGTCAAATTCTAGAGCTTGCCCAAAAATAGTGTAGTTACCCATGTGTACAATGCATCCTCTTGGATGTCATTACATGTAGCATATTATGATATATATAATCAAGGTGACCTTTCGAAGTATCCTATACCATTAATCTCAACAACCCCTAATGTTGTTCATGAGGTTAGTATTCAGGGTGTCATCCCCATTATGTGTTTTATTGTTTGATCATTTAGTTTTCTATTATGAGACTTTGGGATACTTGCAAGTTTTCATTACCATCTGTTTCTCAACCCTTGAGGTGTGTGCATCTTGAGTGGAGACAATGTATTCCTTCTTAAGGCCAATTGGCCATCATAATAAACTAATCTATTTTGACTTAAGGATCTTCATATTTGTTATTATTATCTTTATATTTTGTCTTATTTTTTGATGTTGGTGAGCTTCTCCCTTCAAGATAGGGTTTTCCAAGCCCAAGTATTCATATATTCATCATTTGGAATCAAGGAATGATTTAGGCCTACTCATTCTTTAGCAATAAGTTCTCAATCTTAGCACCCACAATGCATCACTATAATTATTATACCCTAACACATCACCTAGCGTAAAAATCATTTAACAAAAATAAATAAATAAAAGAAACACTATTAATTTAAAAAAATGAAACACTATTGTTTTTTTTAAATATTAAATATCAAAAATTAAAAAAGAAATACTATAATTATTACCTCACTCTCTCATTACGCGAATTGATATGAACTCTGCCTCCCATCGCCGCGGAGTGGATTGTGAAATCTAGCTGCCTCCCATTAATTCCTAGTGGACTTTGAACTCTACCTCTCGACGTCGAGCGAACTATCGACTCTGCCTCTCTTCGTTGAGCGAACTGTGGACTGTGGACTCTACCTCTCATCATCGAGCGAACTGTGGAATCTACCTCCCATCGAATGGAACCAAAGCTGCTGCAATATAACAAGCCATGAACATAATGCCTCATAAATCGGCGAGTTTATGTAATATCTAACATATCTATCATTTTACTCATTCATTTAGGGTTTGGGGGTTAGGAAATAGGTTCAAGGTTCGGGTCATTGAGTTTTCACAGGGTTCGAGTCACTTAGGATTGATCCTCTTTCTCCCATGTCAAGGTTCAAAGCTCCCATACCCTTCACCTAGGTCGAAAGATACCAATGTTTCCATACTTCGTAGCTCTCATGTCAGGTCAAGCAACCATGGGGAAAGCCTCGCGTGAACCCACTATCCACCTAGCAGGAGACAGAAGGTTGCTCCACCCATTGAACCCTCCTTTCTTCGCTACTCGTGTCCCTTAAGGGGATGCAATGGAACTACTGATTCTACTCCTTCTCCTCATGGGGATGCAATTGAACTACTAATCCTACTCCTTCCCCTCATGGGGATGCTTTCAACATTTATTAACTTGGAATGATAGACCCCAAACAGCTGCAATGTGTCATTCTCCTTAGAAAATGAAGGTGGTTTTGATAATGAAGAGAGAGAGGTACCCCTTCTTGGTTCTTTGTCCACCATAGAAAATTGCCATTACAAACCCCTTCTATCTTTATCCAAAGCAAAGATTCCTAGCTGTTTTTATGAGGGAGGTATTAAGTTACATAGGAGACCAAGGTTATTGGGCCCCCCTGGGATGTACCTCACCAAGCATATCACTTGCATTTCTCTTCTATCTCATATATCGATGGCAACAAGTGGTATGCTGCCATACAAAGATGTCCAGGGTTGAGATGACTTGACTCCAACCTTCCAACTCTAATTCCAACTTTGTTTCTAATTTCACTAGGGCCTCCTCTTCCACCTTTGTTTATGATGTGTTCACAGGGCTTCCTCTTCCACCTTTGTTTATGATGTGTTCACTAGGGCTTCCTCTTTTACCCTCACATTTTGTGTCTACTAATGATGATCATTAGCCCTTTATTGTATCTATGGTTATGCTTCTCTTATTCAGTAGTTTAGCTTACTCAGTGGTTTTGTTTAATTTCTCCGAGTTGCTTTGGCACTCACAATTTGTCACTACTAGATTGTACTTGTATCCCTTTGACCTGTGTTTTTTGGTCATCCATAGACATCAATAAATCAACTTATCTATTCTTATCTATAATGGGAGGTCATTTGAAAGCAAATGGCCTTTTTTCTAAAACAGAAAACTCTATTATGTAATTGATCCTATAGTACATCCCCATATTTCTTAGTCCTGACCAAGATGACCCATATCCAACTTGACAAAAAATATTTATGCTAACCATAAGATTGTATAATTAATCACGACCATGTTTAAAACATGAGCTTGAAGCATGAGCCTGAATAAATATCTCTGAAGTTGTGCACTATCAACAATTTTATACCAATTCTTGCAACATCCACAATCATCTTTGTGAGAACCTTCTGCCCCTTTGTAATTATCCTTGAATGAACATTTTTTAAATATATGTCAGTTGCTGTCATGCCCATGCACTCACGAGTCCCTTAAACCAACCTATCATAGACTTCCAACTGAGAGAGGTTAACCCAACTTGTTAACCCCGTGCTTTCCTATAATTTACCTTTTGATGGTTAAAAATCATTGAAAAAAAGAATTGTGTGAATATGTGAGAATATACACCACTAATAGACAGTTATATCTCCAAGGAATGGATGAAAGAGAATGTATCATTCACTGATGGTTTTAAAACTACAGCTGGGGAAGCCTCAATTGTCAATTTGATTCATATAGTCATGCATCCCTTGATCAAGTATGGGCAAGTCTTGATATTGTACATCAAGACTACTATGGAGAAATTCATTTAGATGAAGATTTGTAGAAATCTCTTATTAGCATCTTTTAGGTTTCACACAAGGTATTCTTCCTTAGTATATATACTTACTAATCATTGGTCTACACATTAGTTCTTATCCATAAGTTTTAATCTATGATTGTGGTTTGGTTGCTTCAAAATGCTTGCATTCTAGAAGAAAAGTGAATCCCCACATTCAATTTTTCAACTCCAATGGTAGCTTCATTTAAATTGTATTCCCTGATTTTGGTTTTGAACGTTGGGTGTGTTATTAGTGAAGTAGCAGTGAATTCCATTATGTGTGTTATTCCCTATAAATTTTGAACGTTATGTGTGTTATTAGTGGTTTTGAACGTTATGTGTGTTATTCCCTATAAATTTTGATTTCCATTTGAAATTGGTGCAAAATTATCTAAAGCCATCTAATAGTTAATTTGGATATCAAATAAATTTGGCCTACAGTTGTGTTGCCAGCGGTCTTGAGTTTCAGCTTGGCAATGGTGACCCACGCCAGTCGTCACCATTGCCATGCTGAAACTCAATACCGCTAGAAACACTCCTCAGATCGAGTCACATTGTAATTAGTACTAGTAAATGATTGTTCTTTAAGTTCACAATTCTATCCTACATAATGAATGATGTAATTAGATGTATTTTATGGTTTCCTGGAGGAAGAGGAGTTGTAGGGCTCCAGGTCTTACTTAGCTATTAGGTGTGGGGGTACTATTTCATGCTTAACATCCCTCTAGTTTGGGAAAAATTTCAACATTTGTTTCCACATGTGAATACTTTTATTGGTTATTATGTGGACATGGATGGTCGCTTCATTTTCCAAAGTGGACAATCTTGATGGGTGCAAAACCCCTTTGAGGACCTTGCTTGTAGAACAAGTAATCTTGATTGAAGCCTTTGGAGGAGGCTACTGTGGGCATATTTTGGTTGCTTTGAGCACTTGGTGGGTTGAAATTCCATGAGTAAGGTATGGATTCACTCCTAAGCTACTAGCTCGTAATTGAGAATATCAGTGGTTGGGATCAAAAGGACTACAAATCCATCCTTAATGTAAAGTCAGATAAACTTGTAGGTTGGAGCCCCCATAATGTTTTTCTTTCATGGTGCCACCATATGAGTTTTGAAAGTAATATTAATTGGCCCCATCCCATTATGAAGTAGAATCATGTGAGATAGATCATATAACACTATTAGCATCATGATATTCCCCAGTTGTGGTTACTATTTTTTTATTAAGCTCATGAACATTTATATGCAGTTTATTGTTTCTACTATCACTGTGTTTTTGTGATGAATGATTGAAGAATGTTATAAGTGTGCCTAAATAATTATGAACATGGATATATACAATTCCTTATATTTATCATCACTTTGTTTTATGTGATGAATTCATTTGCATGGATTAAGTATATCTAAAGCTCTCCTTGAGGCCCATGAATGAACTTGAATACTTGTTGCATTCATTTAATTTGAAAGAGTAGTTATAGTTTGAAAGAACTCTCTCCTTACCTTTGCTAGCATTCATTGAAAGGAAAGGCTTATTTTATTCATATGCATTTGCATGGTTTGAGTCAGTCATCACACCACGAGTTGCACTTCCATCACTCGACTGAGTAATACAACCATTAAAATTTAACTCGTTAACTCAACACACTTTAACCTCACTTGAGGATAAAAAGAATTTGTTAGTTAGGTAGGACACCGGGGATAGGTATCCAAATAATTCCCCCTTGTCATTATCATCCAAGACATAGTTGTTGTCCTCTAGGGTGCTAAAATCCTCTTGTACTTGACACGGTCATCGACCAGTTTGTGGAGGGGCATCCTATTGTTTCAAGGGATAAACCGCCGTGAGATCGAGAACTGGACGGACTCTGTGGAATGCCGCACTCCACTTAGCCCTAAGGAAACATCGATCATTTTCTTCCTTGTATTCTCCAGCCACCATACTGGTGATACAAGGGTGATAAGGCAGAAGTGCCGAAAACCTTTTTCGACGTGTCATGAACGAGGTAGCTTAGTGACTTTTCTACTAGGGCTCTTTTACCCAGGATCCCTTTCGGTAGAGGGATATCCTTTCATTATTGGTCTCTCATTTTGTATTGTTCGACTTGGATTTCATCACCTTGCGAAGGATACAACTTGTTGAGGTCTCCATCTCTTAGTTAGGAGGTTTTTCTTGCTATTTCACCTTTTTAGAGGGTCTTTTTCTTTTTAGTGCTGCTTGTTGGCATTCTGACCACTTTTGTTTCAACTCGCTTACTGTGACACCGGTCCCAGTACAGGTTTTTGAGCTTGCTTTTTTGGCCTGCTAGCCTTGTCTTTTCCTAGCTCCCCTTCTACATGATCGGTTGCTTTAGGTTTTTTGAGTTCTTACACGGTCAGTTACCAATTATCTGATGATGTGTGATGTCCTCTTCTCCTAGGTCTTTGAGATGGTTGAGTTAGATGGTCTTCTAAAGGGATTGAACACCCCTTGATGTAGCCACTAACGCTTGACCTTAGGAGTAGTCTAGAGGACCATGTGATCACATAATCCATGTGGAATTTTCCGTTTATTGTGATGATGGTCTTTTAGGTTATATGGAACAATGGTACATTTGAGAGAGAGATGATTGGTTGTACCCCACCTTGGTTGATTGTCTTATGGTCTTTCCATTTTGTCGATAATATGTGTGTGGTACCTTGCCTTTTACCTTTTGGGTCTTTTACTCATCTTGGTATATCTTTTGATTTGTACCACCTTTTTTGTTTTTGGTCTTGTGGGTACTACAGTAGTTTGTCCACATTTGAGGTACTAACCCCTTTTTCCAAGTTGTTATGAGTCTTTATACCCACTTCGTACCACCATCCTGACCTTAGTTAGGAAGGTTGCTCGCTATCATACCTTATGGTGGTCCTATTTGAGTTACAAGAGGTAGTTACAAGGAGCTATTGCATATAAGAGGTAGTTACAAGGAGCTATTGCATATATTTGACATTATTTGACCTTCCATCTCTTTGGCATGTCAAATAACAGGTAGTTATAAGGAGCTATTGTAATATATATTTGACCTTATTTGTACCTTCCCCACAATGGTTGATTTACTTTTCGTCCTTACACCCTATTGTTTATTGGTCTTGTGGTAGCTTGTTCTTTCATTTTGGACCTTTCATTTTTTTGTGGTACCTTGCCTCTCACCTTTTGGGTCTTTTACTCATCTTGGTATATCTTTTGATTTGTACCACCTTTTATGTTTTTGGTCTTGTGGGTACTACGGTAGTTTGTCCACATTTGAGGTACACCCCCTTTGTCCATAGTTGTTATGAGTATTTATACCCACTTCGTACCACCCTCCAAACCTTAGTTAGGAAGGTTGCTTGCTATCATACCTTTTGGTGGTCCTATTTGAGTTACAAGAGGTAGTTACAAGGAGATATTGCATATAAGAGGTAGTTACAAGGAGCTATTGCATATAAGAGGTAGTTACAAGGAGCTATTCATGCATACATTTGACATTATTTGACCTTCCATATCTTTGTCATGTCAAATAACAGGTAGTTACAAGGAGCTATTGTAATATATATTAGACCTTATTTGTACCTTCCCCATAATGGTTGATTTACTTTTGGTCCCAAGGTTTATGAGTCTAATTTATAACCACTCTTTTCTTTTTTACTTGTACCTTATTGGTTGGTTTTTTGACCCTTTGGTTGGTCCTTGTACCTTACTGGGGGCCGCGAGTCTCTCTGGCATCAGTCTGCTGACTATCAACTCATCTTTATTGTGATTGTACTAATCCTTTTGACTTTCATTGACTTTCTTTGATTGACCGTCCCATATCCCAATCATCTCTCTCTCTTTGGTTTGTACTAACCCTATAATAGGGTCACTTGGTTCCTAGAGTTGACTGGCCTCTAAGAGGCATAGTCATTTCTGAAAGTAACTCTTTTGAGTATATTACAGGAAACGTCTACACCCAGATAATCAAATATGTGTTGGTTATAAGACTTAAGTAATAAAATTGTTGGTAATAAAATACGTGGAACTCGACCTCAATTGAAATTGTGAGGAAAATTATCTTGGAGAATAAGTGTCTTGACAGAAAACTGAGTAGAAATATGACTTTATTTGTTGAACAATGACCTTATCATAACTAGAACAGATTGCTCCAGACTTCCATTTATGCTAAACAACACAATAAAATTTGAAACAACAAAAGGAAAGTTTGCAAGATGGCAAGCATTGTTTTGATGTTATAACTGTACTGTTCATGAGCACATTTCTGGGAAAGCAAAAAGCATTCCTGACTTTTTAACAAGAGAATATTTGACACATAAGTGTGCTGTTAATTTTTAAGAAGTGGGAATGAAGCAAGCGAGCCTGAAACAAGTGATCCTGGTGCAAGCGAGCATGAGGCAAGTGAGTGTATAAGTTCAAAGCGGAATCCAGTGGGCCCATAACCCACAAGTAAACATGAAAATCTCTGCTTGGACCGGAGGAAAAAATCATATCTATACTATCAATGATATGATTATAGTATTGTACCAGAGATCCAGTATTGTACCAGAGATTATTTACAAGAACTCCTTGATAGAAGCAGCTGATGCAAGCAATTGGTTAACTCACTTATACCATGATCTTAACTTAATCTCGACAGAGGGATCTGCACCTCACCCCGGGCTACGACTATAACAACAATACTACTGTATTAACCAGATACGTTCTTTGGAAGCATGGCCAAATCAAGATGCTAGTCTCTAGTTTCCAAGTACTACACACACTTATGAAAAAATATAAAAAATTATGGTGGAAATTCTTGAGAAAAGAAAGTACAGATAAAACATATTATATCATGCTAAATTTTGGACCTCAAATGATACATATCCATGATGATCCTGCATGGTTCGTCCTTGATTGGACTAGAGACTAGTGGCGGTCATTCGGCATCAACCTGATAGCATTAGATCCAGGTGCTATTTATAATCTAAAACGGGAAGTTGGAGAATCTCTCGAACAGGTCAAAGATATTTTGCAGACAAAGCTTATTAAGGCTCAAATCCTTGGGTACTACGTTGAAAATGAACGATAGTAGCTTGTCAAAACCCACATAGACGTCGACACATATTAGAATAGACGCGTGGTCTTGAGGTCTGTTTATTCAAAGGCATGGGTTGTTGAATCCAATGTCTTTCAAGAATTATATGGTCCCCCATACTCCGATGACTTGTAAATATCTCAAAAGTATTTGGCTATGAGTGGGGCCTATCCATTCAAATTGTCATAAAGATTGAAAAGAAAGTATTTGTAACTATGTCATGATAATATAAAGAAAGCCCTACTTTTCTCTATGTCAATATGATTGAAAATCTATGTTATGAATTAAATACCCTAAGTCAATATTACAAGTAATTGTCCAAAGGTAGCATTAGTTGGGAGTATGACTGAAAGCTCCCATTTTTCAAAATAACTTACATGTTTATGGTTCTGTTTTTGCTTAATTCAGTTACTTTCAGTCATCTAAGAATACCATGCTTGAATAAGATCATACAAGTTCCACAACATTATACAAAATATTGTTTTTGAAGATTTTTGAACACTTATTAACCACCTAAGATATCTTACTTTTGAAAGTCATAAAAACTTTTAGACGTTTTCCATAATGGTTAGTGATTTTTATTTGATTTTATTATTGTTGAATATAAATCTCTTACTAAATGTGACTAGACTTCAACTACCGAGTTGATGAACCCAAACTGATGGGATGAGAGAGACTTTAGGGCTATGACGACAAAGTTGATAGTTGGATGGTTTGATATGGTAGTCAAGACACAAAGGAGCAATAAAGAAAGCTCATACTTGCGTGAATTTATACTCATAAGAAAGATAAAGTGATCGTCTTCCTCATCGCTTGAATGCCTACAAGTTGAAAAAGGGAATGAGGATCAAGTAACATTATTAAAGGCACTACACGTCACCTTTTAAGAGGCGCTATGCCTTGCGGTCGTATCTAAACGTTTTTTCCATGGTGCAAGTAGAACCAAACAGGTATTTGTCAAATCTGTCTTCCTCGAGCGAGGAGAGTTTAGGAAGGCTAGAGGAAAGTGAGACATCTAGTAGGTCTAGAAGAGTTGTATCAACTAGATGTCAAAAGACCAGAAGAAAATTCGATAAACGCAATGAATTTTTTCACGGTCGAGGGGGGCCATGTTCCTATGGTGATGAGACAAAAGATGACCTCGAGGTGCCCTTAAGGTACAAACATTTAGTGAAACAATGGGTACCCAAGGATCTTCCTCAACCGAACATAGATTTTTGTGTGAACGAAAGGATATATCGAATAGCACCGTCGTCAATACATGGTTTCGGGTTGTTTAGCATGGATGGCATAAGGGTCCCTTACAAAACATGTACATAATTGATGGAGTATGTTAGACCTTGTTACAGTTACATAGATTGGATGCGCCTGGTCCAATTTACAAAAAGTATGCATAGCTATGTATTGTCAACAAACTATTTACAGTTGAAAGATAGAAATCAAAATAAATGAGCAACGTTGTACATGGACGGAAGGCCAAAGGCCACAGGTGTTAATACCCAAAAAGTGCTCACTAGCTCATTTCCTTATTCACATGACCCATTTGTCCACTTTTTCCACCATTTGAGCCTCTAAAACCTTCAAAAGGTCACCAAAAAGACCATAATACACCTTTTTCCACTCAAAATATGTATTTTTCCTCAAAAAACACAAAAAACCCTAAAAAGGGGTCCAAAATTCCCAAAAATCAATTAAAAATGAATACTATTCAAAAAATATTCAAAAAAGGAAAAAGAGGGAAAAAGATACCTAAACCATTTTGGTCAATACCATTGGTTTCCTTAAACCATAATGGTATTCCCCATCACCAAAAAACTATAAAAAGGTGATAGGGGCTCCTCATTATTCATCCACATTTCATCCTATCCTTATGCTACCAAATTCCCTTTGAGAGCCCTTGCCTCCCATTTCGAGTTTGAAGATCCCTATTGAAGCTTTGGAAAAGAAGAGACCATTGGACATTGGAGCACCTCAACCTTGGAGCTTCTCAAAACTCACCATCCTCACCACTTGAGGTAATACAAAAGATCAAATCTTTTAATTTATTGTTTTTCTCATAGATCTTATTGCTCATGTTCTTAAATCTAGTTTTTTTATTTCTTTGCACATGCTAATGTTAGATCAGATTACATTAGTTTTTACATATTTTTATTGAGACTGCTGCTACTAGTTAGCAGGTGCATCCTTGCACATGCTTGGTTGAAAAACCAAGCAACAGTTTTTGGCGACTCCGCTGGTTATCGAATTTTAAATATTTGCTTTAGATCTATATTTTAGTTGTTTTTCCCTTTTTAAGTTGTAGATCTGCCATACTAGTCAGCCTCTTCATTGTTGTTCTAGCCTTTGGCCCTTTTCTGCAGCCCAAAATTTCAATTTTTGGGTTCGTTTTTCATCGGTCATTTTTTCGTCCGTACATCGCGAATTTCGCACCCACAGCCAAGCGGCCCATTGTGGATGTTCTCCTGTTTTCCGCGCAGCCCATCGCGCCCGTGCAGATTTTTTCCGCGCGGCCCATCGCAGCTGGGCGGCCTTTCCCCATGTGGTCCATCGCGACTTTTCAACATTTTTCCGCATGGCTCATCGCGGCTTTTTGCCACTGTGCCGCGATACACATCGCCACTTTCACCCACATCGCCGTGCGGCTCATCGCGGCTTTTGACCTCACAGCTGCAACATTTCATGTTTCGGTTCAGCCAATGTTGTCCAGAAATTTTTGCCCAATTAGCCCATTTTTCAGCATTAATTTCTACAATTTTTTACAGCCTACTGTGTCATTATTGCAGCATTATTAATTTATATTCGGTTATATGCTTCACTTATATTTTTGAAATTTTTTAGTTAATTGAAAGAAATATTTGTTAAGTATTTCTGAGGTTGTAAGTTTCTTACATTGCAAGCTTAGAACCATATTTCTAAATTGCTCAATATTTTGCCCAAGAAAGACTTTAGAAATCCATTTATTTTTACATATGTTATTTGCTTTACCTTACAAAACTTTTTAAAGAATCCACATTTTTTTAAAAGATTATTAAAGCATTTACATTTGAAACGTCTTTCATTTTTCGCAAATTGGAATCATTATTTTAGTTTGTGATTAATTCGCCCATGCGAGGAAAATTGTTTTGGTATACACCCACACCAGCACACAATTTGTCACAATAATTACAAGTGAGCCTTAAAATCCTCTTAACTAAACAAACATTCTAACCCCACTTGGGGAACACCAAAAGAATTTTGTAGCTAGGTAGGACTAAAGAGATAAGTATCCAAATAACACCCCTCACTCATTTTTCATGTTGAGACACAGTGGTTGACATTTAGGGTACCAAAATCCCTTATTATTTGTTGACACAGTTTAAAACCAATTCATCGGGAAGGCCTCTCCCTTAGGAGGGTTGAAGTAGCCAGACTGGTTCAGGAAGCCTGAGTGGAATACCGCAATCCATTCAGTAACTGAAGGATACCCACTCGCTGTTCTCGTTGTACCACCCTTATGGGAGTACAACGGTGATAGAAATAGAGCTGCAGTTTCACCCAACCGAACGTGTCATGAACGGGGTATCTTAGTGGCCAAACTTATAGGATTGTCTACCCGGTGTCCCTCCCGGTAGGGGGATATCTAGCCTTTGATTCTACAATTTATATTGTCTGACTTGGATTTCATCACCTTGCAGAGGATATACCTTGTTGAGTCATAATACTTTTTAGTTAGGCATTTGCATGCTCCATTACCTCCCTTTGGTCAATGAGTACACCTTTTTCTATTTTTAGGAGCCATTTGCATGTTGGTTTTCTGACCACATTTTTTTATTGCTCCACTTACTATAGCACAGTTGGTATAGTAACTGTTTTGAGTTTGGTTGTTGGCCTGAGTGCCATTATTTTTTACGCTCCCCTCTTGCACACATGGTTGCATTAGGGCTTTTCGAGCTTTCCACTCATCACCACCTAGTAGATTTGATTCACAACTGTCACCATTGAGTCCCTGAGATGTTCTCGACGTTTCTGGGGTGAACCCCTGCAGTACGGTTACCTTGAATCCACACGTCATCGGCACAAAACCCCGTCATCCGATTCTGACGTGCCTCATTTCACATCTGACTCTGAGGCAGAATCCAAAAATCCCACATACACCGCACCCACTGGCGCCATGGTTGGTTCGCATTATGACAAGTTTTTCATAGGGACTATTGGTGGAACATCATCCACCCCTGCCACCACAACGGCCACTACGATCGCCACAACTACCACACCTCCATCAAGTATGCCTAACATGGTACCCCTGCCCAATACAGGACCCCCACCTAACCTAGGCATGCCCACTATGGCAACTATACCTACTATCCCCGCTACCACTCAACTTCCAACACCTCTTGGACATATTCCCAACCCATCTGTGACTCCCATTGCAATTGGTGGCGCGGGCCCCTCCCACACTCCTATGGGTGGAGGACACATACCTCCCATGACAAATATCCCCCGAGGGGCAGTGGCCTAAGACATAACACCACCACCAGCACTTATGCCCCCATGACAACATCATACCCCTCTGCCAGTTTGCCATTTATGGCTAGCCTTAACCTACCAGACTTGGCTAGGCTAACAAATGATCCCATCCGGCATGACCCTACTTGTTCCCCCATGCCCACAAAGCTCCCCTCAAACATCCTAAAATTTGAAGGAAAGGCTGGGGAAGACCCCCAAAACCATATCATGTCGTTTCACCTATGGTGTTCCTCAAACTGCATAGTAGATGATTCTATTCGACTCCGACTTTTACAAAGAACTTTCACTGACTCTGCAACCAAATTGTATATTGAGCAGCCACATGGGATGCACCCCATGTTTACATCCCTCACCTCAACTTTCCTTCAGTTCTTTCAACTACATGTACGCTATGATTCAGGAGTGAAAATACTACTGTCTTGTAGACAGAACACCGCTACACACATCACCGATCATATCCATGAGTGGCGTAAGCACTGTAGTCTCTGCAAGATAAAGCTTGACGACCGTATCTTCCTGGATTGGTTCCTGAAATCACTCCTCCCTCTCATAGCCAAGGATGTAGCTTTTGAACAACCCCGGTTGGAAGAAGAAGCCATTTTAAAAGCTCATCAGTTCGACCTGATATATGCACAGTATGGATATTTATACACAATCTTACCAGATGTCCCTCGCGGTGATCCATCCCAGAGCGACACGTCGGGGGCATCCCATGCCGCTGACGGTATCATTGGCCAGGTTATGGCACAAAACAAACCTTTCACAATGATGAGTACAAACAACGCCCCAAACCTTTCTAGGGCTACGTCTCATTCTGGAGCTACAACTTCATATGCTCCAGTAATGCACACCCACCACACTCATGGACCCTCATGTCCACCGCAATGTTATGGGAAAACACCATCAGCTTATGCGCCACCTCCATATTATAACTAGCAGGCCCATCAGACTCTGGTTCACCCACAAGTACCATCAGCTTATTATCCTCAACAGGCAGCACCTTTTGCTCCAACACTTCCAATAGCTCAAGGTTACCCACAACCACAACAAGCACCAGGTCCACCTCAGAACCCTCCCACTTACTACCCACCGCAGCCTGCTCCAGTGCCTGCACAACCTCAAAACCCACCTGTTAACACCTAAAAAGTGCTCACTAGCTCATTCCCTTATTCACATGACCCATTTGTCCACTTTTCCACCATCTGAGCCTCTGAAACCAACAAAAGGTCACCAAAAGACCTTAGTACACCCCTTTTTCCATTAAAAAAAGATTATTTTTCCAAGAAAATCATAAAAAACCCTCAAAAAGGGTCCAAATTCCCAAAAATATTAAAAAGGGAATTAAAATATTATTTTTATTCAAAAAAGGAAAAAGGAGGGAAAAGTACGTAAACCATGTTGGTCAATACCATTTGGTTTCCACAAAACCACAAATGGTATTTCCCACCACCAAAACCTATAAAAAGGTGGTAGGGGCTCCTCATTTCACATCCATCCATTATCTCATCCTTATGCTGCTGAAATCTCCCTTGAGCATTTTAGCCATTGCAAACCACATTGGAGAAGAGACCATTGGAGATTGGAGTTGCTCATCCTTGGAGCCATTCAACCTCATCATTAGAGGTATTGATTCCGCAAGCACTTGCTTGCCCCATTCTTTCAATACAAATTCATTATTTTACATTATCTTGTTCTTGATTTTAAATTATTTTTGTTATTTGCTTAATATCTTTGCATAGATCCATGGTTAGTCTTGTTTAATTAGTTTATTGTTATTTATTTCCATTGAAACTGCTGCTACTAGTTAGCAGGTGCCCATAGCACTAAGCCTGGTTGCAAAACTGGGCCAAAGGTTTTTGGCGACTCCGCTTTGGTTTGAACTATAGATCTCTAGTTTTGCCTTTAATCTTAGTTTTTTATGAGTTTTTAACCTTTAGATCCATAGATCTGCCATCTTAGACAGCAGATCCATTGTTGCTCTGAGTTTTGGCCCCATAAACAGCCCAAAATTTTCAATTTTCGGGTTCGTTTCTCCGTTTCCATGCACGGCTTCCGCATCGCGGCTTTTTGCCAGACAGTCGCGCAGTCCATCGTGACTTTTCTGTGTTTTTTCCGCGCGGTCCATCGCGGCTTTTTGCCAGACAGTCGCGCGGTCCATCGCGACCTTTCTGCGTTTTTCCGCGCTGCACACCGCGGCGTCGCGGCCGATTTCCGCGCTGCTCATCGCGACTGTGCGGTTAAAACCCGCGCGGTCCATCGTGACTGTGCAACCAAAACCCGCGCGGTCCATCGCGGCTTTTCTGTCAAAACCCGCGCGGCTGAATTTTTCATTCGGCCATCCCGATTTTGAAATTTTTTTTACTGTACTTTCTGCCCATAGCACATTTTTTACAGTATTAAATTCTGCATATTTGACAGCTTTGAAATTTTTTTTACTATTTAAAGTGCATATCTAGAAATCTTTTTAAAAATTTTCAAGAAAGTGAAAGAAAGACTCATTTTGCATTTTTATCTAGATTCAAATTTTTTCCTGTTTACTTCTTTAAAAATCTTGCCCTTAGCAATTTTTTCTTGAAACGAAGAAATCCATTTATTTCTTTTAAAAAGAAGTCTATTATTTGCTTTCATAAATCCAAGAAATCCTTTGTTTTTTGATCTATTTTTTGAAAGGCATTTAAATTCCTTTTAGTGAAAAAAGTCATAAATATTTGCTTTTTATTTTCGAAAAATCCTTTTTTTTTTGAAAATTTCCTGTAAAGCATTTAATTTTTTCAAGTTCAGTTTACAACACCTCACGTGCACTCACACGATCACTTAATTGAACTAAGCCTTAAAACGAACCCTAATTTGAACACACTTTTAACCCCACTTGGGGAACACTAAAAGAATTCTTGTAGCTAGGTAGTATTGGGGGGATAGGTGTTCCAATAACACCCCTCAGTTCTTACATCTGAGACATAGAAGTTGTCCAATTAGGGAGCTAAAATCTCTTAGTACTTTTTGGCGCGGTCACAACCGGTTTGTGGGAAGGCCTCTCCCTTAGGAGGGTTGAAGTCGCGAGGATGGTTCCGGAAGCCTGAGTGGAATACCGAAATCCATTCAGTAACCGAAGGGCTACCATTCGCAGTTCTCGGGATATCCCTGTATTGGGATATTGCGATCAAAGGACCAAACGGCAGATTTACCTTTTCTTGACGCGTCATGAACGGAGTATCCTAGTAGCCTGTCTTTAGGATTGATTACCCGGTGTCCCTCCCGGTAGGGGGATATCTAGCCGTTGTCTCAACATTCATATTGTCTGACTTGGATTTCATCACCTTGCAGAGGATATCGTCTGTTTGAGTCACAATAATTTTAGATTAGGTGTTTGCATGATTTCAACCTACCTGTGGTCTAGTTACACCTATTTTTTCTAGGAGCCGCTTGCATGTTGGTATTCTGACCAGTTGTTGCATTCCTCCACTTATTGTAGCACAGCTGCTAGAATAAGTGCCTTTTTTGAGGATTGATTTTTGGCCTGAGAGCCTTCTTTTTTCACTCCCTTTCTTGCACCCTTGGTTGCATTAGGGTTTTGAGTCTTTTATATATATCACCACCTGATACTTAAATAATTTTTTTTACCCAAACACATATTCTCACCATTGAGAATTTTAGACGCTCTCGTCGTCTACAGGGCGAACTCCCAGAGTTTAGTCCACTTGGCTCTCCACGTCACGGACGCAGAGCCTTATCCCTTGATTCGACACATCGTCAATCAATTAGGCAGTCATCCGATTCTGACACACCTCACTTCACCTTTGATTTGGAGGTAGAATCCGAAAACCCCACAGAGTTACCACCAACCACCATTATGTCTGGAACACCATTTGATCCACTATTTACAACTACCATAGGTCAGACATCCGCAGACCCTTCTGCTGTAGTACCATCCACGGCAACAACCACCCCTCTGGGTATGCCCAATACGGGTAACACTCCACATTTAGGAATTCCTAACACAGGGCCACCACCTGTCATGGGTATACCCAACATGGGGGTCATACCCCCTTTGGTTTCCACAAACCCCATCCTAGGAATCCCTAGTACGATTCCCAACCCAAGTGCAACCCATGTTGCACTTGGAAGTACTATCCCAGGAATCCCTAGTGCGATTCCCAACCCAAGTGTAACCCAAGTTGCACTTGGAGGCGCTGGCCCATACCAGACTACGACTATTGGAGGGCATATACCCTCCATACCTAGCATACCTTTAGGCGCTACTGGACCCCTACACCATACCACTATGGCTAGGTATGTCCCAGTTCCAGTCACCACCTCTGCTAGTCTACCATACATGGCAAGTCTGAACCTGCCAGATTTAGCTAGGCTCACAAATGACCCCATCAGACATGATCCGGTGTGGCCTCAAATGCCCACCAAACTCCCCTCTGACATCCCTAAGTTTGAGGGTAAGGCAGGAGAGGACCCCCAGAACCACATCATGTCCTTCCATTTATGGTGTTCCTCCAACTCCATAGTGGATGACTCAATCCGCCTCCGGCTTTTACAACGCACCTTCATTGGCTCTGCAGCCAAATGGTATATCGAGCAATCCCATGGGACGCATTCCACATTTACCTCCCTTGCCTCGACCTTCCTACAGTTCTTTCAGTTACTTGTCCGCTATGATGCGGGCGTCGAGATCCTACTGTCTTGCAGACAAAACACGGCCACGCATATCACTGACCATATTCATGATTGGCGTCGGCGCCAAAGCCTATGAAAAATCAAATTAGACGACCGAATCTTCCTAGATTGGTTTCTAAAATCCCTCCTTCCTCTCATTGCGAAGGATGTAGCATCTGAAAGACCCCAGTCTGAAGAAGCGGCCATCCTCAAAGCCCAACAGTTTGATCTCATCTACGCCCAGTCGGGTTACCTATACACGATCATACCGGACGCCCCACGAGGCGACTCTGCACGCGGTGACACACCGGGGGCATCACATGCCGCTGATGGCATTATTGGCCAAATTACACCGCAAGAAAAACCTTTCAGTATGGTGAGCACCATGCCTGCCCCAGACCTTTCTAGGGCTACATCTAGTTCCGGAGCGACAACTTCTTATGCTCCAACAAACCAGACCCATCACGTTCATGGACCCTCTTGTCCACAACATTGTTATGGCCAAGCCCCATCAGCATATGTACCTCCTACATACTATGCTCAAACTACGGTACAGACCCCCATGCAGTTCCCACAACAGCCCATGCATTACCCACAACCGGTTGCACCAGCTAACCTCACACCTCCACCAGCTCAGGGGTACCAACAACCCCAACAGGCAACTGGACCATCTCCAGCTCCACCTACATATTATCCACCGCAACCTGCTCCCGCACCTGCGGCTCTTCAGAATCCCCCCAATGCTCAAGGGCATGTGTACGCACAACAACATCAGCCCCAATACCAAAATAACCAACGCAACCAGGGTGGGTAACCAAACCATGGTAGAGGTCGTAACCACGGTAATAACCAACAACATCAGCAAGGTCCTCCACCTCCCAATCCTCCGCAGAATAACGATGCTGGTCCTCCCAACCGCAATGCGGATCGGAATCCCAAGCAGCCTAGAAATAATAACCTCAGAACAAACCACCCTTGTTCTATCTGCGGGGTATATGATAATTACACGCATTCTTTCCCACATTTGGAGCGAGCTCGGCAACTCTGGACCGACGATGCACATCGTCAAGGGCAAGCGGTTCCTCAGCCGCCACCCAACCCTCCACCACCTCAACATCAACCCTTGGTGCTGCAAAACCCCTTTCCAAACCAGGGTGTAGTGAACACTCAGCTGTTAGCCCCCCCTCAGGGCAACTTGCCGCCACAGCAGATCACTTATGCAACCCCTGATCAACCCATGTTCGATTCAGGTACTCACCATTTGTTGATGATGTCGACTGCCGATGCTAACCTCCAAACTCATTGGAACCAATATGGCTCCACCTCTGAAGCCCCTCCCGCCGACAAGAACACTAACGTTAATCCCACAGATCAAACGTTATGTATACCTCCGGCTCCACTCGATGGCGCTTCTAAAGCACCTCGCTTCCCCCTTCGCCGAATCAACAACAACCCCAACGCACGGGCTGCGTCCAATTACAACATTGTAGATGACTTAGCTCAATCTCCCACAGCCATGTCTGCGTTAGAAGTCTTAAAAAACTGTCCTACCCAGCGCAAGACTTTACTTTTCGCCATTGGGGCGATTGACCCAAATGATTCGAAATTGATGACCTTTGATTTAGAACAGTCTGAACCACGGCCGCCTTCCACCATAGCAGTCCAAGTTTCCATTTCTATTCGGAATCTTGTCATCCATCGATGTATCATCGACGAGGGTGCCTCCACATGCGTCATGTCCACATTTGTTTGGCAGAAGTTGGGATCCCCTACTCTCCAGCAGTCCACCACTGCATTACGAGCCTACGATGGTCGTTTGGCTCAACCCCAAGGTCTTTTAGCCAATGTCCCTGTCCAGCTGGTGGGTAAAACCGTGCTCATTGACATTGAGGTCATCAATGCCCAACTAGACTATAACCTTTTACTTGGTCGCAACTACATGTATGCCATGCGGGCTGTTGCCTCATCCGTATTTCGCACCTTGCAGTTCCCCCACGAGGGACGCGTGGTCAAAATCGACCAACTCACATACTATGATCCCAATGCCCCCGCAGCACCCGAAAATGTTCTTCCCATGATTGAACAACCAACTTCTAGTGCAACTACCTCCTTTGTCTCTTTTTTGGGACCCGGACTTTATTCAGATACACCAATGACCTCTACATTCCAGGCCATTCCACCACCGTCACCGGAGACCCAAGTCGCAAACCTCTGTACTCTTTCACAGAATACACAAACATCCGGTAGTCAACCACCATTGATCCCCAGTCACATTGGTGTTACACCCATCCACACCATCCCCTTCCTGTTTCCTCCTTCGGGTGTAGTAAGCGCCCCGGTTATGGCTACCCTTAGTCTACCCGGGTTAACATTGGGATTACCCGTGTGGTATATTCCGCCTCCCGTTCGACCGTCGACACCAAACGTCATCCTCCAACCAGTACAACCTATTGTTACCACAAATCAACCTCCTCCTGGTGTCGCAATCCCTTCGTCGTCAACGACACCTCCTCCTAGCCTCAATATCCCTTCGTCATCGACGAATCCCCCTCCACTCATTAGACCCACTGGGGGCAGAGGCCCGTAGCCATACACTGTGGTACCCCCACCCAAGGCAGTTAGACCTCCCCCCGTATTTCGTGCTCCTCCAAAATGCTCGTTGTGTGATGAGTTAGGCCATCCAACTCATCAGTGTCCACAGTTACCTGCATTGCAGGAACACATGCAAATGCTGGACGACGACCCCAACATCCCGGTTGTCAAACTCGATCCAAACCCCATGCCTCGTGATAAATCACTGCGTACCAACCACCCATGTGCGATATGCGGTATTTACGGCCACTACTCACATCACTGTCCTGACATCCCAGATTACAGAGCAGCTCTCTACGAGATGAACAATTTGGACCTTGAGACGACACCCCCTACTATTGAGGAGATCTACCCTCCCCCATCATCCTCATCCGGAGAGATTAACACCATCTACATGATCTCTTCGACTACCACTACCTCATTACTTGATTTGACAACTCAAAGCTCCCGCAATGATGAAGAAATTCTAGAGGCTCCTACTGACCTTAATCATCCCTGGGAAGACATGCACCATCGTCCATACTTCCTCCCGGAAGAGACTTCATCCACCACCGCTACGCAATCCACGGTTGAGTCCAAAGAGTTCTTTCCTACTAGAGTCGACTGGTTAAAGGATCTGATAGCCGATATTTCTCCCGTCATCCACATTGACATCTCTGACCCACTTGGTGCCCTTCATACCATTACATTAGGAGCCTCCCACAGTGAGCATGAGATCGGAGAATACCAACAACTGTTCCAAGAATTCACTGATGTCTTTACTTGGTCAGATACCGAAATGCCTGGCCTTGACCCCGCCATTTATACGATCTCCACTGGATACCCCTCTGTCCGGTCGGCCCCTTCCATTGATCCCTTTGACACACAGGTTCAACCCTTTCAAATTGACTAGGAAACCACATGTCCACAACATGGGGGCAGGCCCAAAACCTTGCTTACTCGTCATCATCGTGATCCTCGTCGGAGATACTGGGGGCATCCACCCCACAAAGGGAATCCACGATCATCATATCATCACTTCAGTATGCCACCACGACCCACAGCCTCATGGTATAACACCCCGCCAGTAGTTGCTCAATGCCCTATTGATCTCTCTCTGAGACAACATCTGCACCACATTGACACCTCTGAGTTAGGGGGCATAATAGATTACCTCGACCCTGGGATAGGGGGCATGATCAATCATTTTGAACCTTCCCCACCATCTCTATCTCAACACCTCAATAAGCCCATCGTTCAAACCAACACATATGTGATCCACAATCACAAACCCCATGCACATAGCATGGGGGCAGGTCATTAACCCTGCTCACTTTTCATATTCGTGATCTCAACCATTTTTGAGGTCACGTGTCACTTGTATACTTGAGTTAATTTTATGAAGATATTATTTCCCCCCGCGGGTCATCATTTCTCCCCACCACTGCATCATTGGCTTGGAGGGCTCACCTTTATTTGTAGCAATTTTTTAACCTAGTTATTTGCTTTGACCATTTCGGAGTCCTTATGACCTCCGTTTTTCGCACCATTTGCACTGTCGGATTCATATTTCCGCACTCGTGATGATGCTTGAGATCATTTCTCGCTCTCACCTTTAGATTTGTCGGGCATTTCTTCCATGTCCCCTCGTCACCTCGGTTTGCGTGCCACATCGGCCGTTCTCCGGAATGGGCATGCCTTATATCGCCGGATTCAGTTTTCCACGCTTGTGATGATGCTAGAGATCATTTCTCGCTCTCACCTTTAGATTTTTGGGCATTTTTCCCACACCCCCTCGTAGCCTCGGTTTGCGTGCCACATCGGCCGTTCTTCGTTTTCGACAATCCTTATGTCACCGGATCCAGTTTTCCGCACTGATGACGATGCTTGAGACCTTTTCTCGCCCTCATCAATCCATTTTTGTTCGGTATAAGTTTATCCCTTTTTCGGGCCGAGCAACCCCTTTTACGAAAAAGGCACTTAGGGAGTTTCTGTTAAGCTCTTTTCTGACTCCGAAAACAATGAAAAGATCGCTGAGCAATCTTGCTTCCTTTCATGCTCGCTAAACGTATCTGAAAGGGCGTCTACCTGGTATAAGTTTACCCCTTTTCCGGACCTCGTAGACTAATTACGAAAAAGGTATACTCTAGTTACATCGGCTAGAAGAGTACTCCATCCGCATCATTTTATGCTTTTTCGGGCCTTGGAGACTAAACTAACGAAAAAGAAACACCAATAGAGTCCACTTACCGCTTTCAGACTCTCTAAACATGAAAGCAACCATGAGCATGAGCCGTCCTGGGCTCACAAAATCCACAGGACCGTACCATTTCAGAGCACACTTTTATCCCTTCTTAGAGCTCATTAAAACTACGAAGAAGGAATCAATGGTACCTCTTGGCGCCACGATAGATCAAATCTACTCATCAGGCAGCTTCCCCATTTTGGTCGCCTTTGTTCAGAGTATTCTGCAGTATGTCACCTTGATAATCCCTCGACGGCACCTATCAGCTCGTCCTCCCCCCCAGAGTCAATATATACCATTCAGTCAAAGCAATAATCCCCACACCTACAAGTCAGTTCCCTACGCTGCCAGGTCAACCATGTCATCATGCTCTGAACAAAGGAAGTTTGAGTCTACCCATTTTTTGACCCAGTTATTTCCCATTCCCACAAGTATGTCAGTCCTACCATCAGTACTACAACACTTCAGTTTTACACCTCGTGCTCCTATCAAGGAAACATCATTACCTTGTGTTGATGCCTTGGATATCGTAGCATCAATCAGAAAGGGATTCTCCCCGAGAGATGGTCCCAATTAGACTATCTCCCGTTTGGTGTAGGGAACCCGTCCGGTTAGCGGTTCCGGCAACCGTGGTTTTGGACTTTAAATCCGACCTTACCGGTTATGGCCCGATCCACCTTTCTTTTGGGTTTTTTGTGTCTTTTGTATGAGATGCAAGTGCCTAAATTATACTTAATCTAAATGCAATTAAAACAGATTTAAGCCTAAAACTAGAACAAATCTATCTATCCCTGCAGGGAACATGCTAAGGGAAGAGCAATCTGTTGTAACAAGTATTGTAAACCAAGAATAGATAGTTATTATTTCTCACAACCAAAGCTACAGCAAGATACAGATCTTGAGAAGATAGCTTCTCATTCAACATGGAACGCGTCTATTGCTCATAAACAGAAGAAAACAAATAAAGAAACAGATCTGAAAAGAAACTTTAAGGACGCATCTATTGGTCATAACAGAAGAAAGCAAAATTATTTAATCTATGTAACAAGAATAAAGAAACAGATCTAGATATAACAAAAACTGAAAATAAACTCAAAGATCCCTGCAAGAAGCGATTTAAAGTCATGAACAATGAGCCACATGAATTACCCTGAAGAAAGAACAGTTAGCCATTCGATCTAGACAAAGAAATCTACAGCAATACATTTCATTGTTCACAAAATAGAGAGAACGCATGCACAGAGGAGAGCAGAATCATTAATGCAAAGAAATAATTCAGATGTTAAGAATGATCTCACATTGCAGAATTGCAGTCATTAGAATAGTCCAATATAGAGCAATCCAACATTCCAGGAAAAACGTCCATCTCCCGTGGCTTCTATTAGAAAATTCAATTTACAGACCCGATACAAGATAGCTCATATCATTTGCCAAAATTTTCATTCCCTGGCAAAAGTCCCTTCTAATATTTCCTAGATGCTATTTATAGCTACAACTTTGCCCTTTGGGCTGACACCTAGCACGTTCCACCTGTCATTTACAGGGATTTCTACTATAATCGATCACCAAAAATGGCCACTTCCTCTACAAAAATATTTTGACAAAAATTAGGGACAGCTGTCCCATGGCTTACGCCTTACATATTTAAAATATACATAACAGAAAATTGGCCGACATCAAAGCTTTCCCTGTTGGGCACGTGTTTGGCTGAAGAGAGTGGCTCACTGAATTCGGCCTCTTCATTCCTGTGCGTGAGCTTCTCCTGGCAAAGGGTCGCCCAAGTTAATTGTCACTGATGCTGCCTGGGAAGAGGCCCTCGAATCCCCTGCTGATGCTGCTCCTAATTGGAAAGGGGGAATTGAACTGGCCGGATTTTCTGCCATATCTGGGGAAGAGGCTGCTGGGAGAGAGGCTGCCGGATCTACTGATGCTCCTGCTGCTGCTGCAGCTTTCTTGTCCTCCTCTGTTATGTAGCTGTGCCATACACCTGTGTCTCTTATGATTATGTTTGCTGCAGCAGGAAACAGGATTTTCTGAGAAGTCACATTCTTCCCGAGCTCTGTTTTAATGCTTTGTACTTCTGCTTCAGCAACTTGATACGCTTCCTTCAGCAGATGATTGTGAAGTGTTGATGAACCGATGTAATGTTGGAGATCATCCATGGCCAGGACATCAATACTTTTCACATACTCCATCTGGACGCCTAGCTCTTCTTTCAGTTGAGACAACCGCTGCTCCTTTTCCGGGAAGTCTTCTAGGGTCTGAGGGAAACTCAATGTGCAGTTGTCATGGACTCCTTTGAGCTTTTGGTATAGGTTGTTGATTCTATCTGTTGTCCTCTGCACACTGGCCATCAGCTTATTTGCACAGTTCCTTCCAAACTCCAACAAGGCTATATCTTCATTAAAATCTTCCACGGCCTTAAAAGGAAGATGCGGGGGGAAACCTCCTTTCCCTTCTCTCCATGCCATCTGACTTATGACATTTGCCTTGACACGGGTATTCTTAGCTTTGAGCCTGTGGGCTTCCGTATTAACCTCTTTTAGCCTAACCATCATGGCCTTGAGTTTGCATACCTCATCAGTGATTAGCTCCTGGGAGCCATACACTTGCTGCAGGATATTGCATGACAGCTCGTGGAAGGGAGATAGGTCTATGGTTCTGCTCTCTGCTTGCTCTAAACGCTCAGCTAACATTTGCTTGTCTGCTTTTAGCAGAGATGCCTTTTCTTCTGCACCATTCTTCTCTGCTTCCACAATCATCATTTGAAGTGTTAGCTGGTCCTTTTCCTCTTCCAGCTGGCTGTACTTGTTTGACAGCTCCCTATGCTCAGCGTACAAGCAATTATATTTGTTTACTGCCAGATCTCTTTGGGCTTGCTCATTAGCCACATTTTGTTGCAGGGTGCGTGCTCTCTTCTTTGTCAATATATTTTCTTTGACTATACCGTCTACATTGGCAAATGATGCCTTTGCTGTTGCTATAACTGCGGATGCCATAGCAATGGGATCTTGATCCGTGTTTTGCATGACGGTGACCTCCCGGTGAGTCACAATGTCTTCATGGAAGGGACTTTTAATCCTCTCTTCTGATTGGAGGACCATTTCTTTTCTTTTCTTATCATAAACAAACTCATTCCATTTGGACACCGTACGTTTCCCTGATGGAGTGTACGGGACAATTGGTCGGTTTATGATGTCTATGTCTTCTTCCATAGGTGGGGTCCGGACTTCCTGAGCAGGGTCTGTTCCTTCCCTTTGGGTACCAGAGCCACCTGCTTGAGGGGTGTCTATCTCCATGTCTTGGACACCGGATCCACCTGCCTCGGCATCTTCCCTTGTCTTCAATTCTTCCTCCGCCTTCTTTCTTGCCTCAGCTTGCTCAGTCTCTGCTTCTTTCTGCTTTTGGGCTTCTTCAGCCTCTTTCCGCAGTCTTTCATTTTCGGCTTCTTGCTGCCTTTTTGCTTCCTCGACTTCCTGCTGTAACCTTGCCTCTTCTCTTAATCTGAGCTCTTCCTGAGCTCGGGCATCCTCGGCTTCTTTCTCCTTTTGCTGGATGGTCTTCTGGGCTTTGGTTGAGCTAGAGCTCGCTCCAGTACCTTGGCGACAGATCCGTAGCTCAGTCATGTTGCTGATGCCTCTGAATGTTTCCTCCTTGGCATCGGGGTAGTGGGAGTATTCGAAGTGAGCATAGTTCCCCTTGCAATGCTCGGCCACTTTACCCTTTCTGTCGTTCCTGTGGAAGATGACCTCACCGAAGTGGAAGGCCTTCAACTCTTGAACAAATTCGTCGGCAGAGGCCACCCCTGAAAACTTGTAAGCACCTATGCAGAAAGGTAGGGGGGGAAAGGAAGCCTTGTGTAGCTTGTGGAGGAATGCCCCATTCCCATCCAAGAAGAGTTGTCTTACTGCTTCCTTGAGCACCACATAGTCTGTGGCATACTGCGGCAATATGTATGGGGGCTTAGTCCCTCCGAACATTCTCAGGTAGGTACCTTGTTCTGAAAAGTAAAAGTCCCCATAATCCTCAAGGACTTCCAAAGCATTTTGTGACAAGCAATTTGGTTCTTCCTTGAACATTTTCTCGTATAGGGGCATGATGAACTCCTCACAGATGAGTTTGTAGCTGGGCTTGTAATTCTGAGCCCACAACATCTTGAATGCGATGTAGACCGGGGCGGTGGCCCTATCCCATGTACACCCCAATTTGGGGAACTCTATCTTGGCCAAGATACAATCTATCAGGTATGAAGACATGAAGAATTCAGCCTTCTTCAAGGCCAGTCCTGGCTTAGCATCTATCATCGAGGCCAGACTATCCGACAGGATAGTGGCCCAGTCAAACACTGTCCCCTGAAATGCCACATAGTGAATGATAGGGACCCACTGAATCTTGTATACTGTGCCATTGGGCATGCCGAATATTCTGCACAGCATTAAAGCGATCAATCTGAAAGGGGCCCTCAGGTTCTGTACGTCATATTCATCATTTCCCTTCTTTCTCAAATGCTTCCCTCCCCTCAATAGCTTCTTGGCCATCTCGACGTTATCCATTTGGCCCAACCATTCGTCAGTCAGAGCTTGTTGGACACGGGGAAATCTGTAGGCCGCCGCAATATACGCGGGATGAAACGAGGCAATAGCCACTTTCCCGCTATCATTTATCACTCTCCCTTCAGCATCTGCATGTTGGAGTATCCACCCGATCACTTCAGCACAGGGGAATAGCTCAGGGCGGGTAGCGGCTCTAGTTATGCCTGAGGCTATGATATTTTGATAGATTGGTGCTTCTTCCAACAACATATCTGGGATTTCTTGGTCCCTGATCATTCTATAGATGTCATCCCATCTGATTTCTGGACGGACACCAGTGGTGCACCTAGTGTCCTGGAGCGAGGTTTCAATCTTGAGAGGGGCAGGTTTCTTTTCTGTCATCTTCGCCTTCTTCTTACCGGTTTTCGGCATCTTGAATTATCCCTGATAACATCCATATACAATTCATCATGATCTTGAGCAACATGCTGTGAGGTTTTAACAAAAAGCATCATTGTTTTGATACTATATCAAATATGATAAGCACAATGAAGCTGTTACTATTTTAATACGAAACATAAATTGAAGCACTTGAATCTCTTAAAAGGATGGGATTGGGTTGCTTTTGCGGGGATAGGTTGTGTTGCGGAAGCCATTGGTTTTCGGACCGATAGGCGATTTGCGGAAGCAATGGGCCTTCGGGTGAGCCTTGGGGAATTGCAGAAGCCATCGGTTTTCGGCTCGATAGGCGAATTGCGGACACCGTTGGTTTTTGGTTCCACCCTGCGGATGGGGGTGTCTTTCATTATAGCTGCGGTCGGAGAGGTTAATGGCGGGGAGACGCGGGTTGAGAAGACTTTGTGACGACAAGGGAGCCCCTTTCGCATTTTCGACTCGGTGAGGGCTTTGACTGCCATCGTCACGCGCGGCCACCCGCCAAGGTACTCTACGGGAGACTCTAGTCTGAGCGAAGGTGACGGCACCGGGGATATGCTGACGGGGAGTGCTAGGGCGGCCATGGCTTCAGGTTTCAGCTCGTGCGGCTTGGACGTTCACGGG
Source organism: Larix kaempferi (assembly GCA_027924585.1). Lineage (NCBI taxonomy): Eukaryota > Viridiplantae > Streptophyta > Pinopsida > Pinales > Pinaceae > Larix > Larix kaempferi. Next base: position 6,151,745 of record BSBM01000125.1, on the reverse strand, counting down.
TTTTGAACGGGACAATGGCGGCTGGGACCGGGTTTTGCCTTAAGTAGAGGGCGTGTTGGGGCTGAGGCTTGCGGAAGGGCCCAAGGTTTTAAGTCCTGAGTTTACGGCCGGGGACATGGAAATCCCATGGGGCTTCGACAAATTCTCCAAAACGAGGTGCGCGGCCCGGGGGGTAAGACGGACAAGGTTAACGGCCTGCACCAACCGCCTTTACTCAATAAAATAAGAAATATCAATGTATAAATCAATGCCTATGACGATTTTGAATGACGAAAACTCCTTTCAACCGTATCTGACGGGCAAAACATAGCCCTTTATGGGTGTTTTGCCCGTCAAAATCCCACTAAAACCCATTGTTTTCCTACAAAAGATAACCCAATGGCGAAATTCCAGGTTAGAATCCTACCTGGCACCGTGGGGATCGCTTGAGCGAGGTGGCCGCGAGCACGGATGAGCGAGGTGAGCTGGAGCGATTTGCACGGCGTCGCACGTCGTTGGCCAATCGAAACAATGGTGCATTGGTTCGACCCCTACCGTATATTTAAACAAAAACGGGCACGTGCGAGCATTAAGGTTGGTGGTTGGCGCCATTAAAATGTGGCTTGAATACGCCGCCCGCCGCGGTCATGTCGAAGTACCTCGGTTTCCGTGCGACCGCCATTCGCGGGACCAGATTGCGAATCGTATCCACCGTTGCGGAAGGGTTCAACGAAAGCTCCCGCCGTTTCGGGGCTCATTTCGGAAAGGAAACTCGAAGCCTTCCGCGAAAGACCTCCGCGTCTTGGACGAGTAACGCCAAGACTCCCGCCCTTGCGGGAGCTGTTTGCGAAAGCTTCCGCAAACCAAAACTTTCAAAGTCTCGTTGATTTTCGGGAAGGTATGGCGAAGGCTCCCGCTAGTTTCGGAAGGATTTCGTGAATGGCTTCCGCCGTTTCGGAAGGAAAACTTATACTCTTCCACACAGTTTCCCGGGATCGTTTCGAAGTCCTTTTCCGAGCGGTTTAAGTGGTTGGGTTCCGCCGTTTCGGGAGGATAGCCCGAAGGCTTCCGCGGTTTCGGGAGGATAGCCCGAAGGCTTCCGCGATGGTTCTCCGAAAAAAAAAATTCTAAGTTCTTTCATAGCTTCGGAAGGAAATCGTGAATTCTTCCGCGGGACTTATGCGGATGGCTTCCGCAGTTTCGGGAGGGTTTCATCAAAATCTTTCGCAATTTTAACAAACCAATCCGACCTTTTCGGGCGTCTTTCCTAAGTCCTTCCGCTGTTTCGGAGCGTTTTACGAACTGTCTCTGCCGTTTCGGGAAGAAAACTCCAATCTCTCCGCGGACGGTTGAAAAGTGTTCTAAGTGCTTTTCGGGAGACTAAGGCGAATGAGTCCCACCATTTCGGGAGGAAAGCCGGAACCTTTCCGCGGTTGCGGAAGGCTTGAGTGAAGGGCTCCGCCGTTTCGGGAGCTAAGTCATTTCGGAACTTGAACCGTTCCGCAGAAGCAACGATCGAAAATTTTCCAAGTCCTTTTACTTCGGAAGGCTAAGGCGTGCAGTCTATGAGAATGGCCTCCGCCATTTGAGGAGCAAACCGAAATCTTTCCGCGGTTGCGGAAGGCTTGAGCGAAAGCTTCTGTCGTTTCGGGAACTAAGTTTCAATAGCTTCCGCAGATTTTGACAAAGAGAATCTCAGTCCCCCTTTCGGAAAGGTTGGATGTTTGTCTTTGAAGTCGGGGAGATAGTCCGAAATATTCCAAAACGTAGAGGAAAAAACTAAGTTATCTTCTGGCTCTTTGGGGAAAACATGGAAGGATTGATGGCAAGATGTTCAGCAGGGAAATACGATTTTATGTTGAAAACAGAGCTGACGGCTGGGATGGCTTGTCAGGTAAACTTTCTACAAAAATACAGGAGGGGCCCCAACATGTTCAAAATTTTGGGGAGGGGTGTTGCTGCAACAACACCTTGTTAGTTGCTGGTCTCCCTCTGTCGACGACAACCACATTGATTCCAGAGGATAGACCGAGAGGTCCCTGTGTCTTGGACTCATTACCATTTATGATGAGTGCCTACGAATCATTTCGAGAGGAATCCTCAATGCCTCTCCGAATGGTTGTTTCTCACATGCTCGACTTCAACACCTTGATCGCATCGTTGAGAATCGCACAGGGTATTGGTCCATTCAGTTATTAGTCGAAGACCCCGGATACCACCTGGCTCCTCCACATTTGAGAGTCTACCTATGGATACAACCAGTTACAATTTTTCTATAGATATCCGGGTTGCATATGGCGACAGTATTCAGATGTACCCCAGTTTTATACTCCCTCGAGTATAGAGATACAAATACTTCCCAGAGATGGCTCACAGTCATTAAGTTCATACAGATGTTGAACACCTTCAGTTTTAGCAGTTCAACAGTTATTCCAGTGTATCAGTTATTGAGATCAGCCATGATCATGACTATATCCCACAATAATGTCCCATCTGGACCATTATGATGTACCAGTATATTTCTATGTATTAGATCCCCCTTCTTGGGACTAATTGTTTTGTATATGTCTTGATACGAGCATGGGAATGCCCACCTTGTCCTTCATCAGAGATTATACCTCATTCATATTGAGGTCATGTAATATTTTTTGTTTTTGCAGCTTCCAAGGGCCGTGGCTCCAATCTCCAACCGGTCTCTTCTCTCCCCTAAACCCCAGAAAAAAGGACAAAAGAACTATGATGTCTATCAGCCATACGATGAGCTTCTGCCCTCACACATCAGGGGGCAATCTGTTAACACCTAAAAAGTGCTCACTAGCTCATTCCCTTATTCACATGACCCATTTGTCCACTTTTCCACCATCTGAGCCTCTGAAACCAACAAAAGGTCACCAAAAGACCTTAGTACACCCCTTTTTCCATTAAAAAAAGATTATTTTTCCAAGAAAATCATAAAAAACCCTCAAAAAGGGTCCAAATTCCCAAAAATATTAAAAAGGGAATTAAAATATTATTTTTATTCAAAAAAGGAAAAAGGAGGGAAAAGTACCTAAACCATGTTGGTCAATACCATTTGGTTTCCACAAAACCACAAATGGTATTTCCCACCACCAAAACCTATAAAAAGGTGGTAGGGGCTCCTCATTTCACATCCATCCATTATCTCATCCTTATGCTGCTGAAATCTCCCTTGAGCATTTTAGCCATTGCAAACCACATTGGAGAAGAGACCATTGGAGATTGGAGTTGCTCATCCTTGGAGCCATTCAACATCATCATTAGAGGTATTGATTCCGCAAGCACTTGCTTGCCCCATTCTTTCAATACAAATTCATTATTTTACATTATCTTGTTCTTGATTTTAAATTATTTTTGTTATTTGCTTAATATCTTTGCATAGATCCATGGTTAGTCTTGTTTAATTAGTTTATTGTTATTTATTTCCATTGAAACTGCTGCTACTAGTTAGCAGGTGCCCATAGCACTAAGCCTGGTTGCAAAACCGGGCCAACACCACCTACTTCCCAAGGGCATGTATACGCACAGCAAAACCAACCTCAAAACCAGAACAACCAGTGAAATCAAGGAGGTCAACATAATCGCGGAAGAGGACGCAACCGCGGAAATAACCAACAACAAAACCAAGGAGGATAGCCACCTAATCCTCCCAATAACAATAATGCTGCTCCTGCAAATCAAAACCCTGATCGTCCACCAAAACAGGGAAAAAATCCTAATTTGAGAACAAACCACCTGTGTTCCATATGCGGAGTCTACGGCCATTACACGCATAATTTCCCCCATTTGGACCGAGCACGTCAACTCTGGACCGATGACACCCAATGACAAGGACATGTTGCGCAGCAGGAACCACCTCCTCAACCGCAACCCATGATATTGCAGAATCCTCTGCCCAACCAAGGAGTATTAAACACCCACTCAATGGATCCCCCACAAGGATCTGTTTCCACACAACTGTAGATCACCTATACTGCAAATGATTACCAGAATACAGAGTCGAACACTCACCATCTATTAATGATGTCATCTAATGATATCAACCTTTAGACCCGTCGGAACCAATACAGTTCAACTCCTAAAACCACGCCCATTGATCCATCCACAAGCACTCTTCCAACGAATCAACCGTTGCGCATACCTAATATGCCAATGGAGGGGGGTCCTAAAGCCCCTCATTTTTCCCTACGACGCATAAAAAACAACCCTAATGCACGTGCAGCTTTAAACTATAACATTGTAGAAGACTTAGCACAATCCCCTGCTGCTATGTCCGCTCTCAAAGTCCTAAAGAACTGCCCTACACAGAAGAAATTGTTGTTGTTTTCCATTAGTGCCATAGACCCTAACGACTCCCATATGATGGAATTTGACTTAGAACATGCAGAACCTCGATTGCCTTCAACATTGGCTTTTCAAGTTTCTGTATCCATTCAAAACCTTGTCATAAATCGATGCATCATCGACGAAGGTGCCTCCACCTGCGTTATGTCAAATCTTGTTTGGTAGAAGCTTGGATCCCCCACACTACAACCATCAAATACCACATTACGAGCCTATGATGGTCGTTCAGCTCAACCATAGGGCCTATTAGTTAACGTACCTGTGCAGCTTGGGGGAAAACTGGTTCTCATAGATATAGAGGTCATCAATGCCCAGCTTGATTACAATCTCCTTTTGGGACGAAGCTAGATGTATAAAATGAAAGTTTTCGCTTCTTTAGTTTTCCGCCTCATGATGTTCCCCCACTAAGGACGCGTAGTCAAAATAGACCAGATAACATACTATGATCCCAATGCCCCAAAATGCCTGAAAATGTTCTTCCCATGATCGAACAACCCGTTCAGAGTGCACCCACATCGTTCGTCTCCTCAGTCGGATCCGGGATATACTCGAATACTCCCATGACCACCACTTTCCCATCTATCCCACCCCCTCTCTGGATAACTGAAATATTTGATTTATGCACCCTCTTTCACAATGAACAACAACATACTCAACAACCTCAACCATTGCCACAACCTCCAACAGTACCTAGTCACATAGGATCCAAACCAATTCATACTATCCCATTTTTATTCCCCCCTTTAGGCTCCATCAGCACACTGGTCATGGCTACACTTAACCTCCGAGGATTAATATTAGGACTACATGTGTGGTACCTACCTGCCCCAGCCCCTCCCCCGACACCGAATGTCATTTTACAATGGGTGCAACCCATCAATACTTCCAACCGTCCACCACCCGGCGTACCAAACCCCCAAAACCGACCACATCCAATAGGGGCCACTTCATCAACCTCTAGTTATGTCCCCCTCAATCTCGCTACAATGGGGGTAGAGGACCACAAACCTATACCACTAGACCCACAACCCGCTCCACCCCATCAACTCCTAAGTTGCCAAAGAATCCCCCAACAAACCATGTGCTCCCCAAGTGCTCTTTGTGCTACTATATAGGCCATGCTACCCATGAATGTCCACAACTACCAGCACTTCAAGAACACATGAATATGTTGGATGATGACACTAACGTTCTAGTTGTCAAACTAGAACTACCCCCTCAGCCTCGCGATAAATCATTGCGCACAAACCACTCTTGTGCGATATGCGGCATCTGCGGCCATTATTCACATCACTGCCCTGATCTCCCAGATTATAGAGCAGCACTATACAAATTGAACAATGCCGACCTCGAGATATCACCCCCTCTCATTGAAGAAATATTCCCCCCAGAATCTTCCCCTTCAGAAGAAATCAATACCATTTATATGATTTCAACCACATACAAGCCTAAATTGATTGATTTGATGACACACTACTTTCGTAGCGATGAGGAGATTCTAGAAACACTTACTGCACCGGACTATCCTTGGGATGATATGCACCATCGGTCATATTTCATCCCTAAGGCATCTACCTCCACCACGTCAAACCAACTGTCTATCAAATCAAAATATTTTTTACCAACCAAGGTAGATTGGTTTAAAGATCCAATACCAACACCTGATGCCTTTGAAGAGGGTAATATGGCCAACATTTCGCCTATTATTAAAATCGACATCTCCACCACCCCTGGAAAACCCGAGCTTATCTCCCTAGGTGCATCATGCACTGAAAAGGAAACCCAAGCCTATAAGAAGCTCTTCCAAGAGTTTCGTGATGTCCTTGCCTAGTCTTACACTGAAATGCCTGGTCTCGATCCTAACATTGTAGAACATCACATAGACACGTGGCCCAATGCACCATCTGTCTGCCAGAAACAACGCCCCATTCACCCATCTAAGATTCCGGTTGTCAAGGCCGAGATTGAGAAGCTTCGGGCAGCATGTTTCATATACCCGATCGCATATACTGCCTGGGTTTCGAACCCAGTACCAGTCAATAAAAAAGTAGGCACCATTCGCATCTGTACTGACTTTCGCGACCTCAATCTAGATTGTCCCAAAGATAACTTCCCAACACCATTTATCAACCAACTAATCGATGCATGTGCGGGGCATGAGGTACTTTCTTTTATGGACATCTTCTCCGGATACAACCAAATCAAAATCTATAAAGAAGATCAATACAAGACTGCTTTTACCACCCCATGGGGTACCTTCTCCGATCACATCATGCCTTTCGGTCTCAAGAACGTTGGAGCCACTTTCCAACGAGCCATGACTTATTTTTTTCATGACCTGAATAACATCATATTGGTTTATCTAGACGACCTCACGACTCGATCTAAGAAACAATCTGACCATTTAGAAAATCTTCGACAAGTCTTCTTGCGTTGTCGAAAATACAAAATCCGCTTGAACCCACTCAAGTGTGTCTTTTGCGTTCCAGCAGGCCATTTGTTGGGTTTCGTCATTTCAAAAAAAGGGATCACTGTAGACCTGTTAAAATTCCAAGCAATTGTGGACCTACCATCACCTCGCACACTAAGACAGCTACAAAGCCTTCAGGGGAAGTCCAACTTCCTCCGCCGCTTTGTCCCCGATTATGCCACGATCGTTCATGGTTTCCTTCGATTACTACGCCTACATATTCGTTTTGTATGGGATAACCAAGCGGAAGGAGCTTTCACAGACTTGAAGAAAGCACTCACTAATGCCCCCTTGATTTCTCCTTCAGATTTCACAAGAGACTTCATCCTTTATGTCTCAGCATCTGACTATGCCGTTTCTGGAGGACTCGTCCAAAAAGACTCTGCTCATCAAGAGCATGTCATTTACTATGTAAGCCAGACCTTATCAGGCCCACCACTACGTTACCCACATGAAGAGAAAATGGCCCTCTCCATCGTCTTTTCAGTACAGAAGTTACGCCACTACATTCTCCTTAACCACGCTATAGTTGTCACAAATTCCAACCCAATGGTCTATCTCTTGACACGTCGCCTTTTACAAGGCCGCGTAGCTAAATGGGTGATTATCCTACAAGAATACAACCTGATTTTTGAAACTCCAAAGAGCATCAAAGCCTTAGCGCTCGCCCAGCTCATTATGAACCTACCATCCTCATCATCATCACCATCTATCCATACAAACCTTACTGACAACCATTTATTCAACATTTCGTCTGATGACCCTTGGTACGGTGACATTTTGGTTTACCTTTGTACACAAAAGTTTTGACCCAATGTCGACCGTGACGGATGTCGTCACATTCGTCACCATGCCCCTCGTTATCTCCTCTTAGGTGACGTCCCCTATCGATGTGGCATCGACACAATCCTAAGACGTTTCCTTTCTCGAGAAGAATCTAAACAAGTCCTTAATGACTGTCACGGCGGCACCTACGGAGGCCATTTTTCAGGAATGGCCACTGCTCAAAAGATAATCCGCGTAGGTTATTTTTGGCCCTCATTATTCACAGATTGCATCACAGCAGTCCAACATTGCCAAAACTGCTAGCTCTTTACCCCGAAGGCAAGAACAACCCCCGCTCCCCTACATCCAATAGTTACCGTAGGAACTTTTTGCAAATGGGCCATCGACTTTATGGATTGTAATCCCACATCAGCAGGAAGCCATAAACACATCATTGTGGCCATCAATTACTTTACAAAATGGGCCGAAGCTATGCCTTTTTATAACTGCAAAGCTGACACTGCAACCCATTATTTCCTCAACCATGTTATAGTTCGTTTCGGAGTACCAAAGCAACTTGTCTCAGACCATGGTTCTCACTTTGAGGACTTCATCTGGCGAGAGTTATCAACCCTCCTTAAGTTTGAACATCATTTCTCCTTCGCCTACTACCCCCAAGGGAGCGGCTAGGTTGAAGCTATCAACAAAATTTTGAAGACCATCCTCCAGCGCACTGTTGACCGACATAAGTCCAATTGGCATCGCATACTTTTTCCCGCATTATGGGCTTACCACACATTGACTAAAACCGCCACTGGTTTTACCCCTTTCCATTTGGTCCACGGCGTGGAATCCACCCTCCCTATCGAGTGTCAGATCCCAACATTACAAATATCCATAGAACTCCTCCCGGATACTTCACCAATTGAAGAACGTTTACTTCTTCTAGAACAAACTGATGAGGATCGTCGTGTAGCCCTACAAACAATCGAAGCTGCAAAGAATAGATCAAAACTCCACTACGATAAACATGTTTACCCATGAACATTCAGTGAAGGAGACCTTGTACTCGTTTACGATCAAGCCCATGACAAAACAGGGAAAGGAAAATTTGAATCCATGTGGCAAGGCCCATATATCATACAGACTTGCCTTGGACACGGGGCATACATTTTTACCGACTCATAAGGTAACCCCATGCGCAACCCCCATAACGGGTTGTACCTTAAACAATTCTACCCATAAAAATTCTTCTGGACACCAAGTCCAGATTGTACAGTTTGTTTTAATTCATTTTTTCCCACTGTAAACATTCACAGTCTTACATTTTAGTTTTTTCTGCATGAACACAAATGGATCCTATTCCAATCTACTATGTTGGTTTTGCCGACGGTGCAAGTCGCTGGTCTCCAAATCTCGCCTCGGCAGTTTGGGTACTGTATTCCCCCTCGCCTTAGAGTGTGCATAGGTGCTACCACAAACAACCAGGCTGAATATGATGTCGTAACCGGTCTCCTGACCACTACTCTCCAAATGGGCATAAGTTACCTTAACGTCTTCTTAGACTCCTAGCTTCTTGTTTCCCAGCTCAATAATTGGTACCAGGTACGCGATCCCTGTCTCTTCAGAAAATTCTTGTGCACTAAAAAAATGATTCAATAGTTTGAATCCATTTCCTTCACTCATGTCCCAAGAAATCTGAACAGTGTCGCAGATCAAATGGCTAACAACATCCTAGATTGGCACGCCAACCAAAACATGTAAGGTACCAAAACATGCATCACATAAGCATCAAAAAATCAAATAAACAAACTAGCCATCATAGTATTGCATCCACATGCATAACATGTGCCTCCATGGGCATACAAAAAATAGAAGTATTGCATCCACGTGCATAACATGTGCCTCCACGGGCATACAAAAACAAAAAATATTGCATCCATGTGCATAAAATGTGCCTCCACGGGCAAGCAAAACACATATCATTGCATCCACATGCAACACAACATAAAAGAAAAGACACGACATGCATCCACGTGCATACATGACTATATATCAAAAACGCATATATATATATATATATATCATCATAAGAGTCACAATGTCAGGAGTTCTCTCAGCACCCAAATATACAAAAAGTACACCAGCCGTACAAAATGTGTATCAACAAAATAGATCCCCATATGCTCATCAACATTTGGGGGAAGGTACAAGATAACCTAATCATCACAATCACCTGGCTCCTCTGGCTCCTCTAGATCATACAGATCTTGAGCCCTCCTCTCAGCTGTCACTACAGCTACTTTCCGTAGGATCGATCTCCACTTACGAGGAGCATCGAAACAATGATCGAGAACACGTTGATCTAGATCCCTCCAACCATCATCTGGTACATCCACTAGAAGTGCCTCCAAGGTATCACCTACGTCCTCTAGGGCATCATCTCGATGACGTACAACTCCTAGTGCACAAGGTGGGGGTGCCGCTACCGGTGGAGGTACCACAACCATCACCCGTCCCCTACGGCCCATATGATCCACTAGAGGCCTCGGACCAACATCTGCCATGACCCACACTAAAACAAGTTTCAAAACCTTGGTACCTTTGGAATCAACGCAGCAAGAACTTCACGATAGTCCACTCCTTTTCTTGATCCAACCAGGTCCCATTTTGGGGAATTTTTCCCATGCCCCTCGTCGCCTCGATTTGTGTGCCACATCGATCGTTATCCCTTTTTGACAAATTTTAGATCGCCAAATTCAGTTTTCCGCGCTCATGACGATGCTTGAGATCATTTCTCGCTCTCACCCCCATATTTTTTGGGCATTTTTCCCATGCCCCTCGTCACCTCGATTTGCGTGCCACATCGACCGTTATCCATTTTTGACAAATTTTATCTCGCCAGATTTAGTTTTCTGCGCTTGTGACGATGTTTGAGATCATTTCTCGCTCTCACCAATACCTTTTTTGTTCGGTATAATTTTATCCCTTTTTCGGGCCGAGCAATTCCTTTACAAAAAAGTCACTTAGGGAGTTTCTGTTAATCTCTTTTCTGACTCCTAAAACAATGAAAAGATCGCCGAGCAATCTTGCTTCCTTTCATGCTCGCTAAAAGTATCTGAAAGGGCATCTACCTAGTACAAGTTTACCCCTTTTCCAGACCTTGTAGACTAATTACGAAAAAGGAATACTCTGGTCATATCGACTAGAAGAGTTCTCCATTTGTATCATTTTATGCTTTTTCGGGCCTTGGAGACTAACATACGAAAAAGAACACCAATGGAGTCTACTTATCACTTTCAGACTCTCTAAAATTGAAAGCAACCATGAGCAATCATCGTCTTGGGATCATATAAATCCACAGGATAGTACTCCTCCACCAATTCATAGTCTTCTTATCATTTTCAAACTCCTTAAAAATGAAAGCACTCACGAGCATGAACAGTCCCGGGCTCTCATAAATCCATAGGAAAGTACCATTCCAGAGCACACTTTTATCCCTTCTTGGAGCTCATTAAAACCACGAAGAAGGACCCAACGGTGCTTTTCGGCGCCACAACAGATCATGTCCACTCATATGGAAACTTCCCCATTATGGTTGCCTTTGTTCAGAGTATTCTACAGTATGTCACCCTGTGATTCTCCCAATAGTATCCATCAGCTTGTCCCCCAGAGTCACTCCAGTATGCAATACATACCCTTGATCCCTTAAGCTATGATCCTCACACCTAAAAGTTAGTTTCCTATGCTGCCAGGTCAACCATGTCATCATGCTCTGAAAAAAGGAAGTTTGAGTCCACCCATTCTATGACCCCAATTATTCCCCATCCCCACAATATATCAGTCTGACCATCAGTACTATCACACTTCAGTTGTACACCTTGCTCTCCTATCAAGGAAACATCATTACCTTGGTAGTTGCCGGTCTCCCTCTATCGACTCCAACCAAATCTATTCCAGAGGATAGACCTAGAGGTCCCTGTGCCTTGGACTCATCACCATTAGTGATGAGTGCCTATGAATCATTTTGAAAAGAGTCCTTAGTGCCTCTCCAAATGAGTGTTTCTCACATGCTCGATGTCAACACTTTCGTCGCATCGTTGAGACTCGTACAGGGTATCGGTCCTTGCATTTATTTGTTGAAGACTCCAAATATCACCTGACTCTACCACATTTGTGAGTCCAATTGAGAAAACAACCAATTACATATTCCTATAGATATCTGGGCTGCACATGGCGATAGTATCCGGATGTACCCCAGTTTTATACTCCCTTGAGTATACAGTTACATATACTCCCTCGGGAGTTGGTTCATAGTCATTAAGTCCCTACAGATGTTTGACACCTTCAGCTCCAGTAGTTCATCAACCCTTCTGAAACCTTATTCAGAATGGTTGTTACTCTTTTCCAGTGTATCAGTTATTGAGATGAGTCATGGTATGACCATGAGTACGTCCCAGCATTATGTCCCCTCTAAACCATTATGATGTACAAACAGATTTTTATGTATTATTCAAGTCCCCCTTCTTGGGCCTAATTGTTATGTATATGTCTTGATACGAGCATGGGTATGCCCACCTCGTCCATTATCAGAGATTATTCCTCATTCATTTTGAGGCCATGTATTTTTTTAGTTTTTGCAGCTTCCAAGGGGCCGTTGTTCCAGTCTCCAATCGGTCTCTTCTCTTCTCCAAGCCCTAGGAAAAAGACAAAAGAACTATGATGTCTATCGGCCATACGATGATCTCTTGCCCTCACACATCAGGGGGCAATCTGTTAACACCCAAAAAGTGCTCACTAGCTCATTCCCTTATTCACATGACCCATTTGTCCACTTTTTCCACCATTTGAGCCTTTAAAACCTTCAAAAGGTCACCAAAAAGACCATAATACATTTTTTCCCCTCAAAATATGTATTTTTCCTCAAAAAACACAAAAAACCCTAAAAAGGGGTCCAAAATTCCCAAAAATCAATTAAAAGGGAATAATATTCAAAAAAGGAAAAAGAGACCTAAACCATTTTGGTCAATACTATTGGTTTTCTTAAACCATAATGGTATTCCCCATCACCAAAAAACTATAAAAAGGTGATAGGGGCTCCTCAGTATTCATCCTATCCTTATGCTGCCAAATTCCCTTTGAGAGCCCTTGCCTCCCATTTTGAGTTTGAAGATCCCTATTGAAGCTTTGAAGAAGAAGAGTGTAATGTCCCTTATTAGGAATTTTATTAAAATTGCAATTTTCCACTTTTTTCCTTGGTTCGACCTTTGACTAGTTTTGATCTCTAGGTCCCAAATTTGCCCCAAATGATCCCAAATCTTCTGAGAAGGTATATTAATGATATTAGAACATAAATATGTGTTTCAGGGATGCCTTTCTACCTTTAAAACACTTCTACAAATACTCTTTCAATTCTGGTCAATGTAGGTAACTTTACTAGTGATTTCCCTTTGACTAGTATTGGTCTCTAAGTCTCAAATTGACTCCAAATGCCTTCAAATATTCAAGGAAGGTTTATGAATGATATTAGGAATTGAATATGATGTTCAGGGATAACATATGGCCACCAAAAGACCTCTGCAAACTCTCTTAAGATTCTAGACCAAGTATGCAATTTTAGTAGTAATTTGGGGTTCAAATCCCCCTAAGGTAAGTACTGAAAATGGCTTCCCAAATGCCTCCAAACCCACTCAAATTTATGAACAGAGGTATGTAATGTGTTAAGTATGTTATTAATGTCTCATATGCACCATTAATGGTTTATTACAATTGTTTTCACCCTCTCCCATTCAACTGCAAAAATCCCCAATTCAACCCTTGGGGAAATGGCACTATTTCTTCTCCCAATGCAATTAAACTGAGTAAAAATGCTTCAAATGCTCAAGTACAGTACATGAAACTTGTATAAGACATCCATGGCATTATATTTATCACAAATATATCAGATAATAATCCATTCATTCGAAATAATCATCAATATATTGGCTCACAACAAGGTAGTGGGGAAATGGCATTGTTCTTCCATTAAAAAAGAGATTTATACATTTCTACTTGGAATTTCGAACCGAAATTTTTTGGAGATGAATAAAAGAGTATTTAATTCATATTAAAAAATAAATGTGGCATTAGAAGCTCCCCCAAAGAGTACAATAGCTCACCAAAAACGCCCTCCCTCAAGGATCAAGAATATGCCATCAAAACTGGAAATGGTTGAAGGAGCGAGCTGCAATAGAAGAAACCATGATATTCCCTGTATCTTACACCTACAAATAAAGACTCCATTAAATCTCCAAATGAAAGGTCTGAATTTCCTTTCCAATTGCCAACTTGGATGGGAATCTTTCACCCTCGAAATTGGCTAAGGCAAGAAACTAGTCATCCACTAGCTCTCCCTCTTCACAAATGCAATTGCAAATTCTACAAATGATCAAAAGATGGTTTCATTCTTTGTTATTGACATTTATAAAGTTCTAATGTCCTCCATGGGTCGAATTCCTTCCAAGAGACCCATACCAACTCAAGTTGGGAAGAGATTCCAAAGAACGCCACTTGTACAACAATTCCTAGTTTCCCACTTCCACCAAATCACATGTGGAAGCATCTTAGCTGCCCTAACACCCTTAAGCGCCCTCTTGGAGTCTATTTTTAGCCCTGACATGTCATATATTCCATATGTCAGCCTTCAGGTCTGATTTGTGTCATAGGTGTCATAGCATCTTCATCATTGTCGTCATAGAGATAGGGAATCTAGCCCAAGTGTCTCACTAACTCCAAATTGCCTCTTGCTCTTCCATGGGAGTTACTCTTCCTCTATATTTCGACCTTGGATGAGTCATGCCATGAATAATACCTTTTGGACTCCCCCAAGTATGTTACCATTCACCTTGAATTCGAATTGGTGAGAGAATGATGCCAAGTGTAGTGGGGAAATCTAGCCATATGTGGGTCCCACTTCCTCCATGTGTCTTCATGATCAAATGCCACTTTGATTTTCACTTGTATATATTTATTTAGATCCTTTATTAAATATTTATGCCACTCTAATGTTCGAACATCATTTATTATCCCCATTATTCCAAATCCCAAAGCTTCCACCCCAAACCTAGGAAACTAGTAATTTTCCTCCTTGGCAATTATTTGACCTTTAACATCAATTTTACAAACTCTAATGAATATGGCCAATGTGATTAGGCCATTGTGACCCAATTCCAAATTTGGGACATGACAAAGAGACCATTGGACATTGGAGCACCTCAACCTTGGAGCTACTCAAAACTCACCATCCTCACCACCTGAGGTATTACAAAAGATCAAATTTTTTAATTTCTTGTTTTTCTCATAGATCTTATTGCTTATGTTCTTAAATCTAGTTTTTTAATTTCTTTGCACATGTTAATGTTAGATTAGATTACATTAGTTTTTATATATTTTTATTGAGACCACTGCTACTAGTTAGCAGGTGCATCCTTGCACATACTTGGTTGAAAAACCAAGCAACAACAAGGAATATTGCGGGGTTTATAAACAGTACACAACCAGGGTCTACAATTAAGCAACCAAACTGCGAATTTGAGGGGCGTGAAGGAAACCGTGTTTTTGTAGTTGCCATTAAATCAATATCTGCAGGGGAAGAGTTGCTTATTAATTACAATTTGAACCAAGTAGATACAAAAGAGGTTACTATGGGAGTGGTACATATAACAATTTAAACAACCTTTTATTAATGAATTAACATATTAAGGATTTTTTCGTTAGTTTATTTCATTTAAATTTTCCATATTTACTTCGTAGGCTAGTGATCGTGATAAAAACCCACCAGCAAATGGTCAGAGGATTACATCTTCCTCGAGGGATCGGGTATACATCTTTGTAATAGTGCAAATATAATAGTAAAAAATAGTTTTTTTTTTCCTTTTTTTTCATTATTAGTATATTGGTTTCGTTCCTATAATGTTATCTAATTTTTTTTTTACATAATAATTTTCTCTATGTTTTTTATACAGTCCGGTTCTGCAAGGGTCACCGTAACCTTGACGCAATAGGTATACATATTCTTTGTAATAGTAAAAATATAATAATTAATAATAGTTTTTAATCGATGTGTTTTCTCATGATTAGTTTTGGATTCGTTTAGGTGATCACTTTCACTATGTTTTTTATTTAGGTATCTGTAAGGGGCAGCTCCCAGATATTAGAAGATCGGGGCAAGTCACCTATGAGCATCGATCGGAGGAGTGGATCATGATCCTCTACGTTGTAGGTATAATCCATTGGAATTGTACCAATATAATACGTAGCATAATGTTTATTTTGTTATGTATTTTTCGTGTGTATACTGGTTTTGTTATGATAATGTTTTCTAATTCTTTTTTGCAGGGGCCCGATGATTGGGGCAAGTCGATAGCTGTGGATCATACGCCACCATCGTCCAGGCACCAAGTAAACCTAGTTGTAATTTTAGGAATCTATCATGATCATAGATATGTTTTGTTAATATAATAATTTTAGGAATCTATCATGATATAACTCAATAGTGTTTTATATATTTTTGTTGCATACCAGTGAATCGTTGTATGAAACAGCATAAGACGAATGTTCACTAGATCCTGAAGTGGTTGAGATCATTAAATATTCCCACGTAATTGGTGAAGCCACAAACCCGATTAAGATGATAGACAAATTGTTGGAAAAATATAGTGCAGAACTCGTTTCTTTGCTAATCAAGATTCCGCGGACAAGCTAGAACCTGACAAGGATTGAATTGTTGGAACGGAAATTTGAATCCTTGGAAGTAAGTTGAGGAATCTTTATTCATAAAATAATTCATTTATGACTTTATAATTTTCTCTTTTATATGATAGTACTGAACGTGTAAGACGTGGTTTGTATTCACAGAATTATCGAAAAACACACAATAGTGGTGGAGGCGATGTTGGCCCCAGCGAGGCTCGTGGAGAGACGTGGCATCATGAGCAAACAACTCCACATCCATCGACTACTCCTTCGCCATTGTTGTCGACTGAACAGTCGGCAACACGTTCTGACACACCACGGACCCCAACTGTGAGCACACCAGCCGCTAGTGACCGATGTACACTCGATCCTCCAGAAGAAGGGGTCGACATCGATCAAAATCCTGGTAATATTGATATCGACCTAGCTACATTTCCAGGATATTCCCATGCCACTAGCACGGGAACAATGGAGGTAACATTTTTGGTCGACGTAGATCTTGTCCCAATAAAGATCGATAAGGTCCCAGGTAATTAATATACGTTGATCAAGTTAGTGTTTATAAATTCATTGTAATATACCGATAAAACGTTTTCTTTCAACTAATTATGATCATGGCATGATTGTTTCGCAAGAAATGATGTTTTCTATAAACAAATGAATGACGCGTGCTTGGAGATCTTCGGGCCCACTGTTGGGTCACGAATTTGTCCATATTTTCATCACCTTTCGACATATATTTCATCCCGCTTCTTCTTATTATCACCCATTTATCATTCCATTTTCCATCCATTTGCTGTAATTGCTCGAGAAATGCCATATTAATCTTATTGATGCTTTAGTGGTTAATCATGATTATTTTCTTTTATTTTTGATGAATTGAAGACTCTTATACATAATTTTACTGATAATAGTTTATGGAGTGATTGTTCATATTAGCAGCTGTATCAGCCATGGTTCAAGCCTCCAAAGTTGGCATGCTAGCACACGTACACATGGAGATTCAAAACATGTTTTCATTCCTAGGATTGATTATGTGCATTTGTGACTTCAATTCGTGCTCAAGTCCAACTTGGCAGCCTCTAGCTCATACTCAAACAGTTCCAACCAGAAATGCGTGTCAGATAAGAACACAGTGATTTGTGTCTCGATTTGCAGACAGCTGAAGAAGAATCTCGAAAATCTGGACCATGGGTTTTGTGCGCAACGGCCTCATTTACCTAACACGCGAGGAAATATCCAAACAAAGCTACGGTTTGAGCTATACATCTGGTTCTCTGAATGTGAAATTCTCAGATTTACTATTGTGGTCGGTTTCAAAGTTATTTGCAATTACGGCCGTGTCCCAGATGTTACAGATCACAAGTTGGGTTTCGGTTTCTCATTCTCATGAGAGAGTTTTATGTATAAATATGTAATCATTCTCATGTATTGGGGGGAGGAAGGAGAGAAAGCAATGTTATGTTGTAGGATTTGATCCAGACTCTGCTGTAATGATTCCATTCTGATAATACATGCTGGCAATTTCATGATCTAGAGTTGTAGACTTTCATTGTGGAGATCCAGCTCTGCTCAGTGGAGGAAGGGCCCTCTTCCCTGAGCAGATGTTGATAGTGTTGATTGTTATTTTGTAGGTTTGTTTATTATTCAGTTAATGCTTTGATTCATCAGATTTATCATAGTTGCATGATTTCATTCATTAGATTTATCATAGTTGCTTTCTTGTTAATTCATTTTGATAGATCATTGGCCAACATAGCACTTCTTTTAGATTCATGCAATTAGATTTTGATTCATAAGAATTGATTTTGTTCTAAGTTAGATTTACAGTTTGGTTTTATGAATTAGATTAGGGTTTGATTTACTTTCAAGAAGGTGTGATCTAGTTTAGAAAGAGTTTCGATTTCATACCAATAGATAACAGTGTCAGGTAGAAATTGTGCTTACATAGATCTTGCACGATAGCTTTGAAATAAAAGACTTCCTCGGGTTGATAATTTATGTTTGGGGGTTCAGCTGTTTAATTAATTAGACAATTAATCCAACCAACATTTTGGCGTCGTTGCCGGGGAAGTTATCAATAGTGCAAAAGTACATCTGACATTGTTTTGTAGATGCATTGTTAAAGTAGGGCATGTAGGTTGCATGATTACTTTTCAGTTTATTGAATATGATTTGAGTGTGAATTTCTTTTTTTTTTTGCATTTAATTTAATTTCATTTTTAATTTTTGGAGCTTAAATTTTATCATTCCCCTTAGTGGTGTTGTAAGCACCACCCATTATACAAACAAGTTGACAGGAACATTCGAAGGAGGAGCCTCCAGATAACACACGAATAATCTAATGAAGAGATGGCAAGTAAAAAAGATGCAGAAGTTGTTACCTTCGAATTTCCCATCAGAGATTTAGGAGGAGTGGTACCAACAAAAAGCATTCCCCCACATGTTCTACCAAATTTTCACGGTTTGGAAAATGAAGACCCTGATGTATTTTTGTTTCAATTTGAAGTACTTTGTAGAGGATATGGTTCTTGTTCTAATGATCAAAAGTTGAATGTGTTTCCCCTTACTCTAAAAGGAACAGCCTCCAATGGTTCATGAGCCTCGGTGGGAATTGTATACGAACTTGGGAAGAATGAAACATGTATTCTTGAAAAGGTACCAAGATTATTGCAGGGTCAATGAAGATATCTTCAAAATGACACAAGGAGAAGAAGAGAATTTAGAGTAATATGTTGAACGCTTTCAATACAACCTTCAACGATCAAAACAAAGGCAACTGGGGAAAGAGACCTCAAAAACAATTCTACTCAAGGGAATCCAAGATGAATCCTTAGAAATCTTAAATATGATGGGAACAGGTGATGTATTTCAGTTAGCATATGATGATATTTGTGAGTTTTGTAGAAGGTATTCAAGAGGAAACTTCAAGACTGGTAAGAATTCTAGTAATCCTTATTTTCAATCTTTGAAATCTGCTACAAGAACAAAAGTTATGCGAGTTGAAATTAGTAATTTATTTGAAAATTCTAATGTTGATATCAATGGTTCACTAAATTCACAATTGGGTGTTTTGTAGGTGAAGGAAAAGCATGAGGAATTTGAAGAAATAGTTTGCCCTTGGTGCTAGAAGAAACATCTTGCAATAGATTTTCCTTTGGATAGTCTCACAATTTGTGGCATATGTGACTTGAATCATTCCACAGCTTGTTGTCCCTCCTTACCAAGGATGAAAGAAACATATGAAAGAGATCTGGGAGTTGCATCCAACTCATTGCAACAGTCATGGAAACCGTGGCCTACATGTATGGTTCAAAACTCTATCCCTCTATTTCCTTACTCTCATACTCAATCATTGAATACTCCTCCACCATGGCAGCTGTTGCAGCCGCAATTTAACTCTTACCTGCCTTATCCACAAGGTTGGAATGGCCTATCTTATGATCACATGGCCACTTTCCATCATGATGTAACACCACTTGGTCCTTCAATATCATCCTCACAAACAAATCCTCTACATCAGCCACATCTATCTTCTCATCAAACTCCTTGGTATCCAACACGATTTCCTGTCCAATCCACAATCCACCCTAACCATAATAAAGCAGTACACTATGCTTACAATGTTGAACTGCAAAATGTCCCTACATTTCTCTCTTGTTCTATCTCATCTACACCACTGCAAAAAGACTGTGCACTGTTGCAACCAATCCATACGAGGCCTGGACATGTTTTAAATCCAAGACTTGGAAGTGAAGTTTCTTATGATCATCAACAAGTTAACAAGATCAACAAATCTAATGAACGGACATTGGAACCAAAAGCATCCTTCACATCATTAGATTTGAATCTCTTATGCAATCAGGAAGATCAGTTTACTAAGGATATTCATGGTGTAACAGCCATGAGAAATCAAGGGAACAAAGACTATATTGAATCTTGGTTTCAATCTATTATCAATCTGCAGTATCATTCCTTACTTCACCAATTCTTGGCACCATCATTTCAAGGGAAGTTGATCTCTCATATCCTAGCATTCATAAAGTTATATTTTTCTGTTGGGAGTATGAGAATACTTGAGTCATTTCTTCGAAAGTGGCTCCATTGGAAGTTCTCCTACACTTGAAAAAAACTTGTTATTTCCAAGTAGTGTAGGACATTGTAAATAAATAAAATCTAGGATGCATAGATAGTATCATTTTGTTTTGAATAAAAACTCTTGGACACATGGTGCAATAAGAGCCATCCATATTACTAATCTCTCTTTTTCAGGAAGTGGGTAAGAGGAAGGAAGTATTGGTGAATGAAGACTCCATGGAAAATGAGCCAACGATTATGGAACCCTTCAAGCTTGAACTTGGGCATGAATTTGTGAGCTGCAACACCCAGTTGTGACTGTCCTGTAGGTGAAAATTTATGAGTTTGAGATACGTATGTGTTGCACATCATGGTATGTATTTAGTTTTCATTTATATATAACACATCCATAAAAATACACATGCTTTATTTTAACAGTATATCATTTTTTAAGAGTTGCAGTTGCAGCTGTAACACACTATGTAAGTCAATCTAGGTACTCAATGCTTGAAATTTTTGGTATGTGTGTGTGTTATATTTAAGTTTACATCATTAAAAACATTCATACCTATTCTGGTCACTTTTTGGGAGTCAAATTTCATTTATTGGATTTTTGTGGCATTTTGACTTGAATTTTTTTACTGAAACACAGTCAGGACAGTCCATTTTTGGGAGATCAAATGGGATTATTTTTAAAACCTGTTTACATCCTAAGTATCCCTTTGAATCTAGTTTCCAAACCAATTTTAATTTTTGATATTGGGCATCAAATGTAAAATTTATGGTCAAAATACTAACAGGGTGTCAAGTAGGAATCTTAGGAACAGAGTTGGGACAGTCAATATTTGGATGAACTATTGGATAGATCTTCAAAACCTGTTTCTATTGGAGATACCTATATGAATATACTTTCATCTCCAATTGGAATCACCTCAATCCGTCATCAAACGAAAAAGTTATGACCAAAATACTAACTGCCTATCAGAAATCAGCATTTTTAAAACTCTGTTTCCTATACTGTTCATTGGACTGTTTGACCCATGCATTATTATTGGATTCAAAACTTGTTTCTATTGGAGATACCTACATGAATCTAATTTCATCTCCAATTGGAATCACTTCAATCCGTTATCAAACTAAAAAGTTATGCCTAAAACCGTGACTGTTGGTCTAGTCCCGAATTCGAGAAACACCTTGTCATGCAGGCTGTTACTGAGCAAATTGGAATATCATCACATAGAATTTTTAAAACCTATTTCTAATGGAAATAGACCTATGAATTTACTTTCATTTGGATTTTGAATCACTCAAATCGGACAAGCAACGAAGAAGTTATGATCGGAATACTGTTGGTGAGTCTAGATGGCCATCGCTCTCCCGCAAGTATAAAATGGATTTTGCTTCGTTCATTTTTCTTTGGATTTGTTTTATAAGTAATTTCTTGTTTTTTTATAAGTATTGGATGAATAGAGATTGATCACCTCTCTTCTTCCATCATCTCATGTTTTATTGCAGGCAAGTGCTAGGTTTTTGTAGGTCCTTAGAAGAAGAAGGTCAATGCATGCACGAGTGACTCTTGAAGACTTTTTCTCAAATTGAAAATGGATTGAGCACATAAAAAAAATGGAGAGACTGATATGCAAACCATACAAATTCCAATATTTCCGAAGTCAAGTCCCATTTCTACATGCCAAGAATCCTTCTAAGACGACATTATGCTCATCATCCTCATTCACCAATGTTGAGCTCAGAATTGGCCCTTTTTGACCATCATTTATCACTGTCCCTTACCTTGTCTCACACCAATTACCTTGGCAATTCAACTTATTTTCCTTATATATTCCCCAATTTACCAAGGTATGGCCGATTATCGTTTTATTGTATTAATACTTATGATTGTGATGATTTAAGCTGTGCATCTCTTAATTCGTGCTAACATGATGCAAATTATGAAGGTAGTAAGATAAATGGACTGCAGGAAGATCGGAGCTGAACAAGTCACGGAGGAAGGGACGTCCATTGCTTAAGGAAGGTTCCTTGGGGCTCAATTCGTCAATCAAGGCACAGTCGTGGCAGGGCAGCTGTAACATAAAATTCTATCTTAAGTATGTCGCTGCTCAAATCCAGCTGTGAGCTGGAAGGACCGCCACTCTTGGGACAGTTGATAACTCCTCTTATATTTGGATATTTCAGTTCTGCCACGGATTGTAACAGCTAGATTATTTAGGGCGCCTGAAGATCATAGATCTTCATGGCCGCCCAATTATAGGTTTAGATGTTGCAACTGTATGTATAAATATGTGGTATTACCTCGATCGAGGGGTTGGACAGCAATTAATTAATTCATCTTGTATTAGCAGTCAAGCCGAAACTATGTACTCATCCTTCTGTTAATATAAGGAGTCGCTTCTGAGTTAAAGAGAGTGTTGTTCAACCAGCGTCTCTGTGTGAAGACTGGGCCCGTCTTCCACAGAGATTGCTGTGTTAATTTAGGATTTCATCTTTCTGTTGTGTGATGATTTGATCTTTCGTTTGTACGCAGCAGCAATATTCATTGTGTGGATTTCTCAGTAAATGATTTATTTGTGAGATTGGTGAATGGTATCAATAACAGTCGACTGAGTCAGGTTTGTTTTATGTAATTCAATTTCTGTTCACACTGTTGTGCTCATCCTACAGCTGAAACGTAATCCCAGAATCTCCTAGGAATTAGCTTTCCTGTTATGTGTTGATTGATTTATATTTTGCAATTCAGTATCTTAGAACAGTTGCTTCAATCTCCTTTATTAAATTCTAGAGTAATGTTCAGGTCATGCTTCATGATTCCCAGCTTGATTTCATTAGACAGTTGATTATTTTAGAATGCAATTGAGATTTCCTTCCTGCAATCGTTGATTAGATCTGATATTCGTTTTGCTTGATGCATAATAGAAAAGGATTGTAGTACAGCAGTTAGAAGGCAATTGGGATTGCGTAGATTATTGGGATGAACATAGATGATAGAAGATAAAAGTATTCACTTCTAATGGTTTGTGTTTAAGCATATATTGTGCACTTGTCCTTTGAAATAAAAAGACTTTCTCGGGTTGACAATAAATTTCATACGCTCTGTGTGTTGATATTTAATTATCTGCAATTAGAGTGCTTGACAACCAACACCATGATTGCCCATACATTTCCTTCTTGCCTCCACCATTCCATCACTTCCATGAATTTCTGCTCCATTTCATCACTCCCATACTATCCACTCCACTCACACCTAACCCATGAATAATGTCTCTCAGCTCTCTTACATGCTGAGTCACCCCATATCCTTTTCATTTTACCAATAAAGCCTACCTGTTGGAGAAAATATTTCATCTCAGTTCTTCACAATCATTTGTTTTGTACTCATATTGGATGATGTGGAATTCATTAAGGTCCACCTTCCAATGGTCCTGTCCCATCGACGTCAACACACTATCTGGGAAACAAGACTCGAGTGATTCATAGTACCTTGGAATTTACATGCATCAATGGTAAATTTCCTCGTTGATGATCAAGGGAATACATCAATGTCTCTTGTTTGTCAGATCCTGCAGGTGACTTGACTTCAACACATACATTCGTACCTGGCAGGTTGCACTATTGTTCCTTGATAGCTCATTGTCATCACTGGTGAGTTGTCTCGCGTTGGTTAACAATTTTCATTATTGAATGGTAATCCAACGAAGTTTCTCCATGTTCGACTTCAAGAACATTCATTCACATGGATTAACTTGTACATAAAGCGCGGATATTGGATGAAGACTATATATTTTTATTGTTCTAGCAGTTTAGCAATACTCTTTTCATTCAGTTGGCAGCATTTGTTTTTAGTCAGCTTGCACAGTTCCTCATCGTGGATCAGATTCAGCCTTTATCAGTTTCAGCTTCTAGCTACATCTCTCAGCAGCAGTTAGCAGCATACATCAGCCCCAACATACATCAGTACATTCATGTCAACCAAGGCTTCCATGGAGGTAAAACTTGAGGTAAAATAGCATGAGTTTTTGATTTATTAAAGATTTAGGAGAAAGCCATGAAAGGCCACTAAGCATTATCCATTTCCATTTTCTATATAGCATTTTCCGTCCATCTATTCCCATCCTTGCCCACTCAACTCTAACACTTCATCATTCCAATTCATGCACACCCAATTCAAGTCCTTCCCAACATCCAAGTATGAAAAATGGTCTACTGCTGCTACACAAGAACCAACAGTAGGAATACCAAGCATTTGTGTTGCTCCATGAGAACCCACAGTTGAAGAAGACTATGCTTGCTGGTACACATCATTGTTTGGAAATGGTTCATGTGCTCATAATATTTACCAGGGGAGCATGATAATGGTTCTATTGGGTAGTAGCATGGTGATTTTTTTTGGCAGCCTCTGTTGCAATTATGAAAATATTTTTACTGTTGAATACACCAGTGCTAATAGAAGGGAGTCGTTATTAAAAGGAAATTGAAATAGTGTCTCTACCCAAAATTTAAAATTTTTCTGTAGTGGCTTGTTTCAAAGTCACTTGTCCCTGTTGTATGGCAGCATAGGCTTCTTCTCAACATATTCTACGTCTAATCATGAGACAATTCCTTGCTGCTACTCTTCAAAAACCTACAGCAAAAGAAGCATATACTTCCATAAAACAGAGAATGCATTTCGTTTTCTAATGATCACTTTCAGCATTAAGCAACATCAGAAATAGAGTTTTATCACAGGGATTTTAGCAGCATAAGAACAAGCCAAAGAGAACTTTTGCAAGCAAGGAATAGGCTGGCCACAAGAACCTACATTGGAATAAGTTGTTGTAGAAGCCATTCCCACATGAGAACCCACTAGCATACAAACAAGGTGGAAAATGGAGAATATTTCATACATATTATATCCACGTTGTCAAGGTATTTGATGGTGAAACTCATGGCTCATAAGAAATAGAATATTCAAGGATCAATCACATTGCTAGCCTCTTCCTTGATGAATGACACTCCCATATGAATATCATGCCTACTTAATGCCACAAATGGAAAACACAATCAACCCTTGTGCTCAGACCTGTAGAAATTTATGTGATCTAATCAGTCAACCTACTTATTGGATGAGTCATAGTCCTTGAAGATTGGTATCACTATTGTGCAAGAGAAGATAAAGAAAATATAGATCAGCTGGTGGAATAAGATGGCATCATGGTTGTTTGTTGCCCATGTATTTTCTTCATAAGCAAGGTCATGATATCAATTGAAGAATGTATTTGTGTTGCAAAATCAACAAATTTTTAATATATGATGTTGTGTAATGACAATATCAACAAATTCGAACACAATCATTCTTGAGGTTTTATGGGTAACATCAATCATCTTCAGCAGCACTATTTGCAAATATCTAGATGGGTATGCTTCAATACAGGGTTGATCTCAATCAAGATTCATCCTTAATTGTACAACAACTTGCAATCAGAGGTAAAAAAGGGCATGTGCACTTCATATACATAAGAGAAAGACAGTTAGATTGCTTGTGCGTATAAACTAGTTCAAAGATCACTGCGTAAATAGAGATTAAGAGAGAACATGCATTTGATGGCTCTATTTTTTTTAATGGAGAGATGTGCCTACAGTTAACAATGGATTTTTAAAGAAGTTTAATACACAAAATATCTGTAGGCATCTATTTTCAGAATTTGTTTCTACATGGGGCACGTGGTTTGAATCTTCTCCTTTGTCACAATGCTACTAGTTTTTATTTTTCTTGTGGAAAAAGACATTCAACCATAATTTTTTTTCTTTTCACAAATGCTCATATATTGTTGCATTAGATGTCTTGGAAAAGAAACTTTGGCAAACACAACTGTGAAGGGAGTCTCTTTGATACCAGTATGAGTATTTTCCAAACAATTGAATATGCATATGTTCAACATTCCGGTCAGCTCTTCAGTTTGGGGGAGATGGATTTTTACAGCTAAGATGAAAACTCTTCTCTTCCATGAGGACATGGAAATTATTCAGTTTGGGGGGAGGAGTTACCATGCTTGTTGGTTTGCCATTCACATTCATATGCACATTATTTTTCATATTTAATGCAGAAATTGAACTGATGATATCTAGCAAACCGAGAATCGGATTCTTGTGAAATTTGGACAGGAAGTGCATAATATTATGATGAACAAAATTGGTAAGTTTCAGCACAATCCAATGCGCGGTTTTCGAGAAAATGTTCATCATCACCTACAACCATTTTTCCTATATCTCGATATTCATGCATCAGATGATTTTGAGCTTTGGGGAGCAGAAGCATTATGTTAAGAGGAAGATACTCACCAATTTTCAGAAATAAAATACTTCACAGATTGAGAAAAAATGGTCGTCATCACCTACAGCCAATTTGCATTTTTCTCGAAATCTGTGATGTGGGTATCTCTGATTTTTGGTGTGGAGATGCATTGGACCTGTAGTAACTTGCTTGCAAAATTTCAGCCAAACCCAGATCGTATTTTATGAGATATTAGCTCAGGAAGTTTTCTGCAACATTAGCTGATACTCCACCAATTTTGTCCATTTCTCTATTCTGGCAACTGTGACTCCGCTAAATGGCTGGGACTCTGCTTAATCCTTCTCTAAACCCTCCGCTAACCAGCTGCGACTCCACCAGATTTATCCATTCAGTAGCTGATACTCCACCATATTTATCCATTCAGCAGCTGTGACTCCGCCAATTTGGTCCATTTCCCTATTCTGGCAGCTGTAACTCTGCCAAATTCTTCGCCAAATGGCTGAAACTCCACTAAAGTTTCCGCTAAATTCTCAACTAAATTTTTGGCTAAATTTTTCACTAATTGCAAAGCAAGAATTGGATGAGTCTTTATAGTTTGGATGCCACACAGGTATGGGATTGCATGAGGACATGCAACAAGTTCAGTTTGGGGGAGATGTTGGGTCACGGATTTGTCCATATTTTCATCACCTTTCGACATATATTTCATCCCACTTCTTCTTATTATCACCCATTTATCATTCCATTTTCCATCCATTTGCTGTAATTGCTCGAGAAATGCCATATTAATCTTATTGATGCTTTAGTGGTTAATCATGATTATTTTCCTTTATTTTTTATGAATTGAAGACTCTTATGCATAATTTTACTGATGATGGTTTATGGAATGATTGTTCATATTAGCAGCTGTATCAGCCATGGTTCAAGCCTCCAAAGTTGGCATGCTAGCACACGTACACATGGAGATTCAAAACATGTTTTCATTCCTAGGATTGATTATGTGCATTTGTGACTTCAATTCGTGCTCAAGTCCAACTTGGCAGCCTCCAACTCATACTCAAACAGTTCCAACCAAAAACGTGTGTCAGATAAGAACATAGTGATTCGCGTCTCGATTTGCGGGCAGCTGGAGAAGCATCTCAAAAATCTGGGACATGGGTTTTGTGCGCAACAGCCTCATTTACCTAAAACGCAAGGAAATATCCAATCAAAGCTACGGTTTGAGCTACACAATTGGTTCTCTAAACGTGAAATTCTCAAATTTACTGTTGCGGTCGGTTTCAAAGTTATTTGTAGTTACGGTCGTGTCCCAGCTGTTACAGATCACAAGTTGGGTTTCGGTTTCTCATTCTCATGAGAGAGTTTTATGTATAAATATGTAATCATTCTCATGTATTGGGGGAAGGAAGGAGAGAAAGCAATGTTATGCTGTAGGATTTGATCCAGACTCTGCTGTAATGATTCCATTCTGATAATACATGCTGGCAATTTCATGATCTAGAGTTGTAGACTTTCATTGTGGAGATCCAGCTCTGCTCAGTGGAGGAAGGGCCCTCTTCCCTGAGCAGATGCTGATAGTGTTGATTGTTATTTTGTAGGTTTGTTTATTATTTAGTTAATGCTTTGATTCATCAGATTTATCATAGTTGCATGATTTCATTCATTAGATTTATCATAGTTGCTTTCTTGTTAATTCATTTTGATAGATTGTTGTCCAACATAGCACTTCTTTTAGATTCATGCAATTAGATTTTGATTCATAAGAATTGATTTTGTTCTAAGTTAGATTTACAGTTTGGTTTTATGAATTAGATTAGGGTTTGATTTACTTTCAAGAAGGTGTGATCTAGTTTACAAAGAGTTTCGATTTCATACCAATAGATAACAGTGTCATGTAGAAATTGTGCTTGCATAGATCTTGCACGATAGCTTTGAAATAAAAGACTTCCTCGGGTTGATAATTTATGTTTGAGAGTTTTAGCTGTTTAATTAATTAGACAATTAATCCAACCAACACCCACCATCCTAGAAAGGTGGAATAAACAACCAAAATGTTTAAAAGATGAACTCACTAATCGGTTGGTTGGCCTGTTCGGCAACAAGACCTTCAATAAAGTCATGGTCATGAAAAAGGCTGGACTACATGTGAAGGTTATCCGAGACCAATATAGGACCCACCTGGGAAAAAACCCTAGGTATGAGTGCCCTCCAATGATTCCACCAATGGAGTGGAGAGCTCTAGTGGAGGATGGAAGGGAGAGGGCTCAGAGAAGAGAAGGAAAGATAACACCAGGCACAGGGAGGTATGCAATACTTTCCGCAATGTAATTCAAAACCTTATTGTTATCGAATATTTCTATATCGAACTTGGAACATCTAACATATTTCAACACTTGCATAGGCTGCTAGACACATCAAAGGCCACAAAGGCAAGAGTTGAGAAAATAGATCAGCACAAGCTTGGGCCTGGTGGTTATTCCAATTTCCCGGCACGATTTGTAAGTTTCGAAAAACCAATAATGCATACAAATAATAAATTGCAAGTTATTTTTCATTTTATTGCACCGGAAAATGTTAATTAATGACGTTATGCAAATATGCAGGTCGAACGATTCAATGAACATGCCACTGACGAAGACATGAAGCTTGGCTTCAAGGAAGGCTTTGGAGCTGTTGTTGAACGCCGAAAAAGCTTATCTGGCCAAACACAATCTTCTGGTACCAATCCATCTGGTGCACAGGTAAATAGACTCTATATACTTTATTGACGATTAACCGCTTGTGCAATCTATTCATTATAAATACTTGACAAAAAATATTGACTCTGTTTTGAGTAGGAAAGCAATGATCCCCCTAATGTCGAGGAGGGAGAACAACAAATCGGATATCATGCTTCAAATCCTGGTAATGAATTTATTCATATGCTACAATTTTATGTATAGCATTGCAAATGGTGAACATTAATTGTAGTTGGCCATATTTCAACTACAGAGCATGTAGAGGGTGAAACTGTACAGGTTGAGCATGGACAAGAACATGAATTACATGATGTGGTCACACCAGGTAAAAAAACACCTTTGTAATGTTTTTTTAAATGAAATAATTGTCATTACAATATCAAAATACAACGATGTAACATTTTCACATTGTTGCATCAAATTCGAACCCCTTGCCGCAAAATCCGCATCTAGATCAACACTCTAGGATGCAGACATCACCACAAGCGCCTGATGAAGAACCAAGAACTGGAAGAGAAAGTCCAGATGTAGATGCTCCTCTTAGAGATTGTTTACCAATTATAAAGAGAAGAAAAACTAGTAAAAAGAAGTGACTGGAAAAATGTAGTCTAATTATTTTTTATAACAATATATCGTCCATGATTTTTTGCCTAATGAATGAATGAATGGCTTAATGGTTTAATGATTCAGTGTAGTAAACTGTTACCTTTATTGAATGTCAATTTTTATTGAATGAATGTGTTGACTGAATGAATGAATGGTTTACTAAATTTTATCTTTTATTGTATGTATGTGTTGACTGAATGAAACAATGGTTTAATGAATGTTAGCCTTTATTGAATGAATGGTAGATGAAAGTTCATGATGAAATATGGATGAATTTGCATGTATTTGTTTTTTTCAAGTACGTGCATTGGGTATGGGGAATTGAGAGTGATGTGAGGGGGGGAGGGCCATAAGAGCTTCCACCTTCACGTGGTTGGCCCTATTCAGTAGAGAATATTAAATTATTCTCGAAACAGAGAGGAGCTCAATGAATGGCTATGATGTTGGCTTTCTACAACCCACTCGCATGTCATCTAAATTTTGACAATTTCTTGGAGTTTGTTGTGATGTCTGGTTGCTCATCATAACCAATTTAGAGTTTCCACAACTTCAAAGGCTGAGTAAATGATGCATTGGAATCAATATCCTTAAAATTTTCTTTAATTTCATTGGAATCAATATCCTTAACCTTACATTAAACCCTTCCAAAATGGTCTATTTACCATTGAAGCCTGGCTTCTGAAGCATGATATTTGCAACTAATCTAGCATACACCAACAACAATTAAAAACATTTTGCCTATTGTCAATGTTCATCATTTTTTATGGTTGCAACTTAACTGAGAAGATTCGAACTTGCGACCTATGTCTAGTCCCAATGCTAACACCTTCAAGCTTGAAGTGCAACTGACAATGAGAGACCACCTTCAAGCAGCTTGATTCATTCTGCATGCATTTCATAGTGGGAGATGACGAGATACCACCTTGCTTGATTCATTCTGCATGCATTTCACTATGCAACAGTCTCAAATTCCCTCTGCGCTTTCCCTCAATTAGTTTCTCAATTCAGCATGACCCACGCCCGTTGTCCAAGGAGTGTTGCCAACGGTCTAGAGTTTCATCCTGGAAACGGTGACGATTCATTGTATTATGTTTCCCTTTGGCTGCAATATGACAAACTCAAAGCTCTCATACGAAGGTTTGTCTGACAAATGTGATGGTTTCGGTTTCTCGATTCAGCATGACCCAAACAGTCACATTTGTCAGACAAACCTTCGCAGTGGACTATGAGTTTTCCATATTGCAGCTGAAGGGAAACATAATACCATGAATCGTCACCATTTCCAGGCTGAAACTCAAGACCGTTGGAAACACTCCTTGGATGACATGCGTGAGTCATATTGAATTGAGACACTAATTTTGGAAAAACGCAGTGAATCTGAGACCGTTGCATAATGAAATGCATGCAAAATGAATGAAGAGTACTGGGTGTCGAGAGAAATGGTTGTGGGACTTAATATGAGAGGAAATGGCAATGGGAATTGATTGATAAGGTCAGGCTTGAAGGTGGTATCCTTGGGACTAGACATAGGTTGCAGGTTCGAATCTCCTTAGTTCAGTTTGTACTTGGTTATTCTTTCGATGCAAATTATAGATTTTATTTATTTTTCTTTGCCAACTTTACACATCCCTTTATGTGTTTTCTTAATTTTCCTTTTTTAACATTATGTATCCCCTTGTGATAATCGTAATTGTTAATATCGAGTCACTCAAGAATGAATGTAAAGAGGATTTCCACGGAAATTTGTTCCATCCAAACCTATCAAGTGTACTTTTAGGTCAAAAATATTCTTGTAACAAAGTGATGAAAGATCTTAGAAGCAAATGTAACAAAGCCCTGAAAGAAGTTCGTGTAACATAGTGGTTTGTGTTTGCAGGAATCCTTCAATTTATAGGGTGAAAATCATGGCCATAGAGCTGCCACAGTTTGGAGACGTCAAAATTGCTGACCTAAAAGTGCACTTGATAGGTTTGGAATATGGAATATATTACCATTGAAATCCTCTTTATGTTCATTCTAGAGTTTTGAGAAAACCAGAGATATATGAAACGATGCATTATGACAGTCTGACTTCACAGTCGCCTCTTGAAATCAAGGTAAGACTAGTTGGATACGGCGGGACAAGTTCATATGATAGGGGGAGTAGTTGGAGCAAATGAAGTAAAATTTCATTTGCTTCTACTACTCCTCCTATTGACTGATCTTGATATTGTGTCTTGTAAATTATCCTTGTACCTTTCCATCTTCATCAACATTTTGCTGTTGGTTTTTTCATGCTAAAATGCTCCCCCTTATGCTACTTCAAACTTCAACAAGGTTCTGTCAAGTAAATTCATAAAAGGTAAGCATGCATCATCATTCCATACTCCCTCAAATCTCTCTCTCTCTCTCATTTTTTTTTGAATCGTGCTTACTGCCTCTCCATCCTCCCTCTTCTACAACATTACCATTTTCAAGCAACAAACTCCACAAATGCTTGGACTTCTCAATCATCTCCTCATTTTGATTTTTTTTTAACGCAAGAACTCCTCTATTGCAATCATATTCAACACAATGTTGCTCTACTTCATCTCCACTCTTTTTCATAAACTCTTATGATACAACTGCTTTGTTATGATACAACTGCTATATTTTCACTTATGGGAATAAGACATTCACATTTGCATCTTCCACTACTACATCTAATTAAATATCATCTCCTTGCAACTCCACCATTGTAACACCACTCTCTTCTATAGTGTCATCTTCTACAACAACACCACTCACTACTGCAACATATATCCAATACAACTTTTCCATTGTTTCTTGAGTTTCTTGTACAAGCTTGACCTTTACCCCCAATATTTTCCTTATTGTATTTTGCTACAATTAATTCTTCTACACCTTTATTTGGAATTATATCAACATACACTTCCAAACAATAATGTTTTTTTTTTTTTAATTTCCCAATGGTGTTGGATAACCGACGGTCACAACAAATACAACCGACAACTTTGCCATAGATCCGATGACAAAATTCGTCGGTGCTCAGCCATTTTCAAGTGGGATGGGCGTCGGTTTTCCGACCTCCACAGTGCACAAAACCGACTACTTTTCCATAGATCTGATGGCAAAATACGTCGATGCTCAGCCATTTTCAAGTGGGATGGGCGTCGGTTTTTCGACCTCCATAGTGCACAAAAATGACGACTTTGCCATAAATCTGACGCCAAAAGACGTCGGTGCTCAGTCATTTTCAATTTTGAGTGGCGTCGGTTATCCGATGACCATAGTGAAAAATACCAACGAGTATGCCATAGATCTTACGGCAAAAATACGTTGGATCCAAGACCTTTTCAGTTGTGATGAGCGTCGGTTATCCGACCTCCAATGGTGTCGAAGAACCGACGACATCCGAGCCGTCGGTTTTAATCCGAATTTGGACCGACATTTAAAAAATACTGAGATTGTCAGATAGTCGACCACAAGATGTAGAAAATCCGACTTTGTGGCCATCGGATTTTGTGTCCAAAAAACCTAGTGTATCGATTTATAGACCATGTAAGCTTGTTTATCGATCTAAAAGTAGTTGAGTTCTGCTCCTTTGAATGTGGAGCTCATGAAATAAATAGGGATTTCAGCATCATTCTCATGTTTCTCTGTAAGGATAGCTACATAGGAGAAGTCAGTAGCAAAGGTGTACGGAATAAAATCTTTGTTGAAGTCTAGAGACATCAGAGTGGGGGATTCCGTAATGGCTTTCCGTATTTCAACAAAGGCATTTCTGTTTCCTCAGACCACTTAAACTGGGCATCCTTTTTAACCAATTGTTGCAATGGATTTACAATTTGAGCAAAATTCGAAACAAATCTACGAACGAAATTAATCTTACCAAGAAAGTATTGCATGGCTTTACATGAGCTAGGTAAGATGATCTTCAAAATGGCTTCTATGCATTACAGATCGATAATCATGCCTTGTTTCGAAACAATAAAACCCAACAACTTACCTTCTATGACTGCAAATATAGATTTCTTCGGGTTCAATGAGATTCCATATCTTCTGCAGCGCTCGAACACCTGTTTCAGAGAAGACAAATGTTCATGTCATTTTTTAGAATAAATGGTAATATCATCTAAATACACAACAACAAAATTGTGCATCAATCCTCTAAAATCTATGTCCATAGCCCTCTGGAATGTAGCACCTGCATTTATCATCCCAAAAGGCATTCGCCTATAGGAAAAGGTTCCCCAAGGGGTCCTGAAAGTTGTTTTTAGTTTATCATCAACGAAACCAGGACTTGGTTATATCCTAAGAAGCCATCAAGGAGAGAAAACATCTTAGAACCTACTACTTTCTGTAGAATCTCCTCCATTGGAGGAACATGGTAATTGTCCTTTTCGGAAGCTCTGTTTAAGTTTCTGAAATCAACATAGAGTCTGATTCCCCCATTCTTCTTCTGAATAGGTACCAGGTTAGCAATCCACTGTGTATGTCTGATAGGGAATATAATTCATGCTGCCAGTAATTTATCAAGCTCCTTCTTGATAGAGGGTTCCAGACTGGGATGCATCTTCCTTAACTTTTTCTGATAAGGTTTTATTTTGGGTTTCATTGGTATATTATGGTGCATGATACTGGTGTCAAAATTTTTGAGTTCATCGTATTTCCAAGCAAAGATATCTTTGAACTCCTTTCACAGTTTGATAAAAGCTCTTTTTTCCTCAGCAGAGCAATCAACTCCTAGATTGATGAAACAAGGATTATGTTCAGTTCCTAGGTTGATTGGCTCATAGTTGAGGGATAAACTCTGGGTTTTATAGTTGGTCTTTTGTTTGAACTTATCTTGCAGATCGTAGTATTTCTCCAGGTTGATAATTGATTTAGGGATAAGATTGAAAGGATGAGAGGAATCAGCCAGAGACTTCTCATGATCGGCCTCATTTATTGCCACATCTTGGAAAGTGTCATGGGATGTGAGAAAGTCTAATATTTGTTGGTCATCATCAAATACCTTCCAATTTGTCACATTATCAGGAATAGAAGGCCCGTACATAAGTTCAATTGAAAAAGTGTTAGGGGACAAACCTTCTGGTGGGATCACCTAGCTGTAGTATTAGCCAGTAAATCTACATCAAAATTATGTGATCT
Organism: Larix kaempferi; assembly: GCA_027924585.1. Classification (NCBI taxonomy): domain Eukaryota; kingdom Viridiplantae; phylum Streptophyta; class Pinopsida; order Pinales; family Pinaceae; genus Larix; species Larix kaempferi. The sequence continues at coordinate 6,116,596 of BSBM01000125.1, read as the reverse complement.
AGGGACTGACTTGATATTAAATGCAAAAAAAGAGTTAGTGAGATCTCTTACCAATTTCTGATATTTAATCAAACGAGGATATAAACAATGGATTTTGTTTCTCACATGTTTTACTATGATCTCAGAATCTCCATAGCATTCAATTACCTGGGCACCCATATCAATTTCCTTCCTGAGTCCCTAGACCAAGGCCTCATACTCAGCTATGTTGTTGGTGCATTCAAACTCAAGTCTGCAGGCAATCATAGTTTTGGTTCCTTTTGGATCAATCACGACACAAGCTGCACCAGCTCCATCTTTAGATCTAGAGCCATCAAAAAATAGAGTCCATGCATTCAAATATAACCTAAAATTAGTATTTACATTGTATACATTATGTACAACAGTACCTGGGAATGGAACCGAAGTAAGATTGACAATTTGGGACTGATTATGTGCATTCTTAGCTGGTGACAAATCCACAGGTAGATCCCCAAAGAAAGTATCGAAAATGTAATGTTCCACATGTGAGCTGAAGTATGCAGCAGGCTCACTAGGATCATTTAAGTCTGTGACAATTTGTTTCATATAAGGTTCCCTACTGATCTTAATTCTGTTTGGTCTTCCATTGTATGGAAGCCATAGGTGGGACCAGTCAGTAGCAAATTAGCCTTTGAGCTTCTCTGACCAATCCATGCTCAACCACATTCCATATATTTCTGGGATGTCAGCCACAATAATATCCACGGTCTGGTGGATTCTGGGGTCAACAAATAGTGTTAACAGGACATTCTTCAGTTCTCTCTTTACCCTAAATTTGGATCTATCAAGTTGAACAATTTGAGTAGGGAAGGGCTCCCAAGAGGAATTCAACTTTTTGCAGATAAATAAAGGCATCACATTTGATGAAGCCCCTGAATCTATCATACAATTATGGACATTTCTATTGAAAACTTCAAAAGTAAGCAAGAAAGGAGGTGTTTTCTTGCTACTTGGTTTCTAATTTCCAGGTTTAGAGTATGCCTCTAAATTTTTGTTCTGAGCCTCCCTAGGCTTGTTGAAAATTATGCTTTTGGGCAGACTGTCCCTCATTGCAGGGATTTTCAGAAGTTCAAAAAGAGAGATATTGGCTTTTACTCTTTTCAAGTCCTCAATGAGATTGTATTCTATTTCAGGAAAATAAGAGTGTCCTTATGTGCTGGTGCTTTACCTTTGTTTGGTATGGGTGTTGAAGTGGAAGCTTCTTGTGTGGGTTGTCCTTTGCTCCTTGTATTATAGGGGTGTTGGACATTGAAGACATACCCAGGCTTATCTTCCTCCTTAGCCATGGGAAGTTCTGAAAAGAATCTAATTGTGTTTATATGTTGGTCTTCTACTTCATCTGGTGGTTTAGGATCTTGATTCTCTTGTGGGTTTTCATCTTGTTGATTAGGAGAATTATGTGATTATGAAATCAAACCCTTAAAGATAGAAGGAATTTCTTCAGAGTTCAATCCTTCATCAGGATTAGGTGGGACTTGGTTTTGTGGGGGTTGATAAGGTCTTTTGAAAGGTTGTCTATTGAATCCCCTGTTATTGTTCTTGTTTTCTGTGTTAGTCTTTTTTAGGTCTACCATTTCATTCGAGATATTTTGGAGGAACTTTTTAATGTCATTCATCTCAAATGGGTCCTTTCTTTGCACTGTGGGTTTTGTGAGGTTCTCTTGCTTTCTTTTGGAGGTTGAAGGTTGATTTGATGTAACATTAGGATTATCTATCAAACAAAATATATCTTTTTCAATTTGGATAGTCTCATCAAAGGCCTCTTGCAAGTTATCTTTTCATTCCCTTTTTACTCACATAGCAATGGGAGCAGGTAAACTTTTAACATAATAAGCAACCAACAGTTCTTCTGCAGGAAGAACAGTAGAAGGTATCATATTTTTTAATTATGAAAACCTTTGATTGTAATCTTTTACTCTTTCCTTCCCTCTAATTTTCATTGAGGACAAGTCTTTAACCAAGTCTTCTAGATTATTGTCATCTCCTAATTTCTAAATGAAAATTTTTTCAAAGTCATCCCACGAAGAGATGGATCTGGATTCTAAGGCAAAGTACCAAGTGGATGATTTCCCTTGGAAAGTGTAAGGGAACAATCTACAAACTATGTCCTCGTGAATGACATTCCTAAGTCTGATGGACTGCATAAAAATTTTCATATAATCAAGGGCAGGTGATTTTTCATCGGGATCAAACTTAGGGAGCCACTTTTCGGGGTTCTTAGGGAGTCTGTGTTGTTCTCCAACTATAAACACAACATCCTGGTCCAGCCAGGGTCTATTTCCACCTTCTGCCATGGGTATGTCTTCTGAAGATGAACTGGATGATGACTCACTGTTGGATGATTCATCAGATGAGGATGGTGAAGATGAAGGAGGTATCAGTGGTGGTCCACCTATGGCAAAGTTTGGTTGGTCTTGTTTTGTTTCCCCGAATAATGTATCAAGGTTGAAACCGGGAAGTAGATTGTGGTGAGGTAAATTATGTTGTTCAAGATTCTGGTCACTTGAATTTTGATTATCTGAATTATTAACTTGCGGATCGGTGTTCTGGTGATGTTGGATTGCTGCTAATCCAAGATTACACTCTTCAGCGATTTTTTGTTGTAACCTAGCAACACTATCAGAAGAACCTTTGAGTAATTGTTCGAGTGTGAGGGGTCTCTAGTGGGTGATATAAAAATGATATCGTCCCTCCTAGTTTCCTGCTCTATCAAAGGGGTAGCAGGAATGATGGTTGGATATTTCACCGGTTGTTCTGCAGAGGTTGATGCATGTGTGTGACTACGGGTGACAATCGGTATTCTTGCTAGAAGAGGTCTACTGGTGTTTTTTTTAGGCATAATTTGCACTTGGCCCTCCTTCTAGCACCATTTGTTGAATCCCCGGGTGTGCAGGTTGCTAGAATGGGTTCCAAGGCTAACAACAGAGGGTGAAAAATCAGACTGAAAGTCTTCAAAAGGCTCTGCGCAAGAGCAGTTCTATCCCCATACCGTTTGGTGTAGTTAACTCCCACGAATACAAAGGCCTCCGTTGAAACTTATGGGGTTTGATCTTGAAAGGATCAGTCTTCCTATGAGGGAAGTTTAAAGTGTCCTAACTCTAAAATGGATCTAAACCTAGAAAAAATATACCTTAAAGGAAATCTAAACTAAGTCAGATCTGATCTAAAGGAAATGTTTTGATTGTGTACAGGATAACTTGGTTTGAGTTTTAATAAGACATTTCACTAGCTTAACAGAAATGTAAAATTGGATCTTTACTTATTACTTCAAAATACAATCAGACAATGAAAATAAATTGATAATAGTTTAAAGATTAGGCACATGCAAGGTTACCCTGTAGCTGAAACGCTAATTGAAAAATTAAAATGAATTAATTAATTTATGTTAATCATTTGCAGAAATAGATAAATGTTTTAATTAAATAAATTCACTTAAAACATTATAATACACAGACCATAAATTAAAACAAATCCAAATCATAGATCAATTCATTAATGATTGATTGCAAAATTAAAACAGTATTCACTCAATGATTAAGGTGAAGAAAACATATACCATCAAAGAAATTTCATAACATAAACAACAAATATGCCAAAATAAACTAACTTTGATTCATTAGGTCTGCAACAAATTACAATATCTCAAGTGAAGCAACGTTTCTCCCCCCCCTTCCCCTATAAGACTTATACCCTTTAAATAATAATTACAAAATAGTTACAAAGGATAGACTTCCCATAAAACAGGGATTACAAAATCAACTAATCTAAGAATAACCAAGGACAGCTTGCCACTTGGTCCAAACTCCTAACAACTCATCAATATTTGGATAATTGGCTGACTCGAGCCCCAATTGGGCATCACACGTAAAGGAATCGAGTTCATTCTTTTCCAACGTGTGCCAAGTGTGTAAGAAATTGTGGATCTTTCCTTCCAAGGTGAGAGGTTTCCTAATAAACTTGTCAACTTCTGCAATCTGCATGTGCTTGAGCTACTGGATCTGTTCCTTGAATTTCTCGCATTTGTTATCAACATGTTCTAACATTAAATTTGGTGGACAGGCGTTCTCAATGAGGTCCATGATAGGAAATTGTAGGCTGACCATAATATTATCCACAACATACCACCGTCTACCACATATGGCTTGTGCTTTCTTAATTATTTCCTCGACCATTTCAAAAGTATTTTGCCAAGCGTTCAAGGATGTTCTGATACTTCTGCATTTGAAAATATCCAAAACTCGAATGTCAACTGGTTTGTCTTTGATGTACCTCTTCCATTCAACAATATTGTCATAAGCTTTCGAAGCTTGTTGGATCTTGTCAAATTGTTGTTCAAGAGTAGCAGACATCTGCTCAAAAGAAATATGAGTTTCCTGAATTTCATTCAAGCAACTAAACAATTCATCTAAGAGTTTATGATTTTCTTCATTTACTTGATTGGCTAAATATCTGAACTCTTCCTAAGAAAATGTAGAGAAAGGAGGAGTGGTTTCACTTGCAGTTGCATCCCTCAGTTGTTGTTCCAATATATCTATCTTCTCCATGTTTGCAGTGTTGATAATTTGTGCATCCTGCAATTCATCTTGAAGAGAAGCATTCTTTTCCTGCACCTCTTTGAGTTGGTTTTCATGCTGACTACTTAATCTCTGAAGCTAAAATTCATGTTCTTCATTGATTCTAATCATCTGCTCCTGAAGATTCTCCAACTCTTCCTTTTTCATGTCAATTTCTTTATTCAGTGAGGTCATTGATTCAAAATTGGCTCCTACAAAATATCCCATTGCTGCAGCAGTATCTATTGCTTCTTGCTGGATATTATAAGATTGTTTGGTCCAAATAACTTGATTAGGAAAAGGTCCCTAAAACACACTTTGATCTCTGCTCCTCTTGTTACCTTTCTTCACCATTTACTTTTGTGATTTGCTATAAACATAATCTCCAAGGGAGACCACAATATACTCCTCATAAGCAGCTACCAACTTAGTAGAAGATGTAGTTGCATCTCCTATTGCAACTAGTGGGGATGTCTGTGTAACAGTAGAATTGGGTATTGGCATGGTGATCTGAGAGATAGTTGGAGAAGAAGGGATGATTTTAGAAACTGATGGTACATAGGTTGGAGAAGTAGTTGAAGTGAGAAGTTCAGGAAGTGAAATAGGGGTTGCAGCAACTGATGGTGAGGAAGGAGCAATTGGGCTTTGGACATCAGTGGCTAGTGGTAATGAAGTTGATGGTGGTAGTTGCAGAGAGACAGTTGGAGACTAGGTCTCTGTAACTATTGGTGGTGGAATGGAAAGTGGAACTGACAAGGTTAAGAGTGAATGGATGATGCGGGTTAGTGCATTAAATAATTGAGAGATGGTGGATGGTGGTGCAACCTCAGAGGATGAAGTGGGAAGAACTTCAACAGAGGAAAATGGGAGTGAAGAATTTATTGTATGAACAATAGTAGTGACCTTAGGAAAATGTTCATCTATGATAGGGTCATCCATCGTTATGTTGTTAAGTAAATCTGTAACAGCCTGGGATTTGTCTATGACTTCTTGTACAACAGGAACAAGAGTAGAGAACGAGCTTACTGGAATCCTTTCATCCTCCATATCATTGTCTTCAATATTCAAGGAAGGTATGGCAGATGCAGGAGTCCGAATATTCTGCCTCTTTGCTAGGTTACTTACAACCACTGCTTTAGTATCATTGGATGGGTTACCTATAGCAACCACTTGAACATCACCGGCTAAACTACTTGCAGCAATGACTTGGGTGTTAATCATTGAATTCATATGTGCCAGCTCTTTCCTCAACTCATCAGCTAACTGAATTAGGATTTTCTTGGTCTGTTGAACATCTTTTGCAAGGCCCTTTCCTTTGCCTCCATTTGGATATGTCAACATCATAGGAGTAGCTGCATTTTGTACTTCTTTTTCTTCCCTTTCCTTTCTGACCTATTCTACCAGTTGGAGCTCCATTCTCCTGAAACTCAAAACCTTAGTCTTGAGCTCTTTCTGGTATTGAAGGATGAAGCTATGCTCTTCTTTAGGCTTAGCTCTAACCAATACTTCAGAGAAGAAATTCACTCCCAGGTAAATGAAGTCATCAGGGACATCTTGATGAACATAGTCCGTCTTCATGTGTTCTTGTTTGAAGTGAGCCTCAAGGAATGCTTTGGGGTCATGCATTCTTTTGGGAGCAAGTCCCAATTTCAAAGACACAATCCTCTTTCCCGGTACTGCAGCACAAGTTGGAGCTGGAATGACTAAAGGCCCAAGGTTTAGGGGGAATTTAGGCCATCCCCTTTTCTTAGGTCTAGTGAGTTTTGGAAACACCCCATCTGTCACAGTCTGAAAGGATATCTCTTCAAGTATCATCCTGTCTGGGACTACCCTTGGTAGTAAATGCACTGTGTTGCTTCCCCAAATTCTAACATAATAAAAAGATTCTCCCACATACCAATCACCAAGTGTAGGAATTAAATCTTTGGAATTGGGAGAAAAAGCAGACTCGCATCTTCCCTGAATATCTATTGATAGATGGCACCAAAGAACTGGTCACAGATATTATATAGGAAAGGAACAAAGTTGCTCTCCCACAAATCTAAACAGTACATGTGGACTGGGGGTGATGACAAGTTCCAATTCCATCCCATGAAGGGATACTAGAATTCTGAGCAGAAGATATCAATTACATAGGCAGAATAAAATAAAAGTGGCTTCTTTGGTGTTTTTTGATATCACTTAATAGTTGTCTTTATTTCAGATGACAAGATGGAAGCCCATGGGAATGACTCTCCCGTTGTAAGGACATGATGGGCTACAGGTGCCCATTCTGCTTTGAATACTGAACAATTTGGAAGACCATAAAGCTTGCACAGCATGGCTTCCAAAAGGGAATAGGGTTCCTAAACCATGAAACCGGGTATGAATTATCATCTCTGGGCATGAAGTTTGTCTGTTTGTTTATCCAATACTTCACCATTTCATCAAAATTATACCTAGTTTTAGCAGAGTCTAGGAATTCAGCACTAAGAGGTTGTATGGTCGGTTTAAGGGCATATGCTCTCGTGAAAACCTAAGGGCGAAAGGTAGCCAATTGAGACCCTGAGTTGTTGTTAAAGGAACGTTCCTTAGGGTTCGCATGGTCAAGAATCCATTTAACTGCGTCTATGTATGGAAGAATGGAAGGCCTAGCAGCTATGGCATGCAGCTATGAGTTCCTAATTTTCTCATAAGCGGGTCGGTTATTTTGGATATCTGATAGGTCATCATTATCAAAAATAGCATAAATTTTAGACCAATCAATCTGGAAAGTCTCAGAAACTTTGTCACTGGTATCGGCAAGGAAACCAAAGTTGGGATCTTTGTTCAATAAGACTTTCTGAGAAGTTTTGGAGCGAGTGTTCTGTGACATATTGAAAAATTGGAAATTTCTGATAAATAAATAAACACAAATAAAAAACAATTGAAAAATGGAAAATACCCATAAATAACAAATAAGAAAAAGACATGAATCCGACCTGTGAGTGACGAAAACGGCATAAAATAGCCCTGGTAAAATCTCGTGGTCAAAACCTTCGTAACAGGTAAATTCTTCGAAAATGAAAATGATAAAAGAAAATAGAAAAATCAGCATACTTATCAATTTCGTCGGGTGAAATCTGGGCCGTAGGATTAAGATAGATCGACGGTTGAGATCTGATTAAGAGGGATGCAGAGAGAGAGTTGCAGGCGTTTATTTTACAAATATATACATTCCTTCTGCATTCAGCAATCCGCAATTGCGGGTTGCGGAATCGCAACTCTAAGTATTAACAAACCAAAATTTCTGCAATCTGCAATTGCGGGTTGCGAATTGTGGAAACGCAAGACGCGACTTTATTATTCAAATACTTTCTGCAATCTGCAATCCGCAATTGCGGGTTTCGGGTTGCGGAAATGCAAAGCGCAAAACAATTTAAAAGGTCTTCCGCAATCCACAATTACGGGTTGCGGGTGTAAAAGACCACCATTATTAAAAAAAAACAATTCTGCATCCACAATCAGCATTGCGGGTTGCAGAACGAAAATACTTCAAAACCGAAAACCAAGCTTCCGCGATCCGCATTGCGGATTGCGGATTGCGGGTTGCGGAAAGAGTTAAATTTTGAGAAAATCGAAGCTTTCTGCAAGTCACAAAAACACGCAAAAACATGCGAAACAAAGGCATTTTGAAAGGGAAAAAATGCTAACTGAATCAAATCATAACAAAGCAATAAAAACATGATGAAAAACCCCAAAATGACCATGGAAATTAACCATTACCTTTGCATATAAAAAATTTGGAGCTCCCATGTTTTGATGAAACCATGGGATCTGTTGTAGCTACAACAAGCACATAAGCGAGGACACATGAAACAATTTCCTTATTTATTCAATACCATGACTACAGGGGAGGATTAAGGGATAGTACTAGGAAAGATGACTCTAATCTCCATTCATTCCTAAATAATATTTGTATTTCATTCTTTTGATAAAAAGGGTGTTAGTAAGGACATACATTGATTGGTTGACAACTTGAAATCAGTGGAAATACCATGATCATTCTCCCCACACAAAGGGGGTAAACCACAATATGTTTTGAATACCTACTCATTCTTAGTCAAGGCCAACTATAAATCGGGGTAAATTTCCTATGGAGGGTGCCTAAAAATTGGATGGCATTGAATTGGGCGATAATGTTGGAGTGTCCTTTACTCAAAGTATTTTACATACAGTGAGAGATGGTAATTTTGGATGAGACAAAAATTTTCCCCTTTAGGGTATGTAGTATGGCCCTCCTTAATTAATATCATGTATTATTCCTTGAAATCCATGGAAACCAAACCCAATGTTCATAACCATTTTTCTCTGAGAACTACATCGTAAATACCTATTTGAATAGTGAACATGTGGGATTTGAGTTGATATTCCCCCATTTGAAGTTTCACATTCTCATACTTGTTGACACATTTAATCATACCACCATTGGATATTATAATTATAAAATTATGCACCACATGGACATACTGATGTTTTTCTTCTTCCACTCACTATTGAATAAAATTGTGAGTGTGACCATTGTTAATTAAAATAATCACCTTTCGATGCTTGATGCATCCAATCAACTTCAAGGTCCATGGAGATAAAATTCTTAATAAACCATGGACGAAAATTTAGGATTTGTCACCAAAAGCCTCCAGGGTGGTTGGTTTCTTTGTAGGGAGGAGGTTTTACTAATTCCATGCCAATATTGGATTCCTTGAAAAATTTTGCTAGCTATTCAAATTGGGAAACATCAATTTTAAATATTTTTTATTCCTTACATTTATGTCATTTGAAATACTTTTCATTACAATTATTGAAAATTTTGCGTCATTACTGTTTAGATGCTTATTTTGAGGTCAATGTGTGGGCTAGTGAGGGCTAAGAGGGGGAGGGGGTTATTGTAGGTACCAAAGGGAGGCATGGGAATGGAATAAAATAGGTTTTTTTGTTATATTCATTAATTACTACATATTATTCACAATCTCATTGAGAAACCTCCATCAAAGTAGAAATGCAAGCTATCAAGACTTGTGCTCAAATATTCTCTTTTAAACCACCGATAAAACATTTTTTGGAAAAGGAATTTGTCATGACCTCTGTGTAGATAAAAAAAATTGCTCAAAGGTTTGTATAAAGTATTCAATGGTGCATATATGGCACAACTTGGTCATTCTTTCCAAATATTTATTATCTATTTCAAAGAAGACATAAATGGATTTCACAAACTAACCCCATAAAAGGTACCCCCCATAGGACTTATTATTCCATTGCCACCATTAGGAATTCTCCTAATCCAAGTATAACACACTAATGTGAAGTTTTATCATGTCCTTAATAAGAAGTCAAAGAGATAAATAGAGTTTCATCTCGGTAAACCAACTTGTCAGTTCAGAAGCATCAAAATTATTCGAATATACTTTAGAAAAAAAAACATATTGTTTTGATTATCAGGAAAGGGTGGCCTAGTGTGAATCCCTCCTCCTAGTGATTATTAAGTAGTGGTGGGTTCCACCTACATCTCTGGCCAATTGGTCGCATTGTGCAGGATTTTATCACTCAATATTCTCCTGGGTTACAGCAGAAGGGATCATAAGGTAATTGTTTCAAACCAAGCTTTGGTGGAGGGAAACTAGCCTTTCCAACCACAGAGAGGGCTCTCTCTTTCACAATTCACTCAACACTTAGAATATTATTTGCACAAGTAGGATTTAGGTAAAAATGGTGTCTAGACCTTCATATAATAACTTATAGGGATTTTTTAGCTGGTTGGGGTTAAGGACAAGAGCACCATTGGGGATGGAGTCAAACTTCAATGGATTTATAGTCACAAATGACTGATTTAGACCACAATTTAAGGGGCAGAGGAAAGGTAGATGAGGTTTTTTCAAGCCAAATATATCAGCAGATGAAGGCGGAAAAGGGAACAACTTCCGTCAAAGATCTAGAGCATTTGTAAATGAATTCTAACCTACAACTTCAAGAAGAAAGGGTGGAATACCTAGTCATGTGCATCTAAAGCATAAAATATGAATTTCAGACCATGTAGTCTTGATATAGATACTGCAGAAGCAAACAATAAATGGAAAATACAAATGAAGAACACATGCACGGGAAGTAACATACATCAAAACACTCATCACAAGAATCTCTGCTCCAGAATTGGGTCTTCTCATGAATTGAAAGGATGAGTTTGATACATACACAGAGACTTTAGTCTCTTGGGATCCAGAAACATCCAACCCTTGGGTTTAATTCAGAATATGCCTTTATAGGATTACAAAATATCAAACAACCTCTAACTAATTCAACCGAAAATGGTCGTTTACTGACAACAGTCTTGAACTGGAAAGGATGAGGCTGTTCACGCCGAACTGCTCGAACCAACTGCCTCTGATTCTGTTAGATGCGTCGATGGGAAACTCTGTGCGCTATCATTGTGCCTTTGGGCCTTGGAAACCACCTGTTTTTCCTTCAGATTGGGTCTTTTTAGGCTGATTTGGATGGATAACCAGGCTGTGCATCTCTTTGGCTTCCAGATCAGCTCCCAATCGTGCCATTCCCCTGTGAAATTATTCAATTTCCATGGCTGTAATTTACCCTATGAAATATCTCATATCCGCAATTATCCTCCCGCAATCTGCATTCCACAATGCGGGTTTCAGGAATCGAAAATCCAACTTTATGCCTCTAAAATATCACTTCCTTTAACATAAGAGGTCAATGGGAATGTTTGGGGTTCCAGTAGGGGGATTCCCTTTCCTTCTTTGGTGGGAACATTGATAGGGGTTTTAACAGTGTCTCCAACCGGGGATGTTGTCCTCCCTGTGAAGTAGCAAGAACAATAGACTAGTGCCCTATCCTTTTTTCTTTTTTCCTTTTTTTAAACGGGATTGAAACAAAGCTAATTGAAGCTAAAACAAAATGGTAATGTATAGTGAGGACAGGATAATGGGCTTGTTTCTCACTGGATATAGTGCTTCAGGAAACGCCCATTGATGGGTCTCTTCCCAACTGGTTCTTCATCCCCATCCTGCAAGAAGAAAGCGTTGTTTCCATGGCGGGCGATGACTGTATAGGGCCCTTTCCAGAGGTTATCAAACTTTTGGGATTGGTCCTCTCTTCTAGCCTCCCATTTCAATACCATATCTCCCACTTGGAAATCATCAGCCTTGGTCTTTCTTTCAAAAGTCTTTTTAACTCTATATTGAGCTAGCATAGCTTCAGCATGTACTCTGTCTCTGAATTCCTGTATCTCAATAAGTTGGTTAGTTCTCCTTAGCTCAGGGTTTGGCTCTTCTTCCTCCTCTTGTAGCAGCCTCATAGCAAGCCCTCTGAGGGAATCAGGAAATATCACTTCTGTTCCATATACTAATTTGAAAGGAGAAGTTCCAATGGATCTTTTAGAGCTGACCCTATCAGCCCACACAGCAAAGGTCAGCTTGGTGTGCCAATCCCTTTTGTTTTCTTGCAGCAGCTTCTTGATGATCCTAACCAGAATTTTGTTTGATGAATCAGCTAGTCCATTTCCTTGGGGGTAGTAAGCAGTAGAATGGCCCAATTTTATGTGGAATTTGTCACTGAATTTGACCATTTTCTTGGATTCGAAGGCTTGAGTTTTGTCAGAGATTATTTTAACAGGGAAACCAAACCTGGACATGATATTTTCCTCTATAAATTTGATGATTGTGTTTGTGGATTTCCTGGTTGGTATTTACTCAATCCATTTAGTAAAATAGTCAGTGGCAGTCAATATCCACTTCTGTTGTCTAGAGGAGTTGGGGAAAATCTCACCAATGAATTCAATCCCCCACTATTGGAAAGGGGATTCTATAGAGATTGGTTTCAAAGCAAAGGATAAGAGCTTCCTCTTCCCTTCAAAGATTTGGCATTCATGGAAAGTAGCTATTTCCTTATATGCATCTTTGAACATGGTGGGCCAATAAACCCCACCCTAAGAATTTTGTTGACAGTGGCCTTCCAGTAATGATGCCCCCAACAAACACCTTTGTGAAATTATTTCAATATTATTTTGGCTTCATCTTCCACTATACATTTCAGTAGAACACCTCCAAGGTATTTCCAATAAAGGAAACCATTCAATATGCAAAACTTTGCATCCTTCATTTTGGTTGACCTAGATTTGCTTTTACCCATCTCAGGGGGTGCTTGTAAATTCTGCAAAACATATATAATATCATAATACAAGGAGAAGAAAAGGATTTGTTTGATACCTATGACAATGGATCTTGGGAAGTTTCTTCCAACATGTGTGAAAGCAAGTTCACACTTAGTGAATCCCAATTTGATTCAGCCATAAGCCTGGCCAGTCCTTGTCCTTTGACAAGATTTGTAGTTTTGATATCCAAGTCATATTCCAAGAGCACAACTATCCACTTAGCCCTTCTACCCTCTGGATCAGGTTGTGTCAATATATCCTTTAGAGCAGCATTAGGAACATAAGCAAACCACATGGGAGTGCAGAACATAAACTCTGAAGTCTTTCAAGGTTTTAATCATGGCATAGGATTGCTTCTCCATGATGTTGTATTTAATCTCAGCATCTCTAAGAGCTCTCTTAAAGAAAGCTATGGGCTACTCATCTCCTTCCCGATTTTTCTGTTAAAGCATTCCGGCTATGGAATGCTGAGAGGAAAAAGAAAACATAACAAACTCTTTGTCAAAATTGGGACTGATAAGTACAAGTGCTTCAACAATTTCCCTTTTTATGTCTCCAAATGCTTGTTTGGCTTCAGCAGTACACCTAATATGAGTGTCCTTATTAAGCATGTTTGTGATTGACCTCATGATCTCTGCAAAATTGGGGATGAAGCTTCTTAAGAAATTCACTATGCCTAGAAAGGACTTAACCTATTTTTTACTCCTGGGGAGTTCAATTTTCTGTATTGTATCAACTTTGTCTGGGTCAATTTTGATCCCATATTTAGATATTATGTGACCTATCAACTTGCCTTCTTGCATGGCAAAGTTTGACTTTTTGGGGTTCAAGGAGATTCCAAATTTTCTACACTTGGAAAACACTTGATGCAAATGTTTCAAATGATCTATATCAGACTTAGAATACACAGTGATGTAATCCATGTATATGACTACAAATTTGTCTTTCTCTTCTACAAAAACTATGTCCATAGCTCTTTGGAAGGTAGCTCCTGCATTCAACATACCAAAAGGAATATTTGCATACATGAAGGTCCCCCAAGGCGTGGTAAAGTATGTCTTGTCTTGGTCTTTTGGCTGCACCTTAATATGGTTGTACCCTGAAAATCCATCAAGCATGGAAATCCTTGTTGCCCCTACAACCTTCTATAAAATGTGGTCCATTTTGGGAATGGGTTAGTTGTCCTTTAGGGACACTTTTTTTAGATTTCTAAAGTCAATACACAGTCTAATTTCACCATTTTTCTTCCTCACTCGGACTATGTTGGATACCCACTTTGAAAAACTTAAGGAGACTATACAGCCTCTTCACCTCTTATTCTATCAGTGGGAGCAGCATAGGATTCATCCTTCTCAGTTTCTACCTGAATAGTTTCTCCTCTGTCTTGACTGGTATGGTATGCTGTTTGATAGTAATGTCATATTCTTTCAAGTATTCATAGCACCATGAAAACACATCAAAAAATTTTCTCATTAAATCCACATAGTCATCTTTAGTGCCTGGGGTTAAAGACTTTGACAGTTTGACAATTTTGGGCTCTTCATCATTCCCAATGTTACAATCTTCCACTTCGCTGTGGTTTGGATCAACCTTGTGCTTTTTGGCCACATCATTTTCATCAAAAAGTTTTTCCAATAGCACCAATCCTTCGGGTATATAATTTCTATTCAGCTACAAGATCTCTTTGTCTCCCACAATGGTTAGGAGATCTAGTGGGTCAGGTTCGCATTCATCACATGAACAGTTCTCTTGATCAATCTAGGTGTTGGAAAATTCTTCAGTCATATCTAAGAATTTCTTGATCTGTTGATCATCTTCAAATATTTTCCAATGTTTGGTATTGTCTGGAACATAGGGTCTATGCTTTATATTGATCATGTAAGCTTTGGTAGGATAGGCAGGGAGTTGAAATGTGCTAGAAGAGCTAGCCAAAATGTCTGCTATTGTATTTTTCTCTCTAGGATTGAAAGAAATATCATGCTCTATGAATAAATTCTCAAACATATCCCAAACAACATTTTTGCAATCCCTCATTTTGGGATGTTTAGTCTCATAATTTCCATTCACATGTTGGATTATTAGCTCTGCATCTCCATAAACTTTGATCTTTTTAGCTCTTAGATCTTTGAGTGCATTTAGACCCAACAGTAGGGCTTCATATTCTGACACATAATTTGAACAATCAAACATTAGTTTGAATTTATGTAATCTAGTGCATTCACTTCCTTCATCTGGAGGTATGATCCATACTCCAGCCCCAACTCCTTCTTTATTCATAGTTCCATCAAACCTCATAATACAGTGCTCTTCTCTTTGAACTGTGGTTGTAGTTTCCATTTCTAATTCTGATTTTTCATCACTTCCTTTCTCCATTTGCTGACCATTGACTTCTAGTTTTGCTGAGCTGTCAATGCATTGTATCTCTTGCTCATTTATAGACTTATCATTTGTTTCAGGAAGATCAGTAATTTTCATACATTTTTCTTCTGAACCAAGATCATAACAGAAAATTGAGGTACCTATATCAGTGTCTACAACAAAAATGGGGTGATTATCGGGCTTACTCTTACTTCTTACTACATAGGAAAGTCTATGCTCCCTGTGATAGTCTTTTGTTTTCTCCAAAAACAAGGATGGTAACATAATACATGTCCATTTGTATATTTACTTTTAATTTTGATGCCCAAGACCTAGATAATAACATCCCAAATTTAAGTGGAATATCAACCACTACCACATCCAAGATTACATTCTTCTGAGATATTTGAGTTAGTGAGACCACCATGTCCTTAATCATCCCTAAACATTGGACTCTTCTAGAATCAAAGGAGAATAGATCTTTATAAGGCCTTGTGATTTCTAACCCCAGACTTTCCACCATTGATCTTGGCATGAGGTTATGTGAAGCTCCAAAATCTAACATAGCATTGTGCAATATATGATCATGTATGTTTAGACTGATATAGAAGGGAGGGACATCATCCTCTGGATCACTTTCAACATGGTCATGCAAATTGAGAGTATCAGGTTGCTTTCCTTCTTCTCCATTCACTAATTTCAAAATCGGATGTTTGTACTCTGAGTTTTTGACCAACTCATTTAAAGGAATGGAGATTTTAATCTTAGATATTTCATTCTCTAAACTGAAAGAATAATGGGTTTTTTTTCTATTGTCTTTATACTACCTTCATATCTCCCTTCTGGGCCCTTTTCAAGAGCTTCTACCCCTTTCTCAGTTGCCTTATCATAGGTTACATTTTTTGGGTCACCCTTCCTAGAGGTTTCTTTTCTTTTTGGCTGAGAAGAAGAAGGCTCAGCAGTAGCCTTTCCTTGGTCCACTGTTACCTTCCCACCTCCCAAATTATGCTGCCTCTGAAATTCATAGATTGCATTTTGGAAGCCTCTTTGGTATTGATCAGATTCTGATTCTTCTAGGTTACTATCTAACTGCAGGGATGATTGGTGATGTTCCTCTTTAGTTAAATAGAACTGGGGTTGGATCTGATCAAAGAGGTGGATTTGGTCATCAGGGTGTCCATCTTCTTCTTCTGTTGCTATTAGGTTCTCAGCAAAAGGTGGTTTGATTGGTTGATTCTCAGCATTTCTAGAATCCCTTGGCTCTCTTGGTCTTACCTGTGGGGTAGGAGGTCTCCTATAATTGTTATTTCGAGCTTGAGGCTAGAGGTTTTCTCTAGAAGGAGGCCTATTGTCAAGGGATATCCTATCCACCATCCTTTCCATAGTCCTCATCATATGTTCCAATCTAGTATCAATGGATTGGGATGTGGAAGGTTGGGTTGCCTCATTAGAACTCTTTTTCTTAGCTTAATCTATTTGCTTCATTTTACCCGAGGCCGTCAAATTAGCTTCTACTTCTACAACATATTTTAACATATCAAGTAGAGTGGTAGATCTCCTTTCTCTCAACGTGAGAGAAAATTCACTGCCAAAACAATTAGCATAATGAAGCTTGGTTTCTCCCACAGGAGGCTTGATGTCCACAGGGATAGAATTATACATTCTCATGAATCTAGCTGAAAACTCTTGGACATCCTCAACATTAGTTTTCTTTGTATTTTCATACTGAGTGAGAATTTGGAGAGGATTTTGTTTATCCTACCAACTGTCCAGGAAAGCTTGTTCAAATATCTCATAGGTCGCAATTCCTCCATTTGGAAGGGCTTTGAACCACTTCTTCACTTCTCCTACAAGACTTTGGGAAAATAACCTCATCTTGACATCATCTTCATCCACCTCTTCTAGGTCTATAAAATCAGTAAAGCGGTCTACATGATGTTGTGCAGAACCATTTCCTTCCCGATCAAATCTCATGAGGCATTGGGAATAGCCCCACAGGTAAGTCATGGAGATTAGAAAGGAGATCTAAAGGGGAAAATATGGAAGCCATTTCTCTTAGATTTTTCCTAGGAGCAGGAGTAACAGTAGGGATTACAAAATTATGGCTTGGAACAGCAGGAGGAGTAATCATGACTTGGGTATTTTGGCTAGCAGCTTTAGTGAAAATAAATAAATCATTGTTTTCTTCTTTAGCTTGTGCATTTTCCCACAAAGCATTCAGAAAATGTGTCAAGAATTTTCTTTGGTCAAATAGGGTTTTCTTTAGATCTGATTCAGATTTAGACCCAAATGAGGACTATTAAGTTTTTAAATCCCAAGAGACAATCTCTATTGCTTGTGCCTCTTCTTTAGGTAGAGAAAAATACCTAGTTAATGGGGAAATACATGTTTGTTCTTTCTTTTCTTTCCCGGTGATCTTCTCTGGATCTAATACAAACTTTGATAGTTCAGGATCTGTTTGGATTCTAGTAGGTATCCTTCTGGAAGCCAGAATTCTTCCTAGAAACTTGCCAATCTAAAATTTGAAGTTTCCAGGGAAAATGTTACAACCTTGAAATTTATGATCCTTTGTTTTCCCTCAGAGATTTGATTTGATGCTTTGAAATTCTTGTTCTAGGAAATAAGTATTTTGAATCCCCAATATGGTCACCAGAATGTTATCACTCAAGATTCTCCTGGGTTGCATCATAAGGGATCACGAGGTAACTGTTTCAAACCAAGATTTGGTGGAAGGAAACTAGCCTTTCCAACCACAGAGAGGGGTCTCTCTTTCACAATTCACTCAACACTTAGAATATTATTTTCCCAAGCAAGTTATAGGTAAAAATGGTGGCTAGACCTTCAGATAATGACTTATAGGGATTTTTCAGATGGTTGGGTTTAAGGACAAGAGCACCATTGGGCATGGAGTCAAACTTCAATGGATTTATAGTCACAAATGACTGATTTAGACCATAATTTAAGGGGCAGAGGCAAGATAGATGAGTTTTTTTCAAGTCAAATATATCAGCAGATGAAGGCAGAAAAAGGAACAAAATCCATCACAGAGCTAGAGCATTTGTAAATGAATTCTAACCTGCAAATTCAAGAAGAAATGGTGGAATACCTAGTCATATGCATCTGAAGCATAAAATATGAATTTCATACCATGTAGTCTTGATCTAGATACTGCAGAATCAAACAATCAAAGGAAAATACAAATGAAGAACATATGCACACGAAGTAACAAACATCAAAACACTCATCACAAGAATCTCTGCTCCAGAATCGGGTCTTCTCATGAATTGAAAGGCCAAGTTTGATACATACGCAGAGCTTTTAGTCTCTCAGAATCCATAAACATTTAACCCTTGGGTTTAATTCAGAATCTTCCTTTATAGGCTTACAAAATATCAAACAACCTATAACTAATTCAACCAAAAATGGGCGTTTACTAACAATAGAATTGAACTGGAAAGGATGAGGTCGTTCACACCGAACTTCTAGAACCAGCTTCCTCTGATTCTGTTAGACACACTGGTGGGAAACTCTGTGTGATGTCAGTGTGCCTTTGGGCCTTGGAAACCACCTGTTTGTCCTTCGGATTGGGCTGTTTTAGGATGATTTGGACAGATAACCAGGTTGTGCTTCTCTTTGGATTTTGGATCGTCTCCCAATCATGCCATTTCCCTGTAAAATTATTTAATTTTCGTGGCTGTAATTTACCCTGTAAAACATCTCAGATCCATAATTATCCTCCTGCAATGCGGATATCGGGAATCGGAAATCCAACTTTATGCCTCTAAAATATCACTTCCACAATCCGCATTCCGCAATGCAGGTTGCGGATATCGGAAACCTGAATCTGTGCCCCCAAAAAATTATGGTTCCGCAATCAGCACTCCGCAATGTGGGTTGTAGAAATCGAAAACCCAAATCTGTGCCCTTGGAAACATTACGCCTCCGCAATCTGCATTTCGGAATGCGGGTTGCCGAAATAGAAAACCCAACTTTACGCTCTTGAAAAAATACCGTTCCGACTTTTTCAATCCGCAATGGGGGTGTGGAAAGTCGGAAAGTCGGAAAAGCGAAAAATATCTCATCTAGTGTGTTGTGGATCATCTCTCAGCCGTTTATTTGGCCCTGCTCTTCAATCTCAACCGTTCATATTCTCTTTGAAAGTGGAAGATCCGTCGAGCAAATGGGTCTTCCGCAACTGTTTTGGGTCGTCGGATCTGAACTTCTACGACTGCTTTGGCCATTAAATTTCGAGACCGCTTTGGCCATTAAATTTCGAGCTCTTTCCCCGGCGAAATCCTTCCTCCGTCATCGATCTCCTTAGCCGAATCTTGACCGTTCCTTCTCTCCTGAGTGCATAAAACCTCCATTTATTCATCTTTTTCATTGCGGCTTGATCGTTTGGCTTGGATTTGCTTGACACTTAGCCATTTTTGGGGATTTTTTATTCTTCCTTTGGCGTAAGAGGTCAATGGGCATGCTTGGGGTTCCGGTAGGGGGATTCCCTTTCCTTCTTTGGCGGGAACATTGATAGGGGTGTTAACACATGAAGTGGGCTATAAGTAAATTGAGCTATTGTTTCTTATCTAATAGTAGAACAACCTTACTTTCTAGGGTTCTATCCTAGCAACCTATGTGTTTCCAATTGATCTTATCTCAAAAGCCTTGGAGCCTATATGAGTGTATTTGTTGTCCAATTGGGTGTGTTTCTTCTCCATGGTCATGTTTTGAGTGGACATCATGGTGTCATTGGGTCCACTAGAAGGATTACTAAGGAGTTATATCAATGCAATCAACAACATGCAAGGAGTCTTTTGAGATAGGTCACCCACTAGGGAGTGTCAAGCATTATAGCTTTGACATAGGAGAGGTATTGCAAAAAATAGTACTCACTTGAATATTGCATGGTACCACTAGTAGAAAGGATAAATATTACCCTTTTCCAAACTATATGATTCCTTAATATAGGAGAGTGATCTCCCCGGCGTTGTTCTTGGTGTAATATATTAATAATATGACTAAGAGGCTTGTGTATGGCTAGTTTCAAGTGCGCTTAAGGTATTTTTGATATGCTCAAAGATACATAGAAGATAAAATCCATAGGTAAATTCTTTCTAATCCAATACTACTCATTGAGGTATCAATAAAGGTGTAGAAGGTTGTCCAACGAGGTGACTTTACTTGTATTCCCCGTGTTTAAGTTTCCCCAATCGTGGATTTACCCTCTAAATGATGGATATTTATGTTTAAAAACATTGGAGCACATCTCTAGCCCAAAAATATTTATAAAATTTGATCATGTAATGGTACAAGAAAGATCTCATATACCACTTGTAATGTACTTAACCAACAAAAATAATGATTATTGAGCAATTATTTAAGAAATATACATTGCATAAAAGTAAATAAGAGAGACAATGGTATAGAACCTACAGAATACAACCCTTGTATTGACAATGCAAAAAGGAAAGAGAAATTATCACGAGCCTCTTTGAGGGGGAAACCTCCTTTGAAAACAAATCCAATACAATAACAGCAATTTACAAACATGACATAGCCTCCTAGCTCTATAAATAGTTTCTCATAAATAAAACCTTAACTATTAGTGGTCTAATCATTAATGAGTACCAACCACCTAATGGGTGTTATATAATATAAATGACCTTTTTACATTGAGTAACTAACCACTAACTACCTAATAGGTCTTATTCAAAGAAGATGGCATCATACATTAATTAACTAACTCCTAAGTACCCTGAAGTAGGAAGGTTGGGTTAAGACCCTAACACACTCCTACCACTAGAGAAACTATGGTATTGAAATGGATCCTAAACACTTTTATTCTTGACTTTGGAGGTCTAATTAACAAAATGATATCTCATTTATTTTTCTTTAACATTAAGAAACATATTCAACCTTTGTATTCCAGGCTTCCAATGTGAATCCCTTCCATCCAAACACCTATGGATCCCTGACTTGACAAATATTGTAGGAAGATCAGTTGGTTAAGATTGAATTAAGTTAAATGATTGGATCCCATGGCTTCTTTCCTCCTTTGTCAAACACACTAAAACAAACTAGAAAATAGGTTGGCTAATGAGGGCCTCAGTTAGGAGGAGTATATTAATGTCAGTTGGGATGATATGGAGTTGGATAACATTGAAATGGATTTCTAGAAGAATTAGTGAGAGGACCACATAGACCCCCTAACCCCCTCCTTGGATGTTTGATACAATGAAGCAATGGGGGAAGATGAGACTATGGTTGTGGTTGAGATCGAACACATGGAGAAGCAAATGGTGGGATCCCTCGCCATTTGATCAATCTTAATGATAAAAAAGTGCAAGATTGATTGGAAACCCTCAAGGCTCAACTTTTTCTTGGTATCTTTCATTTTGGCTATGTTAGAAACATATAATACAACTTGACAAGAACCCTCCATAGTTCTCATTTTTTTAAAGTTTAGTCACTATTTTTATCCCTGAGTTAAAAAGTGGTGCTACCTATAGCACCCTTTTCTCCCAAGGCTAATTTTGTATTCTTTTAAACCTTGGTCAACGCCACTGTAATACCATTGCAATCAAGACCGTAGAGTGACCCCCAAATCAAAAAGTGGTGCTATTGGTACATTGGCCATAACAACTGTTGTCACTACAATCAAAACCCTAAAATGGGGCCTGCTTGAAATCATGTCCCTTAAGTCATACCACCATGGCACCCCTATTTCCCTTTCCAATGGTAAACGTAAGACTTGTTTGAAACGGTGACCTTAACAACCAATGTCGGTGTACCGAAAATGCCAAAATCAATCTTTGAATTGAAAAGAGGTGCTACCAGTGACACCCCTTTCTTCTTTAGGTTACAATTACAAGCATTTCGAACAACACCCTAAAAATTTGTTAATTTTTTAAAATCACAACAAAAACACATTTGCAAAAAAAAATGATTAAAATTACATAAAAATAAAACTTCGGATTTAAAAAAAAAAAAAAATTTAAAAAAAATTTAAAAAAAAAAAATTAAAAACTAACTAAATAGATAAATAAAAAACCAAAAACAAAATCAAATCAACTCTAAAAAGAAAAAGGCAATAAATTTAAGAAAAGTAGATTCAAATCAAAATCAATGTTATAAAGGTGGGAATTCATTCCCCTTTACAACGTGAATACCCGAGTAACCCATGCTAGCGTATTCGTTGTAAAAGGGGAAAGAGGGGGGCATGATTGCCCTTTACAACGTGAACCATTTTCAAATTTACAACGTGAATACCATTTTAAAACATTAACTTTGTCATTTTCAAATATATATATATATATTGGTTTTTGGTTTGTTTTGGTTTTCAATTTTTATGTTTATGTTGTTAAATTTTTATTTATATATATATATATATATTAATAGTTTTGTTCTTTTGTTTTCAATTATTTTCAAGAAATTTTGATTTTTTTTATATTTTTGTTGTGTTTTTTTCTAAAATTTAACAAAAAAATTAGGACATTATTTGAAATGTTTGTAATTGTAACCCAAAAAAGAAAGGGGTGTTGTTGCTAACATGCCTTTTCGATCGATGGTTGATTTTGGTATTTTTGGTGAAACGACGTTCATTGTTACGATCACTATTTTAAATAAGTCTTAATTTTATCCTCGGAAAGAAAAACGGAAGACTCATGATAACAAGATTTAAAGGACATGGTTCCAAGAAGGACCCACTTAGGGTTTTGATTACAACGATAGTGGTTGTTATGGTCGGGGTTTCAAAAAAATTGTAATTTTAGTCTTAGGTTTAAAAGGGTGCTAAAGGGTGCTACCGATAGCACCACTTTTTGATTTGTGGGTCAATCTACGGTCTTGATTGCAGTGGCATTGCAATGGCACCGACGTGGATTTAAAAAAATTGTAATCTTAGCCACATGATAAAAAGGGTGTTTTCAATAGTACCACTTTTCAATTTAGGGGTTGCTTTTGGTGTTTTTAAGCAAAAATATGAATTTGTATGGCTAGAGTTCTCGTTTTGAGTATAAATTTCCCGTCAAATTGTATAATGTGTTTAGAATGATTTATGCTTGTAGAACTCATATTCATTTTTGTTATGACAATCACAGTTTTGTTTTGAGACATTAAGGCTTCCAACATTTTTTTTAATATATTACAAATGTATAAAGCATGGACAAGTACATTGTAGGGCATGGACAATATCAAGATAGTGAATCTTATAACATTTTGTTCCAAGGAGGAGGTCTAGCCATTAGCAATCACCCTCTTGGATGGTTTGTACATTTTTACATGAATATAAGTGGATACTATGATTTAATAATAAGTTATGGATTATTGATATTGGAATATTCACCAATACTGAGAGGGGGTGAATCAGTATTGAACACTTTTTACCATTTTAATCTTAAGGACATCATGTAACATTAACTATCAACAATGCCATTCATCAACACATAAAATCATACAAAGTGCACAAGAGATTTTACATGGAAACCCAAATGGGATAAAACCACAAAATATTTTTCTTATATAATAACAAGATTACATTCAATTTATGAGCTCCCACTCAAAGGAAACCACAACTCCCTAGATTTACTAGCTCCAACTGGAAGGAAGCACCAACTCCCTGGATTCTCTAGCACCGACTAGAAGGAGGCTACAAACCCCTAGATTTACCAGCTCAAACTGGAAGGAAGCATCAACTCCCTAGAACACAGGAACCAACCTGTATAAAGGACACTAATCCTCAGTGAGCTTCAACTCACACTAGCACCACCTTGCCATACTAAAGACATGCAAGCTTCAATTTTCTCTACAAACACCAATCTACCAAGGACACCAATCCTTTCCCTAGCACCACCCTACCACCCCGAAGATAATATTAAAGATAAAATACCCCTTACAACATGTCCTCTAAATCAATCCTTAACCATGCCAAATATGTCCTTGGAATCTTGTTGTTGCAGCAACACCCCTCCCCAAAATTTTGTACATGTTGGGGCCCCTCCTGTATTTTTTGTAGAAAGTTTGCTTGAGAAGCCATCCCAGCCGTCAGCTCTGTTTTCAACATAAAATTTTGCTTCCCTGCTGAACAGCTTGCCGTCAATCCTTCCATGTTCTCCCCATTGAGCCAAAAGATAACTTAGTTTTTGCCCAAACGTTTTGGGGTAATCCGGACATTGTCCCGAAGCGGCGGAAGTCAGACGTCCAACCTTTCCGAAAGGAGGGCTTAGATTTTCTTTGCCGAAAGCAGCGGAAGCCACTGGGTAAGACCACCCGAAACGGCGGGAGCTTTCGCCCAAACCTTCCGCAACCACGGAGAAATTCGAGTTGTTCTCTCGAAACGGCGGAACGACTCAACAAAGCCACCCGAAACGGCGGAAGCCATTCGGATAAACTCGCCGAAATAACACAAGGGAATTCATCATTTGCTTCCGAAGTAAAAGACTTGGAAAACTTTCAATCGTTGCTTCTGCGGAACGGTTCAAGCTCCGAAACGACTTAGCTCCCGAAACGGCGGGACTCATTTCGCTTTAGTCTCCCGAAAAGGACTCAGATTTCCTTCCGAGTAGAAAATGCGGGGAACAAAGGACTTAAAGATTTTTTAGTTTCAACCTTCCGCAACGTCGGGAGTTTTCGTTGAACCCTTCCGCAACGTCGGGAGTTTTCGTTGAACCCTTCCGCAACGGCGGGAGCTTTCGTAAAATCCTTCCGCAACGGCGGGGGAATTCAGGGAATCCTTCCGAAACAGCGGAAGCCTCCGCGATATCTTCCCAAAGAAACTAAGCGGAAACGTTTGATGAAACCCTTCCGAAAACGGCGGAAGCCATCCCCATAAGTCCCGCGGAGGAATTCACGATTGCCTTCCGAAACCATGAAAAGGACTTGGATTTTTTCTCAAGAAACTGTCGCGGAGGCCTTCAGCCTTTGCTCCCGAAACGCGGAAGCCTTCAGGCTACCCTTCCGAAACAGCGGAAGCCAATCGCTTAACCCGCTCGGCAAAAGGATTCCGAAACGACCCCGGGCGAATGTGCAAAAAAAATATAAGTTTTGCTTCCGAAACGGCGGAAGCCATTCCCAAATGCTTTCCGAAACTAGCGGGAGCCTTCGCCAAACCTTCCCGAAGATCAACAAGACTTCAAAATTCTGGATCGCGGAAGCTTTCGCAAAAGTCTTCCGAAAATACCGGGAGCATTCGCTATATCGTTCCGAAAGAGCGGAAGCTTTGGCGTTACCCGTCCGCTACGCGGCGGTCTCTCGCGGAAGGCTTCGAGTTTCCTTTCCGCATTAAGCCCCGAAACGTCGGAAGCTTTCCCTGAACCTTTCCGCAACGGCGGATGCAATTCGCGAACTGGCCCCGCAAGTGACGGTCGCACGGAAACCAAGGTGCGTTGACGTGACCGCCACGCGCGGCGAATTTAAACCCCGTTTTAACCACGCCACCTACCCAATTAAATGCTCACACGTGCCCTTTCTTTATAAAATACGGTGGGGGGGGCTCGACCAATACACCATTGTTCTGAACCGGCCAGCGACGTGTGATACCGTGCAAATCGCTCCAGCTCACCTCGCGCACCCGTGCTCGCAGCCACCTTGCTCAAGCAATCCCCACAGTGCCAGGTAGGATCTTAACCCTGATTTTCACCACTGAGTTGTCCTTCTGGGGGAAAATATTGGGTTTTAGTGGGATTGTGACGGGCAAAACACCCGTCAAGGGCTATGTTTTGCCCGTCAGGAACAGTAAACGGAGTTTTCATTTTTCAAAATTGTCATAGGCCTTCATGAAAACGTTAATTTTTTATTTGCTAGTGGTGGGTGCGGGCGGTTAACCATGCCCTGTTTTGTTTTAAACCCCGGGCCGCGCCCCTCGTCGTGGGTTAAGTTGTCGAAATCCTACGGGCCTTCCATGTCCTGGACCGTTAACTCGGAATTGGAACCCTGGGCCCTTTTCAGTAAGCCCCAGCCTCTACACGCGAAGCCGAAACCCGTAAACGTTTAAGCCACAAGAGCCAAAACTTGAAGCCGCAGCCGCCCTAGCTCTCCCCATCAGCATATCCCCGGCGCCGTTACCTTCGCTCGGACTAAAATATCCCATATTGACTCGGCGAGTGGCCGCGCGTGACGATAGCATTCAAAGCCCTCCCCGAGTCAACCCGCGTCTTCCCCGCCATCGACCTCTCCAACCGCAGCCATAACGAACTACATCCCCTTCCGCGAGGCGGAACCGGAAGCCAATTGCTCCCGCGAATCGCCTATCGGCCCAATAAAACCAATAGCTTCCGCAACATAACTTATCCCATACCCGTCTTTTAAGAGCTTCAAATGTTTCAATGTGTGTCTTATGATTAAAATAATGTTTTGCTTCCTTAATATTTGCCTCCTTGATGTATCTCATTAAAACGATGTTGCTCTCGGCTAAAACCATACAACCTGTTGCTCAAACTCATGATGAATTGTATATGGATGTTATCAGGGATAATTCAAGATGCCGAAACCCAGTAAGAAGAAGGCGAAGATGACAGAAAAGAAACCTGCTCCTCCTAAGATTGAAACCTCGCTCCAGGACACCAGGTGCACCACTGGTGTCCCCCCAGAAATCAGATGGGATGACATATACAGGATGATCAGGGACCAAGAGATCCCAGATATGTTGCTGGAAGAGGCACCGATCTATCAAAATATCAGAGCCTCAGGCATAACTAGAGCCGCTACCCGCCCTGAGCTATTCCCCTGTGCCGAAGTGATCGGGTGGATTCTCCAACATGCAGATGCTGATGGGAGAGTGATAAATGACAGCAGGAAAGTGGCTATTGCTTCGTTTCAACCCGCATATGTTGCGGCGGCCTACAGGTTTCCCCGTGTCCAACAAGCTCTGACTGATGAATGGTTGGGCCAGATGGATAACGTCGAGATGGCCAAGAAGCTATTGAGGGGAGGGAAGCATTTGAGAAAGAAGGGAAATGACGAATATGACGTGCAGAATCTGAGGGCCCCTTACAGATTGATCGCTTTAATGCTATGCAGAATATTCGGCATGCCGGATGGCACAGTATACAAGATTCAGTGGGTCCCTATCATTCACTATGTGGCATTTCAGGGGACAGTGTTTGACTGGGCCACTATCTTGTCAGATAGTCTGGCCTCAATGATAAGTGCTGCTAAACCCGGGCTGGCCTCGAAGAAGGCTGAATTCTTCATGTCCTCATACCTGATAGATTGTATCTTGGCCAAGATAGAGTTCCCCGGATTGGGGTGTATATGGGATAGGGCCACAACCCCGGTCTACACCGCATTCAAGATGTTGTGGGCTCAGAATTACAAGCCCAGCTACAAACTCATCTGTGAGGGGTTCATCATGCCCCTATACGAGAAAATGTTCAAGGAAGAACCAAGTTGCCTGTCACAAAACGCTTTGGAAGTCCTTGTGGATTATGGGGACTTCTACTTTTCAGAACAAGGTACCTACTTGAGAATGTTCGGAGGGACTAAGCCCCCATACATATTGCCGCAGTATGCCACAGACTATGTGGTGCTCAAGGAAGCAGTAAGACAACTCTTCTTGGATGGGATTGGAGCATTCCTCCACAAGCTACACAAGGCTTCCTTTCCCCCCCTACCTTTCTGCATAGGTGCTTACAAGTTTTCAGGGGTGGCCTCTGCCGACGAATTTGTTCAAGAGTTGAGGGCCTTCCATTTCGGTGAGGTCATCTTCCACAGGAACGACAGAAAGGGTAAAGTGGCCGAGCATTGCAAGGGGAACTATGCTAATTTCGAATACTCCCACTACCCCGATGCCGAGGAGGAAGCATTCAGAGGCATCAGCAACATGACTGAGCTAAGGATCTGTCGCCAAAGTACTGGAGCGAGCTCTAGCTCAACCAAAGCCCAGAAGACCATCCAGCAAAAGGAGAAAGAAGCCAAGGATGCCCGGGCTCAGGAAGAGCTCAGATTAAGAGAAGAGGCAAGGTTGCAAAAGGAAGCCGAGGAGGCAAGAAAGCTACGAGAGGCTGAGAATGAAAGACTGCGGAAGGAGGCTGAAGAAGCCCAAAAGCAGAAAGAAGCAGAAATTGAGCAAGCTGAAGCAAGGAAGAAGGCGGAGGAAGAATTGAAGGCAAGAGAAGATGCCCAGGTAGGTGGGTCCGGTGCGCAGGACATGGAGATAGACACCTCTCAGGTAGGTGGCTCTAGTACCCAAAGGGAAGGGACAGACCCCGCTCAGGAAGTTCGGACCCCACCTATGGAAGAAGACATAGACATCATAAACCGACCAATTGTACCGTACACTCCATCTGGGAAGCGTACGGTGTCCAAATGGAATGAGTTTGTCTATGACAAGAAAAGAAAAACAATGGTCCTCCAATCAGAAGAAAGGATTAAAAGTCCTTTCCATGACGACATAGTTACCCACCGAGAGGTCGCTGTCATGCAGAACACAGATGCGGATCCCATTAACACATATTTCATTAAAATTGGAAAGATTTTATTACAAGAACAATGCTATAATTGAGTTTTTTAGTTATTTTAGAATTCTAGATCCACTGTTTAATTCCAAATTTAATGAAATATGTGTTCATTGCCATGGCCTCCGCAGTTATAGCGACAGCACAAGCATCATTTGCCAATGTAGGGGTTATAGTCAAAGAAAATATATTGACAAAGAAAAGAGCACGTACCCTGCAGCGAAACGTGGCTAATGAGCAAGCTCAAAGAGACCTGGCAGTGAACAAGTATAATTGCTTGTACGCTGAGCACAAGGAGTTGGCAAACAAGTACAGCTACCTGGAGGAGGAAAAGGACCAGCTAGCACTCCAAATAATGATTGCAGAAGCAGAGAAGAGTGGAGCAGAAGAAAAGGCTTCCCAGCTAGAAACAGACAAGCAGGCATTAGCTGAGCGTTTAGAGCAAGCGGAAAGCAGAACCTTGGACATGTCCCCCTTCCACGAGCTGTCATGCAATATACTACAGCAAGTGCATGGCTCTCAAGAGCTAATCACTGATGAGGTGTGCAAACTCAAGGCCATGACGGTTAGGCTAAAGGAGGTGAATGCGGAAGCCCACAGGCTCAAGGCTAAGAATACCCGTGTCAAAGCAAATGTCATAAGTCAGATGGCATGGAGGGAAGGGAAAGGAGGTTTCCCCCCGCATCTTCCTTTCAAGACCGTGGAAGATTTTAATGAAGATATAGCCTTGTTGGAGTTTGGACGGAACTGTGCCAATAAGCTGATGGCCAGTGTGCAGAAGACCACAGATAGAATCAACAACCTGTACCAAAAGCTCAAAGGAGTCCATGATAACTGCTCATTAAGTTTCCCTCAGACCCTAGAAGACTTCCCGGGAAAAGAGCAGCGGTTATCTCAACTGAAAGAAGAGCTAGGCGTCCAGATGGAGTATGTGAAAAGCATTGATGTCCTTGCCATGGATGATCTCCAACATTACATCGGTTCATCAACACTTCACAACCATCTGCTGAAGGAAACATATCAAGTTGCTGAAGCAGAAGTACAAAGCATTAAAATAGAGCTCGGGAAGAATGTAACTTCTCAGAAAATCCTGTTTCCTGCTGCAGCAAACATAATCATAAGGGATACAGGTGTGTGGCACAGTTACATAGAAGAGGAGGTCAGGAAAGCTGCAGCAGCAGCAGAAGCATCAGTAGACCCGGCAGCCCCTCTCCCAGCAGCCTCTTCCCCAACAATGGCAGAAATTCTGGCCAGTCCCATTCCCCCTTCCCAATTAGGAGCAGCATCAGCAGGGGAGTCGAGGACCTCTTCCCAGGCAGCATCAGTGACCATCAACTTGGGCGACCCTTTGCCAGGAGAAGCTCACGCACAGGAATGAAGAAGCTGAATTCAGTGAGCCACTCTTTTCAGCCAGACACGTGCCCAGTAGGGAACGCTTTGAGTTTAGCAAATTTTCTGTTATATGTAAGGCGTAAGCTGTGGGACAGCTGTCCATATTTTTATTTTTTTTTGTCAAAATATTTTTGTGGCCATTTTTGGTAATCGATTATATTAGAAATCCCTGTAAATGACAGAGAGGGGATGCTAGGTGTCGGCCCAGAGGGCAAATTTTGTAACTATAAATAGGAGCCTAGAAGAGATAAGAAGGACTTTTGGCAGGGAATGAAAATTTTGGGGGCAAATGATATGAGCTATCTTGTATCGGCTCTGTAAATTGAATTTTTCTAATAGAAGCCACGGGAGATGAACGTTTTGCTTGGAATGTTGGGTTGCTTTATGTTGGACTATTCTAATGACTGCAATTCTGCAATGTGAGATCATTCTTGACTGCTGAATTATTTCTTTGCATTAATGATTTTGCTCTCGTCTACGCATGCGTTCTCTCTATTTTTTGTGAACAATGAAGTGTATTGCAGTGAATTTCTTTGTCTGGATCGAATAGCTAACTGTTCTTTCTCCCGGGTAATCCATGTGGTTCATTGTTCATGATTTTAAATTGCTCCTTGCAGGGATCTTTTAGTTTGATTCTAGTTTCGTTGCATCTAGATCCGTTTCTTTATTCTTGTT
This sequence comes from Larix kaempferi, assembly GCA_027924585.1. Classification (NCBI taxonomy): domain Eukaryota; kingdom Viridiplantae; phylum Streptophyta; class Pinopsida; order Pinales; family Pinaceae; genus Larix; species Larix kaempferi. The sequence continues at coordinate 6,085,967 of BSBM01000125.1, read as the reverse complement.
GTGTAGATTAAATAATTTCGATTTCTTCTGTTCATAAGCAATAGACACGTTCTGTAAGTCTCATTTCAGATCTGTTTCTTTATCCTTTAACGTTCCTCTGTTTTTCTGAGCAATAGATGCGTTCCATTTTGAATGAGAAGCTATCTTCTCAAGATACTCATCTTACTGTAGCTTTGACCGTGAGAAATAATAGCTAACTGTTCTTTGCTTACGATAACTGTTACAGCTGATTGCTCCCCTTAAGCGTGTTCCCCTGCAGGGATAGATAGGCGTGTTCTTGTTTTTCTAAATTTAGATGTGTTTCAGTTGCATCTAGACTAAGTATAATTTAGGCATATGCATCTCATATAAAACACATAAAATCCAAAAGAAAGGTGGATCGGGCCATAACCGGTAAAATCGGATTTAAAGTCCAAAACCACGGTTGCCGGAACCGCTAACCGGACGGATTCCCTACACCAAACGGGAGATATTCTAATTGGGACCGTCTCTCGGGGAGAATCCCTTTCTGATTGATGCTACGATATCCGGGGCATCAACAAATCTGTGCTAAAATTGTCCTTAAATCTTCCTTCAAACCAGCCTTCTAGTTGCCTTCAAATCTGCCTCAAACTTGCCTTCAAGCTACCTCAAACACATACCTAATTTATTTTCCACTGATCCTCACATATCCTTGCTTCACACGTTGCTCCAATATTGTTCACGAGTCTGCTTTATCTTCAAACCAAAGTTGTTCTTACTTCACCAACTTCACAAGTATACAATGAGTTTACCTGGCTTCCTAATTCAGTCACATATCTCTTCAACAATAAGGTGTATATTTAATTGAATACACACTAGGCGGAATGCTCGTCAAACTATCCCATATCACTGTGGTAACCTTAGTCTCAAATCAATCGAGAAGTGTGCACTTATTCTTCAACAAGTTCCTAACATCATCCTTCCAAATCTGTATACAGATGTCCTCTAAGGGAAACACAATTTGTCTCGTAAATATTCCCTCAAGTAGTAACTAAGTATTTTCCAAATAGACCTTCAAATATGCCTTTGTACCACCAAAATATTTCTTTAATGGTCATCAAGTTTTCCTTCATACATAGTCTTTGTACAGTCCTTGTACCTCTGATTAGCCCTCCAAAAAGCACTCCAAACAGTTCTTCAACAACCCAGTACTCAAGCAGCCTTTGACAAGGAGTCTTTGAGCAGTCCTATAATTGTCAATTAAATTCTTGAACAGTCAATCCTTGTATAACAATAAATCTTGCATTGTAGCCCTCAGATCTCACTTAAAATCTGTTATTCAACCACTCTTCAATCAGCCCTAAAACAATGTTAGATCGATCCTCAACAATGTCCTTGAAAACATACTCCAAATCTGTAATAAAAGATCCCTTCAAAAATCTGTCCAAAGATATTCTTGAAAGTCAGCACATCAACCTTTTAAAAATTTCCCTTAAATAGTGCTTAATCTTAGCCTTTCATTGCTATCTCAAACCTATGCACAAGTGCCAATAGACAGTCACATATTTGTGCACTTATTTATGGGATTACTTCAAATGTTATCCTTTGACCTTACACCTGCTCCTTCACCCTTCTTCCTTGACCTCAGATCTGCACCCTTTACTATGTGGTTTCAGATCATCATTTCATCACTTCCTAATCCATGCCAAAAGCCTAATCCATGCCAAGAGGGAGAGCATATGTACTTCGCTTAAGAACCCTTGTACCTTTGCTTGAACTTGATAAGAAAGATGTTTGTGGTATATAATTCAAAATGAGAGATTCAAGCACCCATTTATACAAGTCCAGTCTTAATTTAGGGGCCAACGTGTACTTTCTATTTTAATTTTAATCTAGGTCAAAATGACATGTTTTGTTAATTTATTTTATGAGCAGGGCCGACATGTCATACTTCTACAAGTGCTTATCTTCTTCTCTTCAATGCTACTTTAAGGAGGATGCTTTGACTTTCTTGGACTTTGAGGATGCTTCATAGCTTGTCTTCATGACATGTTCTTAAGCCACTCCATCATGACATGTTCTTAAGACACTCCACCATGACATGTTCTCAAGCCACTTCATCATGACACCATCATATTTATGCTTGAATACTTTGACACATCAACCAAGATTGGCATCATGATGTGTGCTTACCTCTCAGGGGTATCATATGTCATACACGATATTTCCCCCTCTAATATTGCCACAACATCGTCATCACTTAACAATATTATAAGTTCATGATGTAATATAAATGACACATATCTCTTGACCCTGTTGCCATCAATGACAACTTTAATCAAAAATCTCCCCCTTTGCTATTGATGGCAACAACTTGAACTCTCTCCCCCTTTGACATTAATGACAAAGGGGTGAAGCAACTTTGTTCACCTACTCCCCCTTGCATTATGTTGGCTCCCTTCGTCAATATGCTTATTTTCTATGACTTTATTTTGCTGAAGATTCTCTCTATATGATTGTGCTTCTCTTTCTTTGAGGTTCTTTGGATGACTCCCCCTTTGACTATATCCATATTTTACTGCTTATTCTCCCTTAATAGCAAAGGTTGATTCAAAAGTGTACTTTTTCATTTAGCTTCTCTTGTCAAAATTCATCATATTCTGAACATTTTTATGACTTCTCTTTCAACTGTCTATTGACAACTCAAATATGTCCTCAATGATCTATGTTCATCATATACCATTCATAGTCTTGTTGGCATCTTCTCTATCATACTTGTAATTCCCACTCTGCTATCCTTTCTCAATCATGTAGCTCAACATCATCAAGCAATTCTTGGATCCTCTGTCTTACTGGAACTCATATTTTACACACAGACCTTGGATGAGCTCTTCATAATAAACAACATTTATGCTATTCCTCACTGTCAGATGACTGTTTCACACATTTCCATCACCTTACTATCTCATCACATATCTTCATCCATCTCTTATGCATTCTATTCCGCTTAAATTTTCTTTGAACCCTTGTTATACCCTTTCATCCTCGGACCAGTGTAACCAAACTTCACACACAATCCATGTAAAGTAATTTTAACACAAAAGTGCTCGTGAATGTGCTCCGATGTCTCAAAACTCTCTTTGTGGGTGGAATAGAGTATGCCCTACATGGATGAACAAGAAATATTCCCTACAATTTCAGAGATCGAATAACCCCAATCTTTCAGACAAACCTTGCAACCTCCAAGCATTTCACACTTCAACGATCTTCAACATCTAGCGCTACCTGTAATCACAAGACAAGACCCATACCAATTCCTTTTTTTACTTCATTTTGATTGTTGCATAATTCTTCCACTCTTCTACAAATATATTTATTTTCTCTACTCACTATCTTCAGTCATCCATCTTTTGAAGGTCATTGTTGCAAGTTGTCTTCACAGTTTGCTTGATGGATATACTCCCTCTGAGCTTGTGCTTTGCCACCTTTCATTCACTGTTGACATCAATTAGTCTTGAACATTTTTTGGTTGCCATCCTCTTTTACTGCTAGTGTGATATTCTTTGTCTCAGTTGCTTCCTCTGTTATATGTCACTAGATATTCTTGGTGGTGTAAGACTGTCTCAATTCTCTGCTCCAATTACTTTATCACAAGCTCTTGTTTAATTCTATTCTTAAAGAACACCAATCGATCTCTTATTTGCTCAATTACACGACTTCAAATTTACTTTGTGATCAAATACATGGCTTTCTCACTTTTCTCTCTCTCTCTCTCTCCCCCTGTGTTTATGCTTCCTCAAAGAGTAACATATAGTTATGTTGTTGCTTGTATCTGTGCTGCATGTGTCATGTTTTCATTCTCTTTTCATTGAAGGACTTATGAGTATTGGATCAAGCATCCTAGAGTGTCAATGACTGCTTCACAGTCATCCTTAAGATTATTCCATAAGGTTGTAATGCTTCCCAATCATGTTACAAATTTTCATCAACCTCCAAGCTCCTTCATCAACAACTGCAGTAGTGATTTCTCACTATCCAAGATGTTCCTTTACTCATTTATTGTAGATCACTGGTACATGTCTCAAACTTGAGATTCTTCTTTGATACAAGACTCTTCTCTAACTCTCATTGCTTAAGTATATTTACATTCTTTGTCCCCGATCTGATCTTTGTTTTTGTCTCTTCCTAGCATGAATCAATGAACCTTCTCAAGCTCTGCAAAGGATGCTACAAAGACCTCAAACTCAAATTGTCCTTGAGCTACAATCCACTCTTGTCATGCTAGACCGTATCATTGATCCTTGTCAAATGGCTTAACAAACCTGCCATATTCTGCCTCATATGATGCTTCAATATATGCTTCAATATCTCATGCAAGTTGATCTTTCAAGGTTTTAAAATCTGTACACAATTCTAATCACAAGAGACTTCAAGAACAATGTTCTTAATAATTGTATAATACCAACTCTGAGCATGATTCTTTACCTTTGAATCTTCTTCAACCACTTCAAACAATGAGCAATATAAGCATCATACAATCAAACTTTGTTATAGACAACATATCGATCTAGCTAGGAGAATACATTCATATTTGTAATCAGCTTAGCCACAACTCCAGTCACAAGCCTTATGCGGCACTTGATACAACTTGTGATCTCATAGATTCACTAATTTCAATTCATGTCCTAAATCAGATCTATCCTTGAAAGTACTTCAAAATATGTACTAAAGATCAGCAATTTCCTTGAAAAAATATCCTTACAGTCTAACATTCTTCCAGCAGTCACACCTCATAATTTTCATACACTGGGAGTCTCTTCACATCAACACTTTTCTAGGTATCTAAACACATAATATCATTTCATTCATTGCATTTTTAAATATTTATGTTCCAACAGTAGATCCATTCACCCTTGTCTCATCATTCATAGGTGCCAATTGCTCACTAATATTTTTATAAGATTCCTCTTTATTGTCATTACACTGTATGATAGGATTCTTCTGGTCATCTTTTACCAGTTCAACCAAAACTATAATTTTATTGATAGCTTCCTTAGAGTCTTCTTGTATAGTTACACCTTCATGTTTTTGGGGAAGATTGTCATAGTCATGAGTAGGGATCTCAGATGCTTTTGTGCTTTGCTCTTCAAAGTTCATTTTTCTTTTCCAAACTTTGGTATGCCCTTTCCTATGAGCCTCAAATGCATTCTATTGGGTGGGCATCAACTGGCTTCTGTAGTCTCGAGCTATGTGTCCATAGTTGAGTCATTTGTAACATTCAACATTGTAGAGGGCCATATACACGGCTCTTACTTGACTATCTCTTGTGTAACACCCCTAGTTTGATGATGCCAAGATGTAATTGACTATGAATTCCTGCAAGGGTGAACATATTATATTTTGCAATTATTAATATTAAAATCCACAGCTGGCTATGTCGAGGCAGTACGCTGAAAAGATCAGGGACTCATGTATTCACCACAAACAGTAAGGGGGTTAGAATGTCTTAGGTAAGAAACCATGATATGACCCCATAAAACTTTTAAGTCCCTAAAGTTTATCCTCAGTCTTGATTAAGTCTTAATCCCTTTAATCAATTTAAAACTTGCTTTAAATCATGATTATGATTTAAATGGGTTTAAGTGGGATTAGGGGGGGAGCCTACATGTTTTTATTTTTAAAATAAAAAATAAAAATAATAAAGTAGTAAACGTGGGTCTCTTGGATAACCCACGTGGTTTCATATTTCCATGCATAAAACTAATGCATGTAAATGGAAATTTCATTATTATGACTATTCCTTCATCCGAGAAAAAGAATTCGTGTAAAGGAGAGTTCTGAGCATACAGAGGAGAATGATTGTCTGAGAATGGATTTTGATATGAATTCCCGAGTCTATAAACCAGTTGTTGGAGTTTTTCTATTGAAACTCTGTCCAATTTGTCTCTGTAATGTTGGACCAGTGAAGCGGCTAATGGAGTAGCTAACTATCCTGGTGGAATTCTGAACACAGATGACAGTGATGTGTTTTCACTATTGTGCAGACATACTAATATGTCTCTGGTTGTGCCAGTGAAGTGGAAAATGGTGTAGGAAGTTGAATTGGTGGAATTCTGAGCACAGATGACATTGATGTGTTTTCATTGTTGTGCAATCAGAAGGAAATCAAGGAAGTGAAATGCATTGTTTGGCATGGAATTGGATTTAAGCCAATTTGCTTGATTGCCAAGAGTTTAATACTGAGAAATTATGGGACTGGTGAGATGTTTGTTTGGTGAATGCATGAGTCTTAGATCAGGTGTGGTGTTATGTTGAGAGATTAAGGAGTAGAATTACCTACGGTTGGGTGGAGCGTGGAAGCCACACAACCAGTTGCCCATTTCAAATATTTTTCCAGATAAGTCTTCAATTTCTAGAAATGATGTTTTAATTTCTTAATATTATTTAATTGATGAATGGTGAAACAATTTCCATAGTTTTTGTTTCAATTCTTATTTAATTGATGACAAGTAAAAATATATATGATTTTCCTTGTTTAAGTTTTCTGAGTTTGGATACAAGGAATGATTTCATGTTTTGCTTGGTTAAAATTTTTGTAGATGGAAGCAAATAAGGTTTAATTTCTGGAAATTATGTTTTATTTTCTCAATATTATAAATTTGATGAATGATAAAACAATTTCCGTAGTTTTTTATTTTACATTTTTGAAATGTGAATCTAAAGAATTGATTCTTGCATTGCTTGGTTGAATTCCTGTATATGGAATGGATGCAAGTTTTAGTGTGCAGCATATTATTAAAATTTATATTCACGAGAAAGAAAGTTTACAAATGGATAGTTAAATTGGCATTCTATTCATTTTTATTATATTTCCTCTATAACTTGGATGCTTCTTGTGATTAAATATTTGTCATAACAATTCCCTATAGTGATTACTACTTACTGCGCAGTTCAAATGAAATGTGTGTTAAAATATGTTGAAGAGTTTTTACTCTTATTTTTCATATAAATGAGAGAATAATTTCTAAAGATATAAATGAAATTGTTTGAAATACTTATTTAAATAAGTTTAAATATTTATGTTGTAGATGGGTTTGACCCATTGTGCTTGATAGTTTAAATATAAACAATAAACATATGCTAAGGCTTGTTTATTATGCCTTGCATTCGATGGTATGGTGGTTTTGAAAGCCACGGGTGGGTTTTTGCTTGTTTATTTTACAAATACCATGAGTTTAGCCTTGTATATTGGACCTTGCATGGATGGTATTTTGTATTTCAAAACCACACGTTGAATTGGTTTATTCAAAGTAGAAATAATATTTATGTCCAAGCTTAAGATTTAGCTTTGTTTATTATTCCTTGTATGAATTTTATTATTGTTTTGAAAACCAATGGCTAAATCAAGCATAATACCATGGGTTGGATTGGTAAGGAATTGGTTAATGCATTCCATGCATTAAGAAGATTAGTACTTATTATCATAAATAATTTATGAGAACCATAGTGCACAATTCCTATGGCATAGTTCTTAGTAAATTTAATAAATATGTTGGAATAATGTTTTTATTTGTTGTAATATTTTGGGAAAATGCATAATTTAAGGAATAACTATGCATATAGTTTTATTAGCATTTGTTCCATTTTTCTTATGAAGATTACTACGCAGGTCTTAAGTTAGTGTTTACTGCATAGTTAATTGTAATGTACCCACCCTTGGACCCAGTGCAAGGAAGGGAACCTGATGCCATTCTATGGGGATTTTCATAAACTCAGCCATATTCATTAGATTCACAGCCATAAAAGAGATGTGTGCAGATGGAAATCATACAAACATGCACAGCGAAAATGAACTCATCCACACACATATATTTTCATATGCCTTCAATATATCAATAGCAGTCATTAATTTAAACACTGCAGAGGCAAAACACATAGGCACAAAAACACTTATCTTTGTTGTGCAATTGTCCCAAACAACTAGCTATGTCGCTGCAACGTTCCTCCCAACCATAGGTCTCTTCCCAGCCTATATTCTTTCAGCACTCAGAGACCACCCCCAAGCTGGGCATGATATCTACAAGGAATAGGGAACCCTCAAGCACAGCACATCCCAAAGCAATGGATACCCATCTCAGCCCCAACATTCTTTTACACACAGCAACTCAAAATTGGGCATGGATACACATTTCAACAATTGGTTTCACAGGATAGGGTCCATGGGTTTTCCCCAAAACATAGGAACACCAAAAAAGGACTGTGGGAAGAGGGAATCAACCCCAGGGAAGAAAACCGATTTGTCCCACATATGTATGAGCATTCAGTGGGCCAAACGGCCTCAATAAAACCCCAAATAGTTTTCCCTTTCTTCCCCACTGTTAGCCACAACAAAAACGCCCTTCCCAGCTAGGATAATGAAGGAAAAACACAGCAAACCCTGGAGAAAAACACCCAGGTAGCTCTCCCCTCGTGAGGGAGCAAGACTGATGGTTGAATAATGGCTTGGGAGCAATTTTGTGGCCCTTTTCTTGCCCAAGAAGCCAAACACGAAAATCTAGGAAGGGTGGCTTGCCCATACTCGAATTTGGACAACCATACCTCTCCATTCCCCAAAGCATTAACTACCTCAACCAACTCTTGGGGGAAATGAATGATTGGGTACAAAAGTCAACATGGGTAGTTGAGGGTTCATGGATTCTCTCATCGACACTTGGCTTGACTTGATTGGCTCAAGGGTTTGAATATTTCCCTCCCAATTTTCTTGTAACATCATGCCCCCATCTCCTGTTGCATTGCATAGCTAGTTGTGGGCTTTTATATTAAAATGCATATTTACAATTCCCATGGTTCACTAGCACATGGGTAGCATAATATCAAATGCTTGCCTCTTCTAGATCAAGCGTTCACTAGAGGGGCCTTGGCCTTGAGCTCCACGCTAGGAATCATACATAATATGCATACCTTATTTACATTATATCCCAAACTATTACAAGGGTCAAAATGGGGGACATTACATTAATGATTCGTGCACAGTTCTGCGCATAACTTAAATGGATATTTTGGGTTATTAATAAAGAAAATTATGGGAATTACATAACTCAAAGAATAGCTATGCATATAGCTATAGTTTCATTTATTTCATTTTTGGTTAATCATATTTTGCAGTTCTTAAGTTAGTATTTACTGTGCAAATAGGTTTTACTATGCAGGTTTTACTGTGCATATTTGCGCAGGTTTTAGTGCAAAAGATTTACTACGTAGGTCTTAGTGCAGAAGTTTTTACTGTGCAGTTCTCAACAAAAGGTTTGATGCGCAGTTTTTAGGAAAAAATTTATAAGGAAGGATTGGAAGTATTGCTTTCCAAACCTTAGTTCTATTAATGTATATTAATAGAAGATATATTATGGGTACTAAATATGGTATGAATAATATATGTGTGAAATGTGCTACAGGTGGAGATAATTATGCTTCCGCTAATATGATTTTATTTGTTATGCATGATTTGATATAAGATTTCATGGGTCTTATGAAATAGTTTAAGATTCTGCTAGTCACTCATAGTTATTACGCATTTTAATATGCACTTGTCATAAGAATACATATAAGCATTATACATGTGGCTATTATGCATATATGTTTTATATTAAAAAAATATTGTGTCTTAAGTCTAGTGTACTGAAGGGTGTGTTACAAATTGGTATCTAAGATGAGGCTACAGCTCTCAAACCTTATGGGCATTTGTTTACTTTCTGAAATAAAGTGTATGCATAAATGTATCTATTGTATTATCGAATGAGCTAATTAATAGTTCATGTGGTTCAAAGAGTAGTTGAGGTTACAGCTCTCATCTTATTGAGTTGAAAAGTAAAGAAAAACTGTGTATGGTTATCTTGCATGGTAAGGATGGAATAATTTAATTTCCATCTGGTTAATCTCGGTAAGTCAAGATGTTTGAACAATGTGAGAACTTCAAGAAAAACTTGAAGTTTAAGAACATTTATGTCTTATGTTTCGAGATAGAAATATAATTTTTGTGTATTAAAATTATGAAAGAAGCTTTTGTAGGAAGAGACCAAAGGAGAGTTTGACCCCTTGCTGGAATGATATGTACATTCCCAACTTATCTATTTAATTTATAAATAGCTTATGATGGTTAATGTTTGTACATGTAACTATGTGGTGGGAGTTTAATTGCAAATGTAATATTATTTGTCTCCTCAAGAGTGTGAAGCTCTGGAGCTATCTATAACTAGCAAGATGATTTTCTAAAGTGAGAAATTGTTGCTTGATGTTGTATGTTTTTTATTAATAGTATAACAATGATTGTGTAAGGGATTTAACCTTAAAATTAAATGGTATGGAACTAGGTTGTTGCATAGAGTCTCAATTCAACTCGTTTCTTGGGTTGTTAATGGTGAAGGATCTTTTCCTTATTGATCCTTGGTTAAAATCCCATTGTGATATTTGATTATTGTGTATAGTCATTATTTTGTAAATTGTCTTTGGTTGTCCTTGTAATTGTATTCCTAGGTCAATTAATTGTTTTGTGTTGGATGTTAGCTGTTATTTTCAAAACCAAAGCTAATGGACAGTGATATGGCGAATGGTGTATGTATCGACCCTGAAGGAATTCCTAAGCATTGGAAAACAGTGAGGTGCATCATTTTTATGATGTCAAAAGGAAATCCTAGAAGGGAAATGAGTTTTTTAACATGAATCTAGACCTGTAGCCAATCCCCTAACATGTTGAGTAGCATGTGTCGCTTGTATTTATCTGTATTCACAAGATGAATAGCTTAGATCGGTGTGCTATGCATATATTGCATAACCTATGGAATCACATTTAAATGTTGGTAGTTACATTTAAATTCATATGAAGGCTTATTGGTTTGTCTGTTTTAGGCATTTTAACCTGGCCTTAGTTTTCTATGCATTGGTTGTATTTCTTGTACCCCAGTGTTCCCTCAAGTCTCCAACTGGTAGTAGGGATGGAGATATGTCAAATGATTTTCAATGATTAGTTAAATGCTTGAATGCTTGATAGCCAATTGTTGTGTGTATTTGGTATTCTTCGAGCATGTTAATGCATGAGTATGTTAAGCATGTTGATGATTATTTTTGTTATGCCATGTTGTAGTCGGAGAAAAAAAAAACTGAGATGGATGATCATGGATGTTTATCCTCATGAATTATGATCAAGGTGTATGAATATGCGGATCTGGTAATTAATTGGTTGCATTTATTATTGGATTTGGAAATTTATTACATGAAGTAAATGATTCAGTAACATAGTTAATTACAATTGAACTACTCATGTGCTCTATTTTAGAGTAATGTCAAATTTACGCAGCGGGTCCGACAAGTGTTGGAAAATGCATAAGTTGTATATGCATGCACTGCATTGCACTTTGATTTCTTATTAAAGAATAAGTTTCATGATATTATGCTCAGTTAGAATAATCATTTTGGATGAGTATGAGTGCAGATGAATATATGCCTTCAAAGTGGTATCTCTAGATAAATTTTCTGGTTTGCTATGTATGGATTAATGAATGGTATGTTGAATGTAGAATGGTGTATGTCTATTTGACAAGGTGTTCTTATCATGTTGAGTATTCGATGACTATTTGTGGCATGTGCATGACCTTTGTCTTAGTCTTTGATGGCAATATGTGACTTGTGTTTGAATTATATTGGAGTCCTCAGAGACTATTTGAAGCTTGTGCTTGGTTTGTGTTTAAATCCAATGGTAGATTTCCATATTGGATAACTAGCTAAATTATTTGAATGGACCTATGCCTGATTCCATCTATGCAAGAATGGTTTATGTTAATACAACATTAGAATGTTGTTATTTAATGACCATTAGTGTAATTGCATAATTATATCTTTGAATAAAATATTAAATATGCAAGAGACTCTGAAACAATAGTAAGTGTTTGAATTCTATTGGATGTTTTCTTAATAAGACTGGTGCACTCACATGTTTTGGTGCAGGTTTGAATGCTTGAATTCTTGTTCACCGCATTTGTGTGAGCTGTAAATGAATCGTTAATACTTCTATACTTATGCTAACTTATGAAAAGTTAAAACTAAGAATATGTTGCTAACTGAGATAAGTTGTTAGCTAATTATTGTTGGGATATTCCTATACTCCATCCTAGTCCTACCAACATTTTAGTTAGTTTCATTATTAGTCTTGCATGCATTTCTGCATGCAGCATGCATTTTGCATGCATCCGCATGTTTCCCAGTCATTAGGTTTACACCTCCAGGACCTAGTCCCTAGTCTTCCAGCACTCGGGAGCTTATTTCCACTCAGATTGAGCCCTCCTAGGCAGTGATGCACCCACTTCTCACCCACCACTTGAGAAGGGTGCCTTTTCTCACCTACCATTCCTGTTATACTTCAGTTAGTTGAGTTATCGTCAGTTCTTTCCTTGATTTAAGGCTAGACTGACTCTCAACTGACTGTATCACTCCAATGGACCTCCAATGAGACTTGACTACCCATTCTGACTCCAGATAACTCCTCATGTGCCCTCCACTGAGCCTCCTTCATTCAGTTAGTGCCTTCATGTGCCAGTTACACCTACCACACTCAGTTAGACTCAGTTTGACTGATGGTTGACAGTTACTTGTGCATTGATGACTCCACCGATGATGAGATAGACTTCTAGTTGTGCTTGATGACACTCCACTGATTTTGGATCTATCCATGTAGGCTAATTCAAAACACACCTAGTGTATTAGAATCATGAGCATTGTATATTTATTATTTTACTATTCAGATTAATGTAACATGTGTAATTATTCTGCCTCTATCTGAGCTCCTTTGGATCTATGTTCTACTGCTCTATTCTTCTTCTATTATTCCTAAATTCTTTCATTGTGAGGTTTACATCATCTCTTGGATCTACTGTGAGCATTTTCACATGGTATCAGAGCCATTTGAGAGTATATTCTACCTCATTCTTGAGAGTTTTTTTCAGGTATTTCGAAGTTCCAGCAGTTGCAGCAGCAATATCAGCAGTTTCACTTTTTCACTCATTCCAGCAGTCAAGATGAGCAATTCGAATGCTCCTTCCTCTCCTATGATCCTCACTCCCTTCAATTACTTTGAATGGAAGGGTGAGATGAAATTACACTTGTGTAATAGACAGCTAAATAGAATGGTATTTGAAAAAGATGCCATACCACATACAGTTGTAGAGAGAACCAAGCATCCAAATAAAATGGATGAAGCCTTTGGATTCATATGCCTTCATATGTCTAGAGATCTATTGTTTCATGTTGAAGTATTGAAGTCTCCAAATGATTTATGGACAAAATTGGAGAGTCCCTTTGGCAAACAAGATGGGCTAAGAGGCCATATTCTTGAAAATGAATTGGTTTCCCTACAACTTAGCAATTTCGAGAGCATTGAAGAATTCTTCTCAAAATTTCAGAAATTGGTTTTACAATGCAAGCATTGTGGCATCACTAAAAGTGATGAGCAATTGGTGCTCTCCATTTTGAGCAAACTTGGATCTCAATTTTCTGTATTTGTATCTACCTTCCATTCTGGGCGAATGTCAATCCTTGGATGGAAGTTTCCCACCTTAGCAGACTTCACTGAAGCTCTCATTCAAGAAGAGGACAAATTGATTCAAATGGGTACCATCAAGGCCTCCAGAGATCAAGCTCTTCTAGCTGGAGGAGAAAGTGGGATGAATGTGAAAGGGAGGCAAAAGGACAAGGATAAGAAGCCATCTAAATCTAAACTGACAAGTCCACCAAAAGGAGCCTCCAGCTCCAAGAAGGACAAACATAAGAGATCTACATGTCCCTACTGCAAGAGAGGATACCATTCTGAGAAAGCTTGCATGCACAAGAAAATAGACCTACTAACCAAGCTTCTTGAACAGAACAAAATTGTTGTTCCAAAAGATGCAAAGATGTCTGATTCTAGAAGTGGATCTGATGGTCATGAGGATTTCCATGCATTGATGGCTGGTTTTTCAAAATCAAAATCCCTCCTCATAGACTCTGGAGCCTCCAACCACATGGTTTCCTCTGAAGAGTCATTTTCTTCTTTAGATCTCATAGATGGGCCTACTATTCACATGGGAGACAACTCTCAGATTTCTGCCAAAGGATTGGGTACAGTACATATGGAGCATGGCAAGTTCAAGAATGTTCTATTCGTTCCCTCCTTGACATCAAACTTGTTATTTGTATATCAGATGACTCACACCGGATCACCTAAAGAGGTGACTTTTGCCCGGGCCCGAAACAGTTGAGATTACAGAGATCTCCACTGGGAAGACTATAGCAAAAGAGTTTACAAATCATGCCTCCAAGGCATATGAGTTCTCTCATTTTCTGCCCTTCTCTCTTCCTACTTCCTCAGAATATGATGAAGATTTGAGTGACTCTTCTTTTGATGAAGATATATAACAAGATCTTGATGTTGAGATCAAAGTTTAAGAATATTCAAATCCAAAACCAACACATGTTCTCAATCCAGATCCAAGGCCATTATGGGCTCACACACTCCTTGCAGCTACTGAGAACACAGTTGAGGATTCGTTTGATCACATAACTACAAGACTTCAACATCATGCCAACCTTGCATTATGCTATCTACCTCTCCATGAGAGATGCAGCATGATGATGGGGTTCTCTCTTCCATCCCTTGGGAAGACTCCTCATGTTCCATTCACTCCAGTTGCAGAAAGAATTCCTGAGAGACTTGCTTCATCCAATACATCCTCTACACAATGGAAGGCACATCAAAAGACCAGATCCAGACCTGTTTTGGCATCCTACAGGGGATCAGCTTGCCAATTTTTTTGCAAGAGTTTTCACTAATGAAAGCTTCTTTCTTTTCTGCTTAGTATGATGGTTCTTTGAGTTATTTACTGTTCTTTTGAGGGGGGGTATTTTTCCCATGAGGTTTTCCCCATTTCCTCGATTTATGGACAGTTCTTTTTTATCATTTATTTTGATTGTATGGGTGACCTTTGGTCCTAGTTACTAGGGCCCAGGATGGATTAAGGGGGGGTGTTAGTATATTCCTATACTCCATCCTATTCCTACCAGCATTTCAGTTAGTTTCATTATCAATCTTTCATGTAGCATGCATTCTGCATGCATCCGCATGTTGCCCAGTCATCAGGTTGACACCTCCAACACCTATTCCCTAGGCTTCCAGCACTCGAGAGCTTATTTCCACTCATATTGAGCCCTACTAGCCAGTGATACGCCCACTTCTCACCCACCACTTGAGAAGGGCGCCTTTTCTCACCTACCACTCTTGTTGTACTTCAGTTAGTTGAGTTATCATCAGTTCTTTCCTTGATTTAAGGCTAGACTGGCTATCAACTGACTATATCACTTCGATGAACCTACGATGAGACTTGACTACCCATTCTGACTCCAGATAGCTCCTCATGCGCCCTCCACTGAGCTGTCTTCATTCAGTTAGTGCCTCCATGTGCCAGTTACACCTACCACACTCAGTTAGACTCAGTTTGACTGATGGTTGACAGTTACTTGTGCATTGATGACTCCACCGATGATGAGATAGACTTCTAGTTGTACTTGATGACACTCCATTGATTTTGGATCTATCCATGCAGGCTAATTCGAATCACACCTAGTGTATTCGAATCCTGAGCATTGTATATTTATTGTTTTACTATTCAGATTAATGTAACATGTGTAATTATTCTGCCTCTATCTGAGCTCCTTTGGATCTATGTTCTACTGCTCTATTCTTCTTCTATTATTCCTAAATTCTTTCATTGTGAGGTTTACATCATCTCTTGGATCTACTGTGAGCATTTTCACAATTATAAGTTGTTAAATTTATCGGATATGATTTATTTGTATGTATCTAATGCTATTAATTGTAAGTGATGTAGAGAATGAAACTACAAAACTAAAACTGGGGTCATCCAAGAAGTTATTCATCATGTTTGATTGAAGAATGTTGTACAAATAAAAAAATTAAAAATTGTCTCAAGCCTTGAGGAAGAAGGGAGATATCTTTACCCTAACCTTGATTTATTATTGAAAATAATTTTTATAGGAGATAATATTCAGAAAATACTTAAGCTACAAGTCCAACGGACATGGCACATGGTTAAAATTCATGTAGATGGAAGCATATAAGCTTTAATTTCTGGAAATTATGCTGTATTTTCTCAATATTATTTATTTGATGAATGATAAAACAATTTATGTAGTTTTCTATTTTACAATTCTGAAAGGTGAATCTAAAGAATTGATTTTTGCATTATATTCGTGAGAAAGAAAGTTTATGAATGGATAGTTAAATTGAAATTCTATTCATTTTTATTATATTTCCTCTATAACTTGGATGATTCTCGTGATTAAATATTTGTCATAACAATTCCCTATAGTCATTACTAGTTACTACCCAGTTCAAATGAAATGTGTGTTAAAATATGTTGAAGAGATTTAACTCTTATTTTTTATATAAATGGGAGAAAATTATTTATAAAGATATAAATGAAAAAGAAGTTTAAATATTTATGTTGTAGATGGGTTTGACCCATTATGCTTGATAGTTTAAATATAAACAATAACCATATGCTAAGGCTTGTTTATTATGCCTTGCATTGGATGGTATGGTGGTTTTGAAAACCATGGGTGAGTTTTTGCTTGTTTATTTTAAAAATATGGTGAGTTTATTCTTGTATATTGGACCTTGCATGGATGGTATCTTGTATTTCAAAACCACATGCTATTGGTTTATTCAAAGTAGAAATAACATTTATGTCAAAGCTTAGTATTTAGCTTTGTTTATTATTCCTTGTATGAATGGTATTATTGTTTTGAAAACCACAGCTGAATCAAGCATAATACCATGTGTTGGATTGGTAATAAATTGGTTAATGCATTCCATGCATTAAGAAGATTAGTACTTATTATCATAAATAATTTATGAGAACCATAGTGCACAGTTCCTATGGCATAGTCTTAGTATCTTACTGCATAGTAAATTTAATAAATATGTTGGAATAATGTTTTTCTTTGTTGTAATATTTTGGAAAAATGCATAATTTAAGGAATAACTATGCATATAGTTTTATTAGCATTTGTTCCATTTTTCTTATGAAGATTACTTAGCGGGTCTTAAGTTAGTGTTTACTGCACAATAAATGATTAATGCGCGGTTCTTACTACACATTTGATCAAATGAAAATTATGGGAATTACATAACTCAAAAAATAGCTATGCATATAGCTATAGTTGCATTTATTTCATTTTTGGTGAATCATATTGTGCGTTTCTTAAGTTAGTATTTACTGTGCAAATAGGTTTTACTATGTAGGTTTTACTGTGGAGATAGCTTTAGTTTTACTGCGCGGGTCTTAGTGCATCAATTTTTAGTAAAATATTTATAAGGAAGGTTTGAAAGTATTGCTTTCCAAACCTTAGTTCTATTCATGTATATTATTAGAAGATATATTATGGGTACTAAATATGGTATAAATATTATCTGTGTGAAATGTGCTACACATGGAGATAATTATGCTTCCACTAATATGATTTTATTTGTTATGCATTTGATATAAGATTTCATGGGTCTTATGAAATAGTTTAAGCTTCTGCTATTCACTTCTAGTTATTATGCATTTTAATATACACTTGTCATAAGAATGGATATAAGCATTATGCATGTGGCTATTATGCATATATGTTTCATATTAAAAAAAATATATTGTCTTAAGTCTAGAGTAATGAAGGGTGTGTTACATCTTGCTTAAACATTTTTTCCATAAGTTCTACAATTTACAGCCTTATGCCCATAATTGTTACAAGAAAAACAATAACTAGGAAAGAAATTTAAATACCTGGGAGAAAGTGGTCTTCTAATTCATGCCCCTGCTAACTATGATATTTTCATATGTTGTTCCCTTCATCATGATCATAACTTCTAGGCTTCTCTTTAGCTTTCTTCTCTGAGAGCTTGGAACTTTCTCCTTCTTCAAGGTTCTTTTGAATGTTGTCATAACCAATACCAGTATTGTCGAGTGGAAATTTTTTCTAGCTGAGAATATCATCTAAGGTCATTGTACTCTTCTCAAACTTCAAGTTTGTGGTAACTGTGCTTTCTAATTTCTTCTTTAGAGAGACAATTTCAAGCACTCTTTCTTGACAAGCTTCTTCCTTTTATTTTAAATTACTCTTTGGTTCAGTGATCATTTTTGTAGCCTCTTCAATGCTATGTGCCATCTCTCTTATTGAATTTTGATATTCTTCTTGATACTTTTGCAGCTTTTCCCTTAGATATTAGTTCTCTCTTCTAAGTTTCGAGAGTTGTTTAGTTTTCTTTGCTTTTTCTTCTTCATACTTCAGCAGTAGTTCATTAAGTTGATGGTTTTTCTTTCTTTCTTCTCTTAAATCAACAAGAGCAGAGGTGATTTCTCCTCCCCCTTCAACTTAAACTTCTTCATCATTCTCTTTTTCTTCTGATGCATTTCTTTTTCTCTCAATGACTTCATCATCAGCTTCAGAATGTTCTTCATTTTCTGTATTTTACCTTTCCTTTTGATTGTCTTCATGTTCCTGATTGTATTCAAAATTTGGTTCTATGGTCATGAGGAGAGATTCCTTTGTGTAGATATCTTGTATTTTTTCCCATATCTCTTTAGCTGGTGTTCACTCTCTAATATTGTTTTTCATAGCCTCGGATAATCCTTCCAGGATGGAATCAATTGCCAATTTGTTGTTTCTTTTTAATTATTTCTTGGTTGCAGTATTTGGTGGTGTTTTTGAAGGAGTCTAACCAGTAACAATTGATTTCCAAACATCATATCCCATTGTCCCAGAAATTCCTTAATTCTTATGCTCCATATTTTATAACTTGTCTCATCAAATAGAGGTGGTATGCAAAGATGACAATCCATGAGTGCTACACAGATCTTCCTTCCAATGGTCAAACTATCTGAAGGTACCTTCTCTGATACCAATTGTTGGAATATTCAGCAATACTGAGCAAGGGGGTGAATCAATATTGAGCACTTTTTAACATTTTAACCTTAAGCACATCATGTAACATTATCCATCAACACATAAAATCATACACAGTGCACAAGAGATTTTACGTGGAAACCCAAAGGGGAGAAAATCACAGAATGTTTTTCTTATATAATAACAAGATTACATTTAGTTTATGCTCACCCACTCAAAGGAATCCAAAACTCCCTAGCTTTACCAACTTTGACTAGAAGGAATAACCAACTCTCTGTATTCTCTAGCATTGACTAGAAGGAGGATACAACCCCCTGGCTTTACTAGCTACAAATGGAAGGAAGCACCAACTCCCTAGAATATAGGCACCAACCTGTAGAAATTACACCAACAACACTAGGCACATCATGTAACATTAACCATCAACAATGACATTCATCAACACATAAAATCATACACCGTGCACAAGATATTTTATGTAGAAACCCAAACAAGATAAAACCATAGAATGCTTTTCTTATATAATAACAAGATTGCATTTAATTTATGTGCACCTACTCAAAGGAAGCCACAAATCCCTAGATTTAACAACTATGACAATAAGGAAGCACCAACTCCCTGGATTCTCTAGCACCGACTAGAAGGAGGATACAACCCCCTAGATTTACTAGCTAGAAATGGAAGGAAGCACCAACTCCCTTGAATCACCCTAAAGAAATGCAAGCTTCAACTTGCTCTATAGACACCAATCTGCCAAGGAAACCAATCCTTGCCCTAGAAGGACCCTACCACCATGAAGATAATATTAAATATAAAATACCCCTTACAACATGTCCTCTAAGTCAGTTCTTAAACATGCCAAATATGTCCTTAAATATGCCTTCAAACCATCCTTCAAGTTGCCTTCAAATTTGCCTCAAACCTGCCTTCAAGCTTCCTCAAACACAAACATAAATTTGTTGCCACTGATCCTCACATATCCTTGCTTCACACGCTAATCCAAAAATGGTCACAAGTTTTCTCTATCTACAAATCAAAGTTGGTCTTACTTCACCAACTTCACAAGCATTCAATGAGTTTACCTGGCTTCCTGATTCAGTCACATGTATCTTCAACAATGAGGTGTATCTCTGTTTGAATACACACTAGGTTGAATTCCCATCAAATTGTCCCATATCACTATGGTAACCTTAGTCTCAGATAAGTTGAGAAGCATGCACTTAGTATTCAACAAGTGCCTAACATCATCCATCCAAATCTGTATACAACTTTTCTGTAAGGGCGACACAATTTGTCTCATAAATAGTCCCTCAAGAAGTAACTAAGTATGTGCCAAATACACCTTGAAATATGCCTTTGTACCACAAAAATATTTCTTCAACAGCCATCAAGTTGTCCTTCATACATAGTCTTTGTATAGTCCTTGTACCTATGATTAGCCCTTCAAAAATTACTCCGAAAAATTCTTCAACAACCCAGTACTAAAGCAGCCTTTGATAAGGAGTCTTTGATTAATCATGTGATTGTCAAATTAAATTCTTCAACAACCAATCCTTGTCTAACAACGAATCTTGCATTGTAGCCCTCATATCTCACTTCAAATTGTTATTCAACTGCTCTTCAATCATCCCTAAAACAATGTCAGATCAATCCTCAACGATGTCCTTGAAAACATAATCCAAATCTGTAATAAAAGAGCCCTTTAAAAATCTGTCCAAATATACTCTTGAAAGTCAACACATCAAATTTTTAAAAATTTCCCTTAAACAGTCCTTAATTTTGGCCTTTCATTTCTATCTCAGACACGTGCACAAGTGCCAATATACAGTCTTAGATATACACACGTATGTATGGGATTACTTCAGATTTTATTCTTTGACCTTACACCTGCTCCTTCGCCCTTCTTCCTTGACCTCAGATATATGCCCCTTATTTTGAGGTTTCATGTCATCATTTCATCACTTCCTATTCCATAACAAAACCCTAATCCAAGCCAAGAGGGAGATCATATGTACTTCGCTTAAGAACTCTTGAATTTTGCTTAAAAAGTCGTTGTACCTTCTCTTGAATTCCTTGTACCTTCCCTTGAACTTGATAAGAAATATGTGTGTGGTTTATAATTCAAAATGAGATATTCAAGCTCCTATTTATACAAGACCAATCTTAATTTAGGGGCCAACCTGTACTTTTATTTTAATTTTAATCTAGGACGACATGACTTGTTTTGCCAATTTATTTTATGAGCAATGTCGACATGTCATACTTTTACAAGCGCTTCTCTTCTTCTCTTCAATGCTACTATAAGGAGGATGCTTTGACTTGCTTATACTTTGAGGATGCTTCATAGCTTGTCTCCATGACATGTTCTTAAGCCAATCTTTCATGACATGTTCTTAAGCCACTCTTTCATGACATGTTCTTAATACACTTCATCATGACACCTTTATCTTTATGCTTCAATATTTTGACACATCAACCAATATTGACATCATCATGTTGTCTTACCTCTCAGGGGCATCATATGTCATACACAATTCTCCCTCTAACAATGGCACAACATCATCATCACTTAACAATCTTATAAGCTCACGATGTAATGACACATATCCTTGCCTTTAATTATTTCAGAATTAAATAATAAATACTATTAATTTGAATAAAAAAATAAAACAAAAAACCTAGAAAAATATTATTGATTAGTTTATTCGAATAGCCAAACGAAACCATAGACAAAGGAATAGAATCTTTTCTTCTTCATAAATTAGGAACCAAGCCCCAATTGCTATCATCCAAAAGAAAGTTGTGAATTAGAGAAGTGCATGTTGAGGGGTTTTCAAGTCTGTAGAATTATTGTAGAATCGATGCCAAAACAATGCATAAGCAACTCTAATAATGATTTGAATCTTTCAATTTCATCTACATAAATTAGGAACCAAGCTCCAAGTGTTATCACCCAAAAAAAAGGTGCGAATGAGACAAGTTCATATTGAGGGTTTTTAAGGTTTGTAGAATTATTGTAGAATTGATACCAAAACAATGCATAAGCAACACTAATAATGATTAGCATATGTAATGCATTGACAACATCATGTGTGGTTCAAGGACACTAATAACATTGTTATGACAATAGTAAACGTTGAAAACATAACATTAAACATACTTGTCACAACACAAAACACAACACTCCACATTATCCACACTTCGAAAAAACACTAGTGAGATAACACAAAGCAATATGTTGTAGTAAAGACACCATATAACAAACATGCAAAATTCAATTACAATATCTATGCCTAAAAGAATTATAATTATTTATGATATCATCTAAGTGACTTGATATCAATAGTAGTGCATAGTGCCATGTTCACTCTAGCCATTGGTCATCCCTGTATCTACCAAAATGTTCAAAATTATAATTATTTTTTTTAACAAGAACAATTACTTCTGCATTGATATAAAAAAAGGAGGTTGCATCCTAGCTGGTCAAACTTGTTGAATATTGTAACTTCTAAGAATATTATATTTTGTACTTTATTATTCCGGAGATGTTTTATCCCTCCGAGGTAATTCTATTATGTATCCGGAGATGTTTATTCCTCCGATGAATTGTGGTAACCAAGATTATTAGACCCACCATGTGGGGGTCGGCCCTGAGTTTATTATTTGGGGGTTATTAGACTTCACTAGGAGAGGTCGGCCCCATTAGGGATTTTGGTCAGTTGAGAACTAGTATAAGTAGAGGAGGAGAGCTCCTCATTTGACACACTTGCTCAGCTCAGAAAGTAGCGCACTTGTGTTTGAGAGGTCTGCATAGGAGGTAGAGAAGAAGGAGATCAAGTCTTGGAGCACATCTCGTATTTTGGTTGATCATCTTATTGAGGAAAGCTTTGTTGGGTTTTCTACTCCATGAGGGTTTCCCAGGGTAAAATCTTTGTCTATCTTGTGATTATGTTTCTTTTAGTGATCTTGCTAGTCAAATTAGTTTAAACTTAACAAACCTATGTATACATCAATTTTCTTCTAGATATGAAAATTCTAAAAAGATCTGTACAAAAATAAAAATTCTAGTTTCAAACCAGATGTGGGCGTCTATCCTTCTATTCTGACTGTCTTATTTACTTAGATAAATCCTATAGAACTACTCATTAAGAAAAATACATTTAAATATCATTACAAAACTAATAAAAAAAGAAAACCTAGCCTTTGCATGCCTTCTTCCATCTTCTCTTCAGTTGGAGGACTAACTGAAGCTTTATGCATTTCACTGCTTTCTTTATCCACCTCATTATCATTTCTTATCGGCTTCTAATCTCCACCAGATAAACTATATGAATCTTCAAAGTATGGATTCTTTAGATCTTCTTTGATTTTTGGAAAGTTTGTTATCTCCTAAGTTTTCACCTTTCTATGCAATGCCCTAATTTTCTTCTCTTGAACATAATTTTTACCTTTAATATGTTCAATTTCGACCTTAGCCGTGATAATATTAGTGGTCATCTTATTCACGTGCTCACTCAATGCCTTAAATTGGTGTTGCGAGATTCAAGTGTTCCTAGCCAAAATAGCCACCAAAATTATGTTCTTGTCCTCTATCTTATGCAAAATATTAATCACTACTTCTTGACTCTCGCCATGTAGACTATTAGAATCCAAAATGGTCAACTCCCTTTGCTCGCCTGGGTTTTCCATAATGCAATGGTTCAACCTATATCTTCCTCCAACAGCCAGCTATCTAATAACTAACAATCTATAGAAGAAAGGTTCGAGAGCTACAGAAATTGCAAAGTCTACGCGATGGTCTGCCTAGTATTTAGTCCTATTAAGTCTACTCGCCCATGTATTCAGAGATTCGAACAAACAAAAGATTGTTGATTTATGAGTGCTTACCTTTATATGAAGAAGAGCATTGCTGATGTTCTCAAGATATCCGCAGATGTTCTCATATGAACTTCCTGTCTTTCTCACCTTTTTGAACCTCAAATCTATCGCTTGGGACATTTCTCCCTAGTGAGTTATATAACAATGCTCCTTATTGTAATTGTTCTCTAGAGTTGAATGATGATCATCAACTCCAAGGAAACAATTTGCAATGAAACCAGGGATGACTATAAGTGGAGTATTAATGCCTATGAGAATGAGTACACTGATCTCCCTTTTCAATTTCCCCTTCAACTCCTTCAGATGCCAAATTTTACCAACGACATCTTAAACAATCCGAGACTTCGCTCTACACCATGTTTCAACTTGAAAAACTGCATCCAATTTGTTGAAACCAACCTTCAGATAAACCAAAAGAGTTGCACGATCTCCCACTACTTGCATTTAATCATTCCATTATGCATTGAAGGACGTATCAATCAGACCAATCATCAATTCCCTCATATTTTCTCATGCAGGACAGCTCTTTAGACTTATTGAACTTATATGAATCAATTTCCCTATCACTCCACATTTTCATTTTAAAATTAGTTGTACTAGTGCTTTTAACAATATCAATATCTTGTCAATTCTCTCTATCTCACTCAGTTAAGGTGTGGGTCTCATCAACAAGGCGACCCAAGTTCAATTCCCCTTATGGGTGACTTAGTTGGGAGGAAGCACCCAAAAACCTAGTCAAGTTGAGGCTGGTGCAGTCCAGGCCAGGTCCGATCCCCGGGTGATTTTGAAGGCTTAGATGCCCCTGTGTTGTATTTTATCAGACCACGGGACACTCTCGCAAGTCAAGGAGATTAGAGCAAACAAAAAAAAACAATATCAATATCTTGCGAGACGACAGGTGCAGGTGGAGTCCTTTTTGACCCTGTAGGAAGCGTCATAGAAGAATTCGTGTAGAGTCTCAATGTGGAAACAAACAATCGGGAAGAAATGTTATCCCTTTGTATGGGCACCAAAGTGATTATAGAAAGAAGAATTAATGAAGTTGTTTTTTGGGGAGACTCTCGAACTACGATTCGTGCTATCAGATTTCAGACTCCTCTTAAAAATAATTCCTTAGTAACAATTCAATCAAGAATATGGACGAATCTAGCATCTATTAGTTCTATTGAATGCTTCCATATCCTCCGACGGAATAATTCTTTTGCTGACTTATTGGCTAGTCAAGCAACTTCCCGAATGAAGGAGACTTTCACTCTCAAGGTAGAGAGGTTCACCATGAGGAAATTCCCTAAGTTACTTTCTATAATTCGTGGTAGGGGAGATTTCATCCCGCCTCATCTCCCTCATCTATGGACTCAAGACAAGATTGGAATTGTTTCCTATGCCAACACCATGAAGAAAGGTTTAGGACTTGTGGAGCTTGTGCATGTTTCCAGTGATGGGATGACGGCTTTCCTTGTAATCATTTCTCTCCTAGTTCGCCTCATCATCAGTATACGAAATTAAGGCATGCTCTGGTACGAGATAATGGATTCAGCCCTTGGGAATGTTGTTAGACGTCTCAACATTCATTCCCTCAGCTGCTCCCACGAGTGTTCAGGCCTTGGACTGTGTCATCACCCATGGGAATTGGTTATCAGGATCGAGTTATCGTTTGCTAGGATTTCATGGGAAAGGACGTCCATAAATGGAAATGTAACATACCCACCCATCTATCCAAGGCAAGGAAGGGTACATGATGGTAATCTCTGGGGATTTTCATAAAACTCAGCCCATTCATTAGATTCACAGCCATAAATTAAATGTGTGCAGATGCAAATCAGTTAAACATGCACAGCGGAATAAAACATATTCATCCACACACTCTTCATATGCATTCAACATATCAATAACAGTCATTAATTTAAGCATTGTATGAGTAGATACATAGATAGAAAACACTTATCTTCATTGTGCAATTGTCCCAAAACAACTAGCTGTGTCGTTGCAACGTTCCACCTAACCGTAGGCTCTTTGATGACATATACTCAGTTCGTCCGAAGGCCACCCCCGAGCTGGGCATGATTCTTACAAGGAAAAGGGGACATTCAGCTCATACACAGCCAATTAAGCATTTCATTTGAGCAAAGCCAGTCCATAATTGGGTTTATCGGGCTGCATCAGAACCATGGTTGCTTGCACTCAAGCTCAAGCCAAAACAATGGAGACCCATAACCCATACCCCAACATACTATTTTCTCACACAGCAAGCACAATCATTAGATAGGGATACACATTTAACAATGGAATTTACAACAAGATGGTCATGGATTTTCCCCAAAACGTAGGCACACCAAAATGGACTGTGGAAAGGGGAATTCGACCACAGGGAGCAAACTCGATTTCTCCCACAGGTTATGAGCATTTCAAATTGCCAAAACGGCCTCATTGAAACCCCAAATCGAGCTCCCTCTTCTTCCAGCAGCTCTGCAACACAAAAACTCCCTCTTCCCCACTGAAAACAAGGAAACACAGGAAAAACATGGAGGAAAAATGCCCAGGCAGCTCCAAAAACGTGAGAGGGGAAAAACTGGTTGATGGGTAATGGCTTGCGGAGCAATTCATGGCTCTTTTCTTTCCCAAGAATCCAAACACGTTTTTCCATGTAGAGTGGCTTGCCCATACTTGAATTTGGGCAACCATACCTCCCATTCCCCAAGGCATTAACTACCTCAACCAACTCTTGGGAGAAATCAATGATTGGGTACAAAATTCAACATGGGTAGTTGAGGGTTTGATGGGTTCTCTCATTGACACTTGGCTTGACTTGATTGCCTCCAAGGGTTTGAATGTTTCCCTCCCAATTCCTTGTAAAATCATGCCCCCATCTCTTTGTTTCATTGCATAGCTCGTTGTGGGTATTTTATTAAAATGCATATTTACATAATATCCAAAATTCCACTGTGCATGGCTAGCACGTAAACCATATGCATCAATAAATCGATGGCAGGGCCTTGGCCTTGAGCTCCTCACCATGATTTCATAACAATATTACATCATTTACAATTTTAATTCCATGGGGTTAAGATGGGGACGTTACATACCCCTCCCCTTGGAATAACACCGTCCTCGGTGTTCCAATACTTATGAATAAATACCCACTTTATACATTTTTCAAGATTCTCAAATGGTGGCAGGTCTGTCCTACATTTCATCTCTTTACTTTGAACTTTCAGGACCAAGTCCTTTGGCTTCCACAAGCTGCTCCTGCTAGCTTTGATCTTCCAGCTTTGCAGGCGGGCATCGCTCCACAGCAATCCCTTCCTTTTATTCACCTTTCAACTGATCTACAAGTCTGGAACTTCATGGCTTCCATCTTCCTTGTTGTCCCTGACAACTATTTGAGGAATATTTTCAACCAAATCAAATAGCTTTTGGCCTGCTTCCATGATCAATGTACACAAGTGGCTCTCGCTTTTCTCACTAGCAACACTTGGCTAGTACTAGCTGCACTCGATGGCTTTCAATGTCTCACCTGTGAGATTCATCATGGAAATTCCTATTAGGACAAGCATAACACAATATTAAAATTAGTCAATTATTTTCCCAATTGACTTGGAACGTCCATGCTTTACTCATGAGACTTCCACACATTTCATGTTTTCCCAACATACACATGAACTCATTCATGTTCATCCTTTCACAAGAAATAACTAAGTCAGCATTCACAATTCATTTCAAGCAAATAACCACACTCTACCTTCAGTCATAACATGCATTCAACAATTCTTTGTTTCTGAAATGTATCAATAAAAAAGGAAAGAGAAGAGTAAGAGTTTTCCCCTCTTAGTCTTGTTCCAATCCGGAGCCACACCATCACCGTGGTTTCATGCTCCTTAGCCTCTTTCACTTCAATGTGAATGCTTGACTTGCCCTTTCTTGGCTATGACACTTAATGTCTAAGGTCTGTCTAATGCTTTTCAACTAGGGAATCCTTCCCCATTGTTGCTTACAGAACCTTTGGCTGCTAGGACCCACACATATCCACTAGCACCATCTTTCATTACTACTCATACTGAGCTCTCTTTAGGACGATCACATGTCCACATGCATCCTCCAGATGCTTTCATAGTCCTTTCTTCCAACAATACCTACACTCAAACATTGAATCAATTCCCATGTTTAGTGTATTTTCATAAGGTTTATCTCTAAACAAGAGTTTAAGAAATCATAACCAAATCATATACACACATATATTTATAAGCAAGAAGCTGCAAGGTATTCAAACACTTATCTGTATTGGATGTCTTTACTTTATTCCAAGGGATCCTTCTTTGCTTTACGAGCTTTGGATTTCCCGTGAACACAATTATGAATGTTGGGCCAGCACGTAGGCTACTCCACAATCATTTGAATAGGAAAGGACAGGCTAGTACGCCGACTGGGTTTATCAATCATTTCCTTTAGCAATATGCTAGGCCAGTGCTCCGACTGGTTTTATTAATTAATTAAGGAATGTTGGGCCAGCATACACATTGCTTTACAATATCAAGTAGTTAATGCCCAACTAGTCACTCTCTGGACTTATCAAGAACTTTATAGCGTTCAACCAGTTACTCCCTGGATTTCTCCATAATTTATATCGCCCACTCATTTACTCTCTGGATTTTACCAGTAATTTATATCGCCCACTTATTTACTCTCTGGATTTACCAGTAACTTATAGTTCTTTCAGGGTCTTGCTTTCCTGCAATGACCAAGGTTTCCAACAAAGAAACAATAGTGTATCAGCTTAGCTGTTAGAAGACTTATACCTGAAATCTTCATTATTCCAAACAAGACATAAATGAAAACGAATACTTATATGTATTGTGCGTCTCCCCTCTAGTCCACAGGGTCCTGCTTCGCTTTGCAAGCCTTGGAATCGCCTATGGACTTTGATTTATTTAATGCTTAACCAGTACACCTCCCCATCAGCTGGATTTACCAAGCATTTGGTGGTGCCCAACCAGTCCCATACCCGGTTGGCCCTCTCCAGTGCCGAGCCAGCACATTCGTCTGGGTCATCGACCAAAGGAAGGAAACTGCTCCACCTAACCATTATAGGTCAACGCTCTATTATGGAGCCATAGGCATCTCAGGGTTTTCAGTCAGTCTTGGCGCCCGCCCTCCTACTGCTGACCCAATAGGCATCTCAGGGTTTTCAGTCAATCTCGGGGCCCGCCCTCCTACTGCTGACCCAATAGAGATTTTATGCCTTCACCAATGTCACCACGCCTTCTTGCACCATAACCCTTCACACACACATCAACTCTTCATTCATACAAGGACGTCACTCCTTCTCTTGTGCAAATCGGTGGTTCCTTTTAGGAACTTTATAGGTGACTTTCTTAACTGCAGGTTAACATGGCCCCACTCACATAAGGATGATACCCCTTTTCATTACATCGCTCCTTGGCTTTGTCCATCCCTTCCAGTATTATTTAGTGTGAGCAAAGAAATGTTTCCAATTCCTATACAGTCCTTCTGCGTACCCTTCTTCACTCTGCCTCTTAATGTGTAGTACCAATTGTCATCTATGTAGGCTGACAACACAAGAAGGATAAGAAGGCTTATCAGTATTGCTTCTCAAAATCGCAACCACATTCCATAACATTCACTATCAAGTATTGAAACACCATGAATGCGTCCATTCCCTTAGGGTGTAGTCAATATTGACAACCCTATCATGACCCACCAACAGAAAAGGTGTGCACCCCCTTTCCAATGTGATCCATGTAGGCCCTAATCATACTCAAGCAGTCTGAAATGATATAAATAAAATAGAACATGCTCTGCATATTAACCCTAATAATTTAGATATGCATGTTCTTATCTAGGGTCACAGAATACTCATTCATTTTGCAGATGTATCTTTTCTTCATTTGCTAAGAATGGGGGCTCCCTTCCTTGAGTCAACAGTTCTTCGGTTTGCCACCCCAATCTCTCCACGTTCCATAATCCATACATGCCTTCTTAGCATAGTTTTACCATCTCATTCTCATGTTTTTCCAACATACAGCTCAGCTGAGATGTCATTCTTAAAATGTGAAATGGTGTTTCACCCGAAACCCATTTCCAAAGTATGGAGTCCTTCCCATGGATTTTGGCTTCTGCAGGTCATCACACACGGTTTTCCTGCAATGTGTCTTCCCACATTTTCCATGCCCAAAACAATCTACTTGAAATCTAAAACTTCAATCAGCCAAACATGTTGTGAGTACCTATGCATATAATCCTTTCATTGCTACAACAGTCACTGAAGTGATCTCAGAATTATAACCCTCAATAATTCAAACACCTTGAGCTGTCAACATTTGAAATGCAATGAAATATATGTATATATCTATATATGCATCGTTATCATAAATAAAATTGCAAGACATGGGTACACTATCCGTGCAATTTAAATAAATTGTAAGTAATCATTACTTCACATTCCATGCAATCTCTGTCCTTCCATAGAGCACTCCGGTAGCCCATCATCATGTCTACCTTCTTCATGCAATATTTCTCCTGCATTCATAGCAGCTCATGAAATTCTCTCAGTATTAACAATGGCTCACCATTTTGTCTATTATCTAAATGCATTGAAACCTATACATATCACAAATGTACATTCTTGCAATGCATCTCAACATGTGCACTTACACATAAGCATGCACATTCACAACATTTACATAATATTTTAATGTGCATTCACTCAATGCATAATCCCTCAATACAACTTTGCATCAATCCGCGGATACTATGCATTCCAGCATATTATGGCCTAACCATTCACATGGCATGTACTACCACAACATGACTATAGGTCTTTACTTGCTTTGGTTATTAAACTCACAACCAACATACACAAATGACATGATATAATTTCATATGAATGCATTCTAGTATTTAAAACAGTCATATGGTAGAGGGTTCCTTGCCCTTACTACCCCATATCTCACCATACCTAGTAGGTTAACATTCACATTCATGCACTCAATACCATATGCAAACCAAATCAACATAGTTGAACATAGTTGAAGGGATATTACCAAATCCTCTTTCAACATTCATGCAATTAAGCACAAATAACCATTACCTGCATGGCTTTCATTAACATCGTTTGATGTTACCTGATCAGTTGGCCTCTTACCAAGGCTTCACAGTTCTTTTTCCAACCTCATGCCCGTAGATTTGTTGCACCATCTTTTCTTTAGAAGGTTGTTGGTCATATGCAACAATCATCATCCACGCCCTTAGTCATGCTTTGGTTATCTTTGGTCCTATAAACATTGCAAACACGACTAGTTATTTAACAACCACCATAATCATCTTTAAGTGGCTCATTGCATATGCAAAACCTCACTATTCTACCAATATGCAATATCATATATATATACAAGTATTTTTACATGCACTGTGCAATGTTTATCAATATGCCATCTAGTGCATATTCATTTCAGCTATCTAATCTCTTACATTTTCAATCATGTTTCTATGGTTTGATTCATACATCCATTATCAACAACATTATTGGTGATCAACCATAAGCAATACCATTAATGGGCTATTGCATGTGTAACTTTCACTACCTTTACCCATATGCAGCATCATGCTTTATGCATAAGCGATTCACATGCACTATGCAATGACTCCTTAATCATGCCCATTAATTTATATGCATTACCCTCTTGCATTTCCAACATCCCTATGCCATAATTTTCAACTTATGAAACTTAGGAAATATAAATACAATAGCAAGAGAGGAGTTAAGGAATTCCCCCTTTCCAATTCCTCATTATGACATGGATTCCCTCCTCTACATCATAGTTGATCATTTTCTTGGCTTTCCTACCAAGCATACAAGCAATCATTAGCTATGATCTCCTTATGAATTAGCAATTCAATATATATACATAAGTGTATAACATTTATTCTTGTTATTTTTCAAACATGCAATTCTTATACTATAAACAAAATAGTTTAAGGTGAGGAACTTCCCTCTTATCAACATTTCCTTGCTGCTCCCATGCTCTTCCGCAATGTATATTACAGTCAATTACTCTTAATAAGGCCTCCACAACCTTCTATGCAATCCCTGCTTCTCATCCCAAGCATAGAAAATGCATTTCGCACTTTCCATGACTGTCTCCGGGGGACAACAGGGGTCAAGGGGGCTTGCCCCCTTATGGCTCGCCACTGCAGGGCAGGTCGAGGGCAGCACCCTCATTTTTTTTTTGTAAATTCTTCAATTTCACGCAATCTGGCGCATGAGTTCAAAGCCATTTTCAACTTTCGGCACCTAAAAAATTTCCCTGGAAAACGGCTGAAATTCCCTGTTTCGGAGCAACTCATCGAGTTCTTCCGACTTGTTTCGGGCCAACTCGCCGAGTTCTTCCGCCGTTGTGGACCAACTTGCCGAGTTCTTCTGCCGAAAGACACTTAGAAAAATTTTCGGACCAACTCGCTGAGTCCTTCTGTCGTTGCGGACCAACTCGTTGAGTTCTTCCGCCGTTGTGGACCAACTTGCCGAGTTCTTCCGCCGAAAGACACTTAGAAAAAATTTTGGACCAACTTGCCAAGTCCTTCCGTCGTTGCGGACCAACTTGCTGAGTTCTTCCGTCGTTGCAGACAAACTTGCTAAGTTCTTCCGGATACAGACTTAGAAAAATTTTCAAAAACACTTAGAAAAATTTTCGAAAATTTGAAAGTTTGAAATTTTTCTTAAGGGTCTATAATGAGCAGGAAGCATACTTACCCCTGCAAGCTGTGATAGGTAGCCCATGAAGGCCCAAATGTTGCAACCTTCACTCTGATACCATTCTGTAACGTACCCACCCATCTATCCAAGGAAAGGAAGGGTACATGATGGCAATCTCTGGGGCTTTTCATAAAACTCAGCCCATTCATTAGATTCACAGCCATAAATTAAATGTGTGCAGATGCAAATCAGTTAAACATGCACAGCGGAATAAAACATATTCATCCACACACTCTTCATATGCATTCAACATATCAATAACAGTCATTAATTTAAGCATTGCAGGAGTAGATACATAGACAAAAAAAACTTATCTTCATTGTGCAATTGTCCCAAAACAACTAGCTATGTCGCTGCAACGTTCCACCCAACCGTAGGCTCTTCGACGGCATATACTCAGTCCATCTAAAGGCCACCCCTGAGCTAGGCATGATTCTTACAAGGAAAATGGGACATTCATCTGATACACAGCCAATTAAGCATTTCATTTGAGCAAAGCCAGTCCATAGCTGGGTTTATCAGGCTACATCAGAACCATGGCTGCTTGCACTCAAGCTCAAGCCAAAACAATGAAGACCCATAACCCATACCCCAACATACTATTTTCTCACACAGCAAGCACAATCATTGGGCAGGGATACACATTTAAAAATGGAATTTACAACAGGATGGTCATGGGTTTTCCCCAAAACGTAGGCACACCAAAATGAACTGTGGAAAGGGGAATTCGACCACAGGGAGCAAACCCGATTTCTCCCACAGGTTATGAGCATTTCAAATTGCCAAAACGGCCTCATTGAAACCCCAAATCGAGCTCCCTCTTCTTCTAGCAGCTCTGCAACACAAAAACGCCCTCTTCCCCACTGAAAACAAAGAAACACAGGAAAAACATGGAGGAAAAACGCCCAAGCAGCTCCAAAAATGTGAGAGGGGCAAAACTGGTTGATGGGTAATGGCTTGGGGAGCAATTCATGGCTCTTTTCTTGCCCAAGAAGCCAAACACGTTTTTCCATGCAGGGTGGCTTGCCCATACTCGAATTTGGGCAACCATACCCCCCATTCTCCAAGGCATTAACTACCTCAACCAACTCTTGGGAGAAATCAATGATTGGGTACAAAATTCAACATGGGTAGTTGAGGGTTTGATGGGTTCTCTCATTGACACTTGGCTTGACTTGATTGGCTCCAAGGGTTTGAATGTTTCCCTTCCAATTCCTTGTAAAATCATGCCCCCATCTCTTTGTTGCATTACATAGCTAGTTGTGGGTATTTTATTAAAATGCATATTTACATAATATCCGAAATTCCACTGTGCCTGGCTAGCACGTAAACCATATGCATCAATAAATCGATGGCGGGGCCTTGGCCTTGAGCTCCTCACCATGATTTCATAACAATATTACATCATTTACAATTTTAATGCCATGGGGTTAAGATGGGGACGTTACAGGAAATAATGCTAATGGCAGAGGAAGGAATTTGAAATATAAATCTCTCACCTCCGATTCGTATGCATTCTTCCTTAGATTTCCTCAGCTCATTCTCTGGTGTTTTCCTGGCCAGGGATTAACAATCGGAGGGAAAAAGGTGAGTAGGAGACAATGAATCGAGACGAGGATGAATGACAGTAGTTCTGTTGCACAGAATGTGGGGTTCGAAAGCTTAATCATGGCCTACACTGACTGAGTTGGAGAGTGGACCAGTTGGAGTGAGACATAAGCAGTAGAGATCTTTGCTGGGAAGAATGGCAGGAGGAAGAAGACCAGTAGAGATTGGATGAGAACAGGAATTTCCAACTTCAATTGGACCTAATGGCAGACAGACTGGACCAACAGGAAGACAAAATGGAGGACTTGAAAGCTAAAGTGGAGTCCCTGGAGAAAGAAATTGTTGATCTCCATAAGAAGCAAAAGGAAAAGGAGGAGGCAGAAGCTTCATTAGTTGCTCCTCCTCCAATCAAGTAGGAGGACCAAGTTCCATGGTTTATGTTTTAGATTGACAACACTTTTTTGTAATTTTGTTGGGCGAATATGTAAGACAGTATAACTTCTGCTATATAGTATTAGAGGTTAGTTCTCATGATAGGAAGTTTGAACATGGCATAGACACATCTGGTTCCTTTTTGGACTTTCAGACAGAAAGCCTCATTATGGTTTTATGTATCTGTGTTTGTTGAGGATTTCTCCTCTCCCTTTTTAATAAAATCTACCATCCATTTCAGTTAAAAAAAACAATATCAATATCTTGGAGGGTATCATTTATATAAATTTTTCTGCACTAGGGCAATTAATGCAACTCAAAAAATTCCACCTCTTTCCTAGAGGTTTTCTAAATTTTGACACTGAATTTTTAATCTCAGGGTTGTTATAGAATATGATAAAACAACAAAAACAATAGAAAATATTTCACCTCTTAACAACCCAGTCAACAAGGCAATCCAAGAAAAAGAAAAAAAGTTTCAACCCTCTAGGGCAATCTTATCATGCATAAAACAAATATAAATTTCACTTTATGATAGTTGTAAATACAACAATCTTTCCTATCTTTTTTCAATAATAATATTACATCATTTAATAATTCCAACCTTAACTTATGTCAAATCGACAAGACATTACAAGTGCAGGAAATTACAAAATCATGAAGAAATATATGGCCAAAAATCAAATCTGCATTAGAGACAATTTTCAAATGATGGAAACTATGTGTGTGTGAAAAGATGAAGTTCATGTACACATTGTTGTCACCTAAAAAGGCTCATGGCCCAAAATCTAGTTTTGCATGTGGGACCTGCACTAGGCCAAATTTTGCAATTCAACCAAATGACATATTTGAATGCAATAAATGGATTAAGCAAGTTTATGGAGCTCATCGATCATCAAGGATCTAACAGGATTCAGTTTCAACATTCATAAGCATTAAAAATAGTTTTAGCCCATGGAGCCCACTTTGGGTGAAATTGAGTTTTCAGCCCGAGAAAGTGATTTAGGCATAGTGAGTGGCTTAGACTAGGTTTTTGAGGTCACTAATCATGTTGGAGATGACATAAATGAATTCCAAGCTACAGAAGTATGAAAATGTGGTGGACCCCAGTTTAGACCAAAATGGACCTACATGCAAAATTGGCACATATGAAGGCAAGGATTGGTTCATACATGTTTATAGTCATTGAACATCATGGAGCTGACATAATTCAATTTCAACCTCTAAAAATACAAAAACGTAACATTAAAAAAATCTCTGCAAAGGTGCGTAGTTTTCCCTTCTTATTAAAAAAATATATCAAATAGGCATCAAAAAACGTCATGTAGACAGTCGTTGGAAATCCCTCTATGTCTCCTATGCACTGCCTCTAACAACACGTCATTTGGACATAGTATGCAGGAGATACAGTATTATCAATCTCATTAACCAAACGGATACGCAATTTTAATGGTTTTGGATAGTTCTATTTCTCTGGTCCACCATTCAAGGAGAAATTGTAGGAGGTTGTTGATAAGGACAGGAGCTACATACCACACATTTTGTTCGGCCCCATGCAAAGCGCACAAGCAGCAAAAAAAAATGCACATAGCTCATTTTCTTGTGCTCAAAAACCATATCTCCGATGCCTCAAAGCCAAAAATGAGACAAAAAAAATTGAATTCTATACCCAAGGATCATTCATCTCCATTTTCAAGAGCCAAAACGCATCATAGTGAGAGCAATTTGTAGATGTAGTTTTTGTAGACGAACTTTCCATCAATTTTCAACTACAAAATTCACCCAACGCAATTAACGATTGACTAAATCTTCCGAGGAATATGTTAGCATCCATAGAGCTAAGACATTAACAAAATTTCAACTCCTAAAGCGGATCAGTCGTCTTCCTCTTCCTCACAGTTGCAAAATGCATAAAATTACATGTTTTTGGACTTGAGAAGCATAGTTCCAATGCCTAAAAAAACCAACTAGCATGTTCACAATGTTCTAAACATATGGTACGAGGTTCCACTAGCATGTTCACAATGTTGGAGACATATGGTACTAGGTTCCATCGTTCCAAATTCTCCACAAGTCTTCTAGTCTCACATTTCGCCCCATACATCACAATCAGGAAAGTTCTTGGAGGGGAGGGACCACGAACGGTTCCAAACTTCCAATAAGTTTGATCTGAGTGCCCTCAATGGATTCGGGGTTATCGAGGAGAGCATAAAACTCCATCCCCTCGAACGGTGAATGGAGCCCCTACCAATCCAAATCAACGACTGTAAAAATTCTCGGAAGATGATTCACGCACGTGTGAAAGTTGGTAGGCGTGATGGTTTAAGCATATAATATGTTATACGTTGTAAGGTGGGCCCACCAGAAAACTATTCTTAATCCAATGTTCATATGCATCAACCGACAGCACACATCCCACACACTATTTCATTCACGTGGGTTCTCATAAAGGAGTAAGGTGGGTCGTTATTTAGAAAGGTCATAAGGTATGGCTTTTTGTTATACAATTAGATGGGGCCTCAATGTCACCAATAAAAACACCCTTTCCATGTATGCCTTCATCATATAATAAAACATTTTACTCATAGTCCATTATTTTTCATAAAAATAGCATTAAGCCTAAGCATGCATTATTATTAAGTGATTATGAATTTTTAAAAAGAGTTTAAGATTTATGACTGATCTTTATTTTATAAAGTTAAAAGTGGATTGTTAAAGTGTAAGTGGATATTATAAAAGAAAAAAAAAGGAGATTAAGACTCAAGAGTTCTATTTCCACACAATGCAAAGAGTTGCTAGAGCGATATGTTTGAAGACCAAAAAAATCAAATGAACAATAATTCAATTTATTCTTTCTTCATATTGATTCTTTTTCACATGGGCATGATACATTTGGTATAGATAAATGGGAATTTGTGGTTATTTTGGGCATCCAATTAATTAAAGAATAAAGTGGGGGAATTTGTGGTTATTTTGGGCATCTAAATAATTAAAGAATAAAGTGGGGGTGTTGAGAAAGTTAATATAATCAAAAGGAAGAAAAGCATAGCATATCCAAATTAGCTCCAAATTCATCCACGAATTTGGCAAAGGGTTTAAAATGCCTCTATTTTAGCTACATTTTACAAAGACAAAAGAAAACATTATCATTGGAGGAGAAAAGAGATTCTAACCTATTTTTTGGCTTTCACATTTCCCTCCCAGCAAGCTATATAGTAGAGTTATTTTTCTTAATTACAAATGGTGTTGATTGAAGAGAGACAAGAATCCATTAGAGACTCTCTTGAGATTCTCCTTTGTACAATTACTCTCTTTCTTTCTTAGGCAACAAGGTTTCTTAGTCTCTTAAGGCATATTGGATTCTAGAGTCGAAGTTTCATCGGTTAGAGGCTAGAGAGTAGGGTTTGAAAACCCTTGGATGTATTTGGGAAAGAGGAGGAGGAGAACGTCTTGCCTTATAGTATTGGAGGGATTCTTGCACTTGGAGGAGCTAGGGTTTGTTGATTAGCGCTAGCTAGGACATCTTGGGTGGTTGGATTTTATCCTAGCCTTAAGGGGAGGCTATGATATGTATGTACTTCATTCATTGAGCATATATATGAGACTTGCAACAATCCACACATTGTGTGTATTGCATATTTGATTTCAACATTTTATCTTCTTGGGATGGTTATTTCCAACTCTTAATAGTCTCGCCAATTTAACACATAAGAGAAAATTGTTAAGGGACCTGTTACGTGGTACCAATACCAGCGCACCTGTAGAGGTGCCCCAGGGAGAGGAGGTCATCTTTCTGACCAGAAGGGGTGTTTAGCCATCTTTTTCTGAGTGGGGGTTATGGCCTGACCCTTTGATTTCTCCCTTGGAAGTACTATGGCTTAGTAGCATTGTTGGTTGCCTCATAAAAGGGCTTGAAGCCCTGAGGTTGGTGTCTGGGGCTTCCAGGGGTGGGTCACTGGGTCACATGACTCCAACCTTGATTTATCACTTCAGTGGCATATTTTTCAGTACTACGGAACATGTTGTTCCTCCAAGTCACCTCACACACCCTCCTAGCCCTCCAGTTCACCAGCGCCTCCCTCTCTAGGGATCCTCCAGATGATGATACCATCCTCAGCCAGGATGCAGCTCTTTGATTAAGGGGGGGCATTGAGGTATTTTCACCACTATTGGGGTTAGATGGGGCATGACGACCTCCCCCCTCTGCAGTTTGGCCTTCAGACTTGGGAAAATACCCCAAATTACCCACATATTTTATTATTTTATATTATTGTTGTTTTAATTTTAAGTTGACATTTTATAATTTCAAATTGACATTTAAAAAGGCATGTCAGCCTGGATTTTATTTATTTTTGTAAAGTGAGTGTGAAAAAGTATAAATAAACTTTTCCTTGCTTCATTTTGACATAACAACTTATGGGATCAAACTTTTATTTCTGATTTTTACCCTACTTGGGCTCATGGAGTGATGCGCACCTCTTGAGGATGGATGTACTTGCTAGTTTGGGGACAAATCTTTGAAGTATATTTACTCTTGCTCTTTGTTAAGGTGATGCTAGGAGTTGTTTGATTAACACATGCACAAGGAGGTATATAGGTCTCTTATCTTGATATTTCTTTGTTAAATGTTGGGTGTGTACTTGTCTAAGGTTGAATGGTAGCCATTAATGTTGTATTTTGTCCTAGCTAAGTCATTTTTCAATCTTTAGTTACCCTAGCATTGTTAAGCTTGAGCTTTAGGTCTCCAAGGTTTGTCTTAATTAGGGCTTCTTCAACCCACTTATGTAGTTGTTGAAGGAAACCCTAGTTTTCCAAACTTGGCAAGTACCATCTCAAGAGGAGGGCCATCCTCCTTGATGCTCTAGGGTTAGGGTAAATTTCTCTAAAACCCCTAGGTTGCTCTCCTTTTAAACCCTAATTTCTGAGTCTTTTTTTTGTGTATATTATATTATTTTAGTTCTATTTGCTATTTTGTAATTAAGTATTGTTTCTTACTTTAATTTTTTTTATATAAAATTAATTTAAAAAAAAAAACTAATTCAACCCTTTTTTGTGTTAAAACCCTAATTGCAGAAAAATTATTTCCCTAGCATCCTCCCTTTCTTCCCTCTCCTACCTTCGCTCCTCCCTCCATTGAGCTCGCTCCCTCTCCCCCTTTCCTTGTAGACCTTCGCTGCTCCATCTACTAACTTCGCTCTCCTTCTTTTATTCACCTATCACTTCGTTGCCCCCTCTTTTCCTTCCACTTCCCCTTCACTCTCTTCTCCATCTACATCCTCCATTCCTCCTCTTCTATCCCATGCATCCTACCCTCGCTTCTTCCTCCTGCCTTCCCTTATCTTCTTCTTCCTCCATCCCCCTTCTCTCCCCTTTTATTTCCCTTATCCCCTCTCCATCTTCATCCTCTCTTCTTCCTCTTCCCTCCCCCTTTCTACCTCGGGCTTGCTACTTTTTCTCTCCATCCTTTTTCTCCAATCCCTAAACCTCCTTCCCTCTCTGCTTCCCTAAGTCACACATCTCAGGAGAGTGTCACTTTCTTGAACAAACCTACCTCCACCAATCCTTCACACCTATAAGATAATAACCAAAAAAGGATTTAGTTTCTCTATTAAAATTGCAAGTATTTGAGACTACCCTGCCTTATAAAAGGAAGTCTAAAAAACACTTTTAGAGTTTGATTTTTACATGCTAGAGGTCTTATTTTCATATGCAGCAGGTTCAAATTTTTCATTACATATAGTGAGCTAAATTATCAATGAATAATGCCATTTCATTTATGAATGTTAGTGTTGGATGTCCTTGTTATAAGCAAGTTGTCTAACTTTGATTAAAACTTCTACTGCTTCCAAGTAATGTCTGAAAAGTATATAGTGAATTAAGACTTTTTGTTTATACTGAAGGTGTCTGAAATTTTTGGGGTTGATCCGGATTTATGCAGGAACGCAACAAAATACAAAAATACCCATAAAAACAAAGATGCAACGGAAATAACACTTCATTTCATTGCTCAAAGAACTGAAACTTGTTTACATACAGGATGGAAATAAACTAGCTAGAGTGTTGGTAGCTTATCTCTGAGAAGAGATGTGGCGGCTACATGCCTTTGAACTCTGTGTTACAATGAG
Source organism: Larix kaempferi (assembly GCA_027924585.1). NCBI lineage: Eukaryota > Viridiplantae > Streptophyta > Pinopsida > Pinales > Pinaceae > Larix > Larix kaempferi. Next base: position 6,045,269 of record BSBM01000125.1, on the reverse strand, counting down.
GCTCGAAGGCCTATATATTATTGAGAAACAAGGGAAACCCTACACATCCGAAAACCTAACCCTAGGAGGTGAAACGCTAGAATATGGGCCCCGTTGGGTAACTTGGTACATCAAGTTCTCAGGGTCGTAACTTTGGCATACTACCTCCGTTTGACGCACATGATACATCGTTAGAAAGATCTATTCAAGGACTACATTCATAAGTGGCAAATATCTAGTCCCAAACGGACTCATATCTAGTCCGAAACGGACTCATATTTTCCTAACCATCAGATGCTGAAAAAACGTCAATTAGGGCCTCAAAACGGCTCTGGAAGTTTAGGACCCGAAAACTGCCAAAAATAGTAAATTGTGCTACAATTAAGGAAACTGACAAACTAAAGAAACAATGGTGGGGGTCCAAGTGGAATAGGCGGGTGGCCACCAATATCCTCCTGGATCATTCCTCCCCCCTTAGGAAGCAATGGTCCCCATTGCATTGAGTCCCTCCATGAGATGAGGAAACTTCTGTTGAACTTGGTCCCTGGTGAAGGAGTTGGCCTGCTTTGACAACTCGATATAGCTGGATCTTCTGCTGGTGGCTGTTCTTGATCTGTGTGTCCATAATCCGATCAGTTGTGGCTTGTTCCATGCAGTCTGGGTTTAACTCTGTTGGTGTGAGTTGTTCTGCCACGTCTGATGTGTCCAGTAGAGGTGGAAAGTAGGGTCGAAGGCGATCCACATTGAACACTGGGTGCAGACCAAGGAATGGTGGAATACTGAGCTCAAAGGCATTGTCCTCGACAGCCTTGGTGATGGTGTATGGCCCATATTGAAGCGAGTGAAGCTTGCGGTGGGGTCCAGCGAGGCATTCCTTCTGCAAATGTAGCCACACTTTGTCGCCCACTTGGAAGTTGTGTTGCACCCGATGTTGATCATGTCGCTGCTTGTACTTAGCATTGGCTATGTCCAATATGTCATGAACCAATTGGCGAATGTGCTGAATGCACTCAATGAAGTTGTTTGCCTTGGAGACTTCAGACTGGACATGAGCCGAATCAGTCTGAGTAGCTGCAAATGGCATGGCTATGTCGATGGGACATAGTGGCTGGAATCCCAAGCCCACCTAAAAGGGGCTGTGATCGGTTGAGCTGTGGAGGGCCCGGTTATAACTATGTTGTACATAGGGGAGTCTCTCATTCCATGTGCGTGGATGCTTTGAGTTGTGCATGCGCAAAATGTGGACAATCATCTTGTTGACGACCTCTGTCTGGCCATCAGTTTGGGGATGGAAAGCTATGGACTTTGTGAGCTTCGTGTCTAGCATTGACCATAGGATGGACCAGAATGTACTAAGGAACCTGCTGTCCCGATCTGAGATGATAGACTGTGGGATCCCAAATTCTATCATCCCAAAGTGTACCCACACTCGTTCAAAGAAGAGTTTAGCAGTGGCTTTTGCCATGATATTCTTCTTGCAGGCCGCCATTACGGCCATATTTGAGAATCTGTCGACAACCACGAACACACAGTCATTGTTGTGCTTAGTGAAAGGAAGGCCCGACATGTAATCCATGGAGATGGATTCCCAAGGTCGACTAGGAGTAGGCAACGGAGTATAGAGGCGTTGCTTCTTGATGGACGGTTTGGCAATGGCACAGGCAGTGCAGGATCGGATGTACTTTCCGATGTCCTGTCAAAGGTTCGTCCAATAGAAGTACTTCTACAGTAATGCCACTGTTTTCTCGACCCCGAAATGCCTAGTGACCCGACTGTAGTGTGCTTCCCAAATCATCTTGGCATGCTCGCTTGAAGGAACACAAAGGTGTCCCATGTGACATAGTAGTGCATCCTGGAGGTGAAAATTTGGAACTTGGTTTCCCTCCAAGAGCCTCTTGTATGTGTGGTTGAATTCTGGATCGCTCTTGTAGAGAAGCGGCTAATCAGATGTCTCATGCCCACAAGAGTTGAGCACGGTGGTTATCGCTACGATCGGTGGTCGGCTGAGGCATTTTGCAACATTATTGGTGCTGCCCTTCTTGTACTTTATGTTCAAATGAAACTGTTGTATATATGTGGACCACTTCTGATGGCGATCGTTCTGTAACTTCCCTTGTGTTAGTATGAACTGCAGGGGTCGGTGGTCTGTGTGGATGATCATTTCCTTCGCCAAAATGTAATGCTTCCATTGTCGGCAAGCCTGTACAATGGAATACGTCTCTTTGTCATAAGTGATATATTTGAGGACTGTGTCGGACAGTGTCTCACTGTGATATGCCACTGGATGCCCTTGTTGAGTAAGGACTTCCCCAATAGCATAGTCAGAGGCATCTGTCTCAATCTCAAATGGTTGTTGCAAGTTTGGTAATGTGAGCACTAGGGCACAACAGAGGCGATGTTTCATCTCTACGAACGCCTTCTGTTGAGTTTCCGACAAAAAGAATTTTTCTTTCGCTCCTCCCTTGGTGACTTGACTCAAGGGCCAAGTGATATGAGAGAATCCCAACACAAACCTGCGATATAAATTAGCAAGACCCAGAAAGCTGTGAAGCTCTGTAAGAGTGGTTGGGGTTAGCCAATCCCGAATGACTTGGATATTGGTTGGATCCACATGCACCCCACACTCATCAATAATGTATCCCAGATACTGAACCTGGATCATGCCAAAAGTGCACTTGTCCAAATTGGCACACAACTTGTGCTTCCGTAGTGTTTGGAGAACCTGTCGAATGTGGTGGAGGTGCTCTTCCCAAGTCTGGCTGAAGATCAGGATGTCATCCATGTACACTACTACAAATGAGTTGGTGAATGGCCGCAAGATGTCGTCCATCAGTCTCATGAAGGTTGTGGGAGCATTCGTCAGCCCGAAAGGCATGACCAGCCATTCGAAAAGGCCCTCCTTGGCTTTGAAGGCAGTCTTCCACACATCGGTCGGTTCGATCAGTAACTAGTGATACCCGGACTTTAAGTCGATCTTGCTGAAATATTTTGCCCCTTTAAGTTGGTCCAGGAGGTCATCAATCCGAGGGATCGGGTACCTATTCCGGACAGTGATCTTGTTCAGCGCCCGATAGTCAATACAGAGTCTCCAAGTCCCATCCTTCTTCTGTACCAACACAATCGGGCTCCCACAGGGCGATGAACTTGGCCAGATGTGCCCTTCTGCAACAGCTCCTAAATATGCCTCTTGATTTCATCATTCTCTAGAACAGAGCATCGATAAATCGGTCCATTGGGAAGTGGTGCACCTGGGGTCAAATCGATGGGGTGCTTGACCTGACAGTGCAGAGGCACCCCAGTGGGTGAGGTGAACATGTCCTGGTACTTCGCCACGACCTTGTCCGTTTGTTGTTGTCGAGCGGAGGAGCCCTGTTTGGAGGTCGTGGACACGATCTTCTTCTTGCCCTAAGGGCGGATCATCAAGAAAAAAAATTTCCCGGTTTTGGAAATGAGCTTACTGCATTGTTTTGCAATAACCAAAGAGATAGTGGCAGGCGGTGGTACCTCTAGTATCCTGTACAACTTATTTCCCAACGTAATAATAACAGCGCGAGGCCAAGACTCATACACAGCATGTTGCATCCATATGTATGGTTGGCCTAATAATACATCGCAAAAATCAAGAGGAGCAATGTCACATAATACCTCATCAGTGAAGGGCTTGATGCTGTAGGGAAGGTGGCATTGTTGGCTGATGCAGAGATCCCGTCCTTGGTGAAGCCACCCAATGGTGTACGGCTGCGAGTGTGGTGTGGTTGGAAATCCCAGCCGCTTCATGACCTCTGCTTAAATGAGGTTCTTTTGGCTCCCACTGTCGACAATAAACTGTAGTGGGGAACCCTTTACCCAAATCTGGGAGTGGAAGAGACGCCCCTCCTCCTTTGAATCTTCTGGTTCTTCCTTTTGGATCTTCGTGGTGGCAACGGTGGTGTGGGGATATGCATCGATAATCTTCTTCCCTTTGTCATTCCCCTTCTCGGGTTTTGATTCAGTGTCAAGGTATGCATCTGATTCAGAAGTCTTTATCTCGGCCACCAGTGACTGCTTGGCCCGACACTCACTTGTGTTGTGAATGGGGCTCTTATGGAACTCACACCACTTTCCCGCTTCCTTCTTTGCCTTTGCAGGGTTGCTCTTTGCTTGCGGCTTTGGAAAGTTGTCTTGAGTCGCCATGCCTTGGCTTTGTCCTTGGTTCTGTGGTTTGGGGGCACCTTTTGCTTGGTTCTGATTCGCAGACCCAAAGTCTTGCTTCTTCTGTTTGAATTTTTGCTCAATTTTGGCAGCATACCAGTATGACGTACCAAGCGAGGAGATGTCGAGGAACTCCATTTCCTCATGAATGTATCTATGCAAACAACTGCGGTACTTCATCACCAAATGTTTCTCTGAATCTTTGATATCCAACTTGGTGTGCAGGGTATGGAACAGATTCGTCAGCTCATGCACATCTTGATCTCTTTGTTGCCGCAGCGTAGTCCATTGTATGTACTTGTCCCCATAGCTCCCCACTGGATAATATTGTTCCTTTATGGTGTCTCGGAAATAATTCCAAGTGGCTACGACTTAGAATAGAGAGGGTTCCTCCTCGTCCTTTCTCGCACAGTAGGTTTCCCACCAGTCCTTGACATGGGGGGCGGCTTTGAGTAGTGAAAAAGTAATCTTTTCCCGGTCGGAAAAGTCATGAACCGAGAAATATCCTTCTAATGGATTCAACCATCTATCTACGGCATCTGCATATATTCATCCATCAAATATGGGAATTTCAAAGCTTACTTGTACCTTAAAAGGGGTTGTGCCTCTAGAGTGGATGCTAGATGCAGATGCACCGCCAGTGGGAAGTCATTAAAGGATCTGGGCGAAGTTATCCATCATCGCATTCCTTTGTTTTTCAAGGGCCTCCTCGAGCAACATTTTGATAGGATCTTTTGCGCCCTCATCTTTCTTTTCGTCCCCCATGGGCGGCCGTCGGGGTTTGCGAGGCTGATCTTGCAAAGGTTCAACCAGATCGAGCCCTAACTCCTTATATCCCGCCCTCGTTGGGGACATGCAACGAAGAATCGAGAAAGAGCAGATTGCTCTGATACCACTGATACGGATTTATGCAGGAACACAACAGAATACACAAATACCCATAAAAACAAAGATGCAGTGGAAATAACACTTCATTTCATTGCTCAAAGAACTTAAACTTGTTTACATACAGGATGGAAATAAACTAGCTAGAGTGTTGGTAGCTTATCTCTGAGAAGAGATGTGGTGGCTACATGCCTCTGAACTCTGTGTTACAATGAGGCTCGAAGGCCTATATATTATTGAGAAACAAGGGAAACCCTACACATCCGAAAACCTAACCCTAGGAGGTGAAACACTAGAATATGGGCCCCGTTGGGTAACTTGGTACATCAATTTCCCGGGGTCGTAACTTTGGCATACTACCTCCATTTGACGCACATGATACATCGTTAGAAATATCTATTCAAGGACTACATCCATGATTATTGATTATTGAGTCCAAAACAAACTCATATTAACCCGACCATCAGATGTTGAAAGAACGTCATTTAGGGCCTCAAAACGGCTCTGGAAGTTTAGGACCCGAAAACTACCAAAAATAGTAAATTGTGCTACAATTAAGGAAACTAAAAAACTGAAGAAACAATGGTGGGGGTCCAAGTGGAATAGCTGGGTGGCCACCAATATCCTCCTGCATCAAGGGTTGTCCTATTATTTTTAAGTGGATGAGGGTTGAAATGATAACTGGTGAATGATGTAAGAGTTGGATCGTCATGTTGCTGCACTCTATTAATATTTACATACATCGTCTCTTTATTTGGTGATGTTTTGTATTCTTTATTTGCTTCTAAAGTCTGATATAAATGATATTGGTACCCAACTGCCATAACACAAAGTATTTGCATATTGGGAGTTGCTTACTTTATTCTTTCATTGAATATCTTTGGATAGGATATACCGTACTCATTTGAAAATCCGTCATTGATCACCTTTGCTAATAATACATACTTACATAACAATTGTTGGGTGATGATCTTTTGTACGTTGATGGTGTTAGTAGGTTGGATTTAATACTTGGATGGTTATGTCGTTTATGAAAGATCTACCTCTTATGTCAAAACATTATTGATTGTCTATGTGTTGGTCACTCACATCACTTTATTAATACATAACATCCGTAAAACATTTTGAATATATTGACTCCATGAAGGCACTGGTCAAAACTAACATTTGCATAGAGAATATAGTCTTGATTGCATCAGTGTCCTACAGGATATCAAAAGGGTCCTTCCCCTTGGAGGTTATGACTCTCTGAAGAAGTTAGAATTGTGATCGAGGTGACATTGGGTCACATTTCTTATAATTGCTTACTGAGCATTGGCCCTGCTTGTTTTCCTGATAACATTTTTGGCGTCGTTTCCTAGGACATTTCAAAGATTGAAGTGGTTTATCTAAAGTCATTACATCCTTGGAAAAAACGACATTTGGTAAGAAAATTGAGGTAAGTCTTTGATTGGTATTTTGAAAATATTTAAGTACTAATATTGCGGGTTTTACTTGGCAACTCCACTCATTTAAGGCGACTCCACTCATTAAGAAGCACTTCTGAACAATCGCCCTCATCTTAGTTACGCCCTTGTTTTAGTACTTTGGTGAGATTTGTTGAGATAAATTGGTAGGTCTCTTCTGGCAACTCTGACTGAAGAAAAAAATAAAGGACGTACTCTACAAGAAACGAAATCGAATGACAAGATAGATGGGGAGCCTCGATCCATTTGAATTCTCAAATATTCTGGGGTACCTGAATAGATTTAATAAATATCGTTGTTTGAATTCTATCCCAATGTTCCACAGGGAAAGGGTACCGTTACAGCGCATGTCATGAAGTTCAAAGAAGTTTTGATGGCATGGGATATCACAGATGAGGACACCATTATGTAGTTGTTCGTAATGTCCTTTGAACTAGGAGGTGACCAAGAGATGCTTGGTATGAAGGACTCCCTCCTAAGGGGATATCTTCCTTCCTCCAACTAGTTGAGGCATTCAGCGATCGATGGGGCCCCAATGATAAGGAAGAAATCATGATGATCATAAAGGACGATCATATGGATATCAATGAACAGCTCTCATAGGAGCATGAAGCAGTCCTTGACGAAGATCAATTCTCGGAAGATTTACTTGAAGAAACCATTGTTCAGGACCGGGAAAATGACGTAATGGCCCTTATGACCGTAGATGAAGTGATTTTTGAATATGAAGAGAAAGAATCCTTAATTGAAGAAACTGAAGAATATACAGAAATGGTTAATTCTCCATATCCTCAGGTTGCGGTTTCTTATGATATTTGGGCTCTCTTGGAATAAAATTATAGGTTTACGGAAGATGATGATTATTGGAACTTCCTTGGCCCACCAATGTACAATTATTCAAGACCTGGTAGCATCATGGTTTACCCTCTCTCAATCACGGGTAAGGGTGAAGAAGCTTACTCTGCCATCAATGAAGAATGGATCAACCCTTTTGCTTTTCTAGAGAATGCAGTAGTACAATATGTGGTGCATGTTGACGATTGCCATATGCAAAGTTTATCCATTGTCTCTCAATCCATGGTATGCCCTAACCTACAACATTCTACAAGAAGTGTTCATCCCTTTCTGTCTAGTGTCGGTAAGTTTCCAACGATGCATTTCAGTAAATTCAATACAAGTATATGGACAAGTATGACATTCTTTTCACATTGTCACGATTTCTATTGTTCATCTTTTCGTTCGAAATGTGAAGGCATAAATTATGTGGTTGACAATTTCAAAATTTTAAAGATCAGTGGGGGTACTAACATGGTGATTATCAAGATGAACAATATGCTTGTGTCTCAAAAGAAATGTTCAAACAGGTTGCAGCTAATGTGTTGGCTCGGTTTTGCAACCAGGCTTAGTGCTATGGGCACCTGCTAACTAGTAGCAGCAGTTTCAATGGAATTAAATAACAATAAGCTAAACTAAACTAAACTAATCATGGATCTATGTAAGAATCTAAGCAAATAATTTAAACATCTAAAAACAAGAACAAGAAAATATTAAAGAATGAATTTGTATTGAAAAATGGGGGGCAAGCAAGTGCTTGCGATAATACCTTCAATGGTGAAGGTTGATGTTGAGCAACTCCCAAGATGAGTAGCTACAAACTCCAAGAGGTCTCCTTCTCCAAGGTTGCTTCAATGGCTAAAATGCTCAAGGGAGATTTCAGCAGCATAAGGATGAGATAATGGATGGATGTGAAATGAGGAGCCCCGACCACCTTTTTATAGGTTTTGGTGGTGAGGAATACCATTTGTGGTTTTGTGGAAACCAAATGGTATTGACCAACATGGTTTAGGTACTTTTCCCTCCTTTTTCCTTTTTTGAATAAAAATAATATTTTAATTCCCTTTTTAATATTTTTGGGAATTTGGACCCTTTTTGAGGGTTTTTTATGCTTTTCAAGAAAAATAATCTTTTTTAATGGAAAAAGGGGTGTACTCAGGTCTTTTGGTGACCTTTTGTTGGTTTCAGAGGCTCCGATGGTGAAAAAGTGGACAAATGGGTCATGTGAATAGGGAAATGAGCTAGTGAGCACTTTTTAGGTGTTAACAGATTGCCCCCTGATGTGTGAGGGCAGGAGCTCATCGTATGGCCGATAGACATCATAGTTCTTTTTGTCTTTTTTCAGGGGTTTGGGAAGGAGAAGAGACTGATTGGAGACTGGAGCCACGGCCCTTGGAAGCTACAAGAAACAAAAATATTACATGGCCTCAATATGAATGAGGTATAATCTCTGATAATGGACGAGGCAGGCATTCCCATGCTCATATCAAGACATATACATAACAATTAGTCCCAAGAAGGGGGATCTAATACATAAAGAATCTACTGGTACACCATAATGGTCCAGGGGGGGACATTATTTTGGGATGTACTCCTGATCATAACGGATCTCAATAACTGATACACTGGAATAACTGAGGAACTGCTGAAACTGAAGGTGTTCAACATCTGTAGGGACTCAAAGACGATGGGTCATCTCTGAGAAATAATATAACTGTATACTCAAGGGAGTATGAAACTGGGGTACATATGAATACTGTCGCCATGCGCAACCCGGATGTAACATCCCTAAAATTCGACCCTAATTGTTATTACTCTTGTAAATATAATTATGAATTATGTAAACGACTCTGGTGAGGAGCTCAAGGCCAAGGCCCCACCAGTGGACCTCGAGCTAGTTTTATGTTTATAAGTCTTAGTTTAATCCTAGAAGGTTAAAAGATGCTATTTGCGACTAAACGATAAGTAACAAAACCCACCGATGAGAAAGGGAGCCATGTGTTGGTTACATATCATATTAAGTTATGATAGGTTAAGACTTAAGTTTAGTCCTAGAATGATTATTTATTTTCCACCATAAGCATCTGACTCAGCTATTAAGGCCTACATCTCAATCATGATAAACCTAATAAGGTTAAATTGAGTAGATATTATAAACTACCTTACAATCCCAGCCAAGGAAACTAATTGGATAATAGAATCCTATTTTAGCATGAAGCTAAACATTTAAATTATTATTCTAAAGATATTTAAGTAATTATCTTATATAATGTCATTTCCAAAAATGTCAAGGAACTACTTATAGTATTATATAGTTAATTCACTTTGAAATTATCACCTTGAACACAAGGTAGGAGAAGGACAAGATTATACAAATCCTAGTGATGGGTTAATCATGCAAAGCTTGCATGATTTTACATAATAGAATATTTCAACAATTGTATAAATGGGGACACGTTTTACTTGGTGAAGAGGGACTTATGTCTATATGTATATGCCTTCATAGAAAACGTTGGGTTGCCAAATACTTAAATTATTATGTAAGTATTTTATGAGTATTGAAAGGTAGATTTTTAAGAGTTAAGAATATAAATTTCTTAAAATATATCTTGTATTATTGAAAAAAAGAGTGGTTAGGTTTTCTTCCTTCACGTCCTCTTGGAAAAGGGGATTGTCATAAAGAATTAACAACCATAAAATATTTGGAGGGAAATCTAAAACACCTAAGTCGGTTGCTTTTGAGACTTTTAAGGAGGCTGTCCCCTTAATGGATCTCTCGACCATTTGCCTTTAAATTATAACCGTATTGTCATTATACTTGGTGGAGCACTCTGAGCTCACTACCACCACCTGTTATCACTAACTAATGAACCCACGTTCACACTCATTGCGAGATTTCAGAAAGAATTCGCCCTCTTAAAAAGGCAATGACGGAGTGAAAAGGGGGATTGATCCGGCTGTGAGAGAGGATATACTGATGTTTGATGGAGAATACAGGGAAGTGATTTCTTCAGATAGAGGATTTAGAGCGGGCAGTCTCTGTACTCCCGACGTTTGACAGTTTGATCGTTGTACATGCATCATCTGGGTGATGGTGATCTCTACCTTAGGGAGGACGTAATAAAAGTCTACGCATGGATGAGAGGGACAGTTCCTCGAAAGGAAGCTCGATTCCAATGATTGTCAATACCCTCCAGGTCACCATAGTGGCAGCAACAGGTTGATCTTTATAAAACGTTGTTATCATACAATATGCTCTGGTAAAAAGGCGAACTAATCTTGGTAAGTACACAATCCCTTGTGGTAGCAATCTTTCTTTTGTGTTGACGAAATTAGGGTTTAAATTTGTTGACTTATCGATCGAGCGATCTCATACTGAGAGAATCACTGCTCTTGAAACCCTGTTTCCTTTCCTGATTAAGCCATCTGCTTGACACACAGTCTACACACGTATTCCCTTAACAGAACTAGCTGCTACTTGGGTTTTACTTCGTAATTGTTGTGAACCGCATGATCAAATGGACGTAAGGATAAGAGATAGCAGAGATGCTATATTCCAGTATTTTTTTTTATGTGATATATACAGTGGTTGTAAGGTGTAGAAATTAGCTAATGCGTGAATTTATGGAATCATTGAGGAGAATATCGGAAGTGCTAGTTCCAGTTATTTTTCTGTTGATTTGTATAATTATTATATATGCATTCTAGCAATCTGGGTGGTTATCTGCCTCTATAGTTAAGACTTAGGAGTTGATGCAATCTCCGTGTTTAGTGTTAACGGCTGCCGTTTTGTAGAACTCCAGTGGAAACTTTATACATAGCCACGTTTTGTGTTGAACCAGTTGGCCAATTGTCTCTATATCTAACCATTATTAAAACTAGAATAGGATCTTTGTTGTTAGCCTTTCTACTACCACGCATTTGGACAGAGCCAATAGATTATAAAATCTAGGTCTTATTTTTATGCTGTTGAGTTGGTCTGAGCTATTTGGCATTTTTGGGTTTGCATTGCTTTTTATTATTGCCGAGCTGGTCTCGACCCCTGCTCATACCTGTCAGAACTTTTAAATGTTAAATCCCGCCTGTGTTATTTCACTGCGATATTTATATTATTGTATATATGAAGGCTCAGCGTTTGCGTGAATTTATGGACGCCGCATTGGAAGGGATAGTAAGTTAATCCAGAATCTAAATTTGTGTTCTCAACCAACTTTGTTAAAAAAGGGTCTTTTAATATAGATTATGCCGGTAGGTTCGATTTCAGGACTCGAACGTTAATGTATAGTTGGCATGGCAGCTGGAAATCCCACACATGATCTCTCTATATATATATATATACGGTATGAACAAACAAAGTTCAGGCTATGATTTTAGATCTTGGTGTAAAGATATCCGTAGGCTAGGTTTTAAGTAGGAATGAAATCTGAGTATGTTGCTTAAGCTGAATTTTTGGCATTTTGATAGCAATAGGTCAACCACTACTTAAGAATTGGCAAACTTCTTTGTGATGGAAAGCAATGTGCCGGTTCTGTAAAAGAAGTTCGAGCCCATAAACATTTTTCGTGTGATTTATATACCAGTCTTTGTAGAGGACTGTAGATTCGTGTTCCCAGGTTGGAGTTAGATTTGTTACTACACAATGCGTTTTGAAATCCAGATTGTGTTATATACATTTAACTCAGGGGGATTTGCTTCGACTGGTATTGTTGTTTTATGCTGCAAGTATCCTCGGTTGAGGAGATTATTTTTGAAGATTGGACCGTAAATCTAGTTTTCAATGCTGTACATAAGATAATAAGATTTCAGATATCGTATTTCCTTTTCTATGTTTTCGTTTCCTACCTCAGAACGGTAGAAACTTTTATACAATTTATATTTTATATAAGTTGTATTGAATCTTACTTATATGCGTTGTCATCATAAGAGAAAACGATGTCTAACTATGATAGTGAGAAGTACTAGCAATATAATATGTTTATTTATATTAACCTTACACTTTCTTTATTGTGAAGTCGTTGTAATCTCTAAAAGATCATTTATATATATATAGATATATATATACTTTAATTATATATTTAGAGTGGCTATGTACTTCTAGTCAAATATGGAATGGCTGTAATGATTAAATTTTAAGTATACATATACACACGTAGAGATACATGATTACTATGTAGTATTGTTTAATAAATCATTTTAAGCATTTATAGTCTTTTTAATACCCACTATGTATATAGTATTTATGAACAAAATCCCCAAAAAAGAAAAAAGGGGCAAGCTTCACTTATGATAAGTAAGTTGAAATTTATTATAACTTGGAGGAAAACATATGTTTTAAAAGTAAGTTAATGTATGGGAATATTTTCCCCTTATTTAAATATTGAAATTATATATGGCATTTCTTAATAAAGACCTTGGTTGAATTTACACACTTAAGTATTAATCAATGAAGTCTTTTTGGTAAGATAAACCTATGCTCAAAACGAAGTAATAGACGAAAGGACATGTTATAAACATATATACTTTAAAGGTATGTATTATCTAAGGAATGTTTTCTTTCCTAGTTAAAGAATTGGAATAAAAATAAGTCCTTTAAGTATATCCTTAAGAGAATGTTAAGACATAAGAAGTTATTCTTAGTTAAGATATATCTTTAAGGTGTGTGCAATTATAAGATGTTATCCCCACTCAAAATATTAATTAAATTGTGTCTTTCTTAGTTAAAGGAGCTTGGGGTGAAATCCACCTTTGTGAAAAGGGTAAATTAGATTAAGATATTAATATTATAGTATACATGGGACACATTTTATGTATAGAATAAATACAAAGGGATATAAAGGTTATATAGGAAGTTATTCCTTTAGAATTTACTAGAAGATATCAATTTACATCAATGCTAGGGTTGGTTATATATATATATAGTTACAAAATGTAAAGCTCTATATGATAGAGGCTTAGTGGAAGTAAAGAAAATCTTGTTACAGCAACTCTGTTGCTTGTTGTAATTCTACCACTTTTTGCCTATTAATAAAAGACGCACACACCTTTGTGGACTAGCCCGTGTACGGGTGAACCACGTTATATTTTGTCTCCTATGTTTTCTATGGTGTTTCTCAATGTGTCTTATGTATGAGTACTTGTTTCTGTCCTTAAAAATGTTTATGACTACTTTGAAGTACCTGATCCATTAGAAAGTGATTATGATGTATATTGCTAATATGTTTCCCTTATGATTGTGGTTATGTTGTTACCATTTAGGTTGTTCTATTGGTGTGATAAAAGATATACATGCTTTCTAAAGATGTATATTAAGACATAATGAAGTTTTTGTGTTTCCCGCAAGATTTAAGAAATGGTTGACATATCAAGTTCAGAATTTTATTTAGTTGAAATTAAAACGTATATCTTGTCCTTGATTAGCGTAATGACATTTGTAAACAGTAATAAGTGTCGCAAAGTTTTAATTATTTTGTAAAGCAGTATTTAAAGAAAGTGAACCCACACTTTATATTTTCGCATATATTTTAGTGGCATTTTAGGCACTTAGAAAAGTTTTAAATTTTATGAAATTTTGGGTTCGTGACACCGGATATCTATAGAAAAAGTGTAACTGGTGTTATCCATAGGAAGACTCTCAAATGTGGAGGAGTCAGGAGGTATCCGGGGTCTTCGACTAATAAGTGAAACGGACGAATACCCTGTGTGAGTCTCAACGATGCGATCAAGGTGTTGAAGTCGAGCATGTGAGAAACAACCATTTGGAGAGGCACTGAAGATTCCTCTCGAAATGATTCGTAGGCACTCATCATAAATGGTGATGAGTCCAAGACACAGGGACCTCTAGGTCTATCCTCTGGAATCAATGTGGTTGTCGTCGACAGAGGGAGACCAGCAACTAACAAGGCAATGATGTTTCCTTGATAGGAGCACGAGGTGTAAAACTGAAGTGTTGTAGTGTTGATGGTAGGACTGACATACTTGTGGGAATGGGAAATAACTGGGTCAAAAAATGGGTAGACTCAAACTTCCTTTGTTCAGAGCATGACGACATGGTTGACCTGGCAGCGTAGGGAACTGACTTGTAGGTGTGGGGATCATTGCTTTGACTGAATGGTATATATTGACTCTGGGGGGGAGGACGAGCTGATAGGTGTCGTCGAGGAATTATCAAGGTGGCATACTGCAGAATACTCTGAAAAAAGGCAACCAAAATGGGGAAGCTTCCTGATGAGTAGATGTGATCTGTCGTGGCGTCAAGAGGCACCATTGATTCCTTCTTCGTAGTTTTAATGAGCTCCAAGAAGGGATAAAAGTGTGCTCTGAAATGGTACAGTCCTGTGGATTTTGTGAGCCCAGGACGGCTCATGCTCATGGTTGCTTTCATGTTTAGAGAGTCTGAAAATGGTAAGTGGACTCTATTGGTGTTTCTTTTTCGTAAGTTTAGTCTCCAAGGCCCGAAAAAGCATAAAATGATGCGGATGGAGAACTCTTCTAGCCGATGTGACTAGAGAATACCTTTTTCGTAATTAGTCTACAAGGTCCGGAAAAGGGGTAAACTTATACCAGGTAGACGCCCTTTCAGATACGTTTAACGAGCATGAAAGGAAACAAGGTTGCTTGGTAATCTTTTCATTGTTTGTAAGAGTCAGAAAAGAGCTTAACAGAAACTCCCTAAGTGCCTTTTTCGTAAAAGGGGTTGCTCGGCCCGAAAAAGGGGTAAAATTATACCGAACAAACATGGATTGATGGGGGCGAGAAAAGGTCTCAAGCATCGTTATCAGTGCGGAAAATTGTTTCCGGTGACATAAGGATTGTCGAAAACGGAGAACGGCCGATGTGGCACGCAAACCGAGGTTATGTGAGGGGCATGGAAAAAATGTTCGAAAAATCTAAAGGTGAGAGCGAGAAATGATCTCAAGCATCATCACGAGCGCGGAAAACTGAATCCGACGATATAAGGCACGTCCAAAACGGAGAACGGCCGATGTGGCACGCAAACCGAGGTGACGAGGGGGCATGGAAGAAATGCCCTGAAAATCAGGACGTGACAGTGAGAAATGATCTCAAGCATCATCACGAGCGCGGAAAACTGAATCCGGTGATATATGGCACGTCCAAAACGGAGAACGGCCGATGTGGCACGCAAACCGAGGTGACGAGGGGGCATGGAAGAAATGCCCTGAAAATCAGGACCTGACAGCGAGAAATGATCTCAAGCATCATCACCAGCGCGAAAAACTGAATCTGGTGATATATGGCACGTCCAAAATGGAGAACGGCTGATGTGGCACGCAAATCGAGGCCACGAGAGAGGCCAAAAAATAGTCAAAAAATGGACCCCGTGAAAACGGGAAACGGAAGGAACCTGCATGAAGTTCTCGTTCTGCTGATTCCAACGGTACCAACGGTTTGAGAAATGGACTTCGTATGATACCGCAATGGGTGTTGGAAAATTGGTGGAATTTCTATAAATAGGGCGTGGGGCCCAAATGACGTGTCATTGTTACGTGCGAGTTTGATAGAGCTGTCAGAGCTATTTCTCGATTTCTGGGAGATTTCACCATTGGTTTTTGATTCAGCGAGTTGCAGGTAACTCTATTTTCCTTAACCTTGTTAATTATGTCTTTTTTGTTTGGCGGCGGGAGTTTGGAAGGATGAATGGGTCGCTGTTTCTGGCGAACAGGGGGTACCTCAGGCCATGTATCAATGTGGTGTTCGATGATGGAGGGGTCGAGCCCAGGCATCTCGGTATAGGACCAAGCAAAGACATCGCGGAACTCTTGAAAGAGCTCTTTGTACGCCTGAGTTTCTGTTTGAGTGCAAGATGCGCCCAGCGAGATGAGCTCAGGTTTCCCTGGTGTTGTGGAAATGTCTATCTGTATAGTGGGGGAAATGTTTGACATGTTCCCTTCTTCAAAGGCATCCGGTGTTGGGATGGGGTCTTTTAACCAATCGACCTTAGTGGGTATGAAATCTTTCGAATCGACCGATAGCTGGTTAGATGCGGTGGATGTAGATGCTTCCAGGAGGAAGTACGAGCGATGATGCATATCATCCCAAGGATAGTCGGGTGCAGTGAGTGTCTCCAAAATTTGCTCATCAGTATTGAAGTAGTCAGACCATAAATCAAGGGGTTCTGGTTTGAAAGTTGTTGAAATCATATATATTGTATTGACTTCTTCCGACGAGGATGATGGCGGGGGGTAGATCTCCTCGATTCGGGTAGGAGATATCTCCAAATCGACATTGTTTAACTCGTATAATGCTGCTCTATAGTCAGGGAGATCGGGACAATGGTGAGAGTAGTGGCCGTAAACACTGCATATGGCACAAGGATGGTTGGTGCGCAGTGATTTGTCGCGAGGTTGAGGTGGTGGCTCAAGTCTAACGACTGGGATGTCGGCGTCATCGTCCAACATATTCATATGCTCTTGGAGTGCTGGTAACTGTGGGCATTGATGAGTTGGATGGCCTATCTCATCGCACAACGAGCATTTAGGGGGAGCTCGAAACACCAGTGGGGGTTTAACTGCCTTAGGAGGTGGTATAGCAGTGTATGGTTGTGGACCTCTGCCCCCAGTGGGCTTGATAGGAGGGGGAGGATTCGTTGACGACGAAGGGATATTGAGGCTAGGAGGAGGTTTCGTTGACGACGAAGGGATTGCGACACCAGGAGGAGGTTGATTTGTGGTAACAATAGTTTGTACCGGTTGGAGGATGACATTTGGTGTCGGCGGTCGAACGGGAGGCGAAATATACCACACGGGTAATCCCAATGTTAACCCACGTAGACTAAGGGTAGCCATAACCGGGGCGCTTACTACACCCGAAGGAGGAAATAGAAAGGGGATGGTGTGGATGGGTGTAACATCGATGTGACTAGGGATCAATGGTGGTTGACTACCGGATGTTTGTGTATTCTGTGAAAGAGTACAGAGGTTTGCGACGTGGGTCTCCGGTGACGGTGGTGGAATAGCCTGGAATGTAGAGGTCATTGGTGTATCTGAGTAAAGTCCGGGTCCCACGGAAGAAACGAAGGAGGTAGTTGCACTACGAGCTGGTTGTTCAATCATGGGAAGAACATTTTCGGGTGTTGCAGGGGCATTGGGATCATAGTATGTGAGTTGGTCGATTTTGACCACGCGTCCCTCATGGGGGAACATCATGGTACGAAAAATGGATGAGGCGACCACTTTCATGGCGTACATGTAACTGCGGCCAAGTAAAAGGTTATAATCGAGCTGGGCATTAATGACCTTTATGTCAATGAGCACAGTTTTCCCACCTAACTGGACGGGGAACTTGGGTAGTAAACCTTGAGGCTGAGCTGACCGGTCGTCGTAGGCCCGCAATGCAGTGGTGGATTGCTGGAGAGCAGGGGATCCCAACTTCTGCCAAACAAATGTGGACATGACGCATGTGGAGGCACCCTCGTCGATGATACATCGATGGATGACAAGATTCCGAATAGAAATAGAAACTTGGACTGCTATAGTGGAAGGCAGACGTGGTTCGGACTGGTCCAAATCAAAGGTCATTAATTTCGTATCATTTGGGTCAATCGCCCCAATGGCGGAGAGTAAAGTCTTGCGCTGCGTAGGACAGTTTTTCAAGACTTCTAACGCGGACATGGCTGCGGGAGATTGAGCTAGGTCATCTACGATGTTGTAATTTGACGCAGCCCGTGCATTAGGGTTTTTGTTGATACGGCGGAGTGGGAAACAAGGTGCTTTAGATGCACCATCGAGTGGAAGAGGTGGTATCCGTAACGTCTGATCGGTGGGATGAGCGTTAGTATCCTTATCGGCGGGGGGGGCTTCGGAGGTAGGGCCATACTGATTCCGACGGGTTTGGATATTGACGTCGGCAGTGGACATCATCAATAAGTGGTGAGTGCCTGAATCAAACATGGGTTGATCAGGAGCAGCGTAGGTGATTTGTTGTGGTTGCACATTGCCCTGTGGGGGGGCTAACGGCTGAGTGTTCACCACTCCTTGTGTTGGAAAAGGGTTTTGTAGCACTAAAGGTTGTTGTTGAGGTGGTGGAGGGTTGGGTAACGGCTGAGGAGCCGCCTGCCCTTGACGATGGGCGTCATCTGTCCATAGTTGCCGAGCTCGCTCCAGATGTGGGCAAGCGTGTGTATAGTGGCCATAGACACTGCAAATAGAACAAGGATGGTTTGTTCGTAAATTAGCATTTTTGGCTTGCTTAGGTGGCCGATCAGGATTCTGATGAGCAGGCGTCACGTTATTGTTTTGCGGGGGATGGTTAGGTTGTGGAGCTTGGTTATGGTTTTGGTTGTTTCCATGGTTACGTCCTCTTCCGCGGTTTGGTTTCCCACCCTGGTTGCGTTGGTTATTTTGGTATTGGGGCTGATGTTGTTGTGCGTACACATGCCCTTGAGCATTGGGGGGATTCTAGGGAGCCGCAGGTGCGGGAGCAGGTTGCGGTGGGTAGTATGCAGGTGGAGCTGGAGGTGGTCCAGCTGCCTGTTGGGGTTGTTGGTACCCCTGAGCTGTTGGAGGTGTGAGATTAGCTGCTGCAGCTGGTTGTGGGTAATGCATCTGCTGTTGTGGGAACTGCATGGGGGTATGTGTGGTAGGTTGAGTATAGTATGTAGGAGGTACATATGCTGATGGCGCTTTCCCATAGCAATGTTGTGGACACGAGGGTCCATGAATGTGATGGGTCTGGTTTGTTGGAGCATAAGAAGTTGTGGCTCCGGAAATGGATGTAGCCCTGGAGAGGTCTGGGGCGGGCATGGTGCTCACCATGCTGAAAGGTTTAGGTTGCGGGGTGATTTGTCCAATGATGCCATCAGCGGCATGTGATGCCCCCGGTGCGTCACCACGTGAAGAGTCACCTCGTGGGGCGTCAGGTATGATTGTGTATAAATAACCCGACTGGGCGTAAATGAGATCAAACTGTTGGGCTTTGAGGATGGCCTCTTCTTCAGACTGGGGTCTTTCAGATGCCACATCCTTCGCAATAAGAGGGAGGAGGGATTTTAGAAACCAATCTAAAAAGATACGGTCGTCTAACTTAATTTTGCAGATGCTTCGGCGTCGACGCCACTCATGAATGTGGTCAGTGATATGCGTGGCCGTGGTTTGTCTACAAGATAGTAGGATCTCGACTCCCGCATCATAGCAGACAGGTAACTGGAAGAACTGCAGGAAGGTCGAGGCAAGGGAGGTAAAGGTGGCATGCGTCCCATGAGGCTGCTCGATATACCACTTAGCTGCAGAGCCAGTGAAGGTGCGTTGTAAAAGTCGGAGGCGGATTGAGTCGTCCACTATGGAGTTGGAGGAACACCATAAATGGAAGGACATGATATGGTTCTGGGGGTCTTCACCTGCCTTTCCCTCAAACTTAGGGATGTCAGAGGGGAGTTTGGTGGGCATGTGAGGCCACGCAGGATCGTGTCTGATGGGGTCATTTGTGAGCCTAGCTAAGTCTGGCAGGTTCAAACTCGCCATGTATGGTAAGCTAGCAGATGTGGTGACTGGAACTAGGACATGCCTAGTCATTGTGGTATGATGTAGGGGTCCAGTAGCGCCTAAAGGTATGCTAGGTATGGAGGGTATGTGCCCTCCAATAGGTGTAGTCTAGTATGGGCCAGCGCCTCCAAGTGCAACATGGGTTACACTTGGGTTAGGAATAGCAGTGGGGATTCCTGGGATAGGGTTTGTGGGAACCAGAGGGGGTGTGACCCCTATGTTGGGTATACCCATAACAGGTGGTGGCCCTGTGTTGGGCATTCCTAAATGTGGAGTGTTACCCATGTTGGGCATACCCAGGGGGGTGGTTGTCGCCATGGATGGCACCGCCGCAGAAGGGTCTGTGGATGTCTCACCTATGGTGCTGGTAAAGAGTGGATCAAATGGTGTTCCAGCCATAATGGTGGTTGGTGGTAACTCTGTGGGGTTTTCGGATTCTGCCTCTAAATCAAATGTGAAGTGAGGCATGTCAGAATCGGATGACTGTCTAGCTGATTGACGATGTGTCGAATCAAGGGATAAGGCTCTGCGTCCGTGACGTGGAGAGCCAAGTGGACTAAACTCTGGGAGTTCGCCCTGTAGACGACGAGAGCGTCTAAAATTCTCAATGGTGAGAATTAAGTTTTTGTGTAAAAAATTTGTTTAAGTATCAGGTGGTGATGTATATATAAAAGACTCAAAACCCTAATGCAACCAAGGGTGCAAGAAGGGGAGTGCGAAAAGAAGGCTCTCAGGCCAAAAAATCAACCTCAAAAAAGGCACTTATTCTAGCAGCTGTGCTACAATAAGTGGAGGAATGCAACAAATGGTCAGAGTACCAACATGCAAACGGCTTCTAGAAAAAATAGGTGTAACTAGACCAAAGGTGGGTTGAGTCATGCAAACACCTAACTAAAAGTATTGTGACTCAAACAAACGATATCCTCTGCAAGGTGATGAAATCCAAGTCAGACAATATGAGTGTTGAGACAACGGCTAGATATCCCCCTACTGGGAGGGACACCGGGTAATCAATCCTAAAGACAGGCTACTAGGATACTCCGTTCATGACGTGTCGAGAAAAGGTAAATCTGCCGTTTGGTCCTTTGATCGCAATATCCCAATACAGGGATATCTCGAGAACTGCGAATGGTAGCCCTTCGGTTACTGAATGGATTTCGGTATTCCACTCAGGCTTCCGGAACCATCCTCGCGACTTCAACCCTCCTAAGGGAGAGGCCTTCCCACAAACCGGTTGTGACCGCGCCAAAAAGTACTAAGAGATTTTAGCTCCCTAATTGGACAACTTCTATGTCTCAGATGTAATAACTGAGGGGTGTTATTGGAACACCTATCCCCCCAATACTACCTAGCTACAAAGTTCTTTTAGTGTTCCCCAAGTGGGGTTAAAAGTGTGTTGAAATTAGGGTACATTTTAAGGCTTAGTTCAATTAAGTGATCGAGTGAGTGCACGTGAGGTATTCTAAACTGAACTTGAAAAAGGGAAATGCTTTAGAGGAAATTTTCACAAAACAAAGGAGCTTTGGAAAATAAAAAAGCAAATATTTATGACTTTTTCAAATGAATGGAAATTAAATTGCTTTGCAAATATCAACTCAAAAGACAAAGAATCTTTTGAATTCTGAAAGCAAATAATAGACTTTTTTAACAGAAATAAATGGATTTCTTTTTTCAAGGAAATTGCTAAGGGCAATATTTTTTTAAAAAGTAAACAGGAAAAATTTTAATCTAGATAAAAATGCAGAAATAAGTCCTTCTTTCACTTTCTTGAAAAATTTTAAAAAGACTTCTAGATATGCATTTTAAATAGTAAAAAAAATTTCAAGGTTGTAAAATATGCAGAATTTAATACTGTAAAAAATGTGCTATGTGGGCAGGAAGTACAGTAAAAATTAATTTTTAAAATCAGAATGGCCGATTGAAAAAATCAGCAGCGCGGGTTTTAACAGAAAAGCCGCGATGGGCCGCGCGGGTTTCGGTCGCACAGTCGCGATGGACCGCGCGGGTTTCGATCGCACAGTCGCGATGGACCGCACGGAAAATGTCCGCGAAGCCGCGGTGTGCAGCGCGCAAATAGGCCGCGAAGTCGCGGTGAACCGCGCGGAAAAGGTTCGCGCAGTCGCGATGTGCAGCGCGGTAAATGACCGCGATGCCGCGATGTGCAGCGCGGAAACCGGCAAAAAACCGCGGTGAACTGCGCGGAAAAAGGGCCGAAAGCCGCGATGGACCACGCTACTGTCAAGCTAAAAATCGCGAGGCGAAAGCCGTGCACGGAAGCCGAAAAATGAACCCGAAAATCAAGAATTCTGGGCTGTTAATGGCAATAAATGAGGCCAAAACTTAGAGCAGCAATGGATCTGCTGCCTAAGATGGCAGATATATGGATCTAAAGGTTAAAAACTAATAAAAAACTAAGATTAAAAGCAAAACTAGAGATCTATTGTTCAAAACCCAGCGGAGTCGCCAAAAACTGTTGGCCCGGTTTTGCAACCAGGCTTAGTGCTATGGGCACCTGCTAACTAGTAGCAGCAGTTTCAATGGAATTAAATAACAATAAGCTAAACTAAACTAAACTAATCATGGATCTATGTAAGAATCTAAGCAAATAATTTAAACATCTAAAAACAAGAACAAGAAAATATTAAAGAATGAATTTGTATTGAAAAATGGGGGGCAAGCAAGTGCTTGCGATAATACCTTCAATGGTGAAGGTTGATGTTGAGCAACTCCCAAGATGAGTAGCTCCAAACTCCAAGAGGTCTCCTTCTCCAAGGTTTCTTCAATGGCTAAAATGCTCAAGGGAGATTTCAGCAGCATAAGGATGAGATAATGGATGGATGTGAAATGAGGAGCCCCTACCACCTTTTTATAGGTTTTGGTGGTGGGGAATACCATTTGTGGTTTTGTGGAAACCAAATGGTATTGACCAACATGGTTTAGGTACTTTTCCCTCCTTTTTCCTTTTTTGAATAAAAATAATATTTTAATTCCCTTTTTAATATTTTTGGGAATTTGGACCCTTTTTGAGGGTTTTTTATGCTTTTCAGGAAAAATAATCTTTTTTAATGGAAAAAGGGGTGTACTCAGGTCTTTTGGTGACCTTTTGTTGGTTTCAGAGGCTCCGATGGTGAAAAAGTGGACAAATGGGTCATGTGAATAGGGAAATGAGCTAGTGAGCACTTTTTAGGTGTTAACATAATGTACAAAGATTTGCAAGGTCCACCTCTGGTCTCCAAAAGTAACAATTAGGCAGCAAATTGCAGGAAAATTTTTTTCTCAATGCCAGTATATGATCAAGAGGGTCCATATCTTAGCCCGACAGAAGCCTGGATAAATGGATCTTGTGAAATCAATCCTTCTCGGTGGCAGCAATATCAAAGCTTCTAGGCCCCCGTGGTCACTCAACCTTCATCTCATATCCTGATGGACACCCTGGTATGTATTGGCTTGGTGATTGACGAGATCTTATCATGGATACATTTTAAATACAAAGGTAAAGGACCAAGTATGAATTGCTTACTCAAATGGTTACATTGGTGGTATGATTTTACTTAACCCTTTCCCATTTTCATGTTTAGAATAGGTAGGTTTAGTTCACTTGAGATAGGCATATACGGTTACCCATGCATTGCATTTAACATTCTTCATATCTACATAAGTTAGTCATTTATTATTTGATTCATTAGTCATTGTGTTGTTATTCGTTTTTAGTATGCATTTATTCTATCTTATTCGATGAGCAGGGAATTAGGACGGAAGTGTCTGCCTCATGGTAGTTTGATGTCCTTGGTTATTTGACATGTGTGTAGGTCTATAGGTACCCAGATGATTCAAGGATTCTCGAGCACCCTCAGGAGGATTACTCGTCCCGCAGTTGGAGCCAATGTCACATGGTACCAGTACTAGTGCACCTGCAGAGGTGCCTCGGGGAGAGGGGTCATTTTTTCTGACCAAGAGGGGTGTTTAGCCATATTTTTCTAAGTAGGGTTTATGTCCTAACCCTCTGGTTTCTCCCTTGGAAGTGTTATGGCTTAGTGGCATTGTTGACTGCCTCATAAAAGGGCTTGAAGCCCTGAGGTTGGTGTCTGGGGCTTCCAGGGGTGGGTCACTAGGTCACATGACCCCAACCTAATTTATCACTTCAGCGGCGTATTTTTTAGTACTGGGGCACATGTTGTTCCTCCAGGTCACCTCACACACCCTCCTGGCCCTCTAGTTCACCAACGCCTCCCTCTTTGGGGCTTCTCCAGATGATGACATCATCCTCAACCAGGTTGCAGCGCTTTGATTAAGGGGGGGTGCGTTGAGGGATTTTCACCACTGTTGGGATTAGATGGGGCATGACGACCTCCTCCCTCCGCAGTCTAGCCTTCAGAACATGTTGATTTGCTCATTTTTAGTCATTTAAGTCATATGTGGGTAAAAACTGGGAAAATACCCCAAATTACCCACAGTTTTGATTATTTTATATTATTGTTGTTTTAATTTTAAGTTGACATTTTATAATTTCAAATTGAAATTTAAAAAGGCATGTCAGCCTGGATTTTATTTATTTTTGTAAAGTGAGTGTGAAAATGTATAAATAAACTTTTCCTCACTTCATTTTAACATAACAACTTATGGGATAAAACTTTTATTTATGAGTTTTACCCTACTTGGGCTCATGGAGTGTTGCGCACCTCTTGAGGATGGATGTACTTCCTAGTTTGGGGACAAATATTTGAAGTATCTTTGCTTTTGCTCTTTGCTAAGGTGATGCTAGGAGTTGTTTGATTAACACATGCACAAGGAGGTATCTAGGTCTCTTCTCTTGATATTTCTTTGTTAAATGTTGGATGTGTACTTGTCTAAGTTTGAATGGTAGCCATTAATGATGCATTTTGTCCTAGATAAGTCATTTTTCAGCGTTTAGTTACCCTAGCATTGTTAAGCTTAGCTTTAGGTCTCCAAGGTTTGTCTTAATTAGGGCTTCTTCAACCAACTTGTGTAGTTGTTGAAGGAAAACCTAGTTTTCCAAACTTGGCAAGTACCATCTCAAGAGGAGGGTCATCCTCCTTGATGCTCTAGGGTTAGGGTAAATTTCTCTAAACACCCTAGGTTTATCTCCTTTTAAACCCTAATTTATGAGTCTTACTTTTGTATATATTATATTATTTTAGTTCTATTTGTTATTTTGTAATTAAGTACCATTTCTTTCTTTAATTTTTTTTATATAAAATTAATTTAAAAAAAACTAATTCAGCCCTTTTTTGTGTTAAAACCCTAACTGCAGAAAACTTCTTGCCCTAGCGGCCTCCCTTTCTTCCCTCTCCTACCTTCGCTCATCCCTCCATTGAGATCGCTCCCTCTCCCCCTTTCCTTCTAGACCTTCGTTGCTCCATCTACTAACTTCGATCTCCTTTTCTTCACCTATCACTTTGTTGCCCCCTTTTTTCCTTCCACTTCCCCTTCCCTCTCTTCTCCATCTCCATCCTCCATTCCTCCTCTTCTAACCCATGCATCCTACCCTCACTTCTTCCTCCTACCTTCCCCTATCTTATTCTTCCTTTCATCATCCCCCTTCTCTCCACTTTTCTTTCCCTTATCCTCTCATCTCCATCTTCATCCTCTCTTCTTCCTCTTCCCTCCCCCTTTCTACCTTGGGCTTGCTACTTTTTCTCTCCATCCTTTTTCTCCATGTCATAAACCTCCTTCCCTCTCTGCTGCCCTAAGTCCCACATGTCAGGAGAGTGTCACTTTCTTGAACAAACCTACCTCCACCAATCCTTCACACCTACAAGACAATAACCAAAAAGGAGTTAGTTTCTCTAGTACAATTACAAGTATTTGAGATTGCCCTTCCTTATAAAAGGAGGTCTAAAAAACACTTTTACAGTCTGATTTTTACATGATGGAGGTCTGATTTTCATATGTAGCAAGTTCAAAATTTTCATTACATACGGTGATATAAATTATCAATGATAATGCTATTTCATTTCTGAATGTTAGTATTGGATGTCCTTGTTATAAGCAAGTTGTCTAACTTTGATTAAAACTTCTACTGCTACCAAGTAATGTCTGAAAAGTATACAGTGAATTAAGACTTTCTGTTTATACTGAAGGTGTCTGAAATTTTTGGGGTTGTCCTACTATTTTTAAGTGGATGAAGGTTGAAATGATAACTGGTGAATGATGTAAGAGTTGGATCATCATGTTGCTGCACTCTATTAATATTTACATACAGCATCTCTTTATTTGGTGATATTTTGTATTCTTTTATTGCTTCTCATGATTTGAGTTTGCTTCTAAAGTCTGACATAAATGATATTGGTACCCAACTGCCATAACACAAAGTATTTGCATATTGGGAGTTGCTTACTTTATTCTTTCATTGAATATCTTTGGATAAGATATATTGTACTCATTTGAAAATCCGGCATTGATAACCTTGCTAATAATACATATTTACATAACAATTGTTGGGTGATGATCTTTTGTACGTTGATGGTGTTAGTAGGTTGGTTTTATTACTTGGATGGTTATGTTGTTTATGAAATATCTACCTCTTATGTCAAAACATTATTGATTGTCTATGTGTTGGTCACTCACATCACTTTATTAATACATCACATCTACGAAACATTTTGAATATATTGACTCCATGAAGGCACTGGTCAAAACTAACATCTGCATAGAGAATATAGTCTTGATTGCATCAATTTCCTAGATATCAAAAGGTTCCTTCCCCTTATAGATTATGACTCTTCGAAGAATTTAGAATTGTGATCGAGGTGACATTGGGTCACATTTCTTATAATTGCTTATTGAGCACTAGCCCTGCTAGTTTGCTCGGTAACAGGACCTAACACTAAGATTGAAGATAATAATACAACCATCTATTTCTATTGCATTTGATGTTATATCTAATTATTTTTATATCTGGTTTATGCATGTGAAGTTTCCTTAGAGGGATGGAAACTCATTGGAATTATCGATATCTTTTCTCTTTGAATATTCATGAATTTTGGGGATACTAGAAGTGAATTAATGTAATTTCTCTCTTGTTGTTTTATGCACTAATTTACAATAGTCCTAAATGTTGAAAATTCTAGAATTAATATCTGAGGAACCTTATCTCAAGAAGGTGCATTTTCATATTTGCATAAATTGGTCGGTGCAAATCAAATTCCCAACATGATGTCAATGGTTTTAGTTGAGTTCACTCTTGAATAAGAAGGAGTTGTTTTTTAGCTAGTGATTACCTATGGCATGTACTTGACCTAGTTAAGGTCATTGGGTGTAAAACCCTAGTTTTTTTTAGATAAACGCCTCCACACTTGGAAGGGTTTTTTTATAGAGTATGATAGGTTGAATGGAGCTTCAAATTTTGTTCCATGGAAACTCAAGGTTTGCATCCTTATGGAGGAGGATAATCTTTAGGAGCATATTGAAAAGAACATCCCAAAATATACCAATCCAGCACAGTTGACCACTCATCAAAAGAAGGAATCCAAAGTGAAGAGAATTGTTCTTGATTCTATGAAGGATCGCTTCATCTCATACATTGATGATAAGATGTTGAGTAAGAGCTTGTTTGATGCTTTCGTTAATTTATTTCAAAATTCTTGTGCTTCTTGATAGATTCTCTTGTGAAACCATCTTTCATATGCTCGCATGAGTAAGACAAATACTATGGTGAACTACTTGTCCAAGAACAATGAATTGAAAAGCAATTTGTCCACCACTAGAACTACGGTAAAGGATCAAGAGATAGTATCTATCACCCTTAAAGGGATTGCTTCTTCCTATACACCTTTAGTTCAAGATATTTGTGCTCGAGAGAAACTACTAGATTTTTCAAAGATTTTGGTTTCTCTTATGGAGGAAGAAATCAAATTGCAATCATGTTCAAAACATGGGGAAGTAAATTCCAGTGATCTTGTTGAAAAGACAAAGAAGGGTGGCAAGAAAGGATTCAAGATGAAGGATGGGAGATATATAGGGAAGAAAGATCTCAGTAAGGTCGTGTGATTTAGATGTCACGATATGGGACATTATGTGGGATCATTTTCGTTGAATAAGGGAAAGGGTGTGAAGCAGGTTGCAGCCAGGACTATAGCAAAAGTAAAGGAGATGACCTCTCGGTTTGAAACTACATTTTCCATGGCTTCCTGTTGCACCAAGAGTAGAGAAGTGCTTAAAACCCAATATTGGGAAGATGTCACGTCTTTCACTTTTGTTACTTTACGTAACATAAAGTTCCCATGTTGTCTCATAACTTATCAAAAATAATAAGTAATTAAAAAAATTTATGTAGGCTCATAAAATTAAAAAATTAAAACTAGCATAGATCCATCTTAAATCCAGAACTATTAGGCACCAAGAGAGATGCAATTTCTTGAGCTATAAATTTTTTGATAAAAAATAATTGCACCTCAAGAAATTAGATCCCTCTCATTGTTACACCAAAATGTCGTCGCCCTTGTGCAAGTGTCGCAAGTGTTGCAAGTGTCGCCACCATGACCTAGTGTCCTCACCATGACCATTGCAAGTATCATCATTATGACCAAGTGTCGTCATCATGACTGTTGTGATAATGTCGTCATCTTTGCCATTGTGTAGCCTCTGTGCTTTAACTCCTAAACTCATTCTGGGATAAAAACACATCCAATTGAGAGATTTTTCCTACCTAGTTGACCTCTTTGAGTAGGTTGTCGCACTTCTCCTTCATCTAGGGTGCGACGTCGTAGTTCTTGGTCAGCTACGGTGAGACACTGTCGCAGTTTGTCCTCAGACAAAGTGCGACGACCTCCTTTTGTCGCTCTGTGTCATTTACCAAGGTGCGACGAGGTTAGTTAAAGGCTATTTTGGGGAGTCTTGAGGTCCTTCTAGAAGTTTGTTGAGGTGGAGGCCTATCCCTAGACTCTAGGTGAGGTGGAATTTCAGTTCCTAACCTAATCGGAGTATCCCTTAACCATATCCCCCTAATCCTCAACCTACCCTATCTCTTTAGCCCTATATAAACACCCACTCTCTCCATGAGAGGGGGGAAGGTCTATGGTACCCTTATGCTGGTAGAACCCATATTGGTGATTGGGAAGCTTGTACCACCTTGGAGGCTTGGCTTGGACATGTTGGATGGAGGATGTGACATTGAGAATTTGGTTGTAGCTTCATCCTTTCTATTGTATTCCCACCTTTTGATACAGTTAATATAATCTCTTTCCATAAATGTTGTCTTGTTGATAATGTTTAGAACTTTCTTGCTCAACTGTTAGTTTAGATCAGTTATTGTTTAGATATCTTGTACTACTTGTATCGTTTCTATATTTGTCTTGACAGGTCTTGCAGCTGGAGATCTGACGACCGCGAGACTTGGAGCAACAACAAGGAGAAGGATTCGTGATCTGAAAGGTATGATATCTAAGTACTCGATCTGTAACTAGATCTAGGAAATGAGTTTTGTATTTTGTACTATTTGTTCTAGATTCACTTGAACTAGGGAGATCAAGCCTTGAGTCTACTCTCGGTAGATTGTCTGTTAACAAATTTGGCGACCATACTGGGGAATGAACATAGTTTTAGTTTTCAATTTGAATTCCATTTTTAGTTGATTTATTTTGCCAAACATCTATTTTTCCTCCTAAGTCTTTTTCACCATCAGATCTTCACTTTGAAGAGTTTGATGACCTTCCTCTGAATTTGTACTTCTTATTTTCAAACCATTTCATTGCTCATTATCTGGAGAATTGGTTGATTTTTTAACTTAGATCTCACCTGTCGCACCTGGTCAGTGTACCCAAAGCGACGCTGTGTGTTTTTTGATCTCTGTTCTTATCCTATTAGTCTGTCATCGCAACCCTTCCATTCGTCTACTGCGACGCTGTCACACTTCCCGAACTGGTGAACTGCGACGTCGCACTGTGTACACGCACAGAGTGCGCCGATCTGTCCAAATTGGCATTTGGGAATCCCTTCTCCATTTCTGATTTGAGTTTTGTTTTATGTGCAGCCTCCTCTGCACTGTACCTTCCAGGCAGAGACCCTTTTGTCCAGCAGTGTTTTGTTTGGCTTGTTTATATTGGTTTTTGGGTCTTTTGAGATTTGGATTCATGTTTGGCCCTTTGAGTCAAAGTTAGTGTTTTGCTTGCATTTTTAAGCGAAATGGGGGGCCATGAATTGTGCATCCTTTAGTCATTCTGACCCATCTCAAGGTTTTGAGATCATTTTTTGGTTTGGCGTGACTAGCTTGTTTTAAAGATTTGAAAAGTGTGGGATACCTATGTCTTTTTTAGCCTCTTTCTCTTGGGTTATGCATCTTGTTTCCTTTACATGCTAAGTTATTTAATGGTTATTGGAAAATATCGATTCTTTGTCTCTGCTTTAGTTCAAAGAAAAGCTTGATTTTGTCACTCTTTTGCTATATTCATGAAATTGGAAAACATAAGTATTCTTCTTGCTTTAATTTGATCATTTGAAATTCTTGGTCTCACACTCATAAGAAGAAGAAAGATTCGTTTCAAATTTGTATGCATTTGAGTTAGATAAGATTGTCAAATGCTTTCCTTTGTCTTGCATTTGACTAGAAACGTTTGTGAAATCCTTCTTTCCATAGCTTGGATGTGTCTTTTTCAAGTGTAAAAAGATAGAAAATAAGTTATAATTATTGCATTTGGTAGATCTTGATCCTTTCTTGAGTGTCTCTGAGTTGTTTGGGTGCTTGCCATTTTACTTTGGGAATTTATGAATGATTAGAAGGTTGTAAATATTCTCTCACTTTCTGTATATAGATATGAAAAGCATTTAGTTATCAAATCCCATTTTTGGTACATGCATTTGAAAATTGAAAGTGCTTCATTATTTTGTCTTATACATTGTTAAGATTAGTTGCATCTTTCATTTTCTTTGCGCTTTTTAGCTAATTTTTGCAGAAAGTTAGAGTTATTGCACTCTAGGAATGAATTCTTCTTTTCGCTACTACTTACGTACTTTTAGTTTGAAAGAAAGAAAAATATCTCCTTACCTTAGGTAGTTTTCATTGAAAAGGAAAGAAAAATGTGCATTATCATGTAGTTGAGGATTGCATTATGTTTACATTTATGGATGCACCTCATGCATCCACCTAACCGTACAAGATAAAATTAACACTAGCTTAGGTAAAAATCATTTAGTAACTGTGTGTAAGTTAGAGACATGTTCCGGCGTCGTTAAGCGTGACAGTTGTCATTATTTGCTAGCACTGTATCCCAAGGGTATTGTAGTCTTCCACGTACTTATCGGTATATCGAGCTCCTTCACGTACCCACCAAGTACCATAATCCGTACTTGGCATATATCGAAGGGTGTATCACATACTCGATAGTATATCGAAAGGTCTCTTGCCGAACGATTGTGCATTAGACAGCACCACTACGGATTTGAGCTCCCACGTACCTTGTGTATATCAGGAGACACCACTAGGATTCCTGAAACCAACTGAGTTAACCATTTGGCCATCTTGGCAAAGCAATACACCGAGAACAACACTCGAGGAGATTAGCACGCATGTACTGTCCAGGTAATCGGGTATGCAGGAAAGGGTATGATCCCAATCCTCCTTGTCGCGTCATATTGTTGGACCCTGCAGTATATAGCAGTTTGCGATGCCTTGATAATCCCGTGAGGTTCCAGACTTTGAATCCACTCCTATTCACACAGTTTACTTGTTGCTTTTAGACTTGAGTAGTGCTTGACTTGTGTGGTACTTTAAAGACTCTTAGGAAGTTTAGATATGGAAGATTCTTTCGAGACTACCAACCAAGAGGCTCCTTTCCAGGTTATGCCATTTGTTATTCCCCCTTGTGGAACTGTTGGTCCTCCCTTTATGGCTACGTTGAGTCTTCCTAGATTGACGATAGGATTACCGGTGTGGTTATTCATAATCCAGTTACACCAAGTGCACCAATTGTGTCGAACCTAGGTCCTTCATCACATGAGCATCAATCTCATGGTGACCATTCTCCTTCTTCATCGAAAGTTGAATCGGCTTCCGTCTCTTCTTCTTGTCCTATCGAAAACTCTTATGTTAGTAAGAAGGCAGGTGAGAAGAAGAAGAAGAAAAGAAATATTAAGAAGAAGAAGGATAAGAAAGAGACCAAGCATCAACCATCTACCTCTGATGGCACTCATTCTATGAGAACACCTCATAAGCCCAAGTTCCCTTGCAAACTTTGCAAGCGTGATCACCTTCTCGAGGATTGTCCTGGTCTTTCTTGTGTGTCAGAAGTGTGGTCTAAAAACCCCAAACTGCTTATATCATCAACCTCTGACCATCATGTTGATGATACTCCCTCGACCAGTGACCCAATTGTGAAGGGTCGGAAGGGTAGAACCGCAGACCTTGCTGGCTATGCAAGGGAATGCACTGTACTTACCTTTGTCCTCGTATGGATGAAGCTTCACAATTGTTGGAAGCCATGGACACATCCCATAAACACCTTCCAACGAAGTATTGTAGGTTCTCCCCTGATCCTTCACTAGTTGATAGGGCGGTCAATCCGACCCCACCCTCGGTTGACCCCACTCTTTCATCAGAGAGTGAAAACGAAGCGGTCGATTCAACAACATCATCAATCGACCCCATTCCTCCCTTGAGGGATGATACCCAAGCAGTTAATCAAGTCTCATTCTTGGTTGACCCCACTTCGCTAGTTGAGGGTGAGATAGAAACTGCTGATGTTTTTCTGGTCAATTCAGAATGTCCTAGGAAAGGGGAAACCCTGTCCATTCCTACAGGACCCCCCCCAAGTACTGAGGTCATTTCCTTTGATTGGAATGGTCTAATAGATTCTCGTCTTCCTTCGAGTATTCCTTTTCAAATATCTGTAAGAGTTTCTAATAAAGAAATCTTTCATACGATAGTTGATGAGGGAGCTTTTGTTAGTATTTTATCCTCAACTGCTTGGAAATCTATAGGTTCCCCTCAGCTTGTGCCAATAGCTGACCAGATTTTGGATTTTAATAGAAGGCCTACCGAACCTTTAGGGATTCTCTTGCAGTTACCTGTCACGTTGAGAGGTAAAACTGATTATATTGATGTCATGGTTGTCCAAGCTCCTTTAGATTTCAATCTGCTCCTTGGACGTGATTATGTCTACGCTATGAAAGTTGTAGTGTCCACACTCTTTTGAGTGACGTATTTTCCTCATCATGGGAATATTGTGACCGTTGATCAGCTTTCCTTCATGACACCCACTCATCGTATGACTCCTAGTCATCATACTTCCCTAAATGTTCCACATGTTTTAGTGGTTTCTTCCCCCTAAGGATGGGGGGACGTATGAGCATGGTTTATTTTATGTTTCAAGCTCGTTAAAAAATGAAACCAACCACCCAAGCATAGTTTACCTTTGGTTTCAAGCTTGCAAAAAAATAAAACCATCCCCTCGAGCATAATTTTATTCCATTTCAAGCTCGTTAAAATATAAGATGGGCCCCCTCAAGCATAGTTATTGTCTATTTCAAGCTTGTGTAAAAATGAAATAGGTCTCCCTCCCATCGATTCGAGTCTTTCACTAGAATTAGAACTTGAACCTTTATTTTATCTGATTCTCATTTTCCCCCCTTGGTGAACATTTTTATATTAGTAGCCAAGCTGGTAGTTGGGTTAGCAAGCATCATTTTCAGACGAAATGAATCTTGGGGGGCATGCCACATGTCGTACCATCAGAAATCATGTTGAGGGAACACTACCATGTTAAGCCGCTAGCAATCATGCTGGGGGAATTTACCAACCTCTGGGCATCATGTTGGGAAGGAGCCCGTCAGTGGGCCTTAACCTATGAGCATAGTTCCCTTTCTATGCCAAGCTCGTTAAAAAATGAAACATACCATTTCCCTTTGAGTCGAGTCTCCTCGTACACTTAGTACCTGAACCTTCATTTTCACCTGCTTATGCCTTAGGAGAACTAAATGAAGCTTGGGGGCATGTCTTCAACCTCTGGAAGTTACATTGAAGTCAACTCGATAACCTCTCCACACCACGTTGGAGCTAAGCCACTTACTTCTAGCAATCATGCTGAGGGCATGTACCAACCTTTGGATTTCATGACGGGAAGAAGTTCACCATTGGGAACATTTTCGAGCATACTTTCCATTTTAGGTTTCGAGCTCATTAAACCATGAAAATTGTCTCGAGCATAGTTCATTTTCTGTTACAAACTCATTAAAAAATGTAGACATCATGAGCATTCTTCCAACCTATCTTCGAGCTCGTTAAAAACAGTAAGATGGAATTTGAGCTTACTTTTCACTTTTTTCGTGCTCTGGTTGAAACATGAAAAGTGGTTTGAGCTTAGTTTTTACTTTTTTGTGCTCTGGTTCAAACATGAAAAAGATTTCGAGTGCTTTTGATACCATTCTCGTGCTCGTTAAAAATTTGATTTAAAAAGGTGTGTCTAATGAGTATAGGTTTATCACTTTATCCGGCCTCGCTAGACTATTTACGGAAAAGGAACTGTGTCGAGTTTACTTTTTCCTTTGTCGTACTCGGTTATGAACCATGACAAAGTTGTTCATGGAGTCCTTTTAAGCTCTTTTTAGACTCCCTAAATAGGAAAAGATTGCCAAGCAAACTTGATGCTTTCACGCTTGTAAAAGCATTTGAATGATCATCTTTCTGGTGATAGTTTACCTCTTATTCAGACCAGGAGGCACTAGTTACGAAAAAGGTATACTCCAGCCAATCATGACTGGAAGAGTCCTCTCCCGTGTTGTTTTACCCTTTTTCGGGCGATGAAGCTAACTTTATGAAAAAGGACCGTTGGAGTCTTCTTTAGTTCTTTTCAGACTCTCTAAACATGAAATGACGACCGAGTTTACCTTCTATGGACTCATTAAATTCTTACATTAAAGGGCCCACCATGGGACAAACCCCCCCTTTCCCAGGTTCAAAAAACATTTGGGATTGGACTCATCTATGAGATGAGCTATACCGAGCATCTGGTTACCCTCATCAAGCTCGTCAAAAACACATGAGGCACTCATCAATCATGATGGGGAAAAAGGAAATATTTTGTGTTACATCTTAATTACGGCAGTACATAGTCACTCTTGAACATGGCACTCATTTGCATTTGCATTCAGTACTTGGGTAATATGTTTTTCCTCGGGTCTTGTCAATTCCATGAGTCGCGTCGCTCCTTTGGGTCAGCCAAAGAATGCTTCCACCATCAGTCGCATTGTGAGTTAGTATCATTCTCGTCATGTCAATACTGCCAAGTCATGCCATGCCCATGTTCAAGAGATGTTTCATTACTCATCATCTACAGTCAGTATACCTTCGATCATGTTGGTTTACCTTGAGTCAGTCTTGCACATTACTGTACCGTCCGATCTACACCAAACATCTATTATCGAGTTTCATGTCGATGATGGGGGATTCATCATGGCCCTCCTTTGACGAGTTCATCCTCGTTGACTTCAAATCATCATCTGAGGATTGAACTTAGAAACCAACGAAGTACCTTGGCCCTGCATGCCTCAATGGAAGGTTACCTCGCTTTCAACATGAGTTTACATCATTGACTCTTGATTGAAAGATTTCATCTCGCGTTCGACTTTAGCTCATTTATTCATGCTTGATGATATGTACTGTGATACCTTGGGAATCATTGACATTAATGGTGATCTCCCTCGCACTTGTTAACGGTATACATTAATGACCGGTAATCAAGTGATTTCTACCATGTTCGACTCCAAAACATTGTAATCACATGGATAGATTCGTATCATTGTGGGTTCAGCTTGAAGACCCTAGGGAATTTATTTGCTACCCGGGTTGCGATGGAGATTGTTTGAGATGCACAAATCCACTTTGTATTGGTCGTGGTTGTGTTGTCAGTTCAGAGTTACACAAATCCACTTTTGTATTGGTCGTGGTTGTGTTGTCAGTTCAGAGTTACACGAATCCACTTTTGTATTGGTCGTGGTTGTGTTATCATCTCATCATGGATCTACGATTGCATCTAGTAGCCATGACTGTGTTCAATCGGTCTTTACTATCATAGATCTGCAGTGTATTGGTCAGCAGCCATGTTTTGTGTTGTATGAGACTTGTGGATCTCAGGTCATTTCTGCAGCAACTCCTTCCAACCAGCAAGTCCTTGCCATTTTTCTTACCACAAAGCATTTAACCTGTCTCATTCCGTCAGCTTCATGCTTTGGGGGGAATTCTGTTACACCAAAATGTTGTCACCCTTGTGCAAGTGTCGCAAGTGTTGCAAGTGTCATCATCATGACCTAGTGTCGTCACCATGACCATTGCAAGTATCGTCATCATGACCATTGCGATAATGTCGTCATCTTGACCATTGTGTAAACTCTATGCTCTAACCCCTAAACTCATTCTGGGATAAAACACATCCAATTGAGAGATTTTTCCTGCCTAGTTGACCTCTTTGAGTAGGTTGTCGCACTTCTCCTTCATCTAGGGTGTGATGTCGCAGTTCTTGGTCAGCTAGGGTGAGACATTGTCGCAGTTTGTCCTCAGACAAAGTGCGACAACCCCCTTTTGTTGCTCTATGTCATTTACCAGGGTGCGATGAGGTTGGTTAAAGGCTATTTTGGGGAGTCTCGAGGTCCTTCTAGAAGTTTGTTGAGGTGGAGGCCTATCCCTAGACTCTAGGTGAGGTGGCATTTCGGTTCCTAACCTAATGGGAGGATCCCTTAACCATCTCCCCCTAATCCTCAACCTACCCTATCTCTTTAGCCCTATATAAACACCCACTCTCTCCATGAGAGGGGGGAAGTTCTATGGTACCCTTATGCTGGTAGAACCCATATTGGTGAAGGAGAAGGATCTGCGATCTGAAAGGTATGATATCTAAGTACTCAATCTATAACTAGATCTAGGAAATGAGTTTTGTATTCTGTATTATTTGTTGTAGATTCACTTGAACTAGGGAGATCAAGCCTTGAGTCCACTCTTGGCAGATTGTCCGTTAACACTCATTGCTTAATAGATCAAGGTTCAAGATGAATATATGTTGGTTTATCGACTAACATTTTGTCTAGTGCTAGTTGGTATGTAGACAGTAGAGCTTCAAGACATGGCATTTGACAAGTTACTATTCAACAGGATTCAGGAGCAGAGATAGATATGATCGTGGAGCTTAGGGAAGATGCCACATACCATGTGAGATGAGTTGGCTCCATTTCGTTCCAAATCCTCTTAGATGATGTTCTTGAGCTAAGTGATATTTTATTTGTTCCAAGTTTGGAAAAACCTCCTTCCAGTTTTTTGTATGACATATATACATTGGAGACTTGTTTTTGAAAGACAATGATGCAACATCAATCATTGTAGTCTAGCAAGTTCAAAGACCTTAGCTAGAGGGGTGAGAGAGGGTGGCCTTTACAGGTTATTTGTTGATCCAGTAGCAGTCAACGCATTCTAGCGAGAGGTTGGTAGGGCCATTTCTCAGAAGGCACATGCAAAGCCAAATTTCGATCCTTGCACTCTAATTGTAAGATATTTTAGTGCATAGGGTTCTCCTGTGGTTAAGGAGAATATGGATATTGTTGATCCAATGGTTCATGAGCATATAGGAGCGAGTTGTGCTAGTCATGTGGCATTGTTTTCTTCCATCCAAGCTACTTCCAATTGTATAGAGGAGGAAAGGTGTGATGATGAGATTGACTTCATCCATGAGCCTTCTAATTATTCATTGGAGGTGTAATGCCTTGTTGGAGGATGTTGACATTGATTGTAAAGTTGTATCTAAGCGGAGTATTATAGAGTACAGTGTAACGCAACCTTTTGACAAATGCATTTTACAGTGCATATTAACTATAAGTAAATAGTGAAAGCATAAAATATTTCAAAAGACCCATTAAATATTATAAAAAATGCATAAAATTCATAATATCGGAAGCATAGAATAATCTATGAGACATTATTTAATAATATTCATGCAAAATAGTTTAATGCACCCCTGCGCATTTAACAATAACCCCCTGCACAATAAGAACTACTCAATAAAAATCTAACTTATGGACTACGCATTAAACTCCATAGATTTAGAGCATAGGCATTTATAAATATTTAATTTAGCATGCCTCTATTTATTTGTCTACCCATTAATTAAGTCAAAGTTAAACATAACTTTGACCTACCCCTTTCTTTTCAAAACTTACTACGCAGTAAATTTCACATTAAATAAATAGGTTAAGACATATATTTATGCACCCATAATAATACCAATATTATGTTATTTTTACTAAATAAGATTACTGGACCATAATAAATTTTGGCTTAGAAACAATATTTCCAAATCTTTCCTTATTAATTTTTATTCTTAGGAACTACGGCCATATATCATGAGTTGTGTTGGAGGAGCCTAGTCGACTGGCCGACTATATCCTCCACCAACTACGGTCGATGTATATTTCACTTCGACTGCGTAGTAAATTTCACGTTAAATAAATTGGTTAAGACATATATTTATGCACCCATAATAATACCAATATTATGTTTTTTACTAAATAATATTACCGGATCATAATAAATTTTGGCTTAGAAACAATATTTCCAAATCTTTCCTTATTAACAATTTTTATTAGGAACTACGACCATATATCATGAGTTGTGTTGGAGGAGCCTAGTCGACTGGCCGACTATATCCTCCACCGACTATGGTCGATGTATATTTCACTTCAAATGCGCAATAAATTTCACGTTAAATAAATTGGTTAAGACATATATTTATGCACCCATAATAATACCAATATTATGTTACTTTTACTAAATAAGATTACCGGATCATAATAAATTTTGGCTTAGAAACAATATTTCCAAATATTTCCTTATAAAAATTTATTCTTAGGAACTCCGACCATATATCATGAGCTGTGTTGGAGGAGTCTAGTTGACTGGCCGACTAGGTCCTCCACCGATTACAGTCGAGTTGGTGTGGTCGATCGGTTAGCTGACCGACCAGCCAGATGTGAAATAGTGAGCTTCGACCATTGAGTTGTGAAATAGTGAGCTTCAATACAAGCAAATATATAATTAACTTTGATTCAAGTATATATAGATATAACTTCGACTTAAGCATATATATCTAACTTCAACTCAAGCGTATATTTATAATTATACCAAACATTTCTTTAAGACAAGGAAAAATCAATATTTTTCCAATATATGCATTTTTCCATTTTATTAAGTCAAAGGGATATTAATTCAACATATCTCTTTTTAAACTATACTAAATAACATTACCGGACCATAATGAGTTTTGGCTTAGAAACAATATTTCCAAATCTTTCCTTATAAAAATTTATTCTTAAAAGCTCCGACCATATATCATGAGTTGTGTTGGAGGAGCGTCGACTGGCCGACTAGGTCCTCCACTGAGTCCTGACTATCGTCGATATATATTTAACTTTGACTTAATCATATATATATCTAACTTAGACTCGAGCATATATTTATAATTATACCAAACATTTCATTAAGACAAGGAAAACCAATATTTTCCCAATATATGCATTTTTCGTTTTATTAAGTCAAAGGGATATTAATTCAACATATCTCTTTTTAAACTATACTTTGCCTTATTTCCAAAAACTATTTTTAAATTAACCATTTCAACCAATAGTTTTCTCAAATCAGCAATACCACTCATTGCAAAGCACCTAAAAACATGTCTTAGCACAAGGTATTTTTTATCATTTAATTAATAAATATAATTAAGACTTGAACATTTACTTTACTAAGGAGTTTCAACCTAATAGCTTCGAACTAAACATCTAATCTCTTCAAATAAAACAAATCATCCTATGGTTTTATTAACCCAAACCAATTGTGGTTTTAATAAATCAAATATGTCTATGATTTTCAATTTACTTATTAGGCAAAATAGGTTGAACCCATCTTTGACTCAAACATCAAAACCTTATTAAATCATTATATCAAACCATTTCTATATATCTTAGGAGCTTTCTTTTCTCAATTATAGTCCTTATTGAATTAATTTACATAAACATTTCCTTAAACTTAGGAATTGCGCAGTAAAACAAAACCACGCAGTAAAACTAGCATTATCACACAGGCCTGGACAATAAAATTATATTTGCCATAAAGTTTTAAATTAATGAAGAATAATAGAAATGGATAAAATTTTCAAATTATAATATTTTCATCCTTCTAATTTTTCCAAGAATTGTGCTCTTCAACAGAGTTTAATTAAGCATTTCCTTTTTAAACCCAGAAATAAACAATTTCTACTGGAAATGAAGTTTTTTTTACTTCGACTTAATTAAAGAACAAGCTTGCATAAATTTCCAAGCAATGTCGCATAATTAAACTTGCACTTATTTCATTCTCGTGAATTAGACCAAATAAAATATAAATTCCTACCTTGTATCCAAACTTAGGAAATTTAACAAGGAAATCATGCAAATCTTTATCCGATAATTAATTAAATAACCTCTCAGAAATTTAAACAAAAATTCCAAGTATTAAATTTATCTGCAAAAAGGCTTGACACAAGCAACTGGCTTCGTGGTAGTCATGCTCCACCCAACCATAGGTAGTTCTGCTCGTTATTCTCTCTGCGGAACTCCATCCCTGAACTGAGACTTATGCATTCACCATAGGTTCTCACCAGTCCCAGGTTTCTCTCAAGATTTCATCACTTGGAAAACAAGGTTTAATGGTTTGTTACCATATCCATGCCAACTGTGCAATCCCTTCCCTTAGCTTCATTCTAACTAGCACGATAGTGAAACCCATCACTGCATATGTACTTAAAATTCCACTAAAAGAATTTCTTACACCACTTTCATATCGCAAGTGCAACCAGAGACAAAACAAGTGTAATTTCTCAACCAAAAAGTTAACAAACAAGCTTGGCCTTTCATGTATTCTCAACCAACCCAATTGCCACAGACTTTGGATAAATTGGACACTTTACTCTAGACCTAGAATTATTTCTCTATCCTCTACCCATTCCAATTGACCACAAATTCTACTCTTAATCACAATTCCCTTCAATGCTACAGCTTTCTCATACTATCCCCTGCCTTTTTTCTTCCCCCCTTCCAAATTTTCTCTTATTTTTCTTTTATTTTTGTCACATCCCCGATCCCCTCGATGCCATTTAGATTGATGGGGGAACAACCTGATAATGTTTTTTCTCAAAGAATCCAAACTATGCACTTTTACACAGCTCAATGATCTCAGTCCGCAATCCGTAATTCCACAAGCCGCAAGCCAGAATTCGGAACACCAATTTCGCAGCGTCAATGAAACTCCTCTCTGACTTCCGCAATCCGCGATGTAGGACTCAGAAAGTCAGAATGCCAAATACACAGCGTCGACAAAACTCCTCTCTGACTTCTGCAATCCGCGATGCGGGACTCAGAAAGTTGGAACGCCAAATACACGGCGTCGACAAAATCTCCTCTCCAACTTCCCCAGTTCCGCAATCCACGATGCAGGACTCGAAAAGTCGAAACGCCAAATACACGACATCAACAAAACTCCTCTCTCACTTCCGTAGTTCCACAATCCGCGATGCGGAACTCGGAAAGTTAGAACACCAAATACACGGCGTCAACGAAACATGCCTCTGAATTCCGCACTCCGCAATCCGGTTTGCGGGAGTCGAGAAGTCGAAAATCCGAAATCACAACCCCGGGCAATTATTCCTCCGAATTCCGCATTCTGCAATCCGGCTTGTGGGAGTCGAAAGTAGGAACTCCAAAATCACAACCCAAGGAAATTACTCCTCCGACTTCCGCACTCCACAATCCGGCTTGCGGGATTCAGAAGTCAGAATTCTGAAATCACAAGCCTGGGCAATTACTCCTCCGATTTCCACATTCCGCAATCCGGCTTGCGGGAGTCGGAAGTTGGAACTCCCAATCCACAACTCCAGAGAAAATACTCCTCTGACTTCTGCACTCCGCAATTTGTCTTGCGGGAGTTGGAAGTCGGAATTGCCAATCACCACGCCGATAATTTATGCCTCCAGCTTCCGCAATCCACACTGCGGGTTCGGAAGGTCGAAAGTCGGCCAAATACCCTTGTTACATCCAACTTCTCATGCCAATATCTTCTTCATCCTAAGCCCATTTTGGGAAAATTTGGTATCGTTGGAAATCTATCGACGAGCCCTATGCAATTGCATAATCCACTGCCACATCCGATGACTCTGATCCTGTCCTTCTTCCAACCCAAAATGTGGCCCCAAACTTCATCGAGGCCTCTTTACCACTCTGTAAGGACTCTTATGCTCCTCAGTCATGGTCCTTCCCTTCATCTGATCCACAGGGGAAGCATGAACACCATAAGGGGGGTGTCTATTTCCTTCCCAAGGTCCTAACTGAACCTTCTGAGTATTATGGGCCTTTACAACCCTTAGCCCTATCCACTAATGAACAAATTTACATATAAATAAAACACATAGATGCAAAACACCGCTGAATTAAACCTTATTAACACACACTTAGATGCATTTACCAGCATTTCATCATAGGCATAATAACAACATAAGTACAAGTATTATGTTCCCTTAATCAACTGGATCAATCCATGCATTCATACATAAACAAACAATCATTCATGTATATAAATTGGCATAATCAAAGGCAACAGGAAACACTTATCTTTAAGATGAAGTCACCAAGAAACTGGCTATGGACTGCAATGTTCCAACCCAACCATAGGTCTCTTCCCATCCTGTATTCTTTAAGCACTCAGAGACCACCCCCGAGCTGGGGCTATGTATCCACTAAGGGGGAACTACTCAGGTTTACTCACAGCCTTGGTTTCACACCAATAGTCATGCTAATGCAACACACAGCTGGGTTTATCAAGTATGCCAAGAGACAAGGGAGGAGGAAGCTAATCCAGTGAGCTAAACCATAGAGCTACAGACATCTCCAAATCAATCAATCAGTATTCACCGGGTTTATCAAGCGGTTCCAACCTCCGCTCTCTCTTCTACATTGTCATCCACGTTTGGATCTCCTCGGGGTTACGGTCGAAAGGCTCTGTCTTGTGGTTTCCCTTTCAGGCTTCCAAAACCGGTTTCCCTATGAATTTATGGGCATCTCACACTCACAAATCACCCCCAAGTTCGGGTCTATGGATCCCTTGGTAGTTTTCCCTTCTCACGCA
Source organism: Larix kaempferi (assembly GCA_027924585.1). Classification (NCBI taxonomy): domain Eukaryota; kingdom Viridiplantae; phylum Streptophyta; class Pinopsida; order Pinales; family Pinaceae; genus Larix; species Larix kaempferi. Next base: position 6,002,274 of record BSBM01000125.1, on the reverse strand, counting down.
AATTTCTAATTAATCTAGGAACTACAAATCGTGGCTTCCTCCCCAAATAGCGATTTCATCCTAGGTCTACGTCTCTCCATTCCAACTGAAGCTTGAATGATTCACTATGGCCCAGGGATGAGCGAAAACATCCTCCCATGAGGTGGAGTGACTTATGGTTAAAGAAAACCGAGCCCATACCCTGCCTTACAGATTCTAGGGCTGCCCATACTCCATCAACCTCATGAGCAGTTTTATGCAGTGATCCTTACACATAATTAAATGACAGTCAAAGGTGGGTTCCCAAGGTGACATATGGCAGCCTATGGTTCAATCCCACACCCCCCTCACCTCTCCTTAGTGGATACATATATCCCCCTCATTTAGTTGCATCCATATCCAGCCCCTTGGTATTTTTATTGCATGATATTTACATCATTTTACAATTTCCATGGCTTAATAGCACATGGATCACCCAATGTCAAATACTTTCCTCTCAAAGCTAAACATTCACTAGCAGGGCTTTGGCTTTGAGTTCCATGCTAGGAATCATACATCACATATGCACAATGTTTACATAAAAACCAATATATCCTAAGGGTCAAAATGGGTACATTACATTTCCCTCCCCCTTAGAATAACATCGTTCTTGGTGTTCCAATACTTACGAATACATACACAATTTACACATGTACAAAATTCACAAAATGTGGCTAGTTTGTCCTGCATTTCATCTTTTACTTTGAGCTTCCAGGACCAAGTCTTTTGGTTTCTACAAGTTGCTCCTACTAGCTTAGACCTTTCAGCTCTATAACAACCCCTTCCTTTTCTTTACCTTCCAGCTAATTCACAAGTCTGAAAATTTTATGGCTACAATTCTTCTTGTTGTCCTTTGTTGGGCAGTTACGGAGGCAATGATTTCCTCCATATTCCCAACATTTCAATGGCTACTTTTTCTTTACCTGCTCCATTTCCCTTGAGTCTTCCAACCTTGAGCGTTTCTTAATGGGTTGATTGGGTGATTTTCTCTTCATTTACACATTGTCCTTTCCACTGCTGATAGCTTCCAGAATGCCTTTTACCTCATTTTGCAGACAAATAGAGTCCCGCAAAACCTTGTGGTTCATCTCATTCTGTTGTTTTTGTAGCTTGAGCATTTCCCCAATATTTTCTTGGGTCTTTCCAATTGTTGGAAGAATATTTTCAGCCAAGTCCAATAGCTTTTGGTCTCCTCCCATGGTTGATGTGCGCAACTGTCCACACTTTGTTTACTAGCAACACTTGTCTTATAGCTGCAACCAATTGATTTACATTTCACCTATGAAATTCATCATTGCAATTCTTGTTAGGCCGGGAATAACATAAGCATTAAGATCAGTCAATTACTTGTCCAATTGACATTGAAAGTTCATGCTTTATCCATGAGACTTCCACACATTTCATGCTTGTCCAACGAACAAATGAACTCATTCATGTTCATCATTTCACAAAGAATTAACTAATTCAACATTCACAATTTATTTCAAGAAAAATAAACAAAGTCAACTTTCATCCATAACATGCATTCAACAATTTTATGTCTCTGAAATGCATCAAAAAAAAGAAAGAGAAGATTAAGAGATTCCCCCTCTTAATCTTGTTCCAATCCAGAGTCCCGCCACAATTGTGGTTCCATGCTCCTTGGTCTCTTTCACTTCAAATGTGAATGCTTAACTCGCATTTTCCTTGTTTTGGCAATGACACTTAGTGTCTAAGGTCTGTCCAAGGCTTCTCATCCAGGGAACCCCTCCCCATGGTTTCCCACAGAACCTTTGGCTGCATGGACCCACACAAGTCCACTAGCAACACTTCCATTGTTACTCATACTGAGTCTCCTAGGACAGTCACATGTCCAAATGCATCCTTAGGATGCCTTCAAGGTTCTTGCTTCCAACAATACATACACTCAAACATTGAGTCAATTCACATGTTAAGTTCATTTTCATAGGATTTATCTCTAAACAAGAGTTTAAAAACCATAGATGAATCATATTCACACGTATATTCACATGAAATAAGCAAGAAGCTACAAGATAACCAAATACTTATCTGTATTGGACGTCTTCACGTTATTCCACAGACTCCTTTGCTTTACAAGCCTTGGATTACATGTGGATACAATAATGAATGTTTGGCCAGCACGCAGGATGCTCCACAACATTCAAATAGGCAATGCCAAGCCAATACGTCGATTGGGTTTATCAGGCATCCCATTAACCAATAAGTTAAGCCAGTACACCGATTGGGTTTATCAAGCATTTATGGTGCCAAACCAGACCCATACCTGGTTTTCCCTCTCCATTTTCAAGCTAGCACTTTCGTCTGGGTCAATAGGCCAATGGGAGGAAACTGCACCATAACCATTTCCAAGTCAAGGACTTTACTACGAAGCCATAAGCATCTCAATGAGTTCCAGCCATTCTCGGAACCCACCTCACTTTGCTCCTTAGCATGCATCACCAATTGCATTCAAGATAGGTAAGTAAGCTCGTCAGTATCGTTGATAAAAAAAAATTGTAACATACTTCATACAAATTTACTCTCTAATATTGAAACACCAGGAATGTGTCCATTCCCTTAGGGTGTAGTCAATGTTGACAACCATAACACAACACAACACTCGAAAGGTGTGGACCCCTTTCCGACGTGAGTCATGTTGGCCCCAATCACACTCAAGCAGTCTAAAATAAAAACATGCTCTGTATATTAATTCTAATTATTAGACATGCATATTCTCAGATAGGGTTACAAAATACTTATCGGTTTGCAGATGTGTTTTATCTTCCATTCGTGAGGAATGAGGCTCCCTTCTCTAAGTTAACAATCCATCGGGATTGTTACCCCAATCCCTTTCTTGTTTCATAAACAACACATGCCCTATTGGCATAACTTCACCATCTCATTCGCATTACACACTAGCATACAGTTCACATGAGATGTCAGCATAATAATTTCACTTAGAAATTCTCAATTTTGTTTCGTACAGAAACTAGAATTCCAAAACATGATGATTAGATCTTGCAAGACATGACCCATGGTCTTCCTGCATTGTGTCCCCCTGACACAATTCAAAAAAATCAACCAATCAATGGCATTAATAATCAAATTCAAATCTGAATTTACAATTATGTTCACTACATAACTTATATTTAATGAACCATGAGTCCATGCTCATATTGTTTGGCTCTTGTAAGTGGTATCACCCTGTCCATTATGGTCTTGCACTTGCTACCATAACCTGGACAGCCACCTACAACATGTTCTCTTGACACAATTCTGGATTATCCAAACAATCATTAATAATTATTAGCAAAATCTCCAATCTGAAATTCAATCAGCCAAACACTTGGTGAGTATCCATGCATATAATCATTTCATTGTTACAACAGTCACTAAAGTGATCTCAGAATTATAGTACTCAATAATTCAAACACTACCAGTTGTTATTTTCTCAAAGACAATAAGATACATCTACTTTATGTGCATCCTTATCACAATATGCATGCACCCACACATATGCATGCACATTCACAACATTTACCTAATCTACCCAATGCACTACAGCATTGATCAAAACATTCTTGTGCCTAAACAGGTTTCTTAACATGGTGAGTTGGACATCCTAGCCAATGCTTCAACACCATACCCATCCATCTCCCCCAATCACTTGGTTAACTAATTGGGTGCCTTCCTCCTTCACCCGAACAACACATCAGAAGTTTTTTCACTTCTTGGTTGTTGGCAAAGAGATTTCATCCCAAATTAAGACCATTAGGGAGTTCATGGGATACTTGTTGAGCACTGCAGGCTTCACAACCCAACATCCTCATGGTTTCACACATGGCATGCTCATATTTCTTATGGATGCATTCAAAATTTTAAACAGTCCCCTGGTATAATGTTAATTTTCTATACTTCCACATACCCCACCATAACCTGTGGGATGTCATTCACACAAATGCATGTACTATTGCATGTATACCATTTTATGATGATTAAAACATGGTTAAAGGGATTCTTACCCATCTTCTCAACATTTATGCAATTAGTATAAATAAAACCTTACCATGGCTGCCATCAACATATCTGATGTTACTTGATCATTTGGCTTCTTACCAAGGCTACACAGTCCTTTCACCATCCTCTCGATCATGGATTTGTGCTCCAACCTTTTTTCACAAGGCTACTAGTCATGAAGTATCATCATCAACATCTTTAGCCATGCTTCTATTATATCGGTCTTTTTGCTATGGTTTCCAACAAACTTGGATATGTTATGTTGACCATGGTATCTAGGATATCATCTTGGTAAAATGAAGAACCACGAGAAACAGCACTTTCGACATTTTTCAAAGCAAAGTGTAAGCAAGGCATCTTAAATATATTTTCTCCATATGTTTGTGCAACATTGCAAGAATCACAGGCATGCATCATAGGCTTTTCCCACAATCCCTTTAGTGGATGTGCATCCTTGTTAGGTGTGCATTCAAAATGAATGCAGTGTGCTCATTAACAACTTTTTTCAATATGCAATACCATATGCAAGCACACATAAGTTTATATGCAGAATGCATTATCTCTTAATATGCCTACTATGCATACACATTTCATCTAAATCTTTTGCATTTTCAACATTCCTATGCCATAATATCATATATAAAACTCAAAAAATGTAAATATATGTAATGACCATTTTTCAAAATTCTATTAAAATGCCATTTTTTCCACTTTTTCCCCAATTTCGACCTTTGACTAGTTTAACTGTTTTGACCTCCAAATCAACCCAAATGCTCCCAAATCTTCTGTAGGAGTGTATGAATGGTATTTAGACTTGAATACCAGGTTCAGGGATGTTTTATGGCCCTCCAAATACTGCTGCAAACTTGTTTTGTATTATGATCAATATATGTAATTTTGACTAGTAATTTGTGCATCAAATCCCCCCCGGATAACACTGCAAATGGCCTTCCAAATGTCTCCAAACTCCCAAAAATTTATGAACAGAGGTATATAATGTGTTAAGTATGTGATTAAGGTCTCATATGCTCCATTAATTGATTTTTACTACTGTTCTAACTCTCTCACATTCAACAGCAAAAACCCCCAATTCGACCCTTGGGGAAATGGCACTATTTCACCTCCCAATACAACTAAACTGAGTAAAAATGCTTCAAATGCTCAAGTACAGTACATGAAACTTGTAGAAGACATCCATGGAAGTATATTGATCACAAATATATCAGAGACTCATCTATCCATTCGAAATAATCAACATTATAGTGTCATACATCAATGCATTGGGGAAATGGACATTGTTTGCTCATTAATCAATAGTTTTGCATACAACCAGTGGGTATTTCAACCTGAGACTTTCTGAATATTAATAACAGAGGATATGAAGCTATTACAATCAGAAACATATAATGAGAAGCTCTCTCAAGAAGCACAAGTGCTCACCAAAAACGCCCTCCCTCAAGGAGCATGAATATGCCTTCATAACTGGAAACGGTGGAGAGAAAGTGTTGCACTAAACCAAACCATGAAACTTCCTGTAGCTGCTACCTGCAAATACAAACTCCATTAAAGCACCATGAAAGACCTGAGTGGCCTCTCCAAACACCAACTTGGATGGGAATCTTTCACCCTCGAAATTGGCTAAGGCAAGAAACTAGCCATCCACTAGCTCTCTCTTCACAAATGCAATTTTTCTCAAATCATCAGAAGCCATTCTCATACTTCATTTCTACATTTTATAACCAACATTAGCCTTCTAAGAGTCGAAATCCTCTCAATAGATTCAATAGATTTCCATTTAGGAAATATTCCACATTTGCCACTTGTCTCCTAGTTCCAACCTTCCATCTTCTCCCAAATTCGATTTTGAGTCTCTTTGGCTTCTCTAACTCCCAAATTTGTCTTCCTTGAGCCTATTTTTGGTGCTAACATGTCATAGTGATCAGATGTCAGAGGTCAAGTCTACAATTTGTCATAGTTGTCATAGATGCTCCATCATTGGTGTCATAGGGGCTAGGGAATCTAGCCCAAGTGTCCACAAACTTCCACTTTGACTCTTTATCTTCCATGGAGGTTACCAATCATTCCCAATTCGACCTAAGATGCTCAATGACATGTGTTATGACTTACCAACTCACTCAAGCGTGTTCACATTCCCATTAATTCGAATTTGCAAAAGAGAGATACCATGTATTATGAAAAATCAAGCTAGTGTGGGTCCCACCACCTCCATATGTCTCCAAAACCACTTGCCACTTAGAATTTATCTTGAATTTATTTATTCACCATATTTATTAAATGCTTGAACCCCTCTAATGTCTAAATATCATTTATTAGCTTCCTTATTACCATCCCACATGTGCCCATCCAACCTAGGAAACTAGTAGGATTGATGGGATTGTCTTACTATGCACTTATTTGAATGGGGACATTACAATATAACAAGAGAAAGAGTTAAGGAATTATCCCTCTCCAATTCATCATCATAGCATGGAATTCATATTCCATATCATAGCTGGTCAAATTCATGGCATCTCTATCAAGCACACAAGGGATCATTAGCTATGATTTTCCCACCAAGTAGAAATTCAAGACATTTACACATGCATCACATTTACACTTGCTACTTCCCTAGCATGTAATTCTTATGCTATAAACAAAAATAGTTAAGGTGAGAAAATGCCATTTTTACCAACATTGCAATATGTTCAATTCCAACTCCATATGGAGTATTTCAAGGCGCATTGCATGCCCTTACACTTCATTCAAATTCTGGTTACCTGCCTATAACTCATACTTTGGCCCAAGCATCCCCGGTGCTGCAACCTTGGGCTTTGATACCATCTGTCACATCATCGATCCCCTCGGTGCCCTTTAGAGTGATGGGGGAACAACCTGATAATTTTTTTCCTCAAAGAATCCAAACTATGCACTTTTACACAGCTCAACGATCTCAACCCGCAATCCGCAATTCTGCAAGCAGCAATCTGCAAGCTGCAAATCAGAAGTTGGAAGTCGAAACACCAATTTCGCAGCGTCGGCGAAACTCCTCTTCGACTTCCACAATTCTGCAATCCACGATGCGGGACTTAGAAAGTCGCAACGGGCGACAAAACTCCTCTCCGACTTCCGCAGTTCTGCAATCCACGATGTGGGACTCGGAAAGTCAGAACACCAAATACACGGCATCAACGAAATCTCCTCTCTGACTTCCGCAGTTCTGCAATCTGTGATGCAGGACTCGAAAAGTCGGAACGCCAAATACACGGCATCAACGAAACTCCTCTCCAACTTCCACAGTTCCGCAATTCGGGATGCGAGACTTGGAGAGTCGGAACGTCAAATACAAGGCGTTGACGAAACATGCCTCTGACTTCCACACTCTGCAATTCGACTTGCAGAAGTCAGGAAGTCGAAACTCCAAAATCACAAGCCCGAGCAATTACCCCTCTGACTTCCGCACTCCGCAATTTGGCTTGCGAGAGTCGGAAGTCGGAACTCTGAAACCACAACCCCGGGCAATTACTCTTCCGACTTCCACACTCCGCAATCCGACTTGCAGGAGTCGGAAGTCAGAACTCCGAAATCACAAACCCAAGCAATTAGTCCTCGGACTTCCGCACACCGCAATCTAGCTTGCGGGAGGCGGAAGTCGGAAGTCGAAACTCCCAATCCACAACTATGGAGAAAATACTCCTGTGACTTCCGCACATGGATCACACAATGTCAAATGCTTGCCTCTCAAAGCTGAGCATTCACTAGCAAGGCCTTGGCCTTGAGCTCCATGCTAGGAATCATACACCACATATGCACAATGTTTACATAAAAGCCAATATATCATAAGGGTCAAAATGGGGACATTACAATTTTTCCTCCACATTTTCATTGTATGCTTGTTCACACCAACAAAACTTGTCAATTAACTCACTAATTTCCCACCTAATCTTCCACTAACCACTCTTTTAAACATAATTGGCTCTTAAAACAAAATTAAAGGTTAAACAAGGATTAGGCTTAGTGAAAGATAAAACAGTTTATTTTTAAAGGTTTGAAGGTTTAGCAGGGTTATGACTTAGCCCCTACTAGGCTATTCAACCCCCCCTCACTGGCCTAAGTGAATACACGAGTCCTTGTTCATTCAACATGTTGGCTTTGCCACTACCAATTTAATTTTTATGTTAACAAAGAAAAATACATGAGTTCTGCCTTACAGGCACTCCTAGTCTTTTACAAAATTATACTAACAAAATAATGGGGTTTAAACCAAGGGTGTTACATACAGAGCCAAAAATTTTGGATTCTCTCAAACAAAGGGAGTTTCCATTGATGACTCTTAATTCAAGATTCTCGCGAGATAAGGGAGTTGGCCTAGTTCAAGATAGTTCAGTTGCAAGAGGATTACAGGTGCTTGATAGGGATTCTCATGATGATGGGTTTATTATGACCTTGCATAGTTTGACTATACCACAAGCTTTGCATCCCATAATCAATTTGATCTTGCATAGTGATTTGATCATCTTTGCAAGTTGTCTTAGTCAACTTATGATTCGATACCCATTGATGTTGTCCTGTGATGCACAAGATGATTAAGGAATCCAATTCACTATTACTCCAGGGATAAATTCCTATATATTCAAAGGTGACCACTATTCATTAGATGATCAAAATGTTGCAATGGAATGGTTAACAACTTTGTTGTAGATGACAATCGTTGATTTTGAGACCAAGCTAATATTGATTTACAGATGGTATATTTAGTGGAGTTGTGAAGGGAGTCAATAGGTGTTGGGTGTAAGCACTTCCCTCATAGAGAATGTTAAGGCTTTCACGTTATTCCAAAAGTCTTTACACCATGTTTGGGGTGCTTCATGAGATTTAGGGTACATGGTGTATGTTCAAACCCTAGATGGTCCTAGGGTGCTAGAGTTCTCTTGCTTGGACGATAGATGCCCTACATGATGGACACATGGAGAATTCACACAACAAGAGAACATTTGTTACAAGATATGAGGAGCATTATGCATTATGGAGGAGGGTTATAAGCCCTAGATGTGGTAGCTTGGTTTCTTGTTCAAAAGATTGGAGATGGCTCGAGGAAACTTCGAGCTTCAATGATGTTTTTCCAAGGGGTACCTACCCCAATGGAGTACTTGGCTTTGGAGGGCTGATGAAATCTATGGAGACTCAACGTGGAGTGGTGTGGACTTGTCTTGCATAGCTACATCACCTTGTGTCATCATTATTTCTAGCTCTTAATTGTCTTGTTGATTTGCCACACTTAAGATAACAATACAACATCTATTATTATTATGTTTGTTGTTATATATGTTGTATAAGAATAGATCTAAGGAACCTTATCAAAAGAATGTGAATTTTCATGTTTGCATTAATTGTCTGATACAAATGAAATTTCCAACAAATAACACCTATGCCAATAGGTTTATTAAGAATACCATGCACAAATGTGGGAAACATAACATACCTTGGAGAGGTTACCCCAAGGTTTTCCTTGGAAAGAAATATCAAATGAAGATCCTCTTATGACTATAAAGTGTCATGTTCAGAGATGTTAAGCATCAGAAGATGTACAAATTCAATTTATTTTTGTTGTAACTTTATCCTTGCTAATAATGCCAAAGTTTGTATATGGTCAAACTTTGGATTTTGGAAAAAAATGGAAAAACACACTAAATAATCAACCATGATTATAGATTGTAAGGATTATATTAATAGATGTGTGACCCATACAAACGACTTTTATATGTTTTAAATTTCATGCAAAACAATTTTGCAAACACTAGCTTGTAAGGATAGGTTAATGCATGTGTGAGTTTCAGTGGACAAACTTTGAATTTCTTAGACAAGTTCAGAAAAACACACTACATGCTTAATATATGTTAAAAAGTTTGTATTTCTATGTATGTATTACCCACACCAAAAGAACATTTTTTATATCGTTTTAATTTCCATGCAAACACTAACTTGCAAAGATAGGGAATGGCTAGCACTTAAAATATGTAACCCATGCAACAAGTAAGAACACTAACTTGCACGGATAGGCTAATGCCTACCACTTAAGATATGTCGCTCATGCAAGAAGTAATAACTTTGCAAGAATATGTAACCCATGCAAAAAGTAGGAACTTTGGTATATCAAAAATATATGCAATCCATTCTCATTAATACTACAAGTTTATCCGACTTCCCATAATGTCAACTTCACATAATGTGATGAAATAGTAATTTGAATATTTGAGGTAATAAACCTTGTTTTATATACAATCACTCATCCTTAGTTGAGTCTCAAAAAGGATTTTCACGAAAAACATTCTATGCATGAATTCTCTAGAATCACTCATCGTTAGTTACCATCACTGGCATCTCAAAAAAGTTTTTTCACAAGAAAACATTTAAATTTTAATGCATGATTCTCTAGAATCACTCATCCCTAGTTACCATCATTGCCATCTCAAAAAGATTTTGATGCAAAAGCATTCTGTGCATGATTCTAAACGAAAGTCTTTCAGTCCCATCTTCGATCCATAAATTAACAGTTGTAAAGTTGAAAAATGGCATAAGGAACCGATCAAATAAATTAAAGTGTCCAATCAAATCAATTGATCATGACATAAAACATGGTGTCTGTGTTCACATTAAATAATCATGTCTTCAACATTTTCTAGGCATACTACAGCATACAACCACAGAATCAGATTTCATTCATGAACCCCATTTTAATGGGGGCATTCGTTGCAGTTCGCAATAATGAAAAGGGAACCACCAAAACAATGACGACATTAGCCAAATCAGTTTACTAAAATACCATTAATAGAGCTAAATAAATTCTTCCGAACCATCCACATGGTAGAATCACAGTTCATGTGGACAATGGACAATGACAAACACAAATCTATGTGCTTGGGGTTTAACATATCAATGTAAGCCTCAAACTCTCCCACAAAAATTACCTGGCCAAGAAGCCTCATTAAGGGGATCTTAATATTTAGGTATGGCATAGAAGATGCACGATTTATTTTCCAAAAAAATCAATTGTAATACAACTACATTCTCAAGGTAAAATATTTAATATGTGGTAGTTATACTTTGTCTCGACTGACTGGTGTCCCTGAACCTTTCACGTGACCATTAAACATTTTTGCATTAGCATTAGCATTACCATGGCTACACGCTTGTCTGGTCATTTAACAATTTGCCTAGTTAGTGCAATATGCTAAAGAAGCATACTAGGCAAAAGCCTTACACAATCATGTGTAAGAAACTAAATTTACCAATAGCACCAGAACGAAACTTCCAAAGAAGCAGGAAGACAATATTAATACAGAGATAAAATAGCAAATCAATCTACATTTGGTCCCAATAGGAAGAAAGCCATAGCTAAAACAGTCCTTAAAAATCCCAAAGGCAAATATTTACCAAGGAGGTTCAGAGTTCAGAGTTAGATTTGCAAAGTAAACACACAACATTGCAATATGCCCCCAATGATGCTGCATACAAATGTCATTGGAGGCACCTGATCCTACAATAAGCTCAATACATTCAGGACATTCAGGACAAACATGGAAAGGGTGAAAGGGTTCACTTGGCCATCATAACTTTCACAAATTCTTCATAATTGATTTGTCCATCCCCATCCACATCAGCCTCCCGAATCATTTCATCAACTTCCTCATCAGTGAGCTTCTCTCCAAGATTCGTCATGACATGACGTAGCTCAGCAGCAGAGATAAAACCATTTTGATCCTTGTCAAAAACACGGAATGCTTCCTTCAGCTCTTCTTCAGAATCAGTATCCTTCATCTTTCTTGCCATAAGATTAAGAAACTCAGGAAAATCAATGGTACCATTGCCATCTGCATCAACTTCATTTATCATATCCTGGAGCTCTGCTTCTGTAGGATTTTGACCTAGAGAACGCATTACAGTACCCAGCTCTTTTGTTGTGATACAACCTGTATACATGTCATTCCACCAAATATTATACAAAAGGCCACTCTGCTTTGATAGAATATTAGTGTATAATAAGTAGTAGCTAAGCATCTACAGGAAATTACTTTGGATGGAAAACAAAAGTCAATGAAACTAGAATTACAGATTTCTATCACATCGAGATTATTTTTCCCCAAAATAGCTGGATATTCATCAATATCAACTATCAACCTTCGTTTAAAAGGACAGTGAACATGTGGGGTTTCATTTACAGCATGAAAAAGGGCCATAGAAATGGCTCAAATGCAAACACTCTACCCCAAAGAAGAAAGGAGGATTTTCAGTATCAGCAAGGCCACGTAAAGTACCTCTTCTACTTAAAAATGGTATTCTACTGAATTCCTAGTATATGGGAGAACATCTCTCCCTTCATGTTTTGGCTCTTTTTAAAGTTTAAACAAACCACTCATCACAGAGATTTATGAGTCGAGTCCCCCTACTTTTATGACACGCAATTGAAAAGCAGCACCTTTGTCATCTATTATCCTGATATCACAGAAAGAGGACATCCAAGTGGACCTAAAGGCTAATGTCTTAGATCAAGATGCAACAAAACATGAAAGTCTGTGGGCACTGTCAAATTTTTGAGAGATTTTTTCTTCTGAAAAGCAAGCTGAGGATGTGTATACCCATTTATTTGTAAGGCTACCATTAAACATCAAAGCTAGAGAAAATGCCTGAATATTAACAGACGGGGCACTCTTGATGATATAACCAAGTCCAAGCTGAATGGCCGACTGTAATATGCATCTTTGAATACTTAACAATGCCAATCCTGAAATCCTCAAGCAGAATGTACGCCTCGCACTCGACTACATTCCTCCCATAAAATGTAGTAGATTTCATTGCAAATTCGTCAATTGTTTGATATCCAATTCAGCTCAGGAAAGATGGCAAGTATAACACATTAAAACAAATATACACAAATCTGCTACTAAGAAAATTATGTAAGAATAGGAAGCAAATGGAGATGTTCTTACAAAGGATAGAACTTTCTGAAGTTAGAAATTGACAACACTAAAAGACAAACATGGCCAACTATCATGACAGCACATTAATTTGCTCAAAAACAGAATAATTGTATGAATCAGCACTGATGATTTATGTTTATTTTCAGCTATCATTATTTTGAAACCTTGGAACTGCTCTTTGTACCCATATACCAACTGACCAGGTCAAGCTTGATAATGCATTGGTAATATATTAGGAGAAATAGAATAATGAATTAACAAGATAGTTCTAGAATGGTTCTCACGATATAGCTGAAGGCCTACACACATGATGGGTCATAGAAGTCAATCCCCCTTGACTCAAATAAATAAACAAGTTGTTTAGATAAATGACACAAATAAAAACGTGTCAACTATACTATAGCAGAAACACATGGGAAATACTATAGATTCTCGTGAAAGCCTGAAGGTTGAGAACTGTCAAGAATAGTTGTGTTACTTGGTTCTAAAGCAAAGTCCAGTTGATCACAGATCAGCATGGAAGACTAATAGTAATTACAAAAAGTAGCATTTCCATTGATATTTGTAGGTAGGGATAGATTTCAGCAATTAATCAGCAGAATGGCATCCCATTGTTGGCAAGAGAATACAAATCTAAGAGACCAAAAAGTTGCCCCAGCTTATAAATCAGCCCCAATAACTGGTGTTTGAGGGTGATGATAAGTATATGGATCACTTTCATGGATCTCTTGAACTTTCCAACAGGAACTTTAACTTGAGCTTGAAGTTGAAACACTGAACCTCTAACAACCAATACAAAGGTATAAAGACTTTCTATGACTTCCTTAATGTAAAGACACCTAAGAGATTGGCTAGTATGACATTGAATATAATAACAATGCTGAATTCTACTGGCAATGGAAAAATCAATCCCTCTGCCGAGAGAGGTGATAGAGGAAGTTCAAAATACTGGGAAAGTGCAACCAGCCATTAACACTACCTTTGTAATCTTAGTTCCACTGATATCGAACATGGACACAATACCTAACTGGAGACCCATATGTCTTCATAATGTTAGCTATAAGACCATTAGGAATTTTGTTGGATAATAGCAAAATATGGATAGAAATCTAACCCATATCTCTTTGTAATGTATCACAAAGAATAGACTAGCAAACTTTGTGGATACAATGATCACAAAGAATCAAACAGCCTTTGTCCCAGGAGAGAATATTTTAGACAGCACTACAGTGGTCGCAGATGTTTTCCATTCAGTATGTCCAATTAGATATGAAGAAAACATATGATTGCTTAGAATGGGATTGGATTCTTTTAAGAATGCTCGTCATCAAAGGTATAAATATAAATAATTTTCTCTGCTCCAAAAGCCTTGTTAAGTACGCAAACATAACAGTTTTGTCAATTGGACCCCTGACAATTTTTTTCCTTTGCTTCCCACTAGGATACCATTGTCACCTTTTCTATATAAGCTAGTGGCAAAGGCTTTTAGAACCCAACTTAATCTTATGGCTGTATCAAGTGGAGCTAAAGGATCCCAGGGACAAAATATATACCTGTGACAGACAAGATGTTTGCAGATAAAATCTTCAATGGAAAAACAACTAGTGAGGAAGTTGAAATCTGGAGACAAACTCACATGTATCTCTCTTTATTGTTTGGTCTCAACAACATTTTATTCATGCATCCATCAAGTAGATGGGATCATAGGGATGAAAGAATACGAAATGGATCTAGAGGTTATTTCACAGCTCACTGTTCTGACTCTGATGGTTGTATCACACCCATTAGTAATTGCTTTATCAGCAGATTCATTTTCTGAAATACTTCAAATGGTATGGTAAATTTAACTAAAAGTAAAAACTTAAGGCAACAAGAAACAATATAATTTTTCCACAGATAATCAATGGCCTTCATTTAAACAACAGTTTCTCCATCTAAGGAGAATGGCAGGTTAGGAGTTAAGGACCCAGGATTGACCAATTTGTAATAGGCACAAAAGACTGAGATTCCATTAGCCTATTAGATCAGATTTGGAAGATTTTACTATAAAAAATCATACTAGTTCCAATATTCAAACAGCCTAGAAGCCTTATCAATACCCCATGTAACCATGATAAAAATTAATACTTACGAAAGCTTTTAAAAATGGCCCAGAATCAAGTTGTACTGCAATTCTTTTGGAACCCAGGATAGGGAGGAAGAGGCATCAATTTCTGGACAACAGATGGTGAGGTCTTAACCTAGAAAAGATGAAGGCAAACCCAAGATTGGAGAATTTAAAAATTATCCTCAAAGATTAATGGTTTTCCAGAATTATTGGTGCTGCCACAAGCAACAGTATTGGAAAATATAACAGAGTAGCTGGGACAACTAAATTTGAGAAAAGCTAAGAAAAGTTTAAATCAGACCTAGCCAAAAAATTCCTGTCTCCCACCTACAGGTGGCAGGTTTCCTTAGATTTGGGAGATATTGTTAAACTTTAAAATAACAAATGGGAAGGTCTGTGTTAACCCCCCCACCCCTCAAATATAAACAAATATTTTTTAAGGTAGGCCAAGTCTTAATTGGAGCTGGCGATATTCTGTAAAAGCTTCCAGATGAACCAGATGAATACCATAATGATGATGAGAAGGCAAGACACAACACCATTTACAGGAAGAAAGAAAAAAACATGTCATAATAAGATGAGGCAGATTGCCAATCAGACACCTCAGCTGGGCTGTGATAGATTTGATGACATGTCAATTAAAAAAAGGTGGAAAACCTTACAGGGGCATGCAGTGATTGCCCAGTGATTACTGCAATACAGACAACAATTAGTTACCAACTCCTGGAAACCAAGGTCAGTGCACACTGCAATGAAATAGGACAGCCAATTTAATAAAATAAAATAGCAGTGAGCTTGGACGAAAGAAGATGCATAGTGCCAGTTAAAGATAACATCAAAGAACTCAGAGCAAGACCACTAATGGCAGAAGGGAGATCATTAATCTCGCAATGGCTACAACTGCACAAGGAAGGCCTATTTATGGAGCACTGGATTGCCAGGTCGCAAGAAGATGATACATTTAAGATTATACATATTACAAGCAACAGCAGAAGTATGCCAGAAAAATGGTTGGTTTGAATCAACAACTGTCAACAATTAAATCTGGAGGTCAACAAAGGGGTATTGGTTGTTGGATGACTAGAGTCTAGACCCAAGAACAAGAAAATGAGAGTCATAGAACAAAAGATGGCCTGAGAGCAGTACATACCCAGTGCATTTATTAAATGTGATCCTGGAAGAAATACTGGCTGAAAGAGAAAAATGCCAACAAGAGTCAAGCAACTTAAGCCAACCCCATGGGAAACGAAAGGATGATATAGAAAATGCTGGGCGCTGAGGTTAGATATGGGAATGTGTAATTCGCTAATTGGCAATGGTTGCAAGCAGCCAACTAAGCATTATACCTGATGAGGCTGTGTCTCAAGCATATGCAAATAAACCTTTGGATTCCAGACCACTCTCCCCAAAAAAGCTTATTATCATTTCAAAGAGGGAGCTTCCTAATTAGCACAATGCTTCAATTCTAGAATGGTAATGGTAAGCCACAAAATTATGCTACAATCTTTTATTGAAATAACTAACTTTGTCAAGCCAATAACTAGAATAGTGATGTAATCCCTACAGTGATTTGTGTTGCATTCCTATAAAGAGCAAAGTGTAACCATTTAATATAGAAATTATATATATTACCAATTTTTCCAAACAAGGAGATCATTGGTGCTATTTGAGTGGTTCCTTGCTAAAAGCATCTCAGGTTCTAAATGGAGATTGCAATATGAGTGAGCCTTGAAAGGAACATGTTGACTTTTAATTAAACCTAAATTTAGCAAATCAGACCTAAATTAGATAAAGGCAGTAACCATTCGGCATGATAATTTTTGTTTCGACATTATGTCCTCAAATAAGAAAAAAATAAAAGTACTGCAACCTAAGCCAAATAAATTAGATAAGGTACAGAAACATGTGCTACAGCTTTCCTAGGCCTTAAAATTGTAGAAAACTAAGACCTATTCTCTACCCACTGTGAGTTCTAGGCATAGTTGTAATGATCTAGGAATAATGGCATTCAACAGAATCCAACCCTTTCTAAATTAATAAACAATTCGACATCACAAGGTTTTTCATATTCACTTTCAATGTTTGACTAGAGGACAAAACAATAATAGTTGGCCCTAATCACAAGACTTCAGTTAGGCCTTATTATGTGTATTCCAATATCCAAGCTTTATGGTACAAGGGGGTTCCTTCTAGCTGTAAAACCAATGAAGTATGTTTAAAGAAATAGAAACTGGAAGGTTACCCTGGATAAATCTAATAAATTTCCCACCCTCTTATCCAGTATAGACTTCAAAAAACTGAGAAGGAATGCCAATAAAACAGTTGACCAACTAGCTAATGACTGGACCACCTTCAGTCAAACTACAGTAGAGGATTTTTTATGGGTGAGGAAAAGCGTTACTTAAGATTGTGAACAGATGTAGTTATTCTGATTGAGTTAGGCACAGGCCAACCCCATAAACAAGTTAGTTGGCATCGTTTTAAGTTTTAACAGAAGAGGATTCGAATCTCATTAATCTTACAAATGTCTCTCACACCACTGTTACATAATAGGATAAAATCATTCGTCCTACTTACTGGTAAGTTGTAAATGTAAAGTTAAACTATCTAAGGAACATTAAGCTTAGTTTAGAGACTGAGTAGGACATCATTATCGATCATGGTGCTAAAGCAAAGAAAGAGGCTGGAGAAACCCTTGAATAAAGCAGATATGGGAAAGAAAAAAAAAAGGCTAAAGCAATATAATGGTCTTTCGTATTGGGAGTTCTCTACCTTCTCTGTCTTCCTTTTGCAATGAATCGGATATAAACATCTATCAACAAAATAGAAAAAGTACATAAGGCTGCAATTGTATCCGCGGATTCTCAAATAATATAACCGCCTGATAAAGAAAACTAGACAAGGGGCCAAAATATAAACTCGGCCGGTAATTTACGTCAAAAAAAACTTCTTTTCGGACAATTTTATTTTGTTTGTACTGTGGTTTTGCAGGTGCTAAAGAGTTTCGAGGGTTTGTATAGAAAATTTACATATTTCGACCATTTGCAAGTTTTGAAAAAGAGGAAAACAAGGGCTAGCCCAGAACTTGCATTCATGAGGAGGAAAACACTGGAAAGTTGAAGAGATTTTTTACATAAATAGGAGTAAAGGCCTTTTGCATCAATAAATCAAAACACTGGCGCTAAGCACTCCAATGATTAACTTCCTGTAGCTGACTGGGTTAATGAGATTCATGTCAAAATTAGAGAAGGACTTGTGATTAACGCTACCAGAATGAGGTAAAGTAGATCCCAAAAAAGAGCTATATCCATCAATTACAGATGCCTTGTATGGATAACTGTATGGTATTTGAAAAACAAAACAACCTTTACAAAACCAAGAAGGTATGAAATAAAACACACTGTAAAGGCATCTTTCTATCGTTAAAAGAAGAAGAAGTCCAGGAATGAGAATTACCGTCCCCATCCTTGTCAAATAAGCTGAAAGCCTCCTTAAATTCGGAGATCTGCTCTTCTGTGAGCTGCTCAACGATTCTGCTTGCTTCCATCACTGTGAAATATTACCCAACAAATCGATCAGTACAATGATTGGTTTGCCTCGCTCTGCCGTGCTCTTCTCCAATCCCTCACAAAAGCACTTGACGCTCGCTCCCTGTCTCTCTCTATGCTTATGTATATAGGCTTTAGATTCCTTGTGGTATTGTTAATTGTTAATTACTAAGTCAAGGGATTAGTGTCTTAACTTTCGAGGCCATGTAAGTCAAGCCCGTTCCCTTTTGCACTTTTCTGTCCGACCAGAATGGAATGGAATTATATAATATATGTTTTTTTATTATTTACATATTGTTTTATCCTTCTACCCTCACCCTCAAATTTAGTATCCATGTGTCCTTTACATTAACTGTTAATTGCTCTATATAAAAAATCAAAATCAAAGTTGTGAAGACTCGAGTGTATTGGTGCATGAAAGTGGAGTGTTAATATTACTTGTGTTAGGGTTTGTTGTAGATGAAGTTAATTTAAGATAATTTTAATGAAATAAAAGTATTTAGAGGATCCAATTTCTCCAATTTCTGAGGTGTAATTTTTTTAATCTCAAATTTTGTAGAGGTCAAAAATTTGATCCCTCTTGGTGTTTGATAATATAGTTTAAAATGGATCTATGATGATTTTTATTTTTTATTTTTCTATAAGTCAACATGAATTTTTTTAGTGACTTTTTATTTGGTTTTAAATTTTTTTATGAGTGGACATGGATTTTTTAATTACTTTTTATTTGGTTTTAATTTTTTATTTTATGAGTCGATATGAATTTTTTTAATTACTTTTTTTGTTGGTACATAACGCTACGTCAAGAGATCTAAACTTCACTTTGTCTGCGACTGAAATATGGGGTTCAAATGCTAGACTTGATCCGTTAGAAGACTACTTCAAAGATATCCTACATAATTCAAGTCTTATTGATGTTATGCCTACTATTGTGGGTCCTACTTGGCACAATGGCAGGAGTGGAGAGGCTGCCATAAGTAAAAGACTGGATACGTTCATTATGAGTGAACATCTAGTTGAATCACTTCAAAAATACATAACCTAGGAAATAAAAACCCCTATATCTAATCACTTCCCAATTGTTTTACAAATGGATGGGGTAAAATATAACAGATATTATCAATTCAAATTTAACAACAATTGGATTCAGGATGTGGATTTCTGCAATTTGTTGAAGGATTGTTGGCTGAATACACATGTCCCGGGTGGAACAAGCCCAATGGACAGTTGTTTATAAGTTAGGATGTCTCAAAAAGAAAGTTGGAATTTGGGAGAAAACTAAAAAACGGGAACTGGATAAGGAATTAAAACTTGTTGAAAATCTTCTTAGTAACTACTATGAAAACAATCCTAGTTGTATTTTCCTGGAAGAAGAAAAATAGGAAATTTAGGAGTTAAGGAAAAATTTCCTTCTTCAATAGGAAGAGTTGGCATGGCGCTTAAAAAGCAAGGCTATTTGGTTTGCGATGGGTGATAATAATACACTCTTCTTCCATAATTATGCTTCTTATCAGAGAAACATTAACACTATTTGGGATATCAAGGATGAGGATGGGCATGTCATACATAAAGATATTGACCTTAAAAGGTCTGCAGTACAACACTTCCATAATTTGTTTAAAGAGCCTAATCATATTGACATAGGTGCACAACTTAGGGTCATCAAAATTTTCCCCACATTCTTTAGTTCTGATGAGGGTCAGAAAATTGGGGAACCAGTCACCTTAAAAGAAATTGAAGGGGTTCTCAAGACTTTGTAATATCCCAATTTTGATCCTATTGCATTAAAATTGTAAATGATGTAAATATCTTTATTTAATCATGGTGAGGAGCTCAAGGCCAAGGCCCCGCCATCGATTTATCATTTTATGTATCGGCAATTAAAAAAATAGATGCCTATGGTTCTTGTGCTAGACAAGCACAATGTAAATTAAGACATCATGTAAATACAGATTTTAATGAAATACCCACAACTAGTTATGCAATGCAACAAAGAGATGGGGGCATGATTTTTATAAGGAATAGGGAGGGAAATTATTCAGACCCTTGAGCCAATAGTGTTAAGCCAAATTTCATGAGAAAACCCATAAACCACCAACTACCCATTTTGACTTATGCACCCAATCATTTAATTCTTCCATGTAATGTCCCCAATTTGACCCCATGGCATTAAACTGTAAATGATGTAATATTGTTATAAAATCGTGGTGAGGAGCTCAAGGCCAAGGCCCCGCCATCGATTTAGTGATGCATATGGTTTACGTGCTAGCCAGGCACATTGAAATTGTAAATATGCATTTTAATAAATACCCACAACTAGCTATGTAATGCAACAAGAGATGGGGGCATGATTTTACAAGGAATTGGGAGGGAAAACATTCAAACCCTTGAGCCACTTAAGTCAAGCCAAGTGTCAATGAGAGAAGCCATCAAACCCTCAACTACCCATGTTGGCTTTTGTACCCAATCATTGATTTCTCCCAAGAGTTGGTTGAGGTAGTTAATGCCCTGGGGAATGGGAGGTATGGCTGTCCAAATTCGGGTATGGGCAAACCACCCTGCATGGGAATTCGCGTTTTGCTTTTTGGGCAAGAAAAGAGCCATGAATTTCTCCCCCAAGCCATTATCCATGATCATTCCTTCTCCCTCACGAGTTTAGAGCTACCTGGGCATTTTTCAGGCATGTTTGTTGTGTTTTCCTTCATTCTCCTAGTAGAGAAGGGCGTTTTTTTGTTATATACCAGTGGGGAAGAAGGGGAATGGAACGGGGGTTCCATAGAGACCGTTTTTGTTGTTAAATGCTAAGAGAGTTGTGGAGAAAACGTTTTTTTTCTCCCTGTGGATGCATTTCCCTTCCCACAGCTCGTTTTGGGTGAGCCACGATTTGGGGAAAATCTATGGCCATCTTGTTTGTGAATTTCATTGCTGGAAATGTGTATCTATGCCCAATGTGTGTGCTTGCTGTGTGAGAAATGAATATGTTGGGGTATGGGTATGGGTATTCATTGCTTTGGGCTTGAGCTTGAGAGTAAGCATCTAGGGTTCAATTGTAGCCTAATAAACCCAGCTATGGACTGGCTGGGCTCAGATGGAATGATTAATTGGTTGTGAGAGAGTGGATGTCCCCTTTTCCTTGTAGGAATCATGCCCAGCTCGGGGGGTGGCAGTTGTGTTGAGAGATTGATGAACACAACTGGCATATGGTTGGGTGGAACGTTGCAGCAACATAGCTAGTTGTTTGGGACAATTGCAAAATGGAGATAAGTGTTTTTCTGTCTATGTATTTACTTCTGCAATGTATTAATTTGATGACTGTTGATATGTGGTATGCATGAGTAATGTGTGTGGATATGTTTAATTCCGTTGTGCATACTTGATTAGTTTTACATCTGCACACAAATGATTTACTCATATCATTCTAATGAATGGGCTGATAGAATGTGAAAGCCCCACATATTGTTATCATCTTCCCTCTCTTATTGGGTCAGCAGGTGGGTACATTAAATTTTGGTATCAGAGCTGTTGGTTGCAGCATTGGACCTCTATGGGCCAAATCCGATTACAGTCACATGGAAAGGTCCCTTCCTAATCACCACAGGTATCAGCATCGGGCCTAAACTGGCTAAGTTGGATAGTTGTAGAGGTAAGGTTACCTCCTGCTGGGCAGCAGTCATCACAGAAAGAAGAAAAAAAGAATCCGAAATTGTTTTAAGTGTTTTTGAAAAATTTTGTTTAAGTCTGTTTCAGGAAGAACTCAGAAGTCTTCGCCGCAACGGCGGGAGAACTCGCCAAGTTGACCCGAAACAACAGAAAAATTTTCTATGTGATTTTCGGCATCGAAAGGAAATTTTCGGAAGGATTCGGCGAATTGCTCTGAAACAGCGGGAGAATTCGATGAATTGCTCCGAAACAATGGGAGAATTCGGCGAATTGGTCCGAAACTGCGGAAGCATTCGGCAAGTTGTTTCGCAATTGCGGAAGGACTCGGCAAATCGCCCCGCAATTGCGGAAGGATTCGGCAAATCGCCCCGCAACTGCGGAAGGATTTGGCAAATCGCCCCGCAATTGTGGAAGGACTCGGCAAATCGCCCTGCAACTGCGGAAGGATTCGGCAAATCGCCCCGCAACTGCGGAAGGAACTTTCAAATCTCCCCCGAAACTGCGGAAGAACTCGCTGAGTTGCTCCAAAACAAGGAATTCAACCATTTTCCAGAGAGATTTTTCAGGTGCCGAAAGTTGAAAATTGCCATGGAACTTATGCGCCAGATTGCGCGAAATGGAAAGATTTACAAAAAAAAAAAAAAAAAATGGAAGCCACAAGAGGGCAAGCCCCCTTGACCCCCATCGTCCCCCCGAAGACAGTCGTTGAAAGTAGTTGGCTGTAATATGCCTTGCAGAAGAGCAATGGGAGCAGCAAGGCAATGTTGATAAAGGGAGAACTCCTTAACTCTTCCATTGCTATTATATTTATATTTCCTGAGTTGTCTATACTGAAAATTATGGCATAGGGATGTTGGAAATGCAAAAGGATAGATAGATTAAGTGAATATGTACTAGATGGCATATTGCACAGTGCATGTGAAAATGTTTTTTTGCGTATATATGATATTGCATATTAGTAAAATAGTGAGGTTTTACATATGCAATGAGCCACTTAAGATGATTATTGTGGTTGATAATAATTAGTCATGTTCACATTGGTTGTAGGACCAAAGACAACCGAAGCATGGCTAAGGATGTGGATGATGATTGTTGCATACAACCTTATGAAGAGAGGATGGTGCAACAAATCCGTGATCATGATGTTGGAAAAAGGATGGAGTAGCCTTAGTAAGAGGCCAACTGATCAGGTAACATCAAGCGATGTTAATGACATCCATACAGGTAATGGTTATTTATGCTTAGTTGCATGAATGTTGAAGGAGGATTTGGTAAGATCCCTTCAACTATAGTTAAACTATGATGATTTCGTTTGCATGTGGTATTGAGTGCCTAAATGTGAATGTTAACCTACCAAGTATGGTCAGGTGTGGGTAAATGAAGGCAATGAGCCTT
The DNA here is from genome assembly GCA_027924585.1 of Larix kaempferi. Taxonomy (NCBI): domain Eukaryota; kingdom Viridiplantae; phylum Streptophyta; class Pinopsida; order Pinales; family Pinaceae; genus Larix; species Larix kaempferi. Next base: position 5,978,554 of record BSBM01000125.1, on the reverse strand, counting down.
ACACCCTATAGTTTCTAGAAACATCAATGCATTCATATGAATTCATGTCATGCAATTTGTGAATATTGGTTGTGAGTTTAACAACCAAAGCAACTGAGGACTTATGGACCTGTCATGGTAGTGCATGCTGTATGTAGTAATCATGGTTAGGCCATAGTATGTTTGAATGCATAGTATTCATGAAATCATGCAAGATGGCATTGAAGAGATGTGCATTGAAATATTCGGTAAATGTTGTAAATATGCATGCATGTGTAGGTGCACATGTTGACATATATATATGTTTCAATGCAGTTAGATAATAGATGAAATGGTGGACTATTGCTAATCCTGAGACCATTCCATAAGCTGCTATGAATGTAGAGAAGGACTGCATGAAGAAGGTAGACATGTGATGGGCTACCAGAGCACTCTATTGGAAGGACAGAGCTGCATGGAATATGAAGTAATGAGTATTTACAGTTATTTAAATTGCATGGATAGTGTGACTATGTCTGGCAATTTTAATGTGATAATGATGCATATATAGAAATGTATATATATTTCATTGCATTTCAAATGTTGAACAGCTGAAGGTGTTTGAATTATTGAGTATTATAATTCTGAGATCACTTCAGTGACTGTTATGGCAATGAATGATTATGTGCATAGATACTCACAATATGTTTGGCTGATTGAAGTTTCAGTTTTTAGGTAGAAAAGTCTTGCATATGGCAATGAGGATAAGTCCATAGTAAAGACCGAGATCTACCATGCACAGAAGCCAAAGGTTATGAGAAGGTTCTCATGGTTGTAAATTTATGCATGAAACAAATCTGAAAATTGTCTGGTTTAAGTTTATGAGAATAGTCTCATAGTTGCAAATCTAATTTCTGTAGGAAAATAGATTTCCAAATTTCAGATTTGAGAATTTACTTATAATTGCTAATGACTGTTTGGCTTATATAGAATTGTGTCAGGAGGACATGTTATAGGTGGATGTTCATGTATGGTAGCAAGGGTGAAACCATAATGGGCAGAGTGATACCACTTACAAGAGCCAAACAATATGAGAAGAGACTCATTGCTAAGCAAATCAATTTCTGTAGGAGATAGAATTGTAAATTCATATTGAATTTAATTATTAATGCTATTGATTGGTTATGGAACAATCATATTGAAGCTTATTGCTAAATGTTGCTGACTGTTTGGCTATTTGATAAAGTGTGCCAGGATGACACATTGCAGGAAGACCATGTGTGATGGCCTGCAGAAGCCAAACTAGATGGGAAGGATCCCATGCTTTGGAAATGGGTTTCGGGTGAAACGCCATTGTAAATGTTGATAATGTCTCAGCCGAACTGCATGTTGGTAAAGCATGTGAGTGAGACAGTAAATTATGCCAAGAAGGCATGTGTGGGTTATGGCATGTGAAAAGATTGGGGTGGCAAACCGAAGGACTGTTGACTCAGAGAAGGGAGCCCCCATTATTCGCAAATGAAGAAAATATACATCTATGAAACGAATGAGTATTCGGTAACCCTAACAAAAGATATACATGTTTGGTTATTAGATTTAATATGCAGAGCATGTTTTATTATTTCATTATTGTTCCAGACTGCTTGAGTGTGACTAAGGCCTACATGGCTCACATCAGAAAGGGATGCATACCTTTCGGGTGATGGGTTATGTTAGGGTTTCAATATTGACTACACCCCAAGGGAATGGACGCATTCCTGGTGTTTCAATACTTGATAGTGAATGATATGAAATATGATTACGATTTTTTAGCAGCAATACTGATGAGCCTGCTTATCCTTCTTGTGCTAACAGCTTACACAAATGCAATTTGGTGTTGCACGTTAAGAAGCAAAGTGAAGCAAGGGTGTTGAAGAGGACTGTATGGGCAGTGGTAACCTTTCTACGCTCACACTAAAGGACACTATAAGAGATTGATAGGCCCGAGGAGCTATATTGCAAAAAAGGGGTATCATCCTTGTGTATTGTGAGTGGGTATTGTGGGGCCATGCTAGCTTGCAGTCAAGTGAGTCACCCATGGAGTTCCTGGAGTGAACTACTAGTTTACATAAGAGAAGGAGCCACGTAATCATATTATGTTGTTCATATTGCCTGATAAACCCAGTTGATGTACTGGCTTGGCAATGGTTGTTGTATGCCTGATAAACCCAGTTGCTGTACTGGCTTGGCATTGGTTATTTGGGTGTTGTGGCGAAAAGTTGTTGGATACCTGATAAACCCAGTCGGTGTACTGGCTTGGCATGTTGTTAAATCAATGCTTAACAAACCCAGTCGGTGTACTAGCTTGGCATTGGTTATTTGCATGTTGGGGAGGTATTGGTGAAGGGTGTTATTTCCTGACAAACCCAGTCGGAGAACTGGATTGGAAATGGTTGTTATATGCTTGATAAACCCAGTCGGCGTACTGGCTTAGCATACTGATTTTTGAAATGCTTGATAAACCCAGTCGGCGTACTGGCTTAGCATACTGATTTTTGAAATGCTTGATAAACCCAATCGGCGTACTGGCTTAGCATATTGATTTTTGAAATGCTTGATAAACCCAGTCGGCGTACTGGCTTAGCATACTGATTTTTTTGGGATGCCTGATAAACCCAGTCAGCGCACTGGCTTGGCATTACCTATTCGGATGATGTTGTGGAGTAGCATGTGTGTTGGCCAAGCATCCACCCCACAGGTGATCCAAGGCTTGTAAAGCAAAGAAGGAAACCTGTGGAGTAGCGAGAAAAATGCACAATACAGATGAGTATTCATTTTCATTTATTTCTTGTTTGGAATAATGAAGACTTCCAGTATAAGTCTTATGACAACCAAGCTAATACACTGTTGTTTCTTTGTTGGAAACCTTGGCCATTACAGGAAGCAAGGACCCTGAAAGAACTATAAAAAAAAAATTTATTGGTAAAGCCAGAGAGTAACTGGTTGGGCGCTATAAAATTCTTGGTAAATTCAGAGAATAGTTGGTGGGAACATTAACCACTTGATGTTGTGGAGCAGTCGGCGTGCTGGCCAAACATTCCCTAATTAATTGATAAAAACCAGTCGACGTACTGGCCTGACATTGCCTATTTGAATGGTTGTGGAGTAGCCTGCGTACTGTCCCAACATTCATTATTGTATCCACGGGAAATCCAATGCTTGGAAAGCAAAGAAGGATCCTGTGGAATAAAGTGAAGACATCCGATACAGATAAGTATTTGGTTATCTTACAACTTCTTGCTTATGAATATACATGTGTATATGATTTGATTATGATTTTCTCAAACTCTTGTCTAGAGATAAACCCTATGAAAATACACTAAACATGTGAATTAATTCAATGTTTGAGTGTAGGTATTGCTGGAAGCAAGGACTATGAAAGCATATGGAGGATGCGTGTGGACATATGACTGTACTAAAGAGCTCAGTATGAGCAGTAATGAAAGATGGTGCTAATGGAACTGTGTGGGTCCTAGCAGCCAAAGGTTCTGTAAGCAACAACGGGGAAGGGTTCCCTAGTTGAAAAGCATTAGACAGACCTTAGACACTAAAATGTCATAGCCAATAAATGGCATGCCAAGCATTCACATTGAAGTGAAAGAGGCTAAGGAGTATAGAACCACAAGTGATGGTGTGGCTCCGGATTGGAACAAGACTAAGAGGGGGAAACTCTTACTCTTCTCTTTCCTTTTGACTGAAGCATCTCAGAAACAAAATACTGTTGAGTGCATGTCATAAATGAAAACAAATTGTGTTTAATTGCTTGAAATGAATTGTGAATGCTGAAATGGTTGTTTTTTCGGTGAAAGGATGAACATGAATGAGTTCATGTGTATATTGGGAAAGCATGAAATGTGTGGAAGTCTCATGAGTAAAGCATGGACGTTCCATGTCAATTGGGGAAATAATTGACTAATTTTAATATTTTTTTATGCTTATCCTAACAGGAATTTCCATGATGAGTCTCATAGGAGAGACATTGAAAGCTATTTGTTTTGGCTGGAAGTTTTCCTCAATTAGTTACCAGGACAGCAAGGAAGATGAAATCCATGAAATTCCAGACCTGTAGATCAGCTGGAAGATAAACAAACAGAAGGGATTGCTATGGAGCGATGCCCACCTGCAGAACTGGAAGATCAAACTAGCAAGAGCAGCTTGTGGAAGCCAAAGGACTTGGTCCTGAAAGCTCAAAGTAAAGGGATGAAACGCAGGACAGACCTGCCACCATTTGTGAATTCTGAGGCATGTGTAAAGTGGGTATTTATACCTAAGTGTTGGAACACCGAGGACAGTGTTATTCCAAGGGGAAGGGAATGTAATGTCCCCAGTTTGACCCCATGGCATTAAACTGTAAATGATGTAATATTGTTATAAAATCGCGGTGAGGAGCTCAAGGCCAAGGCCCCGCCATCGATTTAGTGATGCATATGGTTTACGTGCTAGCCAAGCACATTGAAATTGTAAATATGCATTTTAATAAATACCCACAACTAGCTATGTAATGCAACAAGAGATGGGGGCATGATTTTACAAGGAATTAGGAGGGAAAACATTCAAACCCTTGAGCCACTCAAGTCAAGCCAAGTGTCAATGAGAGAACCCATCAAACCCTCAACTACCCATGTTGACTTTTGTACCCAATCATTGATTTCTCCCAAGAGTTGGTTGAGGTAGTTAATGCCTTGGGGAATGGGAGGTATGGCTGTCCAAATTCGGGTATGGGCAAACCACCCTGCATGGGAATTTGTGTTTTGCTTTTTGGGCAAGAAAAGAGCCATGAATTTCTCCCCCAAGCCATTATCCATGATCATTCCTTCTCCCTCACGAGTTTAGAGCTACCTGGGCGTTTTCCAGGCATGTTTGCTGTGTTTTCTTTCATTCTCCCAGTAGAGAAGGGCGTTTTTGTGTTATATACCAGTGGGGAAGAAGGGGAATGGAACGGGGGTTCCATAGAGACCGTTTTTGTTGTTAAATGCTGAGAGAGTTGTGGAGAAAATGTTTTTTTTTCTCCCTGTGGATGCATTTCCCTTCCCACAGCTCATTTTGGGTGAGTCACGATTTGGGGAAAATCTATGGCCATCTTGTTTGTGAATTCCATTGCTAGAAATGTGTATCTATGCCCAATGTTTGTGCTTGCTGTGTGAGAAATGAATATGTTGGGGTATGGGTATGGATATTCATTGCTTTGGGCTTGAGCTTGAGAGTAAGCATCTAGGGTTCAATTGTAGCCTAATAAACCCAACTATGGACTGGCTTGGCTCAAATGGAATGATTAATTGGTTGTGAGAGAGTGAATGTCCCCTTTTCCTTGTAGGAATCATGCCCAGCTCGGGGGTGGCAGTTGTGTTGAGAGATTGATGAACACAACTGGCCTATGGTTGGGTGGAACATTGCAGCAACATAGCTAGTTGTTTGGGACAATTGCAAAATGGAGATAAGTGTTTTTCTGTTTATGTATTTACTTATGCAATGTATTAATTTGATGACTGTTGATATGTGGTATGCATGAGTAACGTGTGTGGATATGTTTAATTCCGTTGTGCATACTTGATTAGTTTTACATCTGCACACAAATGATTTACTCATATCATTCTAATGAATGGGCTGATAGAATGTGAAAGCCCCACATATTGTTATCATCTTCCCTCTCTTATTGGGTCAGCAGGTGGGTACATTACATTCCAAGAGTTGGTTGAGGTAGTTAATGCCTTGGGAATGAAGAGGTATGGCAACCAATTTCATGCATGGGAAAGCCATCAACCTGGGAATTCATATTTTTGCTTTTGGGGCAAGAAAACACCCATGAAATGGTGCCCAAATCCATCTTTCACTGTAATGTACCCACCTGCTGACCCACTAAGAGAGGGAAGATGATAACCATATGTGGGGCTTTCTCATTCTATCAGCCCATTCATTAGAATGATATGAATAAAGCATTTGTGTGTAGATGTAAAACTAATCAAGTATGCACAACGAAATTTAACTTATCCACACACATTACCCATACATACAACATATCAACAGTCATCAAATTAATATATGACAGAAGTAAATACATAGATAGAAAACACTTATCTCCATTTTGCAATTGTCCCAAACAACTAGCTATGTTGCTGCAACGTTCCACCCAACCATAGGCCAGTTGTGTTCATCAATCTCTCAACACAACTGCCACCCCCGAGATGGGCATGATTCCTTCAAGGAAAAGGGGACATTCACTCTCTCACAACCAATTAATCATTCCATCTGAGCCCAGCCAGTCCATAGCTGGGTTTATCAGGCTACAATTGAATCCTAGATGATTGCACTCAAGCTCAAGCCCAAGCCATGGATACCCATACCCATACCCAACATAGTCTTCTCTCACACAGTAAGCACAAACAGGGGGCAGGGATACACATTTTAAACAGTGGGATTTGCAAATAAGATGGCCATGGGTTTTCCCAAAAACGTTCCCAACCAAAAACGGATTGTGGGATGGGGCAAACAATCACAGGGAGGAAAAACGATTTCTTCCCCAAATATCTCAGCCTTCAACAGCCCAAAACGGTCTCTATTGAACCCCCGTTTCATTTCCCCTTCTTCTCCACTGGTATACAACACAAAAACGCCCTTCTCTACTGGGAGAATGAAGAAAAACGCAGCAAACATGCCTGGAAAACACCCAGGTAGCTCTAAACTCGTGAGGGAGAAAGAATGGTGGTTGCATAATGGCTTGGGGGAGAAATTCATGGCTCTTTTCTTGCCCAAGAAGCAAAACGTGAATTCCCATGCAGGGTGGTTTGCCCATACCCGAATTTGGACAGCCATACCTCCCATTCTCCAAGGCATTAACTACCTCAACCAACTCTTGGGAGAAATCAATGATTGGGTACAAAAGTCAACATGGGTAGTTGAGGGTTTGATGGGTTCTCTCATTGACACTTGGCTTGACCTGATTGGCTCAAGGGTTTGAATGTTTTCCCTCCCAATTCCTTGTGAAATCATGCCCCCATCTCTTTGTTGCATTGCATAGCTAGTTGTGGTTATTTTTATTAAAATGCATATTACATGATATTTGAATTTCCAATGTGCATTGCTAGCACGCAAATCATATGCCTCACTAAATCGATGGCGGGGCCTTGGCCTTGAGCTCCTCACCATGATTTCATAACAATATTACATCATTTATAATGTTAATTCCATGGGGTCAAAGTGGGGACATTACATTCCCCTCCCCTTGGAATAACACCGTCCTCGGTGTTCCAACACTTCAGACTATATACCCACTTTACACATGATTCAAAATTCACAAAATGTGACAAGTCTGTCCTGCGTTTCATCCTTTTACTTTGAGCTTTCGGGACCAATTCCTTTGGCTTCCACAATCGTTCATGTTGGCTTGATCGGCTATCTCTGCAGGTGGGAATTGCCCTACAACGATCCCTTTCTTTTATTTACCTTCCAGCTGTTCTACATGTCTGGAATTCCATGGATGCCATCTTCTTGTTGTCCCGGAAACTATCTGAGGAATATTTCCAGCCCAAAACAAATAGTATCTGGTCTGCTGCCATGATCACGGTGCACATATGGCTCTCTCTTTTCTCATCATCAACACTTGGCTAGTAATAGCTGTAATCAATGGCTTTCAATTTCTCACCTGTGAGACTCATCATGGCAATTCCTGTTAGAACAAGCATAACACAATGTTAAAATTAGTCAATTATTTGCCCAATTGACATGGAACGTCCATGCTTTACTCATGAGACTTCCACACATTTCACGCTTTCCCAATATATACATGAACTCATTCATGTTCATCCTTTCACCAGAAAATGACCATTTCAGCATTCACAATTCATTTCAAGCAATTAAACACAAATTGTTTTCATTTATGACATGCACTCAACAGTCTTTTGTTTCTGAGATGCATCAGTCAAAAGGAAAGAGAAGAGTAAGAGTTTCCCCCTCTTAGTCTTGTTCCAATTCGGAGCCACACCATCACTTGTGGTTCTATGCTCCTTAGCCTCTTTCACTTTAATGTGAATGTTTGGTGTGCCATTTTTTGGCTATGACATTTTAGTGTCTAAGGTCTGTCTAATGCTTTTCAACTAGGGAACCCTTCCCTGTTGTTGTTTACAGAACCTTTGGCTGCGAGGATACACACAGTTCCACTAGCACCATCTTTCATTACTTCTCGTACTGAGCTCTTTAGGACAGTCATATGTCCGCATGCATCCTCCATATGCTCTCATAATCCTTGCTTCCAGCAATACCTACACTCAAACATTGAATTAATTCACATGTTTAGTGTATTTTCATAGGGTCCATCTCTAGACAAGAGTTTGAGAAAATCATAATCAAATCATATACACACGTATATTCATAAGCAAGAAGTTGCAAGATAGCCAAATACTTATCTGTATTGGATGTCTTCACTTTACTCCACAGGATCCTTCTTTGCTTTCCAAGCATTGGATTTCTCATGGATACAACAATGAATGTTGGGCCAGCACACAGGCTACTCCACAACCATTCGAATAGGCAATGTCAGGCTAGTACGCTGACTGGTTTTATCAATTGTTTAAGGGAATGTTTGGCCAGCACGCCGGCTGCTCCATAACATCAAGTGGTTAATGTTCCCACCAACTATTCCCTGAATTTACCAAGAATTTTATAGCGCCCAACCAGTTAATCTCTGGCTTTACCAAGAATTTATAGCTCTCAACCAGTTACTCTCTGGCTTTACCAAGCATTAATAGCTCTCAACCAGTTACTCTCTGGCTCTACCAAGCATTTGTAGCTCTTTCAGGGTCCTTGCGTCCTGTAATGACCAAGGTTTCCAATAAAGAAACAACAGTGCATTAGCTTGGTTGTCATAAGACTTATACCTGAAGTCTTCATTATTCCAAACAAGAAATAAATGAAGATGAATACTTATCTGTATTGTGCATTTTCCTCGCTACTCCACAGGTTTCCTTCTCTGCTTTACAAGCCTTGGATCACCTGTGGGGTGGATGCTTGGCCAGCACACCTGCTGCTCCACAACATCATCCGAATAGGCAATGCCAAGCTAGTGCGCCAACTGGGTTTATCAGGCATCCCAAAAATCAGTATGCTAAGCCAGTACGTCGACTGGGTTTATCAAGCATACGACAATCATTTCCAAGCCAGTTCTCTGACTGGGTTTGTCAGGAAATAACACCCAAATAACCAATACCTCCACAACATGCAAATAGGCAATGCCAAGCCAGTACGCCGACTGGGTTTGTCAGGCATCAATCTAACAACATGCCAAGCCAATACACCGACTAGGTTTATTAGGCAATATGAACAACATAACATGATTACGTGGCTCATTCTCTTATGCAACCAGTGGTTCCTTCCAGGAACTCCATAGGTGACTCACTTGACTGCAGGCTAGCATGGCCCCACAATACCCACTCACACTACACAAGGATGATACCCCTTTTCTGCAACACAGCTCCTCGGGCCTATCCACCTCTTCTAGTGTCCTTTAGTGTGAGTGTAGAAAAGTTACCACTGCCCATACAGTCCTCTTGAGCACCCTTTCTTCACTTTGCCTCTTACGTGCAACACCAAATTGCATCTGTGTAAGCTGATAGCACAAGAAGGATAAGCAGACTCATCAGTATTGTTGCTCAAAAATAGTAATCATATTTCATATCATTCACTATCAAGTATTGAAACACCAGGAATGCGTCCATTCCCTTAGGGTGTAGTCAATATTGAAAACCCTAACATAACCCATCACCCGAAAGGTATGCATCCCTTTCCGATGTGAGCCATGTAGGCCTTAGTCACACTCAAGCAGTTTGGAACAATAATGAAATAATAAAATATGCTCTGCATATTAAATCTAATAACCAGACATGTATATCCTTAGTTAGGGTTACCGAATACTCATTCGTTTCACAAATGTATATTTTCTTCATTTGCGAAGAATGGGGGCTCCCTTTTCTGAGTCAACAGTCCTTCGGTTTGCCACCCCAATCTTTTCACATGCCATAACCCACACATGCCTTCTTGGCATAATTTACTGACTCACTCACATGCTTTACCAACATGCAGTTCAGCTGAGACATTATCAACATTTACAATGGCGTTTCACCCAAAACCCATTTCCAAAGCATGGGATCCTTCCCATCTAGTTTGGCTTTTGCAGACCGTCACACATGGTCTTCCTGTAATGTGTCATCCTGGCACACCTTGTCAAATAGCCAAACAGTCAGCAACATTTAGCAATAAGCTTCAAATATGATTGTTTCATAACAAATCAATAGCATTAATAATTAAATTCAATATGAATTTACAATTATGTCTCCTACAGAAATTGATTTGCTTAGCAATGAGTCTCTCCTCATATTGTTTGGCTCTTATAAGTGGTATCACTTTGCCCATTATGGTTTCACCCTTGCTACCATACATGAACATCCACCTATAACATGTCCTCCTGACACAATTCTATATAAGCCAAACAGTCATTAGCAATTATAAGCAAATTCTCAAATCTGAAATTTGTAAATCTGTTTTCCTACAGAAATTAGATTTGCAACTATGAGACTATTCTCATAAAATTAAACCAGACAATTTTCAGATTTGTTTCATGCATAAATTTACAACCATGAGAACCTTCTCATAACCTTTGGCTTCTGCACATGGTAGATCTTGGTCTTTACTATGGACTTATCCTCATTGCCATACGCAAGACTTTTCTACTTGGAAGCTGAAACTTCAATCAGCTAAACACGTTGTGAGTATCTATGCACATAATCATTCATTGCCATAACAGTCACTGAAGTGATCTCAGAATTATAATACTCAATAATTCAAACACCTTCAGCTGTTTAACATTTGAAATGCAATGAAATATATATACATTTCTATATATGCATCATTATCACAATAAAATTGCAAGACATAGTCACACTATCCATGCAATTTGAATAACTGTAAATACTCATTACTTCATACTCCATGTAGCTCTGTCCTTCCAACAGAGTGCTCTGGTAGCCCATCACATGTCCACCTTCTTCATGCAGTCCTTCTCCTACATTCATAGCAGCTTATGGAATGGTCTCAGGATTAGCAATAGTCTACCATTTCATCTATTATCTAACTGCATTGAAACATATATATGTCATACCCATGCATTCACACAATGCATTTCAACATGTGTACTTACACATGCATGCATTTTTACAACATTTACTGAATATTTCAATGCACATCTCTTCAATGCCATCTTGCATGATTTCCTGAATACTATGCATTCAAACATACTATGGCCTAACCATGATAGGTCCATAAGTCCTCAGTTGCTTTGGTTGTTAAACTCTCAACCAATATTCACCAATTGCATGATATGAATTCATATGAATGCATTGAGGTTTCTAGAAACTATAGGGTGTAAGGCTCCTTGCCTTCATTTACCCACACCTGACCATACTTGGTAGGTTAACATTCGTATTTAGGCACTCAATACCACATGCAAACCAAATCATCATAGTTTAACTGTAGTTGAAGGGATCTTACTAAATCCTCCTTCAACATTCATGCAACTAAGCATAAATAACCATTACCTGCATGGCTGTTATTAATATCACTTGATGTTACCTGATCAGTCGGCCTCTTACCAAGGCTACTCAGTCATTTTGCCAACATCATGATAATGGATTTGTTGCACCATCCTCTCTTCATGAGGTTGTATGCAACAATCATCATCCACATCCTTTAGCCATGCTTCGGTTGTCTCTGGTCCTACAACCAATACATACACAACTTAATTATTAGAAACCACTATCATTTGATCTTAAGTGGCTCATTGCACATGTAAATCCTCACTTTTTACCAATGTGCAATATCATATACATGCAAAAACATTTTCACATGCACTTGTGCAATATGCCATCTATCTATCCCTTTTGCATTTCTAGCATTCCTATGCCATAACTTGTAAAATACAAAAACAATAGCAATAGCGGAGTTAAGAAATTATCCCTTTCCAAGCATGACATGGGGTCCCTTCTCCACGTCATAGCTGATCTTTTTCTTGGTTTCTCTACCAAGCACACAAGGAATCATTAGCTATGATCTTCTCACGAATTAGCAATTCAGTATATACATACATATATAATATTCATTATGCCATTCTCATGATATAAACAAAGATAGTTTAAGGTGAGGAATTTCCCCTTTCATCCTCCATAAGGGGTATTACAACCCATTACTCTTACTGAGGATTCCGCAACCTTCTATGAAATTCTTGCTCTTCATCCCAAGAATGCATTTCACACTTTCAATGACTGTCTTCCGGGGAACGATGGGGGTCAAGGGGGCTTGCCCCCTTGCGCCACTGCAGGGTGGGTCGAGGGCAGTGCCCTCGTTTTTTTTTTTGTAAATCTTTCCATTTCGCACAATTTGGCGCATAAGTTCCATGGCAATTTCAAATTTCGGCGCCTAAAAAATCTCCCTGGAAAATGGTTGAAATTCCCTTGTTTCGGAGCAACTCAGTGAGTTATTCCGACCTGTTTCGGGCCAACTTGTGGAGTTCTTCCACAGTTTCGGAAGAGAATTCCCTCCGCAGTTTCGGAAGAGAACTCCTTCAGCAGTTTCGGAAGAGAATTCCTTCCGCAATTTTGGAAGAGAATTCCTTCCGCAATTTCGGAAGAGAATTCCTTCCGCAGTTTCGGGGCAATTTGCCGAATGTTTCCGCAATTGCGGGGTGATTCGCCGAAGTCTTCTGCAATTGCGGGACGATTATCCGAACTCTTCCGCAATTGCGGGACGATTCTCCGAAGTCTTTCGCAGTTGCGGGACGATTCACAGAACTCTTCCGCAATTTCGGAACGATTCGCCGAACTCTTCCGCAATTTTGGAACGATTCATTGAAGTCTTCCGCAATTTCGGAACAATTCACCGAACTCTTCCGCAATTTCGGAACGATTCGCCGAACTCTTCCGTAATTTTGGAACAATTCGCTGAACTCTTCCGCAATTGCGGGACGATTCGCGGAACTCTTCTGCAATTTCGGAACAACTTGCGGAATCCTTCCGCTGTTTCGGAAGAGAATTCCTTCCGAAATTTCCTTTCGATGCCGAACACTTAGAAAAATTTTCCACTGTTTCGGAGCAGTTCGCCGAATTCTTCCGCGTTGCGGAACAACTCACGGAATCCTTCCGCAGTTTCGGGCCAGCTTGTCGAACTCTTCTCGAAATAGACTTAAACAAAAATTTTCCCAAAAACTCTTAAAACAATTTCGGATTCTTCTTTCCTTCTTCCTGTGATGACTATAATTGGATTTGGCCCATAGAGGTCTAATGCTGCAACCAGCAGCTCTGATACCAAAATGTAATATACCCACCTGCTGACCCACTAAGAGAGAGAAGATGATAACCATATGTGGGGCTTTCTCATTCTATCAGCCCATTCATTAGAATGATATGAGTAAAGCATTTGTGTACAGATGTAAAGCTAATCAAGTATGCACAATGAAATTTAACTTATCCACACACATTACTCATACATACAACATATCAACAGTCATCAAATTAATACATGACAGAAGTAAATACATAGATAGAAAACACTTATCTCCATTTTGCAATTGTCCCAAACAACTAGCTATGTTGCTGCAACGTTCCACCCAACCATAGACTAGTTGCGTTCATCAATCTCTCAACACAACTGCCACCCCCAAGCTGGGCATGATTCCTTCAAGGAAAAGGGGACATTCACTCTCTCACAACCAATTAATCATTCCATCTGAGCCCAGCCAGTCCATAGCTGGGTTTATCAGGCTACAATTGAACCCTAGATGATTGCACTCAAGCTCAAGCCCAAGCCATGGATACCCATACCCATACCCAACATACTCTTCTCTCACACAGTAAGCACAAACAGGGGGCAGGGATACACATTTTAAACAGTGGGATTTACAAATAAGATGGCCATGGGTTTTCCCAAAAACGTTCCCAACCAAAAACGGATTGTGGGATGGGGTAAACAACCACAGGAAGGAAAAACGATTTCTTTCCCAAATATCTCAGCCTTCAACAGCCCAAAACGGTCTCTATTGAACCCCCATTTCATTTCCCCTTCTTCCTCACTGGTATACAACACAAAAACGCCCTTCTCTACTGGGAGAATGAAGAAAAACGCAACAAACATGCCTGGAAAATGCCCAGGTAGCTCTAAACTCGTGAGGGAGAAAGAATGGTGGTTGCATAATGGCTTGGGGGAGAAATTCATGGTTCTTTTCTTGCCCAAGAAGCAAAATGCGAATTCCCATGCAGGGTGGTTTGCCCATACCCAAATTTGGACAGCCATACCTCCCATTCCCCAAGGCATCAACTACCTCAACCAACTCTTGGGAGAAATCAATGATTGGGTACAAAAGTCAACATGGGTAGTTGAGGGTTTGATGGGTTCTCTCATTGACACTTGGCTTGACCTGATTGGCTCAAGGGTTTGAATGTTTTTCCTCCCAATTCCTTGTGAAATCATGCCCCCATCTCTTTGTTGCATTGCATAGCTAGTTGTGGGTATTTTTATTAAAATGCATATTACATGATATTTGAATTTCCAATGTGCATTGCTAGCACGCAAATCATATGCCTCAATAAATCGATGGCGGGGCCTTGGCCTTGAGCTCCTCACCATGATTTCATAACAGTATTACATCATTTATAATGTTAATGCCATGGGGTCAAACTGGGGACATTACATTCACCCAAGGACCTTGCTCTCTCACGCAATCTAAGCTAGCTGGGGCTTTCTCCCTCACGTTTTCTATCATTTTCCTGCATTTTCCATACCTGGGAACTCATTTTTGTTTGGCACAATGGCTGGGAGGAAGGGAATCACAATTTTTGGGTTTATGGAGGTCGTTTTTGTCTCTTGAATGCCCATGGACGTTTTTCTGAAAACAGATTTGGCTTCCCAGGGTTGTTTCCTCATTTAGCTTTTCGTTTTTGGCTGTCCACGTTTTTCTGAAACTGGTAGAAACCCCATTTTGGGAATCTCATTGTAAAAACATTTTCTTTATGCCCAACACTTGTGATTTTGTTGTTATGTGCATCCCTGTTTTGGTTTGAACCTGGTGAGCAATAAATTTGGAGTGGAAGTGGACAAAATTGGCTTGATAAACCTAGTGAGGGAAGTAACCTCTCAGAAAGATCAAAAGGGTTGGCTACTCTTCTATGCACACCTTAGACAACACTAGAATGGAAGGTATGGCCTGAGGGACTATGTATTGGGGAAGGGAATACTTCCTTGAGTGGGATGTGTAGGCATTGTGGGTGCCAATCTAGATAGATCTTGTAGAGGTATCCATGGCTCTGTGCTTGAGCTCACTAGCTTAGCAATTCGTTCCCCTCCCTTTGCCTTAGCAACCTAATAAACCCAATTGTGGATTGGCTTGGCGGATTTTGGTGTATTTTGGCTACATGTGAGTCTGTTGTTCCCTTTTTCCTTGTAGAAATCATGCCCAGCTCGGGGGTGGCAATTGTGCTAAGAGATTGATGAGCACAATTGGCCTATGGTTGGGTGGAACGTTGCAGTTGCATATCCAGTTGCTTGGGACTACTCTGTTTTAAGATAAGTACTCTCTTGTGTTAAATTCTGAAATGTATTTATTTAATGACTGTTATGAAAAAGTTGAATGTATGTTAGATATGTAGATGTTTTTAATTCCGATGTGTTTAATTACTATATGCATATATATATGTGTTTTATTATCAATGTGTTTTGCTTAATGGATATGGGGCTAGATGCCCAGTTTTAGTACTATGTTCTCTCCTTGGTTCGGTCTGATGGGAGGGGACTTGACAGGCAAAATTAATGTTAAGTTTATGACGCGTGACGACAAAATTAAGGTTAATTTTTGCGATGCGCGGCGGTGAAATTAATGTTAAGTTTGCGACGCGCGGCAGCGAAATTAAGGTTAATTTTTGCGACGCGCGGCGGTGAAATTAATGTTAAGTTTGTGATGCGCGGCGACGAAATTAAGGTTAATTTTGCGATGGGGCGATGAAATTAATGTTGAGGTTTGTGACGCGTGGCGGCAAAATTAACGTTAAATCTGCGATGCACGCAGCGAAAATAACGTTACACTGGCGACAATTTTAACGTTAAGATCCGCGACACCGGCGACCATTTTAACCTTAATATTTGCGACACGGGCAGAGGATAATTCGATAAGTCCGCCAAACGGGGAAAATACAACAGCTTTTAACTGAGATTTTCAGGTGCTGAAAATGGAAAATCACCATGAAATTTATGCGCTAGATTGCGCAAAATCAAAGGATTTACAAACAAAAAAAAGAACGAAGCCACAAGGGGGTAAGCCCCCTTGACCCCCGTCGTCCCCCTGAGACAGTCGTCCCCTGGATACAGTCATTGATTGTGAGAAAGTCTATGATTGGACAAAGTTGTCAATATAGGATTTTCCCACATACATGCAAATAAATTATGGTATTATAATGCAGCTAACTGTTGTGTTTATAAACACATTTTGCAGAATTATAGTCACATCAAAGCAACATTCCAGATAAGTGCAGTTGGAAAGTTTTGGTCTTGGTTGGGCCAAAAATATCAACATCATGGATGATGCACAGGATCCCTATGAGCCTGAGACAGATGCTATGGGGGAAAACATACATGTTGAGAATGCTGAAACGGAATCCAATGGGAGAAGGAATTGAGAGACTCCCTAGATATTGCAGCCACCATGAGGAGCCTAAGAGTGGAGTTGCAAAGTTGCAGAGAAGATAATGAAAGGATGATTAAATATCAGGAAGAACAAAATTAGTTGAATGCAGCCATGCTGCAGAGTTTGACAGATATCCAGAGGCAAATTAATCCTGGACATCAGTCAGAAAATCCAGAAGGGAGTCAGAATAGTTCAAGGAGAAATTCCCGCAGGAGGTTCAATATCTCAAGAAGAGTTTCTAGAGACAGAACATATACTCCAGAAATCTCTTCTAGTGGATCATCCGACTATGAGGAATCCATTGAAGGTTCAAGCTCTTCATCTCACAGGAGTAAGAGGAAGAGACATCACAAGAACACCTCACATGGGGAATATAAGAAGGCAAAACCTCCTACATTTGATGGAGAGGTAAAGTCTGGTCAAGAAGCTGAAGCTTGGCTTCTTGGGATGAGAAAGTATTTCCAAGTCCAAGACTACTCTGGAAATATGAAGGCAAGGGTCACCATCTTCAACTTGAATGGAAGAGCATCTATATGGTGGGATCATATCAGGCAAGTGAGCAAGATCAATGAAAGAAAGATTGTGTGGAAGCAGTTCAAAAAATACTTCAAACAGAAGTACCTCTCTGACGAGTACTATGATGATAAGATCAAAGAGTTCCATGAGCTGAAATTGAGACAATTGACCTTGGAAGAGTATGCAAACAAGTTCTTGGAACTGTTGAGGTATGTCAAGTATATTCGAGATGATAAGGTGAAAATTCAACGTTTTCTAAGTGGGCTACCTCAGTCATATAAAGATAGGATTGAATTTGATGAGCCTCGAACTTTGGAGGAGGCAATAAGGAAAGCCAAGTATTGCTATGATCAAAACAAAAGCAAACCTGATTTCCATAATGCATGGAAGGACAAGAAAAATGAGAAGCTTGACCAAAGGAAGAAAGGTTTCAAACCTCCTCATATCAGAAATCAACAAAGGCAGCCATCACAGGTTGTGACTAAGCCAACTAGGATGATGGGAGACAAGCCAAGAGATCCAAAGGAGCCAAGAGAGCTACTTCAATGTTGGGGTTGTGGAGGAGACCACATGCTTAGGAACTGCCCACATCGGAATGGGAATGCAAATCAAGTTCACAACATCCAAGGAGCTGAAACTGTGGGTCAAGTGGCGAGGACAATTCCTAGAATCTATGCAGCATTAGACAATAGCCAGGCAGATCATCAATCAACTGTGGTTGAAGTTGAAGGTAAGATTGCTAAGCAATCTGTTTCTATTTTGATTGATTCTGGATCTACTCACAGTTATATCACTCCTAAAATTGTTGAGATTTGTGCTTTTAAGAAATTAAAGCATAGTAAATCTTGGTTAGTTCAACTAGCCACTGGAACCAAGAGAAAAGTTAGTGAAATTGTAGAGAAATGTCCCTTAGAGATGGACGAGCTATTCACTTATGCAAATATGAATGTTTTTCCACTGGGTTCCTATGATATTCTCATTGGAATGGATTGGTTAGAAGCACACAGGGTTAAACTTGACTGCTACAATAAAAATTTTGAATGCATGGACGAAGAAGGAAACTGTAATGTCCCTTATTAGGAATTTTATTAAAATTGCAATTTTCCACTTTTTTCCCCTTGTTCTACCTTTGACTAGTTTTGATCTCTAGGTCCCAAATTTGCCCCAAATGATCCCAAATATTCTGAGAAGGTGTATGAATGATATTAGAACATAAATATGTGTTTCAGGGATGCCTTTTTACCTTTAAAATACTTCTACAAATCCTCTTTCAATTCTGATCAATGTAGGTAACTTTACTAGTGATTTTCCTTTGACTAGTATTGGTCTCTAGGTCTCAAATTGACTTCAAATGCCTTCAAATCTTCAAGGAAGGTGTATGAATGATATTAGAAATTGAATATGATGTTTATGGATGACATATGGCCACCAAAATACCTCTGCAAACTCTCTTAATATTTTGGACCAATTATGCAATTTTACTAGTAATTTGGGGTTCAAATCCCCCTGGGGTAAACAATGAAAATGGCTTCCCAAATGCCTCCAAACCCACTCAAATTTATGAACAGAGGATGTAATGTGTTAAGTATGTTATTAAAGTCTCATATGCACCATTAATGGATTATTACAACTGTTCTCACCCTCTCCCATTCAACTGCAAAAATCTCCAATTCCTACCCTTGGGGAAATGGCACTATTTCACCTCCCAATACAACTAAACTGAGTAAAAATGCTTCAAATGCTCAAGTACAATACATGAAACTTGTAGAATACATCCATGGAAGTATATTGATCACAAATATATGAGAGAATCATCCATTCATTCGAAATCATCATCAATACATTGGCTCACAACAAGGTAGTGGGGAAATGGCATTGTTCTTCCATTACAAATGAGATTTATACATTTCTACTTGGAATTTCGACCTAAAATTTTTTGGAGATGAAGAACAGAGTATTTAATTCATATTGAAAAATAAATGGGGCATTAAAAGCTTCCCCAAAGAGTACAATAGCTCACCAAAAATGCCCTCCCTCAAGGATCAAGAATATGCCATCAAAACTAGAAATGGTTGAAGGAGTGAGCTGTAATAGAAGAAACCATGAGCTGCCTTGTAGCTTAAACCTGAAAATAAAGACTCCATTAAAGCTCCAAATGAAAGGTCTGAATGGCCTTTCCAGTTACCAACTTGGATGGGAATCTTTCACCCTCGAAATTGGCTAAGGCAAGAAACTAGTCATCCACTAGCTCTCCCTCTTCACAAATGCAATTGCAAATTCTACAAATGATCAAAAGCTATTCTCATACTTCATTTCTACATTTTATAACAAACATTAGCCTTCTAAGGGTCGAAATCCTCTCAATAGATTCAATAGATTTCCATTTAGGAAATATTCCTCATTTGCCACTTGTCTCCTAGTTCCAACCTTCCATCTTCTCCCAAATTCGATTTTGAGTCTCTTT
Source organism: Larix kaempferi (assembly GCA_027924585.1). Taxonomy (NCBI): domain Eukaryota; kingdom Viridiplantae; phylum Streptophyta; class Pinopsida; order Pinales; family Pinaceae; genus Larix; species Larix kaempferi. The sequence continues at coordinate 5,958,866 of BSBM01000125.1, read as the reverse complement.
GGCTTCTACAACTCCCAAATTCGCCTTCTTTGAGCCTATTTTTGGGGCTGACATGTCATAGTGGTCAGATGTCAGAGGTCAGGTCTGCAATTTGTCATAGTTGTCATAGATGCTCCATCATTGGTGTCATAGGGGCTAGGGAATCTAGCCCAAGTGTCCACAAACTTCCACTTTGACTCTTTATCTTCCATGGAGGTTACCAATCCTTCCCAATTCGAACTAAGATGCTCAATGACATGTGTTATGACTTACCAACTCACCCAAGAGTGTTCACATTCCCATTAATTCGAATTTGCAAAAGAGAGATACCGTGTATTATGAAAAATCAAGCTAGTGTGGGCCCCACATCCTCCATATGTCTCCAAAACCATTTGTCATCTAGGATTTCTCTTGAATTTCTTTATTCACTCTATTTATTAAATACTTGAACCCTTCTAATGTCTAAACATCATTTATTATCCCCCTTATTCCAAATCCCAAAGCTTCCACCCCAAACCTATGAAACTAGTAATTTTTCTCCTTGGCAATTATTTGACCCTTAACATCAATTTTACAAACTCTAATGAATATTGCTAATGTGATTAGGCCATTGTGACCCAATTCCAAATTTGGGACATGACAGAAACCCAAGGGTTGTAAAAGGAATTCCAAAGGTGACTTCTGCTAGGTAGGTTTCAGCCATGTAGTTGAAGAAGTTATGTAGGAAAGGTTGTCAATTGTATGTAGCCCATGTTTTGGAGGCAAGAGAGAACGAAACTCTTAAGTTGGAGGACTATCATGTATTGCAGGAATTTAGGGATGTTTTTCCTAATGATATTGCTGGACTTCCTCCAAATAGAGACATTGATTTTACAATTGAACTTGTTCCAAGAGCCGCACCAGTGTCTAAGACACCCTACAGGATGAGTACACCGGAATTGCTAGAATTGAAAATGCAATTACAAGAGTTGTTGGAAAAGAAATATATCAGGCCAAGTGTGTCCCCATGGGGAGCACCTGTTCTATTTGTGAAAAAGAAAGATGGAACACTCAGGTTATGTATTGACTACAGGCAGTTGAACAAGGTCACGGTGAAGAACAAATACCCATTGCCCCGAATTGATGACCTTTTTGATCAAATGAGAGGAGCAAAGGTATTCTCAAAGATTGACCTAAGGTCAGGTTACCATTAGGTAAGAATCAAAGAGGAAGATATTCATAAGATAGCATGTAGGACAAAGTATGGACATTATGAGTTTGTGGTGGTACCATTTGGTCTCACAAATGCACTAGCTACATTCATGTGTCTCATGAATAGTGTTTTTAGCAAGTATTTGGACAAGTTTGTCCTTGTTTTTCTAGATGACATTCTCATCTATTCTAAGAATGAAGAAGAGCATGAAGAACATTTGAGAATGACATTGCAATTGCTAAGAGAGCATAAGTTGTATGCAAAGTTGAGAAAATGTGACTTTTATAAAGATAAAATCCATTATTTGGGTCACATTATCTCAGACGAAGGAATATCTGTGGACCCTGAGAAGATTGAAGCCATTATGGATTGGCCAGCTCCAAGAAATGTGACAGATGTGAGATCTTTTATGGGCCTTGCTGGTTACTACAGGAGGTTTATTGAAGGATTCTCCAAGGTTGCAAACCCAATCACTTCTTTGCAAAAGAAGGGGATTAAGTTTGAATGGTCACCAAGATGTGAGGAAAGTTTCCAATGGTTGAAGAATCTTCTTACGAGTGCACCAATTTTGAAATTTCCAAACCCAGAGAAAGACTTTGTGGTATGTACCGATGCATGCAATCAAGGACTTGGAGGAGTTCTTATGCAAGACAATCACGTGGTATGCTATGAGTCAAGAAAGTTGAAGGAGCACAAGAAAAACTATGCTACTCATGATTTAGAACTTGCAGCCATAGTACATGCTTTAAAGATGTGGAGGCATTACTTAATGGGCAGGAAATTTTAGCTAAGGACAGACCATTGTGGTCTAAAATACTTATTTGATCAGCCAAATTTGAATGCTAGGCAAGTTAGATGGTTGGAATTTTTGTGTGAATTTGATTTTGAAATCAAACACATAAAAGGGAAAGAAACAAGGTGGCTGATGCACTCAGCAGGAAAGTACATGAAATGCATGTGGCAGCGCTTAGCACTTGCCAACCAGATTTGAGGCAGCAGATTGTTAACCATATTGTTGAGGATGAAGTGTATATGCAGATAAAGGACAAATTGCAGCAGCAAGACCTTGAAAAGAAGCATGAAAGATACCATGTGGAAGAAGACAGACTCCTTACTTATAAGAATAAAGCCTATATTCCAAATGTGGAAGATTTGAGGAGGATTGTTATGGATGAAATCCATAAAGCTCTATACTTCGGTCACCCGGAATATCAGAAAACAATTGCTACAGCAAGAAAACATTATTTATGGCCGGGGATGAAGAAGGACATCGCTGAATACATTTCTATGTGCATGAAATGTCAGCAAGTGAAGGTTGAACACCAACACCTAGCAGGTTTATTGCATCCATTTCCAATTCCAGAATGGAAGTGGGAAGTAATTTCCATGGATTTTATTACAGGTTTTCCAATGACAGTGAGACAACATGATTCCATCATGGTGGTGGTGGACAAGTTAACAAAGGCAGCACATTTTATACCGGTTAAGTCCACACATAAAGCCGATGCCATTGCAAATATTTTCATGAAGGAAATTTTCAGATTACATGGATTGCCTAAGGAAATAATTTCTTACAGGGATACCAAGTTCACTTCCAATTTTTGGAAGGGTCTCTTTGCAGATTTAGGTACACAGTTGAACTTTAGTACCGCATACCATCCTCAAACAGATGGGCAAACAGAAAGAGTAAATCAGGTGCTTGAAGACATGCTTCGCATGTATGTAATGGACAAACCATCCAAGTGGGAGGATTATCTACACCTGGTAGAGTTTTCATAAACAATGGGAAACAAGCATCATTGGGAATAAGTCCATATGAGGCTTTGTACGGCAGAAGGTGTAGGACACCAGTGACTTGGGATAATATAGTGAACAGAATTGTACTTGGGCCGGAATTGCTTGAGGAAATGGAACAAGAGGTTGTAAAGATCAGGCAGAATTTAAAAGCATCCCAGGATAGACAGAAAAGCTATGCAGATAAGCTTAGAGTGCATAGGGAATTTAGTGTTGGGGATCATGTGTATCTTAGAGTGAGGCCAAGGAAGAGTTCCTTGAAGCTTGGGGGTTGTGCCAAGCTATCACCTAGATATTGTGGGCCATTTGAAGTGCTTGAAAGAATAGGGCCAATTGCATATAGACTTGCATTGCCTGCTAGCACTAGAGATCATAATGTTTTTCACATCTCTTTGCTTAAGAAATATGTACATGATCCTAACCATGTGATTAATTGGGATGTGATCTAGGTGGAACCCGAAGGAGAGTTCCAAACCGATCCATTATGCATCCTAGACAAGAAGGTAACATTGCTCCGGAACCAAGCCATCGGACAAGTAAAGGTGCAATGGAAGCACTACGGTCCTGATGAGGCTACATGGGAGTTGGAGGATGCCATGAGAGTGACATATCCATTTTTGTTCAATTTTGATAAGCACTGAGGACAATGCTAATGTAAGGGAGGGGGAATGTAATATCCCGATTTTGACCTTATTGCATTAAAATTGTAAACGATGTAAATATCGTTATTTAATCATGGTGAGGAGCTCAAGGCCAAGGCCCCGCCATCGATTTATCATTTTATGTATCAAAAATTAAGAAAATAGATGCTTATGGTTCTTGTGCTAGACAGGCACAATGTAAATTAAGACATCATGTAAATACATATTTTAATGAAATACCCACAACTAGCTATGCAATGCAACAAAGATATGGGGGCATGATTTTTATAAGGAATAGGGAGGGAAATTATTCAAACCCTTGATCCAATAGTGTTAAGCCAAATTTCATGAGAAAACCCATAAACCACCACCTACCCATTTTGACTTATGCACCCAATCATTTAATTCTTCCAAGAGTTGGTCGAGGTAGTTAATGCCTTGGGAATGAAGATGTATGGCAACCAATTTCGTGCATGGGCAAGCCATCAACCTGGGAATTCGTATTTTTGCTTCTGGGGCAAGAAAACACCCACGAAATGCTGCCCAAATCCATTTTTCACCCAGGGACCTTGCTCTCTCACGTAGTTTGAGCTAGCTGGGGCTTTCTCCCTCACGTTTTCTATCATTTTCCTGCATTTTCCATACCCTGGAACTCGTTTTTGTTTGGCACAATGGCTGGGAGGAAGGGAGTCACGATTTTTGGGTTTATGGAGGCCGTTTTTGTCCCTTGAATGCCCATGGACATTTTATGAAAACGGATTTGGATTCCCAGGGTTGTTTCCTCATTTAGCTTTTCGTTTTTGGCTGTCCACTTTTTTCTAAAACTGGTAGAAACCCCATTTTGGGAATCTCACTGTAAAAACGTTTTCTTCATGCCCAACACTTGTGATTTTGCTGTTATGTGCATCCCTGTTTTGGTTTGAACCTGTGAGCAAGAAATTTGGAGTGGAAGTGGACAAAATTGGCTTGATAAACCTAGTGAGGGAAGTAACCTCTCAGAAAGATCAAAAGGGCTGGCTACTCTTCTATGCACACCTTGGACAACACTAGAATGGAAAGTATGGCCTGAGGGACTGTGTATTGGTGAAGGGAATACTTCCTTGAGTGGGGTGTGTAGGAATTGTGGGTTCCAAGCTAGATAGATCTTGTAGAGGTATCCATGGCTCTGTGCTTGAGCTCACTAGATTAGAAATTCATCCCCCCCCCCCCTTTGCCTTAGGAGCCTGATAAACCCAATTGTGGATTGGCTTGGTTGATTTTGGTGTATTTTGGCTACGTGTGAGTCTGTTGTTCCCTTTTTCCTTGTAGAAATCATGCCCAGCTCGGGGGTGGCAATTGTGCTGAGAGATTGATGAGCACAATTGGCCTATGGTTGGGTGGAACGTTGCAGTTGCATAGCCAGTTGCTCGAGACTACTATGTTTTAAGATAAGTACTCTCTTGTGTTAAATTCTGAAATGTATTTATTTAATGACTGTTATGAAAAAGTTGAATGTATGTTAGATATGTAGATGTTTTTAATTCCGATGTGTTTAATTACTATATGCATATATATATGTGTTTTATTATCAATGGGTTTTGCTTAATGGATATGGGGCTAGATGCCCAGTTTTAGTGCCATGTTCTCTCCCTGGCTCGGTCTGATGGGAGGGGACTTGACAGACTTTTGCACATGAGAAGAGCCCTAGGCTAGACGGTTGGATAGTGGAACTTTTTTTGGTTTTCTTTGACATCATGGGTGAAGATTTGCTTCAGATGGTTGAACATTGTAGAATAGAGGGTTATGTATCCAGGGCACTAAATCAAACCTATATTGCCCTCATACCTAAGAAGAACAAACCTGAAAGTTTCAATTACTATAGACCTATTGCATTGTGCAATTTGGTCTATAAGATCATTACAAAAATCATCGCCAACATAATCAAACAAATACTTGCTACGATGATGACTCGAGAACAATTTAGCTTTCTTGCAAATAGACAAATATTGGATGTAGTGGGGGTTACACAAGAATGCATACATTCTATAAAAAAAGGACTTGGATGTTGTGATTCTAAAGATGGATCTAGTAAAATCCTATGATAGGGTAAATTGGGGATACCTAAGACTTCTTTTACTACATATTGGTTTGCCTCTATTAGTAACAAATTGGATTATGGCTTGTGTGTCTTCAACAAATTTCTCAATACTTGTTAATGGCTCTCCTACAACTTTCTTTCATGGTGCCAGGGTTATAAGACAAGGTTTCCCTTTGTCTCCCCTTCTTTTCCTACTTGTTATTGAAGGTCTGAGTAACTTAATACATCATGTTAGGAAGGAAGGAAAATTAAAAGGTGTAAAAATTACTGCTTCAGTTATTATTACTCATATTTTGTTTGTTGATGGTGTTATTCTGTTTGGAAGGGGATCTGTTGAGGAATGGTAGCAGTTTGAAAGGATTGTAAATTTATTTTGTGTTTCCTCAGGTATGGAGGTCAACTGCTCAAACTTTGCTTTCATTTGCCACAAGATTGAAAAATAGACCATGGAAAGAATTATTACTTTTTTACCCCCATCAGACTTTTGTTCTTGAAGAAAGGTTTAAATATTTAGGGTATTATCAGAAACCAAAATGCTATAGGGTAAAAGACTGGTTGTGGATGGTTCAAAAATTTGAAAAAAGAATCAGTACACTACAACAAATTACTCTTTTGGGGGCGGTTTTGGCTTGTGGCGGTTTTACTAACCCCCCCCGAAAAAAAAGTATTTTCAGGTCTTTGGGGGTGGTCCTAACCCCCCCCCCAAAAAAAAGTCCCGAGAATTGGACTTTTGGGGGCGATTTTTAAAAAACCCTCCCACAAGTCCAATTCTCAGGAATTTTGGGCAAGGGGGTGGAAAGACCCCCCCCCCCTAAAGGTCCTTTTCAAGGCGGTTTTTAAACCCTCCCCAAAAAAATTAATGAGAATTGGGCTTTTAGGGGCAGTTGAGTGAAAGCCGCCCCCAAATGTCATGTTAATTTGGCATTTAGGGGTGGTTGGTTTAAGGACACACCCAAAAATAATGAGAATTTGGACTTGTGCGGATGGTTGTGCTGTGAAACCCCCCTCCCCTTAAAAGTCATGAGAATTTGGATATTTGGGGGCGGTGGTTATAAATCCACCCTCAAAAGTCCAGTTTTCAGGACTTTTTTTTTTTTTGGGGGGGGGGTTTGAAATACCCCCAATGTCCTTTTCAAAGTGGTTGTTAAAAATCCCCTTGTAAAAGTCATGACAATTTGGACGTTTGGGGGCGGTGGTTATAAATCCTCCCTCAAAAGTCCAAATTGTCATGACGTTTTGGGGGGATTGAAAGCCCCCCCCCCCCCAAAATGTCATTTTCAAGGCGGTTGTTAAAAAACCCCCCCTTAAAAGTCATGACAATTTGGACGTTTGGGGGCAATGGTTATAAAGACGCCCTCAAAAGTCCAATTGTCATGCTTTTTTTTTGGAAGGGGTGTTGAAAGACCCCCCCTAAAAGTCCTTTTCAAGGCGATTTTTAAACCCCCAACCCCCCCAAATTAGTAGGGATTGTGGGTTTCCCTTGGGTTCCATATGTCCCCATCAATTTCATAGTGAACCCATATGGCCTAAGACATGAGCTATTTTCCTTATACCATGGCCTAGGAATTCGCCACTATATGGGGATTGTTATACCTAAAAAAATATATCCCTTACATGAGAAATATTATGTATGCAAGGATTAGTTGTGGTTTTGGGCCTTATGCATGGCCCTTCAACCTTGCAAACTAATGTTATGATTTAAGACCCGGAATTTTGGCCATGTACCATGGCTTATGTTTGAAGAGCCATCCATGGTATTCTAAACATCAAAATTGCCATGATATCTTGCTCACATGGAATATGTTTACTATGTGGGGCCCAGTCTAAGAGGGTGCCAAGAATAAGCTATTAATTGAGGATTCTATTTACATGGTGACGTTCGCCTAGTGTAGTAGGGTGCTAAGAATAAGCTATTAAATGAGGAATCTCTTTACATAGTGATGTTCGCCTAGTCTAGGAGGGTCATGCCAAAAATAAGCTATTGATTGAGGAATTAATTTCATATTATCACAAAGAAAGGCTTTCTGAATGATTTGAGACCAATATTGATGTTCTAGAGTAGGAAGCATGATAGTACTTCTTACAAGACCTGGTGTCTTTTATAGAGGATAGAAAAATATTTGTGGATGCATTGTTAAGTTGGACATTTGTGATGTTTATAATGTATGGAACATGGAATGGCATGATGTTTTTTTCATCTTTCTAAAAAAAACATTGGCGGCTTAAACCTCTATGGAGTTATCGCACTCCCATGTGAAGAGGTTCTCAACCGAAGCTCCAAATATATATATAAACAAGAGACACAAAGTGGCAATATCCTTGACTAATTTGCTAAATATAGTTGTTGCTATAAGCTAAAAGCTATAGAAACAAGAACAACATAGATACCTAAGACCAACTTATTGGTTAATGTGACTAAGTAAAGTCAAATCAATTAGAGTTAATTTTGCAAGCAAAGTATTTTTTGTGTATTTGGATGCTGCAAAGTATTTAAAAGATTTTCTTGAATATTAAATTCAATGAGTGTTTCGGTGTAGGTATTAATTATTTGACCATGGTAAATTTGGTATAGGATAAAAATATCTAACTTTTTTTCTCAAAGTTTTATCTGAAATTTTATTTCAAATTAGAACGTAAGATATTTATGTAGATTGAAGTTTCAATGTATATTTCAAGTTTATAAAGTAAATCTAAAATGTTTAGAAAATCTTAAGTACTCATGGGTCAAGAGGCACTTTACATAGATCACATGGGTGAGATGTGAAAAGATAAGCCAACAAAGATCCATCATAACTTGTTATCTACCAAGCGTCGAAGGGGATAATAAAGAATTGCAAAAAATATATGTTAATTTATATCACTTTCATAAAATAGAACGTCATGCAAATTAAGTCAAAATAAGTAGTGAATTACCTAAGGAAAAAATACCTTCCATCTATTTGAGTATCCTCTAAAACCCTATATATTTAAAGCATAAGAAAAAACAAAATATATTAGCAATTGCCTTTGAAGGTGCAAAAAGTATGGCGTTATAATGTGGAGATGCTAAAATGTTTTATTTTTAAATTTCTTTGGGGATTGGAATGTAATGTGAAATCATAAGTTCGAAACTCACTGATCCCCTTGAAATTTCTAAGGGGTAATCTTCAATTTTTTTGTTTGCTTAGAATTTATTGAATAAAAGCAATAATCATTGTTTTATAGGAGTGGTCCTTGCACTAACGAGGAGGCCAGTTTGGTCATTTGGGGAGAAGGTACTAATGATATAACAATGATATGGCCAATTAATGTTGATGTAGGATGATAGTTTGGGTTAGATCATTATTCATGGGTATCTTTTCCTTCATCAACATAATCACATGTTATCATTAACACACATATGTGTAGTGAGTGATTGATAATTGAAGGGAACACTTATCTGTAAATCATTTATTTCAATACGAGGGGAAATTTCTAGATTATTTGTAGAATGTGATGAGGAAGACGACTATCCTTGTTGGCTTACACAAACTCTCTCATTGAAATTGTGAAAATAGTAACCCTTTAACCCTTCCATTTTTATCTAGTCTATCATCATCAATGTCAATTAAAATATGTATAAGCTACATTAGGGAATTTGTGTTTTTGTTTCTTTGTGTTGGTGGATACATTATAATACATGATGTAATCACTTAACGACACTCAAACTCAACAAAGTCTAACAAATAGAAATTCATCACTAAACATATATTTATTCCCTAATATACACAAATGACAAATTTATTTAACAATGTGGGCTTCCTTAGCTCCAAATCAACGTTTAATGTGATTAGTGAATTTAATGAAATGTGAATTAAACTATTGCATTCCTATATTATAAAATTAAAATATTTCATTCCCACGTTGTTCTCTTAATAACAAGTATTGTGGCAATGATACGTCATATGTTGATTGCAGTACATTTTGGAGCACATGGAATAATATATTCCAATGTACATTGGATTAATATTGACGAGCCCCTATTTTGACAGGATTTCACATACCTTTTTGCTCCACGAAAGCCTATATTTGCTTCCAAAATATCACCAAATACATATATCAAACCTGCAGTCCTAAGCATGACAAGGTAAATGTTGGTTAATTTTTATATTTCCTTTTATTTCAATATTTTAAGAAGGTTTAAATAATATTTTTCTAATTTTTTGAATGTTGAGAATAGTTCTTGTTCCAAATGAAGAGTTCGTGTTCACATAGAAGAGTTCTTGCTAACATAATTTAGTTCTGGATCCGATTTTGAAGGTTGTCATACTTCTGAGCACTTTGATGGAAAATGGAAAACCTGGAAGTAACAAATTTTGAAGAGCCTACTCCTACAACATAATTCATGCATACCTGTAAGTATCCATGGTACATCAAAGTCAACTGAAGGTATGGAACTTTTATTCCTTCTTATTATAAGTAATATGATAAAGCCTAAAAATCAATTTGTTAAGAAAATAGCTTCTTGGTAGGATACAACACTTCACTGATATTGCTTTAAGCACTTAAAAAATCTACCATGCATGCTTAGTAAATGAATGCAAAAGAATAAGAATAAAATGCATATTTCAAGCCATGCTCAATATCCCTTCAAAATATTTATCCTTTAAACCAAAATCCTCTCTCAATCTTTATTAAAATCCTCTCTCAATCTTTAATAACTCACTAATTGAAACCAATTTCCTCTCCATGATATATTTTCAACCAAATAAAAATAAGATAAAGGATTTACTGCTTAGTCTCCAACTTAGCATAATATCTCCCTTGGTATGGAATTCTTGATATTTGTCTTGTAATGGTTTTCTTGCTTGAGAATATGGTTAAGCTAAATTGAAATATAAAACAAAGTAAACATGAAAATTATACAATATTTTTATAGATTTTTATAAATGAAACATGCTTGATAAGTGGTTGATTAAGACATTTTCTATTAGCTAAGCTCATTAAAGCAAGCAAATAAGATTATATGAAACATTGTAAAATCAAGGCTTAGTTTTTCTTTTCAACGGGTAAATTTTGACAACATAACCTTTCATTTGATTTCATCACCAATGTAATATTTGATTGGTAATGTGTTCAACCAATCAAACAAGAGATTCATTTCAACAACTTATTCAAGTAACACATGAAGCATGCAACCCCTTACCGCAAGTAGACAAAGTAAAAATTTGGCCAAAATATATGCAATCAAACATGAGGCTGAAAGTTCATTAAGTAATGTCTCAAAGACATATATAATCAAGCCCAAGGAAATTGACATAGTTTACTTACATGTTAATTATGGTATTACCCTATCTAATCTAGCCACCTCATAATATGATTTCACCTAGCCTTCTATTTTTCATCATCGTTCATTCTTGTATCCTCGTATCTTTATAATTCTCCATACCAATGCCTATAAAGGTTATCATTTCCATCATTGTCTCTTTAACCTGATCTAAATTTGATTAATCAATATGCAGTCATTGATTTAAGCCATTTCGTATCATCATTTCATACAACCTTATAATCCTTATCACTGCCTATCTATTGCTTATGCCCTCATTCCAAAATGATACCACAACACATGATCGTCCATTTTCTGTCATTCGTAATAAACCAACTCATTTGAATCATTGGAAGGATTATAATAAGGTCTATCTATCTGTGTTGATCATTAGCCTCATATCCATTGAAGTTGATACCCTGCCGAGTAATTACCTTTGCACAATCTCTATGAGGGATCTTTGTGATCAATGGGAAAACAAAAGTATGATTGCCATGAACCAGTGTCCATTGATGAGTTAGAAGAATTCCTGAATATAATTCGTGCAAGCACGGGTTAGTGGCAGAAGGGTGGCATATTTTCTTTGCCAAGTTTCATGGTTTTCATGACCAAGTCGCTCTCCAATTTGCACAGGGTTTTGATGGAAAAGTGGCACGAATTGGGGACCTGGTAATGTCAGTAAATGAACGGACTATAGCACAAGCTACTGGGTTACCACTTGAAGGGACAAAATGGTTTAAAAACAAGACCGTGGACAAGGAACTTTGCATACAGTTACTCAAGCCGGAGCACCAAGTCGAAGAATGGGCAAAGGGAGTGCGACGTGCATGGATCATAGATGAATGGTGTAGTATTTTATTTATCCTCCAGAAGTACATAACATGTGAAGGAAGGTATGCAATGACATTTTTATATCATATCAGGCTGCTACTTCATTTTTCCCAAGACCAGAAGATCAATTTTCCTTATTTATTATGGAAGAGTCTACGAAAGATGTCAAAGAAGGTTAAAAAGATCTATGTAAACCCTCATTCTAGTATTTATCATTACGGTCTTATCAAATTGTTAATTGAAGATGAATTGGCTATTAGGAATGATAATTGGGTTGATTTCTTGGGTCACAATGGGTTTACTAGAGCCAGTGTAGTTCCTGTAGAACTAGGCATTGACCACAATCTTGAAATAAGGGGTGTTGGGAGTGTTAAGGGTAGTGAACCACTATATTTCTTTTCTTCACACCCTAAAAGACCATGAAAAAGGAAAAATAATGAAACCCCTGTAGCTCAGACTCGTGTTGTTATTCGACGTATTACACGAAGTATGGTAAAAAGGAAAAAATGGTCAACTTCATTTAGAACAGTAACCTACCATCAATTTAGATCCAGATGATCAAGAGGAAGTAGCAATACCAGACCCCTCAATTTCAGATAAGCATAGAAGTATTGAATCCCCTATAGTTGAATTGAATGATGTTCATTCTCCACTTGTAACACCTATTGAGCAAAGTCTTTCCAGTCCTATGTTGAGGAGGAAAGATGAGATTATTACAAAGTTGAAGAAAGATGTTCAAGAATATGTTATCCTTAACAGACATGTAAAAGACGAGAATGAAAAATTAAAGCAACAAAATAAAAGGTTACTCCTTGAGAATAAGAAATTATTTTCTCATAACAAGAAACTACACAAGTTGGTGCATAAATGGTTTAAGGTAGTTATAGAGTGTGGTGCCTTTGTTGCTCACACTAAAATTTCTAATGCAAAATTTGAGTTAAATACAGGACAAGGAGGCCTTCATGTTTTGGCTAGTGTAGCAGGACTTTAGTGAAAGGTTGCGGTCCCACAATTTTGATAAAATTTTGGCATCTATTCAGAGTTTTTTGTTTGCACGAGGATATGCAAAATGGCCAGCATGGGTGGATGATGACCCCTTATTTTGACATGATTTCACCTACCTTTTTGCTCCATGAAATCCTATATTTCCATCCAACCATTATCATATCAGCAACTACATATATCAAACCTGTAGTCACAAGCATGATAAGGTAAATGTTAGTTAATTTTTATATTTCCTTTGATTTCAATAATTAATGAAGGTTTAAATAAGATTTTGATAATGTTGGGTTCATGTGCTAGATGAAGAGACCCTATTCACACAAAAGAATTCCTACTAACATAATGCACTTTCGGATCTGATTTTGAAGGTTGTCATACTTCCGAGCGCTTTGATGGAAAATGGGCACATGGGTATTGTAGATTGGGAGCTCGATATGGTTGTATGTTGCTACATTCATGCCCAGATTGTTGTGAAGAAACATGGAGCTATGTTCAAAGATCTGATCAAACTTATTCTTTAATGCAGACAGTTGGACAACTCATTAGCAGAATGAGATCCTTGATCTAATTCCCGTGAATGAGATCAAATAGTTATACTAACAACTAGATATACTTTATTGTTAGTTAACCTGATCTTTAGGATATGATCATGAATGTAATCAATAAGCGAACATGGCTATTTTTGGTATTTCTATTTCTAATAATTTAAGATAGGTTGTTTAGTTTGGAAGTTGTTTTATCCACTTGGAAAAGGATTTGTGTATATACATATGAAGGAATGAAGAACAAAAATGGACTAGAGGGTAATGAGTTGGACTCCATCTCTGAAATGTGATCCTCTGAGTTAATAATAAAAAACATATTATTATTATTTCGTGTATGAGGTGTTAATTTGTTATTGAGTGTTTTGTATTAGACTTTTTCCATGGAAGGCATGTCCCCCTTTCATCAAGCAATGCTACAGATGTAAATACCAGATCTAGAGTGTGTTTTCATTTCATCTGTAACTAATTTGATTTATGATTCACTACTTTTTTTTCCAACAAGTTAGTGTGAAGTTTTGCTATGTTTTCCAATAGAGGTTATTGAAGTTCATTCAGTTAATTTGTTAAAAAAACTTGTCATTTCATATTTGGTACCATATGATTAGGAAAAATTCAAATCGTAACATGTTTAGACTACTGCTTATGATTGAAATATTTAGACTACTACTTATTATTGAAATCTCTACAATTGTTTTGATTAGAACAAGGAAATATGCAATTATTACACTATTGTAAGAAGCATCCAACTCTTACATAATATTTTATACAAATGAAAACATTACATAATATTGTAATTTATAGATATTTTTGAGTGCTCATGGGACACTTTAAATGTCTATAGTTCAATATTCTCTATGGATTAATAATGAGAATGAGATTGTTCAGTTCAACATTCGCTAGGGATAAGTAATGAGAATGACCCCAAGTAATGAGAATTAGATTGTTATGTGGCTTGATTATTATTAAATTGAAAAAGTTTGATGTGTAACCTTGTCTACCCCAATGCCTCCTCTACCAAAAGATGCAATGAAGATGTTTCTTTGTTCTCGTTTCTATTGTATGGGCTTAGTTCCCGAAATCCAAAAAGCAAAGAAATCTGTGAGCCTTAATCAATTTTGTGGTGACATGGGAGAATGAAATAACAATAGAAACATATAATTTCTCTAAAATCCTATCAATTTTTCATGTAAAGGAAAAATTAGGCAATGGAATTTACTTGGTGGATACAAATGTCATACATTTCCTTCGCTATGATCATATATATCTAACACCATTCCCTTGTTGTTCCTAGAAACTCAAGCTTTATGACAATTGACTCTAGAACTACGGTCATAAAAAGCCATGGATTTGTATCAAAGATGGAGGAAACAGGGTATTGTGGAATTGATCATATTTACAAGTTTGATAGATGTACTTCTCTATGGCATGGTAACCAAACTAGCCTTCTGATGGAGGACTTAACCATAGACCTGCTCTATGATCCTTCTGCAGGTTCCATCTTGTTAGCAACTTTATTTTAATGCATTCAAAATTCCCTTACCAATTTGAAAACAATACATGGGTTTCCTTTTGAGGTCACATTCAACCAGATCTCGGTTATTGACTCTCCCATGCACACTATGACCAATGTATTCATACTCAATGTAGTACAGAGTATTCATATATTATATCTCATGTACTAGCAATCTAATCAAGAATCAAACCTCTTTTGTAAGTTTAAAACTCATTTTTCCAGGGTTTATTCACATTAACCCCAATCTAACATAGAGATTGAACCTCGTAATTCTCGGTTTATACATACAAATAAATTCCTCATTTACAGAGATAATATAAAGAGAATGAAACTCCCATTAATTTAATTAAAGTCTCTACATATGTTTATGCGCATAAACATCTCATGTTATGATCTAATCTTTCTAGGCCTGATTTTTCATTCATTTTGGCCATCTCTATCTCCAAACATGCACGTAGGATTACATTAATATTCCCAAAGGAAGTAGATACTTCCATATTTCAACCCTTACAAACCCCCTAAATCAAGGTAACTAATTCCAAAAATAACTATTCATCTCTATCCTTTTTAATGAATCATTACTTCAAGTAGGATAAGACTCAACTAAATTATGACACCTAAATGTAATTTCAGTTACATAACTTATCTCTCCTATAACTAATCATTCTCATATTCCAGACCTTTATCATATGCCATGAGGATCATATCCTCTTACTTCAAGTCCCCACCTTCTAAGAATACTTAGAAAATTACAATAATTGATGTTTATAAAACCACTCTCTTAGAAAAGTTACAATCTCTCTTAGGCCTAGTAAAAAAAGTTGAATTGAGCAAATATGCTCCTGCATCACCTACTATTTAAATATTAGTTGATCATGAGCCATAAATGATTTAGTGCTAAGAAAAAATATGGATATATTGAAATATGAATCCAATGACCACACTATCCACAAACATTTATTAGGCACAACCATATACATTAGTCTTGCAACAATGACCAAAAAATAGTGTATATTCATGATGCCTGTCTGAACACAAAACACATTTCTATCTTATAACAAGCAGAAAAATATACAATAATACACTATTATTTTGGTGCGACCTATGTGCTGCCTCCCTTGCTCTACTTGAAGCAAATTACGTAGGATATTAACTAGCAGTTAAGAATTTGAACAAACTGTGTTTTTTTTCTTTGATTGGGCCGACAAGGTGAAAACTTAACTCCTTAATATGGCATGGGCGTAGGTCCCTACTAAATCCTTATAGGGTGCAACCACAAGATACCATAGCCTATGTCCAAATTTGGAAGTTCATAAAACTATTTGGCAGCTTGATGAAGGGTTCAAAGCCCAATAAGTGGCAATGTATATTTGAATTCCTTAGGCAAAATAAAAACACTAAAAATAGATTGATGCTTTATTTTACATCCTACAAGCAGTCTCATATTGATCATTGATAAACAGTGGATTTGGAGATGAATTCTCTAGAATGTTATCTTCTTAATGAACTAAGGCATTGTGGAGATGTATAAATACAACCCTAGCACATCCATTTGCACACAAGAACATTATAGCCTTAATTGTACATTATAGCCTTCATAGTCATGGAAACATGAAGGTCAGCTATACAATTCCCAAATATCAAAATGTATAGGTTGGAGTCCGAGGGACTAAATGTCTTGATAAAAAATTTGTTGTTTTGTATTAGTTCAAATGCGAAGAGAACTATGACAAGTCTACTATCAAGGATACATTTAGTTTTCTCCTGCCAAGGTTTTGAACTTAATGAAAATACAAGATTTACACCTCTAAACTCAGCTAAGGTTTTGAACTTAATGAAAATATGATAGACAAATTGTCCAATCCATATATTCACAACAGAACATCTCATTTCAAGTGCAAGGAAGAATGTATTTCAAAATGGCACATTGTGCCTATAACATATAATGGAAACTAGTGCCCAAAGTTTTAAATAATTGTAAATATTAATCCCGAACTACAAAAATTTTATAAACTATGTCCCAATATGATTACCAATATTCAATAAATAAACTATTCTCAGTTGATACAACATCACTGGAATCACTAGTCACATAGTATAACCATTAGTTACATAGTTCAATGTCATCCTTATGCCAAGGAATGTAGCTACACAAAGCGTCTTGTAGATTACATAATGTGCTACTGGGACGTGGTAGAGATATATTTCCAAATAGAGGATCTAAAATTTCTGTGGGATTCACAACATAATATCCTTTCCCAACATGAACACAATTTACCATTGCATTTGGGTCAGTCTTATATATTGTCGCCCTTGCAACTTTCACCCTTGAATTTAATGCAATTATATAACATTTCTTTCCTTACAGCTCCAATTGGGAAGTTGGTGTCAACTCATTAGTATTATCTTGACCCTGCAAAGAAATGGGACAAAGTAAGATATATGGTAATAAGAAGTTAAACATTTGTGATCCTAGAATACAGAATTACAAACTTACCAAGATTGGGGTTTTCATTTTTTCAATTTGCAGTTTAGTTGGAGCCATTGGGTTTTTTTGTACCAAATCTTGATCATATTTTGATGCACGACTCTGCACCCAATAGACAATGATTTGTAATAAATTGATAAAATAAAATAAACTTGATCTAAATTACACAATTTTATAATACTTACTAAGGATTATGGAGTCCACATTGAAGTCAATTTTTTTTGTAGTAGTCCATTCAAAGAGGTTGTTTTGTCCCCTATATTAATCTGCCAAGACAAAAAATATAATACATGCATTCAACGATGAAAATAAAATGTTCTTTAAAATAATAGTTAAACAACTAACCTCCACCACAGGCATGATTTCAGCCTCAACATTTTTTACTGTAGGACCCTGTTCATATAAGCAATGAGATATTATAATTCAATTCATTAGTGTAAAATTTTGTGCATTGAAACAAGAGAAGATAATTGGACACTAACACTTTCATTGTTGACTACATTCTCTCTCTCTCTCCATATCTTCCACTCTTTTCAGTAGTTCAGTTATTGTTGTTTTTAGAGATGAGATTTCTTGTGTTTTTTCTTTCATAGTAGCTTGGCTTGCAGCTAGCACCTCCTTGTATGGATTTTTTCCAAACAAGTTAGTTGGTGTAACTCTTAAGGAAACCCCACGACATCGTCCTCTCACATAATCCCCTAGTACCGTAGCAAGGCATCATCCATAGCTGCAAACTCTTCAATTGCAACTTCTAATTGTGCTTCTTGAATTTTTTGTTGACATTTTCATGCAATTAAATTGGAGCATGTAAGAAAACATTTCCAACATGTAAAATGAAATTCTAATCAATATCTAAATTAGAAGGTTGAGAACATACTATTGCTTCTCCTACAGCTGGTGTGATTGGAGTGCCATCCTTCTTTTGATAGAACTTCTTCCATAAGTATGCCCTAGTAATGTTTGTAGTTGTATCATCAAAGGCTATATAGTTTTTCTAGTTGCAACAAGTAAAATAGTATGGTTAAGTTGTGACATTACAATGACTGTTAGATATGATAATATTTATAATATCGAATAAAATGTAATGCATCACAATTGCTTACCATATCATCTTCAAAACATTGATAACCTCGACGTCCAGAGGTGTGCAAGTCCCTCTCCTTTTCTCTATTTTCCTTGTCTTTTTCCTTATATCCTAGAAATCAATTGAAAATAAAATATATAAGTAAACATTACACGCCAATATAAATTCTAGATAACTTGATTATATAATATGAAAACTTATTGCTTACATGGAATTCAGCGGTGCTTCGTGATAGGACGAACTCTCTCCAAGCTATCTCAGTTATCCTAATTGGAGGAACATTTTCAAATATTTCCTCTATTGATTCATAAGGGTCATAGTATTTTTTGGTTAACTGATACCTATGACTGTTTTCCTTATGGCCAATGGATTGCATACAATAATCTTTAAGGAGTGGAGGGATTATGAATTTTGGCTACAACATACAAGAATTGCATTATTAGATGCCATACATGGTTTGAAAATAAACTTTGAAATCACGCAAAAATAGAAATGTTGAGAACAAATACACATAATGTCTATGAAGCACACCTAGCAATGAAGCTAGCTTCACAGAGTTTGGACCAATGGGTTGGTTCCTTTCATTGATTTGAATTTCAAGCTTTTCCTCCAAGTTATTGATATCTGCACATTTAGTTGGTACTCTACCTTTATTCTTGACTTTCTCAGTTGATGCTTATGTAGAGGGATCTTCCCCTTCTACAATAATATCTTGATGACATGGTTGTTTTTGAACATCTTCTGTAAAACAAGGGCACATAAAGGTGTTATGGATTTCTTAATCATAAAACTTATAGTTATGAAGAACTATAAAATTATAAATCAATGGGTTTACCTTATTGTTCATGTTGCTCGTTCTATTTTTGTGTAGAGGGATCTTCCCCTTCCACACTAATATCTTGAGGGCATGGTTGTTTTCGAACATCTTATGTAAAATAAGGGCATGTACATGTGTTATGGATTTCTAAATCATAAGATTTATAGTTATGAATAACTACAAAATTATGAATTAATGGGCTTACCTTGTTCTTCATGTTTCTCCTCCTCCTGAAAAGAGGAAAATGTATCTTTGTCATTTCCTTCTTTGGTGGGACTAATAGAGTCATTCAGCGACATAGAAGGTGTAATCTTCTTTGTACTTGTTTGGATTTTCCTCTTCTTTGTCCCTATAGCCAAGAATGTTAGCAAACATATGCATAACATCGTCATACAATAAAAATAAGCAATATATTGCATAAGGAAAATCCATTGTTCTATTTCTAAATATTTACCTTTTGATATTCATGTTCCTTTCTTTCCCACTTTATCATTTTGACACGTTCTTTTTGAAAATTTCATAATCATTTTTTTTTGATTTCGTGTCATAATTTGCTTTCTCCGTTTTTCGCAAATGGATTAGAGTACTAATTAGCCATAGCCTATTAGATTGTTATTAAAATACAAGATAATATGTTCTAACAATCTAAATATGATAAAAATAATGATATACTTCAATCACAAAAAATCACTTGCCTCCATGTATCCACTTGTATAAAGCCTCCATAACCAAAAAAAAAAATCTATCATCACTGAAGGTACATATCTATAGAAAGGAGTTAAATGACTAATTGATCCAACAAGTTTCAGAAGTATAAGGGAAATGCACCATATAAAGGGTATAAAAACAATGCCAAAATAATAACTTTGCTATATATCATCAACAATAGCTCTCTTCATCTGGGTTTGCAGGGGCGGGAGGTGTCCTCTATGACTTTGAAGGAAACAAGTTGAAATATTTTGCATGGGGCATTGGCAGAAGGTCCAACAACGGGGTTGAATGGCTCGCCTTGATCAAAGGTCTGGAATTAGCAAGAAAGTGTTGATGTATATGTAACTTCGGAATGCATTTCATCTATGTATTTCATATATATTTATTGTACCCTTACAAGAGATGTGTTATTCCTCTATAAGGAAGTGTCGTCATGTGTATTGACAAGTGTCGCAAGTGTGTGTACTTGGTGATGGGTTATTAGACCACCATGTGTGGGGTCAGCCCTGAAATATATATTATATTGTGGATGTACCTAGCTAGACAAGTCGGCCCCATAAGGTCACTGGGCAAACAAACTAGTATAAATAGAGATCGGGAGATCTCTATTTGGATCACTCGGAAACTCACACTTCTCTCACTCAGAAATTGGTGCACTAGTGAGGAGGAGGATCATTTGCTACTAGGAGACTATCTCAATGTATTTTGGTTGTACTTTGGTTGAGCCATTGCTCTCTCTATCTCTGAGGAAGTTGTGGGGTTTTTCACCTTAGGGTTTTCCCCACAGAAACTCTGTGTCTCTTGTCTCTCATGATTTTGATTCTTGTGATGCTTATTGTGATTGTTATGCATTGATATACTATATATGTTATTCTCTCAGTGAAGATCCTAGAGTATTGTGAATTATTGCTCAAAATTTAACAGAAAGGATGGAGTTGAGGACCTAGTGGTCTTTGGCGATTCAATGTTGGTCATTAGGGAGGCTAGAAACTTGACAAAGAATCGTAAGAGACCTGTCACACAGAATCATCATCTTCTGAAGTACTTAGTTAAAGAATTCAATACCATCAATTTCCTTCACTTGATGAGGGCTAACAATCAACATGCTGATGCAATGGCCAATGTTGGAGCTGGTTTGGATGGTGGAATTATGTTCAGCAACCAATAGATGTATGGAAACATTTGGGTTCCCTAAAATCTTGATTCTCTAATGGATCAATTTAGACCCCTTAACATTTGGAAATGTCAAATTTTCTCGGCTAGGAAATGATTTAGATTTGGATCCCCGATCCCCGAGGAGACCACCCCCATTCCTTTGGACCCTCCTTGCATCACTTCAGTGAATGTGGTCACATGCTTGCCACAGCTGGCAAGCATGCAGAATTTATTGGTGATTGGGGCTCGTGGTAGTTCTAGTCCTTACCTCGAACATAGATGTTCCTTCTATGCTCATTTGAACTGGGCTAGTACTTGCATCCAAGACATAATGGAAGAAGCTGCTGGTAAGATGGCTGATCCCTCTGTCGGTATGAGCCTTTCTTTGCTGAAATGATTATGGTGCAAGAAGCACATCTCTAACTCTGAGGGAGCTGTGGGGATAGGTTTCCTAGAGTTACCTTTTGTGAATAAAATTGGATAGGAGATGGATTTTAAAGGCTCAGTAAAGGTTCAACAAGCTCTACATGAGCACTGTAAGGATGAGGCATTGGGGATGGGAAATCATTGGAACCTTCCTATTGGAAACAATGGAGAAAATGGTCCTACACCTGCGTTGGGGTTCGAATGTCTCCCAGATGAAGTCCAAACCTACCTGAAGGAAATGGAAATATAGCTTCATAAGCTCAGAGGGGAAAACTCTGAACTAAAACGATCTCTCTCACATCTTTACACCCTTGCTCAAGTCATGAATTCAGAGGTTCGTGTTACTGGGAAGAAAATTACTATTCATGTGGCTACTCTTGAAGAAAATCTCGATAAGGGCTGTCCTTTCTCTTCAAATTTGGACAATAGAATCATGGCATTGCTCGGAATCGCTTGGAGAGTGGAAGCCAAAATTGACAGCATGAAAATAGACATCAGGAAGAGTGCCATGGAGCTTCAAGGCAGCGATGAAGGACCGACGGGAGGAGTTGGAAGCGACAATATGGACATTTCTCATCAGTAATCTAATCAACTTAGGTCTTCCTAGGTCTTTAGAAACATTTTTAAGATGTATCAGAATCATGGCATAGAATCCATTCTGGATAGGCTAGTAGCATAAACTGTTTGGAACTCCTAAGGTTAAGGACTCCCTTTTACTCAGCAAATGACTTGTTTCTGTATTTTGATCTTAGGTCAGTTTGTTAGGAACTACAACTACCTCTTTTTGGGCTTTTTTCATGATCATTACAGTTCGGTAAATGATGAGAAAGAAGAACTAGCAATCCATCTTTCTCTGGATCAGTCTTTCCGAAGAATTTTGTAACCTCTTGTTTCTTTTTATATAAAATCTCATTACTCGTTTATGTTAAAAAAAAAATAGCTCTCTTCATCCAAATAAATTTTGAGAAAGTTTATGATCATGTGGAATGAAATTTTACTTTAGCAATGTTAAAGGGATCAAGATTTGGTTCCTTCTTCATGGGAGTGGTCTATGACCATGGATAATGATGTGATATTTCCCAAGAGCATGGTCACCCCCAATAGCAACTTATTCTAAATTGGTAAACAACATTTTCTCACATCATTGGAAGTTTTGGGCACTTTAACATCTTCATACAGATTAATCTTCATACTTGGGCATATGCTAGGATCTTAAAAGCAACGAATCTGAGATCTAGGCTATTCTTTGCCACTTTATAGGTAGACTTGTGCAATAAAACAACATCTTGTTCATCAAAACAGTGGTAAAAGGCACTAGAACTCCAATTGTGGCTAGTTTTTAGTTCATGGCAGTAGTAAACCTAATTCTGGGTTGACCTGTGCACTCCTATAGTAGAAAATAAACAAATACGGGAACATCCTTTGACGTCTTGGGGAATTTTTTAGCGTCATCACAACATCCTTAGTTTGGGGTTTCCGAATTTAGGAATAAAATTCATAACATATTTGTTACAAATGCCCCTTGATATGGAAAATAACATGTATAAAAAAAACCTAGTATGGAAGGTTATTTGTGAAGATGCAATCAATGCAAATACTCCACAACAATAATCATTGATAGCTGTGATGACGTAAGAATTATGAATACTTGGTTATGAAGTTTGGAACTTTGATCTTGAAGGTTGAAACACAACCCAAAAGGACAACCCAAAAATCCATTGTCACAGACCAAAAACTCAAGCTAGATTTGATTCCTAGCAACTATGGGAATAAAAAACAATTTATAAAACCCGAGCATATTTAGCCTCTTAAAAACAATGAATCTCTGATCTGGGCTATTTTTTACCACTTTCTATGCATACTTGTGCAATAAAACAACATGATGTGCATCAAAACAGTGGTAAAAGGCACTATAACTCCAATTCTAGCAAGTTTTTGAGTTCATGGCAATAGTAAACCTAATTATTGGTTGAAATCTGCATTCCTACCGCAGAAAATCAACAAATATGGGCACATTCTTTGACATATTGGGCGTATTTTATCCTCATCACACCATTATTATCAGATGTGGGCATGTTTTGAATAAATTACGTGATGGTCCACTATAAAGGGAACCTTGAAACAGTCCTCTTGATGGTTAAAGATTCCAAATAGCTAGAAGACTAAGCAATTAAGGTGACGGTATAAACCATATATTTACACCATCTCTAGACTACCTCTCATTGACAATTTTTCAAGGAGAAATTTTAGGAGACAACGAGATGGACATGGGCCTGCGTGTTTCATCTCGTTGTCATTTCTCCACCGTTTTTTTGGAGGAAATCACTACTGTCGTCCCGTTTATGGTAACAAGACTATAAAATGCATCTATTGGCAATATCTTAGCTATGTTAAACCATCAACAACAAGTAAACCTGTCCCGTTTGAGTTTAGGCATAGCTTTGACATAAAACAACCCTAAACTTTGAATTTGGATAATTTATACAAAAACCTAGCCAACTGGAGCAGAATTCGATATAGAACAAAATGCAAATGGTAATAATATTAAATAGATCTGAGTTGAAATTAACTTGGATTTCAATGGATATTTTTAGCCACAATGTTATCCCCCAATCCTTTACCCATATTTGAAAAAACAAATCGAACATAGAATCAAATCGTAGTAATGGGATTTACTAACTCTATCGGTGAAACCATCGATTCTTTCCCATATTTGCAACTCCTCCATTATAAACAAATCTATCAGGGTACCAGATTGCAGTAATTGGGTTTATTAACTCGATTAGTGAATCCATTCTAGGATGTGGGCTAGATGATGTAGGGAGTATGAGGGTTTTATTTAGTCATAACTTGACCAGAGGAATTTGGAATGGTGTTTTCTGAACTATATTGAGAAGTAGGTTTAAACGTTCGCAAAATGAAGCTTGGTGTTGAATAAATCATTTTATATGCTACTGTATGAGGGCAATGGTGAAAGGTGATCTAGAGGTATAGTGTTTTTTCTTACCACATGGAGTCGAGATAGTTATCCTGACGGAGAGCTTTGTTCATGAATATGATTTGCCACATTTTTTTTTTAAAATACATTGGAAAAAATATTAAAAAAATCCTCCCACTAAATAGACTTTATACATATTTCAAACCATACCTTAGGAAGATTGTTAGGAGAAGTACTAGGAGCAATATTGTTAGCTTCTATGCATGCAATTGACTACGAGAACTACACATCCACCCAAGATCTTCTAGTTAAATTCAGAATATAGTTTGATTCTTTTCTGACGAATAATAAGTTATTTATAGTTTTTTTTCGAAAAAAAAGAGGGAGAAGAGAAGATTTAACCAAAGCATTGAACATGGACAAAACTAAATAAAAAACCTTCCAAATTATTTGGTGGGAAAGAAAAACCTTCCAAATTAGTTGTCGGGAAAAAACAAAGTATGGTGGGAAAGTAGATAAAACCCAAAATATCCCAACTCTCAAGTTTTCAAGAAAAATGTTGCCTTATTTGCCACTACAAAGTATTTGTTTTTTATTATAAAAGTAAATGTTTTGATAAATATTTAAATTGATTTCTTACAAAGTTTAAGTTGAAATTATTTTGAAACACTTGGATTTTAAGGGTTCTTTCATACATTTTTTTTCAAAGCGAAAAAATTGTAACTTGTTAATAATAATTATAATAATAATCTATTTTTAAGGTCATCGCCTAGTGAGACACTAATTTGGTGTATGGGACCCCCTTGTTTGTGGGACAAGGGACCCCCTCTGCATATCGATTTAACTACTAAATTCTACAGAGGTATACATACCCTACCCCTCTCTGGATTTGAACTTGTGACCTCCTAGGAGGAAACACATGCTCTTAATTGTTATGCCCACTCAAGCTGTTATTCAATAGGGAATCAAAGGTACATAGTCCTTTGTCAAACAAAAACAAGAAAATTCAAAGTACACCTTCCTCCAGTCACTCAAAAAACTATCCTCCATATTTTACAAATGTTATCCTTCTTCACAGAGAAAGCTATGTATTAAAACCCCATCTAAAATTTTTGATGACATCTGACCTTTCATGAACATAAAACATAGTCCCAAAAAGTTGGGCATATTATAAACTAATTATAGAGAAGATAGTTCCAAAAATGGAGTCTGCACTCCCATAAATTAGCATCACTGACCCATAATCAATGGCACTGTTATCAATGACCTCCTCATAATTCAAATAGCCATCCATTTCACCCGCTTTTTTATTTAATTCTCAAAATATATGAGAATTTTTTTATCAAAGCACCAATTCTATTTGTCCTTTGTTCCAGCTGAAGATTAACTTGTAAATTTGAAACTCCCTTTGCCCAATTTATATTGCTACTTTGGGCCAACCATAGAATCCCTCGAAGGGTAAGTATAACTTCAACTTTCAAGTTGGTTCCAGAACCAACCCTAATCCACAAGTTGATAACATGGTATTTTTTACTCAAAAGTACTATGCCAACCCCACATGGATCACATTTCACAACACCATCAAAGTATCCTATAAGAGATTAATGACAATCCAACTGAAGAGGTATAATAGTTCATATTCTATCTTTAGTTCTCACTTTAAAGTATTCAAATAAGAGAATAGTTGTCTTCAAGCATACCATATAAACATACCTTACTAAAAATTCCAGTACTGATCCCAATCATCATGAAAATTTAGTAATCTTCTCAATTCCCACCAAGCAGATCCAAAGAAAGAACAATGATTAAAAATATGTGACATTGAATATTCATCATTTAGCATACAAAAAACACATATTAATCCCATTTAATTTACACCTAATTTCTAAGAAGATTGAGTTTTTTAACCAAATTCAACATTGGAGGCAAATGAAAAGTCTGAGAATAAGACTGCCAGTTGTTAACAATCGACTCATAGAAATTCTGCTCCTTAAGCCATGTATGGTTAAATTTCAAGGGATAATGTATATTATGTTTGCAAAATCCATCTGCAAAACTATGGCTTTATGGTCCAAAACTCTCAAGGAAATTGCGAAACATCTAAACCTTCCCAATACATGATCATAGACTAGGTTATCAATCATCATGAACTTGTCTAATCTTTTTGTAGAACTTACCTTACCTAGTTGACCATTGGACCAATTAGGAGTCAAAGAGCTAGGAACCACCTCACTAAATTTTGCATTGGCAATTGTTTTCTGGAAAAAAATTTGCTAATGGATCAATCACGTTGCTATAACCCCAAACCTCATATGAAGACAAAGTGAAATTATGTTCAACTGCTAAGATCAATGATGAGTCATTTAATAATCCATAATGAATTACATTATCCCAAAATGTCTCTCTTTGCTAAATTATTTGATTTAGAGACTCATACACATATGGGCTCGACCTAGAATATGGGAGACCACATGAGGGTGGAGAAATATGAAAGGGAAAAAAACAAAGAGCAATGAAATCTAGGAGAAACAAGGTAGGTTTTATCAAAGGACAGACCCATCTCTCCCAACATATGAGGTTGAATGAAGGAAACTAATAATAATGTGTTGACTTGAAGAATTAAAGAACTAGTGGAATGCCTAGGTTTCCCTCTACTTTGTTGTATGGAGGTTGAGGTAGCTTGTCATTGATGCCTTGGGGGGTCTCTTATTTTTCCTGGGGATAGGTTTAGTTTGGTCCGGTTGCTGAGATATCAAGTGATAGGTGAAATCTCCCCAAGAATTTGGTATGTCACAATTTGTGGGAAAGCCTATGCAACCTTATTACTTACATATTGTGCCTAATACTCTTACTGCATAAATAGTGGAGTTAATATTACAAGGACACATTGATTAGCTTTAACATGATCATTTTTATGAGATTTGATGCTTCCACGATACTGGTGAAACATGATCATTTTTTTGAGCTCCAGATGGATCTTGATCACGAGAGGATTCTTGTTATATTTCCTTTGAGCTCTAGATACCTTAATTTTTCCCATAAAGGGTATAAAAGTTATATTTCCCCATATTCGAAATCACAATGTATCATTTCCAAGATCGATTATATGAAACATAATTGGTAGTAAATCCATTTATTTGCTCTTGCTGAAAAGACCCTCCAAGCCCTATTTATTAATATTTTCATTCCAAAGAAATCTACATGGACTTGGAGCTTTTCTACCAACGTATTAGAATGCTCGTTGGCATGCCTTACCATTATCCATAGGATAATGTGGCACATGTAATGCTAAATCAACTAAAGTAGAGGGAGAATCTTTAGTGCCTTATCCCTTTGGCAAAGGAAAACATGAAAATACATAAATATAAGTAGTAGAAAAAAAAGGTTGACCAAGAAGCCAATGAGAAGGAATCTGAACAAAAACACATAAAGAAAGTAGAAGAAGATGCTAAAGCTACTGCATAAGCAGATCTTATAGAAATGTAAACAAGATATAAAGAAGAATAAAATGAAAGAAATATCACCTACTAAGACCGGTGACAAGTCATTTAATAAGCATGAATGAATTACATTATCCCAAAAGGACTCTCTTTGCTAAATTATTTGATTTAGAGCAATAAGATCTAGGAGAAACAAGGTAGGTTTTATCAAAGGATAGTCGACCCATCTCTCCCAACATGCTAGAATGTAGGAAATTAATAATAGCGTGTTGTCTTGAGGAAGAACTAGTGTAACGGCTAGGTTTCCTTCTACATTGCTGTCTGGAGGAGGTAGCTTGTCGTTGAGGCCTATGGGGATCTCTTATGTCTCCTTGGGATAGGTTTATAAGTTTGGTCCTACTGCTGATATATCAAGTGATGGGGAGAAGCCCCCCAAATATTGCACTTGCAATGCCCCTGCGTTGAATGCCATGGGAAGTGGCATGGCAGAGGGTGCGTCGGGATGCATCACTTAAGGGTGCACATGAGCGAGTCCAAGAAATTTTGGTATCCTTGGTGGCCGGATCTTAGTTGTTGGCCTTGAGTTGGACAGGACAATGTACTAGCGTGTTGGATCGCTAGGATCACCAAGGATGATGTTGAGTCGAGTAAGACGAGACAAACCAGCCAGGCGCTATGTAGTAGGCTCGATAGGCCCATCTCTCCTAACATCCTAGTTTGAATGGAGGAAATTAATAATAATGTGTTGTCTTGAGGAAGAACTAGTGGAACGACTAGGTTTCCCTCTACATTGATGTCTAGAGGAGGTAACTTTTCGTTAAGGTCAGTGGGGATCTCTTATGTATCCTCGGGATAGGTTTATAAGTTTGGCTCTACTGCTGAGATATCAAGTGATGGGAGAAGGCCCCTAAAGACTACACTTGTAATTCCCCTGCACTAAATGCCATGGGAAGTGGCGTGACAGAGGGCACGTCGGAATGCATCACTTATGGGTGCACATGAGCGATTCCAAGACATTTGGGTAGCCTTGGTGTCCGAATCTTGGTTTTTGGCCTTGAGTCGGACATGATGATGTACTAGCATTTTGGATTGATAGGAGGACCAAGGATGATGTCGAGTCGAGTAAGACAAGACAAACCATCCAGGCGCTGCATAGTAGGCTCGACAAACCCATATCTCCTAACATCCTAGTTTGAATGGAGGAAATTAATAATAGCATGTTGTCTTGAGGAAGAACTAGTGGAATGGCTAGGTTTCCATCTACGCCGTTGTCTAGAGGAGGTAGCTTGTCGTTGAGGCTTGTGGGGATCTCTTATGTCTCCTTGGGATAGGTTTATAAGTTTGGTCCTGCTGTTGAGAACTATAGTGATGGGAGAAGGCCCCCAAAGACAACACTTGTAATGCCCCTGGGATGAATGCCATGCGAGGTGGCATGACAGAGGGTGTGCCGGGATGCATCACTTAAGGGTGCACATGAGTGAGTCAAAGAAATTTTGGTAGCCTTGGTGGTCGGCTCTTGGTTGTTGGCCTTGAGTTAGACAATACAATGTACTAGTGTGTTGGATCGCTAGGAGGACCAAGGATGATGTCGAGTCGAGTAAGACGAGACAAACCAACCAGGTGCTACGTAGTAGGCTCGATAGAGGATTACATTGTTAGAAATGTGATGTTGTCATCGATGTGGCTACCATGTTTGGACAACAATGTTAAAGGTTGCAGTGTAGGTATGCGTCCGGGTGGATCCAGGACAGGACCTTCGGGCACCATGGTGAGCGCATCATCATGTGTTGGGAAGTCATTCATTAAAGTGTTGGATCAGGGCTGGCAATATGACAAACAGTGTTGTCTAAGGTTGGGTGACAATGCGGTTGGTGGCATTGCTTACTATGAAACGAGCACTTGACATTCCGCACAACTCTATGGTGTCTAACTTCCGTTTGGTCAGGCTGGTTTCGGTAAGGCGTAGTCCGGGTGATACTTGTGGTTAATGGTCATGCCCAACTAGAAAGATCAAGTTGGTGCCGTGTGGTTTCTAGACTTTTGGACAGTATGGGACTCTGGAGATGGATGGAAAATTCTAGGCTCGTGACAACACTAAACTAAAGTATGAAGTTGTGTTGATGTTGATCTCTCTCTTGGTGCCCCTCCTTGAGGTAGCACTATGATAAAGTAAGTGATTTGCTTTGATCAATTTTTTGAGCTCTAGATGGATCATGATGATGAGAAGAACATGAGGAAAGCTATTCCAATGCCTATTCCAATGTAGTTATGAGGCAAAACCATAGAGTATGTTCAAATATGACTAAGTTAGAAATGTTTTGGAACATTATGAATACTTTAATGTTTTTCTAAGATTGAATTTGTTTTTTAATAATTGTGTTTTTATTAATTCAAGTCGAGGCTATTTTTATAAGGACGCAATATATGGGGAAAAATAAGAGTCATATTTTTTGAAAAAAAATTCATTACCCGTGAGTTTTTCCACACAAAATTTCACATTCACGTTTCTTAAAAAAAGTCAACGACCAGGCGAGGAAGTAAAGGAAATTTAGGGAAAGTTGTATTTTGACAAGCTTAGTTCACCGCTCTTCACAGGCGGGATTGGAAAAATATTCTTTACATAGCTCTGCAAATGAGATTCATGGTTTTTCATGTATAAAAACATATTTGTGGAGATTCGTGGATTGATCTATTGCCATATTTGTGGAGATTGGTGGGTTTTATTTTAAAATTCGATCCAACAATAGATATGTGGTTCACTACATATGATATTACTAGGGTTTTTTTAATATCCGATCTAGCAGCAGATTCGCGGTTCGCTACAGACGAGATCTTTTGTTTGAAGATTCAATATATTGCTAGAGGTTCTCCTCCGCGTAGGTTCAAATTCATACTGATTTTCTTTAAAAGTATTTATCTAAAAATTTAATAGATTCATATGCAAGCTACAACACAATTAGTAGCCAACATACAAATTGGTATGCATCTATAAACTAGGATTCGATATGCACCTCTGGTTTGTCAAGCTCTAGTCCAACCTCTTAATTTAGAGTAGCACATCCCATATCTGGGTCCATGTTACTGTCCATAGTCAAAGTATCTAAATTTAATAGGTTTAATGCAAAGTCCCAATTTTATATATAGATATACATAAACACACAGGCCCCCATCCCAAAATGGTTGTACAATGCAACTCCTATTCAACAAGTGGTCTGTTGTATTTACTAGAGGAATCAAGGAGGGTTTCTCTCGCTTGACATATACTTTCCCAGTAGACTCGTCTTCAACTGCTCTCCAAAAATTAACTGATGATTTGCTTTCTTCTTTAAACCTTGAGCTGGATAACTGTCTTTTTCATTAGAGTTAATTTCCATTAAATATTAGATTGTAGTGTAAACTAATTGGCGATTAGCAATAGCTATGTGTTTTTTTATCCCAAATAGCCTATGCTTCTTCGACCAAGGGGTTAACATTATTTATTAGCTCTCGTAGCCACTAATTATCATGAGAGTACCCATTATTTAACTCAACCTACAAATAAGATGTATGATGCCTAAACTATCTCTAAGATATACACAAAAAGCAAAAAAAATTCCATAGGTAGATACTCAAGAACAAAATATGGGATGTTTGAATCTAACTCCTTCAATTCTAGCCACATGTTGTGTAAGAGAACTTTGACCATCTCTAATTCACTCTCCACTTATTGCATTGCATGTAGTTTAGTGTATCAATTGAAAGTGACTTTGGCAAACTGGACCCATAGCTATTGATTGACCTATTGGAGTTCATAATGATGTTGTTTAACGCTCATAACCTAAGCAACAGTCTCCTTAGCAATCAAATGGTCCATCCAAAACCAATCATGTAAAGTCATGGCTTAGTTTGACTATCTAGATTGTGATGCTCCAACAGGGAAATAAATCAAGGGTAAACCATTGGAAATGGACCATGAGCTTCAATATTTGGATTCACCTATGATCGCATGGACACTTGAATCACTCTTTCCTATGTGATAGTTGTCATGAATGAAGTGATATCAGTTTGTTCCTAAGAGATCTATACCATAACCCAAGAATAGGTAGGATCCTGAGCTAACTTTTCCAATTACGCCATGGATGATATTTGGTCTAGTGGAGAATAGGGAAAAATATTAATTGTAGAGGAG
The DNA here is from genome assembly GCA_027924585.1 of Larix kaempferi. Taxonomy (NCBI): domain Eukaryota; kingdom Viridiplantae; phylum Streptophyta; class Pinopsida; order Pinales; family Pinaceae; genus Larix; species Larix kaempferi. Next base: position 5,926,781 of record BSBM01000125.1, on the reverse strand, counting down.
AGCTCATTTAAAGGGGTCTTTTGTTCCTAGCCTTGAACATTTGTTTCCTCGATATGATCATCCTTGTGTAGTAGTTCTTCATTAAGATAGTCCTAAGAACCTATGGGATGGTGATCGAGATAATGATTCCCACAAAGGCTCGTTAACTCCTCACCCTTCCACAACTCTTTGATACCGATAATAGAAGTCTACTATACATCTATATTTGTAGCCCCACTGACATCACCAGCTAGTTGTACTTTTTATTTAGGGTGTGATGGAGTGGTTGCATACTACACCTCATGCTAAGTCAAAAGCCCTGGAGTATTTGTACTATGAGTTTGATACTCATCATATATATGGATTAGATTTATGAACGAGGTTGTATTTCTCTCACACTTCATAATACTACAAATTTTCCTCAATTGAGGACAACCTTTTGTTATTTGAAAAATTAGTGAGCTCATAATATAACACTTCGCCTTAGAGTCCTACAGTTGAAAAGAACACCAAATAGTGGAACTTGTCAAAGCAAAGGTAATATGAATAGTACCTAAAGTTTCAAACATGATAGGCCATGATAGAAAGTATGAGACTACCCTACTAAGGGGCTTAAAAATTCTCTAACGAGCATACACAACCTACAAAAACAAACATAGTATTGTTTCAACACATAGAAATCAGAATATAAAAGCACGAAAAATATATTCAATAATGGTGTCAAGTCAGTAAAGAAACAATTAGCTGTTCTGAAGCATATTCTCCAAATCTACTAAATCACAACAACCAGACTATTTCCAGGCATTGAGGCAAACATTTGTTTCCTCCATATGAAAATCCTTGTGTAGTAGTTACTCATCAAGATAGTCCTAATAGCCTATGGGTTGGTGATCTAGATAATCAATCCCATAAAGGCTCGTTAACCCCTCACACTTCTACAACACTTTGATACTGATAATAGAAACCTACTATACAACTATCTCTATAGCCCCACCTGCTTCACCAACTAGTTGTACTTTTTATTTAGGGTGTGACAGAGTGGTTGCATACTTCACCTCATGTTAAGTTGAAACCCCTGGATTATTAGTAATGAGTTTGAGCCTCATCATAGATATGGACTAGAATTATGATTGAGGTTGTATTTCTTTCATACTCTTAAGAATACTACACAGTTTCCTCAATTGAGGACAACCCTTTCTTATTTAAAAAAAATAGTGATTGCGCTGAGAGGCGCTCTACAGCCCAGTATGGGGGAGATCTTGTAACGGATGTCACATGTAATGTTTGTCGAACATAATAAAATGTAAAAAGTAATAGTATGAGGGAGGTCTTGTAATGGATGTCACATGTAACGTTTGTCGAACATAATAAAATGTAAAAAGTAATAGTATAGTATGAGGGAGATCTTGTAACAGATGTAACATGTAACGTTTGTCAAAAGTAATAAAGTGTAAAAAGAAATAAAATGTAAAAAGTAATAGTATGAGGGAGATCTTGTAACGGATGTAACATGTAACGTTTGTCAAAAGTAATAAAATGTAAAAAGTAATAGTATGAGGGAGATCTTGTAATGGATATAACATGTATGTAATGTTTGTCAAAAGTAATAAAATGGGGGAGATGTGTAACTCCTTCAATGGTCATCCTCAAACTTACACGTCTTATTTTTAAAATATAATAAAATATTATAAAAAATAACATGTAGGCTATTTAAAATATTTACAAGGGCATATATATAAAACTACACAAATTAGATAAATTAAAATGCTTCAACATTTGCACTTTAAAAAGAGGTTTGCACTTCGAAAGATTTGATCCCTGTCCGGCTACATGCATTGTAGATTGACTAGACCTCTAGACGTCTAGAAGATGGTGGAACTCCATTTAATTTAGTTTCTAAAGATGAAGAAATCCCATAAAGTGATCTTCTCTATGGAGGGTGGGATGTTGTAATTTAGTTTGAAGGTAGTCTTTTAATATATAGCAACAAACTAATTCACAAAACTTTGATTAGTATTGAAGGCTTTCAATGTTGGAGTTGTCACAAAAATAGGTGTTTTATGGAATGGGTGGAACTAGAAAGAGATTGAGTTATCTTTATGGATTGAAAAAACAAGGAATGAAACTATGTGAATACATTGTTGCAATACCATACTTGTAATTAAAAATTTCTCTCCAAAATGGTCTAGTGGCTCTTATTTATTTTCGATTATGTATTATATGATGATGTACTATATGCTACTATTGCCATAGTCAATGTATTGATTATCCTATGAGTATAGTTAGTAGTATTACACTTTCATGTTGACGAGGGTAGTAGATTCTTGATTTACTTATGTACCATTGAACTTAGATAATTTTTAGGTATTTTGCAAGGACTTCTACCCCCTTCTACAGCCCAATATGAGGAAGATATTGTAACATGTGTTGAGTGTTTGTTGAGTTTGTTGAGTGTTTATCAAGTAACAAAATAATACAAAGTAAACAAAAAAGAATAATACAAAGTAAAAAGTAATAAATATTATGTCGGTCATAAACAAAACAGAATAATACAAAATAAAAAGTAAATATGAGACTTAAGCTAGAGACTTTAGAGCTTAGGATTAGGTGGTAAATATTATGTCAGCTATAAAAAAAAAGAATAATACAAAGTAAAAAGTAAACATGAGACTTAAACTAGAAACTTACTTTTTACTTTTTTTTTTTAACAAAAATGGGTAAATTTTTATTAGGGGAAGAACACGGTTGGGCTTACGCCTAATCAACCCATCTTACAAAGCCAAAGAGCTTAAAATCCAGATGCGTCCTAAATCCAACAATTACAATATACAAGGAACTACCGACTTACGGAATGGGAGACCAGACAGGAATTTCATCATTCTGAATCAAATCTGCAGGGGCTAATAGACAACCCGCATTAGCCCTATAATCAGCTTCCTGATTTAGACTCCGAAGGATGTGGAAATAGGAAGCAGAGTTGAAATTTTGCAGCATTTTTTGGACACGTTACAAAGTCTTATTTAACACCGCATTATTAAATTGACCATCAGTGTTTAAGAGTTTGATTAGGATTTCCGAGTCTCCAAAAATATGAATATCATGCTCTCTGTTTCCTTGAGCTAACTGAATAGCTTTGAGAAGACCTAGTAATTCAGCCTGATTATTTGTACACTGCCCTAACCCCCAGTTGAAATTGCCCTTAAAATGACCATCAAGAGCATAGAAAACCCCTCCGACTCCAGCTCTCCCTGGATTTCCTTTAGCTGCCCCATTGAAAAAAAGTGTATTTTCTTTGATTCTTCCATCACTGACAGAATTCGGTTTTGTTGTGCCGAAGCCGCCATTCTGGCTAACTAATAGGACGGACATGGATCTTTTTCCTAGTACACTGCATTGTATTGCCAATCCAACTAATTTCAGCGGAAAGAAGCTTGTGATTTTGATTAAAGGGGTGATTTTCAACTATTTCCTTAAGCAACGCCTTAACTTTTGCAACAACAACAACTGGGGTGCTCATATTGTTTTGGAAGATGCTTTCATTTCTGGCAAGCCACACTTCCCAACAGAGGTATTTTGGGAATGCATTCCAAATCTTGGACCATAAAGATTTACTCTTGTTGATCCGAGGATTACGATCAATCCAAGTGGAAAATAGGTAGACAACATTGCATTGAGCTGGAGCTTGAACGCTGAGTCCATGCAGAGCTAGCTGCCACACCTCCTGCATGAATGGGCATTCAATGAACACATGGTCGATTGTTTCCTCGGCTGTCTGACAGAGGGAACATCTGTGCGGTCCTAAAATTCCTTTCTTTGCAAGGTTCTCACCTGTCAATAATCTTCTGTGCAATAGAACCCAGTTGAAAAAATTAATTTTGGGAATACAAAATGAATCCCATACCTGCTTCCAGATAGTGTTAGCTTGAGTTTGGGGATGCTGCATCTGTAGAGCAGCGTATCCATGGGCTTCTTTGTATTCACTAGTCATACCCCAACCCCAATTATCCCTTATTATTTTGTGCACCAGAGCTAATCCAGAGAGAGCTGCCAACAGCGATTTCATTTGCTCACTCATCCTATCCGGCGGCCTGGGCATGTTCCATTCGAGCCAATTTCCATTCTGATCCCAAATTGTTATATCTGCAAGCTTATTGATGCCACGTTGGATGAGCCAGCAACGAAGCTCGTGGAAATCCTCATGCTGACTGAGAGAAGGGCATCCCATAATTTTGTCATTCCATAGAGAAATCCGATTCCCATTACCTGGAATGTGGTAGAGATGTTTTTAAAAAAATTCCCATCCATGGCTGCACAATTTCCACGTCGTGGTACCTTTTTTTGCTGTAGCTTCCTCCATGTTGGGTTTTGAGACGTATTTCATGTATTTTTTGATAAGAATTCTGCTAACCAGGTGATTAGAATTTGAAAAAATGTTCCATGGCAGCTTTCGTCCAAGAGCCAAGTTCGCAAGTCCTGGATCTCTTACTTGCAACCCTCCTTCATTAAACGATTTTGTCACAACATCCCAACCCACTAGGTGAAATTTTATTTGATTCCCACTTCCACCTTGCCACAAGAAGGTTCGCATGAGCTTTTCAACTTTCTCAGTGATCCATTTAGGTGCCAATAAAAACGCTACTTGGTAGAGAGGCAGAGAGGAGAAGACTGACTTAATGAGAATTAATTTTCCAGCTTTGGTAAGCCACTTCCCTCCCTAGGCTGTAATTATGGATTTAATTTTGCTAATGACCTCCAACCAATGTGTGGCCTTGGTAATGCCCAGAGTTAATGACAGGCCCAGATATTTGATAGTGTCCCAATTTGCAAATCCTGCATAGCCTAAATGACGAGCAATTCGCTGGATGGTGGCATGGTTCACATTCCAGCCATACACTGCACATTTCCTTTTATTGAGAAGTGCTCCAGATACTCTGCAAAAACTTTGTATAACATCATTGAATGCCCTTGCTATTCTGACCGAGGCTCCTCCCAGAAGAAGAGAATCATCAACGAATAATGAATGATTTATGGGCTCTAGATCGGTCGTCACTCTTATGCCTGGAACTTTTCCTGCAGCCTTCTCAACATTCAATTTTCTACTAAGAGAATCTACCATCAAAATGTATAAGAAAGGGGACAGAGGGCAGCCCCGCCTTAACCCCCGGGAGCTTTGGAAGTAATTGGCAAGCCTACCATTCACTAGAGGCGCTATCCATGGCCTACCTATGTAGGCTTTGATCAGGATTACAAATTTGACACTAAAGCCAAAAGATAGAAGAACTTGAAATAAGAAGGAGTGTCTTACCCAGTCGAAGGAATTAGCCATGTCAAGCTTGATGATCATCCCTTGTTAATTACGTTGGTGGCTGGAGTGAATGATTTCCTATACTATAGTCACATTGTCCATGATATTCCTTCCTTTCACGAACCCACCCTGATTGGAGGAGATGAGATTGCCCAACAATGGCTTGATTCTATTGACGATAAGTCTTGACAGAATTTTATAGGAAGCGTTACATAAAGAGATAGGCCTAAACCTATTGAAGGTTCCAGGATTAGTTTCTTTCGGGATTAAGGCCAAAAAAGTAGAGTTGATGCTGCCTCCGACCTTGGCTTTTTGGAGGAAGCCCCTGACCATACAGAGTAAATCCACCTTAATTAAATCCCAACAAATTCTGTAAAAATGTATGGAAAATCCATCCAGACCCAGGGCTTTGTCCGGCTCCATATTCCAAATAACATTACTAATTTCTGTTTCAGTGAAGGGATTCAATAGGCCTGCATTATCATTCTGTCCAATCAGTCTTGGAATATTGTCAAGGAATTCAGTAAATTCCCCCTCCGTGTCCACTTCTTTTTCAGTGAAAAGTTCCTGAAAGTGAGAAGTTGCTGCCTCTTTTAAATGACCTATTTCATTATGGACAGAGCCATCAGTAGCAATGATTTATTCCAAATGATTACGAGAGAGTTTAGCATGGAATTGTTTATGAAAAAAAGGTGTGTTTCTATCTCCCGATTTCAACTAGAGGCTTCTTGATTTGAGTCTCCAATATTCCTCCTCTTGCCTGAAGGCTTGCAGAGTGATGCGTTGGGATTCTTGTTCCTTTTGTATGGCAGAATGAGTTATTTCTTTGAGTTCCATGTTCATTTGCAAAGCTGTTAGTTGATTGGTATATTATTTGCAACTTGTAGATGAAGCAATGGGTTTTTTTATCCAAGCTTTTAGAGCTACTTTGGTAGCCTTCATTTTTTGCTCCCATACATAGCTAGGCGACCCAATTACAGGAGCTCTCCAGGCTTTATGGACAGTTTCCTCAAAACCATCTTTTTCAACCCATAAAGGATTGAACCAGAAGGGAATTGGTCCCAAATTTTTTTCATCCTCGAACTACAGCAAAATAGGCTTGTGGTCCGGTGTCAATTTTTGCGGAATTTTGGAGGAGATGATCTTTTTCCCAAGCAAAAAGGAGCTCTATATTAAGTATCTATCCAGCCGGGCAGAGATGTGTTGATCCCCCACACGATTGTTGGTCTGTGTATATAAACCTTTTTTTGGTTTGATATCTAATAAGTCCCAATACTGAAGAAGGTCTTCAACATAAGGAAGGATCTAATCTCTAGTAGTATTTCCTCCACGTTTCTCCTTAGGTTCAAATACAAGGTTGAGATCACCTGTGAGAATTAAATTCTTGGGGGATCTAGACTCAAGGAAGGTAGACAAAGAATGCCAGCACTCTCTCTTTTCAGCATAAAAAACAGGGACATATAAATTGACAAGGGCGTAGGACGTCTTACTCACTTTATGCATAAGGTCGGTGAAGATCCAATGCTGTGTCTCATAAGCACTTTCAAGATAGAATTTATCCTCCTCCCACATAGTAGCCATCCCTCCAGAGGAGCCCCTAGCACCTACGGCTCTCCCGGCATTCTTGTTCCAATTCGATTTACTAAGGAGAAGAAGAGCTTCCCCATCAATTTTAGTCTCTTGGAGCATGAGGATCTCAGGGAACTCGGATTTCACCAGATTTTTAACTGCTTCAGTTTTTAAAGTATTTCCCAATCCTCAACAATTCCAAGAGACTAAATGCATTACTTGCTGGATGATGGGGGTACAGCTCCTCCCTTGGGAGGTCTGTTCCTGGTATTTCTGCCAATAGACATCTCAATTGTTGATTGGCTACCTTTCATTTTTTGCCGCTCCGCTTCTTCTACCCTTGTCTCCCGGTGAGATTTTCTCCCTACTCTTTTCGATGGTCTCTCAAAGGTCTCATCTTCCGAAGAGCCTGAGATCTCCAGAGACTTCTTCCTTATCATTTCAGCATATGAGAGGGGACTCATGACTCCTATTGTGGATCCATCCTGTAGAGGTGCAGTTTCTTCATGGGGTTTGTCTTCAGTAGTTGAAGTGGGATATTGTTCAGCCTCTTCTACAGTTGAGTTGTCATGTCCCAAATTTGGAATTGGGTCACAATGGCCTAATCACATTAGCCATATTCATTAGAGTTTGTAAAATTGATGTTAAGGGTCAAATAATTGCCAAGGAGGAAAATTACTAGTTTCCTAGGTTTGGGGTGGAAGCTTTGGGATTTGGAATAAGGGGGATAATAAATGATGTTTAGACATTAGAAGGGTTCAAGTATTTAATAAATAGAGTGAATAAAGAAATTCAAGAGAAATCCTAAGTGACAAATGGTTTTGGAGACATATGGAGGATGTGGGACCCACACTAGCTTGATTTTTCATAATACATGGTATCTCTCTTTTGCAAATTTGAATTAATGGGAATGTGAACACTCTTGGGTGAGTTGGTAAGTCATAACACATGTCATTGAGCATCTTAGGTCGAATTTGGAAGGATTGGTAACCTCCATGGAAGATAAAGAGTCAAAGTGGAAGTTTGTGGACACTTGGGCTAGATTCCCTAGCCCCTATGACACCAATGATGGAGCATCTATGACAACTATGACAAATTTCAGACCTGACCTTTGACATCTGACCACTATGACATGTCAGCCCCAAAAATAGGCTCAAAGAAGGAGAATTTGGGAGTTGGAGAAGCCAAAGAGACTCAAAATCGAATTTGGGAGAAGATGGAAGGTTGGAACTAGGAGACAAGTGGCAAATGTGGAATATTTCCTAAATGAAAATCTATTGAATCTATTGAGAGGATTTCGACCCTTAGAAGGATAATGTTGGTTATAAAATGTAGAAATAAAGTATGATAATGGCTTTTGATCATTTGTAGAATTTGCAATTGCATTTGTGAAGAGGGAGAGCTAGTGGATGACTAGTTTCTTGCCTTAGCCAATTTCGAGGGTGAAAGATTCCCATCCAAGTTGGCAATTGGAAAGGCCATTCAGACCTTTCATTTGGAGCTTCAATGGAGTCTTTATTTGCAGGTGTAAGCTACAGGGCAGCTCATGGTTTCTTCTATTGCATCTCTCTCCTTCAACCATTTCCAGTTTTGATGGCATATTCTTGATCCTTGAGGGAGGGCGTTTTTGGTGAGCTATTGTACTCTTTGGGGGAGATTATAATGCCCCATTTCTTTTGTAATATGAAGTAAATACTCTGTTCTTCATCTCCAGAAAGTTTCAGGTCGAAATTCCAAGTAGAAGTGTATAAATCTCATTTTTAATGGAAGAACAATGCCATTTCCCCACTACCTTGTTGTGAACCAATGTATTGATGATGATTTCGAATGAATGGATGATTCTATGATGCATTTGTGATTAATGGACTTCCATGGATGTATTTTACAAGTTTCATGTACTGTACTTGAGCATTTGAAGTATTTTTACTCAGTTTAATTGCATTGGGAGAAGAAATAGTGCCATTTCCCCAAGGGTCGAATTGGTGATTTTTGCAGTTGAATGGGAGAGGGTGAGAACAGTTGTAATAAACCATTAATGGTGCATATGAGACCTTAATAACATACTTAACACATTACATACCTCTGTTCATAAATTTGAGTGGGTTTGGAGGCATTTGGGAAGCCATTTTCAGTACTTACCTTAGGGGGATTTGAACCCCAAATTACTAGTAAAATTGCATACTTGGTCCAGAATCTTAAGAGAGTTTGCAGAGGTCTTTTGGTGATCATATGTTATCCCTGAAAATCATATTAAATTCCTAATATCATTTATACACCTTCCTTGAAGATTTGAAGGCATTTGGAGTCAATCTGAGACCTAGAGACCAATACTAGTCAAAGGGAAATCACTAGTAAAGTTACCTACATTGACCATAATTGAAAGAGTATTTGAAGAAGTGTTTTAAAGGTACAAAGGCATCCCTAAAACACATATTTATGTTCTAATATCATTCATATACATTTTCAGAATATTTGGGATCATTTGGGGCAAATTTGGGACCTAGAGATTGGAACTAGTCAAAGGTCGAACCAAGGAAAAAAGTGGAAAATTGCAATTTTAATAAAATTCCTAACAAGGGACATTACAATGGTATCAGAGCATGGTCCTTGCACCTGTGTATTAGGTACATACATTCAAGAATAATTGGCAGCCATGTCTTACTATTATGATGAATCCTACGAGTACAATTCTTATGAGGAATATGCAGATGCTTACGAGCAATATGAAGCAGAATGTGAATGGTATGAGGAAGAGGTGCCATCATGCAACACTTCTTACAATTTCAAGAGAAATGAAGATTATTCTTATGAATTTAAATCTGATGAATATGAATGTGTCACACCAACCAAGGATAATTCTATGAGTGAGTTCCAAAGATGGAGAGCAAAATATAAAACCTTGCCCCAACAATATCAAAAATATCAAGAATATCTTGCTTTTAGCAAAAATACACAAAATGCCATGTCTTTTGAGTACTATGCTGAACATGTTTTTGAAAATAGGCCCAAAAATGAAGATGTGGAGTTAGTTAAGAAAGGTTTATGCCCTTCTTGTAAAAACCCTTGGAGCGAGTATCATATATGTGTGCATGAAATGATGTCCTCCTTGAGGAGAGCTTTTGAGATTTATTCAAGAAGAGATTCCAAATATATTGATCCTAAGGAAAACAAGGGGCAAAATGCATCATCTTGCTTTAAGGAGCAAAAGGAAGAGACATCACAAGAGCATGAAGAAGATTCTATTGAAAATATGGAAGATCATTTCGAGACACCTTCTAGCTTAGACATGAACCAAAGAGCATCTACTGATGGATGCTTAAACTATGAAGGAGTACCTACTGATGGGTGCTCACACCTCTATGTTGGTGACATAGAGATAACTTTTGAAAGTGTTTCTACAAGTACAAGTTTCATTAAGCATGACAATGAAGACCTTGTAGCAGTTGAAGAAGAACCAAGATCAACTTCCCCATCACCACTTGAGCTTCATGAAGTTGGTCCAAGCAAAATTGAAGAAGATGAGGAGGTTCATTTGCAAGAGCCTCATTTTCTTGAAGGGTCCTTAAAGATGAATGAAAATAAGATCCAAGAGTCCCTCAGCATTCTCCATGACACTCAAGCATTGGTGTCAAATTCTTGTTGGAGAGCTACTTCATTCGAGGAAACATCCTTCCTTGAAGACATGGAGAAGATTCAAAGAGCAATGTGCCACATCAAAGGTAATTTCATGTCTTTGCTTTTTGATAGAAACCATTTGTTTGAGCTTAATGAATTGTTACATGATGCATACTTGAAGAATAATGAGGATATTCATAAGCTCACAATTCAAAATGAGCAACTTCTTGAAAAGTTGCAAGATACTTGTTTTTCCTCCTATGTTTCAGATTGTCAAATGGTAGATTGTTTGGAGGATTCTCATGACATGGTGGATCATGAGAAATGTGAAAATTTGAATGTTATTGATGTGTTTGAAGATGAACTTGAAGAGATCCAAACACTTGATGTGGTGGAAGAGGAATTTGAATTGCCTCTTGATGAAGGTTATGCAATTTTTAAAGAAGAGCATGATTCCTCTACATTGGAACCAAACTATGACAAAGAGTTCACACTTTTGAAGGAGCTGCATGATACTACCCACATGAATCCTTCCCATGATGAAACTCCTGAACTTTTTGATCATTTGGGTGAGTTAGTACATTCTCCTACATCCTACAATTCCATGTTTTGCAGTATTAGTCTCAATGAAGTATGGGTGAAAGGGTTCTTTTTGATGGTGCCACATGAGGAGTATGGAACTCCTAGATTTAACTTTTATGATGACATGGTTGGAGCACATTCTTATTCACATTTGCAGCAGCATAATTTGTCACTTTATGATGATTCACATCTACATGGATGCACCTATGATATGGATTTGAGTCACTTGAATACTCATGGTTTTTCTTGCTCAGCACTGGGTTCATTTGATGTTAGAGGAACTTCATCCAACACTTGGATGAATAGATTTATGATGGGAGAACATTTTTGTTGGCAGCCACATACTTTGTTACATATTTATGATTCTCACATTCATGGATGTATGGGTGAGACTTCTTTGAGTCATTTGAAGTCTCCTTGTTTTTTCTGCTCATTATTTGGTTCAGATTCTAGTGGAGATTCTTCATTCACTTCTTGGAAGAAAGAATACATGGCTGAATATTTTGATGCATATCACATCCTTTTGGAGCAGCATTATAGGACATGGGATCCTCACCTATGTCATTGGAGCAGATTTGATTGGTCACTTGAAGCTTGTATGCACTTGGAAAATGGTGGTCTACTTGCTTGGAGGTATAAGCACTTTCATGACTCTTTGATGAAGCATATCCTTGATGTACATTTTCATTATGTTCTTATGTACTTTGATGATATATATTTGGTACTCATGATGTTTGGAAGAATGCATACAAGAAAATGGGATCCAGGAATCCTCTTATCTAATGGTGTAGGTTGGAGAGCACTCTTAATTGTTGGGGTGCAATACAAGCAATGGGACCCTGGAATAATTTTTGTCTCATTGGTTTCATTTTTTTTGGGGAAGCAAGCAGTATGGGAGATGGATTACCCACTTAATAAAGTGATTTTAATAAGAGTAGTGCAGCAGAAAGCATGGTGGTTCCTCTCTAAAATATTCATGGAAACTCAAAGACTCAAGGTTTGGCAATTCAATGGCAACTTCAAAGAATTATACAGAAAGCAGGTTCTTCAACACCCATGTTTGAAATTGCTTGAGGACAAGCAATATTGGGAAGGGAGGATTTGTCATGTCCCAAATTTGGAATTGGGTCACAATGGCCTAATCACATTAGCCATATTCATTAGAGTTTGTAAAATTGATGTTAAGGGTCAAATAATTGCCAAGGAGGAAAATTACTAGTTTCCTAGGTTTGGGGTGGAAGCTTTGGGATTTGGAATAAGGGGGATAATAAATGATGTTTAGACATTAGAAGGGTTCAAGTATTTAATAAATAGAGTGAATAAATAAATTCAAGAGAAATCCTAAGTGACAAATGGTTTTGGAGACATATGGAGGATGTGGGACCCACACTAGCTTGATTTTTCATGATACATGGTATCTCTCTTTTGCAAATTCGAATTAATGGGAATGTGAACACTCTTGGGTGAGTTGGTAAGTCATAACACATGTCATTGAGCATCTTAGGTTGAATTTGGAAGGATTGGTAACCTCCATGGAAGATAAAGAGTCAAAGTGGAAGTTTGTGGACACTTGGGCTAGATTCCCTAGCCCCTATGACACCAATGATGGAGCATCTATGACAACTATGACAAATTGCATACCTGACCTCTGACATATGACCACTATGACATGTCAGCCCCAAAAATAGGCTCAAAGAAGGAGAATTTGGGAGTTGGAGAAGCCAAAGAGACTCAAAATCGAATTTGGGAGAAGATGGAAGGTTGGAATTAGGAGACAAGTGGCAAATGTGGAATATTTCCTAAATGAAAATCTATTGAATCTATTGAGAGGATTTCGACCCTTAGAAGGATAATGTTGGTTATAAAATGTAGAAATAAAGTATGAGAATGGCTTTTGATCATTTGTAGAATTTGCAATTGCATTTGTGAAGAGGGAGAGCTAGTGGATGACTAGTTTCTTGCCTTAGCCAATTTCGAGGGTGAAAGATTCCCATCCAAGTTGGCAATTGGAAAGGCCATTCAGACCTTTCATTTGGAGCTTCAATGGAGTCTTTATTTGCAGGTGTAAGCTACAGGGCAGCTCATGGTTTCTTCTATTGCAGCTCTCTCCTTCAACCATTTCCAGTTTTGATGGCATATTCTTGATCCTTGAGGGAGGGCGTTTTTGGTGAGCTATTGTACTCTTTGGGGGAGATTCTAATGCCCCATTTATTTTGTAATATGAATTAAATACTCTTTTATTCATCTCCAGAAAGTTTCAGGTCGAAATTCCAAGTAGAAGTGTATAAATCTCATTTTTAATGGAAGAACAATGCCATTTCCCCACTACCTTGTTGTGAACCAATGTATTGATGATGATTTCGAATGAATGGATGATTCTATGATGAATTTGTGATTAATGGACTTCCATGGATGTATTTTACAAGTTTCATGTACTGTACTTGAGCATTTGAAGTATTTTTACTCAGTTTAATTGCATTGGGAGAAGAAATAGTGCCATTTCCCCAAGGGTTGAATTGGTGATTTTTGCAGTTGAATGGGAGAGGGTGAGAATAGTTGTAATAAACCATTAATGGTGCATATGAGACCTTAATAACATACTTAACACATTACATACCTCTGTTCATAAATTTGAGTGGGTTTGGAGGCATTTGGGAAGCCATTTTCAGTACTTACCTTAGGGGGATTTGAACCCCAAATTACTAGTAAAATTGCATACTTGGTCCAGAATCTTAAGAGAGTTTGCAGAGGTCTTTTGGTGGTCATATGTTATCCCTGAAAATCATATTAAATTACTAATATCATTTATACACCTTCCTTGAAGATTTGAAGGCATTTGGAGTCAATCTGAGACCTAGAGACCAATACTAGTCAAAGGGAAATCACTAGTAAAGTTACCTACATTGACCAGAATTGAAAGAGTATTTGAAGAAGTGTTTTAAAGGTACAAAGGCATCCCTAAAACACATATTTATGTTCTAATATCATTCATATACATTTTCAGAATATTTGGGATCATTTGGGGCAAATTTGGGACCTAGAGATTGAAACTAGTCAAAGGTCGAACCAAGGAAAAAAGTGGAAAATTGCAATTTTAATAAAATTCCTAACAAGGGACATTACATGAGTATAAATATTCCTCTTGTATTCTGATATTTTAAAATTAATTTTTGGAGGCCTCCATTCTTGTTGGTGCTGAGATCCCTTCACCTTGTGTCTGGCCCGAGGATGGGCCTTCATTTTTTCCTTTGCCTTTTGATCTGCTGACTTGTTTTGCTATGATTGGCTTATGTGCTGGGGTCCATTGATTGCCTTTTGCATTGTCGACCTCTTCCTATCCCTTCTTTTTGCAGTGCCTGGCAAAATTTCCATACCCATGGAAAAAATGACATTTAAATGGTAGTTGCTCGTAGTCTAACTCTTGTATGTATGACCAATCCGCCATTGTGAGTTTTATAGCTTCGGACAACCCTATTTCCAAGTCCACCTCCACACAAATTCTGGCACAGGTATACTGATCCTTCCTCTCTTCCCGGTCTATGTATTTCCCCATCTTATTCCCTATTGCTTCCATCGATTTGGGATTCCAGCAGTGTAATGGTAGGTGGGGCAAGCGGACCTAGACTGGGACAGCCGAGGGCATGTCTTACGTCGGATCGAAGTTCGGTGTCCATTTGTTCAGATATAGACCTTGAGGGCCCGTAAAATAAGGTCCGTTCCTGAAGATTAAATTTCTATCCTCTACACTGGCAAAGACAAACACGAAGAAGCCCTTACCCACTAGATGACTGTTGATGTCGTCTTGGGTCAATGTTCGCCAATTTCTTTGCACCTAGCTGTCCACTGCTTTAGGTGAAGGCCAAAGGCCAGTGAACTACCCTATGAGCCCTCTTTCTGCTAGATTTAATGTTGATCTGCACGGGTCTTCAATTGGTAGGTCGACAGTAGGAATGCTTGCCATTATTTTAACAAATTTCTACTGTTACTCACTCTGGGGTCACTTCCCACAGGTAGCCATGAGCTTCTTGAATGTTGCAATTTTGGGCAGGGGGGGAGGGCCTCGGGGCCCCCTCCAGCATCCATTGCGAGTTAGTTCAGTTCGCTTCCTGCGTAACCAGCTCGGAGCTGATCAATGTGCCTTCTGCGTGAAGATCTCTGGTTTTCTGCATGTGGTTTAGATGAATCTTGGAGCGTTCAAACTTTTAGTCCCACCTCTTCTTGGAAGAACTAATATTGTCAAACCAAACCCAATTTTGATGTAATAACTTACTTTTTACTTTTAATACAAAGTAAAATGTAAATATGAGACTTTAGAGTGTTTGTCGAGTAACAAAATAATACAAAGTAAACAAAAAATAATAATACAAAGTAAAAAGTAATAAATATTATGTCGGCCATAAACAAAAAAGAATAATACAAAGTAAAAAGTAAATATGGGAATTAAACTAGAGACTTTAGAGCTTAGGATTAGGTGGCTCAGGTATTGCACTCAAGGAGCTATTGAAGGAGAGGTTTTCACCTCGGGAGATTTGTTTCCTCTCGGCGCTTGATAGAGCCTAGGATTTGGATCTAGGCTGGTTCATAATACAACAATTCACCTTAGAGTCCTACAGTTGAAAAGACCACCGAATAGTGGAACTTGTCAAAGCATAGGTTACATGAATTGTACCGAAAGGTGCAAACATGATAGGCCATGATGCAAAGTATGAGACTACCCTACTAAGGGGTTAACAATTCTCTGACGAGCCTACATAGCCTTAAAAAAACCAACATAGTATTGTTTCAACTCACTAAAATCAAAATATAAAACCATGACAAATATATTCAATAATGGTGTCAAACCAGTAAAGAAACAATTAGTAGTTTTGAAGGTTGTTGTCCAAATATGCTAAATCACAAGCAACAAGGCTATTTCTAGGCATTGAGGCAAACATACTTTCGATAGATTATTGACCTTGTGGATAGTCTTACATAGTATTCACATGCATCTTATAAGAAGAAGGTGTCTATATTGCTTGAGGGAAAGTATCAGTGGATTAGAGTTTGTTAATGATCAACATCCTTAAGAGACCATTGACTGTTGCTAGAGCAGTAAACACGTTAGCAAAATGATGAAGACTTCAAGATATGAACTAGCTTCTTCTGAAAAAATAATGGAAACATAAGTAGTTCTAGCAAAGGATGGAATCAATGATTCAACAGAAAGACCTGATTTTGACTTAAATGAATCCAGATTCATTAGGATTAGCATGTTTTCCTATAGTTCTCTCTTAGATAGTCACTATAGGGTCACTCTCATCATCGCATGCGAGACCATACTTTAGAAGCACCACGATGGAATCTGGTACAGAGAATAGTATCAAATGGACTACCCCAAATCTTGAAAGAGTATTCCACCATGTCCTAAAACTGAGTATTAAACTTGGCAAGTTAAGGATCATGAAGAAGCCTATCCTAAATCCCTTAAAGAGATGTAATAGGTTGGCGCTAAAAAGAACTTGTTTGATTGTTATCTCAAAATACATAAGTATGACTAGGTCAGTGCAAGAATGCCAAGAAAGAATCATATATTTCAATGTGATATTCATCCTCGGATTTGAGACCTTCGATCAGGAGCAATGTCATGCAACATTTTTACATAGTACTTCGGACCTTACCCTCTGTCATTCTAAGATTCATATTCTTTCATCAATCAGACCAAGATGATCTCCAAAACACTAACTCATTAGAAAATTCTAAATGCAGTCAACTATATCACAAAAAATGGCTTCTCAATACCCAAAAATCAACTAGTATTTCAAGTACTTACTAAACTTTTGATCTGCTGCAGTGTAATCCTTGGTTTTGTACTCTTCATGCTTAACCTTCAGCCTCTGTTTCCATCATACTTAGGTATGCTTATTTGTTCCTTTTTTTTAGTTCATCATCTGTAACATTGACTTTGACATTAACATTGAATTAAGTTTATCCTAGGTACAAACAACTTTTGAACACCTCAAAAAATGCATTGGTCACTTGCTAAATAAATATTAGACTAAAATTAACATTAACATTAAATTGTAATTAAACTTAACGTTTACTTTCTTCGGGTAATCGTATATTTCTAGGAAGTTTACCATGAGATGCCCTTGTAAAAAATGTTGCAATGTTGTAGCATTGACGTTGGAGGAAGTACAAGACCACTTGATAATTCATGGTATATCGAGTTCATATAAAAATTGTTTTTTCCATGGAGAGAGAGCTCCTATTCAAGAATATATATTTGACAAGAGCAAGAAAATCCACACAACAATAATGAATGATTTTCCTTGAGAAATTACACAGGGTGATGAACACATAGTCGAATGTCAATATGATAATCATAATGATGAGTTTGCAACATTACTTACAAATGATATTGATGTTCTTGAGAATGACAATGATAATGATGCAACCATGGTTGACGATCATATGGTTCAAATGGTGAATGATGCTTATCAATATTATAATGAAAATCCAGATGTGAATTGTGAAAATGGCCAAGCAACATCAATGGAAGAAATGAATGATATCAATCAATATCTAAAGTTAGTTGAAGATGCCAAGACACCATTGTACCTAGGTTGCACTAGTTTCACTAATCTATTGGCCACTGTGAAATTGTACAAACTTAAAGTGAGAAATGGATGGTCTGATGCAAGTTTCACCCGGTTGTTGAAGTTGCAACGAGAAATGCTTCCTATAGAAAATACACTTCCAGAATCTACATATGCTGCAAAATTTTTGATTAAATCATTGGGTTTGGACTATGAAATGATACATGCATGCCACAATGATTGCATTTTATATTGAGAAAAATATGAAAGAAAAAATGAATGCCCAACATGTGGAAAATCAAGATGGAAGGTTGATGCTCATTCAGGAAAGGTGCGTACATGTGTCCTGACCAAAGTGTTGAGGTATTTCCCTATATTTCCAAGGTTGAAGAGAATGTACGTGTATGATTTTGAACTCTTATAATTCCATCATATCATTCACCTTCTTGTACTACCAACCTACTAAAAAAATCATCTTATTTAATCTTCTAAGAATTGCAATGTATATATGATACTTTATTTTTTTGTTACAACTCTACATATATTTCACAGAAAATGAGGTAGCATCATGAGAATGCAAGTAAGGATGGAAAAATGCACCACCCAGTTGATAGCCCGACATGGAAAACTATAGATTCTAAATGGCCTAATTTTTCCAATGATCCTTGCAATGTATGACTTGCAATGGTAGTGGATGGATTTAATCCTTTTGGAAACTTGAGTAGTGATTATAGTGTATGGCCAATAGTACTAATCACATATAACCTTCCACCATGGTTATGCATGAAAATGAGCTTTTGTCTGTTGTCATTGTTAATATTTGGTCCCAAGCAACCGGGAAATGACATAGATGTTTATTTGGAACCATTGGTAAATGAACTAAAGGTAACATGGGATGAAGGGGCAAGGACATATGATGCTCATTCAAGGTCATTCTTTAATATGAAGGCTATATTGATGTGGGTAATCCATGAATTTCCTACTTATGGAAATATGGTTGGTTGCATGACTAAAGGGTTTTGCGCATGCCCTATATGTGGAAGGAACACAGATTCACAATATCTCAAATGTAGTAGGAAGTGTGTGGACATGGGCCATATGATATATCTTCCAATAAATGATAAGTATCATTCTCAAAAAGCACCATTTAATGGGAAGGCAGAGCATCACATTGCACCTAAAATTATACAAGTTTTAGATATTTTTACAGAAACAAGAGGAAGGGATGAGATTTGGGGAAAGAGTAAAAGTACAAAAAGAAAGAGAAATTTACAAAAAGGTGAAAATTCGAAGACTGTCGTGTGGAAGAAAAGGTCAATTCTATTCAATTTGCCTTATTGGGAGGTATGTGCAGACATTAACTTAAGGCCTAAAATGTATGATGCTTGAAGCATTTCACTGTGTTTAATTTGAATATATTGTTTAATTTTTCTTCCATATCATCATTCATTCATTTTGATACGGTTGGATGCATAAATTCCTAGTTCGTCACATTTTAGATGTAATGCACGTAGAAAAGAATGTATGCAAAAGTATTTTTGGAACCCTTTTGGATATAAAAGGAAAATCAAAGGATGGAAAACAAATCTCGTGGAGACTTACAACAATTGGGTATAAGGAGGTCACTATGGCCACAAGAACAAGGGAAAAACATATTTCTTCCACTCGCACCACACACTCTTTCAAAAAAGGAGAAAGAGAGTCTTTGTGGTGTTTTGTTCACATTAAAAGTTCCTGATGGATACAATTCAAACCCTAGAAATCATGTATCTATGTAAGAGCTCATGTTTCATAGTATGAAAGCACATGATTGCCATGTTCTCATGCAACAAATCCTTCCGATAGCAGTGCGCCATGTGCTACCAAAAGCAGTTCGAAACACTATTTGTAGGCTTTGCTTCATTTATAGGCGAATTTGTGCAAAAATGGTGGATCCAACAGATCTTGATAACTTACAAGATGATGTTGTAGAAACATTGTGCTTACTCGAAACATATTTCCCCACTTCATTCTTTAATATAATGATACATTTGACTGTACACTTGGTGCGAGAGCTACGTTATTATGGACCCATTGCATATCGATGGATGTACCCTTTTGAAAGATTAGTGAAATTTCACTAAGTGTACAAATCTACATAAATTCCAACATTTTATGTGCATATAATACATTACTAGAAAATATTTATTCATACTTTTAATTTCACTATAAATTGTGTTTTTTTTCTAGGAACATGAAAGTTTTCAAAAGTTATGTGAAGAATAGGAATATGTCCGAAGGCTGCATAGTTGAAAACTACATTGTGGAGGAATCCGCCAATTTTTGTGTTGTATATGTCGAAGGTATGTACTATATCGAAAGCATGCCTAGTATAAATGAAGCTTGGGATGATGAAGAAGGAGAGGTTGATCAATATGGGAAGGCCTTATCTAGTGGAACTTCTATTGAATTGTATAATACCAGTTTGTTACAAGCCCATAGATGGGTCTTGCACAACATAGATGAAATTCAACCTTGGATAGAGTAAGTAATAGGCACAACTTTATGAAATCATTTTTTATTATAATCTATCAAAATATTTTGAAAAAATGTTTATTGACATTACTTGAAATTAGGATGCACTTGACTGAAAATTCCAATAGAAACATCCAAGCCCAAAAAGATGAATTCTTATTACAAAGGCTCCACAACCAACAATTTAGTGATTGGTTAAGAAAACAGGTAATGATATGTTCTTCATATTAGAATTAATTAAACTTCATTGATCAAGACTATTATGATGGATGAAAGTGAGATTCTTTTAATATAGTTTGAAATTGCATGGTTTTCTAATGACATTTAAAAATTTACAGGTGGATGGAAAATAAAATATTTCTGATACCCTTAAATGGTTGGCACGTGGCCCAAGGAAATATGAAACTAAGTATGATGACTACTTAATCAATGGGTGTATATTTCATGTTAAAAGCATAGAAAATGTCAGGTCCACCCAAAATAGTGGTGTGTGCATTGATGCACAAACATTATTGAGATCAAGTGCAAAGGATAAAAATCCCATACAAAAAATGACAACATATTATGGAGTGATCCAAGAAATAATCATATTGGACTACTATTTGGTGTAGTTTCCACTATTCAAATGTGATTGGATAGATGTACACAAGAAGAATGGAATGAAATTTGATGAAATTGGTTTCACCATGGTGAATCTAAAGAGATGCTTAAGGATATAGTGCAAGATGATCCATTTGTTCTAGCATCACAAGCGAAACAAGTATTTTATGTACAATATCCCGTAGAGGATGATTGGTATGTAGTTTTGACATGCCCTCCAAAAGGGCCAAGAAATTGTAACGAATACGAATTGGAGTATGCGGATTTATCAAGTGTTGTTGATTTTGAAGGGACAAAATGCAAAGATGATGAAGCTATAGGTGATGGTGGCATGGATTATGTTCGACAAGATTGTGAAGGCACATGGTTGGATGTTGATCGATAAGTACCATGCATGATTTATTTATCTATTCTCATTTAAGCTGTATCTATGAAATTTTATATCTTAGATTCTTACTTGCATTTACCTTTCATGCAATTATAGTGTATTTTGCAACTTTTTAATGCATGGATCTTATATGCCTTATTGTGTTATGTCACTTTCATTTATTTTGTAGTAGATAGATTGGGTGTGGGGAATTGAGAGTGATTTGAGGGGGGGGGGGCTATATGAGATTCAACATTCATGTGGTTGGCCCTATTTAGTAGAGAATAAGTTATTCTCGAAACCAAGAGAAGCACATTTAGGTATTTCCATTTAAGTTTTTTAGAACTTCATACATGATGTTATTCCTATTTATTTACATATTTATCATTTGGTCATATTGACATATTATTTTGTCATGATTTAAGAAGGTCTTCGAAGTGGCAAGGAATCCAGTGAGGGTTTGTATCATTCTCTAATGCATATTTATAAGTTATCCCCATAAAGAATTTGCCAATTAGATATATTATTGTTGTTTCATTGATTATAATATGTTGATTTCTTCATTTTAGTAGTTGTACTTGTCTATTTTATCAATAGTTTTTATTGCACATTTGTTGAAGGAAAAAAGTTGATTGCGGGATAACTATTGACCACGGGTAGGTAATGTAATGAACAAACCTGAAATTATTTAATTACAAAAGATTTATTACAACCACAAGTATACCCAATTGATGGTGTAACAACTGATTTATGTGGAAAATTTGTGTAAAGCATAGTGGACGGCAAGATCATCCAACCTTATTGGCACCGAAGTTGAACTTTGAGGTAGAGATCCTTATTATCAATCAACGAGGAAGATTTCTTGAGATTTTTAGGCTCAAATTGTCAAGGGTACGTATAAACACTAATATTTCTTGTAATTACTCATATCTCTCGTGTATTCCATTTGGGTTGTGTGAGAGCTTGTTTCTATTTGATTAATGAAATCATTTTTTTGAGGAGATCCAATTGATATAACCCTTTTTATATGTCATATTTTTTGTTTAATTTTTGCAGTCATCTTTTTTCATATTAGATGTGAATAAGAAGTTTAAACTAACCTGCACAAAATCAAGAGAGTAAGAGGCCCTCTAACAACATATATATAGCCTGCCAGCCATTTTACCTAACATAGACTACCAACATCCTGCCAAGCAACTAGATGTGAATAAGAATTTTAAACTAACCTGCACAAAATCAAGAGAGTAAGAGGCCCTCTAACAACATATATATAGCCTGCCAGCCATTTTACCTAACATAGACTACCAACATCCTGCCAAGCAACTAAACAAGCAATTATGAAACACTCTATACCACTTGGTGTGAACCAAACATGGTCAGAACACCACAATGGGGGGCACTTGGGCTAGAGTAGTACTGGTATGGTGATCTCTTGCGAGGTCTTGGTGTTGCATCAACATTGTTAAATGGATGACATTGGATTTTTAGATAATGATGCAAAAATAATGTGTGCAACTTGACTTTCTTGGAAAAACAAATATGTGCAACTTTAGAGGTTGCATGTAGCAATTAGAATTTCTTATGACCTAAAATATACAAAAATGAACCAATGAGACAATTAGAAAATTCAAAATAGAAATTATGCATATTATCTCAGAATAATTGCCATTGATACACCCTCAAAAGCATTATAAAGGCATCCCACCAATTCCAAACAAAGACAATTAGGATCCGAAAGTTAGTGCTCTTAAGGCAGTAGTACAAATAGTTTGCTTTACAAAAAGTATTGTGCCATGGTAAACGAGGTGATAAGTCCAATAAGTGTTCCGGTGTACAACAATTACCCACCCTACTGTGGCATGACCCCTACTAGAGGTTGGACTAATAATAGGTGGCTTCCTCCACCTATACCGTAGGGCATCTATACTAAATGTATGGATCAACCACATTTGCATTGCCTGAAGCTACCTCGTTTAGGGGCACCTAAATGACTATAAAAATGGAATTTCCCCCAGGGATGTCAAACTAGTCACATGGTATAACTCCATCACCACCTTTTCAGCTTGATCTTGAAATCTAGAAAGCTATCATGCACACCCACAAATAATGCCTCAGTGGATTGTAAAATTTACTAGAGAGCATCCACAACACAAATTGGAAACATGTGTGGCTCCTAACACTGTTACAATTTTGGATCTTATAGGAAACTTTCATTTCACAAGGAGAGATTTAACATTATATCAAAGTTGAAAATAATATGTATAAATTTCTGAAGTTGATGTAAAGATCAATATGCCATCTAACAATTATTGCTAAAACTAGCCTTTATAAGCCACCAGTACCAAAGAGTCCAAAACAAATATAACAAATAGCCATAGTAGCATTACTAATCCTAGCATAACTCCATAGGTACAAAGGCCAAACTCTACCTTAAAAATCCTTAAGTTATTGGTTGAAAATAATTGTAAAAGATCCATAGTTACAAAGGCCAAACCATGCCTTAAAAATAGTTAAGTTATTGGTTGAAAATAACTATAAAAGCTCCACAATTTACTATACTGTAATTTTCGTCCAAGATGGTAGGGAATCTAAAAGACTCTTCCTCTTACTCTACTTCTTGATTGATATTTTTATACATTGAATGGATAAATCTTACATGTCTTGAGGCTTGTCACTAAATCTAGCTCAA
The DNA here is from genome assembly GCA_027924585.1 of Larix kaempferi. Taxonomy (NCBI): domain Eukaryota; kingdom Viridiplantae; phylum Streptophyta; class Pinopsida; order Pinales; family Pinaceae; genus Larix; species Larix kaempferi. The sequence continues at coordinate 5,902,986 of BSBM01000125.1, read as the reverse complement.
AATCCTTAAAACACCCAAAATTCTATCTGTAGAGATCTGTGATACCACCTTATAAGATCTAGATACCACTCATGGAGTTGTGGTTCAATGGTGAAGAGGAAAAAACAAGTCAACCACCAAGGCTTTGGAAGAATCTAACAAAAATAACATTGAATATGTTCAAACCTATCCATATATGTATGGATAAAGAGTGTCATATGTCCTTGAGATGTTTTTGTTATGAAACCCCATGAGGAACTTGTCCAATCCTCAACCCTTGAGCAATAGAATATTTGCAACCATGTGAGAAGTCTGATTTTAGTACTTATGAACTATAGATGGAAAATGATGAAGATTGTAATGTTGAGTTCACGATGTAGTGTATCCATGAACCGTCTATGCTAGAGGATGAACTCTGTTATGTTGACTGTACACTGTAGTGTATCCATTGGTTTCCATTGTTTCTTCATCAATATCAATTTTGAAGAAATTCGTTTTGGGTGTTAACACCATCAATATTAATTTTGAAGAAATTCATTTTGGGTGTTAAGAACTTGCACACTCCAATTTTCTCATCCTTGCAGAATGGAAATCTGTGGACCATATTTATCAAAAGGAAGTGCTCCATTGTGTATGTGACCAAAGCAATTGTATGATAGCTTGCACAACTTGTCACTTTCATGCATTGAAGCATCATGTTTTATTGAATCAACAAGAATAACGTAAGGCCTCCTCCTTGCACTCCTTTGACCATCGTTGTTCTTGGCTGAAATATCTGGTAGTGCATTGCATCAAACTTGGCTACACACTTCATATTTGTGATAATCGAGACAAAAATAAGGTTCTTGGTCAAACCAAGAACAAATAGAACACCATCCACATCAAGAAAATCACTTGCACGCATCTTGGATGAGATGGTTCACATTTCCTAAACATGGCATCTTCAGGGCATATCCTTCCAAGAGAAGGAGAAAATGATGAAGAAAACCCCTTAAAACAATATTCCATATGACTTTCAACTAAGCTCAAACCTGGGAGATGAACACTCATTTAGATGTTCATATGGTGGATAAAAAGAAGCCAAAGATTGACTATCCATGTTTCCACATGACTCTGAATGCTACAGGCCTATTGCTGTTGCTTAAAAAATAAAACGAACAAGGTCTAGCATATTTTCTAAAGCTATGGGTTGATCAACTCAATGTGAAACCTTCAAATGCTGTCATAGAGTAATTTTTGGGTAAGGAATACTGCATTAATACATCAAAATCCTTATTGTGTGCCGCCCTAGATAATCATACAAGGGACACGACTATTGCTACATGTATCTTTCATATTTTTCTTTAAGTATCAGATAGATTTGAAGTGATGCTCTAACAACCCAAAAATGAAGATAAAGGCCACAACTACGAACATATCTCATGCATCATCTAAAACCTACTTGCTGTCATGAAAACAAATTAATGGTTCCATTTAGATCTGATTATTAGGTCTCACTTCTATTTGTCATCCCATGCAATAGTATCATTTTCAGTCCTATGACGAGAAACGTGTAAGTATGGGTAGCATTAGTAATAGATAGGATGATGACACCATAATAGTTGAAATAATAAATGCATTAGGATTGGCATTGTGGTTCATGGATGCAAAACATGTAAATTTCTTTTGTAGCATCCAAATGCCATGATTTTATACAAAATAGCATACATATGCCTTTATTCTCTACTATATCTAGCATACATTTGATGAATGCTATAGCAATGTAGAAAATGATGTTGATTTTCTTAAAGAAAAGTCCAACTTTGATATTGGAAAGCAACAATTTGCAAGGGTTACCTTAAACTTCCATACAGATGTCTGCAATGTCACTAGGTCAGAATAATACTCTTCTATTTTCCAAATTTTGCTATCTTGTACGTTTATCACAGTTCAACATCCTTCATGGCTTTGCCTTTTAATATTATGTGAATTTCCGTCTATCACATGGTATTTGCAATGGACTTCCACCACATGTCATGTGTTTCTGTGAGTCTCCTTTCCAAATTTCCAATGTGTATGTAGGAAGCTTCACTGTACAGACTGGAAATATTTCATTGATACCGAGAGATCCAAACACTGTATAGGCGTGAAAATGCACTATGAATTGTCATAATCTCTTACCTCCAAAGCAAGGACAAAAGGCCTATACAGAAATAAAAGTACCCATCCAATGCAAATTAAGCATTTTTCCTTATCCATGGCACATGGAATCTTCTTCCTCTATTACGGTTGTACCCATTAACCCCACTAAAATGCCACTTTCTTAGAAGTCCATTGAAAATGCTTTTTCATGAGGGAGAGCTCTATAGTGCAATGAATATAAACCCACACAAAAGATCACAGTGTGATAAATTGTGAAGAGTAAATTTGGGTTAAAGTGGTCCATGATTGCAGAGAATGGTACACAAGTTCAAGGAACCTAATGCACGTTCAAGTAGGCCTTTCATAAAATGGCATCATGCATGCAACTGAACACATCCACACACACTTATAGAATTTTAAAATTTATGTGTCCACATTTCAATATTAAATTGATATAACATCACTGATTGATATGTTCCATTGGTTTTGATTGGACTTTAACAAATTGAATTCATGCTCTTGTTTTCCACAGGAATGCCCCCCAAACAAGGGTAGCATTAGTGACATTTGACTCGACTATCATATGTCTATTATAATTTGAACCGTGCTTTGCATCAGGTAAATCTAGTTGTGATATCTTCTTTTTTCCCAACATATCAATATAAGTTTTTTTTTTCCCAACTATGTTATGGGGCTTCTTTTCTGATAAATTAATCAGATTTTACATGGCTACACAAATTATAGTTGTTTTAGATGAAGAGAAACCAAAGAGGCAGTATCAGGCCCATAGAATATCTGCAAGATAGTGAACTAAGCTAGTGGTGTATTTTTCTTGTCAGACATCAAGTTAAATTACATCCTAGTGTGTTTTAGATTGACAATAGGAATTAACCTGAACCTTTTATTATTCTCAAATTGATGGCAATTTGTTTTTCAGGAAAAAGGACATCCACATTTACTACCTTGAAAGCTATATCTTGAATTCAAACCATATCAGAAGTTAACATTACAAGTTGGACAATCATCATATTGTGTAGTTTGACCTTATGTATTTTTGATTTGTAGAGATCATCTGGATCTGTTCAAATTTGTCTCTCTGACATAGAATGCTTGGATCCATTCTCATATTTGTCTTCAACAATCATGAAATTGTATATATAGTATGTACTAAGGTCTACTTGTATTTTTTTATAACTTGTATATTGTCTCTCCTACTTTTGTATTTAGTGGCCTTGTTATTGTTTGTAGAATACTTCATTATAAAACAATATTCAAGAGTGCAGATGATGGGAAGGACCCGTGTTAAGGGTTTCTATTTTAAGTTTTACAAATAAAATTAGTGTTGGAGCTAGATGCTTTGGTCTGATTTTATGCAGACATTTCTATTCACTCATTTACATAATCTTAATTATAGATGAATTTGTTTCTATCTATATATTGGTTTTTGGGCTAAAATTGCAAATCATCAAAGTCATAAATGAATTGGCCATAGTAATAATGTTTCTGGGCTCGAGGCATCCGACTAATATTTTGACTTACATTTCTCAAGGTATATGGAAAATAGGAAGGATTGTTTTTTTTCCCCATTGTGGGATATAAGCATTTGTCTTAGGTAATGGAAAGTCGAATGTGATTGGAGGGCATGGGAAGGTAGATCTATGGTTAAAAAATGGTAAGAAGTTTATATTTGAAAATGTTCTCTACATTCTTGGTCCAAGTAGAAGTCTTGTTCATAGCGTGTAACTAATTGCATGGTGTTAGGATCTGATTGGGAGGGAATAGGCCATTTATTTTTCATACAATGGTATTTTTAAAGGAAGAATAGGCCATTTATTTTTCATACAATATAGTACTACATTTTCCTGGACAGCTTCGACTTCAGGTACATTGGTTAGTGCCATGGGATGATTCCATACTTATGACTGCTCGTTACTATAAATATTAAACCTATAAAATTCAAATCATTTTGAGGAACCATGTTAATGTGCATAAGTGCTAGTATATAGTCTAGTTTGTAGTTTTAAATATATTTATTATTATTATTTAGTCTTTTGATAACTAGTCTATTAATGACTTTACAAACTTTGAATGTATTTATTCATTGGTATATTGTACATGTATAGTTTGTTGATATTGTATAGGTATACTTTTGTGCATGTTATTGTGTTTGGAAAAATAAATTAGATTTTAAGCATGGTTGTATTTAGATCTTACAGTGTTTTCTTAGAATTACGAATGACGGAATCTGGGTGCTAATATTGCTCCATTAACCGATTCTTAGAGGGTGCTAGATCAATGGAAGAGCGCGTATCTTACAAGAAGGAGGTTGGTGGTTCGATTCCTCCGTGCCCTATTGATATTACAATGTTGATATTTTTAATAAAATATATTTTATGATGATTTCTTATGGCTACAAGGGGGGTTTCAAACCATCTTTTTATGTTGCTACGAGGGGGGGTTATACACCTCCTTCATAGGTTGCTATGAGGGGGGTTCAAAACTGCCCTTGTATGTTACAATGAGGGGACTTCAAAACCCCCCCTATAGATTTTTATGGGGGGGGGTTCATAACCACCCTTGTAGGCTTGTAAAAGGGCATTTATGAGGGGGGTTTAGAACCGCCACCGTAGGGATCTAATGGGGGGTTTTCAAATCATCCTTGTGTTTGGGGGGTTTCAACACCTCCCTTGTAGGTATATATGGAGGGGGTTTAAAACTGCCTCTAAAGGTTTGTAGGAGGGAGTTTTAGAGGGGGTTCAAAACTCCCCCCGTAGGTATCTACAGGGGGTTCTAAACTGCTCTCGTATGTATCTACAGGGGGGTTTCAAACCACCCTTGTAACTTTCTATGGTGGGGGTTCCAAACCACCCCCAAAGGTTTGTAATATGGAGTTTTAGGGGGGGTTTCGAACTGCCCCTGTATATCCTAACAAGGGGGTTTGCACCTGCCCCTGTATGTACCTATAGAGGGGTTTGCAACCGCCCCCGTATGTACCTACAGTGGGGGTTTGCAAACGCTCTGGTAGGTATGTACGAGGGGGATTTGTAACTGCCCCCAAAGTTATGTAAGATGGCCTTTGGGGGGGAGGTTACAAACCGCCCCCAATAGTCACTTTTAGGGGTGGTTTTGTTCTCTTCTAGAACCGCCCTAAAAGTACAAACTTTTAGCGTCGGTGTTATTGGGGGGGGGGGTTTAAAACCGCCCCCAAAGGTTTGAAAGAAATAATTTTGGGGGGGTTCTGAACCACCCCCAAAAGTCACTTTTTTTGGGGGGGGGGGTTCTAAACCACCCCCAAAAGTCACTTTCTTTGCGGCGGTTCTGAACTGCCCCTAAAAGTCACTTTTGGGGGCAGTTTTGATTTGTTTTAGAACTACCCCTAAAAGTCAAAACTTTTAGTGTCAATGCTATTGGGGGGGGTTGTTAAGACAACCTCCCTACATTTAGGGGTGGATGAACCCCCCCCCCCCCCCCAAAAGTCAAAATTGTTGTAGTGGTAATTGGACCTACAGATTATTGACTCTTGGAGGTAGATTAACTCTGCTTAAATCAGTTGTGGTTGGTATACCTGTATTTTGGTTCTCGTTGGATTATGTTCCAAAAACTATCCTGAAGATGCTGCAAAAGTTAATATTTAATTTTCTTTGGTTTGGCACAGTGGGAAAGAAAAAATTCCACTTAGCAAATTGGAAGAAATTATCTTTACCAAAGCATAAGGGTGGTTGGGATATAAAAAATTTGGAGTGGTTTAGTACCACTCTTAGTATGAAAAACACATGGAGAAGTTTATGGGGTGATGGTTTATGGAATATGGTTATACATGTAAAATACATAAAAGGTGACACTACACAGTGGATCAAAAATCAAAGGATGATTAATTACATTGGGAAGAATATATAGAGGACATGCTGGTACATAAGGGACATATCACCATTTTTTATTTTTAGCTTTAAGTTATTGTGACTGAATTTTGTAATTATGGTGGACTGAGTATCATATGTTGTTTATGCTTTATGTTTGGATGTTTTTTGTGCTCTGTGATCTAGATCCTGGGCCGAATTGATCCTGATACTGCTTGGACATATCTTGGACATGTATTTTGTACATTTTAATTCTCGGAATAGCAAAAGTATTGTGTTTTTTCTTCTTGAAAAAAAAGTGACAACATCTCCCCCATATTGGATTATAAAGCACCTCGCTACTCTCGGTGCAATAATTACCAGCATAGATCCATCTTAAACCTGGTTATATCAAGCACCGGGAGAGATCCAATTTCTTGAGGTGTAAATTTCTTTTATCTTAATTTTTTCACACATTAAGAAAAAAATTACACCTCAATATATTTGATCTCGTGCTTGATCTATGTTTAAGATGAAATCAACATAATTTACTATTTTTTAATTAAGTTGATGTCATTTGGATTTTTTTATAGGAACATGTTACATAACGTTACACAATGCTACATGTTACAACATCTCCCCTTTCTTTGTTTAAGCCAACATCATTTGGATTTTTTTATTTTTTATGGGATCAACATGTTACATAACATTACACAACGTTACGTGTTACAACATCTCCCCCATACTAGGATTTAGAGCACCTCACTATTCTCGATGCAAACACTTCTTAAATTTATGCAAAACTTTTCAAGAAAGGTAAAATATATATATATATTTATGTCTTTTTTGGTACCATTTTACAACTTGGATTGTCATGAATGATTGCATATAATGTTTGCATCATCCTATGTTTACTATAATAATAATAATAATAATAATCTATTTTTAAGGTCACAGCCAAGCTAGAAACCATATTGGTTTATGAGACCCCCCTATTTGTGGGACAAGGGACCCCTCTATGCAGCAATGTAACTATTAAAGTCTACAAAGGTGTGCATACCCTATCCCCCTCTAGATTTGAACCTATGACTTTCTAGGAAGAAACGCATATTCTTAACGGTTAGGCCCACTACAAATAATAATTAATTTATACATGTTTAAATATTGGAACTATCAAGCACTCGGAGGGATCAAATATTTAGAGGTGCAATTTTTTTTAATGGTGAAAATATAAGGAAAGGTTTAAATGTCATTAATTTAATCATCAATTATTATCAATGCATAGTTAAGATGGATCTCTAAGTATAGGTAAGCAAGTGAGTGCATACAAATTTATACCAACATAGATCCATCTTAAACCCGGATCTATTAAGCATCGAGAGGGATCCAATTTCTTGAGGTGTAATTTTTTCTTGATGTGTAAAAAATTTAAGATAAAAAATTCAATGAATAGTCATGGTGATTCAATTAGCATAATATATATTTAATTTTATTAAAACATATGTAAAATTTTCTAGCCAACATGTTTTTATTTTTAATTTTAATATTATTATTATTAAAATATGCCATGTTACATCACATCATATCACATCATAACATCTCCCCCATACTGAGTTGTAAGCACCTAGCTACTCTCGGTGCAATGATATGATGTTCAAAGTATCAAAAGGATCAGATAAGGCGGTAACATATTATTGCTTTTCCCTTTTGATTTAAGGCTATGACACACATGTACACCCTCACCCCTAGGAATAGTTGCTCACGGGGAGGTAAAGGATGCACAATTTCACCCCAAGGTTGGACACACATGCACACCCTCACTTCTAGAGAGGATCACTCATTGGGGGTTGATATACACCTTTGGGGTGAAGGTGTGCTACTTTCACCCCTCCCATGAGGGACCCTCCTTAGGGGTGATTGTGTACATGTGTGTAATAAGTTGAAGGAGTGCATCTTTCACCCCCCCATGAGTGACCCTCCCTAGAATTATGTAATATACCTAGGGAGGATAATATGGGTGCATAGGGAGGTATCCAAGGGGATACTGAATGTAATGTGAATAATCTCACTTGGTAGTTGATGGGTAATAAATATGCCCATTAGGTAGTTACAAGAAATAATATAATAATATGGTGTAGCAGGCATAGGAATAGTCATGAGATAATGTAAATACACATGGGTACCATTCTATTGAGTAAGTCAGATGTTAGATGTAATAGTTGTAGCATGCATATGGCTCATGGAGTGATTCCTCCCATAAGGAATATTTAATAGTGTTTCCCTATCTTAAGGGTCTTCTCTACATTATTTTGTCATTATCTTATTGTTTATTATGTTACTATCAAGTTAATGTTTATATTATATATTTAGAATTATTAAGGTACACAACATTTGTTATCAAAGCCCTTTCTTAGGCAAAAAAAGTGGAGGATTTTTTTTTTCTTTTTGCATATTTTTGGAGAAATGAGAGGACAATTGTATATAAATGGATTTGTGAAGATATTAAGATTTTGATATTTAGGAAGGTGGGAGGAGCTCCAAGAAATGGATGTGAAGAAGTACGTTAGTATGGAGGAAGCTTCTCGGAACCTGTGAAGCTGTGGACTGAGGCAGTTTTTCGGGTTCTGAGAGATTTAGATTATGGATACGTTAATTAGGAGGAAGTTTTTTGGTCCCAGTGAAGAAGAACGTTAAACTGGAGGTTGGACGAGGCAGGAGGCCATGAAGATGGCGGAGAAGTAGCTCGCTAATTTGGTGGAAGTCTTTCGGTACCGGTGCAGAAGTATGAAAGCTTTTGTTTTCTGATAGCCATAAGTTTTTGGTTTATGGATTTAGATTAAAGTGGAGAGGTTTTGGGGTTTCTTGGTGCGCGATGGAGGTTTCCATGGTGATGGTGGACTCGTAAGCTGATAGCTGGGCGGGCTGCTGCCGTCAAGGGGTCATGGTTTTGTCGGCACGCATTGCGGTGTAGGGTGGGAACTGAACACCGTTTTCTTCCCATTTTTTTACTGCATAAACCCTGTTTATGGTGGTAAACCCTAGGTGGATTGCCACGGGTGCTTCGGTGGAGGTGGGGTTTCCCTGAATATGGCTTCGTATGACGACAGGGTGGACTACTCTTTTGATGCATCAGATGATTTTCCCATCTGGACACAATCTGCGGGTGCCGGGTGGACGTTTGGGGTCCCCTCTGGTGGTGGCGAGGTGGAAGGATTACCTACTTTAGAGAGCAGGTCCACACTGGGGTTTTCACCGACGGATTTCTTGGCATTATCTCCCAGCTCGGGGGTTTTATGTGCTCCTATCTCTGGTTTATCAGCGAATACTTCGCAGGAAGCAAGGCGTTTATGGACCTCGGATCAGGTTATTGAGGCCCTGGAGGGTTCGGCGGGAAGGAATAAAGGGTATAGCACGGTGGATGATGGTTTTCGGGGCAACATTGGCAGAGTTCCTTCTCCATTGAACCCGCTGCCAGGTTTGAACACTACAGAGACAAGGGAGGAAAGGTGGGCGGGGCAACTGGAAATACATGAGCAGCGTGGCTTTGCTAGCCCTTGTGTGGGCTCTGGTACGAGTTCAGACGAATGGGGTGGACCTTCATCGGAGGAAACCACTCACAAGGAGAACCGGGCAGGAAGAGGTGGTTGAAACTTAGAAGGACTCGATACAATTACGCTCTAGGGGAAGATATTGAGTGGCATCAACTGGTCAAGATGACTAGTATCACTTTGGTTGGCAAAGCATTGGGCAGATCTTTCTCTCTGCGCACCATTGAAGATTGGGTGGGGGAGAAGTGGGCTGGGGTTTTGGGATATGCACCGGAAGTTGTGGAATTAACCCGTAACTAGTTTGCTTTCAATTTCCAGGCGGAGGAGCGCACAAAATGGGTTTTAAACTCCAACTGGAGCTGGGATCACTGCCCGGTCATGATCAAACCCTGGCATCCGCTGTTTGATGCTAGTAAGGAACGGTTGGACATTGTACCACTGTGGGTACGGCTCCCTGGATTACCTCTACATTACTGGTCGGAGCGACATTTCAAAGGCATTGGGAACATGATTGGGCATTATTTGGATGGTGACTACAGCTTTCTTCATACCCGGCAGCGGAAGGTTGCTCGTATTCTGGTAAATCTGAACATTCGAGATGGGTTGGTACCGGATGTTACCCTCAGTTGGGGGCCATATGTCTATTCACAGAAATTGGACTATGAAAATGTCCCCTTCAGATGCCGTCGCTGCCATGCCTACGGTCATCCGGCTGCTGAATGCAAACTCCCGTTCCGGAGGAATTATGAGGGTTCGCATAAAGGTACTGGAGCGGTGACGGCTACCCCCCTTCCAGATATCCCACTGGCTGAAACCATCCCTGTTGCGGCTTTGGACGGGGCTGAGGGACATGTTTCTCCACGGGATATGGTTGACCCTTGTCCTTCTGGCACGGCTCTACAGGTCTCTGGTGCTGCGGAGGCATGTGAGGTAGACTTACAAGGGGAGAGGAGTTTGGATGCGGCTCCTGTTGGGGATCTGCTACCAGGGAATACTGCTATTGAGGCGACTCATTCGGCGGCAAACTTGGAACCTGGATCAAAATCTGCGGGTATTGCTCACTCCATTAAACCCCTTTCCTTTCATTTTGCTTTAAAGAACTTGTATTTAGATAATCCGGACTGGATTGAGGCTTTAAAAAATTTGAATATTTCTTCGGCAATGGAGTTGGTAGATACTACGGGTTTTGATCTTGACACCCCATCCTGCTCAGCTTTGAAGCCAATACCTGGGGTATTGATGCTTGACCCTCCCCCTGTTGTCGAACCTGGGCCTCTTGATGATCCTCTATCCCCATCCCCTACCACATCATCGGATTCTGGTTACTTTCTGAGATCCCTTTCAAAAATTTCCCCGGGTGGGCTGGGGGTAGGCTTAAATAAGGGTGGAAAATATGGTAGGGGTCGGGGCAGAAAATCCCACCTTGCTAAAGCAAAAACCAAGGCCAAGATGGATCTCTTGGATGGAAAACAGGTGACTATTGATTGGGCGCTTAGAGCGGTGCGTGCCCAGAAGAGGGGACGTTGATGAAAGTTATGTCTTTTAACTGCCGGGGTCTGGATGGTCCCCTCAAAAGATCAGCACTCCGCAGAGTGGTGTCTATTGAACACCCGGATATCATTCTGCTTCAGGAAACTATGGGTGTTGGTGAGACTGTCAAAAAATTACTTGAAAGTTGGTTTGGTGGCTGGTCTTTTACTACACTGGATGCCAGGGGCAGGTCCGGTGGTCTGGCTATGGGGTGGAACACCCGTTCGATATAGTGCCAGAATCTCTGGGGTATGGAAGCGGCTCTGGGGATGACTTGCTCATCCTTGGATTTTGGTGATACTCTCATGGTGGTTAATGTTTATGGGCCATATGCGAACCGAGTCCCTTTCTAAGAATCTCTGTTCTCTCATCCTCTGCTACATGTAGGGAACCTTATTTTGGGAGGGGATCTCAATTTCTCCCTTGGGCCGGCTGAAGTTTGGGGTTGCAGAGCTCGGCTAGATCCTATGGCTGATTTTTTTACTCACCAGCTGGTTACCCACAATTTGCTGGATATTGAGCCGACTATCCTTAAACCTACTTGGAGAAATAATAGAACTGGCGATTACAGAGTTGAAAAACGTTTGGATCGTTTTCTGGTGTCTGACATCTTTGTGGATCGGAACTATTTACTGAGGCAGTGGGTTGGCTCGGGGGGCTCTTCGGATCATTTCCCTATTTTTTTGGAGATTCGTGATGGTCCTATGAAACCAGCTGGGCCTCTCAAATTTAACAAAATCTGGTTGGATGATGAGACTTTTCCTGAACTTATTAGATCCCTTTGGGTTCCCTACAATCCCAGGGTAGGCATCTCGGCCTCTCATCAGTTCTCTGAAAATATCAAGCGAGTTAAAAGGCCGGTGAAGGCCTGGGCCCATGAAAAGCACATTAGAGATGATAGCGTTTTAAAGACTATCGAATTGGAACTGTAGTCTATGTATGATTCGGGAACTGGGGGTTTGGGCACACCGAAGGAGAAAGCTCTTTTGGTTTCATTGGAAGGCAGGCGAAATAAGCTGCTTTTAGAGAAAGAGGAAACGTGGAGACTGAAGAGCAGGGCTATATGGCTATCGACTGGGGATGAGAACACAAAATTTTTCCATGCATATGCCAAAGGAAGGAAGGCGGCCAATACAATTTGGAGCTTGGAAGACTCATTGGGGCATACCCAGACTTCTTTTGATAATATGGCTGGGGTTGGGGTTGAACATTTCAAATCACTCTTTAAAGCCCCTGCACAGGCTAACATTTTGGATGTGGTTCGGATGGCCCATTTTTTTCCACGTTTTGTGGATGAGGAAGACAACCACTCCTTGATGGCTGTTGTTGAGGAAGATGAGCTGAAGGGCGTTTTAAAGGGTTTTCAAAAAGATAAAATCCCAGGACCGGATGGATGGACGGTGGAATTCTTGCTGGCACTCTTTGAGCTTATTGGGAATGATCTGTTGCAGATGGTGGAAGACACTCGTAGATCGGGGCGGATCCCGGCTGCCCTGAACTCCACTTTTATTGCACTTATACCTAAGACTGACAATTCCTCTTCTTTAAGCGACTTCAAACCCATTTCTTTGTGCAACTGTGTATACAAGGTAGTATCAAAGATTATTGCTGGGCGGCTTAAAGGGATTCTGTCCAAACATATTTCTGAGGAACAATTTGGCTTCCTGGAAGGGAGACAAATACACGAGGCTATTGGGGTTGCACAGGAGGGTATCCATAGCATGAAAGCTCGAAAAATCAAAGGAGCTATTATCAAGATTGACTTGTCGAAAGCATATGATAAGGTGAGCTGGCTGTATATTCATTTACTTCTCACTCATCTGGGTTTTGCTGTGGATTTTATCAGGTGGATTATGAGTTGTATTTCTACGGTATCCTTTGCGGTGCTCATTAATGGTGCAACATCTCCTTTTTTCCGGTCTGAAAGAGGACTGCGTCAGGGATGTCCACTATCCCCTTTACTCTTCTTGCTGGTCGCTGAAGGACTGAGTAAAGCATTGAAAAAAGCCTGTAGGGATGGCACTCTCCATGGCATCCAAGTGGCACCTGATCTGTTTATTACGCATCTGCTATTTGTGGATGATATACTTATCTTTTGCACTGGATCGACTAGGGACATGGAAACGCTACAGGACATCTTTCAACTTTTCTCTAAAGCTACGGGTATGGAGATCAATGAGAGAAAATCCACTCTATCTACCCATTTGCTTAGGGAATGTGAGATTGCGGCTATTCGGAGGATCTTTCCTTATACCTTTCTACGCCTTGAAGTGGGATTCTGCTACCTTGGGTTTCACTTAAAGCCAAATTCATATACAAAAAGGGATTGGCAATGGATCGTTGAAAAAATCCACAAGAGACTGAAGGTTTGGAGCCATAGATGGCTGTCGCGAGCTGGAAGGCTGGTTCTGGTAAAATCGGTTTTAGAGGCCATCCCAGTCTATTGGATGTCACTCTCATGGATTCCAAAAGGAACGCTGGAGAAAGCTCGGAAGCTGTGTTTTCGCTTCCTATGGAGCGGTAAGGGAGATTTTGTCTCCCCATGGGTACGATGGCAGAAGATCGCAATTCCAAAAGCCTTAGGGGGGTGGGGTCTTAAAAATATACATTTTTTTGCAAAGGCTTTGGCTACGAAAGGGGTGTGGAGATTGTTGAAATCTGAAAGTCTATGGACTAAGGTTGTCACTCGGAAATATATTGCCCCTCTATATATTTTAGAATGGGTGCGGTCGGTGGATAAGTCACAGGTTGGCTGTTCCATTATTTGGAAAGCGGTCATCAATTCTTTCCCTGTTATAGGCGACTTGCTCACTTGGAATATTGGGAATGGACAGGCCCTTTGTGTTGGGGAGGACCCTTGGTTTGGGAGTGCTGGTCGTCACCTGTTATCTGGTGAATTGATTTTCTCTCTTCAGAATTTGGGTATTTGTTACCTATCCCATTTGGCCGGTCAGGATAGAGTGCATCCATGGACTCAGACATGGGTTGATGCTGAATCATTGGCACTTACTGTGGATGAATGGGCGGAATTGAGATCATATTATCTGGCACTTTCTCAATCTCATATTCGCATCCGGGACAGGGAGGACTGCTTGGTATGGGAGGGGGCCCCGAATGGCTGTTATACACCAAAGGATGGATACATCAGTATCTGTCACTTCATGAATCAACGTGAGCTGGTGGGTTGGTGGAAAACCCTTTGGAAGATTAATTGCCCTCTGAAACATAGACTGTTTATGTGGAATGTCCTTGAGAATACTATTCCCACCTGGGACTCTTTACAGAAGAAGAATCGGATCGGGCCAGGCTGGTGCATATTATGCAAAGACCGTGAGGAATCTTGTGTCCATCTATTTCTCCATTTCCCTTTCATGGCGCAAGTGTGGGCGGAATGCTCGAGAATATATAATACATTATTTAACTGGACAGGGGATTCGGTGTTGTCAGCCTGGTCACAGTGGGTGTTGGATCCCATTGGAAAGTCATTCATGAATCTCCCATTACTGGTGGTATGGGGCATCTGGTTGGCACGTAATGGTATGATCTTCACTGATAAAAAATGTACACCGGTGGTTACTGCTATTCAGATTTGTGGCTTCCGCCAGGCCTTCCCACACCACATCAGAGTTGCAAAACAGCGTGAGGTCCTAGCCTTAGAAATTGATGTTTCTATGCCTTGGGGTTTTTATGATGGATTTGCATTGGAACGCAGGTGCGGGGGTGGGGCTATACTGAATATTTCAACTACTCACTCATTCCACCTTTTCTGGGGACTGGGGGAAGGTGGAAATAATTATGCTGAAATTATGAGCCTGAAACTTCTTCTCATCTTTGCTAGGGAGAAGGGATGTCAACAGATTAATGTGTTTGGTGATTCAATGAATGCTACCAATTGGACAAATGGCACTCAACACTGCAGGGATCTTAGACTAGCAAACATTCTACAGGACATTATGCAACTAAAACTTTCTTTTTTACACTTTGCATGCAGACATATTTACAGAGAGAACAACAAGGAGGCGGACGAGGCTTCTCAGGTTGGCCGGGACATGGCAGTGGGGTTGTGGAAAGTGAAGGAGTTTAGGGATGGAACTCACTATGAATACTTTCATAGACCTTTTGTTGATGATCCTGACTCTTAGGGACTTTAATTGGAAATGGCACATGTTTACATTTTGTTTTTTTGTTGTTCATAAACTATGATGATGCGTCGGATGATAGCCTATTGATGGCGGTTTTATTTTTGATCCAAAAAACTGTAATGTACTTATTGTTTTCTTTTTAAGTGGCTCGGGGAGCCAACAGAAAACTATTAGTTTTTTTTTTCACTTTGCTCCTGACTATACTGGGGGTCTTATAATGTGGTTTATGATGACATGTATGGGTCATTGGTTATACTGGACGGATGTACAGAACCTTTTATATGTTGGACTATTTTTTTTGATCCTTAAGTGGATTACCGAATGCTTAATTGCATCTACAGAATGTAATTTGTTCACCTCTGCTGAATAAAATTACGCTTTTTTTCCGAGGAAAAAAAAAATGGATTTGTGAAATGTTTTATGCAGAATATGAAGAAACAATTGTAGATATGAGTTCCTCTTGAATAAAATAAAATTATATATATATATATTCAGTTCAGAGTACTAGAAGTGGAGTTATCACTTATTTAAAATCAGTTGTTTTAGGGCTTTTCCAGTGACAACTACACAGACTATAGATCCAATATCTTTTTATAGAGTTCCCATATTTATGTCAAATCGATGCCAATAGATGCAGATTGATCATGGAATTTATTAATTGTGGTCATAATAGAGATTATGAATGAAATAAAGGGAGTTATGATAATTTTAACTTTGTTTCCTCAAAAGTAAGTGATTTTCTTCAAAACCCTAGTTCTATTTTTGGAGTGATAGCAAGATAGATGCCTTTCATAGGAAAAAAATTGATGGTCTCGGTATTGAAGTGTTGGGTGCATCCCAAGTAAGGGAAGTTTTGGAAGCAAAGTACACTTAGGCGAGGACTGACTTTGACAAATTTTGAAGATAAGTAGCTCCGCAAATCCCGAGCAGAGGGTATGGAGCGAAGTATAGTTGACAAGAAATAACCTGTCTCCTTAGTAAAGACAAAGTACTAAGGACAACCAGAGGTGGTTGAAGCAGTTAAATACCAAGCGACGACCTGATTGCTATAGGAGCAGGAAGTAAAGAAGCAGAATGTTGTAAAGGACACGCCACTGTAGAAGTCGGAACTACGCCTACCAGAGAAGCGTCAGAGTCAGAAGAAGCGACGCCGAAGGGACAATGAAGTTAAAGCTAAGCATGGCCTACAGGAGAACCACGGGGTTTTTTGGTTTAAGAGTACTATGGGGGTTGGCCCATAGTTATTGTAATATGTGACCTTCAGGCACATCTATATATATGGGTATTTTTTTATAAGGAAGGGTTAGATGTTATTGGGTATTTGGTTGGTTAGAACCATAGAGAATAAAGAGAGAATATAATCTACAGTTGAGTGCATAGAGATATGATTGTAGAGAAGAGTCTACAACTGAGTGCGCAGAATGGAACTGTTACCCTTCCAAGTAATATAACAATAGTTCCTATGGACAGAGCTCCCACTGAGGGGGAACCACGTAAATCTGTGTGTTATGTATGAATTTATGGCATGTTTTGAGTTCATGTTCTTATATGTTTATGTGTTTTCTTTCATGTGTATGCAAATGGAATTCATATGTTAAGTAACAGAACACATGTGTATGAATACTGCGAAGTAATACTAAGTATGATGAATGCGTAGTTAAATGGTAAAGATAACAGTGATTCAGGGTAGTTCTGTAGGCTTTTGGTAACTGGGAAGTGCGAAGTCATCTGTTTATATAGTTATGTTACATGTTTGTTAAGAAAGAGACATGCTACGAGGTCGAGTCACCACATTCACACATCGCCATAGTTACAAAAACCTGATTTTGTAACCCCCCATACTTCACTTCGGGTGAGACATCAACCTGTTTATAGGTTGATGCTGAAAGGGCCAGCAAAAGGGGTTTTGTTGTGTCTACAAATAACTTTTCCGAACCCGGGTCATCCCAAGTCAGACCAACAAATGGTTCCGTTGCACACAATAGTTTTGTTAGAACTCTGATCTATGGTTCTGAACATATATATGTTCCTCTCGAAATGGTTCAGTTGCTCGCAAGAAAAGTACTAAGGAAATGCATACCATCAGAAGTGTCGGTCGCTGCAATCTCCTTAGCTGCTAAGGCTAAGGATGGATTACAATACAATTGGGTGAGTTACCTTTTGAATGAATTCTTAGATGATGTAGTGGATGTGCAAGACAATCACTATTAGTTTCACTTTAGCTGGCTGATAGCCTTGATCACATTCGTGGGATGGAAAGAACCGAAATATCACCAAAATGTACCGATGTTCACTAGAGACTCTCGTGGACCCATATATGCAAACATTTGGAGCAATTCAAAGCCAGAAAGACAAAGACTGAATAATGTGTAGTTGTACACATTTTATGAGCATTTATGCGAAGTAATCATGCGTACTTCACGCATTCCCAAGGGAATAAAAACGACATACATCTAAAATATGATATTCAAAGCGGGCCTTCACTTTATCTTCATACAACCTAGAGAACCAACAAACCCATAATGGTATGAGGGGAAATATCAGTTGGATGATCAGAAGATTGAACTCATCATTGAATATTGGCCTCCAGAATGGAAAATTGATGCGCCGGAGTCACTGGTCACGACATCTAAGGAAAGTGCCAATGAAAGTGACACCCAAGATAAAGAAGAAGAGCAAGATCAAGCACTAGAATGACAACAAGTTGCTGATTTTCCAGTAGGAGAAAAGAGGAAGAACCCTGACACAACTGTGCCGGAGGGATTGAAAAGAAAGAACCAGAAATCAAGTAAGACACCACTCGATGCGAAGTTGCACAATGATGCTATGGCTGCATCGCATCCAGAGTTCACGAGCATATTGAAGAGATGCTCGCAATAAAATACAGCAAGCAAGAGCAACTCCATGCGAGCATGGTAGAGAGCATCGAAGAACTGAAGAGCATGATGGCGAGAGTAGAGCAAGTCCAGAGAGATTTAGTAAGGGAATCAGACTCCAAAGATAGATCAAAGGAGTCAAGCTGATGCAAAAGAAAAGCACCTGCACTAACAATGTGACCTCGGTTAGTCTGCATAGAGCCGATGAACATGATATTCCCGTCCGATGAAATCACTGAAGGTGCGAAGCAGCTCGCACATTTGGATATTAATGTGGGAATGTTTCCCATTGAAGGACTACACGATCTACATCTACAAGTTGTAGAAGAAATCAAGGACAAAGATATGATCTCATACAACTAACATCTCGAGATAGAAGAAAGTTATAAAGATCCGGGGAATGAATGCAAAGCAAAGACCAATGAGCTAGAAAATGCTCATGAGAAGGAGAAAAAGCTGAAGAAGGTCGTAGCAGAATTCTGTGCGAAGATCCCAGACTTCGAAGAAGAACTAGAAGTGGAAGCAACCATTGTTAAAATTAGTGTTGTAGTAGATAATATCAAAACAAAAATGGAAGATATGGATATTGGTTACAAAGAAAAGATTGCTGACTTAGAGTCAAGGAAACAACCTGGCACTCCGCCATATGTAAAGGAAGCAAGGGATGAAGAATTGAAGATTTCAAGTGAGACCATCTCCGCAGAAGTTGCGAGGTGTCAAGACTTGCTAAAAGAAGTGACTAAGTCATCGACCATGCTTTAAGAAGACCCAGACTTACAGAAAATTCAGGATGAAGTCGAAACGAAGCAGAAGGACATCAACACAATGAACGCGGCAATGAAGGATTTTTTGCCAAGGAAAAGAATACAAAAGTTCACCGAGACAAAGGAGCTTTAGAAAGAATTGAAGGAATTAAGAGCAAAGGAAGCTGAAACTTCATGTCATGTCCCAAAAATTTGCATTAGGTCACAATGGCCTAAGCCCCTCGGCCATAGTCATGATAGTTTGTCAAATTGATGCTAAGGTTCAAATAATTGCCAAGAATGATGTCCAAGTTGGTAATAATGCAAAATTAGATCCAAATGGACAAGGTGGGTCACCTCAAGAGAAAATTCCCAATTCAAAGTTTGTAATATTCCCATCCAAATGAACTATCATGGAGGAAAATTACTAGTTCCCTAGGTTGGGGGTGGAAGCATTAAAAGTTGGAGTAAAGGAGCTAAAAGACCCAAAATGACCTTAGAATTACAAATTCACATTAAATGGGTCAATTAAATAATAATACAAAGAAAATAAGGTGGAATTGGATCATGAGGTCACATAAGAGGTTGTGGGACCCACATGTGGCAAGATTCCTCACTACACTTGGCATGATTCTCTCACCAATTCGAGTTTAAGATAAAGGGTAACATACATGGGGGAGTTTAAGAGGTATTATTCATGGCATTATTCATGTAAGGTCGAATTGGAGTGGAAGAATAACTCCCATGGAAGAGGAAGAGGCATCTTAGAAGAATTGTGACACTTGGAGCTAGATTCCCTAACTCCTATGACAACAATGATGAAGATTCTATGACACCCATGAAAACTTTCAGACCTAATTGCTGACATATGACATATATGACATGTTAGGGCTAAAAATATCCTCCAATAGGGCACACAAGGGAATTATGGAATCCAAGAAGCTTCCCCATTCGAATTGAGGGAAGATGGAGACTAGCAATTGTTGGACAAGTGGCACACATTGGAATCTCTTTCCAACTTGAGTTGGCATGAGGCTTTTGGAAGGAATTCAACCCATGGAGGACTTGAGAAGTTTATAAAAGATAAGAACAAATAAGGAAAGGATCCTTTTATCATTTTTGATTTGCATCTTTTCAATTTGGAGAGCTTCTAGCTTGTCCATGCTAGTGGAGTGTTTACTCTACTTGCCTTAGTACCAATTTCGAGGGTGAAAGATTCCCATCCTAATTGGAAATTGGAGAGGCCATTCAAAATTTTCATTTGGAGCTACAATGGATTTTTTTTTTATAGATTGAAGCTACATGTCAGCTTGTGATTCTTTCTTCTTCAACTTGTTCCCATCTCTATCTCACTTTTCTCTGCATATTTTGGCTCTTGGAGGAAGGGTGCACTTGGTGAGATGCTGATCTATTTGTTGTTGATGTATTTGTAAATTTGGAAGATATTCACTTGTATATTGTATGTATTACATTTGTACTTTATTGTATCCCCAACGGAGGTGTATTATTCCTCCGATTGGAAGTGTTGTCAGTTGTACTTGCAAGTGTCGCAAGTTATATTGTAAGTGTCGTAACTTATACTTGATGGGTTATTAGACCACCTTGATGGGGTCCGCCTTGTATGAGTCATGTGGGTTAAAGGGTTATTACACCAACCTAGTGGGGTTGGCCCAGTTAACATTATATTAAGTGGTTAAGCTGGGGCCGACCTAGTTGAGTAAAGGTGAAGTGAAAGTAAAAGTATAAATAGAGAGTGTGACTCTCTCATTTGACACATTCTCTCATTCACTCACTTCGCATTAGTGAGAGAGAGGAGGAGTGCAAACTAGTTGAGGAGGAGTAGCTGCTGCAGTCATCTATCTCTTGGGGTTTTATCTTTGTGATCTTTGTATTGGTGCTTATTCTATCTCTGAGGAAGTTGCGGGGTTTTTCACCTTCTTGGTTTTCCCCGGTGAAATGTTTTGTGTCTCTCGTCTCTTGTCTCTTATGCTTGATATGCTGTACATGTTTTTATTTCAGTTAATATCATAGATCTATTGAATTAAATGATGAAAAAATAACATGGTATCAGAGCTAGC
Organism: Larix kaempferi; assembly: GCA_027924585.1. Classification (NCBI taxonomy): domain Eukaryota; kingdom Viridiplantae; phylum Streptophyta; class Pinopsida; order Pinales; family Pinaceae; genus Larix; species Larix kaempferi. Next base: position 5,882,133 of record BSBM01000125.1, on the reverse strand, counting down.
CTGAAGGAAGGCATTGTATGGCATTTATGACACTTGTTGCACTTGCGACAAATTGGAAGCTAGGGCTTGATATAGAAAAAATCTGTCATCGTGGCACTTTCCCTATAAATCCATTTTGGCAAAGGTTCAGGTTCTGAAACTTGTACAAGTCGAAGAGAACATCCCCATGTACCTTGTTTCCGAAGCACAACATCTAATTCGTTGTACTTTCTGTTTTATGATCCGTACAAGTTAGGGTTTCTTCCTCTTCCAGATCTCAGTCATAAACAGGTGACCTAGGAAAAAAGGTCACAACGTGGGATAGGGAGCTCCAAATGAAATTCTATAAAATTCACAGTTAGGGAATAGACTGTACTTTCACAGGTCCGGGTTTCAGAGGCCGAACTTGAAATAGTGACACATGGCACTCCGTACAAGTTCGCTATACTGTTTAATCCCATAAATAGGTCATGTTGCGACAATTGGCATATCTCTCTCTTAGAGAATCCATTTGAGGTCAGACCTATGGGGTTGGAAAGATGAAAAATCAAGCTACCACATGCCGAAGTTTTAAGACCCTATAGATTTGAAATTTCAGAGATGAACCAGAAACAATAAGGCACATATTTCTGTGAAATAGAATTGGATTTTGAGCATTCTCATTTTTGGCTTGTCACTGCTGCGAGAAATTAGGGATTTTGACAGAAGTGGAATTTTGGAGTGATCTTAGCATAGGGTTACTCTCCTTAGCAAAATCAAAATTTAGATACCAAGTTCAAAGTTTTTGGTTGGGTAGAGCCCCGGGCATTATCAAACCCTAGTTCGGGATCTTGATTGGAAAGGTGGAAAATTAGGGCGTCTGCAAAAGTTGAAACTTTTGTAATCTATGACCACAGCTGGATGCTCCTCAGAAAAATCAAAGTTTAGAGCACAAGATCAAACCTTTTGACTTGGAAGAACCCTGGGCATTATCAAACCCTAGTTCAGGATTTTGACTAGAAGATCCGAAAGTTTCAAAGGCGATTTTGAGGGGTCAAATTTTGGAGATTTCAAAATTGAAGTATACCAGCTTGATTAGCTCAGCAAGGCACATCTTTTCATCCAATCGGAAGTTTTAAATTCAATGTTTGAATTTTTAGGGTTTCTCTGACAAACCCTAATCCAGCTCCAGATCCAGTTTCAGCAAATCAAAGTGGATTGGGTTAATCCTAGAAGAGAATGAATTGGACACCTGCATAAGTGAAGAAGTTCTAGTTCCAGAGAGAGATGAGACTAAGGCCTTACATAAGAAGGCTACAAGCAATCCCGACAGGTATGAATTGAAGAGATACAAGTATGTTTTGAAATCTGTTCATGATTAAGTTTATGATATGTTTGTCTTCATATTATTGAGGTTAGTACAATCTTGATTAATTTTAGACTTGTCTTATCACCCTAGAAAGTATGAATGCATGTGAATACATTCATTGATTAGGGGTATGACACTTATGATTGTACTAATACACTGTGTTGTTGTATGAGGATGACGTTGTCCACTAACATGAAGGGTACATCAAGAAAGACAAATCAAGTTCTAGATCAAGAACATATGACCATGGTGACATGAAGACAAAGACTCATCCATAGTCATGGATCACATAGAAGCTCCACTTACGAGGTATGTATAACTTAGTTCTACATTTATTAACTTATGAGATATGCAGGTTGCTAGCACAAGGTCTCTAAGGGAACAAAGAAGACATTGTTTGGGTATGTTAAACAAACATGATAATCCAGGTATGTTTTCCTATATCGAGTTAGAATCCTACTTTGTGTTAGGATCTCATATAAGTATATTTTGTATGATTAATAATGATCATTCATGAATTTATAGGTTTGAGTAATCATGGGTTTATGCATATTATACTTCTTACTTTGATTGATGATATGGAAAACCAGAAGAGTCCTATGGTCAAATAAGACTATGCATGAGTAAAAGAAGTACTCCCTGAAACCTTGAATACTAATACTTGTGATAAATTACCTGTGTATGAAATGATCATGACCATACATGTTTAATATTATTTAGAATCATAATGTTTTGATAGTATTGAGATTATACTAATGGATGTATGATTATGTATGAGATCTTGGGGATGACACAATGATGACACTAGTGCACACTTAAGCATGCATAGTGGTCCAGGATGGATATAAGATCAAAGACAAATAATAAAGGAAGCAAAGATCAAGAGGGAGCACACTCCAGTAGTTCCTGCAAGGAAGCAAATATCGAGAGGGAGTCCACCCAACAACTAAACAAAGATAAGTATTTGAATTGTCATATTATTACTTAAATAATGTTGTCCATTCATGTACATACTTATGTTCCTTTATTTAGGATGTATATTATGCATATTAGAAAAGTTGCATTAATGAACAAGATACTACTAATATGCAAGTAATGGGTAATTGGCCTATGGTACTGTACAACATTCCATTGCTACTTATCTATAATGAAACCTCTTTGTTGACATGATGGGAATTGTGCACACTCTTAACAATGTTCTGGTAGAGATTGAAGGCATCTAGAAAGTTATGGGATATGGATAAATGTTGTATTGAAGCATTGGCTAAGATAATTGCATGAATGTATGACATATGTCTTTATGCATAAGAATTTGTTTTGAAAAACCATGAGAAGTTTCTAATCATGCAATTGAATTTAAATTGTAGGAAAGATCGTGTACAATCACCTACAAAAGAAGGACAACAACATTTGTTCCAACAACGAAGTTCAAGAAAACTATCTATTGAAGATATTGAAGAATCTGAAGTTCCTAGGATCCGGGATGCAGTAATTGAACAATGCCATGATCAAGGAGTACCAGTCAATCATGAAGAATGATGTCTGGGATGTGGTCCCGAGACTAGAAGGGAAGTCTGTTGTGACTTCCAAGTGGATATACAAGATCAAGCATGCTGCATATGGTAGGCAAGATTTGTGGCTTGTGGTGTCTCCCAGAAAGGTGAGATTGGATTGATTGCTGATACAAAGAGGAAGCTTGCTGCTGAGTTTGAGATGAAGGACTTGGGTATGATGCATTACTTTCTAGGTATGGAGGTGTGGCAGAGTGCAGATGGAGTCTGCCTTGGATAAGGGAAGTATGCAGTAGAGATATTGAAGCGGTTCGGGATGATGGACTGCAAGGCCATGGCCACACATATGGCATCGAACCTAAAGCTATTGTGTGATGCTTCATCAGATTCAGTTGATTCCATGATGTATCGTCAGATGATTGGGTCCTTGATGTACCTGACGAACACAAGACTAGATATTTTCTTTGCGGTGAACACTTTGAGCCAGTTCCTGACAGATCCTAGACCTGTTCACCTGATTACTGTAAAGCATATTCTGAGGTACCTGAAGGGTACAGTTGATTATGGGCTCAAGTATGATGCGAATCAAAAGTTTAACCTTGAGGTTTATGTTGATTCAGATTGGGCAGGCAATGCTACAGATAGGAAGAGCACTTCGAGGTGCTGCTTCAGTATGGGATCAGGTGTGATCTCTTGGTTTAGGAGGAAGCAATCCTGCGTAGCACTGAGTACAACTGAAGCAGAGTATGTCGCAGCTTATTCGACCAGTTGCCGGGAAGTATGGCTAAGGAAGCTATTGTCTGATTTATTTGATCTCCAATTGGATGTTACTTGTATCTATTGTGACAACCATAGTTGTGTGAAGTTGTTAGAGAACCCGGTGTTCCATGACAAGTCGAAGCATATCGAGATCAAATATCACTATATTATTGATATGGTGCAGAGAGGATCAGTGTAGCTCCTATATGTTGCGACGGATGAGAAGATTGCAAATGTGTTGACCAAACCACTAGCCAGAGTGAAGTTCAAGTAATTCAGAAAGAGGCTTGGTGTACTTCAGATTGAGGTTCCTTCCAAGAGGAAGTGATGAGTCCAAAAGACGCAGATTCACATGGGATTTTTTGACATGGTTGTAGATGTGTTATCCCATGGCCATGATGTAATTGTTGAGCCATTCTCACATGGTGGAAGATGTGTTCTCCCATGGTGTATGTAAGGGATGGAGCCATTGTCACATGGTGGCAGATGTGTTCTCCCATGGTGTAGATGTAAGGCCTGAAGTCATTTTTCACATGGTGGTAGATGTGTTCTCCCATGGTGAAAAAGTAAAGGCTGGAGCCTTCCCCGAATGATGGTAGATGTGTTCTCCCATGTCGGTGGTGTAAGTGCTGTACTATGTGCATTTGGGCTGTGCTCCGTGGACGATGAGATGATCTGAAGAGGACGATCATGTGTGATGAGCGTAAGGAAGATGCTCCAGTTTCTTCTATGATGATGATCAGGATGATCATGTGATGATGATATGCATCAGGATGATGCTGTGTATATGATCAGGATGATCATGTGATGATGATATGCATTAGGATGATGCTGTGTATATGATCAAGAAGATCATGTGATGATGATGTGCATCAGGATGATGTACTATATGATGATGATCATTATGATAATGAGTATCAGGATGATACTCCGTGGACAGATTGTACAGGTAGCATGTAAAATATCCTGAGAGATTCGATAGTCTGTGCTCGGATGCTCTTTCGAGGTTTTGCTACAGGTAGCATAGAAAAGATCTTGGGAGATCCGATAGTCTATGCTCGGATGCTCTTTTGAGGTTTTGTTACAGGTTGGCCATGGACAGGTTGTGCAGGTAGCATAGAAAATATCCTGGGAGATCTGATAGTCTGTGCTCGGATGCTCTTTTGAGGTTTTGCTACAGGTAGTATAGAAAATATCCTAGGAGATCCTATAGTCTGTGCTAGGATGCTCTTTCGAGGTTTTGCTTCTAGAGGCATGTAATTAGTCCTAGAGATCCGATAGGTTGAGCTATGTGCTCGTAAAATCCCTGGGATGCTCTTTAGAGTTCTTGCAAGTTGCAAGACACTCTTTTAAGGTTTTTCCTAACCACATAGAAAAGATCCTGGGAGATCCTATAGTCTGTGCTAGGATGCTCTTTCGAGGTTTTGTGGTGGTGGTCACATAGAAAAGATCCTGGGAGATCCTATAGTCTATGCTAGGATGCTCTTTCGAGGTTTTGTGATGGTCACATGTAAAAGATCCTTGGAGATCCTATAGTCTGTGCTAGGATGCTCTTTCAAGGTTTTTTTGACACACGTAATCAGTCCTGAGGATTCCACAGTATGGCCAAAGATGATGAAGACCTATAGGAGGCTAGGCCCACAACCATCATGAAAAAGGGCTAGCTCTGTAGAACTTCCTATGACGAGAAGAATTGAGAGATAGCACTAGTGATCGAGATGATGAGTACAGTAGCAGTGACGATAATGCTCTGTGATCTAGTGATGATGATCCAGCTCCAGAATTGAAGACTTACGCCGATATGTATTGATGACCTGTGTCAAGAGAATACCTTCCTATTTAAGAGGGAGTGTTGATGTATTTGTAACTTCAGAAGATATTCACTTGTATATTGTATGTATTACATTTGTACTTTATTGTATCCCCAATGGAGATGCATTATTCCTCCGATTGGAAGTGTCGTCAGTTGTACTTGCAAGTGTCGCAAGTTATATTGTAAGTGTCATAACTTATACTTGATGGGTTATTAGAACACCTTGATGGGGTCGGCCCTGTATGAGTCATGTGGGTTAAAGGGTTATTAGACCACCCTAGTGGGGTCTGCCCAATTAACATTATGTAAAGTGGTTAAGCTGGGGCCGACCTAGTTGAGTAAAGGTCAAGTAAAATTAAAAGTATAAATAGAGAGTGTGACTTTCTCATTTGACACATTCTCTCATTCACTCACTTCGCATTAGTGAGAGAGAGGAGGAGTGCGCACTAGTGGAGGAGGAGTAGCTGCTGCAGTCATCTATCTCTTGGGGTTTGATATTTGTGATCTTTGCATTGGTGCTTATTCTATATATGAGGAAGTTGCGGGTTTTTTCACCTTCTTGGTTTTCCCTGATGAAATGTTTTGTGTCTCTTGTCTCTTGTCTCTTATGCTTGAGATGCTGTACATGTTGTTCTTTCAGTTAAGATCCTAGATCTATTGAATTAAATGATGAAAAACTAACATTTGTGAGAGTCCAAGATACTCCATTTATTTGTAATATGATATATATACTCTATTTAATTCTCAAAAGACTCTTAGGTCGAAATACCAAGTGAAACTATTAAAAATACCAAACAATGCATAAATGGTGCCATTTTCCCTATATCTTGTTATGAGAGCTTGAAGTTGTTTTATTTCGATTTGTACCAGTTCATATATGTAATTTTTATGATGTATGGAGATTCATTAATGTCTTGAATAAGTTTCATATACATTACATAAGCCTTTGGAACATAAATCTTGAATTTTATAGCAACTGGTGAAGTTTCCTATCATTTCCCCCCATGTGAAGACATGTCCACAAACCTTTGATTTATGGGAGTTGAAACAACCCTTAGAATCTGATTAATGATGTATTTGGGTGACCATTGAAGTCCTTTAACTAATACATGTATCTGTTCTGAAATTTTGGAGGGTTGTACGGCATTTGGGAAGCCATTAGTGACCTCTCCCCTTGGGGGTTTGAACCTCGAATTTACTAGTAAATTTCCATATTTTCTCCTGAAGTTAAATGAATGTTGCTGAAGTATTTTGAGAGTCTCCAATGATACATCAGCTTAATTTTTATGTCTCAATACCCTTCGGACACTCTTAGTACCAATTCAAAATCCTTAGGAGTCTTTTGGAGCCTTCTACCCTTGGGGGGTTTCAACATCGATTTTCCTAGTAATTCCGCCTTTCATTATCTAATTGTAAATGCAAGTTTCTGAAGTATTTGAAAAGTTTCCAAGAATAGAATAGCTTATTTAATGTGTCCAAATACATTTCAATCCATTCCATACACCATTCTAAAATATTTTGGATCATTTGGGACAGTTTGGGGCTTTACTAGTCCAAGTTTCAAAAATTGACTAAATTGGGAAAAATTCCAAATTGGGGACATTACAATGGTATCAGAGCATGGTCCTTGCACTTGCGCATTAGGGTAATACATTGAAGAAGAAATTTAAGCCATGTATTACTATTATGATGACTCATATGAGTACAATTCCATGAATGAACTACAAATATTGAGAGCAACATGTAAAACCTTGCCCCAACAATATCAGGCATATCTTGATCTGTATAAGGGAGGTATACAAAAGGCCATTCCTTTTGAATATTTTTCTAATTGGATGTTTGAAAATAGGCCCAATATTGAAGATGTGGATTTCGTGAAGAAAGGTTTATGCCATTCTTGAAAAATACCTTGGAGAGCAAATCATATCTATTTGAGTGAAAAGAGCAGTGAAATAGCCAAAGCTTCATTGGGTGCAAGTGTTTCCTACTTGAAGAGAATTTTTGGATTTTCTTCAAAAAGAGGCTCCCAATATATTGATCCTAAGACAACTAAGGGGCAAGATGATTCATCTTTCTTGGAGGATTCTCATGACATGATGGATCATGAGAAACATGGTAAATTGAAGGTGCTTGATGTGTTTGAATATGAGATTGATGAGAACCAAGCAATTGTTGTGGTGGAAGAGGAACTTGAGTTTCCTCTTGGAAATGGTTACACAATTTTTGAAAAAGTGTATGATTCCACTACATTGGAACCAACCTATGAGGAAATTTTTTCCCTTTTGAGGGATGTGCATGATCCTACCCTTATGGATCCTACAAATGATGACACTTTTCCATATTCTGATCATTTGGCTGAGTTGGTTCATTCTCCTACGTCTTACACTTCCATATTTTGCAGCATTCATCCTAATGAAGTGTGGGTGAAAAGTTTCTTTTTGATGGTGCCACATGAGGAGTATGGAACTCCTATCTCTCTTTTAGATGATGACATGATTAGAGCAGCTTCTTATTTACATTTGCAGCAGCAACCTTTTTTACCTTATGATGATACATATCTTCATGGATGCACCTATGATGTTCACATGAATCACTTGAAGACTCATGATTTTCCTTGCTCCTTGCTTAGTTCAATTGATGTTGGAGGAACTTCATCCAATACTTGGGTGAAGAGATATATGATTGGAGCACATTTTTATTTGCTGAAACATCCTTTGTTATTTCTTGATGATACGCATATTCATGGATGCACAAATGTTACTTCTGTGAGCCCCTTGAAGGCTCATTGTTTTCTTTGCTCCCTACTTGGTTCAGATTTTAGTGGCGATTATTCATTCACTTCTTGGATGAAAGAATACATCGCTGATTATTTTGATGCATATTACATCCTTTTGGAGCAGAATTATAGGACATGGGATCCTCACCTATGTCATTGGAGAAGGTTTGATTGGTCACTTGAAGCTTGTATGCACTTGGAAAATGGTGGTCTACTTACTTGGAGGTATAAGCACTTTCATGATTCTATGATGAGGCACCTCCTTGATGTACATTTTTATTATTTTGTTATGTACTTTGATGATATATATTTGGTACTCATGATGTTTGGAATAATGCATACAAGAAAATGGGATCCAAGAATTCTCTTGCCTGATGGTATGGGTTGGAGAGTACTCCTAATTGTTGGAGTGCAATACAAGCAATGGGACCCTAGGATAAATTTTAGTCTCATTGGTTTCAATTTTTTTGGGGACACAAGGAGTATGGGAGATTGAACCCCACTTAATAAAGTGACTTTAATCAGAGTAGTGCAGTAACAAGCATGGTGGTTCCTCTCTCAAATTTTCATAGAATCTTGAAGACTCAAAGTTGGGAAACTTAGTGGCAACTTCAAAGAATTATACAGAAAGGGGTTTCCAAAATATGAAAGAGGTAAAAGAGTAATTGTGCAAACTTTTTTTTGATGGATTTAATTAATATTTTAGTGTTTAGTGGTGATATCATAGGGGATATCAATATGAAAAAGAAAATCCACATCTCCTTGCTTTTGGAAACACACAATTGTAGTGCATGAGTGCCGCTACTCAGAGTTTTAGAAGCAAATTTTTGGAAAGAAAGCAGGTTCTTCAACATCCATGTTTTAAATTGCTTGAGGACAAGAAATATTGGGAAGGGAGGATTTGTCATGTCCCAAAAATTCGCATTAGGTCACAATGGCCTAAGCCCCTTGGCCATAGTCATGATAGTTTTTCAAATTGATGCTAAGGGTCAAATAATTGCCAAGCATGATGTCCAAGTTGGTAATAATGCAAAATTAGATCCAAATGGACAAGGTGGGTCACCTCAAGAAAAAATTTCCAATTCAAAGTTTGTAATATTCCCATCCAAATGAACTATCATGGAGGAAAATTACTAGTTCCCTAGGTTGGGGGTGGAAGCATTAAAATTTGGAGTAAAGGAGCTATAAGACCCAAAATGAACCTAGAATTACAAATTCACATTAAATGGGTCAATTAAATAATAATTCAAAGAAAATAATTTGGCATTGGATCATGAGGGCACATAAGAGGTTGTGGGACCCACATGTGGCAATATTCCTCACTACTTGGCATGATTGTCTCGCCAATTCGAGTTCAAGATGAAGGGTAAAATACTTGGGGTATTTTAAGAGGTATTATTCATGTAAGGTCAAATTGGATTGAAATAATAACTCCCATGGAAGAGGAAGAGGCATCTTAGAAGAATTGTGACACTCGGAGCTAGATTCCCTAACTCCTATGACTAGAATGATGAATATTATATGAAACCTATGACAAATTTCAGACCTGATTGCTGACATATGACATATATGACATGTCATGGATAAAAATAGCCTCCAAGAGGGCGTACAAGGGAGTTATGGAAGCCAAGAAGATCCCCCATTCAAATTGAGGGAAGATGGAGACTAGGAATGGTTGGACAAGTGGAACACATTGGAATCTCTTCCCAAATTGAGTTGGCATGAGGATTTTGGAAGGACTTAGACCCATGGAGGACTTGAGAAGTTTATAAAATACAAGAAAAAAGAATGAAAGGAGATTTTGATAATTTTTTATTTGCATCTTTGCAATTTGGAGAGATTCTAGCTTGTCCATGCTAGTGGAGTGTTTACTCTACATGCCTTAGTACCAATTTCGAGGGTGAAAGATTCCCATCCTAATTGGAAATTGGAGAGTCCATTCAGACATTTAATTTGGAGCTACAATGGATTTTTTTTCTTCTCCAGTTTTAATCTATAGGGAAGCTCGTGATTCTTTCTTCTTCAACTTGTTCCCATCTCTATCTCACATTTCTTTACATATTTTGGATCTTGGAGGAAGGGCGCACTTGGTGAGATGATGATATATTTGTGAGAGTCCAAGATACTCCATTTATTTGTAATATGATATATATAATCTATATTTAATTCTCAGAAGAATATCAGCTCGAAATACTAAGTGAAACTATGTAAAAATACCAAACAATTAATAAATGGTGCCAGTTTCCCTATATCTTGTTGTGAGAGCTTGAAGTTGCTTTATTTCGATTTGTACCAGTTCATATATGGGATTTTTATGATGTGTGGAGAATAATTAATGTCTTGAAGAAGTTTCATATAAATTACATAATCCTTTGGAACATAAATCTCGAATTTCATAGCAAGTGGTGAAGTTTCCTATCATTTCCCCCTATGTGAAGACATGTCTACAAACCTCTAATTCATGGGAGTTGAAGCATCCCTTATAAAATGATTAATGATGTATTTGGGTGCCCATTTAAGTCCTTTAACTAATACATGTCTCTTTTCTAAAATTTGGGAGGGTCGTATTGCATTTGGGAAGCCATTAGTGACCTCTCCCCTTGGGGGTTTGAACCTCGAATTTACTAGTAAATTTCCCTATTTTATCCTGAAGTTAATGAATGTTGCAGAAGTATTTTGAGAGTTTCCAAGGATACATAAGATTAATTTTTATGTTTCAATACCCTTAAAACACTCTCAGTCCCAATTCTAAATCCTTAGGAGTCTTTTGGAGCCTTCTACCCTTGGGGGTTTCAACATCGATTTTCCTAGTAATTCTGCCTTTCATTCTCTAATTGTAAATGCAAGTTTCTGAAGTATTTGGAAAGTTTAAAAGAATATAATATCTGATTTAATGTGTCCAAATACATCTCAATCCATTCCATACACCATTCAAAAATATTTGGGATCATTTGGGACATTTTGGGGCTTTCCTAGTCCAATTTTCAAAAATTGACTAAATTGGAAAAAAATTCAAATAAGGGACATTACAATTCAAAGGAGTTGCAACCCATGCAATAAGAGGCACTGTCACTCTCTGAAGAGATAGAAAAAAAGTTGCAAGAGCTTCATGTGACAGAGAGCACAGTAAAGGACCAACTGCAAGAACCAATATCCGCGATGTTGCTCGACACAGTGAAAGAATACGAGCAAGTGACTAAGGAGGCTGTTGCGAAGATGAGCGCAACATGCCGAGAGTTTGTAGCGAAGATGAACACACAAAGTTCTATGAAACCAAGGAATCCTAGTGTAAGTGGCTTGGGGATGAGCCACAAGTACGTGTTAGGGTCCTGTTGAGTGCAACCCAAGTAAGGGAATTTTTGGAAGCAAAGTACAGTTAGGTGAGGCCTGACTTTGACCAATTTTGAAGATAAGTGACTCTGCAAATCCTGAGCAGAGGGTATGGAGAGAAATGGAGAGAAGTACATTCGAAAGGAAAAAACCTGACTTCTTAGTAAAGACGAAGTACTAAGGACAACCAGAGGTGGTTGAAGCAGTTAAATACCAAGCAACGACCTGACTGCTATAGGAGCATGAAGTAAATAAGTGGAATGGTGTAAAGGGCATGCCATTGCAGAAGTCATAACTACGCCTGTCAGAGAAGCACTAGAGTCAGAAGAAGTGACACCGAAGGGACAACAAATTTAAAGCAAAGCGTGGTCTACAAGAGAACCATGGGGTTTTTGGGCTTAAGGGTACTATGGGAGTTGGCCCATAGTTATTGTAATATGTGACCTTTGGGAACATATATATATATATGGGTATTTTTGTATAAGGAAGGGTTATATTTTATTGGGTATTTGATTGGTTAGAACCAGAGAGAATAAAGAGAGAACGTAATTTACAGCTGAGTGCATAGAGATATGATTGTACAGAAGAGTCTGCAGCTGAGTGCACAGACTAGAATTGTTACCCTTCCAAGTAATATAAGAACAATTCCTGTGGATGTAGCTCCCACCTGGGGGTGAACCACGCAAATCTGTGTGTTATATATGAGTTTATGGCATGTTTCGAGTTCATGTTCTTATATGTTTATGTGTTTTCTTTCATGTGTATGCAAATGGAAATCATATGTTAAGTAATGGAACACATCATGTGTATGAATCCTGCGAAGTAATACTAAGTATGATGAATGCGTAGTTAACCAATAAAGATGACAACGATTCAACATAGTTCTGTAGGCTGTTGGTAACTACAAAGTGCGAAGTCACCTGTTTATATAGTCATGTTAAGTGTATGTTAAGAAAGGGACATGTTGCGAGGTTGAGTCACCACATCTGCACATCACCACGGTTACAAAAACATGATTCTACAACCCCCCATACTTCGCTTTGGGTGAGACGTCATCCTGTTTATAAGTTGATGCCGAAATTTCCAGTGAAAGGGGTTTTGTTGTGTCTAGAAATAACTTCGCCGAACCCGGGTCATCCCAAGTCAAACCAACATGAAGAATACATACAGAAGACAAAGTCATTATCCAAAATGTTGGAGATTTATGCTATGCTCAGGTTTAAAAGAAGATGTTATCATATGATGGAAGTTTATTAACCATGATAAGATAATAAAACTTTTAGATAAAGTATTTGAAAAAGTATTTTTAGATAGGTGGTCTCATGCTGTGAAGAATGAAAGCACTAAGGGTTTGTTTTCATGTGACAATGTCTTATTACATGTTCATGGATGTATTCAATAGGAGAATGCCATTGTTTCTATAAATCCTAGTAGCAAGCATAATTTCATTAATTTTAACTTGGCTAAAAGGTTGCAAGTCCCCATAAAGCATATTCAAACCACATAGGATGTAGGTGAAAATGTTCAATTTTTTAAAGATTTGAAGATTCCCATGGATAAATTTTTGTTGCATCCATGCTTTTATTGCATAGAGAGGAGCGAGGTGCTCTACAGTCCAGTATGGGGGAGATATTGTAATGTAACATAACGTTACATCCCCAAAATATAAAATGTAATTAAAAAAATCCATGTTGGCTTTTAAAATAAAAAATATGATAAGTGATTAAAAAAATCCATGTTGGCCCATAATATAAAAAAATAAAACTTAAACCCGGATCTATCAAGCAAGAGAGGGATCAAATTTCTTGATTTTAAAAGAAAAAATTACACCTCAAGAAATTGGACCCCTATCAGTGTTGATAGATCCATTTTTAAGATGGACATATGTTGGTGTTATAGATATGAATGATGTGGATATTGTTTCGGGATACTACTAGATGGAATTTGTTGGTATAGTTAATTTTAATGTGCAAAAGAGGTTATTGAAGTTTTGGTATAAGAAAAACAAAATCACATTGTAGGATATTTTTTTTGCTAAAGGGCCCAAGGGGGCACATGAAGAATCCCTTGCAAGTGAATTAGTTGAAGTACCTAGACACAACAAATTAAGAATATAAGGTTGAATCAAAAGAAGGGGATATAGAAGCACATGAAGAAAAACCCCAAGAAGAGCATAAAAATAAAGAATGATTTAAGTGGCTACATGACTCGAAGGAACCACATATTGAATATTCAAATACCAAAGAACCAATAGTTAATATTGGTGTGTATCACCACCCACACCACCTAATAAAGAAACAATCATTCAAACAAAGGTTATTGGTAAACTTACTATGGACAAACATGGAACCAAAAATGCAACTAGTATGGAGGAACAAGGAGAAATAAAAGAAATACATGGAGATATTAGAGTAGCATGGTTTAAACATGGAAGCAAAAGAGCAACTAGAATCAAGATCAAGGTGGCAAGGAAGTAGTTGGACCCCATGTTAACCTTTCAATAGGTTGGATGGATGCTTGTGGTTGGTACCAGTTGACTACATTGCTTAGTATATCATATTATTGTTAATATTTGGTTGATATTTGATCTTTAATTCTTTTAGATGCCAAAACTTGAAACAATGAGACAATTCAATGACATGAAATTCATACATCCATAACACAAGATATACCCTGGGGAAAATCCTCAAAAATATGAGAACAAAAACCCCAACAATTCTTATTAGTATAACATAATGGATAGCAGAGAATGCTTTTCTTTTATCACATAGCATATTACTTTCAGAAGATAAGAGATCACCAAACATTCTTGGTGAAGATACAGAAGAAATAGAGAAGAGAGATCAATCTGAGAAGCACCTTGCCTTCAATACAAATATCTTGCACACAAGGAGAAGCGCCTTTCCTTCAAAGGAGAAGAGAATTCACTTCACATTGAATTCATCAATCCCATATATCATATTTATATATTCTTCTCTTCTATTTTTATCTTCTAACTTTAGGATGAACTTGCCATCAAACTTGATGTATCAATCTTGCATGCATAAGTGTGCCTCACTTCTCATGCAGTACTTTATCTCACTGAACTGTCACTTAGGATGAACTCTCCTATTAACTGAAATATTTCCCACTTAGTTAGGTGGCTAACTTAAGTGTCTACATGCAAATGTCGCAACTCACGTGTCGTCTTTTAGCTTAACATAAGTGTCGTTATGCAATAACACTTAGTTGAATAGATATTCTTTGTTGTCACTTAGTTAACTGAAATCATGCTGATTGATTTACTTGAAGTAACCACTGTAAGTTCTTTAGTTAACTAAGGCATATCTTTAACTGACACTTTTACTGAAGCATTGATTGAGGCATGCATTGATACTTAACTGAAGCTTTAACAATTCAAGTTCTCTTTAATTAGATGAAGTGTCTGCATGGGAAATTTCAAATTCTCTTGATCTCTATGCTTTATATTTTATTTCTTCATCTCTTACTGCATGGTCAATATGTGCTAACTTTAATTATCCATCGCATTACATTATACTAGGAAGAATTATCGGATGCTATGATCATATTATATTATTCCACACCAAATGATCATATGCTAAAGTAATTCACTTTAGTGGTGATCAATCTCTAAAGGAGACTTAATAAAAATTGGTGATCATGGTTAATAATACATTACACAACATTAAATGCTTTTAACAAGTAAATCATGACCTTTATATGGAAGGTCCACCTCTATATAGGAGGTCCATCCCATGGATATCTTTATACAAAATATTCACATGAGAATCATGACTTGACATACACAAGTCTAGAGCCTTGTCCAACATACTTTACAACATCATTACTTTGATCAATTACCTCTATACGAGAGGAATAACCTTTACACAGAAGGAAATCAAAGTGCTCACCTCTATACGGGAGGATCAATCTTGGATTCACAAGATTGGTTTGGAGAATGTATCCTGATGCTGTACATTTAACACCCCCTCTCAACAAGGGAGGCATTCTCTTCCATACCAAGCTTGTCTCAGAAGTACTTGAACTTCATCACTGACAAAGGCTTTGTTAACACATCTGCAATCTGCTCATCAATAGAAATGTACTGAGGTTTCACTGTACCTTTCTAGACCATGTCTCGGATGAAGTGATACTTCATTTCAATGTGATTCAAATTCTCATGAAACACTGGGTTTTCAGAAAGGTTGATGCAACTCTGATGGTCACACCTAATAAATATAGGCTCAAGTTTTTCAACCAAAAAACCTGCAAGTATATTTTTGAGCCACACTACTTCTCGACAGGAAACACTAGCAACTATGTATTCTTCTTCGATAGTGCTATGGGATACGGAGCCCTGCTTCCTGCTGGACCAAGATATGATAGCTGATCCTAGGCTATAACAGTAGCCGGATGTAATCTTATGATCCACAGTGCTTCCTCCCCAATTTGAGTCTGTATAACCAAGTAACATGACTCCTCCACTGGAGGCATATCCGAGTCCATATGAAATTGTACCTCAAAGGTACCTAAGCCCATGCTTAACATCTTTCTATTGTTTGTGTCTCGGATCAGACATAAATTAACTGAGAATTCTCACGGCATAACATATATAAGGCCTCGAATGTATCAAGTACATTAGAGAGCCTATAAGCTGTCTATACAAAGTGGGATCTATTGGATTTGATACAGATTCTGACTCGTCAAGTTTCCTCAAATTGGAAACTATCAGTGTAGTCATAGATTTGCAATATATCATGCCAAAACTGCGCAATATACCCACAATGTACTTCCCTTGAGATAGAAAATTTCACATTTTATTTTCCTGATCTCAAGTCCAAGAAAGTAGTGCATCATACCAAAGTATTTCATCTCGAACTATGAGGTGAGATCCCTCTTGCACCAAGCAATCAGATGTTCCTCTCCAGTGAGAACTAAATCATCAACATACATAACCAATATCAACGGTTGGTTCTTCACTACTTTGAAGTACAAATTTGGATCAAATTCACTCTTACAGAAGCCCAGTTTCTAAAGGTAGCTATACATTCTAGAGTACCAATCCCTTGGGGTTTGCTTAACTCCATATAGATATTTCTTTAGTTTGCAAACATGGTACTCCTTCCCATGCACCACAAATCCTTCAGGATGCTGAATATAAACCTCTTCCTCAACCTCACCATTGAGGAAGGATGTCTTCACATCCATCTAGTGAAGTTTCCATCCTAGACCAGATGCAAGTGCAATCATTGCTTGGATTGTGGTGTACCTTGCCACAATGGAAAAGGTCTCATCATAATCGATGCCTTATTTATGAGAGAAACCTATGGAAATGAATCTGGATTTATACTTCTCAATGATACCATCCGCATCATGCTTTATCTTGTAAATCCATCTGGAAGTCACAATGGAATTCCTATTAGGTTTGGGAGCAAACTCCCAAACATCATTCTTCATTATAGAGTTGTACTCTTCTGTCATTGCACCTTTCCAAACTTACTGCTTTGCAACTTCTTCATATGAGGATGGTTCCTAATCACTGATGTGACTCATTAGTGCAACATACCTTGAATATCTATCAGGTTGCTTGTGCTCTTTGGATGAGCCTACATGTGCTCCATGTTTCTTTGCATTTTGTAATATGTCTCAGCACCAAGCAGATCTTGTTTTAATGGGAGTTTCATTAGGTGACCTCTCAACCAGTTCTACTGGTTCTTTAGGATTTAGTGAATATGATGCATCTTTTGGTTTCTCCCTCTCAAACTCTGAAGGGGGAGAATCAGATTCGGGATCCTCCATCTCTGAATCACATTGAATCTCTTTCGATCTTTTGAAAGCAACCTCCTCATGGAAGGTAAAATCTCGCCTGAATTCAATGTGTCTCTCACCAGGTACATAAATTTGGTATGCTTTGGATGACTCGCTATTAGCCACAAAGGTTCCTTTCTTTCAAGAAGGCTCCATATTTGTTCTCTTTTGTTTCAATGTTTGAATGTATACTGGGATCCCAAATATTCTCAAGTGTGAGATGTCTGGGTTCTCACCAGTAAACACTTCTTCTGGTGTCTTCTCATCTAGAATGGCATGCAGGCTTCGATTATGGATGTACACAACTATACGATAGGCTTCTGCCCATAATTAGGTAGACATATCTCGATCATGTATCATGGATTTTGCAGCCTCACATATGGTTCTATTCTTCCTTTTGACAACCCCATTTTGCTGAGAGTTGTATGGTACTGTTAATTGTCTACATATTCTTGCATCACTACATAGCTCATTAAATGCATGTGAATCAAATTCACCTCCATTATCAGACCTTAATGCATGGATGTGCTTTTCTTTATGATTTTCAACTAGGGCTTTAAATTCTTTAAATTTTTTAGGAGATTCACTTTTAGCGTTCATGAAATAAATCCATGACTTCCTAGAAAAATAACCTATGAACAATACATAATATAAGAAGCCACTCAGGGAGGGGGATGACATGGGACCACATACATCATAATGTATTAAATCTAAAATCCCTTTATATCTAGTAGTATTGTTGGAAAAAAATTTCTTAACATTATTCCCAAGTGCACAACCCCGACATACACTATCATGCTCAAAATCAAATACGGGCACACTTTTTACCATATTTTGAAGTCTCGGTAGCTCTTTGTAGTGTAGGTGTCCAAGCCTTCGGTGACATAGCTTGCATGGAATGATAGTGTGGTGAATCATAGCATGAATGTACTTCCTGGGTACCTTTCAAAGTCCTTCTCGAACTCCAATTAGAGCAGTAGATTCTAGGATTTTGTTCTTCGGCCATAAAAGTGCTTTGTTATCCATGAAGATAACTCAAAATCCTTTGTATTTAAGAAATGATATTGAAAGGAGGTTATTCTTCAAGCCTCGAATATATAGAATGTTCTCCACACGTAGAATATCACAAGTGATCAGCTGGAATGAGGTGGATCCAACTCCTTGGATCAAATATGTTGAGTTCCCCCTCAACTCTACCATGCATGTGATCTCTTTATCCTTTATATCAGTGATAGTCATATGTTTGGATGCACCACTGTAAATCAACCATGTGTCTACATTTGTGATGAAGGATGCCAAAAGGGATGAGACAAGGTAAAACTCCCTTCTTGTCTCCTTTTCTTCGGATGCATTCTTTTGAGTAGTTTCATCTTCTATGGCGGTAGAAGCATGAAAATTTCCTTTCTGCTTTGCTTTGCATTCTCTTGAGAAATGGCCTTTCTTGTTGAAATTGAAGCATCCAAATTTTGACTTGTCAAATCCTTTATTGAACTCCTTCTTCTTTGGATGAGAGAACTTTTTTTGGAATCAGGGTTTCTTTCCTTTCTTCATTCTTGCCATCAGAGCAAGGTTTTCTTTATTGATGCACACTAACTTGCTATGGATTCGCTCCTCCTCTTGGAGGAAGTCATGCGACAACCTTTTGAATTTAGGTTGTACCTCTTGGCCATTTACCGAAGCCAATAATGTCTCTTGTGAGGATGGGATACCATCAATAGCGGTTTGGATAAGATCATCTTCATCCACCACTAATCCAATAATAGCAACCTAATCTCTTACTTGAGAGATCTTGTTGAAGAAGGAGACCACTGTCTCATGTATCCATCTTTAAGTTTCAAAGCTTATTCTTCAATTCCCTCTTTTGACTCGGGGCCTTATTCTCATATAGATTAGTTAATGTATCATAACATTCTTTCACGGTCTTCATCGGTGTGATCACATGTATCAAGTTATCTTTTACTGAATCACAGATGATCCGTTTGGCCTTAGCTTGATTTTTCTTCAAGTTGATGCGCCCCACATTAGATGTAGGCTCCTCCACCACAGTGGATACGTAGCCATCCAAGTCATGCTCCTCTAGGATGTTGAGAATCCTATCCTTCCAACTATTGAATTTTGAGGTTCCCTCAAGATGGTCTTCCGATCATACAAAGACTGATTCCATACACTTCAAATCTTGTGCTCAACTTCTCAAGATATACATAGGATCTAGTTGGCATGCCACAAACCGATATCCTTCACGCCCTGAGATCTGATACCATGTTAATCTTTGGTTGAGCTTTGATCTTTAATTCTTTTAGGTGCTGAAACTTGAAACAATGAGACAATTCAATCACATGAAATTCATACATCCATAACACAAGATATACCATGGGGAAAATCCTCAAAACTATTAGAACAAAAACCCCAACAATTCTTCTCAGTATAATATAATGGATAGTAGAGAATTTTTTTCTTTTACAACATAGAATATTGCTTTTCGAAGATAAGAGATCACCAAACACACTTGGTGAAGATACAGAAGAAATAGAGTAGAGATATCAATCAGAGAAGCACCTTGTCTTCAATAAGAATATCATACACACAAAGATAAGCGCCTTGCCTTCAAAGGAGAAGGGGATTTGATTCACATTGAATTCATTGTTATACCTCTTTTTGTCATCCTTTGACTGTACATGCCTTACCAGCATGGAAAGCATGAAGTCCATAACCTCCTAGGTGTGTTAGACCTATTATTGCATGTTGAACTCACTTCCCACCTAAGTTGGAAAAGTTACCCAAGCTAATGAGGTTGAATTCCACTTCATCAAACCAAATTACTACAGATAAGACAAAAATCTCTTGGATAATAAGGTGGCCCCCTTAAACCAAATCCAAGACATAAATAAAACAAGTGGTAATCCACTCTCCTAGATTTAGCACACTTATGCAAGCATTCATAACAGGAAAGAGGATGAAGGTAAGTATCTTACCTCAACTAGGATGATTATATCCACTTCTCCTTGTTGATCCAACAACTTTCTTGATGATCCAAGTAGGAGAATCTGTAGACAAAATATAGAAGAGAATCTACTTTCATACACCAACATGTTAGGATAAATCCCTCTACTTAAACAAGTACAAATTGAAATATTTCAATGTAAACATACAATTTGGGAGAATAGGCCAATTTATTTATTAGAAATCCAAAGAGAAAATGTTACAAAATGAAGTTATACCCGATATCATTTCGATAGCATCTCCTCCAAAACTTTCTAGCAAGTCATTTTTTAGAATCTTAAGAACATGGGGACCCCTTCACAAGTAGATCTGCAACTATATTCAAGACTTAGTCTCTATGTATCTAATCCCCAAAACCAAACTTGAAATGGTATTGATATAGTGTGAAGGAGATCAACCATCATGGAGAAGAATATGGATAATGAGAGGAGGATGTGGATCTAGGTAGAAGAATATGGATCTAGGAAAACCAAAATGCTATTCGAAGGTAGGATGAAATCCTCAAGATAAGGGATCCATAGATCCAAGGAAAATGTCCCTCAACAATATTTTTGCACCCTAGACATTGAGCAACACACGAAAATGTTGTCATTTTTGCGTCTTGTGAACTGAGCAAAGCACGAAAAAGTTGTAATTTTTGCGCCCCTGTAATAGAGCAGAGCGCAAAAATCCCTTTTTGAGGGCTTAAGTTGGTTTGATGAAGTGGCATTCGACCTCATTAACTTAGGTAACTTTTCCGACTTAGGTGGGAAGTGACTTCATCATGTAATAATAGGTCTAACACACCTAGGAGGTTATGGAATTCATGCTTTCCATGGTAGTAAGGCATGTACAATCAAAGGATGATAGAATGAGGTATAATAGGTGCCCCTAAAGTGTGAGGTCAGAAAATTCTGATGACCGAAACAATTTATCAAATTGCATATTCTCAAAATATAACGAGAAGAAAGCTTGAAAGAGAGCCGTGAAAAACCAACATACTCTGATCATCCCCAAGGCAAGAATACCCATGCTCGGAAGAAACTGACTCAAAACATGGCTTCTGACCAATAAATTTCATATCCATGATAGTACTGACCAAGGATATGGCCACCAACATACAACGTGGATCCATACCTGAATGAATGGACACAATCATGGCTAGTAGAATACAAGCATAGATCCATGATGAGGTAATGACACAGCCATGACCAATACAAGAGTGGATCTGTATGAAAGTATACTAGTGAGGTGACCACCATAATATTTTGTGTTAGAACCTACTAAAAAATATCCTCCATCTCAACCTGGGTATGATAACAAAACATCAGAACAACTTAGGGTCTTCTACCCAATCCCGAAGCGATACAAATATAACCATGTGATTACAATGTGTTGAAGTCGAACACAGTAGAAACCACTTTATTACTGATCAATAGTGTAAAATGTTAACAAGTGTGAGGGAAATCACCAATGATGATAATGATCCCCAAGGTATCATAGTACATTCCAATGAAATGTGAATAGATGAGTTGGAGTTGAACATTCATGGAATCTTCTAATCATAGGCCAATGATATAAACCTACTGCCAAAAGAGAGGAAACCTACCATTGAGGTATGTAGGTCCCAAGGTACTAGATTGGTTCCTAAGTCCAATTCCTAGATAATGAGCTGAAGTCGATAGGAATAGACTCGTCGATAATGCATCCCACATCATTAACACGAAACCAATACAAGGTAGTGATGATGAATACAAATATGAATGAGTATTGACACGAGGATGAAAGGTAAAAAATGTTGCATAAGGTTAAATTAGGCTAACACTTTCCTTTGAACATATAATGGGATGACACATGAAATGGAAACATTGTCTTAAAGAAGCAAAGACCAAAATGAAACACGACAATAACTGAGGTGTTCTTCGGATGAATCAAAGGAGAAAGATGACTCATGGTTTTTGTAATAGTTCAAAAGACAAGTTGAATACCCAACTATAATACAAGACATGAACATATGCCATGTTCAAAGGTAATGACTCATTGGATTCCATAAAGTCAAACTCAACTTATCCTCCCATTTCCCCCCATCATGTTTGATGAGTACCTATTTGTTTTTTAATGAGCACGAGGAGGATAACAAATGCTCGATATAGCTCACCCTTTGGATGAGTCCAATATCACATGTTTTATGAACCTGAGAAAGGAGGGGTTTGGTCCCATGCGGGTCCTTCGATGTATAATTTTACAAGTCCAAAGAAGGGAAACTCGATGATTTTTCATGTTTAGAGAGATTGAAATAATCTAAAGAAGACTCTGAAATGGACTTTGTCGTAATAGTTAGTCCCAGGTCCTAGGTCCAAAAAAGTATGAAATAATACCTAGAGGAACTCTTCTAGTCATGATTGACTAGAGTATACCTTTTTCATAATTAGTCTAAATGGTCCTAAAAAGGGGTAAACTATCACAAGATAGACGACTTTTCAAACACTTTTATGAGTGTGAAAAAGACAAGTTCACTCAAAAATATTTTTCATTTTTTGGGATTTTGAAAAAGGCTTAAAGAAAATTCCATGGGGTTCCTTTTTCATAAATTAATCCACCTAGCCCGAAAATGAGATAAAATAATACTAGGTCAATACTTCCTCATCATTTTATGAGCATGAGTAAAGTGGACTAAACTCAACACCTTTTTCCTTGGTTTTAACAAGCATGGCCAAAGTGTGAAAAGCACTTGGAATCTTTTTCATGTTTGAGTCTAGAGCACGAAAAAGAAAAAGTAAGCTCAAAAGGTCACTAAAAAGGATTCCTTTGGTGTGAACATTCCTGTTCAAACGTGGTCAAACCTCATAAAGAAGTGTTAGAATCTCAAAATATGAGTGGAAAATGTTTTAAATAAAGGTAATAAATGTGAACATGGTAAAAAAAACTAGTTCCATATGTATAAGAAGAGAGTGGAATGTAAAACAAGTCATTTTTACCTCAAGAGGATTTTTACCCTTGTTGGAGACCAATTTTCAGCTGATGATTTTGGGAGATTCGGGACACCATTTGAGCCTCCATTTGAACCCAGTTGGCCCTCTTGCTCTGCTCTTTCATGTCATGGTTTATTTTTAAGTATTAATGCTGGTTTGGGTGAGTGGAAATCCCATCTAGGGATCTCTTTGCATGCCCATGAATTCTCGCAGCCTCCACATATCATGAAGCGCAAAAATTCTAATATTTTCATGTTCTGGGAAATGGTAGGGGCGCGAAAACTGATTAATTTCATGCTCCAGCTTGTTGTAGGGGTGCACAAATATTGAGGAGCGAGATTTCAAAAGATTTCCTCTCATCCATTAAGCAAGAAATTACTTCAAGTTTCAAATAATGATTTCATTTGATGAGTTTTAGGAGTTTTCAAGAGCCAAGAGAAATCATGATCAAGTGGAAAGAGAGAGAGCACGAGGGTGATGAAATGGATGCCCTCAACGATGATGCAACTTTGTTTTCACTACAGGAGTGTGGATTGATAAATTGTTTCAAGACATAATGTATGAAGAAGCAAGGCATGATTCTAAACCACTTGATAGAGATGTGGGATCTTGATCTACAATCTTTCTGCATAGGGGAACATATCCTTGAGATCGAGCTCGAGGATATATACTTCTTGACCGATCTCTCCAAAAGAGGGGCGCGGGTCAATTTGGTTGGGCACCGTAGTAATGAGGAGAACACAAATGACTACATAGCTCGGTTTTGCAGGCATGGATCTCGAAAGAAGAGTGGAAAGATACACATAACTGATGTAAGAGACCTTCCTTTAAAGACGATCTTATTCACTATTGCTCATGTGGATGGAAGCGCGGGACCTCATCATGATACCAAGGATCAAATGAATTATTCCTTGGAATGTATTGAACAAAAGTTGTTCAATTGGTGTGAGGGGGTCCTAGTCAACATAAAGGACCAGGTTACCAAGTGTCGCACTAGGAAGATCAAGTAGTTTGGGTATGGCAACATCCTAGTTGCCTTATTTCTAGAGAGAGTGCCATTACTACGCCCACAGATAGATAGAACTCCTCGCCCTACACTCGAGCCACAGATGGCAAGGTGGAGTGGTTATGTGGGCCGTCTAGGTGGGCCTCAACTTTGATCATTCGGTGCCAACTTCTTTTCATGGTTGGGGGATCAGATCATAATGATCGAGGATTATGCTTATGATGGGGTAGACTTTCACAACGAAATTGACTTGGATTTACCAGGGGACGAGGATTGGGAAGAGTCAGGTATGTGACCTTTAAGTAAATGTGCTTTTTAGATTTTAAAATATTTAAATTTTTTTGTTGTGCAAAAGAAATAATATGTACATGTGTAATGCCACTGATCGGGGACTAGTGAGGCCAACAGGATCTTCACCACTGTGGCGACAAGGAGAGGAGTATCAGGAAGAGCAGGCTGAGGCAGGGGGAATCCGTGATGTAGAGCAGAATCTCGAGGGACTGACCATGGGAGTCCCTCCTATGAGGCTTCCTGAGATTCTGTACCATCTTCAGAGGCATACCATAGGTGTGCCAGAGTGTATAGGCCGACTACTTTTCCATGTTTATAGGGAGGTGGTGTGCTATCACGAGAACCATTCTCCTCGTGATTAGATCTAGGCTGTAGTTTTTCTAGTGTTAGCGACATTTACATGATGTATGGGTAGTAGTCTCGATTTTGTCCTTTGGCACATTTTGATATTTTTGTGACATGATTAAACTTTTTACATGATATATGCATGGACCTATATTGACTATTTATCTATGATGATTTGTACTTTACATCATTTACATGTTTTTTTATGATGATGGTATTATTTAGGTATGAGCTAGATGCCAATTCCAATTCAACATGAAATTAGCTAATGAGTTAGCCACTAGTTTAATTGCCTTGATATGTGTTGATATAAAATTTAATCAAATGATATTTCAAGGAGACATATTATTTGATATAAATGAAGAAATATGGGATCATGAACGACGTAAATGCGATTTAGCTGAGACACCACGAGTTGGGAATCCAAGTAGACTATAAGATGGTCAATACCAAGGGAGGATGCTTCAGTAAGAAGCCCAATTACTACATGGTATTCTGCAATGTTATTTGCTGCTGAACCTAAGAATATTATACCTAAGGAAATCAACTTGTCAGTAGGGGAATAGAGCACCCATTATGCAGAAGCAATATTCTAGGTATGTCGACTAGAACCGTTCGTGAATCTGGAATACACCGACATTTGTGCATTGACGCACAAATCAGGATAAATAGTCACATGCGAGATAAGATCCTAAAGTGCAAAAAGAAATAAAAATCATACCATAAATACACTATATACAAGATGTACGCACAGGATGTCCCTACGCATAGAATCTCTTTAGGTAGCACCCATTACGAGGCTCTCCCAAAGGTACGCCATCACAATAAACTAGCTTGTAGGCCCCTTTTTCTAGAACTCATTTTACAATGTAGGGACCATACCACATGGATTCTAACTTGCCTTTGCCTAGTTTGTCATGCATTTGATCATAAGTCAATACTAGGTAACCTTCATTAAAAATATGAGGCTGAATAGATTGATCATATTGAGCCTTGATCCTCTTTTTGTGAGCTTCATCAATGAGTGCAGCGTCGCAATGAGTCTCATCAAGCTTGGTCTAATATAAGAATTGTTCTTCTTTTGCAGAAGTGTTTGGAAAGAGTTCAATGACCGATTTGAGGGATGGAATTTCACATTCAATTGGGAGAATAGATTCCAGACCATAGACTAGTTGAAAATGTGCGAATCCGGTTGCATTTTTAAAGGAAGTCCTATAGGCCCAAAGAATTGAAAAAAGTGCCAAGTGCCAATTTGATTTTTGGGTTCCCACCATGCGTTGGATCATCTTTTTCAAGACTATGTTGATCGCCTCTACTTGCTCATTAGCTTGGGGGTAATAAGGGGATGATTTTTCATGATGAAAAACCAATTTGGTGCTTATCTGAACCATCATATGATTCCTAAAATGGGAACCATGATCGATTACAATGGCTTGAGGGAATCCAAACCTTGCAATGATGTGATTGAATATGAATAGTGCTGTTGTTTTTCCATCTTCAGCATATGTAGGCATAGCCTCAACCCATTTAGTAAAGTAGTCAACAACCACGATGAGATAACTATGCCCCCTAGCTGAGGCAGGCTTACAATGCATGAAATCAATGCCCCATTTTGAGAAAGGGCCTACAACAGTCACAGGGTGTATTGGAGTTGGATGAGAGCAATTTTTTGAATGAAAAAATTGGCATGGAGGACACTTCTTGACCGCTTCAATGCAATATTTGAAGATAGATGGCCATAAGTATCCAACGTGCAAAATATTAGGGTTGTATCCATTCCAGAGAGGTGTCCACCACAAGCTCCAGAGTGACAACCATTAAGTACATGTTTGGCTTCTTCTAGAGTCAAGAATCGACACAAAATAGAATCGATACCATGATGATACAAAGTATCACTAATGATAAGGTAATATTTGGTGTGATGTAGGATGCAACGTTACTAATCTGCACGCGTCCAGGAGCTTGAGGGGGACAACAATTCGATCGAATGAGTTAGTATTGTTATGGCGGAAGCATAACAAGAATAAGCAAAGTAGGAAATAAACTACACATAGAAACATACACAAACATGAAATATGCAGGAATGCGAACTGATCTTCTCTATTACTTGCTTGATAATATGCAGATACTTGTAGATCCCCTATATTACAATATGTTACATTCTTATATAGAATGCTGAGACACTTGGGTGTCTTCCCGTTATGTTCAGTTATAAGAGAAATTAGAGAAAAGTTATAGAAGTTCAACCGTTATGGTCGACTGGAAGATAGAGAGACAATCTATCGTGGTTCATCAGTCACAAGGTGTCGACGATGTATGTCAAGGTTGTAGAACTTGTCGAAGCCGTTTCGACATCGATTATTGGTCATAGTCGTATCGAAGTTGATGATGAAGATGTTGAACTTGTTGATGTTGATATCCGACAATAATTCCAAGTGTCGAGTGGATCATACCTCCTTCCTTAAGAAACAATGGTCTCCATTGTTTGCTCGTACAGATGAGGAAACTTGTCGGTCCGTTTAGTAGCAGAGTACCATTTTACTTGTGATGGAATCTGTCTGGATTTTGCCACCTTAAACAAGGGAATTTTGTTTGCCCTTGTATTGCATACTCGTTGTCCCACAATGGTGTCGCAAGGAAGAAGGTTCTGAACATCTGGATTGATGTCATTGGGTTCTGTTGTTTGCAAGTCGTTATGTTCTAACAGTGGGGCATGGTATGGTCCAAGTAGATCCACATTAAATATTGGATGCAAACCCAAGCATGAAGGAATGTCGAGCTGGAAAGCGTTTTCTCCAGTCTGCTGAAGAATATTGTGCATACCATATCACAAAGGTTTCAGCTTCTTATATGGACCGCTGAAGCGATCCTTCTTGAGATGCAACTAGACCTTATCCCCAATTTGGAATGAATGAGGGATACAATGCTCATTATGTTAGGCCTTGGATTTTGCATTAGGTCATTGCAACATTTCATGTGATTTCTTCTGGATGTCGCAAATTTGATCTTGAAACTTCAATGCTTTGTCGAATTCTCATAGGTTATAGTCGGTGTCGTGGTTTGACTGTGTCGAAGAACTGATCAAGTGAATAGGTGCTGAGGGTTGAAATCCATAACATATCTCAAATGGACTCTTGCCCGTAGAGATATGCTAAGCACGATTGTAGCTGTGCTGTATGTATGGAAGACTGTCATCCCATGTTTGTTTATGCTTCTGGTTGTACATGCGAAGCAGTTGTACTACCAAGTGATTCACAACTTCTGTTTGTCCATCTATCTGAGGATGGAAAGATGTCAATAGGGAAAGTCTTGTGTCAAGATTCTACCAAAGAGTCTTCCAAAATATGCTGACAAATATGGAATCTCTGTCAGAAATAATGGTTGTTGGTAAACCGTAATGTTTCTAGATATGTTCAAAGAAGAGCTAAGCGATCTGCTGCGCTGTCGTAGTCTTCTTGCATGGAATGAGAATAGCCATCTTGGAAAATCTATCGACTACTAATAAGATTGCATCATGCTGATGTTTGGTAGTAGGATATCCCGTCAAGTAGTCCATAGAAATAAATCCCCATGGTCTATTAGGAACTGAAAAAGGTGTGTACAATCCATGTCGTCGATTAGGCAGTTTAGCAATGGCACAAACCACGCATGATCGAATGTACTTGTTGATGTCAGTTTTAAGTGAAGGACAAAAGAAATACTTCTGGAGAATATCAAGGGTCTTTGCTACTCCAAATTGTCCTGCAGTCTTGCTGTAGTGTGCATCCCAAATGAGCTGCTGTCGATGCTCACCTGTCGGTACACAAAGCTGTCCAAGCTTATATAGCAAGGTGTCTTTCATGAAATAGTCGGAGGTCGATGACTTGTCAGTATGAATTTATCGATAGACTATTGAGAATTCATTGTCTTCCTAATACAATTGAGGCCAAGTGGTGGTGTCATAACCTTGCATAATCATCACTGTAAGGAGGAGAGTAATGGGTGGTCGACTGAGACAATCGATGGTAACATTGTTTTTACCTTTCCGATACTTAATTACCAATTGAAATTATTGCAGGTAATTAATCCACTTGAGTTGTGGAGTTGTCTATAAATTTGATGGGAAAGGGCGAACTCTAAAGGCTTGTGGTAAGTGAGAATGACTGTCTCCTTGCCAAGAATATAATGTCTCCATTTCCTAAGAGATTTTAGAATGGCGTATGGTTCTTTCTCATATGTCGAATATATTCTAACAATATCGTTAAAAGTTTCAGAATGAAAAGTGTCTGGGTGACCGGACTGAGTGATCACTGTGCCCAAGGCATAGTCCGATGCGTCTGTCTCAATTTCAAAGGGCTCATACAAATTAGGTAACACAAGTACTGGTGCAGTGCAGAGCTTGTGTTTGAGTTGTTCAAAATCTTCTTGTTGTGGCAATGTACATTTGAATACAGTTTTTCCATTTCCCTTATTCAACTGATTCAAGGGCCAGGCTATGTGACTGAAGCCGAGTATGAATCGTCGATAGAAATTCGCCAAACCAAGAAAAATTATTAGTTCATGAATGCTTTGAGGAATGGGCTAATATTTTAGGATTTGTACTTCGTCTGGATCGACGTGAATGCCCACAGAGTCAATTACATACCCCAAGTATTTGATGTTGGTCATCGCAAAGAAACACTTGTCCATGTTCAAGTAGAGTCAATGTTGCTGGAGAGTGTCGAGGACTTGTCGAAGCTGTCTGACATGTTCTTCCCATGATCGACTAGAAATCAATATGTCGTAGAGATAGACAATGAACCATTTTCCGATGAAGGGTTGAAGAATGATATCCATATACCACATGAAGGTCACAAGTGCATTGGTTAAGCCGAAAGGCATGAATAACCATTCAAACAATCCTTCCATGGTATTGAAAGCAGTTTTCCATACATCTGCGGGCTCGATTGGAATTTGATGATATCTTGACTTGAGGTCGATCTTAGTAAAGAATTTAGCACCTTTCAGACAGTCGATGAGCTCGTCTATCCATGACAGAGGGTAGCGATTCTTTACCGAAATTTTGTTGAGGGACCGATAATCGATGCACATGCGCCAAGTCCCATATTTCTTTGGAATGAGGATAACTTGAATTCCACAAGGAGATGAGTTGGGTTGGATATGAACTTTTTTGATCAAATCTTGGATCTATCTACGAATCTCTTCATTTTCGAGAATGGATCTTCTGTAAAGAGATGCGTTATGTAATGAAGAACCAGGAGCAAGTTCAATAGAGTGTTTTACCTGGTAATGTCGAGGTACTCCATCCGGTTCTTGGAATAGGTTCTGTTACTCATCAAGAATCTTGTCGATCTACTGATTCTTTCAGGAGTTTCACTGGTCGGTGACTCGACTGGTTGCTGTAGTCTTCCTAGAATGTTGCGGCTTAATCATGATTAGTGTGAATTTCTAAGCATGGTTGATGAGCTTCTTCGTCTGTTTATCATATATCATTGCAACCGTTGGTGCAGGTCATTGCTCTGGTATGCCATACCATTGATTCTAGATTCTGAAAATCACCTTATGAGGTCAGGACTAATAACTTCCATGTCGATCCCATATGTAAGGTTTCCCCAAAAGGGCATCGTATATAGAGAGTGGTGCCACGTCACAAAGTACTTCATATTCAAAAGGATTAATGAAGTAGGTGAGTTTGCATTATCAGGTGATCCTTAGTTCCTATCCATCCATCATCCAACCGATGTTGTAAGGTTGAGGATGTGGAGTGGTAACAAGACCTAGTTTCTTCACAAGATCTTCATAAACAATTTTTTTTTGGCTCCCATTATCCACAATCAGATGTAATGGATTGTTTTGAACCCATATTGGTGTATGAAATAAGCACTCTCGTTCCTCCTCATCGACGATAGTCGAGGCTGTTGGAGTGGTCGATGTCAAAAGGGTCATTGCTTATAGGTCAGATTCTACCAGAGTTTTGTCAAATGAGTCAGATGTTGACACTTTTACCAAAATTGTCTTCTGAGCTTTGCATTCAGATGTATCATGCCATGATGAATTGTGGTAATCACACCATTTCCTGGTAGGTTTCTTTCTACGTTCCCTTTTTATTTTTCAGAATGCTTTTTGCCATGATATTTCTTTGTCGAAGTTGGTCGAGAAGGTCTCGAATTTTCAAAGTCGGTTGGTGCCTTCTTGTCAGGTGGTCGTGCTATCGGTTTAGTCGTGAAGTGTGCTTTTCCTTTCTGTTTGGTTTCAAGCTTACTGGCATAGTGGAATACATTCGTGAGCATATTGACAGTCATAAATTCCATCTCCTGTTGAATTTTATTGGGACAATCCACTGATGTACTTCAAAACAAGCAATTTCTCTTCTTCTTGAATGCCAAGTCTAGACATGAGTCAATAGAACTTGTCGGTGTAACTTTGTACAGTCTGGTATTTCCATTGACTTAGCTGCTGCCCCTCTTATACTGCTGTTCAACGTACTTGGGTGGGTAAAATTCCCTTCGGACATATTCAAAAAATTTCTCCCATGTCTCTATGGGGTCTCCACTTTTATCCATCTTTGTCGATAGGTTCTCCCAACAACAATGCACATATCTTGACATCTTTAAGGATGCAATTGTGATATTTTCAGTTTCTAAGATTTGATTCACAGAGTAATAGGATTCCAATTGTTGTACCCATTTGTCGATGGATTCCACGTCAATCTTGACTTCTAGATTCAGTATGTCTAAATTCATTTGCACCTTGAATGGACTGATTTTTTCGGAGTTAGATCTTGTCGAAAATCCTCCTGATGTCGAAGTAAATCGTGTGAGAATCTCATTGAACTGGGAGAACATTTTAGTTCGTTATGGAGCTCGGGATTTCTCTATGAGTTGCTCTGTCTCGTCAATTGCATGTCTACTGTCTGTTCCTTCTGCCATCTTTGAAGGTAGTGTCTACTTGGATTTCTGAGTTTGTAAGTGTGTTTGGATAGTGTTGACACATCTCTGTCAATAGGGGTTCACTTCGAACTGCTATCAACAAACACCAACCAAACACCCTTAAGCATCGGCCTGGAAAGGTTTTACCCTTTCCAGCAACACTCGCAGAGCGAGTGAAGTCTCACCCGAGATGGTTAAGGGGTGCTGCAGTAACCACGTTTCCGTAGTATGGAGAAGACATGCGTTAACCCTTACCCAATTGTTACTGAAACCAATGATCTTGTCTTCGCATCATTCTAATAGTGTAAATATATATTTGACATCCGCATCAACAAGACATAATCAACATTCGTACTAGCATTATATTATTGTCATTCACATCAACCAACATTACTGAGTAATAAAACCTTAAACATATCGCATCATTGAGCTAACATTCATCATTCGACACAAACAGGAACAAAGAGAGAAGGAACATAACCGAACATACTCATGCATTAACTCATCCCAAAATCTGCGGTATAAGCTTTGAAGGAATAGTTCCAAGCGACTTATCGGAGATCCATACAACCAGAACAAAACTTGCCGAAGGCAGA
Organism: Larix kaempferi; assembly: GCA_027924585.1. Lineage (NCBI taxonomy): Eukaryota > Viridiplantae > Streptophyta > Pinopsida > Pinales > Pinaceae > Larix > Larix kaempferi. The sequence goes on along the minus strand of BSBM01000125.1, from coordinate 5,849,712 downwards.
ACAAAACATAGATGCGAAAATCCCAATCTATAATTAGTCGTTCAATTCATGGATCAATGATAACTGGATTAATGCCCTTAGGCTTACAATCATTGTTCCATTTATAGAGAACTAAGGTTATCACAAAATGGTCCAAATGACCCATTCTAACAAACTAAACCATAACTTGCGCTTTCGTCAGCTTCCTTGTTCTCCGCGAATGGTCCTTTCTTCCGTGAATTCCTTCCTTGTCACTGTCAGCTTCTATGTGCTCTAACCCCATGCCAATAGGCCCCCAACACAAACTTGTGGCTCACCCTCGAGCCACCTCAGATGGAAACGTCTGGTACTGCTCTGGTTTGTTGTTTTGTACTTCTCGAACTTTTCCTCCAGTCTCTTGGTTGCTGTTATGTACTTCTCAAACTCATCCTCCAGTCTCTTGAAACCTTCATCATCTATCTCTTCTAGGAAACCAGTTGCGCTCCACCCTTGCTTTCGTCTGGATAAAAGTTCATCAACATCACCAGATTGTGAAACAGGCCCAATGCTCCGACACATCTATTTCACACATTTGATGATCCTTCACTGGTGCTGGCATGCCTTTTCCCTTGGTTCTTCTATGGTAGGAGAGACCACGGTTATTCCTACTACTGCATTTCGCTTAGACATCCTGGGGGAGACTTCATCTCTTTCCTTCTGAATTGTTTGTGTATCTTCATCCACTGGTTGCTCGTGAACACTTGTCGTCCTTTCCCTTAGCGCACCCTAGGTGCTTCCGCGAGAAACAAAATGCACCATTGCCACTCTTTAATCTCAGTCCTTTACCTTGCAACTTCCTGACTTCCCGACCCTTCTATCCTTACTACTTGACTCTGCAACTTCCTGGAGTCGCACCTCCGACTCAATAACTATTCATGATCTGCTTGGATATTTATAACTTAACTCACTCGGATCCTGTCCACCATGGCATCTTTGAGGAATGATTAGCAAGTCATTCGTCAAATATTTCCTGGATTTACCGAATTCTTCCATCAAGTGAGTCATCATCCATCGCCGCCGCCTTCCTTCGATGCTTGAATGCTATAATGATGGTCTGATTTGACTGTCACGTGCTAAACATCTACAAAATTCAACTCCTGGTGCTTACACTTTCCTCTGCGATCGACAAATATTTAATGTCTTGTTCTTCTATATGTCTTTTTTTTTTTTTTGGTGTGAACCCTGTTTCAGTCGCCATGTGCCTGGTTACGGCGATATGGCTTCAATCGGCTTCCATTCACTAGATTTTTTATTGGTGTCCCATATAGATTTTGTAGCTATACTGCACCTCCGTCAGTGATAAAATTTATAATATAAGGGCCCAACCAATGCATCTGGAGCTTACTTGGATGCTTCACAAACTTATTGTGGTATAGCAGCACCATATCTCCATGTTGGAAGTGCTTGGCCTTAACGTGGCGATCGTGCCAAGCATTTTGGAGGTCCTTTTCTACCTGTTCCTAGAATCCTGCGATAAACCTATCCTCGTGAAGCTGTACTAAATGCACCAACCGTTCTTCGATTGCTCCGTCATCGCTCATTCCTGTAGCTGCTGCGATGCAGAGACTAGGGACAATATACTCCATTGGAATCACTGCTTCCTGTCCGTAAACTAACTTGAATGGTGTATGGCCTGTCAAATGTTTACAAGTTGTCCTGTAGACCCACAATATTGCTGGAATATTCAAATCCCAGTCATCACGGTTCGTATTACATACTTTTGTTAGCGCATGCTCTAATACCTTGTTAAAGCTTCCACCACACCATTCGCCTATGGGTGATATGGGGTACTCTTGCGATGTTGAGTTTGGAACTCTTCAGTCATTTCCTCGATAGTTTAGTTGAAGAAGTGAGTACCCTGGTCGCTCATAAATATCTTTGGACACCCAAACCTGGTGACTACGTTATCAAAGAGAAATCTTGTTGCTGTCACAACTATGCAATCCTTTACCGGTGCAGTTTCAGCCCATTGCGTCAAATAATCAGTCGTGGTGATTAGATATCGTGACCCCGTCCTTTTTCTTGGTGGTTGATCGGCCCTACAAAGTCAACCGCCCATTTGTCAAAATCTTGTAGTGTCAGCTGAGGTACTAATAGAATCTCATCCCTTCACAATGGTTTTCCTGTTCTTTGGCACACATCGCAGCTCTTGGTGTAATCCAAAGAATCTCCATGCACCATCGACCACCATAATCCAGCTCTAAGTATATTCCTAAAAATGGCACATCCTCCATAGTGTCCTCATGCGATCCCATCATGAGCTTCTGCTAGTATCCTTTCCTTCTCATGCAGAAGAACGTATGCTGAAGGATCTCGTCTGGCCCCATTTTTTAGAGTTGCCCTACAATTAACTGAAAGTCGGAAACCCTCACGACTAACTGCTTTTTCTGGTTGTTATTCAATCCATCTGTGTAATATCCCAATTTTGACCCTATTGCATTAAAATTGTAAATGATGTAAATATCATTATGAAATCGTGGTGAGGAGCTAAAGGCCAAGGCCCCACCATCGATTTAGCATTTTATGTATCAGAAATTAAAAATCGATGCCTATGGTTCTCGTTCTAGGTAGACACAATATAAATTAAGACATAATGTAAATACACATTTTTAGTAAAATACCCACAACTAGTTATGCAATGTAACAAGAGATGGGGGCATGATTTTTACAAGGAATAGGGAGGGAAAATGTTCAAACCCTTGAGCCAATAGTGTCAATCCAAGTGTCAAGAAGAGAACCCATAAACCCTCAACTACCCATTTTGACTTATGCACCCAATCATTTAATTCTTCCAAGAGTTGGTTGAGGTAGTTAATGCATTGGGAATGGAGAGGTATGGCAGCCCAATTTCATGTATGGGAAATCCATCAATTTGGGAAATTGTATTTTTGCTTCTTGGGCAAGTAAACACCCACGAAATTGTGCCCAAGCCATTTTTCACCCATGTTCTTTGCTCCCTCACGCAGTCTGAGCTAGCTGGGGCGTTTTACGTCACATTTTCCATATTTTCCATAGCTGGGAACTCATTTTTGTGTTTCATAGTGGCTGGGAAGAAGAGAGTCATGATTTGGGGGTTTATAGAGGCCATTTCTGCCCCTTGAATGCCCATAAACGTTTTCTGAAATCGATTTTCTCTCCCAGGGTTGTTTCCCCATCTAACATTTCATTTTTGGTTTCCCATGATTTTTGAAACTAATAGAAGCCCCATCTTGGGCATCCCACAGTCAAAATGTTTTCCTCATTCCCAACATTTGTGTTTTGCTGTTATGTGCAACCTTGATTTGAGTTGAATTTGTGAGTAAGAAGCTAGGAGTGGAAGAGGATTAGAATTGGCTTGATAAACCTAGTGAAGAGAGTAACCTCACAAAAAAGATCAAAGGACCTTGGCTACTTTTCTATACACACCTTGGAGAACACTAGAAGGGAAGGTATGGCCTTAAGAACCATATAACAATGCATGGAATGCTTCCTTGTGTTGGGTGTGTAGGTATTGTGGGTACCAAGATGGATAAATCTTGTAGAGGCACCAATAGCTCTGTGGTTGAGCTCACTAGCTTAGCAATTCTTCCTTTCCATTGCCTTGGAAGCCTGATAAACCCAATGGTGGATTGGCTTGGCTGAATTTTGGTGTGTATTTGGCTATGTGTGAGCCCACTGTTCCCTTTTTACTTGTAGAAATCATGCCTAGCTCAGGGGTGGAACGTTGCAGTTGCATAGCCAATTGCTAGAGACTACTTTGTTTCAAGATAAGTACTCTCTTGTGTTATTTCTGAAATGTATTATTTGACGATTCTTATGAATATGTTGAATGCATGCTAGATGTGTAGTAGAAATTTACTTCCGCTATGTTTCTCGCATTTATACATCTACATATGTCTTTTATTTTCAATGGATTTTTGTGAATGACCATTGGGCTAGATTCCCATCCTTAGCATCATGTTCTCTCCACCGAACTAGATCGATGAGAGGGGATGTGACATTCTGGTATGGATCCTGTAGTCAAGAACTCAATGATTTGCTCATAATGGTCATCGACCATTCCAATCCGAAATAGTTTTTCATTTGGTAAGCCTTCATCGATGCTTATGGGTTCTTCTCCTGACTCAATTCGGGACAAGTGATCAGGCCCGACATTCAAGCGTCCCAGTTTCACAATAATTTGAAAGTCAAATTCTTGAAATAGAAGCAACCAACGACAAATACCCCCCCCAATACAGGCTTGTTGACCAAATATTTCAATGCCGAGTGGTCAGTAAACATATTGAAATGACCTCCAAGTAGGTAATGGCATAATTTTTGTAATGCATAGACCATTTCTAGCCCTTCCCTCTCTGTCGTCGTGCAGTTTCTCTCCATAGTGGACAGTTTCCTATTGGTGAATGCAATTGGGTGATCAATCGCCCCTTATATTAGCTGATCCAATACCACCCCTAGTGCCACTGATGACGCATCAATGTGAACATGGAATTCCTTTGTCCATCCAGGAAAAGCTAGTATCGGTGTTGCGACCATCTTTGCTTTTAATCTATCGAGGCTCTTCTGGAACTCTTCATTACATTCAAACTTCACATCCTTTTTTAATAGTTTCTCCATTGGTGTTGTGATCGCTGCATACCCTCTGATAAAATTTCTATAATACCCCTATGCCCCAATGTTTCCCTTAATTGCTTTACTGTTGTCGGAAGTGGTAAGTCAACAATAATTGCAATCTTTGCTGGGTCCACCAGCATCCCCTTATTGCATACAATGTGTCCTAGCAGAATGCCGAATGGAGTGTAGAAGATGCACTTCTTCAAATTTAACGAAATCTGATGCTGCCTACATCTCTCCAGCATTAACCTTAGGTTTGTAACATGGTCCTTCACTAGTCCATACACGGTCCAATCATCCATATATACTGCAAGGAATTTGTGAATGAAATCTATAAATGCTGAAAGCACTAATTGTGAAAAGATCATTGGGGCGTTTTTAAGACCGAATGACATTACTGTATATTGGAAGTAGCCCCATTCTGTTACAAAGGTTGTCTTGTGTCGGTCCTCCTTCGCAATCTTTATTTGATGATATCCGTAGAATTCGACTGTGAACGAGTATATCTCCTAGCCTCCAATTCCTTCTAACACTTCGTCCGTGAATGGTGTTAGGAATTGATCCAAATCACAGTTGGCATTATTGTCAGATGCTAACTTTGACACATCCTTGACCAGTCATCGCTGTTGATACAACTTCGACAAGTTTCAACGTGACATGACTTCGACAACTTTAGCACTTTGATAGGCTCAATTTTGACACAACACCGATGGGTCTCGACTTCGACATACTGCGACACATTTGGCACTTTCGACATGTTCTACAATCTCACAGTTCGCGACATCGACAAGTGACGTTGACATGCGACCAGCGACTGTTGAACTTCGACAGACTCTCTCTCTGTCTTCCATTCGATTGTAATAGTTGAACTATTGAAACCATTCTAACTTCTTCTTTGTAACTAAAAGTAACGGGAAGGCACCCAAGCGTCTCCGAATTCTATATAAGCATGTATAACATTGTAACATATATCAGTTTTGATTTGTTTTGCAAGTAATAGAAGAACAGTTCGCATTCCTGCATATTGTCTGTGCGCATTTGTGTTTATCTATATTGCGTAATCCTTCTTTTGGTCATTCTATTTATTAAGCTTCCGCCATAACAAAGCCGACTCATTCAATCGGACTATTGTACCCATCGTTCTTCCTGGACACGACCCGGATCATTGGTATCAGAGCGCACTCAGTTTTGTTCATGCTTAAGTTTTGCGTATACACTTCTCTCGAAGTTACCTGACTTATGCCTGTTCAAACTCGCTCACAATCTCAGCAATCCAAGCTGATGCAATCTCCAGAAATGACAGAAGAAATAGACGATAGACATGCAGCTGACGAGACAACACAGCTTATTGAGCAAGCTTTGGCTCGAAAATGGACTGAAATCTCCATGCATTTCAATGAGATTCTCTTGCAATTCGCTTCGACATCCGAAGGATCCTCGACGAGAACTCACACCGATAAAATCAGCCCCTTCAAAGTGCAAATGACTGGACATACCAAATCTTGAAGGTAATATTGATGCGGAATCCATCGACAATTGGGTGCAACAATTGGAATCTTATTACGCTGTAAATCAACTCTCCAAAGATGAAAAAGTCACCATTGCGTGCTTAAAGATGTCAACCTCCATGCACTGTTGGTGGGAGAAACTCTCGACAAAGATGGAGAAAAGTAGAGAACCCATCGACACATGGGATAAATTTGTTGAACACATTCGAAAGGAATTTTACCCACCTAAATATCTCGAGCAATAGTATAAGAAGTGGCAGGAGCTAAGGAAATGGAAAGACCAATCAGTACGGAGTTACATCGAGGATTTCTACCGACTCATGGCGGGACTTGATGTCCAAGCATAAGAGAAATTGCTTGTTCTGAAGTACGTTAGCGGATTGTCCCAATACATTCAGCAGGAGATGGAATTTCTGACTATCAATATGCTTTCGGATGCTTTCCACTATGCCAACAAACTAGAAACCAAGCAGAAAGGAAACACACGTTTTGCAACAAATCCGACATCAGGACGACCACCCGACAAGAAGACACCAGCCAACTTCAACAAGTCAAAATATTCTCAGCCAAAACCGCCAAAGCCAGATCACAGAAAGAAGCCTTTTCACAAGAAGGAACGTAGAAAAAAACCACCGACCGGAAAATGGTGCGATTACCACCACTCATCGTGGCATGATACGTCTGAATGCAAAACTTAGAAGACATTTTTGACAAAAGTGTCGACCTCCGACAAGATGGTGGAATAATCTAATCCAGACGCGATGACCCTTTTGACCTCGACCACTCCAGCAGCCTCGACTATCGTCGATGAGGAGGAACGAGAGCACCTGTTCCATACACGGATATGGGTCTAGAGTAACCCATTACATCTAATTATGGACAATGGGAGCCATAAAAACTTCGTTTATGAAGAAATTGTTAAGAAACTAGGTCTTGCTACCACTCCACATCCTCAGCCTTACAACATTGGTTGGATGAAGGATGGACAAGAACTTCAGATCACATGACAATGCAAACTCATCTACTTCATCAAGCCTTTTGAAGATGAAGTACTCTGCGACATGGTACCACTCTCCATATCCAACGCCCTATTTGGGAAATCTTACCTCTGGGATAGACATGGAAGTTATCAGTCACGGCCTCAGAAGGTGATTGTCAAAATCCAAAATCGATGGTCAACATACCAGAGTGTCAATCTAGACCGACGGTTGCACTAATATCTTCCAAACAGACAAAGAAGCTCATCAATCATGCTCCGAAGTTTGCATTAATCATGATCAAGCCACAACATTCTAAGAAGACTGTAGCAACAAGTCGAGTCACTGACCAATGCAGTTCTCGACAGAAGCAACAAGTCCATCATATTCTCGATGAGTGCCAGAAACTCTTTCAAGCTCCATACGGAGTACCTTAACATTGTAAGGTAAAACACTCCATTGAACTTGTTCTTGGTTCTTCTTTTCCTAACGCCTCTGTTTACAGAAGATCCATTCTCGAAAATGAAGAGATTCACAGACAAATCCAAGAATTAATCAACAAAGGTCATATCCAACCCAACTCCTCTCCTTGTGGAAGTCCAGTCGTCTTAGTTCCGAAGAAAGACGGGACTTGGCGCATGTGCATCGACTATAGATCTCTCAACAAAATATCGGTGAAGAATCAGTACCCTCTGCCGCAGATAGACAAGCTCATCGACTGTCTGAAAGGTGCTAAATTCTTTACTAATATCAACCTCAAGTAGGGATACCATCAGATTCCAATTGAGCCCTTAGATGTGTGGAAAAATGCTTTCAAGACCAAGGAAGGATTGTTCGAATGGTTAGTCATGCCTTTTGGCTTAACCAATGCACCTGTGACCTTCATGCGACATATGGATAACATACTTAGACCTTTCATCGGCAAATGAGTCATTGTCTACCTCAACGACATATTGATTTTCAGTCGATCATGGGAAGAACATGTCAGACATCTTTGACAAGTCCTCGACACTCTCCAACAACATTGGGTTTATCTGAACATGGAAAAATGCTCTTTTGCGATGACCAACATCAAATATTTGGGGTATGTAATTGACTCTACAGGAATTCACGTCGATCCAGACAAAGTACAAATCCTCAAAGATTGGCCTATTCCTAGAAGCATTCAAGAACTAAGAAGTTTTCTTGGTTTGGAGAATTTTCTATCGATGGTTCATACTCGGCTTCAGTCACATATCCCGGCCTTTGAATCAGTTGACGAAGGGAAATGGGAAAACTGTCTTCCAATGGATAGAAACACAATAAGCATCTTTTGAACAACTCAAACATAGGCTATGCACTGCACCAGTACTTGTGTTACCTGATTTGCATTAGCCTTTTGAGATTGAGACGGACGCATCGGACTATGCCTTGGGCGAGGATGAAAATGACTTCTCAGCAGTATACCAACATTTACAGACTAAGAAGTCGTCGACCTTAGACTCCAACTATTTCCTGAAAGACACCTTGCTATACAAGCTTGGACAGCTTTGTGTACCGACCAGTGAGCATCGACAACATCTTATTTGGGACGCGCACTACAGCAATACTGCAGGACACTTTGGAGCAGCGAAGACACTTGCTAATCTACAGAAGTATTTATTCTGGCCTACACTTGAATCCGATGTCAACAAGTACATTCGATCATGCGTGGTTTGTGACATCGCTAAGCCACCTAATCGACGACATGGATTGTACACACGTCTGCTAGTTCCTAGTAGGGTGACTTGATGGGTTATCCTACTACCAGACATCAACATGACACGATATTAGTAGTAGTCGACCGATTTTCCAAGATGGCCATTCTCATACCATGTAAGAATACCACGATAGTGCAACAGACCACTCATCTCTTCTTTACACATGTTTGGAAACACTTTGGTTTACCCACAACCATCATTTCCGACTAAGATGCCAGATTTGTCAGCATATTTTAGAAGACCCTCTGGAAACAGTTGGACACACGACTCTCATTGTTGACAACTTTCCATCCTTAGACCGACGGACAGACGGAAGTTGTGAATCGCTTGGTAGTACAATTGCTTTGCATGTACAATCACCAGCATCGACTCACATGGGATGATAGTCTTCCATACATTCAACACAGCTACAATTGTGCTCAGAAAATCTCTACAGGTAAGAGTCCATTTGAATTTTGTTACAGATTTCAAACCTCAGCGCCTATCAACGTGATCAACTCCTCGACACAGCCGAAATCTGACTCCAACAACAGCCAACGAGAAGTTGATAAAGCATTCAAGTTTCAATAACAGATTTGTGATATTCAATTACAAGCACAGGATATGTTGCACAGAGCAAATGAGAAAGCTAAGGCCCGAAACGACAAGCATCGTATTCCTCATACATTCCAAATTGGGGATAAGGTATGGATACATCTTAGGAAGGAGCGCTTAACTGGTCCATTCAAGAAGCTCAAGCCTTTGTGATATGGTCCATACAATATTCTTCGATAGATTGGTGAAAACGCTTTCCAGCTCGACATTCCTGCATGCCTGTGTCTACATCCAGTATTCAATGTGGATCTACTTTGACCATACCATGCACCTTTGTTGGAGCAGAACGATTTCTCAACAACAACATTCAAAGACATCCATCTAGATGTTCAGGAGCCTATTCCTTGTGACACCATTGTGGGACAACGGGTATGCCTTACAAGGACGAACACAATTCCCTTGTTTCAGTTTTCCAAAGCTGGCCAAATCCCATCTCAAGGAAAGTGGTACTCTGCTACTGAAATAATCGACAAGTTTCCTCACCTTCACAAGAAAATAATGGGGACCATTGTTTCTTAAGGAAGGAGGTCTGATCCACATCACAGTTGGAATTATTGTCGGATGCTAACTTCGACACATCCTTGACCAGTCATCGCTGTTGATACAACTTCGACAAGCTTCGACGCGACATGACATCGACAACTTTAGCACTTCGACATGATCGATTTCGACACAACTCCGATGGGTCTCGACTTCGACACATTCGACATTTTTGACATGTTCTACAATCTCACAGTTCGCGACATCGACAAGTGGCGTTGACATGTGACCAGTGACTGTCAAAATTTGACAGACTGTCTCTCTGTCTTCCAGTCAATTGTAACGGTTGAATCGTTGAAACCATTCTAACTTCTTCTTTGTAAATGAATGTAACGGGCAGGCACCCAAGCATCTCAGAATTATATATAAGCATGTATAACATTGTAACATATATAAGTTTTGATCTGTTTTGCAATTAATAGAAGAACAATTCACATTCCTGCATATTGTCTGTGGGTATTTGTGTTTATCTGTATTACGTAATCCTGCTTTTGCTCATTTTGTTTATTAAGGTTCCACCATAATAGAGCCGACTCATTCAGTCGAACTGTTGTCCCCCTCGGGCTTCCTGGACACGACCCGGATCAGGAATGGATTGTGCAAACATGTGTCATTCAACTTTCTTAAGTCGACACAGATCCTGACTTCGCCAGTTTTCTTATCTTGGACCACCATCGGACTAATCCATTTAGATTATTCTATTGGTTATATGATGCCTCATCCAACATCCACTCTAGTTCAACTTTCACGTGCTCCTTGTACTTGGGATTCAATCGATACAGTCATTGCTTCACTGGTTTTGCATCAGGCTTCAGTGGGATCTTCATTTCTCCTAGTTCCCCGAAAATGCCTTTCATTTCCAAGAAATTTGTTGGGAACAGATCTTGGAATTCATGCAGTAGATCCGTTACTTTTGTGATTGTCGCATCATCCCAATAATCTATGATGATTGAGAACTTTGGGTTTTCCTTCAACCCAATATTAAATTTCTTGATGTGCAACAAATGTTGAAATTTATCGAAGGGTATCTCTGGTGCCTCGACATTGCGGCTTCCTTCCGACTCTAGTATATAAGTGGCCCGTGGTTCATCCTCATCATCGGAATCTACCGTCACATTGTAGCAGTCCATCAACATCTCTGGTGTCGCAGTCCACTGTAATCCCATTGGTTTCTCCATTGGGATTTCTTCAAGCACCTTCTCCCGTATCACGTATAGAGCGCTATGGATGAAGGGGTTTTCATCCGAGAAGCTGAAGGTCCGATTAAAGTTGATAGTTAGTTCCTCCCACGTAGTCGTTCCATGTTGCAGTTCTGAAGTGACATACCAGTTTTGTGGTACCTCATCCAGTGTGTGGACGAACGCATGGACCCATTCTTGTTGCGGTCTGAGTCCCCATGCATTTTGACATTCCTCCAAGTGATCCTTTGGGTCTCTTCGTCCATTGTACTTCTTTCCATAGTATCCTTTATCTTCACTGAATCTAGCCTCCATTATTCGTCGACATAATGGCCAATTTTTTATTGTCAACTTATGCGCCGCCCACTAGTGCGCTGGTGTAGCCTTTAATTCTTCCTCCAAGGCTAGCAGTCTCTGTGGTTCTGCTACCTTTTCTTCAAACTTGGCGATAAATTCAGTTAGGTTAGGAAAAACTTCGTAGATTGGAAGTTCACGTACTTCTGTTGCCACCTATCGCAGCGATTGGGTAACTCGTGCACACCTTTTGAACGACACTTCATGTAGTCGGTTCTACCAGTTCTCGAGTGCTTCATCAAAATATGATGATGCCGAGATAACACTCCGCCATCCCAACTCTCCATCAACGGTAGGATTGATGTAGTCTTCTAATATATTGAAAACATTGTCTCATCCTTCTGTGAATTCATCCCACATTGGTTTGACATACTGCTATCCTTCTGTTGGATCCAGGGGTGCGAATACCCTCATGTCGCGATTCTCAAACAACATGGTCCTTTTATTAAAGTTGATGACAACCTGGTTCTCCATTTCCAAGAATTTCCCTAGTAGCACCAGACAAGGGCTTATGTTGTCAACTATCTCTATCACATCAAAATTTACATCTGCCTTCAGACCCTCTATCTCAACTGGGATATGACACAACCGACCGATAGGTGTGACCTTACTCTGGTTCGCTAATCGTACGGGGGACCATTACAGCTGTGGTTTCCCAATTACCTCCCATGTCTTCTTCGTCAAGCTGTTGACATCTGACCCTAAGTCAAGAATAATATGGTCGACATCGAATGCGCCAATTTGCACATTCATCCTCATCTCTTTCCCTGTCTTCCTCCTATGTAGTTTGTTTACTGTTCGAATTTTCCATCCATCCTCCTGTCGATGTAGTAAGTTGGATATCTTTGCCAATGCGTCCTGATATTTTTCTAATTCCAAGTAGCTCTCTAGGAAGTCTCTTAAGGTGTTAATCTTTTTCTGTGAATTCGTCATGTCGAATATCGACGACATGTCATAGGTGGATTCTTTCTGGCTAGTAGGTGGATGCCTCATCCGCCTCATTGTATCTTGTGCTTCCAAGAAAGTCTCCCTTTATTCTTCCACATCAAATCAGACTTGCTTTCTCACCATTGTTTGGACACTTGACTGTGGCATGTCTTCTCCTATCACAGCTCCTCCCCTGGTCACTACTGTGACCTTTGCCTGTCGTCTTCTTATTTCTGTCGAAATATTCTGTATGCTTGGAGGTGGATTTTGACCCTGATTTGGATTCGACTGAGATTGGGGTGGGTTCTTATTTTTCCACTTTGTAATCAGCTGGGGACAGTCCTCCACACTGTGGTCCAGTGCAATGGAAGATGTACATTGTGGAACTGGGCTCTGACAATCTATCTGATAATGCCCGACTTGTTGGAATATTCTCACCATCATTTTTTATATTTGCATGATTTGCATGCATTCTGCATGCATCCAATCATCATTATGGTAGTCTCCCCAGCACCTAGAGTTTATTTTCATCCCCTTGGATCCTGTTTTTAGCCCTTAGTAGCCCTCCTACCTACCTAGTGTGGCTTGTTTTCCTCACCTGGATGACAAATGCGCCCTACTACACACTCTTGGATTCCAACAGTCAGTTCTTGCATTGATTGCTCGATTTAATTGCCTATAGCTTCCAGTTGTCTATATGAGAGTGCCACTTGACCACTGACACTCTCTCATGCGCCCACCTTGGAGTCTTCTTCCCTTGATTAGTGCCACATGCATAAGTTAGACTCAGTTAAACTCATTTGACTGACATTTGACTATTTGTGATTACTACCACTGATTGGGTGATGTCTCTAATGCTGTCCAAGCCACACATTGAGGAGAATTCGAGTGACCTTAGGTGTATTCGAATTCATTTGATTGTATTGAGTTAGTATTCAGTTTCACAGTTCCAGCTTACAGCTGATGTATGATTATACTGTAGATCTTACCAATTCATGAGTTTATGAGTGAATATTGATTCAATTCTTATTCTTATTCTCTGCAATTCTTGAGTGAGATTTGTGAGATTTACTCTAGCTGTGTGATCTATCCTGTAAAATATCACATGGTATCAGAGATGGAACCACCTATTCAAATTGCAGCAGCAACAGTTGCAACAATTCATTGAGCAGCTATCTTTCATTGAGCACCAAAAACCTCGAGATTTCCATAACAATTCCTGGTGCAATTGTCTTGAATTCACTGGAGCAATACAGTGAGGTCTAGCCAGGTGTGAAGGATCCAATCACATGTTCTCATTGTCCTAAGGTAGTGTTCATTTGAATTTGCAACAAATATCCATCAATAATTTCATTTGTTTTGCAGGTTATCTCCATCTTCACTTCGAATTCAACAGTATCAATGGATCTAAAACTGAACTCCATCAATTATTTCGAATGGAAATCCAACATGGACATCTTCATGAAGTCCAAAATCCTTTCTAGCGTATTGAATGAAACTGCAGTCGAACCCACTGGTGCAGTTGAGAAATCTAAGTACTTGGATAAACTTGATGAAGCAGTAGGACTACTACTCCTCAGCATTTCCGAAGACCTCCATTTTCATGTCATAGATATGAAAACTCCTAAAGAGGTTTGGGACAAGCTCAAATCTCTTCTTGGATAGAAAGATAGCTTGAAAGTTCACAAGTTGGAAAATGAGCTCATCTCACTGAGCCCTTGACGTTTCGACTCAATCACTGAGTTTCTTACCAAGTTTTAAAATTTGATTTCAAAATTGAAGACATATGGAATAGAGAAAGAAGAGAAGCAACTAATCCTATCCATTCTATCAAAATTGGGCCCTAATTACTCCATATTTGTCTCTACCTTCCAGACAGTGAAGCTATCCATTTCAAAATGGAAGTTTCCAACTCTTGAAGACTTCATCCAGTCTCTCACACAAGAGGAGGAGAAGTTGATTCACATGGGAATGATTAAAACCAAGATGGATTCAACACTTGCAGTTGCTGAAGTGAAGAGAGAGAATGGAAAAGGCAAGAAAAAAGTTTCAAATAGAAATTTGAATGAGTGGAAGCAGAAGGAGTCTCCCTATCAGTTAGAAGGAGGCTCAAATTCCAATAAAGACAAGTAATCTCACAAGGGGAAATCCAAATGTACCTATTACAATAAAGGATTTCATCCTGAGAGAATGTGTATGAAGAAGACTATAGATCCGATGGCTCAGCTACTTGAAAAGAATAACCTTCCAGTACTTGGATGTGCTAGGAAGAAAGAAGCTGAATCTTCAAAATATGAGGACAAGGAGAGATGCCATTCTCTCATGGAAGGTGCATCAAGAGAGTCCTCCTTCATCATAGATTCAGGAGCATCAAGACACATGTCTTCCTCCAAAGATCTCTTTACTGGTTTCGAATCCAATGTTGGTCCTTCAATCATGTTCGGGAATGATTCCGAGGTATCCTCTGAGGGGATTGGAAGGATCAAGCTTGATCATGGGTACTTCTCAGATGTGCTCTATGTTCATACACTTACTGCCAATCTACTTTTGGTCTACTAGATGACCCATACTGGAGAGCCTAAGAGGGTGATATTCTCTCCAAATGAGGTCAAAATACAAGACATGGTATCATAATCTACCATTGCAAAAGGTGTTGCAAACCACAAGTTGAAACTCTATGAGTTCTCTCACTTTCTACCTCTCTCCAAATAGTCTACTCTTCACATGCAAATGAAGAGAGTAGGCTATGGCATGAAATATTTGGGCATATAAACTACAAGTAATTGCAAGATATGCATACTCAAGAGATGGTTGAAGGACTACCCAAATTCAAGTTTGCCAAGGGAAACTGTAAGGTTTGCTTGATGGTCAAGCATCCATAAAATAAGTTTGAGAAAGGGAAGGCAAGGAGAGCCTCTCAACCTCTAGATCTGATTCATAGTGATGTCTCAGGGCCATTTCCAGAGCTGTCTTTGAACAAGGCAAGGTATATTCTTACTTTTATTGATTATTATTAAAGATTTACATGGGTTTACTTTCTCAGATTAAAATCAAAAGTGTTTGGATACTTTATGTTTTTCAAGTATTCTACAGAAAAGTTTTCAAATAGAAAGATCAAGGCCCTTCGCACTGATAATGGAGGAGAGTATTTCAAGGGTGAATTTCAAACCTTTTGTGCTAAAGAAGGCATAGAGATGCAACATACTGTTCCCTACACACCACAACAGAATGGTGTTGTAGAGCGAAACAACATAACATTAAAAGAGATCGCAACCTTCATGCTAAAGTCAAAAGGGTTGCACCCTAGTCTTTGGGCAGAAGCGGCCGCCTACATTTAGAAAACAGTTCCTCACAAAGGACGCAAATATATGAGTCCTTTTGAAGCATGGATGGGGTACAAAACTGATGTATCTCATCTCAAAGTGTTTGGATCCAGAGCATGGGAAATGATTCCAACCGAGAAAGGGAGAGCCCTAGATCCACAAAGCAGAGAATGTATTATGGGGGGTTATTCATTGAGTGCAAAAGCCTATAAGCTTCTTGATCCTTCTACTATGACAACATTCCTTAATAGGAGTGTATAGTTTGAGGAATGGCCACTTCATGATGCTCATCCTATTGAGAAAGAGAGATTTCCTACCACACCACCACTGCTTGATGAGAAAGAGAGCGAATATTCATCTCAAGAAGATTCAAATTCAGAGTCTGAAAGTGGAGATGATGAAGAGCGAATGCTAGATCCAGATCCAAAAGAACTTGAATATCTAGAACCAGTTAGTGAAGATGAGTGAATGGAAGACCAAGATCTAGATCTACATCCTACAAATCCTCCTCTTCCTAGTTGGGTAGCCACTACTCTTAGATCTACCAGAGATCTTATTCGTGATCTAGTTGATCAAAGGAGAACTAGATCTGATTTTCAGAATGGAAGGTTTCATCCTTCTCACATTACTGATCCATTTCTTGCCGATAGATCTTTCTTTGGTGGAGAAGTCCACTTACCTTTTGGGGTGAGTGATGTACATGATTGATTATCCTTCTACAGTCTATCTTGGGGGGGGGATTTATTCCCACTAGGTTTTCCCTCTTTCCTGACTTTATTTATTTAGATTGTTGTATGGGGTGACCTTTGGTCTCAGTTACCAGGTCCCTACTAGTTTTCAGTTATGTGTTTCCTCATAGTCCGTCTTGCAGGGGGGTGTGGAATATTCTCACTATCATTTTTTATATTTGCATGCTTTGCATGCATCCATTCATCAGTATGGTAGTCTTCCGAGCACCTAGAGCTTATTTTCATCCCCTTGGAGCCTGTTTTTAGCCCTCAGTATCCCTCCTACCTACCTAGTGCACCTTGTTTTCCTCACCTGGATGACAAATGTGCCCTACTACACTCTTGGATTCCAACAGTCAGTTCTTGCATTGATTGCACAGTTTATGCATTGATTGCTCAGTTTAACTGCCTGTAGCTTCCAGTTGTCTATATAGGAGTGCCACTTGACCACTGAAAGTCTCTCATGTGCCCACCTTGGAGCCTCCTTCCCTTGATTAGTGCCACATGCATCAATTAGACTCAGTTATACTCATTTGACTGACATTTGACTATTTGTGACTACTACTAATGATTGGGTGATGTCTCCAATGATGTCCAAGCCACACATTGAGGATAATTCGAATAAACTTAGGTCTATTCGAATTCATTTGATTGTATTGATTTAGTATTCATTTTCATAGTGCTAGCTTACAAATGATGTATGATTATATTGCAGATTTTACCATTTCTGAGTTTATGAGTGAATATTGATTCAATTCTTCTTCTTCTTCTCTGCAATTCTTGAGTGAGATTTACTCTAGCTGTGTGATCTATCCTGTAAAATATCACACGACTTGACAACAATTGTAGCATACAATCGGCCCTCGACCTCGTCCAAAAGTTCCTCCCTGACCAACACCTCCACCTTGACCTCTGTGGAATCCTCCTCTGAATCCTCCTCGTGGTTGGCCATATGGATGTTAGGTATATTGCGCAGTTTGATACTGTGGTTGGTTGTACTGTGGCTGGGGTTGACTGTAAACCGATTGCGGCTGGCTATAATGGAGCTACGGTTGGTAATAGTGAGGTTTCTACGGACTGTACTGTGGTTGTTGCTGCGCTGGGGGTTTCTCCTCCCCTTTCATAAAATATGTGTCTACAGTCCTCTCCTGGAGCAATTCCTATGCCCTACAATCCTTTTCTTCGTGCCCAAACGATCGATAGAAATTGTAAAAAAGATTTTTTGATTTTGACACCATATTCTATAAATAGACACAGTATTCCACCCGATGTCCCCTCATCTAGAATATTGTACACCACGAAATCCCTCCCTGGCTCAGTGGATTTGGTGCGCTAGATTGTAAATATTCGCGGAACTCTGGGCATTGGTCCTTATGCTGTCCTTCCGATTTGTAGAAGGTGCACTAAATTTCCTCTCGCACCTCTTTTCCCTTCTTAATGTCTTGGAGATGGATCGTTTGATTTTCCAGCTACTCTTGAATGTGATTCATGCCTATTCTTGCTTCACCAACTGGTGAAGCCTCCAACTTCATTGCAATTTCTAGTGCTTCTGCTTGGGATGCAATTTTTTGCTACATCAGCGGCCCACGAATGTGTGGGACTAATCCTATGATGAACCATTCATTGTGCTGTATGTCGCTCATCCCAAAGCTGAATTCACCATCAAATTTTTATATCTCTAGTCGAACTCCCACACTAATTCTTTTGGAAATTGCTTAATCTCCTCCAGTTCCGTGATGTATTGCGACTCAGATTTTGACTTCCTGAATTCATCAATTAATCCTGTCTTGATTTGTGGAAGTGTCTTATCTGGAATTCCTATAGGAACTTGTATAAATTTCATGAACCAGTCTAGCGCACGATCCCTAAAGGTTGTCTCTAGATGTCCCTTTTTGATATCTTTGTCTTGGACTTGGTTCACATTCCACACCGCTTTGCACAAAAAACAATATTGTTCGGGATCCTCGGTCCCGCTACCCTAGAAAATTGGCATTTTTATGTCGTCACCTGCCATTCTTGTGCTCCTACTATTATTTACGGACCCACTACTTTTACCACTGTTCTGACACTTCAGACAACACTGCGATGAACTTATGTTCCGTCATCCGAAATTTGGTGTAGTGTGCAGGGTTGTAGGTATGTTGTAACTTTGGGTCTGTCCTTGGGCTCCATGGGTAGCCTGGTTGCTTTCTTCATTGCAGTGAGGTTGCTTTTTCCTGTGTGGTCCCGTATTGTAGTCCTCCATTCCGCTTTCCTCAGGAGACTCTCTCTCAATCTTAGTCCTCCTCTTCTCTGGCCGCCAGAACCTCACCCCACTTCGCAGGGTACCACAACCTTCCCCAGCTTCTCTTAAGAATTATTTGTCACTCATGTCCATCTAGCCCACATCATCCTACCAAACCCGCATTCATGTGGTACCTGCAACCTCCGCACACCGGGCTCTATTCGTCAGAGTTCATCTTCAATATACCCTTTTCGTAAATAAGCATCTTAATCCACAATTTGAGCGACAGCTGGAACCTTCCATGGGGTCCCTTGTAAATTTTCCTTTCTGCGTCACTGTATGACTTGATCATGTAAACGATGAATTCAGTAATATATACTTCTAGAATACTATCCACCCAGAAATCGGCAGCTCTAGATTCCCTGTTATCCACTCAATTCAATTGTTGGATCAAATCAGGTGTCCAATGTTCAAGTTTGCCACCTTGGAAGTTCTTCTTTTGGAATGTCAATTGTTCCAACCACTCATGCAGTAGTATTGGGAATTCACAGAAAAATATCTCGTGGATGTTGGAGTATATATATCTCTGTAACCATTGGGTTGTCGACCATCTGGGGTGGAGATTCTCTTCTTCAACAAATTCTCGTTCCTTCTTGTCGAACCAATCCTCGATCTCCGGTTTTGCCGGATGCCACATCATGTCCTGTATTTTTCTCTTCTCACTAAGGTCCCGAAAATGGAACCATTTGTTGACACATTTATGTTGACAAGGGTTTACTTCGCATTGCTGTCAAAAAACACCAACCAAACACCCTTAAGCATCGGTCCAGAAAGGTTTTACCCTGTCCAACAACACTCGCAGAGCGAGTGAAGTCTCACACGAGATGGTTAAGGGCTGCTGTAGGAACCACATTTCCGCAGTAGGGATAAGACATGCGTTAACCCTTACCCAATCGCTACTGAAACCAAAGATATTGTCTTCACATCATGCTAATAGTTTAAATATATATTTGGCATTCGCATCAACAAGACATATTCAACATTCGCACTAGCATTATATTATTGTCATTCGCATCAACTAGCATTACAGAGTAATCGGCAGAGTAATAAAACCTTAAACATATTGCATCATTGAGATAACATTCATAATTTGACACAAACAGAAACACAGAGAGAAGAGACATAACTGAACATCCTGATGCATTAACTCATCCCAAAATCTATGATACAACCTTCGCAGGAACAGTTCCAAGCGACTTATCGCGGATCTATACAACTAGAAGAAAACATAGATGCGAAAATCCCAATCTATAATCGGTCGATCAATTCATGGATCAATGATAACTGGATTAATGCCCTTAGGCTTAAAATCATGGTTCTATTTATACACAACTGAGGTTATTACAAAACAGTCCAAATGACCCATTCTAACTAACTAAACCATAAATTGCGCTTTCGTCGTCTTCCTTTTTCTCCGCAAATGCCCTCTTTGTCATTGTCGGCTTCCGCACTTTATGTTCTCTAACCCCGTGCCAACAGATATGCATAAGTCAGGTAACTTCGATGAAAGTGTTTACACACAACTTAAGCATGAACAAAGCTAAGCTCTTATACCAATGATCCGAACATTCCCAAGAGAACAAGGGGGAAAAAACTTCGACTGAATGGGTTGGTACTGTTATGGCAGAAGCATAACAAGAATAAGCAAAGCAGGAAATACACTACTCACATAAACATATACACAGAGACAATATGCAGGAATGCAAACTATTACTTGATTGATAATATGCAGATACTTGCAGATCCCCTATATTACAATATGTTACATGCTTATATAGAATGGTGAGACGCTTGGGTGTCTTCCTGTTACATTCAATTACAAGTGAAGTTAGATAATGGTTACATAATTTCAACCGTTATGGTCGACTGGAAGACAGAGAGACAATCTATCGTGGTTCATCCATTGCAAGGTGTCGACGATGTATGTAGAGGTTGTATAACTTGTTGAAGTCGTGTCAACGTCGATTACTGGTCGCATTTGTGTCGAAGTCGATGTTGAATATGCTGAACTCGTCAATGTTGACATCCAACAATAATGCTAAGTGCTGAGTGGATTTGTCATGCATCACGAGTGATATCAAACCGAAAGCGTTGGGTTTGGAGATGTAAAATGATATCTCCGTACCAGGGATCAAACGTTCCAATAAGGAAAAATGTCTCATCAGGAAGAGAGTCAACGGGATTATATTCTTGATTGTCACGGGGAAGAGCACATATCAACTTGGAAAAGACCAAATATTTCTTGGATTTAGCCTTTGCAAACTCCAAATTGAACTCTTAGAGGACAACAATCTAGCAGGAGTATTTTCCTCCAGTACTTGGTGTGTTAGGATATAGTACATGGGATTGAAGTTGGCAATGACGGTTGTCTTGCAGAGTAATATGTAATGATGAAATCTATGGATAGTGAAAATGACTGCCAGATCTAGTTTCTCCACATGTGAATATCGAATTTAGGAATCAACGAGACTCTTACTTAGATAATATATCACATGTTCTTGGCCACTATCATCTACCTGCACTAACACCATTCCAATAGTGGAAGTGGAGGCTGCGAGATATAAGATATAATCTTGTGTGTAGTTGGGGGGTTGTATCCCGAGATCATTTGTCAAGGCCTTTTTTCAGATTATCAAAATATCATTGAGCTTCATAATCCCAAATGAATGGGACGTTCTTCTTGAGCAGTCTCATGTAGCCCTAAGTAATATCATATAAATTGGAAAGGAAGCGGCGTAAAAAGTTTGCCATCCCTTACAAAATTTGGAGTTCTGCAATATCAATGGAGGAAGGTAAGGCTAAAATGGCCTCAAACTTCAATGGATTGATTCAGATACCATCCTTGGAGACTATGAAGCCTAATAGTCTGTTGGATTAAACGCAAAACATTCATTTGTGAGGATTCAAGCAGATCTTGTAATGGCGACACTATAGAAAGATGGCTATGAGGTGTTCAGGATGATCTTCTCATTGAGTGGAATGAGCGGGTAAGTCATCCAAATAAGGATCCACAATATGTTTGATATCATGAATGCGTAAGACATGGCCCATTGAAACGTAGCCCCAGTGTGTTTAAGGATAAAAGGTAACTTTTGATATGCAAAAGTTCCCCATGGGAAGATGAAATCCGTTTAATGCTGGTCGGATGGGGGTATCTCTATCTGATTATAGATAGAGAAGAAATCCATGAAACAAAATATGACATTCCCGCCATAGTTATCGATGATTTGGTCAATGAAAGGGGTAGGGTAGTTGTCCTTGGGACAAGCCCTATTTAAATCCCTATAATCAACACAAACCCTAACAGTGCCCTATTTATTAGCTATAGGGACAATATTAGACATCCAGTATGTCAATGGGATAGGATAAATAAATCCAGCTCGAAGAAGCTTTTAAACTTCTTCCTTTATAGCCGTAGTCTTTCTGGGGTTGATGGGTCGTAGTTTCTACTAGAAAGGTCAAGCATCGGGATAAGTTTTCATTTCATGGACCATTATAGAAGAGTCAATTCCTTGGATTTATTCATAAATTCAAGGGAATACATTGCATGAATCCTTAAACAAGGCTGTATAAAATTTGAATTCCGTTGGTGTATAAGTTTTTCCTAGCTGGATGTGTTTTACGACACCAAGTTTCATTGATATGCCGATAGGAAATGTTTCCGTAATGCTGCCTAAATTTCCCTCCAATAGGACGTTACGAGTAAGGATGGGATATTGAGGATTTGGGATGATATCAGATGAAATGATGGATTCGATATCATTTTCCACTGTTTGGAGATCAGGTAGGAAAGACGACCTATGATGGTGATCTTCCCAATGGGGTTCATCAATGCTGATTATTTACATTATAAACTCGTCTGAAGGTAAAGTCTATAGGAGATGATCATCGGAAGGAACATAGGAATCTATCCAAGATGACGGAGGGTTAAATTTTATGCCACACGATGGTGGTCATTGGTGTCTGTATAGTCTGAAGAAGATTGAATCACATCATAAATTTCCTCATTCAAATTGAAAGGCATATGGTTGCTGATGATTTGGCATTTAGATGTACTCGGTACTACCCAAGAATCATGTGTTTCATGGGATTGATGTACAATAGAATAAATCATATTGATTGTGGAAACTGGGGGTGGAAGCTCCGGGAAGACTTCAATGATGGAAGAGTCTTTCAAAAGTCCAACACCAATGTCTTCATAGTGATGTTGGGATTGGGACAACAATGGGACATTGTTGGTGTTGTTGGAATGAATATCTGAGGTGAAAAAATCAAGTTGGTCGATGGTGACGATATTTTCTTGATGAGGAACTTGCACCAAGCGAAAGACCGAATATGCTATTGCAGTCATGGCATAAAACGAATTTCAACGAAGTAGGATTGTGATACCTCAATATTACACATTGTGTATTAGTGTCGCGTCCTTGCACTAGCGACCTAAACGATAGTTTCCCTTAAAGATCATCTGAATATCCAAAATGAAAACCATTGACTGAACACTGAAAGCAAAACCATTTTCTGCCATCTGCCAGCCCAACTTAGCCCTGTTTGTGAGCACTACTGCTCCCTGCACATCTACAGGGGCACGGTAGTCAGCACTACCACGCGTTGCTCCTTCTCTGGGGTGCGGTACTACCGCGTTCTGCTCAGTTATGGGGGCACGATAGTATGAAATTAGCCTTTTTGCCTTGGATTTTGGGATTTCGACCTTCGAGGAGATTTTGTTGGGATTACCACCTTTGGTTCGATCCTAACTCCTTCTTTGTTTAGCTGGCCTGATCCACTAAACCCTCCATAGATCCACACTTCTCTCTTGTTGGTTAACCTTCCGATGTGCTATAAGAGAGAAGCCTTCCATGAGCCAAAGAGAGGACTCTTAGAGACATCAAACTTATGATCTTAAAGCTTTGTGGAGATAGCTAGAGGAGGAAGCACTTGGAGCTGGAGGATTGACTTGGACATCAAGGAACCTTTGTAAGCATTCTTCAAGTTTGTAATAAAAATAACTTGTCTTGTTTTTCCCATTTCATGTGTATTGTATAAGTTTCTGACATGAAATGTATCTAGTTTAGATTTGAACTTAATCTTTGCTTCAAGGTATTTGGAAGCTTGCATGCTTGTTCCTTGTTTGATCTCAACAGGTTCTACATTGGAGCTTTGGGATCAATATCTAAAAGCGGGACAAACATCGAATTGAAAGGTGAGTTATGTCTTTCATCTCTTCTGAATGCATTTAATCTTATTGTGAAGATTAGTTCAGGAACTCAAGGTAGCATTTGTTTAGTTTTGTCTTATTTTAGAGTTAGTCAAAGTCTGCTTTAATTTAAGAGAATTTTTACTTATCCGTAGGGAAAAATTCTACAAACACTTGTCATCAGGGTTGAATTTAGGCAGCCATTTCTTAGGATTCTTTGGTAATCTATGTTGATCTCCTAATATGAAAACTGCACCTTGGTCAAGCCAAGGTCTATTTTTCCCTTCTCCTGCCATTGGAGGTTCTCGCTCTTCTTCTTCCGAGGATGAGCTAGAAGAATTCTCACCATCTGAGGAAGATGATGAAGATGAAGGAGGAGATGGTGGTGGACCACCAATTCCAAATTTTGGCTGACCTTGTGTTCCTACGAGAGTGGTCTCACGGTTATATTTAGGAGAATATGGTTGATGAATCGATTCTTGGTTTTCAGGTTGTTGATCAATTATGTGTTGATCCTGTGTGTTTAGATCAGTGGTGTACTGAATCTGTGAGTCACTAGTATGTGCAGCGGGAATTTGCTGATCTTCCCGACCACCAGTCTGTAGAATATTTTCTAAATTTAAGGCTGCCAAACCACGTCGTCTTTGATCGGCAAGTCGTTGTTCTGCTCGTAAGACCCTATCGATAGATGTTTTCAATATCTGCTCTAACGAGATGGGTCCCCTTGTAGGTGATGTGAAAATGATTTCCCCTCTGTTCTCCTCTTATATCACAGGTGTGACAGGTATAACTGTAGGTTGCGCAGATGTAACAGGGAGAACTGTAGGTCGTTAATCAGTTGGTTGTTCTGATGTTGAAGCCCTGGACTAGCTTCAGGTTTGAACCGTTGAAGTATTTGCTGGAGGAGGTTTATTAGTGGTTTTCTTAGGCATGTTATACTAGTGGCCCTCCTTCTAGCGCCATTTGTTGATGCCTCGGGTGTGCAGGGTAAGTGCAAGGTGCTGGAATGGGTTCCAAGGCACACAACAGGTGATGAAAACCCAACCAAAGGCTTCAAAAGACCCAACGCAAGGGCAATTCTATCCTCGAGTTTTTTGGTGTGGTGATCACCCACGGATATTTGGCCTCCGCTAGCACTCTATGAGTAAGTGATTTGATCAATAAGATCAGTTTCCAAATTTAGGGAAACAAAAGGGTGTGGGAAACCGTGAACAATTCTAACTTAACCTATTTAGAAAAAGAACCTAATCTTAAGTCAGATCTATTCTAAAATGAAAATATTGATGTTTATGCAGATCAACCTTGAGGTGTAAGAGAACAAATAGTCTATCACCTTTAAAAGAAATGCCTTTAAATGAGATATTTCCTGACTTAAATTATGATTTATTTAATGAAAATTAAACAAAAATAATCCAAGCTTGAAGACCATCAAGATTTAACCTGTTATTCTTTTGTTGATTGAAAAATCAACAATGATTGAATATATATATATATATATATATATATGATCAATTGCAGAAATCGATAAAGAAAGTATTTAATTAAAGAAATTTAATCAAATATTTTCATACACACATTAGTTATACAGAAAAACCAATACAACAGATCTATGTATCCATGAGATATCTAACTAGAGATCATATGTATATTGGATGACAATCTGGAACATAAAATCAAAGATCCTTAAAGAAATTTAAGTGAAAATCAGAAGATGGATCAGAAGATAACATTACTGCATTAAGATGTTGTGTACCAAAATTACAATGACTCTGGCCACAAAGTATCCTCAGTCGTATCTCCTGTTGAATTACAATTCCAAGAATTCCAACCCCTTCTTCCAAGAGGTATTATTCCTTAAATATTAAATTACAACAAAGTCAACAAATGAATCCTACAGAATAGGGATTCCAAAATCAGAAATGAGTCTATTGGGCTAGAAAATCCCGCCACTTATCATGTATCTCTAACAGTTCATCTATGTTTGGATAATTGATAGATTCTATGCCTATTTTGGCATTGCATATGTTGTTCTCCATGTCATGCTTGGAAAGCTTATGCCAAGTGCGAAGGTAAGAATGGATCTTGCCCTCAAAGGAGAGTGGTTTCCTGATCAATTCATCCATGTGACCAATGTTGACTGCTTGAATAGCCTGGATCTTCTGTGCAATTTCTTCACGGTCACGCTCCACTTCTTCCAGCTTACATTTAGGTGGAAGTGCTTGCAAAACAGGATCCATGTATGGGAGATGTAGAGCTTCCATGATGTTATCAGCTACATACTAGCATCAAGTGCAAAGGTCTTTGGATTTTGTGATGATCTCTTCAGCAGAGTCATTGAAATCGAGCCAGGTATTTAGGGAAGCTTTGTTCTTCTTCATCTGGAGATTAATGAGAATCAGGAAGTCTGCAGGGATGTTTTTAATGTACCTTTGCCATTCACTAACCTCCTCTTGAGCTTTGGAAGCATGAATTCTCTTGATTTCCTGTACCTCAAGCTCATAAGACAGTTTATCAAAGATAATAAACGTCTCCCTAATTTTATCCTGTTCAAGGTACAACTTTTCAAGCAATTTATAATGATTATGATTAACTTCCAAGGCCAAGTCTTTAAACTCCTATGGTGTAAAGTTAGAGAAACTAGCTGAAGCTGCATTTGCAGTTATAGTTCCAACTTGTATCTCTAAGGTTGCTATCTTTTCTGCATGGATGAAGTTTTGAGTCTTTTCAGTATTAAGCTAGTTCTGAAGGGAGATAATCTCCTGTTCTGATGCATGCAAGCGTTCCATCCATTCCTACCTAATATTAGCCACAAGGAGGCTATGTTCATCTTTAATCCTGGCCAAATCATCTTCAAGTTCCTTGATCCTTTCCTTTTTAAGATCAACCTCTCCGTTCAGCAAGTGTACTGAATCTATATTGGCACCAGCAAAATCCCCCAAAACCATTGCTGCTTCAATAGCCCCAGACTGAGGGTCACCCGTTTGTTGAGTCCACAAGACTTGAATAGGAGCAGGTGATTCCACGCTTGCTCATCTTTACTTCTCTTCCTTGTCCTTTTGAATACTGTCTTCTCTTCCTTGTCATAGAAATAGTTACCAATAGGAACCACATCCTCATCTACATATTCATCAGCCAACTGGGTAGTGATGGGAATGACATTAGCAGTGGAAATTATTGAAGGTGTCATAATACCACTAGGGTGAGGGATGGACATGGTGACTTGAGGAACGACCACAGGGACAGAAACATCTTGGAAAAATGACTGGACCTGTGTGATTGAGGGGACTAAAGTGGAAGCTTCAGAAGGAGAAGTCTTCTCTTCAGCATTAGGAGCTAATGATGGAGAGGGAACTATAGTTGGCTCCTCAATGCTAGGTGAAACAGAGATAGCTAGTGCTGTAGACTGAGATATTGCAGGAAGCTTATCTCGAATTGTGATAGAAGAAGAAATGGGAAAAGGAATCGAGGTGAATTGGTCGATGGAAGGTATTAGTATAATAGGTTTAGGTGACTGTGTAGGAATGATGGTGGTTTGAGCCTCTGGAATCATGGACTTAGGGATAGAGAAAGACTCTTGACTACATGAAAGTGTGGTAGAAGAAGAAGTTATACTATTGAACAGTTGAGACAATGACAAGGGAGGTAAATGCTTTGAAAGCGAAGCAGAAAATTGTTGAACTGAATTTAACTGAGATGTTGAAGCCATAAAATCTTGAACAGAGGTGTCTTCAAATGACTGATCCTGAACAGAGCATTCCATTTCAATAACATTTAACAAGTCTGTGACCAACTTGGATTGTTCTGTAATCTCCTCAGTTACTGAAACTAGGGGTTCAGGTTCTTCAGCAACATCACAGTCAATAATCTGAATGTTGGGGAACTGATCAGCATGGATCCTTTTCCTTTTTGCTAGGCTGGCATGTGTAACCACCAAATCATCATATTCTTGCATAGATGCACTAATAATTTCAAGGGGATTTGAAGGTTCCATTATTTGAGAATCCACAGTAACCTTCTGGGGCTCTGCAGGGTGAGCCTTCAACACTGATGTCAATTGTGCCATATCTTTCTGAAATTGCTGAGAGGTATATAACAAGGATTTGGCCTGTTCTGATGTTTTCTTAGGAGGAGAATATTCGATGGGGTTTTTTCCTTTGTCTTGTTCTAAATGTACCACCACTTGAAGAGGATTAGCTTCCTGAGCTTCCTTTCCTTCCCTTTCTTTTCTCACTTTGTCCAGCAAGTCCAGCTCCAATTTCCTATAACTCAACACCCTGAGCTTTAATTCCTTCTGATAGTGCAGAATGTTATGCTGCTTTTCTAGGTCTTTTGCTCTGACAAGAACTTCATAAAATGTATTGACTCCATGATAGATAGAGTCATCTGGGATCTTCTCATGCACATAGTGTATTTTTACATGGGTTTGCTTTAGATGTGCATCCAATAACTTCTTGGGGTCGTGCTTTCTTTTAGGATCACATCCCAATTTGAAATCAACCAATTGGTCACCAAGGGTGGCTACCCAATTGGAGGTTGGGATGACCAATGACCCAAGGTTCAAAGGGAATTTAGGCCACCCTTTCTTTCTAGGCCCTGTGAGTTTTTTGTACATACCATTAGTCACAGTTTGAAATGAAACTTCTTGCAAAGCCAATCTATCAGGGACAATTATGGGCAACAGATGAACAATATTACTGCCCCAGACTCTGATATATGAGAAATACTCACACACATACCAATCACCGATAGTATTGATGAGTGTCTTGGCAACATCTGAAAATGTTGGTGCTTCTTGCTTGAAAATCTTGAAGTAAACAATGCCCAGGAACTGATCACATATATCATATAGTAAAGGGATAAAGTTTTCTTCCCATAAGATTGAATGATAGATATGCACAGGTGGGTCTACTAGAGTCCAATTCCAGTTCAAGTTGGGGTATTGAAATTCTGAGCAGAAAACATCAATTACATAGGCAGATAAAAAGAAATGTGGTTTTCTGAAAGCTGGAGACTTCTCATAATTTTTGATAGCATTTTTTAGTTCTGAGGACAAGATGGAAGCCCATGCGAAGGATTCACCAGTAGTCAAGACATGATGCGCTATAGGTGCCCATTCAACTTTGAACAATGAACAATTAGGGAGTCCAAACAGTCGACACAACATAGCCGCTAGCAAAGAGTAGGGTTCCTTGAACCAAGCAATTGGGTATAAATTATCAGGCTTAAGAACAAAAGCATTAGTTTTTTATCATCCAAGACTTCATCATTTCGACAAAATTGTAACGGGACTTGGAGGATTGGATGAAGTCAGGAGATAGGGTCTGCTTATGCGGCCTGAGAGAAAACGCTCAGGTAAAAACCTCAGGGAAGAAATTAGTCAATTGATTCCCCAAAGCATCATTGAAAGATCAGCCTTTGACACTAGCATTCTCTATTATCCACTTCATTGCATCTGTATAGGGTAATATAGCGGGCCGTGCAACGATAGCATGAATCTGAGAAGCCCTAATCTTCTCACAAGCGGGCCTATCAAATTCTACCTACGAGAGGTCATTGTTGTCGAAAATAGCATAAATCCGAGACCAATCCATTTGATAAGTCTCAGTGACCTTTCCACTTGTATCAGAGAAGATACCAAAGTTGGGGTCTTTGGTTAAGGTACCCTCGAGAGCGGCCCTAGACTGGGTACTTCGTGACATAGTGGCAAACTTCGTAATTTCTGACGAAATAAAGAAAACAAAAATAAAAAACAATAATCATAGACAGCCAAAAGACCAACTGAAAAACATGGAATGACGACAATCCTACCGGTGATAACTGAAAACTGGCAATTGACTGAAGGCGAGAAATCCACGGTAAAATCAGCTCAGTGGAGTAACTTCGGCGAGTAGAAATGATAAAGAAAAGTAAATAAAACCTATATTTATCAATTTACCCAAATTAAATCACGACTATAGGATTAAGAGAAATGGATGGCTCAGATTGACCGATGCGAAGTGCGGGATCGGGTTCAAAACATAATAAAAGTTTTTATTTACCACTCCCGAAAGCCGAAAACTGAAACTGACGGGTTTCGGGTTTCTAAAATACGACCAAATCAAAACCAAGTTTTCGAAAGCCGCAACTCGAAAGTTGCAGGTTGCAGGTTTCAGAATGCAATTAAACCCAACGTTAAAAATGAATTCCCGAATCCCGAAACACGACAGTGTCGGGTTTCGGGTTTATTAAAACTCGCAAACAAAAAATCTCGGATCTCGAAACGTGACATCATCGGTTTTCGGGTTTCGGGTTTCGGTAAAACAAACTTCCAAAGAAATGAAATCCCGCACCCGAAACTTTCGGGTTTCGGCTTTCGGGATGACGAAAATCCTAAAATGACAACAACAATTTCCTGCGCCCAAAACTTTCAGGTTTTGGGTTCCCCAAATGTCGGTTTTCGGGTTTTGGGTTCTCCAAATGTCGAGTTTCGGGTTTGCCAAGAGAAATGTCAAAATAGTCAAAATTTGAAGATTTTTGCAAACCAAACACTTAAAGAAAACCCAGATCAAGCAGAGAAAATGAAGTACGGGTACATGGGTAGTAATGTTTAAAGACATCTAATCCGAAAGTCATATTTACAAAGAGAACTTGCCCATATACCTTCGAATTGATTAAAAAATGGGGCTCCCGTTCTTTAGCTAAGCATGGGATCTGTTGTGGCCACAACACATCCCTATGCCATAATTTTTAGTATATAAAACTCAGAAAATAAAAGCACAATAGCAAGAGAGGAGTTAAGGAATTCTCCCTTTCCAATTCCTCATCATGACATGGAGTTCCTCCTCCACATCATAGCTGATCCTTTTCTTGGCTTCCCTACCAAGCATACAAGCAATCATTAGCTATGATATTCCCATGAATTAGCAATTCAGTAAATTCATAAGTGTATGACATTCATTCTTACATTTTTTCAAACATGCAATTCTTATACTATAAACATAAATAGTTTAAGGTGAGGAATTTCCCTCTTATCAACATTGCCTTGCTACTCCCATTGCTCTTCTGCAATGCATATTACATCCAACTACTCTTAATGCAATTCCTGCTTCTCATCCTAAGCATAGAGAATGCATTTCACACTTTCAATGACTGCCTCTGGGAGATGACGGGAGTCAACGGGGCTTGCCCCCTTGTGGATTCCCTGCGCCATTGCAGGGCAGGTCGAGGGCAGCGCCCTCATTTTTTTTTTGTAAATCCTTCGATTTCGTGCAATCTGGCACATAAGTTCCATGGATTTTTTCAACTTTCGGCACCTGAAAAATCTCTCTGGAAAATGGCTGAAATTCCTTGTTTCGAAGCAACTCACTGAGTTCTTTCGACTTATTTTGGGCCAACTTGCCGAGTTCTGCCACAGTTTCGGGCCAAATCGCCGAGTTCTTCCGCCGAAAAGACATAGAAAAATTTTCAGACCAATTCACCGAGTCCTTCCGCTGAAAGACACTCATAAACATTTTTGGACAAACTCACCGAGTCCTTCCACCGTTGCGGACCAACTCGCCGAGTTATTCCACCGTTGTAGACCAACTTTCCGAGTTCTTCTTCCAAAAGACACTTAGAAAAATTTTCGGACCAACTCACCGAGTCCTTCCGCCGAAAAACACTTAGAAACATTTTTGGACCAACTCGCCGAGTCCTTCTGCCGTTGTAGACCAACTCGTTGAGTTCTTCCGCCGTTGCAGACCAACTTGCCGAGTTCTTCCGCTGAAAGACACTTAGAAAAATCTTTAGACCAACTCACCGAGTCCTTCTGCCATTGCGGACCAACTCGCCAAGTTCTTCCGCCATTGTGGACCAACTTGCCGAGTTCTTCCGCCGAAAGACACTTAGAAAAATTTTCAAAATTTTTCTTCCTTTCCCCGGGCATTCCGCAACTCCGTCGGTGCAACTCAGCCAATTTAACCGAACCTGTTGGCTCCACTCAGTGAGTTCTGCTGCTGTTTCGGGTCAACTCGCCAAGATTCACTGGCACAGTTTTTGGCAGAAAACTCATAGACACTTAGAAAAATTTTGAATTTTTTCTTAATTATCAGTGCTGAGCAGGAAGCATACTTACCTCTACAGCTATGATAGGTATCCCATGAAGGCCCAATGCTGTAACTAGCAGCTCTGATACCATCTGGAACATACCCTCCCATCCATCCAAGGCAAGGAAAGGCACATGATATCAATCTATGGGGCTTTTACATAAACTCAGCCCACTCATTAGATTCATGTAAATCAGACAAAAGTGTGCAGATGAAAATCAAGCAACTATGCACAGCGGAATTAAAACATTATCCACACACATATCATATGCATATAGCATATCAAAATAGTCATCAATTTAAACATTGCAGAAGTAAATACATAGAAAGGAAAAAACACTTATCTTCATTGTGCAATTGTCCCAGACAACTAGTTATGTCGCTGCAATGTTCCACCCAACCATAGGCCACTTGTGTTCATCAATCTCTCAACACAACTGCCACCCCCAAGCTGGGCATGATTCTTAGAAGGAAAAGGGGACATTCAAGCTCACACACAACAAATTAATCATTTCTTCTCAACCAAGCCAGTCCACAGCTGGGTTTATCAGGCTACATTTGAACCCTGGATGCTTGCACTCAAGCTCAAGCCAAAACAATGGATACCCATCTCAACCCCAACATTTTCTTACACATAGCAACTAAAAAACTGGGCATGGATGCACATTTCCATTCATGGGTTTTACAAACAGGATGGCCATGGGTTTTCCCCAAATCGTGGCTCACCCAAAACGAACTGTGGGAAGGGAAATGCATCGATAGGGAGGAAAAACGTTTTCTCCCCAACCGCCTAAGCATTTAACAACAAAAACGGTCTCTATGGAACCCCAGTTCCATTCCCCTTCTTCCCCACTAGTATACAACACAAAACTCCCTTCTCCCAGCTGACATTGAAGGAAAACATAGATACCCATGGCTGGAAAATTCCCTAGTAGTTCCCAACTCGTGAGGGAGGAAGACTGGTTGATGGATCATGGCTTGGGAAGCAATTCATGGTTGTTTTCTTTCCCAAGAAGAAAAACACATTTTTCCATGAAGGGTGGCTTTCCCATACTCGAATTTGGACAGCCATACCTCTCATTCCCCAAGGCATTAACTACCTCAACCAATTCTTGGGAGAAATCAATGATTGGGTACAAAAGTCAACATGGGTAGTTGAGGGTTTGATGGGTTCTCTCATTGACACTTGGCTTGACTTGATTGGCTCCAAGGGTTTGAATGTTTTCTCTCCCAATTCCTTGTAAAATCATGCCCCCATCTCTTGTTGCATTGCATAACTAGTTGTGGGTATTTTATTAAAAATGCATATTTACATGAGTTTGAATTCCAATGTGCCTGGCTAGCACACAAACTGTATGCATCAATAAATCGATGGCGGGGCCTTGGCCTTGAGCTCCTCACCATGATTTTATAAGAATATTACATCATTTACATTTTAATGCTATAGGGTCAAGATGGGGATGTGACAATATCCCTCTACCAAGAGGGGTCCCTGGTCAAAGAGAGCTAGGAGAATGGGAACTAGGCTACCCCGTTCATGACACGTCCAAAAAGGAAATTCGTCCTTTCATCCCTTTGGGCGCAACACCCCTGGTATGGAGGTGTGGTAATGTAGTAAGGACTACAAGTATGTGTCCTTCAAAACTAAGTGGAGAGCGGTATTCCACCTATCCTTTGGGAACCAATCTCAAGATTTTCCCTCCTAAGGAAGAGGCCTCTCCGACAAATCAACTTTTAACTGTGCCAAAAAGTACTAGGGGATTTTTGTCCCTAAGAGACACCTGCTAAGTTTTAGGTGTAAAGTGGAAAAGAGGGGTTATTTGGAAGCCTATCCCCAGTGGCCTACCTAGCTACAAGATTATTTTTGGTCCCCAAGTGGGGTTAGATGTTTGTTCAGTTAAAAAAAATTAGTCTCACTTTGATCCTTAGCATGTGAGTGGGTGCACGAGTGGCATGTATAACTGAGCTAGATGAGCAAGAAATAAAAAATGCTGATAACTTTAAATAAATTGAACTAAAATTCTTGATTTTAAACTAAATTATACTACTAGGAATCAATAAGAGAGATTGATCATGCTAAAATCAACAAGTAGAGGTAGTAAAAATTATGCTGCAATCAGTCGAATCTACAACTAAACAGTCAATCCAAATCATAAAAGGGGACAAATAGAGGGATGGGGTGGTTAAAATTTAGTCTCAGGGTGCTTCTATCTAAGGGATATAGGCATTATGGGGCACACACTATGAAGAAACAAGAGTGCACCCAAAATATAGAGTTCCAGGTATGGAGCGCACCTTTCAGGGGAAAAGGAGCGCTCTGGAGCACTCTTAACTGGGAAAAAGGAGCGCCCTAGGGCACACTAAATTGGCAGACAACTGCCACTTCAAACTTGGGTTTGCACAAATTAAAAAACAACTCAGAAAATGGGGTGACCAGGGGGTCTAAGGGTTGGTTTAGGCAAATTTTGTAGGCCAGGAATAAACTAGGGGACTAACAATACTCAGAAACAATTAGTCTGAGAGATATATCAAGCAAAAAATATAGAGTAAAACACATGGAAACAAACATAAAAAATCAACCAGGGATCTGTAGGGATCAACTTAGTATGGTCGCTAGTTCTATTAGTGGTGCTTTCGCACTCCAACAGGAAAGAATGAGAGTTCTACCAGCTTGGAGGAGCCGAGGTAGAGACCATGCAAGAGGACACCTCCCACGGCTTTGTGTGTGAAGGATGTGCAGTAAACAAAAGTAAAAACTAATAAAACTAGAACTAAATCACACAAAAGGAAATATAACCTAAGGTAGGATGGCTTGTGAGCCCTGAATACAAATACTAACATGCAAAAACTCAATTGAAAATATGGATGGTAAAAAAATAACTATTTAATTTAATCAATATCTACCGCAGTGAAAAACAAATCACACACGTAAAATGCTTTCCATTCACATCAATAAACCATGTCTAGGATTTTTTATTTTTTATTTTTATTTTTATTTTTATTTTTTTATAATGAATGGATTTACATGAACATGGTTACCTCTCTGGGCATATGGGCCCTTGCGGCCGAGAAGCTAGCAATCCTCTGTAGATGGTTTGATCCTTCGAATGGCCATTGAAGTCAACCAGATGTAGTATATCAACCCGAATGGTAGTAGGGAGCCAAGTGTGCTCAACCAACCAAGGGAATTTATAAAGTGGGAGATTGATGGTGGAGGTCTGTGTGAATGGAATAATGGTAGATGGTAAAAATGGTACCAAAGCGGATAGATTTGAATGGTAGGTTATCAAATAATGAATTCTTTAAATGGGAGGAAAAATATTACATATATATTTTTGTTTAGGGTTTTGGAACCCTAAAACCACTTATGTTTTTCTTTTTTGAATCTTACCATTGGTAAATTTTGAATTGATGCGGGAGTTTGTATATATCGGGACAACCCCCTATTTTGGTGGACACATCCTTTTTAGGGGAGATTCCTTATTTTGGTGGAGATTGTCCAAAGGGGGTTTAAAACTTAGGACAAATGAGTTTTTTGGGTTTTTATGCACAAATGGGTTTATTATTTGGAAATAAAGGTCCACAACATGTCATTTGGCATGTGTTCAATTTTCATGTGTTAACAGTTTCACTTTAGATGATGGATTTATCATCGCAATGCCGACATTTATTGTAGACATTTGTCATGCAATTTTTGGTTCTTCAAATGCATCAGCTGTCGTCATAATACAAACACGATATCCTACAAATTTTCGATACGTCTCTCATGCAACCAAAATTATGTCACAATGAAAACATAACCTCCTTAAAATTCTACATAATATTGTCGCTATGGAAACAACCATTCATCGTGACTACAACATCTATGTCGTTGGATTTCCAGTTAACCATAAGTTCAGCTAGCTAGGATTCCACTCAGGTTCATCACTAGTGTGACTAAATTTTGTCTCTATTCTGATGGCGCACTGTCATGTATGTGACATCAATGTCATTGGATTTACACATAACCATAAGGTCATGCAACTAGGATTCCACTCCTGTTTGTCACAAATGGGATGATCAAGCATCGCTATTGTGACAACCAGGACATCACAATAGTGTTGGAATATTCACACCATCATTTTTGTATTTTGCATGCTTGTCTGCAATTCTGCATGCATCCTTTCATCAATATTGTAGTCTTCCATTACCTAGTCCTTATTTTGCAACCCCTAGGATCCTATTTTTCTCATTTCTATCCCTCCTAGCCACTGATGCGCACTTGTTTTCATCACTAAAGCACAAGTGCACCTTATCCCACCTATTTAGGAGTTACTTCAGTTAGCTAGTTGGTTGATGACTCAGTTCCTTGATTCAGG
This sequence comes from Larix kaempferi, assembly GCA_027924585.1. Taxonomy (NCBI): domain Eukaryota; kingdom Viridiplantae; phylum Streptophyta; class Pinopsida; order Pinales; family Pinaceae; genus Larix; species Larix kaempferi. The sequence continues at coordinate 5,813,337 of BSBM01000125.1, read as the reverse complement.
GGATGATTGATCAGTTAACTGACTGAAGCACATAGATAGGCACCTACTGAGACTAGTTTGAGCTATTATGACTACTGACAGCTCCTCATGTGCCCACATTGGAGTCTCCTTCCCTACATCAGTTCCCATGCACTCAGTTAGACTCAATTAGACTCATTTGATTGACTATATGACATTTATGATCACTACCACATGTTTGGATGATGTCTCCTATGCTATCCAAGACACACCTTGTGTCACGTACCCACCCATTCAACCATGGCAAGGCAGGGTACATGATGCCAAATTCAGGGCTTTCACATGATCTCAGTCCATTAGTTAGATTCATATGAATAGAAATGTTAATGTGCAGATGTAAAGCAAATCAACTATGCACAGCGGAATTAAAATAACATCCACACACATTACCCATGCATACAGCATATCATCAGTCATTGAATTAATATAGTGCAAAAGTAAATATAGAGGCATAAAAACACTTATCTTCATTATGCAACTGCCCCAGCAACTAGCTATGTCGCTGCAACGTTCCACCCAGCCATAGGCTCTTTGACAGCTTATACTGAGTCCGTCCAAAGGCCACTCCCGAGCTGGGCATGATTCTCACAAGGAAAGGGAACATTCCGGCTCCCACGCAGCCCATTAACCATTTCATCTCAGCCAAGCCAGTCCAACTGGGTTTATCAGGTTACACTTGAACCCTGGAGGCTTACACTCATGCTCAAGCCAAAGCTATGGATACCCATAACCCATACCCAACATACTCTTCTCTCACACAGCATGCACAAACAGGGACAAGGATACACATTTTAGACAGTAGGATTTATAAATAAGAAGGCCATGGGTTTTCTAAAAAATGTTCCCAACCAAAAACGGATTGTGGGATGGGGTAAAAAACCACAGGGAGGAAAAACGATTTCTTCCCCAATATCTCATCCTTCAACAACCCAAAACGGTCTCTATTGAACCCCCATTCGATTTCCCTTCTTCCCCACTGGTATATAGCACAGAAAACGCCCTTCTCTACTGGGGAAAAAGAAGAAAATGCTACAACATGCCTGGAAAACGCCTAGGTAGCTCTGAACTCGTGAGGGAGAAAAAAAAATGATCATGGATAATGGCTTGGGGGAGAAATTCATGGCTCTTTTCTTCCCCAAGGAGACAAAAACGTTTTTCCCTAAAGGGTGGCTTGCCCATACCCGAATTTGGACAGCCATACTTCCCCATTCCCAAGGCATTAACTACCCCAACCAACTCTTGGGAGAAATCAATGGTTGGGTACAAAAGTCAACATGGGTAGTTGAGGGTTTGATGGGTTCTCTCATTGACACTTGGCTTGAATCTAGTGGCTCAAGGGTTTGAATGTTTTCCCTCCCAATTCCTTGTGAAATCATGCCCCCATCTCTTTGTTTCATTGCATAGCTAGTTGTGGGTATTTTTTTTATTACAAAGCATATTACATGATGTTGAAATTCCAATGTGCCTGGCTAGCACGCAAAGCATATGCATCAATAAATCGATGGCGGGGCCTTGGCCTTGAGCTCCTCACCATGATTTCATAACAATATTACATCAATTACATTTGAATGTAATGGGGTCAATAATGGGGACGTTACATTCCCCTCCCCTTGGAATAACACCGTCCTCGGTGTTCCAGTACTTTAGATTATATACCCACTTTACATATGTCCAAAAATTCACAACTGGTGGCAGGTCTGTCCTGCAATTCGTCTCTTTACTTTGTCCTTTCACGATCAAGTCCTTTGGTTTCCTCAAGCTGCTCCTGCTAGCTTTGGTCTTCCAGCTCTGCAGGTGGGCATTGCTCCAGAGCAATCCCTTTCCGTTATTCACCTTCTAGCTGATCTTCAAGTCTGGAATTTCATGGATGCCATCTTTCTTGTTGTCCCGACAACTATCTGTGAGACTTATCATGGCAATTCCTATTAGGACAAGCATAACACAATAATAGAATTAGTCAATTATTTTCCTAATTGACTTGGAACGTCCATGCTTTACTCATGAGACTTCCACACATTTCATGCTTTCCCACACACACATGAACTCATTCATGTTCATCCTTTCACAAGAAAATAACTATTTCAGCATTCACAATTCATTTCAAGCAATGAAACAAAATTTGTTTTAATTTATGCCATGCACTCAACAATCCTTTGTTTCTAAGATGCATCAGTCAAAAGAAAGAGAAGAGTAGGAGTTCTCCCCCTCTTAGTCTTGTTCCAATCCGGAGCCACACCATCACTGGTGGTTCTATGCTCCCTGGCCTCTTTCACTTCAATGTGAATGCTTCACTTGCCCTTTCTTGGCTATGACACTTTAGTGTCTAAGGTCTGTCTAATGGCTTTCAACTAGGGAACCCTTCCCTGTTGTTGCTTACAGAACCTGTGGCTGCTAGGACCCATACAGTTCCACTAGCACCATCTTTCATCACTGCTCATATTGAGCTCTTTAGGACAGTCATATGTCCACACACATCCTCCATATGCTTTCATAGTTCCTGCTTCCAGTAGTACCTACACTCGAGCATTGAATCAGTTCACATGCTTAGTGTATTTTCGTAAGGTCTATCTTTAAGAAATCATAATTAAATCATATGCACATGTATATTCATAAGCAAGAGTTGCAAGATAACCAAATAATTATCTTTATTGGATGTCTCCACTTTATCCCACAGGATCATTCTTCGCTCTCCAAGCATTGGATTTCTCGTGGATACAACAATGAAGGTTGGGCCAACACGCAGGCTACTCCACAACCATTCGAACAGGCAATGTCAGGCCAGTACGCTGACTGGTTTTATCAATTGTTTAAGGGAATTTTTGGCCAGCACGCTGGCTGATCCACAACATCAAGTGGTTAATGCCCAACTAGTCACTCTCTGGACTTATCAAGGACTTTATAGCATTCAAACAGCTACTCCCTGGATTTCTTAATAATTTATATCGCCCACTCATTTACTCTCTGGATTTACCAGCAATTTATATCGCCCACTCATTTACTCTCTGGATTTATCAGCAATTTATAGTCTTTCGGGGTCTTGCCTTCCTGCAATGACCAAGGTTTCCAACAAAGAAACAATAGTGTATTAGCTTAGCTGTTAGAAGACTTATACCTGAAATATTCATTATTCCAAACAAGACATAAATGAAAACGAATACTTATCTGTATTGTGTGTTTCCCCTATGGTCCACAGGATCCTGCTTCGCTTTGCAAGCCTTGGGATCTCCTATGGAATTGGATATAGTTAATGCTTAACCAATACGCCTCCCCATCGGCTGGATTTACCAAGCATTTGGTGGTGCCCAACCAGTCCCATACCTGGTTGGCCCTCTCCAGTGCCGAGCCAACACATTCGTCTGGGTCATCGACCAATGGAAGGAAACTGTGCCACCTGACCAGTATAGGTCAAGGCTCTATTATGGAGACATAGGTATCTCAGGGTTTCCAGTCAGTCCTCGGCGCCTGCCCTCCCACTGCTGACCCAATAGGTATATCAGGGTTTTCAGTCAGTCCTCGGCTCCCGCCCTCCCACTGCTGACCCAATAGAGATTTCATGCCTTTACCAATGTCACCACACTTCCCTGCACCATAACCCTTCACACACATCAACTCTTCATTCATACAAGGACGCCACTCCTTCTCTTGTGCAAAACGGTGGTTCCTTTTAGGAACTTTATAGGTGACTTTCTTGACTGTAGGTTAACATGACCCCTACTCACACAAGGATGATACCTCCTTTTATTACACAGCTCTTCAGGCCTTTCCATCCCTTCTGGTAATATTTCACGTGAGCATAGAAAGGTTTCCAATTCCCATACAGTCTCCTTGCATACCCTTCTTCACTTTTCCCTTTAATGTGCAGTATCAATCTGCATCTGTGTAGGTTGACAACACAAGAAGGATAAGCAAGCTCATCAGTATTGTTGTTCAATTATTAACCACATTTCATATCATTCACTACAAAGTATTGAAACACCAGGAATGCGTCCATTCCCTTAGGGTGTAGTCAATATTGAAAACCCTATCATGACCCAGCACCAGAAAAGGTGTGCACCCCCTTTCCGATGTGCGCCATGTATGCCCTAATCATACTCAAGCAGTCTGCAATGATATAAATAAGATAGAGCATGCTCTGCATATTAACCCTAATAATTTAAACATGAATGTTCTTGTCTAGGGTCACAGAATACTCATTCATTTTGCAGATGTGTCTCACATGCCTTCTGGGCATAGCTTTATTGTTCCACTTTCGTAGTTTACCGACGTGCGGTTTGGCTGAGACATTATCAATGGCGTTTCACCCGAAACCCATTTCCAAAGCATGGGATCCTTCCCATCTAGTTTGGCTTCTGCAGGCCATCACACATGACCTTCTTGCAATGTGTCATCCTGGCATACTTTATCAAATAGCCAAACAGTCAGCAACATTTAGCAATAAGCTTCAAACATGATTGTTCCATAACCAATCAATAGCATTAATAATTAAATTCAATATGAGTTTAAAATTCTGTTTGATTTGCTTAGCAATGAGTTTCTCCTCATATTGTTTGGCTCTTGTAAGTGGTATCACTCTGCCCATTATGGTTTCACCCTTGCTACCATACTTGAAAATCCACCTATAACATGTCCTCCTGACACAATTCTATATAAGCCAAACAATCATTAGCAATTATAAGAAAATTCTCAAATCTGAAATTTGTAACTCTGTTTTCCTACAGAAATTAGATTTGCAACTATTTAAACCAGACAATTTTCAGATTCGTTTCATGCGTAAATTTACAACCATGAGGAACTTCTCATAACCTTTGGCTTTGCACATGGTAGATCCCGGTCTTTACTATGGACTTATCCTCATTGCCATACGCAAGACTTTTCTACCTGAAAACTGAAACTTGAATCAGTCAAACACGTTGTGAGTATCTACGCACTTAATCATTCATTGTCATAACAGTCACTGAAGTGATCTCAGAATTATAATACTCAATAATTCAAACACCTTCATCTATTTAACATTCGAAATGCAATGAAATATATATACATTTCTATATATGCATCATTATCACAATAAAATTTCAAGACATAGTCACACTATCCATGCAACTTAAATAAATTGTATATACTCATTATTTCACAGTCATATCATTCATACAACTCTGTCCTTCCACAAAGCATTCTAGCATCCCATCGATCATGATTTGGCTCTTCATGTACTTACTATTCTGCATTACCATAATCAGGACCACCAGTCCTCACTTGCCTTGGTTATTAGGCACATAACCAACATACACATGGCATAATATAAATTCATATGAATGCATTGAGATTTCTAAACAGTCATAGGGTGTAAGGATCATTTCCTTCACTTACCCACACTTCACCAAGCTTGGTAGGTTAATAGTCCCAATTGGTATTCAATATCACATGCAACTAACTCAACATAGCTCAAACATGGTTGAAGAGATCTTACCAAATCCTCTTTCAATCATTCATGCAATTTGGCACCAATAATCATTACCTGCATGGTTACCATTAACATCGCCTGATGTTACCTGGTCAGTTGGCCTCTTACCAAGGTTGCTCAGTCCTTTTTCCAACTTATAGATTTGTTGCACCATCCTTTCTGCATAAGGTTGTTGGCTTCATGCAACAACATCCTCAGCACATTTAGCCATGCTCTTTGTTATCTTTGGTCCTACAACCAATACAAACGTCAATAGTGATTATCAACCACAATATTCTCCATTAGGGGTTCATTGCATATGCAGACTTCATTATTCTACCAATATGCAATATCCCATTTAGGCGCAAGCATTTCCATATGCACTATGCAATGTTTGTTAAGATGCCATCTAGGGCATATACATCTATGTAATCCCTTACATTTTTAACATTTTTATGCCATGTGACAATTTCATAATTATAAGTATGATAAAAAATAGGGGTTTAAAGAATTCTTCCCTTTTCGATCCCTCATTGTAACATGGAATTCCTCTTCCATCTCATGCAATTGTAAGAATTGCCCATATTGACAACAAAATTTGTTTGTCAAAACAGCCGCTGGCACTCTTCTGCACTAAATATCTATGATATATGTAAACCTCATTCAAACTCTGGTCATGCATCATTGTTCCCTGCTGGACAAGCTTTCCAATGCCTGTCTCCATGCTCCATTCTGACATAGGGTGCGGGAACTACATCTCTTCAAAAATGACAACTTTCACTCCAATTTTGCACATTTTACACAGTTGCATTTTGGTCCAGAATGCCAACTTTAGCCACCTGCGGGAGAAAATCTATGAGGAATCATAAAAAATTATCTATCGGGCGAAGTTAGTACATATAACAAGGAACACTAAGCAATTCACGGATTTCAATTACGATGCACCATTCATCTTCTATGAATTTCTGGGTTTTACTACTTCTTACTTTTCACATTTTTTCAAAATTCCAAATTCTGGGCCAAAAATGGCTATCTCCCAAACGGTGCATTTCTAGGAAATCTTCGTCTAACGGAAACTGTCTGTCTTAATGAGAATATGAAATGTATAGTTCAGTAAAATTTTTGATTCCCACATCTAGGGTCACTTTTACTGCCCACAAGCTTTTCAAAATCCTGAAAAAGTGGCCCAGAACAGTTCTTTTTGTCCTTCTTGCTCACCCCGACTCCACATCCTTTGGATTTTGGTTCCAAGATTCTGAACTTAACATCGTGCCTGCTTCATGGCCATGCCTGATCAATTTCGGCTCAAACCGACCTTCCGTCAAGCCTCGGGACTCCGTCCTTCAAAAGTCACTATTATCTATATTCTGTCAAATCGGAGTGTAATGGGCTCGGGGTCTTCACCGGTTCTTTCATGGCCTTCGTCAATGGCCTCCGAGCCCCACAGGAATCATCCCATTCTGAGCCCGGATGCTCCCTCTATCCAAAAATTGAGTTTCCGTCACTTTACCCTTTTTTTTTTGTGCCGTTGCGGGACGGTTCACTGAACGCTCCCGCAATTGCGGAGCCATTCGGCGAAGGCTCCCGCAATTGCGGATCCATTCACTGAATGCTTCCGCAGTTGTGGAGCGATTCGGCGAATGCTCCCGCAGCTGCGAAGCCATTCGTGGAATGCTTCCGCAGTTTCAGAACGGTTTGTTTGCCAAAGGCTTCCGAAATTTCGGGGCGATTTGGTGAAGTCTTCCACAAATTTCAGAATGATTTCTTGAACTCTTCCGCGTTGCGGAACTCTTCCGCAATTGCGAAAAGGTTCGCCGAACTCTTCCGCAGTTTCGGAAGAGAATTCCTTCCGCAAATTTCGGAAGAGAATTCCTTCCGCAATTTCAGGGCGGTTCGGGGAACTCTTCCGCATTGCGGAACGATTCGCGGAATCTTTCCGCAGTTTCGGGACAACTTCCCGAATTCTTCCTGAAACAGACTTAAAGAAATTTTCAAAAACTCTTGAAACAATTTCCAGATTCTTCTTTCCTTGCGACTGCAATTTGGATTTGGCCCATAGAGGCCCAATGCTGCAACCAACAGCTCTGATACCAACTGTCACGTACCCACCCATTCAACCATGGCAAGGCAGGGTACATGATGCCAAATTCAGGGCTTTCACATGATCTCAGTCCATTAGTTAGATTCATATGAATAAAAATGTTAATGTGCAGATGTAAAGCAAATCAACTATGCACAACGGAATTAAAATAACATCCACACACATTACCCATGCATACAGCATATCATCAGTCATTGAATTAATATAGTGCAGAAGTAAATATAGAGGCATAAAAACACTTATCTTCATTATGCAACTGCCCCAGCAACTAGCTATGTCGCTGCAACGTTCCACCCAGCCATAGGCTCTTCGACAACTTATACTGAGTCCGTCCGAAGGCCACCCCCGAGCTGGGCATGATTCTCACAAGGAAAGGGAACATTCCGGCTCCCACGCAGCCCATTAACCATTTCATCTTAGCCAAGCCAGTCCAACTGGGTTTATCAGGTTACACTTGAACCCTGGAGGCTTACACTCATGCTCAAGCCAAAGCTATGGATACCCATAACCCATACCCAACATACTCTTCTCTCACACAGCATGCACAAACAGGGGCAGGGATACACATTTTAGACAATAGGATTTACAAATAAGATGGCCATGGGTTTTCTCAAAAATGTTCCCAACCAAAAACGGATTGTGGGATGGGGCAAACAACAATAGGGAGGAAAAACGATTTATTCCCCAATATCTCATCCTTCAACAGCCCAAAACGGTCTCTATTGAACCCCCATTCGATTTCCCTTCTTCCCCACTGGTATATAGCACAGAAAATGCCCTTCTCTACTAGGGAAAAAGAAGAAAACGCTGCAACATGCCTGGAAAACGCCCAGGTAGCTCTGAACTCGTGAGGGAGGAAAAAAATGATCATGGATAATGGCTTGGGGGAGAAATTCATGGCTCTTTTCTTCCCCAAGGAGACAAAAACGTTTTTCCCTAAAGTGTGGCTTGCCCATACCCGAATTTGGACAGCCATACTTCCCCATTCCCAAGGCATTAACTACCCCAACCAACTCTTGGGAGAAATCAATGGTTGGGTACAAATGTCAACATGGGTAGTTGAGGGTTTGATAGGTTCTCTCATTGACACTTGGCTTGAATCTAGTGGCTCAAGGGTTTGAATGTTTTCCCTCCCAATTCCTTGTGAAATCATGCCCCCATCTCTTTGTTTCATTGCATAGCTAGTTGTGGGTATTTTTTTTTATTACAAAGCATATTACATGATGTTGAAATTCCAATGTGCCTGGCTAGCACGCAAAGCATATGCATCAATAAATCGATGGTGGGGCCTTGGCCTTGAGCTCCTCACCATGATTTCATAACAATATTACATCAATTACATTTGAATGTAATGGGGTCAATAATGGGGACGTTACACCTTGAGGTGAATTCGAATGACCTTAGTGGCATTCGAATCTATTGTATTGTATCACTACAAGAAAAAAGGTCATTGGTGAGGGTCCTACATGTGACGAACCTTTAAGGGTTGTCACGAATGTCATATATGATGATGGTCCTTAAAACATCGTCGTTATAGGTTGCTTTTGAGGTTGTCCTTTAAGGTTCATCACCAAATCCCTTTCCAGTCACACTTTTAGTGAGGGTTGTTAAAGGCCCATTATTGATTCTCTCTTTGGTGACACTTCTGGTGACAATATTTTAGTAGCCCTCACTAATACTTGTTTATTTTACTTTTGGTGAGTGTAGAAAATGTTTGTCACCAATTATCATTATAATTGGTTTTTGACCACACTATGTGAGCATTGCTATATTTTTCGACAAAAGATAATGGTTTAAGACAACTAGTATTGTTATGGATTCTTTGTAATTAATATGTTTCCAAGGTCATACTAGTCACAATACCCACTCATAAGATCTATAAGAAATCTGTAGTGGTTTTCCATAAGAAACCACTAGCAATTTATAAGTACCATTCCAAAATGGATCCATAAGCAATCTGATCTTTTGGGTATTTGAGATCAACAAAATTGATTCATATATCCTATTAGATTGTACTTCGATGCTTTGAAACCCATTGGTATTAATGGAGGGATGTCTACTCGTCCATGTTCTACTCCAACACCTTAATTCACATGGTTTGGATTGCATCACAAATGGTTTGGTTGAAGAATTTGCAGTTCAACATGTTTTAGCAGACAATTACAGGCTTGGTTCAAGCCTGTAGAATCTCCAGTTTCTGTGTTTTTTAAATATTTCAGTAAAATCCTGAAGATGAACAGATTATTGGTAAAATGGAATGTCTCGTGTATGGGGAAGGGAATCCTGAAAATGAATAGAACCTTGATACTATCTTGGATTCATCCCTCCCATTACAATCAAACTTTCAGTTCTATTTGGAGTTTTTCTTTTCAAGTTGCAGATATAAGGATTTCTTCCAACAAAGTTATATCTTTAAAATCCATGGAGGATATGTATTTGCATGATTGGAAGGATTGGATATCATTTTTATCCCTTGTTTATGTGGTATGCTATTCAAAGTCTTCTCTAAATCTAGATAAATATTGTTCCGGTAGGGTTAAATTCAATATATTTTTCCTAATAATGTGTATAAATTCTAGCATATAAGAATGATTTGTATACATTTCAATTAGCGTTTCAAGGTCATTTCATGGCTTATTATATATCGTGACATGTCAAACCAAGTATTTTTGTTCAAATAATTTCCATAAATGGAATGACGGTTAACTCATTGCTTTTTGGACAAATGGGTATATGCTAATTTGACCCCATCAATTGTTGTAATTAGATCTATCATTTTGTCCCATGTCTGAACAATTATATTTATACCCGATTTGAAAGTTGGCTTTCTTTGTTATGCATAAGTTTGCACGAAAATACCAATTTGGGTTAAAGGATACAAGTTTGATCACCTAACTTCCTTTTAGCAGAGAAAGTTTCAGTTGGCATGGCTGCTGCACATAGGGAGGAGCCATATTCCATTGAACTGTTGGATGAAGATACCTCTAGTAAGAGGATTTTTCAACAAATTGGATTGTATGCATTTTTTAGTAAATTTAGAGGGCACAACGAAGATGTTATCAAGGAATTTGCTCTCAATTTCGATGGAGCTTGTTCTAACATTCGAGGTTTTTTTCTTCAATTTTCGGAAACGTCCATTGCTCTCGATGCAGGCTTACCACAAACAGGGGAAAGATGGTCATTTGAAAAACCCTGACTCTTGGAAACAATTTGTGAAAGTGGCTAATTCTAGTATTCATTGGAACAAGGGAGCTAAACGCAACTATTTCACTGCTGAATGGGGTAATGCCATTTCCTTTTTGGAGAAATATTTGACTTTTGAAGGATGATAAAGCCTTGTCTTTCTTTCTCATATTCGACTTCTCTTTCACATTAAAGGAGAAGAATTGATGAAAATTCCATACTTTTTATGGAAGAGCCTGTCTAAAATGGCTTCAGCTTCCCAAAAGTGGCCTGATCAATGACTCAGTAATAGCTTGTATCATCATGGATTGATTAAGTTGTTGATCGTGGAGGAATTACAAAAGAGAAACCTAACGTGGGAACAATTTTTAGTGGAAAAAGGGTTTCAAGAGCAGGTTAATGATGATCCTTAAGATTCTGTATCGCCCCCTCTAGCAGTTCAGACATAATTTGATCCAACACCAACATTTTCTAAACCAATTCAATCCCAACCATCTCCAAAGAGGCATAGAGATGATGAAGAGGTTAATAAAATTTCAGTTATGGTGAGAAGAAGATCTGCAAGGTTAGAAGGCATTTCTGAAGAAGGTATTGAAAAAGTTAGAATATCTGAAGATACGTTATCGACAATACCCAAACGTCCAAGAACCCGTTATACACAGAGACAGAATTTAGAGTCAACACCCCAACCAGAATTGGAAGCTACTTAGTTTCAAGACCAAGCTCAGAGGGAAGAAGACGAATCTAATCAAGTGGTAAGGCCTGATTCTCCTGGTTTAATATAAAGTAAGTTACAGAAGAGGATTAACAAACTTAAGAAGCAAGTTCGTGAATTTCAAGTTTTGGATAGATATGTTAAAAATGAAAATGAAAAGTTAGAACAAAGGAGTAGTCAATTACAGAGAAAGAATGATGTTCTTAAGAAAAGACTGAAAATTTTGAGAAGTCAGGCTCACCGATGGAGTTTGCAAAACAAAAGGTTGAGGAAACAAAATAAATTGCTTAGAGATAAATCAACACTAAAGGAATTAGTACCACTGGCTGAGTATAATACAAGTTTGGAATTATTGGCTACAACAGCTGCAGAAAACATTCTTCCTTCTTCATCTAAAAGTTCTGAAGATAAAGAAAAAGTCACAGAAGTTCTCTATGAGTTTCTTAATCAAATTCTTGATAATGTCTGGACTAATACCCTGGATTTAGCAGCAACTGAAGTAAATACTGTTAAATGGACTAGAAGAAATGATGAATTATATGACTTGGGCCTTATTTATCAACAACAATATAAATTTGAAGTACAACGTATGCAGGAAACTTGGTTTTTGCTTACTTGGTTGAAGAGCAAAAGTGGAAGTCCAAGATACAGTCTTTACAATAGCAATTAATGATTAGAGAAGAAGAAAAGAGGCAAATGTTTCAATTTGCTGAGAAAGCCATTTCTTGTAGAAGTCCTGCTAGAATTTATTCAATGTACCTGCATGAACAATGGGTAGGCCTTCAGATGATGATAATGAATAATAACAAAAAGTTCATGATAGGAAATGTTGATGACTTTGTGGATTTTTATAATGACTCATCTACAAGGGAAAAGTATTTGTTGTGTGAACTTTATCAGTTTAAATTCTTTCTAGAACATGAATTGGAATGGAATCCCAATCCTGTAGTAGGAGATATTCAGTTACAATCCTTTTCATCTTTTATTAAGAATCAAATTAAGTGGGAAATAGGGATGAAATTCTTTTAAAAGTTGGAATTCCAATCTGAACTTCACATCAGAGGAGAGCATCCAGATCCTGAAGTAGCCTTTTCTTGTCAAAGTGAATTCCTCATTGATCCTATGACAGTGAAACAATTTAGAATGAATTAGAGATCAACGTTACAGAGTTTTGAAGAAATTAGATCTTGTGGGACTTTGGCCTCTTTGCAGGTCTTAGAGACCCGTTGGAATTTGCTTCCTCCAATACTCAAACAACAGGACCCCATGGAATACCCCTTTTTCCAGGTTTATTTTTCAAGAACAAGTTTTTATGTGAATTCTCTATGAAGAAATGGTACTCAATGGCTTGGGTTAAGGTTCCATTTTCTTTTGCTCTGGTGCAGCAAAAATGAGTACAGTGTTACTGGGCAGTGGTATGATTTTGCAGAGAACTCTTCATGGATGGAAGTGGATCGTCATTTAGACTTTCAGGAAAGAAATGAAGTAAGTCACCAATCTTACAGTTGGACCAAGCTACATCAGAATTTACTACGGGGGGAATAAGTTGCATAGGGACATGCAACAAACTTCCTTCTAGGGAAGATGCTTGGTGCTTGAATTGTCTATGTTTTAACCCCTATTTTGACCATTTTTGTGTCCTATGAAATGTCGTTTAACCTCCTGTATCGTTATTTACCTTTCTTTTGACATAAAAGTTCAAGGCTCATTGTAACTTTTTTAATCACTTTTAAATCTATTATGCTTATTATGCTATAGAAATGTTCACACATGGATATGATTACTATGCTATAGAAATGTTCATTGTAACTTTGTAATCAATTTAGAAATCTATTATGTTTATTATGCTTATTTTGTTTATTAACAAATTTGTGCAAATCCAACATGATTCCTGATTGTCCACACACATATATGTGTTTTATATTCTCCTTCTAAGAAAGTAGAACCCATAAAGATTCCAGCCTCCTAACCATCATTTTTCCAGCCTCTCTCTCTCTCACCTCTAATGCTTGCAGGAATGCAAGATATACTTGGAAACATAACTTGTAGCTAACTCCTAAAGTTCTTGTAATTGTAATTGTCATTATTATGTTAAAATTTATTTTCATACTTAAGACAGTTTAATAACGTATATCTACAGGCTTGGACTAAGCCTGTAAGTTGAGTTGTTGTTTATAATTACATATGCACAAATGGAAATCGGACACATGGGTCTTATTTGGAATCGTGTTACCTGGCCCATCCTCTTGTTGGTTGCTCTGAGTTCATTCTGATGTAGATTGTCCTTGAGCAAGCTTGAACTCAAGCAGCCTATTGTCAATACTTTTGTATATCCACATGCTAATTCTTCACTGTTTATGGCATTACTAGAACATTCCCAAATAGCTTCAAAGCCTTCAAGTTTTCCTTTGAATAGTTCTCAAATGCATTCAGAAATTATTGTGCCAAAAAAATGCTTTAGACAATTCTTCAATTTTGCTCTTAGGTTTGTAGAGTTCTTATAGAGATCATCCTCTTATTCTCATAACTCTCTAGACTACTTACTTTCATCAGTTGTAGGTTATTCTTTCCTTTTCCTTAGTTCTGAGATAGATGTTCTCCTCTGGACATTTAAAAGGTGTCTTCTTGATGATTGATACAAAAAACTAAGTCATACAATCAGATACCAACGACAGGTGAAGATATTTATGTCAATCATAACCAAGGATGGAGGAAGTCATTTACAACAAACATCTAGTAAATTCATAAAAGGTAAGCCTATGTCAATTTTCCAAACATCAACTTGTTGATTCACTTAATTTTCTATCCATACTCCCCCTATCAATCATATCATCATTATCAAACTCCTTTTCAAATCAGGTTGAGTAATATTCTCTTCAAAGTATACTTCTGCAACTGTTTTAAGAATTTTAGGCTCCCCTTATCAACGTGCATCTTCCTTGAGTCACATAGGTCCAAATTGTATTACTCCATACTTTACAAACTTCATCCCTGCATGTTTTCCTTTTGTTAATGTTAGCAATCTGATCCTAGGTCCTGTTTCTTAGCGACCACCATATACCTTTGAGTCCATCCTCCAACAACGAACTCAAGGTGTACCTAAGGTCTTTGAGCGACCTTAAATGCAAGGGGCTTCAAATGCCCACATAGGATGGTCTAATGTATCCTATTAGTATCAACTAGGCAAGAGCTAGGTACAAGAGACATCCATAGTGCCATTCTCTTAGACCACAATATGATCGTGTTTTGGGGAACAAATGGGTCTAATAAGATAAATGATCTCACATTTTAGACTTGTAGACCAAGCGATAGAGGCAGGCTTGCATTCGAGGAACTCCACCATCCCCATGAGAGAGACAGAATGCAACTCTTGTTGGTGATAGTAAATTGGTTTATTTGGGGGTAGTGGAGAAAGGGGGAGGAAATTACTTGATTGATGTTCATATTCTGGACTTGAAGCTATTGAAATGGATTTCCCTTGTTGTGAATGGGATCTTATTGCTCCCGGAGATAGCCACACTACAATTGCTATTGAAAACATGCATGTGGTATAAGGTGGATATTGTGGATACCATTACTTAGGAGAAGTTGATATTTTGGATCTTGAAACTTTAACTTGGTCTATAGTACAAATCTTGAAACCTTAACATATTGCAAATATTCGCCCAATCTCTTGAAATTAAATTCACCCACCCTAGTACAAATCTAGGTTGGATAACACCCTACTATGGAATATCATCTTGTGGTGTATTTTATCCGTTCCCCAAAGGGTAGGTTTTCTCTTGGATCTCCATTGTGTTGTTACTTGAAAATATACCAGAGGATGTTAAAAAAGTGTATTTGTTTTGTCAGGATTTCAGGTTTATTCAAAGCACAATAGTGGAAATATGCATTTTTTTAATCTAGACTCTAAAGTATGATATTTCAAATCTAATGATTTTCCCAAATATGTATTTTTTTGTTTATGTGAATTTGAACTTGTTCAAAAGAAGTGTATAAATTTTTCCTTGGAAACTTACTAAATCCCATGATCTAATATTTTATAGTGATTTTAGGAAAAACTTCGACCTTTTATTTCATGTAAATGAACACTTGTTTTGTTACAAGTAGTTATACAAGGGCCATGTTCACTAGGAGTATGTGTTGGACATGAAACTATTAGCATTGATTGCAAGGTAATCAGTCCTGCAACCTCTTACAGATCCATTTTTTTTCCATAAACCTGAAATAATGTTGAAAAGGTTATAGTTGCAGTCACTTCCCTTTTTAGTCTATCTCTGTGAAGATAGTTATTTGTATCAAACATGGCTTTTGCGAGAGGGAGCTATTGTTGGAAATATGGCAGTGTAGGTTGTCATTGATGGCAACTGGACGAAGACAGAGAAACAAGCATGAATGATGACAAGCAATTTGAAAAGAGCAGATGACAGTGGTAGCAAACATAGTAGATGGTTATGGTAGGGACAATGATACAGAAACATAATAAAGAGAGAGGGAAATAGAATGTCTACCTGTCTACTTGTCCAATGCATTATGAAGAGAGGGAAATGAATAGGAAAAAATGATAGAGCACTATGATGATGGAAATCTAACTGGAATCGATGGTCTTCCATTCCAAGAGAAGGATTTTGATATTGATGTAAACTAATTCTATAGATGTGGATGATTAGATAAACAAACTTTTCATGGTTACAGGAGATGCATAAACCTGTAGAAAGAATTTGGCAGAAGCATGTAAAAAGGATTTGGCAGAAACATGTGCCAAGGATTCTAGTCCTGCATTTACATTGCTTGTTGATGCTAATGATTCTATGAATCTTACAAACCAAGAGAATGAAAGTTGTTCTCTATCAATCATGGAAAAACAAGTGCAAATACACACTTCTCGCAATATAGATATAGAACGGAAAAATACTTCTATAGAAGAAGGTGCACTGCAATCTCGTATCAATCCTGTTAATGAAACCCAAAAATCTAGTGAAGAGCAAACATGTAAAGATAGTCTTTGCATTCGATGGACTAGTGAAAGGATGCCAAACCTCCAGCCAACTTGCTTGTTTCAGAAGGAGAAGCTGTAGACATTGGAGGAGATCGAGGAGAAAGGAGCTAGAAGAAGCCCGAGCCATGTTTACATAAGCTCGAGAAGCAGACATGGTACTACGCAGTAGATAGGTTATTTATAAAAATTGGAAAGGTTTAAAGTAACTGTTGGAAGCTCTTGAAGGAAAAAGGTTGGTTAATTGTATGATTGAAGCCAAAGGAACAGACCCTGCAGCAACAAACAACAAGGAAATGTTCCTGGAATATTTTCGAGGGTAAAGGATTGTGGACCGTTCACTCACGATGATTGACGGTGGAGATCAAGTTTCGTGTTGAGGTTTATCCCACATTGGTTGTGTGGATGAGTATTTTATGTGTTTATAACGGCAGGCTTCACTAATTCTCATTGAAACGTAGTGCAAAGATAGTGTGGGAGCTCGTGGTGTTTGGTTCTCCATGAGAAGAACACCAGCCTGTATCTCGGGAAGCCTATGTGGCCCCCTATATTTTTCTACACGTGGCATCTCTGTTCGATGTGGATGATGATATGACAGCGTTGAGATGTTGCAGACGTGGCAGTGATGTGTTGTATACGTGGCAGTAAGTATCGCTAAGGTGGAGCATGCCCGCAGTTATAAGTCAAAAATCGAATGGTGAAAGTGTTACTTCGCAGCCAGATTCATGAGCGAAGTTTTTGTGGACTGCCAAAAAGATAGCGGAGCTCCAAAAGTGTTTGATGTGTTTAAACAATAGCCTAATAGAATTTTTAGCAGTACACTAATATATTTGGTAAACAACCGAAGGCTAAAAGGTGTAGTATAAAAATTTAAGCTCTAGTGTAAAACTTTGTTAGAAAAGTTTAAACAAATAGAGAAAAGACTAAGTATGGTTATAAGTAAAACTAGTTTAACTCTACTTGTTAGTTAATAATCTTTTTGTGCATTAAGAGTTTTAATGAAAGAGGTGTGAAGTCTATGAGGAGACACATTGTTTCATGAAGAGGTGTGAGGAAAGTGTATAAGTATGGAGATATCATATGAGGAATAAGTGTGACTGCGGTTGATACATTGAAGATGGAGAACAAAACAAAGAGAGTAGCAGTCCAAGAAGTAAATGAAGAATTAACAAGGGTGGCAAGGTGGTGCTAAGGCAGGTTGGTGCCTGCAAAGGGGAGTAGGTGCTCCCTGTTAGTTGTAGTTGACTAAATAGGGGGTTGTAGCCTCCTACCAGTTGATGCTGGTGAATAAGGGTGTAGGTGCATCCAGATTAGTTGGTGCTAATCTAAAAGAAGAAACATCTTCGTCTATTGTATAATTGTAAAAACAAGTTTTGCAGATAATAGAAAAGTATTGGTGGTTTACCTTATTGGGTTCCACGATAAACTATTGCGTTCAAATTTATTTTACACTTGCTAAAGAAAAAATTGTGTTCAAGTTTTAGTCACTGATTCACCCCCCCCCCCCTCTCAGTGACAAGGTCTGATCCAACAACTATACCACTACTTGTGGAATTATCACAATCAGACACTGCTTGTGCTTCTCCAAAAGTGAAGTCTCTTTCATCAATCCTCCATGTCACCTTTTCCATGTCTTTATTCTCCAGCTTGTTTTCCATGCTTGTCCATGCTTGTCATACTTTTTCCTTTACCATGCTATGTCCTTTTTCTTTGTCCTCTGCCATGTCTTGTCCTTTTCCATTGCCATTCACCTTTGTCATTAGTGTGGTGTCATCAATGACAACCTTGCTTATCATGAATTTATTGCATACTGGTCGCAGAACAAAGAAATTACTTTTTCTTCCTCGATTAGAGGATCCGTCAATTCTTTGAATCTTGACAGATATCTCTCTAACCTCTAATGCTCGAAGGCATGGAAGATATACTTGGAAACACAACTTTTAGCTAAATAACAAACTTCCTACATTTATGGAACTAACTCCTAAAGTTCTTGTAATTGTAATTGTCATTATTATGTTAAAATTTATTTTCATACTTAAGACAGTTTAATAACGTATATCTACAAGCTTGGCCTAAGCCTGTAAGTTGAGTTGTTGTTTATCGTTACATATGCACAAATGGAAATCAGACACATGGGCCTTATTTGGAATCATGTCACCTAGCCCATCCTCCTATTGGTTGCTCCGAGTTCATTCTGATGTATATTGTCCTTGAGCAAGCTTGAACTCAAGCAACCTATTGTCAATACTTTTGTATATCCACATGCTTAATATGCCTGCGAGAGGGCTAAGGAGAATGCCCATAGATCTATTTGGGTGTTGTTGTAGGTGTGTTATGTGTCTTGGGGATGACCAAATAGATGAAAAGCTACAACAACTAATTGTCTATGGGCCTACCTTTCACTTGGAATACATTGAAAGGTTCCTTGCAAACAATAACACATGTCCACTTTGTCTCATTATTTCTATTCCGTTGAACACAAAAAATTATCTCATTGGAACTAACATGGAACTAACTCCTAACTCCTAAATTTCTTAAGTAACATGGATGCACAACAGAGTGGAATTCCTTCTATTTAGGTTCCTGGTCTAGGTATTGTACTTATCCTTACGCCTTTGAAAGTAATGGCATACAAGTAGGGAATACAAACATGAGAAGGGAACCCATGATTTAACCTTGCGTCCACCTCACTGTTATACATCAATATTACACACTAAACCTTAGTGTCGCATACTTACACCAAGTGACCTAAACGACACTTACCATTAATGATCATCTAGACACCCAAGAGTGAATTCTATTTCCTGAATACCAAAGACAACATTTTACTTGCCACGTGTCACCCAAACTGACCAAATCTGCAGGAATTATCGTGCTTTGCACATCTATTGGGGCGCAATAATTAGGGTTTCCGCATTATGCTCCTACCCTGGGCACGATAATTAGGGTTAGCACATTATGATCCTACCCTAGGGCGCGATAATTAGGGTTACCGCGTTATGATCCTACCCTGGGGCATGATAATGCCACGTTATGCTTAGACCTAGGGGTGCGATAATCTTGTTTTAGCCTTTTTTCCATGGATCTTGGATCTTACCTTTCAAGAGATCTTCTTGGGATTACAAGCTTTGATTCAATCCCAAACCCTCTCTCTGTTTAGTATGCCTGATCCACTCAACACTCTTTAGATTCATTTTACTCTCCTTTTGGCTAACCCTTCCAAACACTATAAAAGAGAGGCCTTCCATGGGCCAAAGGGAGGAATTTTGGGGGCATCCAACCTATGATATTGAGCCTTTTGCAGAGATAGATAGAGGAAGGACTTGGAGCTGAAGTTGGCTTGGACATCAAGCAACCTTTGTAAGAATCTTCAAGTTGTAATAAAGTTAACTTGCCTTGTTTCCCAACTCATGTGTGTGGATTGTGTTTCAATTTCATGATTTGTATCTATATGGATTTGGATTCTAAATTATGATTTATCGATTTTGGATAATTTTATATGCTTGTGTATTGTTTGATCTCAATAGGTTCATCGTGAGGAATTCGGGATCAGAACGAAAAGCAGGACAAACATCGAAAGTGAAGGTGAGTCATTTTCTCCCATTCTTTACAATACAGTAACTCTGAAACACTTGTTTAATCCAAGATTCAAGATCGCATTTGTTTCATTTTTGTCTTAGTATAGACTTAGTATTTCCTACTTTATCCTAAGAGAGTTTCTTCTTATCCGTAGGAAGAAATCTCTACAACAAAAACTGGCGACTCTGCTGGTTTGAACCCCTTTTGTTTGAGTTCTTTTACTTTCATTGATGTTTGATTGTGAATTTACTCTTCTTTCAAACAAGTTGTGAAAGTTGGTCTTTCTTACCTCCATTCACCCCCCTCCCCTCTGCATCAGACCTCTATCAATGATCAGTGAGTCCTCCGGGCTGGCAAACCCCTGAAAAGTTAACAACTTTTCTTAAATTCCCTCCCTTTTCCTCTTTCTAAGAATTACCATGCCCCTACCATTTCTTATAGAGAGGTAATTACCAGTTTATCGCTACCCTTACTCTTTTCAGAGCATGATAATTGATAATTGTCGCACCTGGGCTGATTACAGACACGCGATAATCTCTGCAAAAAGGATTGTTTCTCAATTTTCTTAGTTACTTTTGGTCAATTTTTTATTTCTCTGCTTTTGGTTGTTGCTATGATATTTATCAGACCTTTGTAACCTGCTCAGCTGTGACACAGTTTATTTCCTTTTTCCTCCATTTTTGGGTCTTTTTGAGATTTGGATCCATGTTTGGCCCCTTGAGTAAAAACTAGTGTTTTGCTTGCGTTTTAAGCGAAATGGGTTCTATTTTTGAAAAAAAAATTCCCCCTCATGGCCAGGGGGGGGTGGCCATGAATCGTGTATCCTACAGTCGTTTTGACCCATATTAAGGTTTTGAGATCATTTTTGGTTTGGTGTGATTGCCTTGTTTTATAGACTCGAAAGTGTGGGATATCCATGTATTTTTGAACCTCTTTTCCTTGGGTTATGAATCTTGTTTCCTTTACATGCTAAGCTATATAGTGATTATTGGAAAAGATCGATTCTTTGTCTCCACTTTAGTTCAAAGAAAAACTTGATTTTATCACTCTTTTTCTATAGTCATGAAATTGGAAAACATAAGTATTCTTCTTGCTTTAATTTGATCATTTGGCATTTTTGGTCTTACACTCATAGGGAGAAGAAAAGGCTTGTTTCAGCTTTGTGTACATTTGAGTTAGACATGATCATTAAGTGCTTTTCTTTGTTTTTCATTTGATTGGAAACGTTTGTAGAATACTTCTTTCCGTAGCTTAAATGTGTCTTTTGTGAAGTGTAAAAAAATAGGGAATGGATTAGAATTATTGCATTTGGTGGATTTTGAGCATTTCTTGAGTGCCTTTGAGTTGTTTGGGTGCTTGTCATTTTTCTTTGGGAATTTCTAAATGATTAAAGACTGCTGTAGATATTCTCTCACTTTCTGTATATAGACATGAAAAGCGTTTAGTTACCAATCTCCATTTTTTATACATGCATTTGAAAATTGAAAGTGCTTCATTAATTTGTCTTATACATTGTTAAGATTAGTTGCATCTTTCATTTTCTTTGCACTTTTTAGCTGATGATTGTAGAAAGTTAGAGTTATTGCACTCTAGGAAGGAATTCTTCTTTTCTCTACTACTTAAGTACTTTTGGTTTGAAAGAAAGAAAAATCTCTCCTTGCCTTAAGTAGTTTTCATTGAAAAGGAAAGGAAATGTGCATTATCATGTAGTTGAGGATTGCATTATGTTTACATTTATTTACTCACCTCATGCACCACCTAACCGTACAAGATAAAATTAACGCTAGCTTAGGTTAAAATCATTTAGTAACTGTGTGTAAGTTAGAGACGTGTTCCAGCATCTTTAAGCGTGACAGCTGTCATTATTTTCCAACACTGTATTCCGGGGGTATTGTAGTCTTCCACGTACTTATCGGTATATCGAATCTCTTTCACATACCCACCAAGTACTTAGCTTACTTGGAATATATCGAAAGGTGTTTCATGTACTCAGTAATATATAGGAAGGTCTCATGCCATACAGTTGTGCATTAGACACCACCACTACGAATTTGAGCTCCCACGTACCTTGTGTACATCAGGAGACACCATTAGGATTCCCGAGACCAACTGAGTTAACCTTTTGGCCGTCTTGGCATCGCAATACACCGGGAACAACAATTAGGGAGATTACTATGCACGTGCCATCCAGGTAGTCAGGTATTCAGGAAAGGGTACGGTCCCAATCCTCCTTGTTGCGTTTTACTGTTGGACCCTGCAGTATATAGCGAGTTGTGAAGCCTTGATAATCGTTTGAGGATCTTGACTTTTCATCCACTCCTATTCACACAATTTGATTGTTTCTTTTAGACTTGAGTAATGTTTGACTTGTGTGGTACTTTAGAGACTCTTAGGGAGTTCAAATATGGAATATTCTTCCGAGACTACCAGCCAAGGCGCCCCTTTCTAGGGTGTGCCATTTGTTATTCCCCCATGTGGAACTGTTGGTCCTCCCTTTATGGCCACGTTGAGTCTTCTTGGATTGACGATAGGATTACCAGTATGGTTATTCTCCAATCCAGTTACACCAAGTGCACCGATTGTTTCAGACCTAGGTCCTTCATCACACGAGCCTCAATCTCATGATGACCCTTCTCCTTCTTCCTTGAAAATTGAATCGGCTTCCCTCTCTTCCTCTTCTCCTACTGAAAAATATGAAGTTAGTAAGAAGGCGAGTGAGAAGAAGAAGAAAGGGAAAACTAAGAAGAAGAACACCAAGTAGAAGGTCACAATGTTGAAATATTGTAACTTCTAAGAATATTATTTTTGTATTTTATTATTCCGGATATGTTTCATTCCTCCGATGGGACTTTGTTATGTATCCGAAGATGTTTATTTCTCCGAGAGATTGTGGTAACTAGGGTTATTATATCTCCCATGTGAGGTCGGCCCTGAGTTAGTTATTTGAGGGTTATTAGACCCTCCTGGGATAGGTCGGCCCCATAGGGTAAAAAGTTAGTCGGAAAACAAGTATAAGTAGAGGAGGCATGTTCCTCACTTATATCATCGATTCATCCACTTGGGAGTAGCGCAAAAGTGAGAGAGAGGTCTACATAGGAGGAAGAAGGAGGTCTAGCCTTGGTATACATCTTGTATTTGGTTGATCATCTATATTGAGGAAAGCTTTGCTGGGTTTTCTACCCCATGAGGGTTTCCCAGGGTAAATCTTTGTCTATCTTGATATTGTGTTTCTTTCAATGATCTTGCTAGTCAAATTAGCTTAAACTTAACATGGTATCAGAGCTAGCCTGAATAGGACTTCTTTCACAAGGTGAAAATATCTCTCTCCTCCTCCGGTGAAAATTAGGGTTTCTGCAAAAGTAGGAATTTTTGGATTCTGATTGCATGGCTGGATAGCCCTCCTCAAAATCAAAGTTTTGAGCCTTGGATCGAGGTTTTTGGTTGGGTAGAACTCCAGGAAAGTCAAACCCTAGTTTGACCAAAAGTGCATAAAACCAGAAAACTAGAGAACCAGAAAAGCTGCACACCTATGCACCAGTGAACCAGAAAAGCTGTGAACCTGTGCACTAGAAAACTAGAAAAGAGAAGACCAGAAAACCAAAAATTTTGTTGCAGATCTGAAAGGTGAAAAGTTGAAGTTTCCAGAAGCAGAACACACCAGAACTTTCAATTCAATCAAGCTCATCTCCTGGTAAGTGTTATTCTATCTCCTGAGAAACTTCAATCTCCTTGACCCATGAGAAGATGGCTCCAAACACTAAGCTTGGAGACAAGCTAGAGGGTATAGAAACTTTCTGGGCATGGAAATACAGAATTTGTCTCATTCTTGAAGAGAATGATCTTTCCCAATATATCAAGGATGAGGTTGCAGAACCTGAAGAAGATGAAGCCAAAGAGAAGCATAGAAAGGATTTGACTAGGGCAAAGAGAATCATTGCTGATTCTATCAAAGACCACTTGATTCCCCAAGTGGCATCCAAGAAGACTCCAAAGGAAATGTACGATGCCCTTTCCAGAATGTATGAGGGAAAGAACATCAATAGGAAGATGAACCTGAGAGCTCAATTGAAGATCACCAGGATGAATAAAGGAGAATCTGTTCAAGACTATTTCTCAAGGATTTCCCAGTTCAAGGAACAACTAGATGCTATTGGAGACACCCTTAATGAAGATGACCTAGTCATGACTGTTCTAAATGGTCTCACTAGATCTTGGGAGTCATTCATCCAAACCATGTGTGCCAGAAAAGCAAGTATGAAGTTTGATGTGGTTTGGGAGGATTGCATTCAAGAAGAAGCTAGGGTTTCCAACAGAGAAGCCCTGCTCAAAGAATATGACCAAGCCTTGTCTACACACACCAAGAGAAGAAGGAATCAATCCTACTTCAAGAAGGATAGTCACAAGGAGTCTCAATCTCCACAAATATTTCAAAAGAAAAGAAGAAGAAAACACTCTTCCTTCCAATGTTTCAATTGTCACAAAATAGGACACATTGCTAGACATTGTCCTTCAAAGAAGAAGAAAGATCTTCACCATAAAAGACATCAAGCACATCTTGCAGAAGATGATAGTGAAGAAGAAGAAGAAGAGGAAGAAAGGCCTCATAAGAAAAGATCTAGAAGAGAAGAAGAAGAGGAAGAAAGGCCCTTCTTCAAGAGAAGATCTCGAAGAGAAGAAGAAGAAGATGCAGAAGAGTATGTTTTATTCTCTGCATTCTCTAGATATATAACACCTGGAGAAGATACATGGATTATTGATAGTGGTGCCTCAAAACATATGACTGGACAAAAGAAAACTCTTTCAAAATTGGAAGAGAAGACTTCTCCACAGAAAGCGTCATTAGGAGATGACTATCAATATCCCATCAAGGGAATTGGTGAAGCAAACTACAAGCTTGATTCTAGAACCCCCATGAAATGAAGGAAATATTGTATGTACCAGGATTGAAGAAGAACTTGCTTTCCATCTTAGCATTGGACAAGAAAGGTTATAGGGTTGCATTTATTGATGGAAAAGTACTAATGTGGTCCAAAGGTAAATCTATTAAGGATGCAGTTGTCATTGGTGAAGAAGAAGGATGTCTATACAAGCTCAAAGGCCATCCAGAAGCTTCCCTTGTACATGAAGCCACTAGCCCAAATGAGCTATGGCATAGGAGGCTTGCTCAAATTAACTACAAAGCACTATCTCATGTAAGGAAGGTATTTATAGGTCTGCCAGACTTGAAGATTGATCATGATGGCACATGCAAAGCATGTGCAAAAGGGAAGAATACCAAGAACCCATTTCCAAAGAGTGAAACAAAGACTAAGAGTACCTTGGAGTTAATTCATTCAGATGTATGTGGACCAATGCCCTCCACATCTTTGAGCGGATATGAGTACTATCTCACATTTATTGATGAATGATCAAGGAAGACTTGGATATACTTTCTAAAAGGAAAGAGTGAAGTCTTTGGAAAGTTCAAGGAGTTCAAAGCCTTGATAGAGAATCATTTAGAAAAGAAAATCAAAATACTTAGGACAGATAATGGCGAAGAATATACTTCAAAGGACTTTGAAGATTTCTGTAAGGAAGCTGGAATCAAGAGGGAGCTAACCACTCCCTACAATCCCCAACAAAATGGTGTTGTGGAAAGAAATAATAGAACCATCATGGAAGCTATAAAGACAATGATACATGATCAAGACCTACCTATGTATCTATGGGATGAAGCAGCTAGGACAACAGTCTATGTGCAAAATAGACTATCTCACTGTGCTCTTGATTTCAAGACTCCAGAAGAAGTGTTCACAGGAAAGAAGCCCGAGGTAAGTGACCTCAATATATTTGGATGCCCAATGTACATTTACATTCCAAAAGAAAAGAGGACCAAGTTAGATCCCTCTGGAAAGAAGGGAATATTTGTTGGATATTGTGAAGCATCCAAAACATTCAGAATTTACATCCCAGGTTTTCATCATATGGAAATAAGTAGGGATGTGACATTTGATGAAGAAGCAGCTCTCAAGAGATCTAGGAAGTGCCAATATGAATAAGTATATGAAGAAGATGCACCTCCTAGAATTGAAGAGGCTGTACCCATCCCTGAAGATGTAAAACCTGAAGACCATGATATGATAGAACCACAAGAACCCCCCCTTTCAAATATTTCAAGGAAAAGAAAGCCAGCATGGGCAAGGGATATTATACTAGGAGTAGAAAAGTATGGAGCTCCTGAAGGATCCACTAGAGTGAGCAAGAAACCAAGGACTTTCTCAAACTATATGGATTTGATGTGTGATCTTGTAGATCAAGAACCTGCTAGTTATGAAGAGGCAGTTCATAAGAAAGAGTGGGTAGAGGCAATGACAGAGGAATACCAGTCAATAATGAAGAATGATGTTTGGGATATATTTCCCAAGCCAAAAGACAAAAGTGTGGTATCCTCCAAATGGATATACAATATAAAGCATGCTGTGGATGGTAGCATTGAAAAATATAAAGGAATATTTGTGGCCAGAGGATTCTCTCAGCAAGAGGGAATTAACTATGAAGAAACATTTGCACCAGTTGCAAGGTACACTTCCATTAGAACCATCATGGCACTGGCATCCATGATGAAATGGGAATTACACCAGATGGATGTAAAGACAACTTTCCTAAATGGTGTGATTGAGGAAGAAGTGTACATAGAACAACCATAAGGATTTGAGGTGGAAGATGGAAGAACCCATGTATGCAAACTGAAGAAGGCTTTGTATGGGTTGAAGCAAGCTCCCAGAGCTTGGTATGGAAGAATTGACAGTTTCTTGACAAGCTTCGGCTTTACCAAAAGTAAAGCTGATCCCAATATTTATCTCAAGGTTATGAATGATGAACCTATCATAATGTTTCTATATGTGGATGATCTATTTCTGACTGGAAATAAGAAACATATTATCAAGTGCAAGAAGAAGCTCTCATCAGAGTTTGAGATGAAAGATATCGGATTGATGCACTACTTCCTAGGTTTGGAAGCATGGCAAGGACCAAATGGAATCTTTCTCAACCAACGTAAGTATGCTGTGGGAATCTTGCAAAGATTATATATGTTGGAATGCCAATCCATGGCCACTCCCATGGATTCCAACTTGAAGCTATTAGTTGATGACTCTTCAGAGTTAGGGGATGTAACTCTGTACAGACAGATTATTGGGTCATTAATGTATCTGACGAATACCAGGCCGACATATGCTTTGTGGTGAACACCCTAAGTCAGTATCTAGTGGAACCTAGACGAGTTCACCTGATTGCTGCAAAGCATGTGATGAGGTACCTAAAGGGTACGATAGACTTTGGTCTATATTATCATGGAGATCATGACTTCAGATTATATGGATACATAGATGCTGATTGGGCAAGAAGCGTATCAGACAGAAAGAGTACATCAGGTGGATGTTATTATCTGGGATCTTCCATGATCTCATGGTATATCGGGAAGCAGTCAAGTGTGGCTCTCAGCACTGCTGAAGCAGAATATATAGCTCCCTGCTCTGCTAGTTGTGAAGCAATATGGCTTCGGAAGTTACTATCAGGATTGTTTGAATTAGAGATGGAACCCACTGTGATCTTGTGTGACAACCAGAGTTGTATTAAGATGACAGAGAATCCAGTGTTCCATGACAAGTCAAAGCACATAGAGATCCGATATTTCTATATATGGGATATGGTGCAGAAAGGAGCTATCAAGCTTGAGTATGTAGGCACTGATGAATAAGTTGCTGATGTGTTGACCAAACCTCTGTCTCGAGTAAAGTTTGAGTATTTCCGAGACAAGCTTGGTGTAGTTCAGAAGGACCCTCCTCGAAAGGGGGAGTGATAGGGTCAATGATGATATTTGGATACTAGTATCGATGAGGATACCTGTATCAATGATAAACTTGCCTATATCGACAGAAAGGTCGATAATGAGGATACTGTATCGATGATGAGGATACTGTATTGATGATGAGGATACCTGTATTGATGAGGATACTGTATTGATGATAAGGCTACCTGTTCCAATGATGAGGTTTCCTGTTTCGATGATAAGGTCGATGAGATGGTCCTTAGAATTTGTCTAAGTGGATGATGAGTGGATTGTATCATTCTTGGACTTCAGTCCTAAAGTGATCCGCAGACAGATGTCTCCGAGAGTGAGGGTATTGTATCATCCTTGGACTTCAGTCCTAAAGTGATCCACAGACAGATGTCTCTGAGAGTGAGGGGATTGTATCATCCTTGGACTTCAGTCCTAAAGTGATCCGCAGATAGATGTATCCGAGAGTGAGGGGATTGTATCATCCTTGGACTTCAGTCCTAAAGTGATCCGCAGGCAGATGTCTTTGAGAGTGAGGGAATTGTATCATCCTTAGACTTTAGTCCTAAAGTGATTCGCAGATAGATGTCTCCGAGAGTGAGGGGATTGCATCATCCCCAGACTTTGGTCCCTGAATTGATCCGTAGACATATGTCTCCTAGAAGTGGCCCTTATACTTTGTCTAAGTTGACGAGTGGACTGCATCATCCCTATACATGATATGGTGTCTTAAATAGATCATGTGTGTTGCAGGGTATGATGCTATTGTGCTATTGATCCAGAGGATCCAATTGATGACGATGATGTTGATCGTGTGATGACGATGCTGCTGATCATGTGATGACGATGATGCAGATCATGAGATGACGATGCTGCTGATTGTGATGGTCTAGATGACAATGCTGCTGATCATGATGGTCTAGATGACAATGTTGTGATCGTGATGGTCTAGATGACGATGCTGCTGATCGTGATGGTCTAGATGACGATGCTGTTGATTGTGATGAACTAGACGATGATGATGTTGATCGGTAGATCCAGACGATGAGGCTATTGATCGAGAGATCCAGATGATGATGTTGTAGCTGATCAAGTGCTGCAGAAGATGAAGACTTAATACTGATGATGCTGATATTCCAGTATTGATTATGTTCCAGTAACTATTTGAGTTACTGATGATGATGTATAAAGAAAGATTCCAAAGATTTATAGATGTATCAGGTATCATGTAGTCGATGACTCCTTGCTCCTGCAAATGATGTTATAATATCCTTCTCGTTAAGGGGGAGTGTTGAAATATTGTAACTTCTAAGAATATTATATTTGTATTTTATTATTCCGGAGATGTTTCATTCCTCCGATGGGACTTTATTATGTATCTGGAGATGTTTATTCCTTCGAGAGATTGTGGTAACTAGGGTTATTAGATCTCCCATGTGAGGTCGGCCCTGAGTTAGTTATTTGAGGGTTATTAGACTCTCCTAGGAGAGGTCTGTGAAGAACCTGCAATAATTAATTAATGCAAATACACGAGATATCAAAAATAATAGAACTTAGAATCACTTTTATATTGATCACGGGCCAGTTCGAGGGGGCAACCTCCTTTGAGCAAGCTCAATACAATTAACTTCACGGTGCCTTCATAGGCCTCAACACACACTTATATACTAAGTCTAGGCGCCAATACCATGGGTCAATTCCATGTGTTAATACAAACCATGGGCCAATACAAAATATGGATCAACAATTACTACGGGTCAAAACCATGGGCCAATACAAACTATGGGTGACTTACAAAGCATATGCGCCAACAGCAATAACACAAACTATTGATCAACAAATACTACGGGATGAATTACAAAGCATATGAGTCCAACAACAATATATTAACAAAGTAAAGACATGGGTTCCTAACATCCCATTTCCCTTAGAAAAAGCTTTGTCCTCAAAGCTTTAGATGTGGAAATTGATACAGAATCTGAAGGAGTGGGTCCCCTGTAGCATCCTCGAGTTGCATTCCAGGCCACTGGCGCCTTTTGAGTTTCAGGGAGGATTGCGTGGAAGGCTGTAGACGAAGAAGAACCATATCAGTGACGTGAAAAGTGCGTGCAGAACGGTGCTGATCGGCTTGTTGTTTCAGTCGAATTCTTGCCATGTGAAGATTGTCCTACAGAATGAGAAGAAGCTGATTACGGTTTCGAAGAATTGAGTCAATTGCCTGAACTGGGGAGCTGCTGAAGGTGTATGGAATAAGAACTAGCGGTGACTGTCCAGAGACTGCTTCATATGGTGTCTTTTTAGATGTGGTACTATACCAATGGAGCACTTCCAGGAAATCCATAGAAATAGTTGTCCAAATCAGTGTAGGGATGGGCAAGGGTTTGAGCAGTCCTGAAAGGAGGGTCGTTTCACCCTTGTTGACCTGGAAAGTATCATAGTCAACCACCATCCGTTGAATTGCCATTTTCAATCCCTGCTAAAAGAATTTACATTGTTCCTGACCATACATTTTGAGGAACCCAGAGTTCCCTGTTGATGAAGAAGCATGGAGTTCACAGAAGAGATAGCCTCGTTGAACAAATTGCAACCAATTTGGAACAAGCAGAGA
This sequence comes from Larix kaempferi, assembly GCA_027924585.1. Taxonomy (NCBI): domain Eukaryota; kingdom Viridiplantae; phylum Streptophyta; class Pinopsida; order Pinales; family Pinaceae; genus Larix; species Larix kaempferi. The sequence continues at coordinate 5,782,878 of BSBM01000125.1, read as the reverse complement.
AATAGCTGTAATGGGGCCAAGTGTGCGTAACCATTGAATGCCCAAAACCACATCACATCCACCTAAGTACAAGGAAAACATGTCAGAGCATAGGTTATAATATTCCATAGAGATACGCACATTACGACACTTCCCCTTGCAAGGTAAGGTGCCCCCATTGGCAACCATGACTTCAAAGTTGGAACAAGGATGGACAAAACAATCAGCCTGTTTGGCAATCCAAGGGTTAATGAAGTTATGAGTGCTACCAGAATTAATGAGTATGGTAAGAGGGAGCTTCTTGAAGTATCCCTGAATCGCATTGTTTGTGGGGTGGTGACGTCGGTTAAAGCATGGAGAGAGAGCTCGGGTGGGTTGTCCTGAGATGGGGTGTCAATAGGCGGGTGTTGAATGTCGACCTGATCATCTACTGTATCTGGAGCTTCTTCATCAAGTTCTGAGGCAGGCAGAGAATCCACATCCAAGAGATAGAGCTTTTGTTGAACACATCTATGTCCCTGAGTGAATTTCTCATCACAATTATAACAAAGCCCTTTTTCTTGGCATGCCTGCATCTCTGTTTCAGACAAATGCTTGATAGGAGTTGGTTGCAGGGCAGGCGTGATGGGAGGTCGTTGGGAACCCATATTTCTGAAGGGAACAAAGGTGGGTTTGGAGCATTGTTGAGCTGTGATCTTGTCCTTTGCCAACTTAGCCAACCCTAGGACTTCCATCATTGTGTTGGGACATAACATTTTGACTTCTGAGCGGATTTCATCCTTGAGACCACTGATAAAACAACTCCTGTAGAATTCATCAGACAATCCTTCTGTGTGATTGGCCAGTTTCTCAAATTCTGTCTGATACTCTCTCACTGTGCCAATTTGGTGAAGTTTAGTGAGTGCTCCTGTGAAGTCATCAAAAGCACTAGGACCAAATCGTGGCAAAAGGAGTTGGAAAAAATGTGTCCAGTTTGGCTCAGGATGAGCTTTGATGTACTAATGGTACCATTGAAGGGCTTCCTGTTCCAAATGAAAGGATGCAACTGGAACTTTCTGGACATCAAAAGTATTATGTAGACTAAATATTGTTCTGCTTGGTATATCCATCCAGTCGGATCAATATCATTGAAGCGAGGAAAATCAAGCTTCAGCCTATGAAAATTGCTGGAAGAAGAGAACCCAGTGGCTGCAAAAGATTCTGGCTATCAGTTATTGTTCATGGCTGAATGCTGAAGATGGAGGCTGAGAAATTTTTCATCCAGATCTTGGAGTTTGGTTTGGATGGCTGCAAGTGCTTCCTCCATGGTGTGTGCTCCTGCACGGGTGACAACCATAACCAGGGTTTTTTTTTTGGGTTTTTTTTTTTTTTTTTTTTGGGGGGGGGATGGGTAGAAAAACACAAACATAAGCTGATTTAGTAAAGGGAAATTTGGATTGGAGAAAAAATTTGATGGGTAATTGGGGTTTGACGAGATTTTGGACATTGTCGAAAGGACATGAAAGCAGAAAAGGGGGATTTCAAAAGCGGGGTGAAAGAATGAGAAAATTTGGCAGAGGAGGACAAAGAAGTAGAATTCGGAAAGGAACTCTGTGGTAAAATTTGAAGGTGATTGGGTGAAATCTGAGGAAGTTATGGCAAACCCTAAAAATAGACAAATGTGGGATTTCGGGATTTGGGAAGTGGAATTGGGGATAGGGTTCTCAGGAATGAAATATGCAGAATGGGATTACAGGGGTTCCACGAAAGTTTCAAGGGAAACAGAGTGAAAACAAGGGAGATATGGAGAAAAAACTTTTTTTTTTTTGTTGTTGTTCAGAATGGAGCTGCTACAGCTAGGAAGGGATCTGAAATAGATAGATCTGCAATGGCCTGGAAGTGAGCAGAAACAAAGGGATCTGAAATGGTGTCGAATGGATTGAAAACGGCTGGATCTAGAATGGCTTTCAGAATGGATCTGAACGGTTGGATCTGAAACGGTGCAGGAGTGATAGAAAATAGTTCAACTGAAAATAGATATGGACCCCAGGTATGTGCGGCTTCCTAACAGTTCAAGGGTTTCACTTGGCCACCAATGCTGTCTGAAAGCTTGCGTATTGGGGCAGTACCCCTCACTCCACGGCTCAGGTAAAACTGATAACCGCTTTGCCACAAACGACAGCTCTTGGTTTACCTCACGGGTGGGAACTAGTCAATCAGGTAGGGTTCGTTGCCCTTTTCGTTGGCAGGTCCTCTCAATGGGCCAACTACTTCAGGGTTCCTGTGGTACTCCTCACAATGAGTTTTAGGGATTATTCCCAAGTACTTCCCATAGTTAAGTGAGTAGGGATTATTCCCAAATCCGAACCTGCAATAGATGCGAAAAAAATAAATTTGGCAGAAATTTCACCCAGCGAGCCCAAGAAAGTGCTCTGATAACAGATGTGAAGAACCCGCAATAATTAATTAATGCAAATACACGAGATATCAGAAATAATAGAACTTAGAATCACTTTTATATTGATCATGGGCCAGTTCGAGGGGGCAACCTCCTTTGAGCAAGCTCAATACAATTAACTTCACGGTGCCTTTATAGGCCTCAACACACACTTATATACTAAGTCTAGGCGCCAATACCATGGGTCAATACCATGTGTTAATATAAACCATGGGCCAATACAAAATATGGATCAACAATTACTACGGGTCAAAACCATGGGCCAATACAAACTATGGGCGACTTACAAAGCATATGCACCAATAAAAATAACACAAACTATTGATCAACAAATACTACGGGACGACTTACAAAGCATATGCGTCCAACAACAATATACTAACAGAGTAAAGACATGGGCTCCTAACAAGGTCAGCCCCATAGGGTAAAAAGTCAGTCAAAAAACAAGTATAAGTAGAGGAGGCATGTTCCTCACTTATATCATCGATCCATCCACTTGGGAGTAGCACACAAGTGAGAGAGAGGTCTGCATAAGAGAAAGAAGGAGGTCTAGTCTTGGTCTACATCTTGTATTTGGTTGATCATCTATATTGAGGAAAGCTTTGCTGGGTTTTCTACCCCATGAGGGTTTCCCAGGGTAAATCTTTGTCTATCTCGTGATTGTGTTTCTTTCAGTGATCTTGCTAGTCAAATTAGCTTAAACTTAACACACAATCCCAACCTATGATTATCATGCTGGAAACATCGATACATTTGTTTCGAATTTGCGTAAACCAAAATTCCCTTGCAAACTTTGTAAAGGGTCCCATTTTCTTAAGAGATTCCCTGATATCTCCAAGGTATTAGAAATATGGTTGCGTTCTGAACATCCCTTGTCATCAGCCTCTGGACATCATTTTGATGATACCCCATCAACTAGTGACATTGTAGTTAAGGGTCGGAAGGGTAGAGCTGCAGACCCTTGTTGGTTATGCAAGGGCATGCACCGTACTTACCTTTGTACTCATATGGATGAAGCTTCACAATTGTTGGAAGACATGGACACATCCCATAAACACCTTCCAACAAAGTATTGTGGGTTTTCCCTTGGTCCTACACTGGTTGATAGGGAGGTCAATCTGACCCCACCCTTGGTTGACCCCACTCTTTCATCAGAGAGTGAAAACGAAGCGGTCGATTCAACAACATCATTGATAGACCCCATTCCTCCCTTGAGGGATGATACCCAAACGGTTAATCAAGTTTCATTCTTGGTTGACCTCACTCCTCCTATGACAAGTGAAATCCAAGTGATTAATTGAGCTTCATATTCGGTTGATCCCACTCCTCCTTTGAAGAGTGAAACGCAAATGGTAGATCCAGTTTTATCCTCGGTCCACCCGACTCTTTCATTGGAAAATTCCCATCACAAAGTCTTCATCGTATCCTACTTTTCCAACTGAAAGTGATTTAGAAACCACTGATATTTTTTTGGTCGGTTCAGACAGTTCTAGGAAAGGAGAAGTCTCGTCCACAGAGTCTCCTCCAAGTACTAAGGTTATTTCATTTGATTGGAATATTCTAGCAAAACCTCGTCTCCCCTCAGATGTTCCTTTTCATATATCTATAGGTGTTGCCGATAAAGAAATATTTCACACTATAGTTGACGAAGGAGATTATGTTAGTATTTTATCCTCTACTCCTTGGAAAGCTATAGGGTCTCCTCAGCTTGTGTCGGTTACCAGCCATATTTTAGCTTTCAATAGAAGGCCTACCGAACCTTTAGGGATTCTTCCGTAGTTACCTATCACCTTGGGAGGTAAAACTGTTTACGTTGATGTCATGGTTGTCCAAGGTCCTTTATATTTCAATATTCTCCTTGGACGTGATTATGTCTATGCTATGAAAGCCATAGTGTCCACACTCTTCCGAGTGATGTATTTTCCCTCTAATGGGAGGATTGTGACCATTGAACAACTTTCCTTCATGACACTGAATCATCGCATGACTACCATTTAACAAACTTCCCTAAACGTTCCACACGTTTGAGTGGTTTCTTCCCCTTAAGCATGGGGGGCATGTCTCCAGCCTTTGGACATCATGCTGGGGGGCACACTACTAACCTCTGGACATCATGTTGGATAAGTGCCTTATCGTGAGCATGGTTCTATTCCTGTGTTAAGAACATTAAAAAAGGAAATAGTACCCCATGAGCATGGTTCTATTCCTGTGTCAATCTCGTTAAAAAATGAAACAGTATCCCACCAGCATAGTTCCCTTTCTATGTCAAGCTCATTAAAAAATGAAATAGGTTCCCATGAGCATAGTTATCTTTCTATGTCAAGCTCGTTAAAAAACGAAATAGGTTCCCATGAGCATAGTTCCCTTTCTGTGTCAATCTCATTACAAAATGAAATAGGTTCCTACGAGTAGAATTATTTTCCTGTGTCAATCTCGTTCAAAAATGAAACAGATCCTTTCCCTTTGAGTTGAGTCTTCTCATAGACTTAGTACCTGAACCTTTTTTTCATCTGCCTATGCCTTAGGTGAATAAAATGAAGCTTAGGGGGCATGTACGAACCTCTGGATACCATGCTGGGAAAGAGTCCAAAGTCAAATCGATCACCTCTCCACACCATGTTGGAACTAAGTCACTTACTTCTAGCAATCATGCTGGGGGCATGTACCAACCTCTGGATACCATATTGAGAAAGAGTGCACCAATGGGAATATTTTTGAGCAAACTTTCTTTTGGGTTTCGATCTCGCTAAACCATGAAAATAATCCCGTGCATAGTTTGTTTTCTATTGCAATCTTGTTAAAAAATGAAGCATATACCACGAGCATTCTTCCAACCTTTCTTCGAGCTCATTAAAAACAGTAAGAGGTGTCGAGCTTACTTTTCACTTTTTCGTGCTCTGGTTAAAAAATATGAAAAGTGGGTTGAGCTTACGTTTTCCTTTTTCGTGCTTTGGATCCAAACATGAAAAATTTTCCAAGTTCTTTTGATACCATTGTCGTGCTCGTTAAAAATTAAGTAAAAAGGTGTGTCTAACAAGTATAGGTTTATCACTTTATCCGGCCTCGCTAGACTATTCACGGAAAAGGAACTGTGCCGAGTTTACTTTTTCTTTGTCGTACTCGGTCACCAACCATGACAAAGTTGTACATGGAGTCCTCTTTAAGTTCTTTTCAAACTCCTAAAATAGGAAAAGATTGTCGATCGAACTTGTTTCTTTTACACTCGTAAAAGGATTTGAAAGGACGTCTATTCAGTGATAGGTTACCCCTTTTTCAGACCATCTAGACTATTTACGATAAAGGTATACCTCAGTCAACTTTTGACTGGGAGAATTCTCTCAAGAATTGTTTTACACTTTTTTGGGACTGGGGGACTAAATTTATGAAAAAGTACATTTTGGAGCTTTCTTTAAATTTTTCAGGCTCTCTAACTGTCAAAAACTATCGAGTTTTCCTTCCTTGGACTCGTTAAAATTCAACATTGAAGGGCCCACTTTGGGATGAACCCCTTCTTTATCAGGTTCGTAAAACATGTGAGATCAGACTCATCTATGAGATGAGCTATACCTATCATCTATTATCCTCTTTAAGCTCGTAAAAAAACAAAGATGTACTCATCCATCATGTCCGGGGAAAATGGGAAATGAGTCAAGTTTATCTTGTTGGAAGATTGTCAGTCCTCACCTTTGAACATGGCATGCATCCGTCCCTTGTCTACTTTTGGGAACCTTTTGGGTATTTATCTTCCTGCTGAGTTATGGTCATCATCTCAAGTCGCCTCTTTGGCCACGAGCCTACTCATAATGTGTTGGTTCTCTGCTATCAATAATCCCTGCTGCCAGGTTCTACTTCATGCCGTTATATATTCAAAGGGTTTTCATTGCTCTAAGTCATCCACTATGTCAAATCTTCCAATGTGTCAGTACATGTTCTCTTGTTCCATTGTTACATCCTATCTCTCGTTCCGATTTTGTGTCGATGATGTGGGAATCATTATGGCCCACCTTTGACAAGTCTATTCCCGTCGACACCAAAGCACTATCCAGTAATTAGGTTTTGGAGTCAACCATCAGTACCTTGGTGCCTGCATGCCTCAATGGAAGGTTTCCTCATATTTGACAGTAGGTTTCCATCATTGACCTCTGATTGATTAATATCACGAATGCTCAACATCAACTCATCTATTCGCATTTCATTGAGATGTACTACAGATACCTTGGGGATCATTGTCATCATTGGTGATTTCCCTCGCATTTTTTAACGATTCACATCATTGACCGGTAATCAAATGGTTTCTACCATGTTCGACTTCAACACCTTGTAATCACATGGCTAGATTCGTGTTGTTTGGGATTGGGTAGAAGACCCTGGACACCTTTTTATATATTGATTACGTCCAGGATGCGATGGCGATATGTTGATCAGGTTTCCACCTAGTCATTATGTGGAAGACCTCACTCTTGTATTGTCACACAGATCCACTTATATATTGGTCGTGGTTGTGTCATTATTGTCTCATGGATCTATGATTGTTCATAGTAGCCATGATTTGTCTACACTCTATATCATCTCAGTACTCATGGATTTTTAATGTATTGGTCGGAAGCCATGCTTTGAGTCAGTTGTTTCCAAGCATGGTAATGCCCACCTCGGTGGTATATTTGACATTTTGTTTCTGTTTCAGCTCCTCGTTGCTCCCCTTGATGCTATCTCTTCAAAGTATTTGTAAATTCTTTTGGCCATCAGTCTCTTCTGACCTCACACTTTAGGGGGAATCTATTATACATCAATATTACACACTAAACCCTAGTGTCGCTTACTTACACCAAGTGACCTAAATGAAACTTTCCCTTAATGATCATCTGGACACCCAGGAGTGAATTATATTGCCCGAATACCGAAGACAACATTTTACCTACCACGTGTCACCCAAACTGACCAAATCTGCAGGAATTATCATGCTTTGCACATCTATTGGGGCGCGATAATTAGGGTTACCACGATATGCTCCTACCCTGGGGCACGATAATTAGGGTTACCGAGTTATGATCCTACCCTGGGGTGCGATAATGCCGCATTATGCTTAGACCCAGGGGCATGATAATCCTGTTTTAGACTTTTTTCCATGGATCTTGTATCTTACCTTTCGAGACGTCTTCTTGGGATTACCATCTTTGATTTGATTCCAACCCCTCTCTCTATTTAGTAGGCCTGATCCACTAAACACTATTTAGATCCATTTTACTCTCCTTTTGGTTAACCCTTCCAAACACTATAAAAGAGAGGCCTTCCATGGGCGAAAGGGAGGACTTTTGGGGGCATCCAATCTATGATCTTAAGCCTTTTGCAGAGATATCTAGAGGAAGGACTTGGAGCTGAAGTTGGCTTAGACATCAAGCAACCTTTGTAAGAATCTTCAAGTTGTAATAAAGTTAACTTGCCTTGTTTCCCAACTCATGTGTGTTGATTGTGTTTCAATTTCATGATTTGTATCTATATGGATTTGGATTCTAAATTATGATTCAGGGATATTGGAGAATTGTATATGCTTGTGTATTGTTTGATCTCAATAGGTTCATCGCGAGGACTTTGGGATCGGAACGACGAGCAAGACAAACATCGAAAGTGAAGGTGAGTCGTTTTCTCTCATTCTTTACAATACAGTAACTCTAAAACACTTGTTTAATCCAGGATTCAAGATCGCATTTGTTTCATTTTTGTCTTAGTATAGAGTTAATCTTTCCTACTTTATCCTAAGAGAGATTCTTCTTACCCATCGGAAGAAATCTCTACAACACTCACTAGTGAACCAACAAACTATTACAGTGAACCAAACTGGATGAGAAAACTATGTATTGAAGAGACTAGGCATTCAAATCCTTCTTTTGGGAACTTGGATTCCAACCTCCCAAGTTTGGAACTAAACAAAAACATGGGGAAGGTTCCATCCCCTATTGGCTTCAAATTTCGATATGATTGGCAGGCAATTAGTATGATTATCCTTTTGATCAATGTGTTGCGTCTTCTTCTTTCCACTTGGGCTATTGTACAATGTATTTAAGGCATAGACATATTCATTATCATGTGGACTATCTTATAGCCATCTCTGGAGGCATTTTCACATCTAGGAATTTTGTTTGTGTATTTTGACTATGTTTAATGTTAGTTTGGTTCTCTTTGGTGTTTAGGGATGTATCCACACCATGGTTCCATACCCTATTGTATTCCATATCTTTATCTCTTATATTATTATGTCCCTATGGGAAATATAGAGATTGTAGGGACACAATTATATGGCTGTTCAAGATTTCTCATAAGGCACACCCAATGTTCGACATTAGAAATAAAATTTTGGATTTTTTCCATTATTTAAATAATTATTTTTTTGTGTTTTCATTGGCTTTGCACTGATGACGTATTCAATAAATATAAGCTCAAGGGACTCTTTTGATAGGTGTCCAAGTAGACATTAGTGGCCATTCAATGCTAATTCATTGATATCCACCGCCATCCAGAGATCCGTAACTTTCATTGATCTTAGATTTTATGAGTTTTGGGAACCCTCATTTGGTTTCATTTCACATTTTTTCTATGGCATGATAGGGTTCATCACTGCATATGTATTTCCATGAATATGGCTTGGTTTAAACACAGGTAACAATAGAAAAAATCAGTAACCCACAATGTGTTTCGTTGATTTAGTTCATCAAATCATGTTTTAAGCAGAATCTATACATGTTTGTGGATATCATGATTGTTTTTAGTTGATTTCCCATGGGATCTGATGACTGTCTTGTTTAGTGTTTTTAGACCAACATTTATATGTAAATGGATAAGCCCAAGAGATATTTTCATGCATATTGGATTTCGTATGTGGGATGTGGTTATCTTCATGATAAGTTTTCAATTTTTTTTTTGCTTGGTTTTGAAGGTGTATTTGTTGGGATAAAAATTACAAATGTGTGAATGAAATTTTGATGTTTTCATATTTGGGTTTTAAATTTCTTTATAGTTTTTAGATATTATTGTGGGTTTTTAAAGATGACCATCTAGTTGTAGGGATTATAGGGGTGTTGTGGAGGATTGCATTTCAATGATTTTTTGACACTTGATTTGAGAACAATGGTGTACTGTATCCGATTAGTATTAACTCGGAAAGAGCTAGGTACAAGAGACATCCATAGTGCCATTCTCTTAAACCACAATATGATAGTGTTTGGGGGAAGAAATGGGTCTAATAAGATAAATGATATGCACATTTTAGACTTATAGACCAAGGAATGGAGGCAGGCTTGCATTCAAGGAACTCCACCATCCCCATGAGGGAGACAGAGTGCAACTCTTGTTGGTGATAGTAAATTGGTTTATTTGGGGGTAGTTGAGAAAGGGGGAGGAAATTACTTGATTGATGTTCATATTCTGGACCTGAAGCTAATGAAATGGATTTCCCTTGATGTGAAACTTACTAAATCCCATAATATGATATTTTATAGTGATTTTAGGAAAAACTTCGACCTTTTATTTCATGTAAATGAACCAACTGAACTATACTTGTTTTGTTACAACTAGTTACTGAAGGGCCATGTTCACTAGGAGTATGGGTTGGACATGAAACTATTAGCATTGATTGCAAGGTAATCAGTCCTGTAACCTCTTACAGATCCATTTTTTTCCATAAACATGAAATAATGTCGAAAAGGTTATAGTTGCAGTCTTTTCATTTCTCTGCTATTTTAATTATGTTTTATTAATAATTAATTAACTTAATCATCTTCACGTGCTTCATCGAATCTTCTATTATTAAACCTTTTAATTCATATTTCTGTCTTTTGCATATTTTGATTATTTAGCCAATTAAAATCTCAAAGGACATCTTCCAGGTTTGCTGGCTTCACGCCCTTTCAAATCTCTATTTTAATGAACTAATTAATTAATTAACTAGTCAATTAATTCATAAATTAACTTCAAGCTTGTAGGCTTCATTTCCTTCAAAAATGCATGCTTGGGATTTCTACGAGCTTCCTTTCTCCAAAAACTTGGGCATGATCTTCTTTAATCTTCTGGCTTCTTCTTATTCACGCCTGTGTGTCTTCCTTAACCTCTATGCGATCATCTCTTCTCATTTTAATGTGGGCATGGTCTTCCTAGAAGCTCTAGCAAGCTTACCCACATCTTCTACAAACTCCCTCGAACCTTTGCAGGATTCTACCTTCTGGGCAGTCTTAAGCCCTTGGTCACTCATGTGACCATCGTTGTCAGTTTTTGCAAAAGGTAGGGGTCTTGACAGGTCCTCCTGGGCTCCGAGCTGCTGACTTCTCATGGAGTCCATCCACCCAGAGCCCCCACCATAACCTTTGCACTATGCATTGATTAAACATAGTGAGAACGGTCCTTATGAACACATATAAAAGTAATTGCGTTGCCAATGTGGGATAAATCCCAATAGACAAATCAATCTGCGACATCGATTATTTGATCCAACGCTCCCTGAGTCTCCTGCCTGTAATTTTGCTTCCAAATTCATATACTTGAAGTCTGGATCCTTGTTGCTTTTCTCCTCAAGCCTTTTTCTGATGATAATCAGTGAAGGAATAAGCCTTGGCTCCATAAGAAATCATTGCATATCTGGCATCTTCTGACACAATTTCTCCGACTTTATAAGATCTACAGTGACGGTGGAGAAAAACTTGTTACATAAAAACAGAGCAACTGTCTTTCCCACAAGATCAGATACCGGGACCTAGCCACCTCTATTGTTTGATCACAAAGCTACACTCATCAAAAACTGAGAGTGACTCCAGGGTTTGTGATTCTGAGGACATAACTGCCATATTTCCAACAGGGGCATATTAGGACATGGGAAAATATTTAAAAAAAAGGTTGGATTGGTCCTAGCAGATGTTTTCTGTGTTTGTAGAATACTGAAACCACAAAACATCTTCTTGTGGACTATGAATTCATGAAAGGTGTTTGGAAATTATGCTGCACAGCTCTAAATACTGAGAAGATGTGAGGTGGGGTTCTGAAAATTTTGATATAAATTTGCTTAACTGGTTTAGAATCTGTAAATCTCACCATTTACTCCCGGTTTAGATTCCAATAATTTTCCTGAAAGAAATTCTGCGATTTTTGCTAACTAGATGTTGGAGAGATTGACTCAGGTGTTTAGAAGACGTTTGTAACTTTTGGAAAGAGCGAATTTGCATTTTTTTGTTTCTATTTGTCAGTAATTAGATTTCTAGTAACGATACATCTAGAAAATTTTGGTAACCCTATTCTAAGCTAACTTGTGGACAAAACTACTGGAATTTCTTTAACTATCAAATTCTTGTAGCACGTATCTTTCCATGACTGTGAAATTTTACACATGAAATATTGCAAGACAGTTATGGTGAGATTTTATTTTCTTCCATTTTGAATGAATATTAAGAGGCGTTGATGGAAAGAATGTAACCGGGACTAGTTTTGAACATTGTCTAATATTATGAGATTAGGGAATGGAGCAGGTCTGCCCATCTCCTACATCAACAAGGGTGAAAACGGGTGGCACCACATGTGTTTTCAAAATTGACATGGGAGAAAAACGTTCCATGTTGGCTTACTTATTTCAAATCCACAATTTGATGATGTAATGTATTTGAATATCTAGTTCATGAATTGACAAAAAAAAGTGACAAGATAACAAAAAATGTCTTTCTTAAATGGCCAATTATCCACGGTAAATGTCATTTCCGAATATGGATTTTAAAATACTATTAAAGTTTGAAATACTCATCATAATTCATTTGGCCGGAAAGGGACAATAAAGCCAAAACAATAGTATGAGCAATATAGTACAAGCAATAGTACAAGGCAATGGTACCTCTTTTTGTTTCCATGGGTTAAGACTTCCTGTTGTAAGAGAGATTACTTCTCATTTCCTCTAGTCTTCATAGATTTCTAGCTCCAATGCCAAGCAATAAATGTTTTCAATTAAAATATTGTTGAATAGAGATGAGCTTTGTTCCTATTTATATTACAAAATGAATAAAAATTTGGAGGGAAATCTAAACACTAAAAACAATGGAGGGAAATATAAATCCAAACATTCTTTTCCTGACAATAGATGTTCCTATTTCCATTTACAAATGTTGCTATTTTTTGCCAAATTATTATATAAAGTACATAAAATACTTAGAAATTAGAAAAAAAACTAGAAAAGTATCACCAAATTATTTATAGTTAGAATTTAAGAATTGGTTGGATTTTCCAAGACTTATACATTTTTAAGTATGGATCCTTAAAATTTTAAGAGGTAGTCATGATGATAGAAGATACACAATCCACTTGTTAAATTTTCAGAATTTACTTCAATCTGATCTAGGATCTTAACTGAGAGAACAACATGTACAGCATATCTACAGCATATCAATCATGGAGACAATAATGCAAGCACACAAGAGACACAAAGATTTACTTGGGGAAAACCATAAAGGTGAAAAACCCCAATAACTTCCTCAGAGATAGATAGAGCAATGATACAACCAACCAAGAGAGATAGCCATAACCTAGCAGCAGATCCTCCTCCTCCATAAGTGCGCCACTCCTCCTTGAGTGCATGTGTGAGAAGTGAGTGAGTAAATAGAGTGCCTCCCGCACTCTATTTATACTTGACTTGACTTGCCTTTTTACCTAACTCATGTAGGCTCGAACTTTACCACATAACATAATGCTGAGTGGGCCGACCCCCAATAGGGTGGTCTAATAACCCATCAAGTATAAGTTACAACACTTACAATATAAATGACGACACTTCCTTATAGAGGAATAATACCATCTCTATAGGAATACAATATACATATATGTGAAATACATTCTGAAGTTACATATACATCAACACTCCCTCTTAACTAGGAAGGTATTTCTCAGCATAGTTCTTCTAGCACAAGTCATCTTCTCTGGATCATCGTCACTAGATAATCATCATCGAGTCATCATCATCGTCACTGCTGCTGCTATCTCAATCAATCTCTGAATCTACTCGTCATAGGAAGTTCTACAGAGCCAGTCCTTTTTCATACTGGATGTAGGCCCACCACCTGCAGGTCTTCGTCATCACTGGCCATACTGTGGAATCCTCAGGACTTTTACGTGCGTCACAAAACCTCGAAAGAGCATTTGCCAGATGTCCCAGGGCACAGATTACATGCCATAGGCAAAACCTTGAAAGACCATCTGCAAATATCCCAGGGCACAAATTATATGTGACCTCACCACAAAACCTCGAAAGAGAATCCCAGGACTGATTACGAGCACATGGCTCAACCTATCGGATCTCCCAGGGCACAAATTACATGTGGTCACCACAAAACCTCGCAAGAGCATCCCAGGACTGATTACGAGCACACAGCTCAACCTATCGGATCTCCCAGGGCACAAATTACATGTGGTCATGGCAAAACCTCGCAAGAGCATCCCAGGACTGATTACGAGCACACAGCTCAACCTATCGGATCTCCCAGGGCACAAATTACATGCCATAGGACAAAACCTTGAAAGAACATCTGCCAGATATCCCAGGGCACAAATTACATGCCATAGGAAAAACCTCGAAAGACTATCTGCAGATCTCCCAGGGCACAAATTATATGTCCTCCCAAGCAAAACCTCGAAAGAGCATTTACCAGATGTCCCAGGGCACAAATTACATACCATAGGCAAAACCTCGAAAGACCATCTGCAAATCTCCCAGGGCACAAATTACATGCTTATCTGCACAACCTGATCCACGGCCACAGAGTATCAAACTGATACTCACCATACATCATCCTGATGTATCCATGATCATCCTGATCATCATCACTGCAACATCCTGCTGCATGTCATCTGGAGCAACATCCTGAAGCTTGTCATCTATGATCATCCTGATCATCACTGCAACATCCTGCTGCATGTCATCTGGAGCAACATCCTGAAGCTCATCATCTATGATCATCCTGATCATCACTGCAACATCCTGCTGCATGTCATCTGGAGCAACATCCTGAAGCTCATCATCTATGATCATCCTGATCATCACTGCAACATCCTGCTGCATGTCATCTGGAGCAACATCCTGAAGCTCGTCATCTATGATCATCCTGATCATCAATGCATCTACCTGATGCATACCAAGTATCTACCTGATACATATCATCACGCATGATCCTCCTGATCATCAATGCATCTACCTGATGCATACCAAGTATCTACCTGATACATATCATCATACATGATCCTCCTGATCATCAATGCATCTACCTGATGCATACCAAGCATCTACCTGATACATATCATCATACATGATCCTCCTGATCATCAATGTATCTACCTGATACAAATACAAATACATGATACATATCACTATACATGATCCAACTGATCATATCCAGCATCCAACATGATGCGTATACAAAATACATACACATGATCCAACTGATCATATCCAGCATCCAACATGATGCGTACATACATAAAATGATCCAACTGATCATATCCAAGCAGAAACCAAAACATCATCCTAATGCTCATCATCCAGCGCTTACATCCACAGCCATGTGAAGGATCCTCCTTCCAACATGCTTGGAATGGCTTCAGCAGCCGTGTCCATCACTTCTTCCTCGAAGTGTCCTCGATCTGAAGAACGCCAAGCCTCTCTCTGAAGTACTCGAACTTCACCCTGGCTAGTGGCTTCGTCAGCACATCTGCAATCTGCTCGTCCGTCGCAACATACAGGAGCTTCACAGCTCCTCTCTGCACCATATCTATGTGTTTCGACCTGTCATGAAACACTGGGTTCTCGGAAAGCTTCACACAACTCTGGTTATCACAGAAGATACCAGTAGCCTCCAACGGGATATCAAATAACTCAGACAGTAGCTTCCGTAGCCATACTGCCTCGCAACTAGCAGAGCAGGCTGCAACATATTCTGCCTCAACTGTACTCAGTGCTACGCAGGACTGCTTCCTGCTAAACCAAGAGATCACACCTGATCCCATACTGAAGCAGCACCCAGATGTGCTCTTCCTGTCTGCAGCACTACCAGCCCAATCTGAATCAACATAACCCTGCAGGTTAAACTTTTGATTCGCCTCATACCTGAGCCCATAATCCACTGTACCCTTCAGGTACCTCAGAATATGCTTTACAGCAACCAGGTGAACACTTCTCGGATCCGTCAGGAATTGGCTCAATGTGTTCACAACAAAGCAAATGTCTGGTCTCGTGTTCGTCAGGTACATCAAGGACCCAATCATCTGACGATACATAGAGACATCAACTGGCTCAGATGAAGCATCACATAGAAGCTTCAGATTCGATGCCATCGGTGTGGCCATGGCCTTGCAATCCATCATCCCGAATCTCTTCAGGATATCTACTGCATACTTCCCTTGTCCAAGGAAGATTCCATCTGCACTCTGCCACACCTCCATGCCAAAAACAAATAGTGCATCATCCCCAAGTTCTTCATCTTGAACTCGGTAGTAAGCTTCCGCTGTGTGTTGGAAATCAATCTATCTTCACCTGTAACAAACAGGTTATCCGCATACAAAAGTAGTATCACTGGATTGCCTTCCTCAACCTTGTAGTAAAGGTTGGAATCCTCTTTACTCTTGGTAACGCCCAAACTGGATAGAAAGATGTCTATCCTGCCATACCAAGTTCTGCACACATATCTAACTACACCATGCTGTCTTGAAATCCATCTGGTGCATCTTCTATTTCATCACTTTTATATTTCTCAATGCTGCCATCTGCAACATGCTTGATTTGATAGTTCCATTTGGAAGTCATAGAAAACTTCCCTTCATGTCTTGGGATTACATCCCAAACATCATTGTTCATGATCGACGGATCATGGCATTTCATTTCTTCATCCCAGATCCTGGGAACTTCAATATCTTCAATATATTCAATAGATATCTTTGTTGCTGGAACAAATGTTGTAGTTCTTCTTTTGTAGGAGATGGCATACGATCTTTCCTACACAACAATTTAAATTGCATGATTAGAAAACATCTCATAGTTTTCAGAACAAATTCTTACACATAAAGAAATATGCCATACAATCATGCAATTATCTTAGCCAATGCTTCAATACAACATTTATCCATATTCCGTAACTTTCTAGATGCCTTCCAATCTCTACCAGAACATTGTTAAGAGTGTGCACAACTCCCAACATGTCAGCAAAGAGGTTTCATTCTAGATAAGTAGCAATGGAATGTTGTACAGTGCCATAGGCCACTTACCCATGCATATTAGGAGTATATTGTTCATCAATGCAATTATTCTAATATGCATAATACACAACCTAATTCTAGGAACATTAGTATATACATTATTGAACAGTATTATTTAAGAAATGACAATTCAAATACTTATCTTTGTTTGTTCGTTGGGTGGACTCCCTCTGAGTCTTCGCTTCCTTGCAGGAGCTACTGGAGTCCTAATCTGAAGTAGCTTCTTCTACACCTTTTGATGTGGAATGTAGAGAGATGGTCAACTCCCTCTGAATATTTGCATCCTTGAATTACCTGTTCTTGAACTCATATTCATCCTTGGTCCCTATGCATGCTTATTAGTATCATGAATAAATCATACATTTATTAGCATACTATTAAAGCACAATAATCTCAAGCATGTATAGTCATGATCATTTCAAACATAAATAATAAGCATTAGCATTCAAGGTTTATGTAGGATTCTTATGGTTAGTCAAATCATAAGAAACATAACATGTCTAAACCTATAATTACTCAAACCTATGACTCTTCAGGTTAGTTGAATCATCAATCAAGATAAGAGATATAATATGCATAAAACCATGATTATTCAAACCTATGACTTCATGAATAATCATTATCAACAACAGTATAAGATCCTAACACAAGGTAGGATTCTAACTTGATATAGGAAAAACATACCTGGATTAGCATGCTAGCTATTTATGTCTAACATACTCACATGATGTCTTCTTGTTCTTCTTCAATGACTTGTGCTAGTAACCTGTATATCTCATAGGTTAACTATTACAAAACCAAGTTATACATACCTCGTAAATGGATCTTCTATGAGATCCATGACAATGGATGAATCTTTGTCCTCATGTTATCATGATCATATGTTCTTGGACCAGAACATGATTTGTCTTTCTTGGTGTACCTTTCATGTTAGTAGACAACATAAACCTCATACAACACCATAATGCATTAGTACAATCATAAGTGTCAACACCCTAACCAATGAATATCTTCTATCATGCATTCATAATTTTGTTAAGGTGATACGACAAATCTAAAAACAAAATTGTACTAACCGTAATAACATGAAGACATACCATAAACTTAATCATGGAAAATATCGAAACATACCTCGATGAGTCATACCTGTTGAGATCGCTTGTAATCTTCTTATGTAAGGCCTTAGCCTCATCTCCCTCTGAAATAGGAACTTCTTTACTCATGCAGATGATCAATCCATCTTCTTCTAGGATTAACCCAATCCACTTGATTTGCAAGAACTGGACCTGGAGCTAGATATGGGTTTGTCAGAGAAACCCCAAAAATTCAAACTTTGAATTTCAAACTTTCGAAAGGATAGAAATATGCGCCTTGATGAGCTGATCAAACTGGTATATTCAAAATTTGAAAACTGCAAAGTTTCACTCCTCAATTTTGCTTTTGAAACTTCCGGATTCACTGGACGTGACCCTGAACTGGGGTTTGATGAAGCCCACTCTTTTGCCCCATCAAAATGTTTGATCCAAAGCTTTTACCTAACTCATGTAGGCTCGAACTTTACCACATAACATAATGCTGAGTGGGCCGACCCCCAATAGGGTGGTCTAATAACCCATCAAGTATAACTTACAACACTTACAATATAAATGACGACACTTCCTTATAGAGGAATAATACCATCTCTATAGGAATACAATATACATATATGCGAAATACATTCCGAAGTTACATATACATCAACACCACTAAAAAATGCACAACTAGAAGGAAAGCATATGGATTTGAAAAAACATAAAGTTAGCATATTCACATGTACAAGAGTAAAATCATTAGTCAAACAATATAATTTCTCAATCAAACTAATGGTGTGAAAAAATAGTCTGTAATGGTGAGTGTAATGCATTGGTTTTCTATTAATGTTAACCCTTCTCCTACAAAAACTAATGCAACAATCAAATAAAGTTGAAATGGATGTACTTAAACTTCATTTCCTACAACACATTCTCACACCATAAAAGAGGTGCCAAGACCTAGTATACCATCTAAGCAAAGACATTTAAAAACATATATATGAAACTCAATGGTGAGGTATGCCTTCAAATATGCAAAAGTTCCTCTAAATATGTGGAAATTCTCGGTTAGTAATGCGAAAGGTCTCTTGAGTAAATTCTCACCGTCATCCATGCTAATGATTTGCTTCCTTGATCAAATATGATTTATGCCTAAGATAAGATCAAACCAAAATGTGTGATCCAAGGTTCTTCTAATGGATTGCAATTAACACTATTCTAAAAATACCCTATCCATTAATATGATTATACGTTGAGGAATTAACACCTTTACAAATGCAAAAAAAACCATGCATTTTAACCTTGGTGTTTTCATTTACTATTACACTATTGTAACCACATAGATGGCTAGAATCAAATGAACCATAAGATGGATGCATTCCTCAAACTCATTATTTTTTATGTTTTCAAGAGTCGGTTTCCTTTATGGGTGTTCCATGTGTCATAGGTATAGAGAAGTCCTTATGTGGTTGCAAGCTCCTCACCTAATGTTGGAATATCGGTCATGATGTGTGACCCCTAACTTAACTTGTTGGTTAAGTCGGTCTTGTGTGGGATCATATACTTATTGGAGGATTACCCCTAGACCTCTCTATATATGAGAGAGTCATGTTCTCATCATGTTCTATCAACTTGGTCTTCCTCTTGTGCTTATGATTGGGGTTCGTTATTCTCTAGCTCACTATCCTTCTGTAGTATAGTAGTTATACTAGTGTATTCTTTGATGTGTAATGCACGGTCTCCAACCAGGTATGCCTTCGCCTAGGGTTTATGGAAAGAGACATTGTGAAGTCATGCATGACTCTTGATTTTGTGGATTCTATCATAGTGGAATGTTGTAATTGGGTTTTCTCCCTCATGAGGGCTTCCCATGATACATGTTGTGTAGTTGTTCATTTTCTATATACATGTGATCCTATAATTTGCTTACTGTTGCTGTATCTACCCTCATATCTAGGGATGAAGTTGGAATGTAAGCTTGTTGTTTTGCATTAATATAGCTTTGAAATAACCACCTATATTATAATGTTGTTTGGAATTATAGCTGAAGACACTTTCATAGGAGGGTGTGGCCCACCCATCGCAGGGTTGTCATGAATGGAGAGTGCATCTCCAATTTAATGCTAGAAACAAAAGTGACAGGACTAGTCAGAGAGACAGTAGCACTTTCCAACGCCACTGAGCCAGGGGATGGTTCCCTCAGCAAATAGTTGGCCCTCACCTATTTTATCCCTTGATGGTGGTAGCAGTACTTAATGATGGTGGATTGAGTTGGTTTCTTTGATGGGTGTTCCATGTGTCATAGGTATAGAGAAGTCCTTATGTGGTTGCGAGCCCCTCACCTAATGTTGGAATATCGGTCATGATGTGTGACCCCTAACTTAACTTGTTGTTTAAGTCGATCTTGTGTGGGATCATATACTTACTGGAGGCTTACCCCTAGACCTCTATATATATGAGAGAGTCATGTTTTCATCATGTTCTACCAAATTGGTCTTCCTCTTGTGCTTATGATTGGGGTTCATTATTATCTAGCTCACTATCCTTCTGTAGTAGAGCAGTTATACTCGTGTATTCTTTGATGTGTAATGCATGGTCTCCCACTAGGTATGCCTTCACCTAAGGTTTATGGCAAGAGACATTGTGAAGTCAGGCATGACTCTGGATTTTTTGGATTCTATAACAATGGAAGGTTGTAATTGGGTTTTCTCCCCCATGAGGGCTTCCCATGATACATGTTATGTAGTTGTGCATTTTCTATATACATGTGATCCTATAATTGCTTACTATTGTTGCAGCTACCCTCATATATAGGGATGAAGTTGGAATGTAAGCATGCTGTTTTGCATTAATATAGCTTTGAGATAACCACCTATATTATAATGTTGTTTGGCATTATAGCCGAAGACACTTTCACAGGAGGGTATGGCCCACGCATCGCAGGGTTGTCATGAACGAAGAGTGCATCTCCAATTTAATGCTAGAAACAAAAGTGAGAGGACTAGTCAGAGAGATGGTAGCATTTTCCAATGCCACTGAGCCAAGGGATGGATCCCTCATCAAATAGTTGGCCCTCACCTATTTTATCCCTTGATGGTGGTAGAAGTACTTAATGATGGTGGATTGAGTTGGTTTCCTTGATGGGTGTTCCATGTGTCATAGGTATAGAGAAGTCCTTATGTGGTTGCGAGCTCCTCACTTAACATTGGAATATTGGTCATGATGTGTGACCCCTAACTTAACTTGCTGGTTAAGTCGGTCTTGTGTGGGATCATATACTTATTGGAGGCTTACCCCTAGACCTCTATATATATGAGAGAGTCATGTTCTCATCATGTTATATCAACTTGGTCTTCCTCTTGTGCTTATGATTGGGGTTCGTTATTCTCTAGCTCACTATCGTTCTGTAGTAGAGCAGTTATACTCATGTATTCTTTGATTTGTAACGCATGGTCTCCCACCAGGTATGCCTTCACTTAGGGTTTATGTCAAGAGACATTGTGAAGTCATGCATGACTCTTGATTTTGCGGATTCTATCACAGTGGAAGGTTGTAATTGGGTTTTCTCCCCCATGAGGGCTTCCAATGATACATGTTGTGTAGTTGTGCATTTTCTATATACATATGATCCTATAATTTGCTTACTGTTTCTGTAGCTACCCTCATATCTAGGGATGAAGTTGGAACGTAAGCATGTTGTTTTGCATTAATATAGCTTTGAAATAACCACCTATATTATAATGTTGTTTGGCATTATAGCCAAAGACACTTTCACAGGAGGGTGTGGCCCAACCATCACAAAGTTGTCATGAACGAAGAGTGCATCTCCAATTTAATGCTAGAAACAAAAGTGAGATGACTAGTCAGAGAGACGGTAGCATTTTCCAACGCCACTGATCTAGGGGATGAATCCCTTAGCAAATAGTTGGACATCACCTATTTTATCCCATGATGGTGGTAGCAGTACTTAATGATGGTGGATTGAGTTGGTTTCCTTGATGGGTGTTCTATGTGTCATAGGTATAGAGAATTCCTTATGTGGTTGCAAGCCCCTCACCTAACATTGTAATACTGGTCATGATGTGTGACCCCTAACTTAAATTGTTGGTTAAGTCGGTCTTGTGTGGGATCATATACTTATTGGAGGCTTACCCCTAGCCTCTATATATATGAGAGAGTCATGTTCTCATCATGTTCTATCAACTTAGTCTTCCTCTTGTGCTTATGTTGGGCCTGGCCCAATTGGGGCAATTTTGAGCAAGAAAGATTTTGGAACTGCAAGCTTAGCACAGTTAAGAGGAAAGTAATTTTGGTACAATTTTTGGATGCTGCGAAGTTGTACGCAATGCAGCACTGGAGGAAGTTGTGAGGATAAACACTGCGAGGAGGCGGTGTTGGGAAGTGTCCAGTCCATGGGATGCCACCAAAGCAGAGTGCTGGACGGAGGATGGCACGTGTTTCAGTTGGAATGTCGATGATATATTTTTGGTAAAGATTCTCTAGAAGTGCTAAGCAGCGGGCATGAGAAAATCAGGAAGAAAACGACTGGTCGCACACGCAAAAGATGCCACTACTTGAATTAGTCGCACGAAACTGTTAGAGGGAGAACCTTTTGGTGAAATCTACCTATTGGCATGTGCACAGAAGGAAGGATGATAGCGACGTGAAGCATGCGTGGAAGACTACCACAAAGGAATATTCGCTACCAGGTGCCAGAAGTCCAGTTTTGGGGAAAACTGTGACAATTTTGTAAACCTAAGGGTTTCTACCTACTGATTGTAAAGACATGACCTACGGGCATGATCTATAAATAAGGACAATTTTGTAAGGGAAGGGTTACTCATCATTTTGGTCATTGTTGAACATTGTTAGTATATTTCAAAGCTTGAAGCTATTGTAAAGGCTCTGCAGTTGAGTGCACAGAGACCTATCTGAGAGAGAAGAGAGTCTGCAGCTCAGTGCGCAGACTAAGAACTATTTCACCCTTCCCAAAAGAATAATTCAACAACAGTTCTTGTGGATGTAGCCTCCATCAAGGGGGTGAACCACGTTAAACCCTGTGTTGTGTGATTTGTTTGCATTTACACTTGTTCATTTGCTTAGTATGGATGTTTAATGCCGCAGTTATCTGTTACGTGATTGATTTTGTATGTATTCTCCACATGAATGGTGGGAATAATATGCTAAGTAATGCATGAGTGGATGAATGATTAAGTATTCAGTATTTCTAAGTCTTTGAATGTATGAATCTATGGGTTAGTCACATCATTGAACACTGGATGCGAGCGCAGTGTTGGAGCGCCCAGTATTATATGTTTCACTCATTTACATACGCCTTGAAGATAATAATCTAAGTGTTGATTGAATGGAAGGGGAATGCTAAGTAGATTGGTTAGAGTTAATCAAATATTGAGTAGGCGCGCGGTCTAGTCGACACACTGACCCCTTGGAGGGCACTGCGAGATAAGTTGTTGATAACTTGTCGTCATAACGTGGGAAGTACCTGCAACTGTGCATACCTTGGATGCACTGGTTACGTGATTGTAGCAGCTTACTGAAATATCTGACGCGAAGTAGAGACTTTGTGCAGTCCTTTGTCCACAGTAAGACTTCCTTGTTGCGCGACCCATCTGTCCCATTTACACTCGCATCACCAGGTTGTGGAAACTTGATTCTGCAACCACTCCCTCAGCTTCGCCTTTGGTGAGACCTCAGGCTGCTCACAGTTTGTTGTCGAAGGGGCCGGTGAATAGGGTTTTTTGTTGGTTCCTTGTACCGTGAAGTACCTGGGTCTACATTGGAAACCTCTAGCTTAGTTATAGACGCCAACAAATGGTTCTGTTGCTCGACTAAGACTAGTGATGCGATAGTGTATTTGGAAAAGTAATGTGTGACGAAGAATACCAGTTCCCATTGGGTTTGGACAATTGGCATCCTGAAAAGAAAGAGATCTGGGATTGGTGTGATAAGATTGAAAGAGATTTTGCAAAGAAAGAGAACAGACACCCACGTCTTTTTGACGTAGAGTGGTTGAATAGATATTTGTGGAAAGATATTCATGAGATATTCTAGGCTTCGTTTGGAAATGAGCTGCACGAGTGGATATCATGACTCACGGAGAAGAAAACCTGTTTTCAAGGGGGAGTACCTACAGAGTGGACTCCAGAGCTCACAACATAGCTCAAAGAAATATACAGTCCACTGTCGCGAGTAGTCGAATTTTTGGGCTGATAGCATACTTGAAGGATTTGTAACAGATTTTGCTGTAGATACGCTGAAATCCTATAGCCAAGCTGAAGCATACTTTTTCGAAGGATTCAGAGGTAAGTACCTGAACAATCTTAGTTTAAACATTAAAATGCTTTTAGCTGAGAAAGGAATTTTAAGAATGCAGTAATATTTTTGAATCTGTCATGGTCAATAGCAATTTTAGTGATTCTGATGAAGAGACACATAATCTGAGAAGTGGAAAGAGATATAAGTTTAATAAAGAAAAGAATCCGGGAGGACTTAGACTCCGTGTGGATACCAAAATCCCATGTGACCTTAACAATCAGACCGCGCCGTCATCAACCACCATCCACCCTATCACACCTCAAAATCCGCCGGTTGAAGAAATCGCGCCGCCCCTATCTCCAAACCTACTCACTGCGAGCATAGCGCAACCCATCCCGCAGAACGTTGATACTACTAGCACCGCAGGGGCAGGTGCTTAGACCATCGCGACTCAGACTATTCTAGTTCAGAATACCCAGTCTCAGAATATCCTGCAGAATACCATTAGTCCAAATATTCCCTTTATTTTTTTCGCTCAAAACCCCCCATAGAATCATAGCACTACTCAAGGTGGTACACAACAAGGAAGGAGAATGACAGATAACGATATAAAACTGCCGATATTCAAAGGAACGGGTCTAGAAGACCTTGATCAACATTGGTTTCTATGTGAAGCCGTATGGAGTGTAAAGCAGGTTCAGGATGATGTTGTGAAGAGAGCGCAACTCAACACTACTTTCAGAGACAGAGCATTGCACTGCTTTATGAAATATTCTCAGGCATAGCCGAGAACCCTAACAGAAATCAAGGATGCACTCGTAGCATAGTTTAAGAAACCAAAATCTGAGTCGCAGTGTATAACAGAGCTAAAAGAAATTAAGTAGAAACCTACTGAAACGGTCTGGGAATTTGACCAAAAATTTAAGACACGGTTAGACCAAGTGAGCTTTGTTATAGCTCCGCAACAGCACCAGGAATGGTTCATCGCTGCATTGTTTCCCCACATCAGACAACCATTAATTCAACAGAAGGTTGCATCACAGGCAGAGGCCTTAGAGATCGCAATGAAGCTGGAGGCTTCACTGATTGGAGAAAGTAGTTATGGGATGTCATAGATCCAGAACTAGTTGACCACCTTAACATTAGAATTGCAAGGTATGAAGAATGGAAAAGAACAGAGATATGAACAAATACGCGAAGTTTGGTGCACAGGATGCAAAGGAGAGGGTCACACCAGAGAACATTGCCCTCTATTTCAAGATTATCTTGATAGTGGTGCACTGAACCCAATCAATATGAATCACAATCAGGCGCCGTGGTGTGAAATCTGTAGAAGCAAAGTACAGAGACCCGAGGACTGTTATCTAATACAGAAATATGTAAAAATAGCTAAAAACTTATACTGTAATTTTTGTAAATCAGTTGGACATGATGAATCTAACTGTCATGCATATGAGCTCATGAATGAATGAAAGCGCGATATGGAAGCGATGCAAGGTGCTGGAATGTACCGCGTCTAAGAAGAAAATCAACCAAAACAAGAGAACACCGACTATGATCAGGGTGGATATAGAGGCCGTGGTGGTGGATACCGCGAGAGAGGAAGAAATGTTGGCCCGACACAAGGGAGAGACCATGGCCAGGTAATTTGTTATAACTGTGGCTAGCCAGGCCATGTATAGCAAGATTGTACAAACCCATGCATGACGTACAATTACTATAAATCATTTGAGCATGTTATTGAAGACTGTCATGTGCTAGAGGTAGAAATGCAGAAATGAAGGAGGACAGAACCATAGAATCCCAACATTCAGTTGATCACAGTAGAGAGAAGAACTGTGGATCCAACTGTAAATGTGGTAATGCACAGTGGCACTGATACAGGAATAGATGGAGGGGCGAAAGCTTTGACTTCGGGAACGCACGATAATAAGCAGATTCTTGGTGAACTAGTATGGATTAGAAAAGCTCCTGAGAAGACACCTGGCTTTGACCTACAGAAAAATAAGGGAGCATTTACAGAAGCGCGGGATATCCTTAGAGAGTCAACACCTAGGTCGATGAGAATCCCGCTGCGTAGTGATGTACCAGAAATAGAGGATATGCCAGCGGCATATGATCACACAAGAAATGCAACATATATAGGTACCTCTGTTGTGTAGTTCCTACGGAGCTGCATGAAGTTATTAAAGAGAACAGATGCTTTCATGAAATTTAAAAACTACTCAGCCAGTACGAGCCATGCAGTGAAAAGGAGGCTGCGCATGGTGTAGTCCATAACATCAGGAGTCCCAAAAGAACATGGATGGAAATGAGGTTAACTGCTCAGATTGGGGACTATGAGATGGATGAGATCATTCTCTATCTTGGTTCCGAAGTAAATGTATTGACCAAGCAGACATGGCATTAGATGGGAAAACCAAAGTTATAGTGGTCCCCTCTATAGTTAAGAATGGCTAATCAGGGGATAGTTATACATTTGGGGAGGTTACCCAACACTATCGTTGACATTGACGAAGTGCACAACTATGCTGATTCCGAAGTAATTGAAATCGTGAATGATAGCCATCCTTATCCAACATTGCTGGGTATAGGTTGGGAAATGACAAACTCTACCATTATTGATTTGAAGACTATGAAAATGATATTTGAAGGCAACGATATCAGGGTCATCGCACCATTGGATCTCTCACAGGGTGAACGATATGTTGAACTGATTCAGGAGGAATCTAGAGCCCAAGACTTGGACCGTATTTACAAGATGACAACCAATGCTGCTGACTATATTAATCCAACTGCGGATGGAACACTTAGTTGGCGCTGTGACAGCTCTTGCATCTCAGACTCTGATGCAAGATTGGAAAACGGCA
Source organism: Larix kaempferi (assembly GCA_027924585.1). Taxonomy (NCBI): domain Eukaryota; kingdom Viridiplantae; phylum Streptophyta; class Pinopsida; order Pinales; family Pinaceae; genus Larix; species Larix kaempferi. The sequence goes on along the minus strand of BSBM01000125.1, from coordinate 5,755,984 downwards.
AAGTAGATTGCATGAAGTATCTACCAGGAAATGTGCATGGATCACAAAGTCATTGCGCTGGATTGGAAAGGAGGTAAGCCCAATCCATGGCTATGATGGTTTCTCTAATGTTTATTCTTTTATCAATGAATATACTGCAGCAATTGCAGAAGAACATCGCTTACAAGCATTATATGTGGCATTGCGCGATACACCTGCCAGATGGTGGGCTGCGCATAAGCAGACACTGACAACATGGGATCAGTGCAGAATTAAGATGCAAATCAAGTTTGCTGATAAGGCTACCCTATCCTTTGAGAAATATAATGGACAAACAAATCCAAGACAACATATTCAGGTCTGTTCAGCAGCATGGAAGGAGAGGCCATAGACAGAATGGGTACATTTGTTTGTGCACATGTTGGAAGAACCAATTCCGAAGAAGTGGTACCTAGACCTAGAGTTGCGCAGAGGCACAATGGACTGATCTGGCATAACCGCGAGCTTCCAGCAGGATTAAAGTTTCAAAGACGAACATCCAAGTATTAATGATGCATTGCAGGCTATTAAGGAAAGAATATTCAGACCAGATTGCGCACATGGAAATATGACATTAGAAGAATTTTTGGGAGCAAACAATGTACCTGCGCACCTACAGTCAGAATGGGAAGAACAACTAGAGAACGCTCTTAATTATTATCACATCACTGAGGATTGCGATGATAAAGCAGATAGTGATGAGGAGGACTCGTGCAATATACAGATACCTGAATCAGAGGGATCACGCGAGGTAGAAGGACCTCCACTAGAAATTCCAGATATGAGTGGACCTGTGAAAACAAGAAAAGTGAACATTGGCACTAGCGAAGAGCCAAAGTTCACAGCTATTGGATATTATTGGGATGAAGATACAATTGAAGAGGTAGCGGGTATACTATAGGAATATCGAGAATTATTCCTGACCAAGTTCACAGAGATGAAAGGTATTCTGGGAGACTTAGGAGTGATGAAAATTCCTCTTAAGCCTGGCGTGAAACCTGTGAAGCAACGACTGCATAGACTAAACCCGCGCTACAAAGAACGAGTTAAGGCAGAACTCGATAAGATGCTCGATGCAGGGATCATTGAGCCGGTTGAAGAATCTGAGTGGATAAGCCCGATGGTTATCTAGGATAAGAAAACAAAGGGTGAGATCAGGGTTTGTGTGGATCTCAGAAAGATGAATGATGCATCAATGCATGACCCATTTCCTACCCCTTTCACAGATGAAGTGCTTGATAATGTTGGAGGAAATGAAGCCTATTCTTTCACTGATGGATTCTCTAGTTACCACCAAATCAATATTGATAGCGCAGATAGACAAAAGACTACTTTTGCTACAGAATGGGGGTCGTTCCAGTACATAGTGATGCCTTTTGGGCTAAAGAACGCACCTGCCATATTTTCTAGGGTGGTAGTCGCAGCATTTAAAGACTTCATACACAAGTTTTTAGAGGTTTATTTTGATGATTGGACTATTTTTGGGTTACTGAAGAACCATGCCGTGAACCATAGGATGATGGAAAAATGCAGACAGCATCAGATTTCTTTGAATTTGAAGAAATGTATTTTATGTGTTCCCTATGGAATTTTGTTGTGACACATTGTGTGCAAACAAGGCTTGATGGTAGATCCTGCCAAGATCGCGGTCATTGTAATTTTTCCTACACCAAATTCAGTCAAGCAGTTGCGCACTACATTGGGGCATACCAGCTATTATAGGAAGTTCATAAAAGGGTATGTGCAGATAACCACGACTATGGAGAATCTGTTAAAGAAAGATGTGCCATTCATCTGGAATGAAGAATGCGAATAAGGCTTTGATACCCTGAAAGAGAAGATGGTCACTGGGATGATCCTAGTTTTTCCAAACTGGGAGAAGCCATTTCACGTCCATGTTGACGCTTGATGTATAGCATTGGGAATTGTTCTTGCTCAGCTAGGAGAGGGAGGTATTTATCATACCAATACATTTTCCATTAGAAAGCTTTCATTTGCTGAGAAGAATTATACCACTAATGAACGATAAGGACTCGCTATGGTATACGCACTGCAGAAGTTCAAGCATTATTTGCTTGGTGCACACTTTTCTATGTTCACTGACCATTCTGCTTTGAAATACCTAGTCAATAAGCCAGTGTTAGGGGGGTGCATATGCAAATGATTATTACTCTTTTAAGAGTATGATTTTGAAATTGTTGTTAAGCCAGGAAGGTTGGATTTGGGACTTGATCATCTGTCAAGAATTGAGTATGGAGAAGAGCCTACAAATCTGGAGGACAATCTGCCTGATGCACAGTTGTTTGCTATACAGGTTGATGATGATTATTATAAGGACATCATTGAATTTTTGACTACTAGGTTCGCACCCACAGAGTTCACTACGCAGCAAAAGAAGTAGTTGGTAGTGCGAGCATCAGACTTCACCATTATCGCAGGTCAGTTATACAAGTTGGGACATGATGAAGTATTGTGTAGATGTGTAGTAGAACATAAGAAACCATTCATATTAGCTGATGCGCATTCAGGAGTCGCAGGAGGTCACTACGCAAAGAGAGCCACTGCACAGAAGATACTGCACACAGGGCTATGGTGGACTACGATTCATAAATACTCGACATTGCCAGAGTTGCGATGTTTGTCAAAGAACATGGAAGCCATCATGCAGGGATGAAATACCTCTAAATCCATAGTTGACATTGCAGGCATTTGAGAAATGGGCCATTGATTTCGTGGGTCCTATTAACCCACCAGGGAAGAGAACTGGCGTGAGGTACATTATTACTGCTACTGATTACCTCACCAGATGGGCTGAAGCAAAGCCAGTGAAAGACTGTAATGTAGCTATAGCCACAGAGTTTATCTATGAGAACATCATGACAAGGTTCAGATGCCCGAAGATTTTAATGAGTGATCAGGGCACTCACTTTTTGAATAGAAACATTGAATATTTGACCGAAGAGTTCCACGTTCATCATCAACACATCATGCCTTATCATCCATAGGTGAATGAAACTGTTGAAGCATTTAACAATGTATTGGAGAATGCGCTAACCAAGATATGCAACATCAATCGCGATCTACCATGCCTATAAATGCTGTTATTCTCAAACCGGGAAGGATATATTCCATCTGTATTATGGGCGTATAGAACTTCCTGCAAGAAACTGACTGGACACACACCCTTTAGGTTGTCTTATGGGAAAGAGGAAATAATGCCAATGGAATATATCCTTCCCGATTTGAGAATAATATCATTTACAAGCATGGTAGATCGCGATGCACTGGAAGAACGACTTTTACACTTGGTTGGTCTTGAGAAGGATCGCTTCATTGCAGGATTTCACCAAAAAGTGCAGAAGGAAAGGGAAAAAGCATGACATGATCGCCATATCAAAAACAAGTCTTTTTAGGTAGGTGATCTGGTCCTCCTGTATGATAGTAAATTTATAAAATTTCCTGGAAAATTTAAGATGCATTGGCTTGGCCCCTATACTGTAATGCATGTTACTAACGGTGACGCAGTTTAGTTAGCTACCCTAGCCAGAGATACTTTTCCAACTTTGATAAATGGAAGCAAACTAAAGCTTGAACGTGATAGTCTTGCTTCGTAGCATCCTTTATATTCCAAGGAAAAAAAAAGAGAGAAGAAAAGAGAAAATAAAAGAGGAACTGTGCAGTTGCGAACTCTACAGGGCAGTTGTGAAGACCAAATTAACTAAGAAGAGCCTTAGTTCAGAAGCAAGAAATCAAGCACCGCGAAGAGACTGCGCAGGAACCATCAGGACCTGCCGCGTAGTTCTACACAACACTCAGGAAAATGGACATTACAATGTTGGTCGGATAATATAACAGTTATATAGTCGTTACCAGCAACTGCTTGGGCATTTAATGCACTGATAGCCATTCTGAGCGAGTTTATGATGGAAAGAACCAAAGGAAGCGCTGGATTTGGACAACAGATGCCACCATTAATGCTTAATCTAGTCATTGAGGGGCATGGAGGAGGGTCCGCTACACCTATAAATAATGCCATATTCAGACTCACGGGTGTTACCAAACACTTAGCATTTTCTTGCAAATAGTCTGCCCGAGTATTTTTCACAAGCTATCTGAACAACTGTGAGAGTTTCCTAGTGGATGTCTAAGTGGCCCTCCACTTAAGAAGAGTTCATGGTCTAATAGACTGTGAAGATATTCCAATATGGGGGGATTGAAGGGTTAATGAGAACCCCAGCTAAGAAGGTTGTTTTCGAATTAGGTCAGGCATCAAGACGATCACCAAGACATGGTCCAGTGATGGAATACAGGGGAAAAAATCTAGTCAGACCAAGAACAAAGGTACCTAAGATGGCATCGATAGCGCCGAAGCCACCGCTAATGGATAAGGAAAAACCTCTGACCTTAACCCTAGACTACATTTCACCATGTGCTCTGGATGCACTAGTCTTTAAGCTGCTGAAGAATGCTAAATACGACATCCCGTTGTCTCCAATCTCAAAACATGTTGAGGTTGAGAAAAAATTGCTGGGTAAAATCTCAGAATGTAGATGGGAGGATTATGATCTGGTTGCAATACATAAAGAGGATCCCAATGAGCTGAAGTTACCACAATTCCAACCAGACCAGTACATGTGCTAGAAGAAGGACGCGAAGGGTGAGCTTAACCTAGTCGCACAAAGTTGGTTATCCGGAGTAGTCCAGTCCGGGCTGCTCAATCTACTCAAACTTCCTCATTTTGATAGATCACCAGAGTTTAATGTTGTGGTGCGAACACTAATGTCACGCACGCACCAGGGTTACCTGTGGATCGACCGCAACATCAACATAACCATTGACATCATCCACCGGATTACCGGCTTAAGTAAAAGGGGTAAGGATCCCAAGCAATTCTTCCAAGTAAAGAGTAAGGATAAAGAAGTCGTAGCAAAGATGAAGAAAACTTAGACAACCGTAAAAGGGATAAGGGGCTTCCAAACAGAAGAAATTGATGATAGAGAAACAAGATTTGTCACGCAACTCTTAGTGGGAAAGATTCTCCGCACATGTAGGCCACTAGAAGTAAGCACGGACGTAGTACTGCTCGGTGCCGCGGCCGTGGAAGGAGAACAATTTAATTGGCCTCAATATTTGCTAAACAAGTTCATGGAAGATCTCAACGACACGCAGCTAAACGGAGGGAATTTCCATTACACCTGGCTTATAGTACTAATTGCTTTTGTCGAATGGAAGTATCCAAAGGATTACGTTGGTGTAATCACTTATACCAACGAGTGCAGAGGACCGCGTTATTCAAATTTGTGGGAAAATATGAATTCACAAAGATAGCATGTGAACGCTGAAGTATTCTACCAATACTATGACAAGCTGCGCGCAGTAGTTATACTAATGCCGAGCATAACAAAGTAGGTAACCAATAGGTATACCCACATTGTGAATTTTTATGCTGACATGCGTAGCATTTATATTTCAGCTAAGGCACAGAAGAAGAAGGTGGAGTGGTTCCTGGGGAACTACCATATGTATGAGGAGGACATTGACAATAACATGAAGGAATGGCCTGCCGGGTTCCGTGTAGAAGTTGTGGATGTCACAAGTGACTCGGGGGAGGATGAGCCAATTTCATGCCCTATCATAGAAGAGAAGGAGACAGCGAAAAGGAAGGAAGTTGATAGCACAAGACATAAAAAAGAGGGAAGAAAGAAGCAGAAAGCTGATAAGGGTACATTGGACATAGTACTAAAAAGCGACGACTATGAAATGATCGAGGTAAAGTTCACAGAGCAGATGGAAGATCTGATATCGGACAAAGAGAAAACTGATAAGGAAATACAGGATACTCTGGAAAAGAATCTGACCACACTACAGGGGATCACGCTAAAAATTGAATAGGTCCACAAGAGATTACCTCCGTTGTGTGACTCAGAGTCCGAAGGGAAGTCGAGAGGAACTTCGCAGCAGCAAGCACCGCAGTTAACCATGGTCGTTCCTTCAAAGTCCCGTATCGTCCACCTGGACCCGATCACAGTAAGCTTACCTATGCCAGAGAAACTCATGTTAGATACAAAGGATGTCGAGCGAGTGGAGCTCGACTTGGAAAAAATAACACTGTCGGGCCTGCATTATTTACATTTGCAGTGTATGGAGGAAATGCATGAGCGAACCATCGACGCGCTGAAGGGGCAGGCTGAGTTGCAAGCATCCAATTGGTAGTTGGAGGAGTCAAGTTCACGGAATGCTCTGCAGCTACAGGATGAGCATGATCATCGACAAAGACTAGAGTCCACGATCACCGCGGTAGCAGACAACATCGACGACTTGGAGGTCCAGACAGATCCTGAGGATACTATTGTTAAGATTGGTGAGCTGGTCACCACGCTGAAGGCAGACATGCAGGATATGCAGATTTTGCATGAGGCTAACATCGCTGCTTTGAAGGAGCAGATAAATCCAAGGAATCCACCAAATGAACAACAACTTAGAGCAGAAGCAGTGAAGGCCACAACAGAGAATATTGCTTCCGAAGTGGCTAAGTGCCAGGATCTGCTGGAAGAAGCATCAAAGGAATTTACTGCCCTCGAAGAAGACTCAACATTGATGGAAGTAAAGAATGCAGCGAAAGATAAGCAAGCTGCTTTGGAGAAGTTGGATGCAGAAATAAAGGCCCTACCACCAAGAGATAGGCTCCAAAAGTATGGGGATATAATGAGCCTCAAGAAAGAAGTGCAAGCCTTGCAAGAGAAAGAAACTGAAATGGTCGACAAGGCACAACCACTACTGGAAGATGCTGGTACGATCTCGCAAGAGATTGAGGAAAAATTAAAGGAACTGCGTGAGAATCAAGAAAAGGTAGAAGGCCAGCTCGGGGATGAGATAACACCAGAAATGATGGATATAGTCAGGCAAGTCGAGCAAGATAAGAAGGATGCAGTAGAGAAACTCATCGGAACCTATAATGAGTTTGCTGCGAAGCTAGCTCCGGAGGAGTCAGAACAGTTCAGGGAAACTGAACTTGTAGGTGGTTCGGGAGCGAGCCACATGTAAGTGTTAGGGGCTTGTTGGGCCTGGCCGAAGTGGTGAAATTTTGAGCAAGTAATATTTTGGAACTGCAAGCTCAGCGCAGTTTAGAGGAAAGTAATTTTGGTACAAGTTTTGGATGCTGCGAAGTTGCATGCAGCATAGTGTTGGAGGAAGCTGCGAGGATCAGCACTGCGAGGAGGCAATGCTGCAAAGTGTTTAGTCCACGAGATTCTAGCAAAGCAGAGTGTTGGATGGAGGATGGCACGTGTTTCAGTTATACCGTTGGTGGTCTATTTTTGGTAAAGATGCTCGAGGAGTGCTAAGCGGTGGGTAGGAGCAAATAGGGAAGAAAACGACTGGTCGCACATGCAGAAGATGCCACTACTTGAATTAGTCGCACAAAACCGTTAGAGGGAGAACCGCTTGGTAAAAGTGACCTATTGGCATGCGCACAGCAGGAAGGCCAATAGCTACATGAAGCATGTGTGGAAGACCACCACGAAGGAATATTCACTACCAGGTGCCAGAAGTCCAGTTTTGGGGAAAATCGTGACAGTTTTGTAAACCTAAGGGTTTCTTCCTACTGATTATAAAGATATGACCTATGGGCATGATCTATAAATAAGGGCAATTTTGTAACGGAAGGGTTACTCTTCATTTTGGTCATTGTTGTACATTGTTAGGATCTTTCGAAGCTTGAAGCTATTGTAAAGGCTGTGCAGCTGAGTGCATAGAGACCTATCTGAGAGAGAAGAGAGTCTGCAACTGGGTGCACAGACTAAGAACTGTTGTACCCTTTGCAAAAGACTAATTCAACAACCGTTCTTGTGGACGTAGCCTCCATCAGGGGGGTGAACCATGTTAAACTCTGTGTTGTGTGATTTGTTTGCATTTACACTTGTTCATTTGCTTAGTATGGATGTTTAATGCCGCAGTTATCTGTTGTGGTTGCTTTTGTATGTATTCACCACAGGAATGGTGGGAATAATATGTTAAGTAATGCATGAGTGGATGAATGATTAAGTATTCAATATTTCTAAGTCTTTAAATGTATGAAACAATGGGTTAGTCACATCATTGAACACTCGATGTCGGCGCACCGTTGGAGCACACAGTATTATATGTTTCACTCATTTACATATGCCTTGAAGATAATAATCTAAGTTTTGATTGAATGGATAAGGAACGTTGAGTAGATTTGTTAGAGTTAATCAAATATTGAGTAGGCGTGCGGGCTAGTCGATGCGACCCCTTGGAGGGCGCTGCGAGATAATTTGTTGATAACTTGTCGTCGTAACGTTCGAAGTACCTCAAACTGTGCAGACCTTGGATGCATTGGTTGCGCAATCGCAACAAATTACCGAAGTATCTGATGCGAAGTAGAGACTTCGCGCAGTCCTTTGTCCACAGTAAGACTTCCTTGTCGCGCAGCCCATTTGTCCCATTTACACTTGCATCACTAGGTTGTGGAAACTTGATTCTCCAACCAATCCCTTAGCTTCACCTCGGGTGAGACCTCAGGTTGCTTGCAGTTTGTAGCCGAAAGGGGCCAGTGAATAGGGGTTTTCATTGGTTCCTTGAACCGCGAAGTACCTGGGTCTACATTTAAACCTCTAGATCAGTTATAGATGCCAACAACTTATGATTGGGTTTCGTTATTCTCTAGCTCACTATCCTTTTGTAGTAGAGCAGTTATACTCGTGTATTCTTTGATGTGTAATGCATGGTCTCCCACTAGATATGTCTTCGCCTAGGGTTTATGGCAAGAGACATTGTGAAGTCATGCATGACTCTTGATTTTGTGGATTCTATCACAGTGGAAGGTTGTAATTGGGTTTTCTTCCCCATGAGGGCTTCCATGATACATGTTGTGTAGTTGTGCATTTTCTATATACATGTGATCTTATAATTTGCTTATTGTTGTTGTAGCTACCCTCATATATAGGGATGAATTTGGAACGTAAGCATGTTGTTTTGAATAAATATAGATTTGAAAGAACCACCTATATTATAATGTTGTTTGGAATTATATCCAAAGAAACTTTCACAGGAGGGTGTGGCCCACCCATCGCAGGGTTGTCATGAACAGAGAGTGCATCCCCAATTCATTGCTAGAAACAAAAGTGAGAGGACTAGTGAGAGAGACAGTAGCATTTTCCAACGCCACTAAGCCAGGGGATGGATCCCTCAGCAAATAGTTTCACATAGGCCTCCACCGCCATGGTCATAGTTATGTTTAGGGTACTCGCAATGTCTTCCAAGATCTTGGAAAAGCTTTGAAAACACAATTTCAACCAAACCAAGAATTTGCAAACATAGTTTCAACTAGGCCCAAATTGATTGATAAAAACTTTAAAATGGTGATTTGATCCATAACCAACAGAACCCATCGAATCCAATTCCCATCAACTCTATCAATCATAATGGCTGCCATTAAAATCGTGAAGATTTCTAATTGCACATTGTGATTTCTCAACAACCGATGGTGCGTGCGGTGATGAATGATCATTTACTAGCATCTGTGTCAATTAGTTTTAGTTGGGAGATAATTATGGAATAACATCCCCATCTCATCAAACTAGAGGGGATATAATTGCGCTTGGGATGGGGGTTAGGGAGGTTAGTCACCCGCATGATTGCCACAGGAAACATTCTCACAGGTGGCACTTGTCCCCTTTTCCATGTGGCAAAGAGACACCCCATCCGGGGAATTTTTTTTAATTATTTGGTTAAATAAACCATTTTAAATTAGTAGCTTATTAAATCCATGGGGAGATCAATAATAAACAAACAATAATAATCATTCAAAAATATTTAAATAATAAACTGCAATAATGGTAACACTTTGTCACTTTGTATATTGTAAATTAAATTACATCAAGAAATGATCACTTCATTTTCTAAGATTCAAAAGGTTCAATTTTATACAATTTTTAAAGATTAAAAAGATTCAATTTTATACAATTTTCAAAGATTCAAAAGACACAATTTCCAAAGACTGAAAAATTCAATTTTTGAATATTGGTGTGGATGAAAGGGTGGGAATGATTTGATCTGGTTTAAACCATGCGCATGGAGAGATAGACAAAAAATCAGAATGAAATGTTGGGTTTAACCGTGCATGGGGAGATAGACATAGGTGCCAATAATAAGGAAAGGGAGTGAGACGAACTGCGGAAATCAGGTTCCAATGCTATCCATGCAGCTCTTCTTTTTATTTTTGATGTAGGAACCACCTCCAATTTCAACAAAAAACACTTCCCCAAATTCTTGAACTCTTACCTTGAGTATAAATTCAATTTCTTCGTTCAGAAATGGTGTTTTCCCTTTAATAATATGATTACAATTGTGCCATGATCTACTGTTGTTTGTACAAAAATGGAATCTAAAATGGAGTTTGATTCCCAAACAAAGTATACCCGGGTATTCAAATTTGGGCACAATAACAATTTTCCACGATTTTTCCTCTAGGTCAGCGTTCATTTCTTCAGGGTTTGTTTCAACATTTGAGAAACTTAGTTTTTCAAGAACAAGTGGAAAAAAATAATTACTACCCTTCAACACACTTCCAAAAAATCAAACCCTAACCCTGAAATATGGAGCCTGGGTATCAATTCCATAACTCAATCTCTGTATAAAAATGTCAAAGAAATGCTAAAATCTCCAATATTTTACCTTCAGCGACAGTAGATTCTCACCCAACACATTTATTTATTCTGTTAAATTTTGGTTAGGGTTAGGGTTTAATGCATAATGTACTTTAAACAATCTAATTAAAGTAACTTGATGTTCCAACTTCAATCGCTTCACTTCCTTTTGATTTGCATAACCTGATATCTCATAACATAAGGACACTCGAGTCATAAACAATCACATCGAGTCAGTTTTCAGAAGGGTCTTCCAATTGCAAATCCTTCGCAGAAATCACATATTCCTGTTGTTGCTTACTGTCAAGAAGTCAACCAATTAACAAAGCCTATGTACTCATATTTCGCTGCAGGAATTACATACAAATTCCAGAGTAAATGACTTTATGTTTTCAGCAGGATGCCATTCACATTCAATATAGACAATGAACTTCATAAAAAATACATAGAAAAAGACATTCACAAGTCCATATGCATATAAAATACTTTCATTAATCAAATTCAATTACTTAGAATTTCGTGACCTGATTACACAATATGGGAGTATTCTACCCTAGTCCTCTCCTCTCTATTTTCATATCCTCTCTGCCTCTGCCTCACCTCTGCTCTACCTCTGACGTGGCCCGTAGAATTACAATCATATATATGAAGAATCAATTTAACGGTTTAACCCTAATGACCTTTCTATATTTTTGTAACTGCTTCACTAAATAGGAGTTCGTCGCTATCCTAAAGGATGATGCATCATTGACACCTCATGACACTTGGAAACTTCTAGATTAACCTTGCAAACTATTGACCATTTAGAATTTTTTTACATTGAACCCCTCCTTGTTTTAAGGACAAGATTCAAGACCTCATGGTCTGTCAAAAATTTAAAACATTGAATGTGAGTTTGTTTGAGGCCTGACATGTTGAGCCTTGGCCTGAGGAGGGACTTTAGAGGTCTGATCTTCCTTACCTTCATCTGCTGGGGTTACTCTATGTCCTGATTGATGAGGTCATATCTGCTGGTGGCTTGGTTTGATTGTGCCGTGGACTTCTGTTGTATGCAGCAGTGTATGTAAGGGTTTGTTATAGAGGCCACAAGAATTGTGAAATAATATTTTTCCATTTCTCTTGCAAGTTAAAAAAGTAAAAAAGAGTAACAAGAATGGAGCGCTAATATATTGAAATGGAGGAGAGAACTAATATGATAAGTAGACCTCTTGCCTTTAGGCTCAACCAAGAGTTCCACCCTTTAAGGAAACAAAAAAGAAAGAAAAGGGAATATGTGAATATAATAGAGATTCTTTGATCTTATGCAACTTAATTAAAAGAGCAATTACATCATAACAAATCAGGGAGTATCTTTCAAGATTCAAAGAATTGACAAATCCTCTAACCTAGGAAGAAAAAGTGATTCATTTGTTCTGCGACCAGTATGCAATAAATCCGCTCCTCAGTTAACATTAGAATGAACTCAGAGGAACCAACAAGAGGATGGGCTAGGTGACATGATTCCAAATAAGACCCATGTGTCCGATTTCCATTTCTGCATATGTAAGTATAAACAACAACTCAACTTACAGGCTTAGGCCAAGCCTGTAGATATATGTTATTAAACTACCTTAAGGATGAAGATCAATTTATTTTAACATAATAATGACAATTACAATTACAAGAACTTTAGGATTTAGTTCCATAAATGTAGGAGGCTTGTTTTTTAGCTACAAGTTATGTTTCCAAGTATATCTTGTATGCCTGCGAGCATTAGAGGTTAGAGAGAGAGGCTTGAAAAATGATGGTTAGGAAGGTTAGCTATACAATGTAAGAATCAAGGCAAGAAAAATAGAGGATAGTGTTTATGTATATGTAACTTCGGAATGTATTTCATCTATGTATTTCATATATATCTATTGTACCCTTATTAGAGATGTGTTATTCCTCTATAAGGAAGTGTCTTCATGTGGATTGACAAGTGTCGCAAGTGTGTGTACTTGCCAATGGGTTATTAGACCACCATGTGTGGGGTCAGCCCTGAAATATATATATTCTATTGTGGATGTACCTAGCTAGACAAGTCGTCCCCATAAGGTCATTGGGCAAACAGGTTAGTATAAATAGAGATCAGGAGATCTCTATTTAGATCATTCAGAAAGTCATATCTCTCTCACTCAGAAAGTGGCGTACTAGTGAGGAGGAGGATCATCTGCTTCTAGGAGACTATCTCAGAAAGTGGTGCACTAGTGAGGAGGAGGATCATCTGCTTCTAGGAGACTATCTCAAGTGTATTTTGGTTGTACTTTGGTTGAGCCATTTCTCTCTCTATCTCTGAAAAAGTTGTGGGGTTTTTCACCTTAGGGTTTTCCCCATGGAAACTCTGTGTCTCTTGTCTCTCACGCTTTTGATTCTTGTGATGCTTGTGATGCTTATTGTGATTGTTATGCATTGATATACTGTATATTTTATTCTCTTAGTGAAGATCCTAGAGTATAGTGAATTAATGCTCAAAATTTAACAGATAGGTCAGAGTTTGTTTATTAGCCTACAAATTTCCAAGTAGATGGAAAAGGATTATTTGCCATGATGTTGTGTGCTGATTTCATATATGTCTGTGTGATTGATGAACTCTGGTGAATATACAAGCTAACCAAGAAATGAATTAGTTAATTGTGTTACTCTCTGTTGGGATACATTTTAATTTTAAGGTTGAATTAAGATCTAAGGTTGAGTGTTGACTACATTGGAATTATGCTCAATATGAAGAGGAGTGATGTTGAACACTCTGCATTGAAGGGCTACTTGGAATGAATTAATTTTGAGTCTGGGTAGAATCTTTATGGGTTCTACTTTTTCAGAAGTTAGATGCCATATTGGTTCGAATTTCAATGGTTCTACAAAATGACATCTAAAGAGACAATTACAATAATGCATTAAGCCACGAAGACTATTTCTAGAAGATCTAAGTCAAATATTTGAACAGTTTAGGGAGTTTTTTTTAATATCAGAATACCTCTTAATAAGAAATGTGGGTTTATGCAGTTGTTTGACAGCAAGTTGTTAGTGCAAAGTTGTGTGTTTTCAATATATATGAGGTTTAGTATCAACTAAATTTTTTAGTTCATTGTAGACATAATTTCAAAGGAGCTTGGACCATATTATCAAATGGACAAAAGAAACTGGATGAACTTGAAAAATAGGTATAGTTTCTATATTTTATTATTCATCATGATATACCAAAAAAATGTATTAGTGCTAACTTGTTCTCAATTAAATTTATGTGACTTAATGGAAATTGGTTATGTGTAGGACACTACAAGAATATAGAGATGGGGTTGAGGAATTCTTAAAGTTTTCCGAGGTGCATTCAAGGAATAAGATGTCCATAACATGCCCATGTAATAAATGTGGCATAGTCAAAGTACAAACATTTGATAAAATACGCGAGCACTTGATTTGTGATGGAATAATAAAACAATATAAAATTTGGTATTTTCATGGAGAGAGCATTCACAGTAAGGTATCTTGGAAAAAATGAATTGATCTAGTTTCAAACTTACTTGTATTACAATAAAGATATCAATTATATTTATATGTGCAAAATTATGTTTTCCTCTCACCTTTAGATTCCATCCGCTATTGATGAGGGTAGGAAACGCTCTGAAAATGAGCCGCATGAAGTTATAGAGCATATATCATCTCAACTAGTAAGCTAATTTGCATTGGTAAAGGCCCCTATTTGACCAATTTCTATTCATTCTAATTTTCATAAAAACCCTAAAATCACTGACATGAATTTTAATTTTCTTATTAATAGGGTTATGGACATGTAGAATGCCATTACGATAATTAAATTGATGAGCCTGGAACATCGTTTCAGAATGGTAATGATTCCCTCGAAAAGGATGTTGATACAACCATTGTTGGTGATCATGTGCTTCATATGGTGAATGATGCTTATCCAGTCTTGATCAAAACCTAAATGAAGGTTGTGATATTGTGGGGTTGGCATCAACAAACGTACTAAATGAAGTTAATGAATATAGGAAGTTAATCGAAGATGCAAAGAGTCCATTGTACTTAGGTTGTGTTGATTTCAAAAAACTATCAACAACCATGGAATATTACAATCTCAAAGTGAATAGTGGATGGTTTGATAGAAGTTTTGGCCAAATGTTAAAATTGCATAAAAATACACTTCCTATAGATAACACACTTCCATATTCTGCATATGCTGCGAAAAAGTTGATAAAATCATTGGGATTAAACTATGATATGATACATGCATGTCCCAATGATTTCATTTTATATCGAGGAAGTAATGAAAGTAAAGATGAATGCCCAACATGTAGAAAATCTCGATGGAAGGTGGATGCTCAATCTCAAAAGGTGCATCAAGGTGTTCCTGCAAAGGTGTTAAGATATTTCCCCATAGCACCGAGGCTAAATAGAATGTATACGTATGATTTTCAACACCATAATTGTATTCAAGTTTTCACCTTCTTGTATTATCTTTACCATTTTTCATAGTGTTATTATATGATAATATTATATATCAATGAAAGATTTTCTTTGTTGTTCTAGCTCTGCAGACATGTCACAAAAAATGAGGTGGCATCATGATAATGCAAGCAATGATGGTCATATGCGCCACCCTGTTGATAACCCATCCTAGAAAAATATTGATGAAAAATGGCCTGGTTTTTCAGGCGAACCCCGCAATGTACGACTTGCAATGGCAGCAGATGGATTTAATCCATTTGGATACTTGAGCAGTACATACAGTGTTTGGCCTGTAGTGTTGGTTACATACAACCTCCCACCATGGTTGTGCACAAAAATTAATTTTTGTATGTTAACATTGTTAATACCTAGTCCCAAGCAACCAGGTAATGACATTGATGTGTATTTGGAACCCTTGGTAGATGAACTAAAGGAATTATGGGACAAAGGAGTATGGACATATGATGCTTACAATAAGACATGCTTTAACATGAAGGCGATTCTTATGTGGGTGATTCATAACTTTCTAGATTATGGGAATATGGCTGGTTGCACAACAAAAGGCTATAATACATGCCCCATATGTGGAAAGAACACATAATCAGAGTACCTCAATTGTAGCAAGAAATGTGTGTACATGGGACATAGGATATTTCTTCCTCAAAATCATAAGTTTCACTCACGGAAGGGACCATTTAATGGGAAGGAAGAGCTTCGTTATGCCCCTCCAGTTGTAAAAGTGTCAGATATTTTTAAGGAAACAAAGGGAAACAAAATAGTTTGGGGGAAGAGTGAATCAAAGAAAAGGAAAAGAAATAAGGAAAAAGGTGAAAAAACTAATGTTATGGTGTGGAAGAAACAATCAATCCTATTCAATTTTCCATATTGGGAGGTATGTAGAGACATCAACCATTCCTAAATATTATACATTGCATGCTTATGTGACATCATTTTGCTTAGATGTCTTCATTGAATTCATTGTTTATGATTTCCTCCATATTAAATGATTTTCCAATATTCTCAATGTGTTGGAATGCAGAAACACCTACAATGTCACGATTTAGATGTAATGCATGTGGAGAAGAATGTGTGTGAAAGCATTTTTGGAAATATTTTGGATATAAAAGGGAAGTCCAAATATGGAAAGAAATCACGAGATGACTTGCAAAAAATGGGTTTGAGAAAATCACTATGGCCAGAAGTTAAAGGAAAAAAATATTCCTTCCACTTGCACTACATACTCTTTCAAAGAAAGAGAAAGAGACCCTATGTCACGTTCTTTTCACATTAAAAGTGCCAGATGGTTATAGCTCTAATCCAAAAAATCATATATCTATGGAAGAGCTTAAGTTCCATGGAATGAAAGCACATGATTGCCATGTTCTAATGCAACAACTTCTCCCAGTAGCTCTACGCCATGTGCTACCAATTGTTGTTCGAAAGACACTTTGTAAGCTTTGTTACTTTTATAGGAAAATTTGTGCAAAATCAGTTTCAATAGAGAGCCTTGACAAGTTGGAAAATGATATTGTGGAGACAATGTGCTCACTTGAAAAGTACTTCCCTCCTTCATTTTTTTGATATAATGATGCATTTGAATGTGCATTTGGTACATGAGCTTCGATATTGTGGCCCAGTTTCATATAGATGGATGTACCCCTTTGAGAGGTACATGAAACTTTACTTGCTATCAAGAACCACAAGAAGAATAATTTATTCAAATCTTTTGACATTACTTAAAAAAATATGCTCTTTTTGTAGGTGTATGAAAGTATACAAGAGTTGTGTTAAGAACAAAAATAGGGCTGAAGGATGCATCGTTGAAAGCTACAATGTGGAGGAATCAATAAATTTTTTTGGAGGATACTTGAAAGGTATGGAAGCTATTGGACCCACACATGGTCGAAATGAAGTGTGGGATGACGAAGTTGAAGAAGTAATTCTTGATGGAAAGCCATTCTTTGCTTCAATTCCATTAGAATTAGATAACATTAGTTGGGAACAAGCCCATAGGTGGGTTCTATTTCACACAAATGAAGTTGATCCATGGATAGAGTAAGTAACATGTTTGACCTTCAAAATTTTGTTTGTTTGTGGTTTAACAAAACACAGATCCATGGATAGAATAATGTATTTGACATTTCAAATTATTTTTATTCATATTTTATCAAAACACATTAACAACCATTTTTACTGTGTCCATAATTGTCAAATTAGGATGCACAAAATGGAGATTCTCAACTCATTTACCCAAACCAAAAAAGATGAAGCTCTATTGTAGAGACTCCACACCCAACATTTTTCTAGTTGGCTAAAAAAACAGGTGACTTTATACTATTTATATTATAAGTACTTAAAATTCATTACATCTTGAATATTGTCATGTACAAATTTAAATATTTTATCATAGGTTGGATGTATGTGTTCTAACTACATTAAAAAAACTGAAAATATGTAGGTGGAAGGAGACGGAAATGTGTCTGATACACTTAAATGGCTAGCGCTGGGTACAAGAAAATTTGTGAATAAGTACAAGGGATACCTAACCAATGGTTATAGATACCATACAAAAAGAATGGATAGTCAGAAAATGGTGGTGTGTGTTTGGAAGCTGAAACAATGATGAGGTCAAGTTCCAAAGATCCAAACCTTGTACTTCAGAAAACAACATTTTAAGGAGTAATAGAAGAAATAATTACACTATTTTTGTATGGAGTACACATTGTTCAAATGTAATTGGGTCGATGCATACAATAAGAGAGGGATTAAAACTGATGATGTAGGTTTTACAATGGTGAATATGAAGAAATGCTTAAGTCAAAATCATTGGCAAGATGATCCATTTATTCTAGCATCGAAATCTAAACAAGTATTCTATGTACAAGATCCAGTTGAGACTGACTGGTATGTAGTGTTAACATGTCCTCCAAAAGGATTGAGAAATAGTACATCATATGAACCCAAGTATGCATATTTTTCAGGGGTTACAGACTTTCAAGAAGCAAAATGTGTAAATGAAGAAGATATAGTCGATGTCGATGTCGATGTTGACGTGAATGTGGATTATGTCCGTTCAGATTGTGAAGGAATATGGTTGAATATTAAACAATAAAACATATCAATTATGCTATATTCACCTTTACATGGTATATACATTTGCAGACTTTGCATATTGGGTCACTAATGGTTTGGATTTACATTGAATGAATGATGTTCTTGATAAATGCTAGTTTTGATCTTTTGTCTTGGATTGAATTAAGATGTTCTTGGACTATCCAGTGGATTATTTATAGCTTGTCCTTTATGTTCGATTATACTCTTGGAAAGTAAGTGGACTACTATGTGGTTGTAATTGCTTCATATTGACTTTCTAGATGTGTTAACTTGGGTGTGGAATTATATCATTTTATAGTGGTGTATTTTTGGTTGTGTTTTGCATTTGTTTTTTATTTTTAAATCATTAACTTGGAGTTATTCCACAATAGATTTATTTAAGAAAAACATTAGTGTTGTTCTATGTTGGTTTTGCATGCTTGGAATTGTCTAAATAGTATTTAAAGATATGGGACACAATATGCTAGCTGACATGTTCTCTTGATGATTGTAAGTAACAACAATCCTTGGTGGATTTATACTGATCTTGTATGGTGCTTATATATTTATAGTACTTATCAATTTCATTTTTTAGGTAATTCCTTCCAGGTAAAATAGTCACGTTTTCAATGTTGGCAATCCTAATAATTAGGTCACTGTCAAGCAGCTGGCAGAAATAATGACTGAGGTATGGTTCATGCTTTTCGCTGGAGTTCAAAAAAGTTGTTTCAATAGCTTTTGGAATAATTTCTTGTGCTTTTGTTGTTTTCAATAGTGTTGATTTATAGTGCTTGTTTAGTTTCCATTAACCTTCATTAACATTTCATCACGACGGAATCATAAACTATACTTCCTTTGTTCTGTGACCAGTTTGCAATAAATCCACTCCTCAGTTAACATTAGAACAAACTTGGAGGAACGAAAAGGATGATGAGCTGGGTGACATGATTCCAAAGAAGGCCCATATGTCTGATTTCCATTTGTGCATCTGTAAGTGTAAAAAACAACTCATCTTACAGGCTTAGGCCAAGCTTGTAGATTTACGTTATTAAATTGTTGTTACAACATTTTATATCATCTTTTGCTATCTTGTTTCCATATGCTTAAAAAATCTTAGATATCTATTTTAGTTATTGTGTAAAAAGGTTAGTGAATTAGTTCTATTTACTTTCCTTATAATAATGTGATATTTTTTATTTTTCAAATTAGTAAAATGTTATAATAATAATAACCAAATGTTCAATTTATTCCAGGAGGCCATTGGTCATCACCATCTACTAGGGTTACATTCTTCTTGTGACCTGCTCCACTTGACTGACATGAGTTTAAAAGGGATGAGGCCGGGTACTAGTCCCAAGCAATTTTGATGGGTATAGCTACACCTCATATTGGGCAGGTAAGCAAAGAAAGTCTACCCTATGTAACCCATCAGAGGAAGTTTCTTGAAGCATTTAGAAGAAAAAAAAGTGTAATTTCATGCCAATATGAATCTTAGGAATTTTGCACTTTTATAGGTGCTCTACATTTATGTTATATATGAGAATTTAAAAATGCATGTAAGTTGAGATAACATAGATAATTCACAGGATATGCTACTTTGTTGTTTATTCAAGCACATTTATATACCTGCTGAAACTACTGCTTGGATTGTGGAACATGACAATTATAAAGAGAAAATTCTAAAGTATTACAATGAGAAAAAAATACAGATTAAAGCTGGAGGCTCTATCGTTTGCATATCCTCATTTACTAAACCATTTAATTTATTATATATCTTGGAATCCATAGATTTTTTTATTATTATTTGTTGGCAAATCTTAAGGTTAAAATGTGTTTCTCTGCTTTTTTATGTCCCCACATTTTCACTATGGCTTAGGGGGTCTGCATTGACTAGCTTGGGAGGTCCACACCATCCAGTTAGGGGCATATGTACCTAAGATGTCATATAGAATCCACAATGAAGAAAATTATGTTCATATTGATTTGTTGCAAAGACGTCCTTAATACTGGCAGGTTAGTCAACATGAAATTATATAGAAGGTACATGCATGTTTTTTAATCAATATACTAGAATGAGTTCCAACATATTGAATCCATTCTCCAAAATTCTCTTTTGAAGGAACATGTGAAACTAAGTTTAGTTAGTAAATTTTTTTGTCACTAGGATTTGCTCAAATCGTAAATAATGATGGCCAAGATAATTATGATCCAGGCATTTTAATAGGCATGATGTAATCGTAGTTAGAGAACATTTTTAATTACCATAGTTTAGTGTTTAAATATTTATAGGCCTACTACATTATTTTTTGCAAGCAAGTTTATAGGTCTGCTGAAACTAATCCATGCAAGGTAACAATTCCTATGATTGTAAAGTACAACCAACAAGAACATAAATCTTCCCCTGCCAAGTACAACCAACAACTCAAAAAATTTCCCCTGTAAACTACAACCAACAAACTTAGAAATATGCCTTTGTAAGGTACAGTTAACACAACATAAAATTATCCCTTCAAATCTAAGTAGGTTGAATTGAGAAGACGCCCAGAACAACAAGGAAGGTGCTCTATCAACAATGATTGGACATACTTCTCTTCTAAGCAATTGTTTGTCACCATTGTCACCATTGTGGAAAGAAATGGTGACATTGAACCGTTATCCTTTAAGGACCATTATAATTATTTTTTTTACAATTTTAATTGAAATGGCAACGATCCTTTATGTTGCATCATTAAAAGATTTTCAAAATGAGTAGTGACAATCTCTTAGCGGTTGTCACCATTGATATGTTAATGGAAATATCCTAAGTATTGAGGGTCATTGCAAGGCCCTCATCATATGTCATTGGCGATGTTCAATTTTTTTGGTGATGGAGTCCCTTAGGTCCATCACCAAAACTTCATATAAATTGGTGAGGGTCACTATTTGTCACTAATAATCATTATTAGTGTCGAACATTGAATGTCACCACACCACCTCTAATTTTGGGGACACAATCATTGGTGACCTTCACATTTTGGTGGCGTCCTCCTTTTTCACCATCACCGATGAGATTATGGTGACATGTCTCAACCCTCACCAATGATCGATCATTGACCGCCACCATATATGTATGAAATGGTGAGGGCCAAAGTAGGTCCATGACCAACACTTCATAACGATTGGTGATGGTCATAACCTAGAATAATCATAATTATTAGTGGCGGGCCTTGAATGTCACCACATACCCCCACTTAAGGTGACGGTGCCTTTGGAGACGCTTAGGTTTTGGTGATGGGGCCCCTTTTTACCATCACCAATGAGCTTATGGTGACATTTTTGGACCCTAACCAATGACCTTTTTTCATGTAGTGTATTCAATTATTATTCACATTACAGAGTGCCAGCTTACAACTGATGTATGATACAACAATTTTTCTCCATTTTTTGTGTAATGAGTGATTATTGATTCAACAATTCTTCTTCTTCTTTCTGAAATACATGAGTGAATTCTAGTGAGGTTTGTTGTTGTTGAGTGATCCTATTCCTAGAATACCACATGGTATCATAACTGACAACAGCTATTCGAATTGTAGTAGCAAAAGTTGCAACAATTCCTTGAGTAGCTATATTTCATTGAGCATCGGAAGCCTCTAAGTTTCCACAACAAATCCTGGTGCTATTACCTTGAATTCACTAGAGCAATCCAGTGAGGTCTAGCCAGGTGTGAAGGACTTAGTCATATGTGCTCAGTGTCCTAAGTTAGTGTTCAATTAGAATTGCAGCAAATATTCTTTTCATAATTCTCATTGTTTTATAGGAATCTCCTCTCTTTCAGCTTCGAATTTTGCCGTATCATGGATCTCAAGTTGAATTCATTCAAATACTTCGAATGGAAGGAAAAAATGGACATCTTATTGAAGTTGAAGAGTCTTTCCAGGGTAGTGAATGGCTCTGCAACTGAGCCCACTGGTGCAGTAGAGAAATCCAAGTACTTAGACAAGCTTGATGAAGCAGTAGAACTACTACTACTCTCCATTTCTGAAGACCTAAACTTTCATGCTATCAAGTTCAAGAATACAAAGGAGGTTTGGGACAAGCTCAAATCTCTTCTTGGTCATACTAATGATTTGAGTGGTCCAAAGTTGGAAAATGCACTCATCTCCATTAACCCAAGCAGTTTCGAAACTATCACTGAGTTGCTCAACAAATTCAAGAACTTGATTTCACAGTTGAAGAGGTATGGGATTGAGAAGGAGGACACACAACTCATCCTTTCCATCCTGTCAAAGCTAGGGCTTGATTATTCAATGTTTGTTTTGATCTTCCAGTCATCCAAGATGTCCATTCCAAAATGGAAGTTCCCTTCGCTTGCAGACTTCATCCAATATCTAACTCTTGAGGAGGAGAATCTAGTGCACATGGGAGTGATAAAATCCAAGTTGGATTCAGCTCTTGCAGCCACTAAGTCAAGAAGAGAGAATGGAAAAGGAAAACAAAAAAATTCTGATAGAAATTCAAATGATCAAAAGAAGAAGGAGGCTCCCATATATTCAGATGGAGCCTTGAATCCTAAGAAGGACAAGAACACTCAGAAGGGAAAATCCAAGTGCACATATTGTAATCGAGGATACCATCCTGAAAGTTCGTGCATGAAGAAGACCATAGATCTCATGGACTCACTCCTTGAGAAGAATAATCTCCCAATACCTACACTTTCTAGGAAGAAAGAGAGTGAACTATCTACATCTACATCTGAGAACAAAGAGAGATTCCATGCCCTCATGGAAAGTGCAATAACTCCATCCTCCTTCATCATAGATTCTAGAGCTTCAAGACACATGTATTCCTCCAAGGATCTCTTCATTGGATTCAAAGCTAATGTTGGACCATCCATTATGTTTGGGAATGATTCCAAAGTATCTTCTGAAGGGTTTGGAAGAATCAAGTTAGACCATGAATACTTCTTGGATGTACTCTATGTCCCCACTCTCATTGCTAATCTACTTTTTGTATATCAGATGACCCACACTGGAGATCCCAAGAGGGTGATATTCTCTCATAATGAGGTCGAAATTCTAGACATGGTATCAGGATCTACCATTGCAAAAGGAGTTGCAAATCATAAGTTGAATTTGTATGAGTTCTCACACTTCTTACCTCTCTCAAGGAAATCTTCTCTCCACACTCATGCCAATGAAGAAAGTAGATTGTGGCATGAAATATTTGGGCATCTTAACTATCAATACTTGCAAGAAATGCACACAAAGGAGATGGTTGAAGGACTTCCCAAGATCAAGTTTTCCCATGGCACCTACAAATGTTGCTTGAATGAAAACGATCCAACTAAGAAGATTGACAAAAAGAAGATTTAGAAGGTAGAGTGAATGCTAGATCCAGATCGAAAAGAACGTAAAGATCTAGAACGTAAGGTTCAAAATCCTATTGCATCATGGGCCAACACTACTGCTGCATCCACTGTTGATCTTGTTGGAGATCCATCATCTTCAAGAACAATCAGATCTGATCTACTCTCTCACATAGATCCATTTCTAGCTGAAAGATGATTTCTTATGATTGGATCAAATCCAAAGACATTCCTTGAAGCCTACCAATATCCAAGATGGATAATAGCTATGGATGAAGAGTATGAGTCTCTTCATAGAAATGAAACTTGGGAACTTGTTTCTCTTCCCCCTGGGAGGAAGCTTGTTCAATGCAAGTGGGTTTACAGAACTAAGATGGACTCAGATGGAGTCACTAGCAAATACAAGGCTCGATTGGTTGCAAAGGGTTACTTCCACATCCACGGGATTGACTACTCAGAGACATTCTCTCTTGTTTCTAATATGGATTCCATCCGTCTTGTTCTTGCCCTTGCTGCATCCAATCACTGGGAAGTGCATCACATGGATGTAAAGAGTGCTTTCCTTCATGGAGATATAGAGGAGGAGATCTACATGAAGCAACCTGAGGTGTATGTTGAAGACTCTTCATTGGTATGCAGATTGAGGAAGTCCTTTCATGGACTCAAGCAATCTCCTCGAGCTTGGTATGCAAAGATGGACTCCTTCCTTCTGTCACAAAACTTCTTGAGATACAAATCTGATTCGAATGTCTACATGAGACATGAAGGTGACTCTCTACTTCTGATTGTTTTATATGTTTATGATCTATTGATTACTGGGATCAACACTTCATGCATCATATCTATAAAATAAGCTTTGCATAAATCCTTCGCCATGTTAGATCTTGGATTGTTGAGATAGTTTCTTGTTCTTGAAGTCACTCAGAGTGATTCAGGAATCAAGGTTGCACAGTCCAAGTATGTTTCATATCTGCTTGACAGGTTCCATTTGAGCGAATGCAAACCAACAATATTTCCTTTTCTTTCAGGGATCAACCTTGAGGATGGTTCTTCCACACCTCTGCTGGATAGTACACTGTATCGGCAGTTGATTGGGAGTCTATTTTTTCTTACACACAATCAACCTGATCTTTCCTATGCTGACAGTGTTGTCTCTAGATTCATGCAGGAGCCTCATGAGCTTTACTGGAAGGAAACAAAGAGGATCTTGCATTACATGCAAGGGACAAAGACCTATGGTCTTCACTATACAGCTGCGTCTCCTATGAATCTTGTTGGATATACTGACTTAGATTGGGATGGAGACAACTCAGATCGAAAGTCAACATCTGGTTTTGTTTTCATGATTGGATTTGGACCTATCTATTAGTTGAGCAAAAAGCAGTCTGCTTTAGCTCTTTCTTCAGCAGATGTCAAGTATAGAGGTGCAGTCAATGCAGCCACACAGTGCATATGGTTGTGGGGCATCTTATCAAAGTTTGGGATTCGATTAAGTACTCCGCCAGTCAACTATTGTGACAATCAGAGTGCTATCAGGATTTCCAAATATCCGGTTCTGAGACAGAGAACCAAACACATTAAGATACAAATGCATTACATCTGAGGATTAGTTCATGATCATACCATCTCACTGCTCTACCTTCCGACGGAACATAAGATTGTAGACATATTCACCAAGACCTTCATGGTAAAGAGGTTCACTTACATTAGATCTCTTCTTGGGGTGAGTGATGACATGCTACATTAGCATCCTTTAGTCTATTTTGAGGGAGGGCTTTTTTCCCACTGGGTTTTCCCTCTTTCCTCTTTTATTATTTAGATTGTTGTACAAGGTGACCTTTGGTCTCAGTCACTAGGGCCCTATTTTCCAGATTTCAGTTACTACCTCATAGTATAGCTTTTGGGGGGGTGTTCGAATATTCACACCATTATTTTTGTATTTTGCATGCCTGCATGCATTCAGTCATCTGCATGCAATTGCATGCATCTAGTCATCAGTATGTCAGTATCCCAACACCTAGTCCTTATTTTGCAGCCCCCAGGAGCCTATTTTTGCTCAGTTCTATCCCTCCTAGCCACTGATGCACCCTTGTTTTCATCACTGGAGCACAAGTGCACCTTATACCACCTAATTAGGATCTAATTCAGTTAGTTAGTTTGTTGATGACTTGGTTCCTTGATTTATGGGATGATTGATCAGTTAACTAATGGAAGCACTTAGATAGGCACCTACTGAGACTAGTTTGAGCTATTATGACTACTGACAGATCCTCATGTTCCCACATTGGAGTCTCCTTTCCATCAATGCCCATGCACTCAGTTACACTCAGTTAGAGTCATTTGACTGACTATCTGACATTTATGATCACTGCCACCTGTTTGGATGATGTCTCCTATGCTATCCAAGCCACACCTTGAGGTGAATTTGAATGAACTTAGTGGCATTTGAATCTATTGTACTATATTCCATTATTATTCACATTATAGAGTGCCAGCTTACAATTGATGTATGATGCAACAATTTTTCTCCATTTCTGTGTAATGAGTGATTATTGATTCAACATTTCTTCTTCTTCTTTTTGCACTACATGAGTGAATTCTAGTGAGGTCTTCTACTGTTGAGTGATCCTATTCCTAAAATATCACAAATAGAGACACTATCCATTATTTTTCTAACACTTTGGTCATAGCTCTGACGGTTGTATCTATTGTAATGTTCATCGCAATACCAATGATGGGTAGGAGATCCGATAGTTGTGTCTGTTGTAAGGTGGGTCGCAAGACTGACGATGGGAATTTTTTTAACAAAAAAAAAGAGTTGCATCTCGTGTTATGACAGTCCAAAATAGCGGTATGCATGTGTTGATTAGGTTATATTGTTTTGACCTAGGTATTATCTGATTTCATGCTACAATTGGTGGATGGTACAAAAACTAATTTTCACAATTCACCCTATGATAGTCAAATAGACCTCTTAGATACAGATGAATGATTCTACTGCTATTGAGCATGTAGATTTTGATCTCTTTTTTATATGAAAAGTTATGAAATCTTTTACTGTGCTAATGTATGGTCTGTGTATCATAATAAATATGCATTTTTATTGTAATGACTCATATACCTGATAGGTTCAATTTTGATTGTATTTTTCCATGACAAAGCTAAGCTAAGTTAGGTCCTATGTATCCAGACAAGGTTCTTATTTTTTACCTTTATTCATAGATGAGAAATATAATGACTCTAGCAATGCTTCAAAGATATACAAAATGCACCTTTTCTTCATCTTAAAAAATATATGTATGATTTTTTTCTAAAGAAAAACAACTTTACAATAGCACAATAGAATCTATGTTGTCTATACTTGTTTTGAGCACCTTTTAGTTAACAGGACAAAGCTTGTATTATCTTTGGTGGGAATTGAACTCTGGTGGGAAATCATTATAAACCCAACTTGAACGATCAGTGAGTCTCAATGATGTGCGTATATATAGTTATACCCCTCTTCACCCATATATCATCAAATGAAAAAAGGTTCGGCACCTCAAATATTTTAGTCCCTCTTTAAACTTAATAAGTCCGAAATTAAAATGGATACATGCCAATGGTAATAATCTAGCCGAGAAGAGAGCAAATGAAATGGAAAACCTAGAATTTTTTTTCAATGTCAACATAAGATTAGTAACAATGTTGTACTTCTCTTCAGACATTATAGATTCTCTTATAAGGACCTTTGGAGAGTCCCAACCTCAATCAATAATGGAACACAACTTGCTATAATTCCTTTTTTAAATTATGCTTTCAAGGTTCCTTAAGTGGTTTGCAGTAGATTTTTTAAGCTTATATTTAATAGGTATTAGGTTCCAGAACCTTCTTCCTTGGCTATGATCCATCCATCTTTCATCACCGTCCCTTAAAAAATATCCCTATCAAATGCAACTTAATGCTGCTAGATTCACCTATATGGCTAGATTGTTTTCAAAAACCACTCAAAATTGTCTCCCTAATATCATGACCATGAGAGATAGATGATAACATGACAATGAGAAAAAATGGTCTCTTGTGCTGTCTGCAATGACCAATAACTATGCTACTATTATGCAGAGTGGTTACACATTCAAAACTCAACCTTTCATTTATGCTCTCATTTCTATTTTACCCATATTTGTGTAAAAGTATAAGCAACTTGTCATGATATGTAAGTGTTCCCAAGACCACAAAATTCAAGAGCAATTGAAATGTGAATTTTATCAACCTCTCTGAAATCAACATAACTCCATTTTAACCTTGGAAATGTTATGAATTGATACTCCACAGAAATCCAAAAATTCAAATTGTTTATTTTTTGGTGCTTAATAGAACAGAGTTAAAATGGATATATATAGTTGGCCCTTTTTACGTGGCTAGGAGGTTTATAGTAAGACATATTAAAGAAGAAATATATGGTAGGATTTGGTTGCACAACCATAAGGGTAAATTTAAATATTCATCATCTTTGAAAAATACAGATATATTCAGCCAGGGAAAGTATTGAATGCATAAGGGAGACTAGAGAAAAAGACTTTTTCTAAAGATTGGTCTCTATAAGGCATGGCATAATTGAGTGTGGTTCCATCCAAGATATGCTCTCTTGGATGGGTTTTGGAAGTAATTTCACCAGTTATACTAATGATCTTTTTAAATGATCCGAGTAAAGATATATTAATCCTTATTTAAGCCCTAAATAACTCTTCCTTATTGACCAATGAAAAACAATTTTTACAGAGAACCAATTATAAAATATCAAAAGATGACTGCATATTTTCACTTGATGTAGTAACATTACACAGAAATGCAGAGAACACATATTTTGACTATTTTAGAGATGGAGGAAACAAATGCAACTTCTATAAAAACTACAAATGCATTCAACTCAAAAGATAGAGTTCCAAACCTGTGGTTTTAGGTCTCTATGTATAATATTTTTGTCTTGAAGAACTTTTAGTCCAAAAATTGAAATTAAAATGGAGTAAAATTGAATATTTTAACAACACCATAATCCCAACAAAAGAAAAGTACTAGATTAAGTAGTAAAAACATAATGAAAAATAGATAAGATAAGATAATTTTATTAATGTCTAATAAAAATACCACAAAAGTAGGTCAAAAGGACTAAAAAATTATATCCAACATCGACACAAATTGGGAGTGTCAATGGATCTCCTACAACAATGCTAAAAGATTTCCCACCCATGTAGTGAATGCAAAAAACGTCACCATTTCCTGCAAAATGCAAACGAAGGCTTGCTCAAGAATCAAAGTGGGATTGTCCTGAATCAATGTTATTTTTCAAGGTTTCGCATGAATGAGCAAGGATAACACCCATTACCTTTAAGCTCCTAACTGAGATGTGCATATAGAGCTATGTAGGACCAACACCAACTTCCAATCTTTTTAAGATGCATTTAGATGCAAAATGACCTATATGGAAAGATTGGCCATGGAATGATGAAAATCTCTTCTTCTTGTACAACATTAAAATACTATATGAGAAGAGTAGGGAGAACACACACATAGCAAATAGGATCATGCCAAGATAAAAGGGGAATTCAAGATAATGGAAATAGATAGTTCAAACTTAGAATGTGCAGATGGATGATCATTGACAATCAATTATAGCCTAGTGTTTAAGGCCATGATACACTCTCCTGGGGTGTCCAATGAGCTGTGTTTTTTTGCCAAAAAAGGATACAGTGAAGCATACATTTTCAAGCTGCAAATATGGGACTAGGTTCAAC
Organism: Larix kaempferi; assembly: GCA_027924585.1. Lineage (NCBI taxonomy): Eukaryota > Viridiplantae > Streptophyta > Pinopsida > Pinales > Pinaceae > Larix > Larix kaempferi. Next base: position 5,726,603 of record BSBM01000125.1, on the reverse strand, counting down.
CAAAAGCTCTCTTATTTGAGGACCTACTCTAGTAGAAAGGGAAATATATCTAGAAAACCATGCTCCTTATAGGGTGTTTTTTTTGTGGAATAGGTGTATATAAACTTTCAAAGAGGGTTCCTACCCACTGCATTAGAGAGTGTAATGAAATTAAAGAAGACTTAGAAACAAATTCTAAATGATAATATATACTTCTGTAATACCCCATTTTGACCCTTAGGATATATTAGCTTTTAATGTAAATATTGTATACATGTGATGTATGTTTTCCTAGCGTGGAGCTCAAGGCCAAGGCCCTGCTAGTGGATGCTCTAATTTTATTAAGAAAGGAAAGTATTAGATATTATGTTACCCATGTTCTATTTATCCATGGAACATTGTAAAAATGATGTAAATAAACATCAAGCAATAAAATACCAAAACTGGCTATGGAAGCAACTAATGAGAAGGGGCCATGTGTATCCACTAGGGAGTGGTGAGGAGGTGGTGGGATTGAACCATAGACTGCTAAATGGAATCTTGAGAACCCATTTGGATTTCCTTGCTGACATTTAATTCAATTGTAAGAAAGTTGTTGAGAAATCAGTCCATGGCTTCAATGGAGCATGGGCAGCCCAGAAATTCGTATGGCAGGGTATGGGCTCTGTTTCCTTGACCCACAAGTCACTCTACCTCACAAGAATTCATTTTTACTCATTCCCATTCCATTGTTGAACATCCAAGATTCAGTTTCCATCCATTACACATGCCCAACATTGAGAAAAACTAGAAATCACAACTTTGCAAGAACCCACATTTTGAAGTGCCATAAATGCCCAGAATTTTGTATTGACAGTGAAATACAATGGGAGATCCATAGATATGAACCTTGGGGAGAAATTGAGAGTATTATCTACCTCGAAATCCATAGAAAAACCCAGTTTTTATATCCTAGAAGTCCAGTGACAGGATTGAGTTATTTGATTACCGAATTGAGAAATTTCAAATGTGAATTCTAGAACAGAGGTTGGGAATGCTTGATAAACCAAATGAAGGCTTCAACCTCAAGGAATTAGAAGCTGGACCTTTCTATGCCCACCCTGAATAGCACTGGAGGGAAGGGATGCCTGAGGGACTGTGCAGCAGAGAAGGGTACCTTCCTTGTGTTGGGTGTGGTAGGTACTATGGATGCCTTGACTATTTGAATTATCTGGAGATGCCTGTAGCTCTGTGGTTGAGCTCACTAGCTTAGCATTTCTCTTCTTTGTCTTTTGTATGCTTGATAAACCCAACTATGTGTTGGCTTAGCATAACTGTTGAGTGAAACCATGGCTGTGAGTGAGCCCATCTAGTTCCTCCTTAGTGGATACACAACCCAGCTCGGGGGTAATCTCTCAGCTGAAAGGATACAGGCTGGACAAAGATCTATGGTTGGGTGGAACGTTGCTCTCACATAGCCAGTTGTTTGGAAAAATTCATCTCAAGGATAAGTGTTCTCTGTGTTTAAATTATATGCATTTTGTGCTTTGCAATGTGTTAATTCTGAGTGATAATTATTCATGTTAGTGGAATTGATATGAATTTTGTGCATAGCATGAGGAGGGGATTGATTCTCTGCATATTGAATCACCTTCCACTTGTGATAGATATGTTGATGCATTATAATTGTGTGTGTGAAAATATGATTTAATTCCGTTGTGTTTATATGGAGTATGAACTTGTGCACATAATTTTTAATTTATTATGAATTTCTTAGTAATGTATGGGGTCGAGATCTTCAAATAAGCCCGGTATGTTTGGTCATGTTTCCTCCCTTGCACTAGATTGATGGAAGGGGACGTGACAACTTCCCACATGATGCCATATATCATGTTGTCAAATATTTGTACATCAATAATTTTATGAATGCAACCATGTCCAAACACATCTATACCTAACACATGGCCTAACATATCTAAGACAAGCATACATGTAGATAATATTTCATATTTCTTCTCTAAATTGGATATCAAAATAATGATACTATTCGGATTGTCAACATGTGTACCCGAAACAGGTTTGGATTTTTAGGGCTCTGTTGAGCTGCAAGTACTTCCACAAATCCTTCATCTTTGTAGCTACAATTGGTTTTCTTCCAGTTCACTACTGTGAAATTCCACAAGGGTAGATCATTGAGCTTGAACAAACCTCACAATTTCATACTGTTATTATTGAGAAAAATTAGACATAAACATGGATCAATTCACTAATAAAATTGAAACACACATGAAAAACTATTGTTGATACATTAATCGGCTATAAGATGGAAATAAAAGAATGTTACAATAGAATGAATTCGATACTCTGGAAGGATTCGAATTCACCTCAAGTATAGGCTTAGTTTGCATTGGAACCATCTCCCGATAAGGTCCAGTGGCCACCGATGATGAATAATTAGTTAACTGAGGTAGAAATGAGCATAACTAAATCATGTGGGCACCAAAATAGGGGAGGAGAATCCAAGGGGGATAAATATTGACTTGTAGTGGTGAAAATAGGTTCTCCTACACTCATTAGTAGTGAAACTAGGTGTAACAATCAATTAACTAGGAAATCAAGGGGACAAGGTGCCCTGAATCATGGAATTGGATATTCTAACTCCTAAAATCATGCATGAGGTAGAATTTTGACTTCAATTATGTAACCAAGGTGCTCTGAGTGGATAGGAGGGCTAGTGATGGCCAAAAAAAAGATTTGCGGGGCTCAAAATAGGGACAGGGTGCTAAGAGACTCAACTGGAAATGCATGGATGCATGGAGTGCTGCATGAAATGCATGCACGCATGCAAAACCAAAATAAGATGGTGAAATATTACAACAACTACCACTTAGAGAAATATGGCTTGAAAATTCACATATATTTAGAACTTCTTTAACTACTTGCAAGTGTAGCATTCTTGACCACATCTGAAGTAAATATGAGAATAATTTGTCACTGTATCTGTGTGCAAGTGCATATGTACCAAATTATTGGCTTATCAATTTTAAAACGAGGTTCATTGAGCAAGAAATTGCTAGAGAATGGCTTACAACAATACATATATATGAAGTCAAAGTAAAAATGACTGAACAATAGAGTCAAACAAGGATGAACATGCATTTATTGCCAACCTTGTTTGGCTTATTCTATTAAGAGGAATGATAAAAAAATATGAAGTGGATACAATGTTGACAAATTTTAAATTTTAAATCACTAGTCAATGGAGATTGTGTTTCTTCTAGAAACCATGCAATCTCATCATCAAGTTTTGAATATGGCATTCAATTTCAGGCCAAACACTAACCAAATGACCAAACTACTACAATAAAAATGGAAAAAAATGCTTAAGACATAAAAATTAGTACATTGATGCATATCATAGGAAACACAATTAATAAATGGTATTAGTTCCGAGGAAAGTTCTATAAATCTTTTTTCCTGAAACTTGAGCAAAATACCGGTCTATATTAATGATTAAGGCTCATATCACAACAACATATTTGCATCTGGTGTTAACACCCAGGAAGTGCTCACTACATCATCTCCCTCATTACATGACTCATTTGTCTATATTTTCTACCATATTTGCCTCCAAAACCTTAAAAAACCATTAAAAAGCCTCCAAAAGGCCAAAAAAAACCCCTTTTTTTCCCCAAAATAATTTAAATTCCTCCAAAAATAGCAAAAACCCTCTAAAAAAGGCCCTAAATTCCCAAAAATCAAATAAAAGGGAATAAAAAATACAAAAAAGAGGAAAAAGAGGGGAAAAAGGAAGCAAAAACCCTATACAATTGACCTAAACCATATGGTGCCCAAAACCATGGGTCAAAACTCCACCACTAAAAACCTATAAATAGGTGATGGAGGCTCCCCATTTCACATCCACAATTTCTCCCATCCTTATGCTGCCAAAAATTCTCTTGAAACCCTAGCTCTCCATTTGGAGCTAACTTCCCACTTGAGAACCCCTTTGGCCCATATCCAAAACACCTTAGAAGAAGGAGAACGAACAACACTGGAGCATTGGAGCAGCCCCTGGACTACTGCAAAGGCTCCACCAACCTCAACATTTGAGGTAAACTTAATACAAAACAAATTTTCATTGTTTTTTATGCACATGCTAGAATGGTTAACTGTTTCTATTTACTTTCATATTTTACTGTTTTATTGAACTGCTACTAAGGAGTCCCTTCTCCTTAGTAGGTGCTCATTTGCACAAGCTAGGGTGAAAACCCTGGCTACAGTTTTGACAACTCCCCTAGTGTTCCTTTGAATTTCTGGTTATAATTTTTAAAAGTTTTATTTTCTACAAATATTTTTCTATTTTCCCCTTTCGGTTGTCCCTTTCGGCAGTTGGGCTTGCTGCCGGAAATTGCATATTTTTTCCCCACAGTTGCGATCCGACCGTGGATTTTAGCTTGCTTCTTGCGATCTCCCCACGGCTTTCAGTCTCTTTCCTGCGATCTCCCCGCGGCTTTCATCCTGTTTCCTGCGATCTCCCCACGGCTTTCAGCCTATTTCCTGGGATCTCCCCACGGCTTTCAACCTGTTTCCTGCGATCTCCCCATGACTTTCAGTCTATTTTCTGCCATCTCCTCATGGATTTCAACATATTTCTTGTGATCTCCCTACGGCTTTCAACCTGTTTCCTGTGATCCGACCATGGCTTTCATCTTGTTTCCTGCGATCTCCCCGCGGCTTTCAGCCTTTTTTCCGTGATCTCCCCACGACTTTCAGCCTATTTCCTGCGGTCTCCCTGCGGCTTTCAGCCTGTTTCCTGCGCTCTCCCCATGGCTTTCAGCTTGTTTCCTGTGATCTCCCCACGGATTTCAGCCTGTTTCCTGCAATCTCCCCATGGCTTTCATCCTGTTCCTTGCGATCGCCCCACGGCTTTCAGCCTGTTTCCCGCAATCCGGCCGCGCAGTTTCGCCACAGACCCGCAATCTATTTTCTGCACTTTTTTACCCTATTTTGAACCCAACACTTTGCTGCAATATTTTCTACATCTGCACAGCCACCTGTTCTGTCTACAGCCATACTTACCTAAATCCTTTTTCTGTAGTTTGCTTTCTGTTCCATTTACAGAGTTTTTTAAGTTTAAGCATTTCAATTCACAAAAGAAAATTTTGCATTACAAGTTTAATTTCTGCATTCTGATTATTAGTTAGAAAGTTGCCCACCCTGTGGCACTTTTGATTGGGTTCATTACCTCACACGCACACACTCTGTCACCTAATTCAAGTGAGCCCTAAAATACTACTTAACACAACCAACATTCTAACCCCACTTGGGGAACACATAAGAATATTGTAGTTAGGTAGGATAGGGGGGATATGCATCCAAATAACACCCCTCAGTCGCTTACACTTGAGACATAGTTGTTGTCCATTAGGGAACCAAAATCCCTTAGTATTTTTTGTCATGGTCACAACCAGTTTATCAGAGGGCCTCTCCCTTAGGAGGGTTGAAGTAGCCAGACTGGTTCCGAAGGCCTGAGTGGAATACCGCAATCCATTCAGTAACCGAAGGCTACCTACTCGTTGGTTTGCGTGTGGTGATTCCTTTTAGGCCCACACGGTGATAAGACCAGAGCTGCAGATTCACCTTTCTGGATGTGTCATGAACGGGGTATCTTAGTTGCCTTTCTTCTAGGATTGTCTTACCCAGTGTCCCTCCCGGTAGGGGGATATCTTTAGCCACTTGGCTCTACTATCCATATTTTCTGACTTGGATTTCATCACCTTGCAGAGGATATGTCTGGTTGAGTCAGAATACTTTTTAGCTAGGTGTTTGCATGCTTCCTTACCTCCCTTTGGTTTAGCGAGTCCATTATTTTTATTTTCTAGGAAACCTGTTGCTTGTTGGTATTCTGACCATTGTTGTTAATGCTCCACTTATTGTAGCGCAGTTGTTACAGTAGGTGTTTTGAGCTGCTTGTTGGCCTGAGTGTCGTATTTTTTTCACTCTCCTTCTACACACTCGGTTGCATTAGGGTTTTTGAGCTATTTTTTCACTCAACACAGCCCCCAAATACTTGACACCATTTGTCACCATTGAGTCCTTGAGACATTCTCGGTGCCTCCGGGGTGAGCCCCCGCAGCACAGTTCACTTGACATCACCCGTCATAGATGTAGAGCTTCATCACTTGAATCCACTCGTCGACGACATAGAGCTTCGTCCCTTGGCCCTGACACCCCTTATTTTACATCTGATTATGAGGCAGAGTTCGAGAACCCCAATTATACTGCACCAACCAGCCCCATGGCTGGCATGACTTCCAACCCTTTCTTTGGAGGAACCACTGGTGGAGTGTCCACCACCACCCTAGCTACCACACCCGCTTTGGGTATGCCCTCGATGGGGCCCACACCCACCATTCCAATCATTGTGCCCATTCCAGTGGCTAGCATACCCAACCCAACTCCACCAGTGACTCACACTACCCTTAGCGGTGCAGGACCATCCCATACCACCTTCGTTCCTCCCCCTGGGGGAAACATCCCCAAACTGAACCCAACCCCTACACTTGGGGGCATCAGCCCCAACGTGGCCACGACCACCAGTATGTCACATCCTTCTACTAGTTTTCCATTCATGGCTAGTCTCAACCTTCCTAACTTGGCCAGACTGACCAACGATCCCATCAGACATGATCTGGCGTGGCCTCACATGCCCACCAAGCTCCCCTCATACATCCCTAAGTTTGAGGGCAAGGCAGGTGAAGACCCCCATAACCACATTATGTCCTTCCATCTATGGTGTTCCTCCAACTCCATAGTGGACGACTCTGTCCGACTCCGTCTGTTACAACACACCCTCACTGGCTCTGCAGCCAAATGGTACATCGAGCAGCCCCATGGGACCCATGCCACCTTTACCTCCCTCACCTTGACCTTCCTGTATTTATTTCAGTTACGTGTCTGCTATGACGCAGTAGTTTAGATCCTACTGTCTTGCAGACAGAATACGACCACCCACATCACTGACCACATTCATGAGTGGCATCGATGCCGAAGCCTGTGCAAAATCAAGTTAGATGACCGTATCTTCTTAGATTGGTTTCTAAAATCTCTCCTTCCTGTCATTGCCAAGGATGTGGCATTCGAGTGACCCCAGTCCGAGGAAGAGGCCATCCTCAAAGCCCAGCAATTTGACCTTATTTACGCCCAATCTGGTTACCTCTATACCATCATACCTGACACCCCCCGCGGTGATTCCTCCTGACATGATGCATCGGGGGCATCCCACGCCGTAGATGGCATCATTGGCCATATTTCCTCGCATAACCAGCCCTTTTTCCATAGCACATACTATCCCTGGCCCTGACCTTTCACGGGCTACATCCCACTCTGGAGCAACCAATTTGTATGCTCTTATGGCACATCACCACCATTCCCACGGACCCTCATGTCCACCTCAGTGCTTTGGCCACGTATCTCCCGCTTACACCCCCCCGGTCGCACCTCAGCCATATTACCACCTGCAGGCCACGCAAGATCCTGTATCCTCTCAAGCCCCCCCTGCTTATTACCTGCCATAGGCAATAGCTGCGGAAAACCCACAACCCATCACACAGACATATCAGCAACCCCCACAAGGTTCAGCACCCACACCGCCTCCACCCACTTATTATCCACCGCAGCCTGCTCCCACACCTACACAACCCTAGAACCCACCTGCTGCCCAAGGGCAAGTGTATGCCCAACAGAATCCGTAGTAGAACCAAAATAACCAATGCCAACAAGGCCAGCAAAACCGCGGCAAAGGACATAACGACGGGAACAACCCCCCTCCAGACCAAGGCGGTCAACCCCCTAATTCTCTGAACAATAATAATGCGGTACTTGCCAACCAAAACCCTGACAGGCCGCCCAAGCAAGCCAAAAACCCTAATTTGCGAACAAACCATCATTGTTCTATTTGCGGGGTCTATGGCCATTACACACATGCTTGCCCACATTTGGAGTGGGCTCGACAACTCTGGACTGATGATGCCCACTGCCAAGAACACGCGGCACCTCAGGCGCCACCTAACCCCCCACCACCTCAGACTCAACCCTTGGTGTTACAGAACCCTTTACCAACCCAAGGCGTGGTGAACACCCAACCGTTAGCTCCCCCTCAAGGAATCGCACCACCACAATAGCAAATCACTTTGTTGATGCCCCGAAGATCATAGCATCAAGCAGAAAGGGATTCTCCCCAGTAGACTATCCCAGTGAGATTATCCACCGTTTGGTATGGGGAATCCGTCCAGTTAGCGGTTGCGACAACCGTTAGATTTGGAGATTTGATTCAATTACACCGGTTATGGTCCGATCCACCATTCTTTTTTTGATTTTAAGCTTTAAGATGGTATGCAAGTGCCTAAGCTAACTTAATTCAAATGCAAAGCTTAAAACAAATATGTGTTTAAAAACTGAAATAAACCTAAACTATCCCTGCAAGGAGCAAAATTATAAGTATGAATAATGTGCTGAAAGAAGCATCTAGAAATCAACAGATAACCATTAAACCATGAAGATACAACTACAGCAAAAGGAAACAGATATTAAAAGATAGCTTCCAATTTACATATAATGCATTCCATTACTCATGTGGGAGAAAAAAGATCATTTGCACAGGAAACAACAAGATCATTCAATGCATAGAAATAATTCAAGGCAGCAAAGAAAGATCTCACTGTAGAATATGAAAGACACAATAATAATCCAGCATGCATCCAACATCCATTTCCATGCAAAAGACGTCCTCTCCAGGCTCTTATTAGGAAAATTTTATTTTCTTGGAGCAAGTGCAAGATAGCTCGTATAAGTTAAGAAAAATCTTTTCCCTGCCAAAAGTCCCTTACACTATTCCCTAAGCTTCTATTTATATCTTTACAAAATGCCTCTTGGGCTGCCACCTGGCTCTTTACACTTGTCCTCCAAAGACTTTTCCTCTAAATAAACAAATCATGGCCCTTTTATTAAAACAAAAAATTTCTCAAAAATAGAAAAGGACAGCTGTCTAGTGATTCTACGCTCTAAACATAGGGAGAACAAATGAAAATAGGAACAACGCCTCAGGATCAACGTGTTCACCCTTGGGGAGGCACTTCTGCTGGGAGGGAGGTACTTGGATTCGCTGCTACTGCTGCTGCTACTTTCTTTTCCTCCTCTGCAATGTAACTGAACCAGATTCTAGTGTCTTTGATAACCACATTTGTTGGTGAAGGGAGCAAGATCTTCTAAGAAGTTACATGCTTACCAAGCTCTGCTTCAATACTGAGAATTTCTGCAATTGCTGCTTGGTGGATTTCTTTCAGCAAATGGCTATATACTAATGACAGCCCAATATAGTGATGGAGATCATCAGTGGCTAGGACGTCAATCTTCTTTATATATTCTATTTGAATTCCTAGCTCTTCCTTCAAGTCTGATAGACGTTGCTCTTTGCTTGGAAACTCATCGAGGGACTGAGGGAAACTCAGCTTACACTTATCATGCACTTCATGAATCTTTTGATATAGGCTGTTACTCTTATCAATTGTTCCCTGGATCCTAGCCATTATCTTCAGGCCAGAGTTCCTGCATAATTCCATGAGGGCCACATCTTCTTTAAAATCATCTACCGACTTGAATGGGAGATGCTTGGGGAAATCAACCTTCCCTTCTCTCCATTCCATTTGGCTCAGGATGTTTGCTTTAACCCGAGAGTACTTTCCCTTAATCCTATTGGCCTCTGCATTGACTTCCTTCAATCTAACCATCATGGCTTTGAGCCTGCACACTTCCTCAGAAATCAACTCCTGTGTGGCGTGCATTTATCTCAAAATGTCACAGGACAGCTCATGAAAGGGAGACATATCTATTGCTCTACTTTCTTCCTTCTCTAATTGTTCAACCATTGCCTGCTTATTTGCTTCCAGATGAAAAACTCTAGCTTCAGAATCATTCTTTTATGCTTCTAGAACCATCATCTGGATTTCCAGGTGCTCCTTTTCTTCTTCTAAATGGCGATACTTATCTGACAACGCCTTGTGATCAACAGACAGGCGATTATATTTATTCACTACAAGATCCCTGTAAGCCTTCTCATTAGCCACAGTATGTTGCAACATGCGAGCTCTCCTCTTTGTTGACTCGAATTCTCTAACCATATCGACCACATTGTCCTTTGTTTCTTTTGCTGCTGACACAGTGGCGGATGCCATGGCTATGGGAGCCTTATTTGTATTTTGCATCACCGTGGTCTCCCGCTGGGTAACAATATCTTCTTGAAAGAGTCTCTTTATCCTCTTTTCCGACTTCAAGACCACCACCTTCCTCTTCTTATAATACACAAATTCATCCCATCGAGACATAGTATGATCTTTTAATGGGGTGTAAGGGATGATCGGGAGGTCTATTACATGCACTTCTGTCTCTATGGGTGGGGTCTGTACTACTTGAGATGTTTCTATTTCCACATTTTGGGTGTCGGAGCCACCTGCTTGAGATGTGTCTATTTCCACATTTTGGGTGCCGGAGACACCTACTTGAGATGTGTCTGTTTCCATATCTTGGGTGCCGGAGCCACCTGCCTAGGCATCTTCATTGGTCTTAAGTTCTTCCTCCATCTTTTGTTCCTCTTCTGTTTTACACCTTCTTTCTTCTTCTTCAGCTTGCTGCTGATTTTCACTTTCCTCCCTCTGCTCTTGATCTTCTGCTTCCTTCTGTTGTCTTGCTTCCTCAGCTCATTTCTGCAACCTTGCTTCTTCAGCTTCTCGTTGCAACCTTGCATCTTCAGCATCTTGTTGCAGTCTTGCTTCTTCTGCTTCTTGTTGTAGTCTTGCTTCTTCTTTCAATCTTTGTTCTTCACGGGCTAGGGCCTCAGCTGCTTCTCTCTCTTTCTACAGACTAGCTTCTCGGGCTAGGACAGAGCTAGAGCTAGCTCCACTGCCTTGATGACAAATCTGAAACTCATTCATGTTGTTGATGCCTCTGAACACTTCTCCCTCTGCATCATAGTAATGAGCATACTCAAAATGAGCATATACCTCCTTGCAATGCTCAGCAACCTTGCTCCGCCTGTCATTTCTATGGAATATCACCTCACCGAAGTGGAAAGATTTCAGCTCTTGAACATATTCCTTTCCTATTGCAACCCCTGAGAATTTATAGGCTCCTATGCAAAAAGGCAAAGGAGGGAAGGAAGCCTTATGTCGCTTGTTAAGCACCCCTCCTATTCCATGAAGGAAAACTTGCCCGACTACTTCCTTGAGGACTACATAATCAGTAGCGTATTTTGGCAAAATGTATGGCGCTTTGGTACCTCCAAACATCCTGATGTAGTTGCCCTGCTCTGAGAAGTAAAAATCGCCATAGTTTTCCAGGACCTCCATGGCATTTTCTTATAGACAATTGGGCTCTTCCTTGAACATCTGCTCATATAGAGGCATGATGAACTCTTCGCAGATGAGCTTATAGTTTGCTCTGTAATTTTGAGCCCACATTATTTTATAGGCAGTGTAGACTGGGGTGTTGGCCTTATCCCATGTGAAACCTAGCCTAGGGAAAGAGAGCTTGGGAAAAATGCAGTCAATAAGATAGGAAGACATGTAAAATTCTAACTTTTTAAAGGCCAGACCTTCTCTTGCAGTGGCCACTGTGGATGCCAAACTGTCTGAAAGGATAGTAGCCTAATCAAACACAGTTCCTTTGAATGCTATGAAGTGGATGATGGGAGCCCACTGTATCGTATATATAGTGCCATCGGGCATGCCAAAAATTCTGCATAACATCAGGGTGATTAATCTAAAAGGAGGTCTTAGGCTCTGAACATCATATTCATCATTATCTCTCTTCCTCAGCTGCTTGCATGTGACCAATAACTTCTTGGCCATCTCAGTATTATTCATCTTATCCAACCATTCATCACTTAGAGCTTGCTGGGGATGTGAGAATTTGTAGGCCGATGCAATATACACTGGATGGAATGAAGCGAAAGGCTCTCCCTTGCTGTCATGCAACACTCTTGTTTGCGGGTTGGCATGTTCCAGTATCCATCCGATCACTTCAGAGCATGGGAACAATTCAGGGCGAGTAGAGGCCCTAGCTATGCCGAAAGTTCTGATGTTGAGGTAGATTTGTTCTTCTTCCAATAATACATCTGGGATATCCTGTTCCCTGATCATCCGGTAAACATCTCCCCAACGGACATCGGGAGGAACACCGGTGGTACACTTAGTGTCTTGGAAAATAGTTTCAGTTCTTAGTTGCACTGGTTCTGGGTCCATCACTTTATCTTTCTTTCTACCACCTTTTGGCATCGTGGCTTATCCCTGTCAACAACCAAATGTGAATGATTACAAAATTTGCAACACGTTATGAGAGTGTGATATAGAGTAGGACAATTTTAGCATGCTAATGATAAATATAGACAAAATTATAAAGTTGCATGCTGGGGAAGCAAACTAAACATAGATCATTCCAGAAAACAAAATATGGTTCTCAGACTTGATTATTCTAGGGAGACAATGCCTAGTCAGGAACTTTTGGAATGCTTCCGAAAAGGTAAGCATACGACATGAAAAAAAACCTACTTCCTTCCTAGTCCTTAGAGACAGGATGCCCTTCATCATAGCACTTCTAATGGTCAATCGTGGGTTGGCCTGGAATGGAAAATCCTATGAGGAAACAATGAAAACAAGGAACCATTTTCCACAGACATTAACTGAGCCGAATAGGTGAGTGGTTGAGTATCTCAACCGACCACTACTGTCATTGATAATACTTGCGAAATGGTATGCAGCCGGTATGAAGTTTGAGTTTGAGTAAATTTGGGTAGGAAAATGATCGGAATGCGGCCAGAGAAAAAAAAGCAAGCTCAGATGACTCAGAAACAAGGGGCCAACTAGGACCGACTTGGTCATGGCTATGACTCCTAGTTGGTAGCAATGAGAAACCTATGGGGCCACGGCGGCCTTAAATTCTTTAAAATGATATATGCTACCAATGTCTACTGACCACGTTATGAAATGGGAAAACCCAAGAAATAACTCAACGTGAAGATAAGACAAAGATGACAGTTAAAAAGCCTACCTGGAGACGAAACAGTGATGGAGTGAGGTGGACACTATAGTGGATGCATTGAGCTGGAGTGAGACGATGCGGTCTTCCCAACGACGTTCTTTGAATAAGAAACTAACAATGGGACCAATGAAACCCCACCACCCTTATATAAAGTTAGACACGTGCGGGCATTTAAACGGATTGGTGATGACATTAAAACAGAGTTAAACTCTTGTACGACATGGTCATTTCAAAACAATTCGGCATTTAACACATGACCGTCGGCTGCGGCGAGGACTCACAAGTTTCATCTGCGGTTGCGGCCAAAACTTATGAGATCCTCTCGAAAGGCGGGAAACTTTGTTGCGGGAGAGACAAAAAGATGCTTCGCAGTGGCGGAAAAAATTGGCAAGTCATTCCGGCGTTTCGGGAGCACTTTGTGAGTTCTTCCGAAATTTACTCTCTCGGAAGCTTATCGGGGTCGGCTTTGCCGAGTTGTCCTGAAGTTTCGGAAAGACTCAATAAGTCCTTCTGCAATTCACGAATAACTCTGTTAAGTTTTTTTTTTTTTATCGAAATATGAATGGTCGAGTAACCCGGGGACAAGACCAACTTACTACGGCAACACTTGGCGAAATCTTCCGCAATTTCGTGAGATAATCCCAAGTTCCTCTGCAGTTTCGAGCGAGATCGCTAAGTTCTTCCCCAGTTTTGAGAGGCAATTTTAAGTTCTTCCGAAACTTTAAAAACGCTAAGTGTTTTCGCTGTTTCGGGGAGTAACTTTGAGTCTTTTCCGCAGTTTCGGGAGAGAATCCCGAGTTTTGACTTAGAAGAAAAAAATTCAATTTTCAAGTAGATTCTCAATTGAAACAAAAACTAAGTCAAAAAGTTTTCAAAGGAGACTTATCCTTTTAGGCAGTCTTTCTAGTAAAATGAAAGGAGGGCCCCCAATATCTACAAAATTTGGGGGATGTTGCTGCAACAACACACTTATGTCGCTCCTGATCAACCCATGATAGACTCAGGTACCCATCACTTGTTAATGATGTCATCCACCAATGTCAACCTTCAAACCTGTCGGAACCAATATGGCTCCACCCCTGAAGCCCCTCCCACCGACAAAAACACCAATGCTCTTCCCACCGATCAGCCATTACGAATACCTCTGGCTCCACTAGATGGCACCTCCAAAGCCCCTTGCTTCCCACTTCACCGCATCAACAATAACCCCAATGCTCGCGTTGTGTCTAATTACAACATTGTAGATGATTTAGCTCAGTCCCCTGCAACCATGTCTACGTTGGAGGTCTTAAAAAACTGTCCTACATAGCGCAAGACTTTGCTCTCAGCCATTGGTTCTATTGACCCAACTGATTCACGAATGATAGCCTTCAATTTGGACCAATCCAAACCACGCCTGCCTTCCACATTAGCGTTCCAAGTTTTTGTATCCATTCGGAATCTTGTCATCCATTGGTGCATCATTGATGAGGGTGCCTCTACATGCATTATGTCCACATTCATTTGGCAAAAGTTGGGATCCCCTACTCTCCAATAGTCCACCACTGCGTTGCGAGCCTACGACGGCCGTTCGGCTCAACCCCAAGGTCTCTTATCTAATGTCCCCATCCAATTGGATGGTAAAATAGTGCTTATTGACATAGAGGTCATCAACGCCCAACTTGATTATAACCTCTAACTTGGCCGCAGTTACATGTACGCCATGCGGGAGGTTGCCTCATCCATTTTTCGTACCATGATGTTCCCCCATGACGGACGCATGGTCAAGGTTGATCAACTCACCTATTATGATCCCAATGCCCCTGCTGCACCCGAAAATGTTTTCCCCATGGTTGAACAACCGGTTTGTGGTGCATCTACCTCGTTGGTTTCCTCAGCGGGACCCGGTGTTTACTCAGATACGCTGATGACCTCAACATTCCAATCCATTCCACCCCCTTCACCAGTAACCAAAATATCTGACTTATGTACCCTTTCCCACAATACACTAACACCCAACCATCAACCGCCCTTGCTACCCCAACCACCATTGGTACCTAGTCATGTTGGTGTTACACCCATCCATACAATCCCCTTCCTATTCCCCCCTTAGGGAGTAGTAAGCGCCCCAGTTATGGCTATTCTCAGCCTCCTTGGTTTAACTTTAGGATTACCTGTATGGTACATCACGCCTCCCGTTTCCCCCCTGACACCAAATGTCGTCCTAAAACCGGTGCAACCCTTCACCACTACTAGTCAACCGCCTCCTGGTGTCACTACTCCTTCCCCGTCCACTAATGCATCCCCTCTTATCAAGCACACTGGGGGCAGAGGCCCACAACCATACACTGCTTTACCCCCACCCAAAACAGTTAAGAAACCCCCCGCGTTTCACGCTCCTCCCAAATGCTCGTTGTGTGATGAATTGGGCCATGCTACCCATAAATGTCCACAATTACCTGCATTACAAGAGCACATGCAAATGCTTGATGATGACCCCAACATCCCGGTTGTCCAACTCGACCCTACCCCTAAGCGTCGTGATAAATCACTTCGTACCAATCACCCTTGTGCAATATGCGGTATTTACGGCCATTACTCACATCACTGTCCAGATCTCCCAGATTACAGAGCAGCTCTCTACAAGATGAATAATTTGGACCTCGAGACAGCTCCCCACACTATTGAAGAGATCCACCCCCCAACATCCCCGCCAATCGGAGATATTAATACCATTTATATGATCTCTTCTACTAGCACTCCCTCGTCAACCGATTTGAAAACCCAAAGTTTACACAATGATGAGGAGATTCTCGAGGCTCTTACTGCACCTGATTACCCCTGGGAAGATATGCACCATTGTTCCTATTTCCTTCTGGAAGAGTCCTCCTCCACCATAGCCCCCCAATTTTCGGTTGAGTCCAAAGATTTCCTCCCCACCAAAGTCGACTGGTTTAAAGAGCCCATTCCCGCTCCCAATGCCTTCGAGGAAGGTAACATGGCCAATATCTCACCCACAATCCACATTGATATCTCTGCCCCAGCCAGTCCTCATGAACTCATTACTTTGGGAGCCTCCTGCACTAAGTACGAGATCAGAGAGTACAAAATTTTTTTCAAAGAGTTCCGCGATGTCTTTGCCTAGACCTATACCAAAATGCCTAGTCTTGACCCCACTATTATAGAGCACCACATTGACACATGGCCAGATGTGCCCCCCGTTCGCCAGAAACAGCGCCCCATTCATCCATCAAAGCTCCCCACCGTTAAAGTAGAGATTGAGAAACTTCGCACAACAAGATTCATTTATCCTATTGCATATACCACTTGGGTTTCTAACCTTGTCCCTCTTAACAAGAAACAAGGCACCATCCGAGTATGTGCTGACTTCCATGATTTAAACCGTGCATGTCTCAAAGACAACTTCCCCATGGCATTTATTGACCAACTCATCAATGCGTGTGCAGGGAATGAAGTCCTATCCTTCATGGACAGTTTCTCTGGATACAACCAGATTCAGATCCGCAAGGAAGATCAATATAAGACAGCCTTCACTACCCCATGGGGCACCTTTTCCTATCGTGTCATGCCTTTCGGCCTTAAAAATGCTGGCGCCACCTTCCAGTGGGCCATGACCTATTGTTCTCATGACTTGTTCCATATCCTATTAGTCTATCTTGATGATCTCACAGCACGTTCCAGGAAACGCTCAGACCACCTTAATGACCTCCGGCAAGTCTTTCTAGATTGTCGCAAGTATCAAATACGCTTGAACCCACTCAAGTGTGTCTTTTGTGTTCTGGCAGGCCGGTTGTTGGGTTTCATTGTTTCCCAAAAAGGAATTGTTGTTGATCCCCTCAAAGTCCAATCCATCATAGAACTTCCTGCAGCATGCACGCTCCGACAGCTCCAAAGTTTACAGGGGAAATCTAATTTCCTCCGTCGCTTCGTTCCTGATTATGCCACCATAGTTCATGGTTTCTTACGCCTGCTTTGTACTCACATACCCTTTGTTTGGGATGACCAAGTGCAATCTGCATTCGAAGCCCTGAAAAAATCTCTCATGCAAGCCCCTTTGATCTCCCCTCCAGATTTCTCTCAGGACTTCATCATTTACGTCTCGGCATTCGACCACGCCGTGTCAGGGGTCCCGGTTCAAGAAGACGCTGCTCGCCAGGAGCATGTCATTTATTATGTCAGCCAAACCTTGTCTGGACCACCCCTATGTTACCCATATGAGGAAAGAATGGCCCTTGCCATCGTCTTTTCCGTCCAAAAATTGTGACATTACATTTTACTCAGTCATACCACAGTTGTCTCCGACTCCAACCCCATGGTCTATCTCTTGAACCAACAACTTCTGCAAGGTTGCATTGCTAAATGGGTAATTATCCTCCAAAAATATGACCTAACTTTCACAACCCCTAAGAGCACTAAAGCCCTAGCGCTTTCCCAGCTCATAACCGATCTCCCATCCCTTTTGCCGTCCCCACAAATCTCCAATGAGTTACCTGACAATCACTTGTTCATCATCTCGTCCGATGACCCATGGTACGGTGATATTTTTCCCCAACATAAACCATGATGGACGCCACCGTATCCATAAACCGTGATGGACGCCATCGTATCCATCACCAGGCCTCTCGATATCTCCTCTTAGGCAATGTACTTTACCGGCGAGGGGTTGATACTATTCTCTGTTGTTGCGTTACCCACAAGGAATCTGAACAAGTCCTCAATGATTGTCATAGCGGCACCTATGGTGGACATTTCTCAGGAATGGCCACCTCCGAAAAGGTCATCCACGCCGAATAATTCTATCCTACACTCTTTACCGACTGCATCACAGTGATCAAACATTACCATAATTGCCAACGTTTTGCCCCTATGGCTCGAACACCACCCGCCCCACTACACCTAGTCGTCACTGTTGTTCCCTTCTGTAAATAGGCCATCGTCTTCATGGAATGTAAACCCTCATCTGCAAATGGCCATAAGTACATCATTGTCGCTGTCGACTACTTCACCAAATGGGTTGAAGCCATGCTCACCTTCAATTGTAAAGTCGACACCACTGCCCGTTTCTTTTTTAACCATGTTATCACACGATTCGGGGTCCCCAAATAGTTGGTCTCAGACCATGGTTCACATTTTGAAGATGCCATTTGGCGTGAGTTGTCCACTCTTCTGAAGTTCGAACATCAGTATTCCTCTGCTTACTACCCCCAAGGGAACGACCAAGTTGAGGCCATTAACAAAATTTTAAAAACCATCCTCCAATGCATTGTTGACTGGCATAAGTCCAATTGGCATCATATGCTTTTCCCTACATTATGGGCTTAACGTACATCAACTAAGACCGCCATCGGTTTTACCCCGTTTCATTTAGTTCACGGTGTAGAGTCTGTCCTCCCCATCGACTGTCAGATACCTACCTTACACATCGCCATTGAGCTTCTCCCAGACACCTCACCACTCAAACAACGTATGCTATCATTGGAACAAGCTGAAAAAGACCATCGTGCCACCCTCCAAACCATTGAAGCTGCCAAGAACCGCTCCAAAGCTGGTTACGACAAACATGTCCACCCACGAACTTTCCGTGAAGGAGACCTAGTCCTCGCCTATGACCAAGCTCATGACAAGACCAGTAAAGGGAAGTTTGAATCCATGTGGAAAGGCCCTTACATCGTGCATACCTGCCTCGGACATGGGGCATACATTTTAACTGACTCAGAAGGCCACCCTTTGCGCAACCCCCGTAATGGGTTGTATCTTAAATGCTTTTATCCTTAAACAAATCCGTGGCCCCATTGGTCCGTATTGTACAGTTTGCTTTCTTTTTGTTTTTCACCTTTTTACCGCAACCTTACACTTGTCCTTTTTTGCATGATTACAGATGGACCATCTTCCACCTTATTACATTGGCTTCGCTGATGGAGCAAGCCGTTGGTCTCCAAACCTGGCCTCTACAGCCTGGGTCTTATATTCCCCTTCACATGAGTTGATTCATCTTGACGGAATGTGAATAGGCGCTGCTACCAATAACCAAGCAGAGTATGATGGGCATATGTCACCTTCAGATGGGCATATGTCACCTTCATGTGTTCCTTGACTCCCAACTACTTGTCTCCCAGCTCAACAACTGCTACCAGGTGCGTGATCCTTGCCTCTTTAGAAAGTTCCCGCGCACAAAACAGCTAAGCTGACAGTTTGAATCCAGAATATTCACCCATGTCCCAAGAGCTCAGAATAGTGTCGCGGATCAAATGGCTAACAACATCCTAGATTGGCATATAAATCACACCATGTAAACCATCCATCATGCATCATCATACCATATCATCACATCAAAAAACATATAAAAATCCCAAAAATACTACATTTACAACAAGGGGCATCCACGTGCCTATCATCAAATAATATTTGCATCCATGTGCAATAACATAAACACACAACTATACAGGGGCATCCACGTGCCTATCATCATACACCACTTGTATCCATATGCAATATCCACATACAAAGAGACCACAAGCGCATCCACGTGCGTACAATAATCATAACCGCAAAAGATGCATCCATGTGCATATCTATATAATAACTATCAATGTTATACACATGTACTGAGTACCTCAGTACTCAGCTATACAAAAAATATATATACATAGCAAAACCTCATCACATACATGTCGTAGCTACAAAAAACCCCAAGTGTCCATACACATTGGGGGGAGTCCTCCATACTCCCTAATGAGAGTCGTAACCTCCATCACTGCCTATATCAGCTGCCTCCGAATCCTCACCCTGCTCCTCCTCTGGAAGCTCCTCATCCCTTGAGGGATCCTGCGCCCTACCCCTCTCCGCCAAGACGACCACCTAGATTGCTATCGATCGAAAGTCCCGTGGAGCCTCGAGGCAGGCCTCACACCATGTTCCAGGTCCCACCACCCCTCATCAGTAACCCCCACCATTAGACGATCTAGGAGAACCCATAGGGACTCCAAAGTCCCCTCAGCGTCCCGTCGATGCACCTCCCCTCGATTCGGCAGGGCTGGTACAACCACATGCCCCCTGCAGTCTACATATCCCTGTGGCGGCCTCGGTCCAACATCTACATTACATCCGAGAACATACATAGTCAGTACCAGCATATACATCTATCAACCCTAAACATACACAAAATCTAACATAAAACAATCAAACAGGTAGATACATACCATCTGGCCCCCATGCCTGCCCTGGAGGTCGTGGCACCTCCGGATCTAGTGTGTAATCCATATCCCTGTATGGATAGTCATCCAGAGTCAGCGGCATCTGTAACCACTGAAGGTATAGCTCCCCTGTGAAGTATCTTGGATCATCCAGAAACACCACCTAAGCTCTGGTCCACTATGATCTCTTGTCAAAGTCAATAGTCAAACTGACAGTTGTCATGATTGGGTCCACTTACTATTTATAGCCCATTGACTTTTTCTTGTTTCAGCCATTCTGGATCCATACGGAGTCCATTCTCTGAACTGTTTCCACCACTGGACTCAGCATGATGAGACCGCCATGATGGTCGACTCGTTTTCTTATTTTTTCCGAACCGTTTTTTGAGCATTTTTTCTAGACACCTCTCGTTGCCTCGGTTTGTGTGCCAAGTCAGCCGTAGCCCATTTTTTATATACTTTATGTCATTAGATTCATTTTTCCGTGCTTGTGATGATGCTTGAGATCATTTCTCGCTCTCACCCTCTGATTTTTTGGGTATTTTTTCCAAAAAGCCCCCCGTCACCTCGATTCACGTGCCACCTCGATCATTATCTGTTTTTGACACTTTTTATGTCGCCGGATTCAGTTTTTCAAGCTCATGATGATGCTTGAGATCATTTCTCACTCTCACCAGGACCAGTTTCAACATTGTGTCCCGACACCTTGCTGTCTCAATTTGCGTGCCACATCGGCCACCATCGAATTGTTACACATTTTTACATGAGCCATTCACTCCATTCATACTGCAATTATTTCGTTATTTTTCCACCATTCATCATCCCCCAAGGATGCCCACCAGTGTTCCCACCACCCTCGTTCTTTGTTCTCATCGATGTTCCTTGATTGAGCACTTCCTCCTTGTCTAGCCATTCCTTTTGTTCGGTATAATTTTATCCCTTTTTCGGGCCGGACAAGTCCTTTACGAAAAAGGCACTTAGGGAGTTTCTGTTAAGCTTTTTCTGACTCCTACAAAAATGAAAATATCGCCGAGAAATTGTGCTTCCTTTCATGCTCGTTAAAGTACCTGAAAGGGAATCTATCTGGTATAAGTTTAACCCTTTTCCTGACCTGGTAGACTAATTATGAAAAATGAATACTCTAGTCACACCAGCTAGAAGAGTTCTTCATTGCATCCTTTTATGCTTTTTCAGGCCTTGGAGACTAACACACAAAAAAGAACCCCCCTGGAGTCTTCTTATTGCTTTCAGACTCTCTAAAATTGAAAGCAACCACGAGCATGCATCGTCCTGGGCTCGTACAAATCCACACAACGGTACCATTCCATTATTTCAGAGTCTTCTTATCACTTTCAGACTCCTTAAAATTGAAAGGAATCATGAGCATGAACTGTCCTGGGCTCGTATAAATCCACACGACAGTACCATTTTGAACACACTTATTCTAGTTCCTTCAACTATGCAGAAGTGCCCCCCCAATGCCTCTCGGCACCATGATCGATCATCTCGGCAGCACCCCCAATAAGGTCGTCTTTGTTCAGAGTATTCTGCAGTCTCCTGCCATATTATACCAACTTGAGTATCACTCCCCCCGATCACCATCCCTGATCCATTAAATCTATGACCCCCTTCCCACTAGTCAGTGTCATATGCTGCCCGATCACCCCCACCATCATACTCTGAAGAAAGGAAGTTTGAGTCCACCCACTTTATTTGCCCAGTTATTCCCCACCCCCCCACAGTATGTCAGGCCTACCATTAGTACTCTCACACTTCGGTTCTCCACCTCGTGCTCCTATCAAGGAAACATCATTGCCTTGGTAGTTGCAGGTCTCCCTTTGTCGACGCGAGCCCCTCTATTCCAGAAGATAGATCCAGAGGTCCCTGCTCCTTGAATTCATCACCATCTGTGGTGAGTCCCTATGGACCATTTTGAGAGGAGTCATCAGTGCCTCTCTGAGTGGTTGTTTCTCACATGCTCGACTTCAACACCTTGATCGCATCGTTGAGAATCACATAGGGTGTATATCCCTTCAGTTATTGGTCGAAGACCCCGGATTTCCCCTAACTCTAGCACATTGGTGAGTCACTTCGGAACACCGAGTTATATGTTCCCATGGATGTCCGATTTGCGTTGGTGATTGTATTCGGAAGCCATCCACTTATATGCTTCCTTGAGTACCCAGTTCAACTCCAATCTAGTGTACCATTGAGGGTATGACTCCCCATTATTATGATCCAGTAGCTCATCAGTTCCTCTAGTACCACACTCAGCAACACTATTTTTATTCCAGTGTATCAGTTCTTCAGCTCAGACATGGTCAGCCTGACAGTATATCCTAGATTTGTGTCCCCTCTAGACCCTTATGATGTACACAGTGGTTCTCCATGTATCTTTCAGGTCCCCATTTTTGGGCCTCCTTGTTATTTTATATATATATATCTTGATACGAGCATGGGTATGCCTGCCTCGTCCATATATTGAGATTCTTCCTCATTCATTATTTGAGGCCATGTATCTTTCAGGTCCCCATTTTTTGGACCTCATTGTTATTATTATAGATCTTGATACGAGCATTGGAATGCCCGCCTCGTCCATATATTGAGATTATCCCTCATTCATTATTGAGGTCATGTATTTTCAGTTTTTGCAGTTTGTTCGGGACCGTTGTTCCGAGCTCTAGCTCGTTTCCTCTCCTCTCCACATCCTAGGAAAACCATAAAAGACCTATGATGTATATCGGCCATACGATGAGCTCCTACCCTCACACATCAGGGGGCAATCTGTTAACACCCAAAAAGTGCTCACTACCTCATCTTCCTCATTACATGACTCATTTGTCTATATTTCCTACCATATTTGCCTCCAAAACCTTAAAAAACCATTAAAAAGCCTCCAAAAGGCCCAAAAACCCCCTTTTTCCCCCAAAATAATTTCAATTCCCCCCAAAATAGCAAAAACCCTCTAAAAAGGGCCCTAAATTCCCAAAAATCAAATAAAAGGGAATAAAAAATACAAAAAAGAGGGAAAAGAGGAAAAAAAGGAAGCAAAAATCCTATACAATTGACCTAAACCATATGGTGCCCAAAACCATGGGTCAAGACTCCACCACTAAAAACCTATAAAGAGGTGATGGAGGCTCCCCATTTCACATCCACAATTTCTCCCATCCTTATGCTGCCAAAAATTCTCGTGAAGCCCTAGCTCTCCATTTGGAGCTAACTTCCCACTTGAGAACCCCTTTGGCCCATATCCAAAACACCTTGGAAGAAGGAGAACGAACAACACTGGAGCATTGGAGCATCCCCTGGACTACTGCAAAGGCTTCACCAACCTCAACATTTGAGGTAAACTTAATACAAAACAAATTTTCATTATCTTTTCATTGTTTTTTATGCACATGCTAGAATGGTTAACTGTTTCTATTTACTGTCATATTTTACTGTTTTATTGAACTGCTACTAAGGAGTCCCTTCTCCTTAGTAGGTGCTCATTTGCACAAGCTAGGGTGAAAACCCTAGCTACATCTGGTCTTATGGTGTACATAACAGAGTATATGGGTTGTCCAATTCAATTTTTAATCCCTAATAATCAAAGTATAAGGTTTATTAACTTGTTTGGATGTATAAGATAACAATTGGATGTAGGAACATAGAATTGTCAATGAAATACTTGAAAGCCAATCTATTTAAGCATCTTAACATTATAAGCAAATAAATCATATGTTACTAAAGGCTATATAGTTTTTTCTACATGAAAGTTGTTTCACAAAGATGTAGGATGAGGATATGTTTGATAAATATTTAGAAATATATTGGATGATATCAACAAGAAAACAATATGCTGCTCAATAAAAGATGACTTCACCATTAAAAGTATCCCTTATCATGACATTAGTGGGATATACTGCTCCTACAAGCTGCAATTTACTCTCTGCATTTTACACTTAGCCACATGTCATGATGTTTTCATGCATATTGATTATGTTTGTTCAAGAGTTGCATTGACAACTTCATCTAGTTAGTTTGAATAGGGAGTGAAACTATCTAAAGACTATATTTTTGTCTATATATATTAATCTATCATATATATATATATTCTTCAAGTAGAAACAAAAAATAGTTGTCAATGCTAATGTGATCCCAAGATCTACTATCTTTCAACTAGAACCAACATACTTCTCAAAATTATCGGAGGTCTTCTTTCTTGGTTTGCCATTATTGTTCTTGCACCAAAGTGAGAACAAGCTTACAACACCAGTTGAAAGCTTTTTGAATATCAAGAGGTGAGAAATTGTACCTAGTACATTTCCTCAATCATTACACCAAATTCCACATGCTTCATCTATGTTCTCGACATCTACAATCATTATTCCCAAACCAGAATGCATAAATCAAAAGTGCTTCGTCAACAAGCTGAGTCAATTGCACATTTGGCTCCCGGTCTCTTCTCACTAACTATGCTTATGATTCTTAAGCTATGATGTATACTAAAATATATGACGTATATATAGAGGGCCCCTAATCATGTACCAGTTTTCTTCATTTAACAATATTTCTTGCCCACGTCTACATTTAGATCAATGTATCAATGGAATAACACATCTAGACCTTCCACTCCGAGGAAAGGGTTTTTGAGCCTTTGATATTTTTGTTGCGGTTACTAAACGAAGAGCACAAAAGATTTTTTTCCCATTTCCATCTTCAGTCAACAATAACTCTTGTGAAACAAAGCAAGAAGAAAACCCATATTTGCACGATACCATTGTACTAATAAACCAACCAATGAAAAAGTACATTTGGACTAAGGAGGAGATAATTGTTTCGCGAGTCACTGTTTATCATAATTACATTGTTCAAATGAACTTCCAAAACTATAACATGGACTTAATGTTGCTGCACATCAGAATGAGAGGGTTCTTTGGTCAATAATAATTGTTAAGATACATTGACTTGGGCGGATTGGGAGAAGAATGCTTATCCTAATAAACCAAAATTTAGGTCTTTGATACAACAAAAAGAATGATTATATACCATCTCTGAATAGTCATCTCTATATGTATGCAAAATGTGGGATTGTGGAGGATTTACTGAAGGTTTTTGAGAGAATGCTTGAATAAAATGTGGTTTTATGCAATGCCATAATTGTTGGATGTGCTCAGCATGCCCGAGGTATAGAGGCTCTTAAATTGTTGGGGGAGGTGTTGCAAGTAGTAATATGTCATGATTATGTCACCTTTATAGGTGTGAGCTCTGTTTGTAGCCATGTCGGTCTAGTGGACAAGGGTTGTAAATATTTCATTTTGATGAGTGCAAAGTTTGGTGTCATTCCTAGAGTAGAGCATTTTGGTTGCATGGTGAACCTTCTTGGTTGTGTTGGGCACCTGGATTACATAGATTACTTTATCAACAAAATTCTAGTTGAACCCGATCCTATTGTGTGGGGAGCATTGCTAGGTGGGTGCATAATTCATGGAAATTTGGAATTAGGTAGGTGTGTGGAAAATCGTCTTCTTGCATTGCAACCATAGAACCATGGAACATATGTACTCATATCAAAAAATTTTACTACCACTGGAATGTGGGATGAAGCATCAAAAGTAAGAAAAATCATTAAAGATAGGGGTTTGAAAAAGTCACTAGGATGCTGATCCGAATTTTAGGGGGCATATGGTCTAAATTTGGATGTATAAGCCATAAAAAGTATTAAATAGAGAGGCCACCCTCTCTCATCCATGGTATTTAGTAGCACATAGTTTTGGCCCATGGTATAGCCTCAAAACACATTGTAATAATGCTATATAAAGGCCTAGCAAGCCTTCTCATGATATCAAGTTACTCATTTGGTTTCTCTCATATTTTCTATTGTTCATTGTGAGATTATTTAGATCTGAGAGAGTTATTGGTAATTAGTGTTAGAGGTGGGACTCCTCTTTGAGCCTCACCTCCCATTCACTTCATGTGTTTTTGTTCATGCTTATTTTTATGCAATATTAGGGTTTTCATGTGAATTTTATGACAGATTTGCATGCTTAATCTCCTCCTCTCTCGGCATTCAAGCCTTCCGGTTCTCAGCTCCCAAGATCCGGATCAGTGGTATCAGAGCGGGTACGCTCTCCATTGGGACAATATTTTGAAGGATTATGCGGGTTCAACGGAGGTTCCACAACCTCTACAACAACCCATGTTTCTCTACAAACCCTTGGCATCTCTATACTCAACACTCTCACATTCAGCAAACTTTGAACAGGTTCCATGGACTGCACAAAAGGTTTCAGAGGCTCTACCATAGCTCATCGGAAAGGTATTTCTGTCAGCTCAAATGGGTATTTCACGGAATTTCATTTTGTTTCCCGGTTTGTGAGATATGCTTGTTTGAAGTAACATATGTTTGTGCATAATGCGGCCGGACGTACAACAACTTTAAACAAGTACTACTAACTCCATAGAATTCCTCAGAGTCTCTACCATATCTCATTAGAAAGCTCTTTCCGTCTGCTAAAATGGATATTTCACGGAATTTCATTTCGTTTCTTGGTTTGTGAGATATGCTTGTTTGAAGTAACACATGTTTGTACACAATGCGGTCGGACGTACAAACACTTTAAACAAGTGCTACAGACTCCATATAACGTTTCAGAGGCTCTACCATAGCTCATTGGAAATCTCTTTCTGTCAGCTAAAATGGGTATTTCACGGTTTTTTATTTGGCTTTCTGGTTTGAGAGATATCATTGATTGAAGCAATAGATGTCTGCAAAATAGTGTGCGCACGTCTCTTGAGCTTCAACAAACATTTTCTCAATCTTTGGGCCACCCCAGAGCAAGCATGTTATATGGATGGAAACGTCTCTTCGAGATCTCAAATGGGTCTTCAATGAAATTCAATTTCAATACATGCATCCGAAGCTATGAATGGATTTGCAGCAAGACATCAACTGCACCAAAGATCATGAATTTTCATTTTTTTTTAAATCTTAATGTAATCATGGTTATGGGTCAACCACACAAAACCTATGGTTATGGGTCAACCACACAAAACCCATAGTTATGTATTGTAATCATGGTTGTGGGTCAACCACACAAAACCCACAGTTATGGGTTAACCACAAAAAACCCTTCTCTTCAGTGGAAACAAGCTTGTCATTGCCACCATGGTTATGGGTTAACCACATAAAACCCACGGTTATGGGTCAACCACACAAAACCCATGGTTTTGAGTCAACCACACAAAACTCTTCTTTTCATTGGAATCAAGCTTGTCATTGCCATCATGGTTAGGGGTCACCCTTGCAAAACCCACGGTTATGGGTCAACCTCACAAAACCCAGGTTATGGGTCAACCACACAAAACCCTTCTCTTCATTGGTAGCTCGCACAGTGTAATCATGGGTCTCTTTTTAGCATGAAATGATGGGGACCATCATTTTCTAAGGGGGGAGGAATGATCCGAATTTTAGGGGGCATATGGTCTAAATTCGGATGTATAAGCCATAAAAAGTATTAAATAGAGAGGCCACCCTCTCTCATCCATGGTATTTAATAGCACATAGTTTTGGCCCATGGTATAGCCTCAAAACACATTGTAATAATGCTATATAAAGGCCTAGCAAGCCTTCTCATGATATCAAGTTACTCATTTGGTTTCTCTCATATTTTCTATTGTTCATTGTGAGATTATTTAGATCTGAGTGAGTTATTGGTAATTAGTGTTAGAGGTGGGGCTCCTCTTTGAGCCTCACCTCCCATTCACTTCATGTGTTTTTGTTCATGCTTATTTTTATGCAATATTAGGGTTTTCATGTGAATTTTATGACAGATTTGCATGCTTAATCTCCTCCTCTCTCGGCATTCAAGCCTTCCGGTTCTCAGCTCCCAAGATCCGGATCAGATGCAGCTGGAAAATGGATTTATTCTCAAAACTACTAATAGTCTAAGAAAGACAGGGATTAGACATAAGCAAGTCAGGATGCTAGTTCAACTAATAACTAAATTTGCTGCCATCAAAGGTAAAATTAACTAATTTTGTGAAAGAACTGATCCTTTGAAATGCTCTTACCATGTATCCTCTACGATGATTTGGGGATGGTAATAGATTTTCTCTTAGCTTAAAAATTTAATGGTTTTTCAAGTTCCGAAATGAGTAAATAGGGATTTAGGAATTCTTGTAGATAGTTTTGTTAAATATCTTTAGACATTACAAGGAAGGGACACAAGTAGTTTATGTTGGTTTAGTTAAATAATCAACAATGATGTAAGCATAATGAATAGAATGGAAATAAGAAATAATTTTTTGTCACTTGTGTTAACTAGTTAAAGGTACTCTTAGAACTTGGATTTATATTAGGGTATCCAAGTGTTCTTGTTGTGCAAGACCCATACTCTAGCCAAAAACAATGTTCATTAAAACTTTGATTTCTAAAATAAATACCAAAAAAAGCTACTTGGAAATAAAATCAATTGCAATTGTAACATTAACTCTCACAATGCAACTACTCAAGATAATATTGAGTAAATTTTTCTACCTTAAACTCTGCATGGATCCCATGACAAGAGTTTGAAGATGGAAACCACATTTTAAAATGAAACAATTCCTGTCTTGAATGCAAAAGTACCTAGCCTTTCTAGCTTTCATAGGGAAAGAATTCAATCCTTTCTTTTAATACTAACATATTCTGTGTCCCAAAAATGAAAATGATGGCAAAGGTAAAAGGTAGAAAATGCATCAAACATTACCATAGTAAATGAACCTCGTCATAATCTTAAAGTTGAAGGGTGTTCCACTCAAAAGCATGCAAGGACATGTGTGGATGAATCTATTTGTCAATCCACCCCTCCATGTGTATAACACTCCTCTCTAAGATAAAACCCTATCCACTTAATAATGTCGCATACCCCCAAATATGTGAATGCATAAAAAACTATGGCATGGATATGCAATCTTCAAAGTCACCATATGTGTAGTGATTCCCTAAAAAGATGAACCTCCATGAAATAAAATACATCAACATATACTACACAAACCTCCAAAGGAAAATATCCATGTGCAACCTATTGAAACATGGAATTCAACACTAGTTCAAGGCCTCATGCCATATGAGGGGTAGCATGCCACACAATTAGAGTAGGAGTGCCTTGCATGAGGACACTTGGAAATTTAAATTGAGAAAAACTTGTTGGTGAATTCAAGTAAGTCCATGTTTTATGTGAGCCTCACTCACATATTGCATATAAAAGGAAAAGATGGATTTTGTTATCACACATCATCATTATACTTTATTCTCTATTTGTAATTGTCTTGGAGAAGTCTTGTAGGAAGAAAGACACCATGGTTTGTGATGTAAACCTTAGGAGAATACAATTAGAAGAGAGAGTTGCCTTGGATGTTCTTAGAGAGTTTTATCTTGCGAATTCATAGGGTTTTCTCTTGTAAGACGCTAGGGTTTTTGCTATGCGAGTAAATCCTAGAGAAGAACATGATGCTAGATGAAGTGACAATTTGTCTTGTAGAGATAATGCCTTGGATGATATTGTATCATTGTTTTGGTGTGATGCTTGGAGGTTAGGAAAATATCATGGAGAACCTATCTTGATGAGTCTTGACCTTAGTGTGATACCTATCTTGGAATAAGACTTGTTTATTATACTTCTGATGTTCCATGAAGGTCATGATTTGATGACCTAGGGTTAGAGGACATAAACCCTATGATGGACATGCAAACTTAGAGGATGGTGATTTTACTGTAGGCATCTTAAGACATCACACAAGACAAGACATGGACCTTGAAGGATGTGTCCTGTAACTTGAGGCCAAACCCTGTGTGCAAGTGAATATTAACAACTAGAATACTAATATATTGATTCCATTGAACAACATAGTTGTTTCCAAATCATGTCAAGGAATTGGCTGTTGAACATGGAATTTATGGAATTTTATGGGAGATATGGTGCTTCAACGTCTAGAGTATGCATTCTTTCACAGCCACATGAAGATATAGAGGAAAACATTATTGAAGAAATTTTCTACTAATACAAGCACAATCCCATGAGAAAAGAACATGCATCTCTCAATTTGGATTTCAAGAATGATAAGAAACTATAAATACTTTTTTTACAAGATATTTCATGTTATCATCGTGTAGCAAACATGCCCTTTCCCCATTCTAGGAGTACAACAATGGATTGCATCCGACTTGGAACTCTAGAAAGATACCTTTAGTAGAGAAGTCATGGGTGGGGATTTATCTCTTCTACCAAATTCATGCAAGACTTGCATCTGGCCCCAACCACATTATATGATTGAAATGGACTGCTTGCATGAACAAGACAACCCACAAGGAGCAATATGTGTATCTTAAGGATTTAAACCTTGGTGAGGGATATGAAACACCCCAAATTTACCAACTTACCAACACAAGTTGAAACATAACTATAAATGCTTCAGTTGTTAATGAGAGATCAAATTATTATATCCAATTTTGGAATGTACCACCAAAAATATTGAAATTAAAACTAGGTATGAATAAGATTTAAGTGGGTTGTAAAAGGATAAAGACCTAAAGGGAACCCTAATAGAATATATAATATAAACTATAAATAATCTAGTATCCTCATAAAATTTTTGATTATTATGATTTTCTATTAGTACAAGTCCTCTAGACCCTAAAATACTGTCAATATTTTGAAATTTTAAGATGGACTTGGTAGAAGAAAAACCTAATCTTATCTGAAGTAGATAAAATTTTATTTGCAAATTAAACTATATGTAATCTCTTTGTTTATGGTCGATGGTACTGTCGTATCTGCAATTTTTAGTCTTATTCAAATTCTTGGCATCATGGCTATTAATTTAGGAATTTCAGTTTCGTTTCAATCTACTATAAAAAATATTCAAAACTAATATTTTAAGTGATATTTGTATGGCATACCATATCCTATATCCCAAAGGAAGTTCTTGAGAAAATTTGGAAAATAAGCATTAGATTTGTATGGTCTAGGAACATGGATAAATATTGAATTCCATTGCTATAATGGGAAACAATAGACAAGCAAAGGAAATGGGTGGATGGGACCTAAAAAAATATTCCATTTTAGAAAATCTTCAATAGAAGAGTATTTGAAAAAGTGGAAGCAAAAACCGAAAAGAGTTCATTCAAGTTCACTAGACAAATCTGGAGCCTGGGGGTACTTTTATGGAGCTAGTCAAGGTAGTATACAAAAATGGAGTGGAAGGTGTTATATTTATAAATGATTCACTACATTAGATTGAAATCCAAATTAGGGAAAGGATCAAACAACTATGTATAACTTCTCACCTTAAAACTACTCCTAAAATGTGCAACTCACAATGGTGTTGGGAGTCAAAGTGTTCAAAGAATTCAACACCACTCACTTTTTGTTGATGATGTTATTACATTTGGAAATGGCACAATTAGGGATTTAAGTGCCATTAGTAGTATAAGAAAATATCGACATGCATATTAACCTATAGAGATATGCTTTGATCCTACACCATGTTGATGACCTCACAATTGTTCGATTTAAGAATCTAATGCATTTCCATGTCAAGTGATTTTAGGAGAGTACAAATTTTTTAAGGTATCAATTAAAGGCTAGTAATTACTCCTACAAGGGCTATGCATAACCAATTAATTGTTAAATTTTGAGCATTAATTCACAATACTCTAGGATCTTTACTGAGAGAATAACATGTATAGTATATCAATGCATATCAATCATAACAAGCATGTCAATCATCACAAGAAGCAAAAGCATGAGAGACAAGAGACACAGAGTTTCCATGGGGAAAACCCTAAGGTGAAAAACCCCACAACTTCCTCAGAGATAGAGCAAGCAATGGCTCAACCAAAGTACAACCAAAATACACAGAGATAGTCTCCTAGTAGCGAATGATCCTCCTCCTCATTAGTGCACCACTTTTTGAGTGAAGGAAGAATGAGTTTCCGAATGATCCAAATAGAGATCTACCAATCTCTATTTATACTTGTCCTGTTTTCCCAATAACCTTATGGGGCTGACTTGTCTAGCTGGGTACTTCAACCATATAATATATAAATCAGGGCCAACCCCACACATGGTGGTCTAATAACCCATCGGCAAGTTAACATACTTGCGAGACTTTTCAATACACATGACGACACTTCCATAT
Source organism: Larix kaempferi (assembly GCA_027924585.1). NCBI lineage: Eukaryota > Viridiplantae > Streptophyta > Pinopsida > Pinales > Pinaceae > Larix > Larix kaempferi. The sequence goes on along the minus strand of BSBM01000125.1, from coordinate 5,694,189 downwards.
AGAGGAATGACACATCTCTATAGGAGTACAATAATATATAAATGAAATACATGGATGAAATACATTCCGAAGTTACATATACATCAACACTCCCTCTTAACTACGAAGGTATTTCTCAACACAGATCAGTTAGCACAAGTCTCCTTGTCTGGATCATCATCATCGATGTATCGTCCTTGAATCATCGTCATCGTCACAGCTGTTGCTATCTCAATCAATCTCTGGATCTATTCATCATAGGAAGTTCTACAGAGCCAATCCTTTTTCATACTGGATGTAGGCCCACCACCTGCAGGTCTTCATCATCACTGGCCATACTTTGTAATCCTCAGGACTTATTACGTGAGTCAACAAAACCTCGAAAGAGCATCCCAGGACTGATTACGAGCACACAGATCAACCTATCGGATATCCCAAGACCTTTTGCATGCTACTGCATAACCTATCCATGACCACAGAGTATCACGAAGCACAACCCAGATGCACACACACAACACTTACACTCACCGGCATGGGAGGACCAACCTACCACCATCCGTGAAAGGCTCACAACACTTACATCAACGACCATGAGAGAACACAACTGCCACCATTTCGGAAGGCTCTTCAATTACATCAACGCACATGGGAGAACACATCTACCACCATGTCGGAAAGGCTCTACACTTACATCAACACACATGGGAGAACACATCTACCACCATGTCGGAAAGGCTCTGCACTTACATCAACACACATGCGAGAACACATCTACCACCATGTCGGAAAGGCTCTGCACTTACATCAACACACATGGGAGAGCACATCTACCACCATGTCGAAAAGGCTCTGCACTTACATCAACGCACATGGGAGAACACATCTACCACCATGTCAGAAAGGCACTGTGCATATGTGTCTTCAGAACTCATCACACATAATCCAACTGATTATGTAATGTATCCACCTGATACATATGATCATCCTGATCATCATCATAGCATCATCCTAATGCGTATCATCTAGAGTATCATCCTGATACTCATCACTGCATCATCCTGATGCATATCTGGAGCAACATCCTGAAGCTCATCATCCATGATCATCCTGATCATACAATGCATCTACCTGATGCATACCAAATATCTACCTGATACATATCATCATACATGATCCACCTGATCATATAATGTATCCTCTTGATACATACACAGATACATGATCCACACAATGTATCCACCTGATATATATATCAACACACATGATCTACCTGATCATACACAGTATCCACTTGATACATATACAGATACATGGTCCAAGCATCCAACATGATGCATACACAAATACATATAAATGATCCAGCTGATCATATCCAGCATCATCCTGATGCATAAATAGAGCAGTAACTGGAGCATCATCCTGATGCTCATCATCCAGTGCTTACATCCATAGCCATGTGAAGGATCCTCCTTCCACCATGCTTGGAATGGCTTCTGCAAATGTGTCCATCACTTCTTCCTCGAAGTGTCACCAATCTGAAGAACACTAAGCCTCTCTCTGAAGTACTCGAACTTCACTCTGGCTAGTGGTTTCATCAGCACATCTGCAATCTGCTCATCCGTCGCAACATACAAGAGCTTCAATGCTCCTTTCTGCACCATATCCCTGATATAGTGATATTTGATCTCTATGTGTTTCGACCTGTCATTAAACACTGGGTTCTCAGATAGCTTCACACAACTCTAGTTATCACAGAAGATACCAGTAGCATCCAATGGCAGATCAAATAACTCAAACAGTAGCTTCCAAAGCCATACTGCCTTACAACTAGCCAAACAGGCTGCAACATACTCTACCTCGGTTGTACTCAGTGCTACGCAGGACTACTTCCTGCTAAACCAAGAGATCACACCTGATCCCATACTGAAGCAGCACCCAGATGTGCTCTTCCTATCTGCAACACTGCCTGCCCAATCTGAATCAACATAACCCTGCAGGTTAAAATTTTGATTCACTTCATACTTGAGCCCATAATCAAATATACCCTTCAGGTACCTCAGAATATGCTTTACAGCAACCAGGTGAACACCCCTCGGATCCGTCAGGAACTGGCTCAATGTGTTCATCGCAAAGCAAATGTTTGGTCTCGTGTTCATCTGGTACATCAAGGACCCAATCATCTGACGATACATAGATACATCAACTGGCTCAGATAAAGCATCACATAGAAGCTTCAAGTTCGATACCATAGGTGTGGCCATGGCCTTGCAACCCATCATCCCGAACCTCTTCAGGATATCTACTGCATACTTCCCTTGTCCAAGGAAGATCCCATCTGCACTCTGCCACACCTCCATACTTAGGAAATAGTGCATCATCCCAAAGTCCTTCATATCGAACCTGGCAGCAAGCTTCCTCTTCGTGTCGGCAATCAACAGGTCATCCATATACAAAAGTAGTATCACTTGATTTCCTTCCTCAACCTTGTAGTAAAGGTTGGAATCCGCTTTACTCTTGGTAAAGCCCAAATTGGATAGAAAGCTATCTATCCTACCATACCAAGTTCTGCACATATATGACTCCATGTCATGTGTCTCAAAACCAAGTGGCTGCTCCACATGCACTTCTTCTTCAACTACGCCATTCAAGAAAGCTGTCTTGAAATCCATTTGGTGTATCTTTCATTTCATTACTGCAGCCAGAGCAAGTACGGAAGTGTATCTGGATACAGGAGCAAAAATCTCTATGCTACCACTTGCAGCATGCTTGATCTTGTAGATCCTCTTGGAAGTCACTACAGAATCCCCTTCAGGTCTTGGGACTGCATCCCAAACATCTTTCTTTCAGATCGATGGATCATGGAATTCTTCCCGTATCCTTGGAACTTCAATATATTTAATATCTTCACTAGATAATTTTGTTGCTTGAACAAATGTTGTAGTCCTTCTTTTGTAGGTGAAGGTATATGGTCTTTCCTACAAAACAACTTATATTGCATGATTAGAAACATCTCATAATTTTCAAAACAAATTCTTTCACGTAAAGAAATATGTCATACAATCATGCAAATATTAAGCCAATGCTTGAATACAACATTTATCCATGTTCCATAACTTTCTAGATGCCTTCCAGTCTCTACCAGAACATTGTTAAGAGTTTTCATAGCTCCCAACATGTCAGCAAAGAGGTTTCATTCTAGATAAGTAGCAATGGAATGTTGTACAGTGCCATAGGCCTACTTACCCATCAAATGCATATTAGTAGTATATTGTTCATTAATGCAATCATTCTAATATACATAATACACATCCTAAGTCTAGGAACATAAGTATATACCTCATTGAACAATATTATTTAAACAAACAAATATGCAAGAAATGACAATTAAAATACTTATCTTTGTTTGTTTGTTGGGTGGACTCCCTCTGAGTCTTTGCTTCCTTACAGTAGCTGCTGGAGTCCTAATCTGAAGTAGCTTCTTCTACACCTTTCTGTTGTGGAATGTAGAGAGATGGTCAACTCCCTCTGAATATCTGCATCCTTGCACAAACCACTAGAGTGTGCTCCCTCTTGATCTTTGCTTCCTAGATTACCTGTCCTTGAACTTATATCCTTCCTCAATCATTGCATAGCTTCTTGAAATATTCTGAAGTGATTTCTCTGCCATTGTTGGATCTTGAGATCTTGATTTTTCTTTTCAGAGTGGGTTTCTTATCAAGGCTTTTATTTCCTTGAAATTGTTGAATACCTAATCTTGTTTATTGTTAGAACATTTTTCCACCTATGTACATTAATCATTTATTAATGATGATTAATTAGCCCAAGTGATTAATGATTACATCCCTAAGTTGATTAGTTGGTAAATGGTCAAATTATCATGAACTGGTTAGCAATGTGAACAAGTGCTGAGTCAAACCAGCTTTGTGGAGCGCTCCCCAGGGCAATTAATGCACTCAGCATGCCTAGAGCGCCCTCCTCAGGTCATTTAATGCACTCAGCATGCTTCTCTTCTACCTAGGGCGCATTTGCTCAGTTTGTGGACAATCTTGCCTTGTTTTGTCATATTTTTGACCAATTTTAGACTCCAAACCTCTAACCAACCAGTTTCTTCACATGTGTGAGGTCACATGGGCCTGTCCAGTCATTCCCAGCATTCACACTGCAGATTCGAACCAGTTTGGGATGGTTTGGGATATTTTGGTCAACCTAGGGGGGTTTGAGCTTTTTCTAAGCTAGATCAGTGTGAACACTCCAGATGGATTCGAATTCTTCCAGATTTGTATATATGGGTGTTCTTAACCTTTGTTAAGGTTGGACAGTTAATAATATTGACATTATTCACCATTTCATGTGTATTGTTCTTCATTCATTTAAATTTTTATGCCATTCTTGCAAATGTTGTGCAATCTTTTCACCAGTGAGGAATCCACAGTAGCTAGATTCAGCTGTGCTTGAGATTTTACATGGTATCAGAGCTCTTGGAGCTAGAATTCGAACCAGCAGACTGTTGTAGTGGATTGCCAGAAACAGTGGAGAAACCACATAATTCCTGAGGCCATTGCCTTGAGCTTACTGGAGAAATCTAGTGGCTCCTCTCAGGTGTGATGCTCTCCCGAATGCACCCACTATCCATACAGGGTTCGAATCTGTGAGTGTAGATCCCTCCAGAGTGATTTGAGAGTTGTTTGCAGGTACTGAAGATCAGCATTGTCAGCAAGTGCGAATTGCAGCAGAGAAGAATGGAGCCATCTCACCCAAACGTGCTCACTCCCTTCAACTATTTCGATTGGAAGGCAGAAATGGTGATTTTGCTGAGATCCAAGGGTCTCTACAGAATCACGATGGGCACTGAGGTTGAGCCAAACTCAGCTGTGGAGAAATCCAAGTTTTTTAACAGAATGGATGAGGCATTTGGCCTCCTTTGTCTCAGCATTTCGAGAGACCTCCTGTTTCATGTAGAAAGTCTAGCAACTCCAAATGAAGTGTGGCTCAAGCTTGAGACACTGTTTGGAAAGACTGATGAGATGAGAGGCCACCAGCTCGAAAATGAGCTTGTCTCACTGAGCCCAGGGAATTTCGATTCCATCCAGGACTTCTTCACCAAGTTCAAGAACTTGGTCTTGCAGATCAGACAATGTGGCATAGAGAAGAAAGAAGAACAGTTGGTGTTGTCCATTCTCTCCAAATTGGGTTCTGAATACTCAGTTTTTGTGTCTTCCTTCAACTCCACAAGGCTCACAGTTAGAGGTTGGAAGATGCCATCCTTGGCTGACTTCATGGAGATGCTAACTCAAGAGCAAGACAAGCTGGTCTTGATGGGATCCATCAAGCAAAAAGACCAAGTTCTTGCAGCTGGAGATTCGAAATATGGAAGAGGCAAGCAAAAACCAAAGGGGCCGAAACCTCAAGAGAAGAAGATGAAGGAGAAGAAGCATTCAGGTGATGAAAGCTCAAGTTCAAGTGATGAAGATTCAAAAGTCAAGAAGATGAAGAGCAAGAAAGAGAAGCCCAAATGTGGTTATTGCAGAGGTTCTCACAATGAAAAATCATGTTTCAGAAAGAAGATAGACATTCTAACCAAGCTACTTGAAGAACATAACATTGATGTTCCAGATTTTGCAAGAAGAGAAGAAGCCAAGCTCTCTTTGGAACAAGATCGTTGCCTCTATGCCACATGCAAAGGTAAAAAGATCTATAATTTGGGTGAAAGAGACAAATATTTTTCTGATATCTCTGTTTCTGATTTACATTCTGATATATCAGATTCAGAAAATTCAGTCTCTTCCCTGAAAGAATCTCCATCCAGTTCACCGAAGCTTTCTCCCAATACTAGTAATTTTTCACTAGTTTTTGACATGCCTTCTGAAAGCTCTTTCCCACTTCAATCAGATCTTTCATATTCTGATATGGAAGATAATATGAAGGCTGATATACAGGTTATGACAGCCATCAAACCATTTCCCCAACCATTGGATGCCCAAAAGACCACACAAACCCCAAGTTCTACAGTTGGAAAATCTCACAATTTTATTGTTTCCAAAACTGTGTCACTGATCTATCTTGGTTTTATGTCTTGCATATCATTCCTTGGTTGGACAGCCATGTCATTGGCTATCATGGGACTGCTGTTCCACATGTCTGGACCTGATCTTACCACCTATGGTTCAAAACTCAAGTCTCCAGACCCTTCAAGTTTGCTCAACTGTCAGTGTGATCCAGTTACACACACTTTTCTTACTGTAAAACCATTCGATCATGGAGACATTATACCTCTAGTTTTTGCTGCTCCATATGGCTCCTATTCTGATATATCAGAGCCACATGATCTCTATTACAGATTTGGGAAGGTGCTACATCAGTTCGGAAGGAAGATTCATGGTTTGATTTGCCATGTGGAAGCTCCTCAAAATGCAGATTTTGTTGAGATTTTTGATGTTCTTTGGGAAGGATTTTGCAGAGATATCTTTTCCATTATTGATCATGTATTCATATCAGAGTATGTATGCAGCAAGAAGCATTCTTATAATGCTCCCCCATCATCAAATGATGAGATTCAAGGAGCCTTCCAACATGTTTTTTTCCTACAAAACATTGAAGAATTGGTGCATGATCATGACATCCACAACATCTTCACCAAGTATTTCAGCAAGAAGTTGTTCATTCAACTCATTCAAGTGAAGAACAAGACCTGTTGAAGACCTTTTGATCATCTCTGTATCATGTCCATTCTTGAGGGAGGATTTTTCCCATGTGGTTTTGCCTCTTTCCTCATTTTACATGGACAAATAAATTTTCATGATGTAAAAGGTGACTTGAGCCTAGTTGCCAAGGCCTTAATTTTTGATATTTCACTAAGTCTAGCTTAAGGGGGGGTGTTAGAACATTTTTCCACCTATGTACATTAATCATTTATTAATGATGATTAATTAGCCCAAGTGATTAATGATTACATCCCTAAGTTGATTAGTTGGTAAATGGTCAAATTATCATGAACTGGTTAGCAATGTGAACAAGTGCTGAGTCAAACCAGCTTTGTGGAGCGCTCCCCAGGGCAATTAATGCACTCAGCATGCCTAGAGCGCCCTCCTCAGGTCATTTAATGCACTCAGCATGCTTCTCTTCTACCTAGGGCGCATTTGCTCAGTTTGTGGACAATCTTGCCTTGTTTTGTCATATTTTTGACCAATTTTAGACTCCAAACCTCTAACCAACCAGTTTCTTCACATGTGTGAGGTCACATGGGCCTGTCCAGTCATTCCCAGCATTCACACTGCAGATTCGAACCAGTTTGGGATGGTTTGGGATATTTTGGTCAACCTAGGGGGGTTTGAGCTTTTTCTAAGCTAGATCAGTGTGAACACTCCAGATGGATTCGAATTCTTCCAGATTTGTATATATGGGTGTTCTTAACCTTTGTTAAGGTTGGACAGTTAATAATATTGACATTATTCACCATTTCATGTGTATTGTTCTTCATTCATTTAAATTTTTATGCCATTCTTGCAAATGTTGTGCAATCTTTTCACCAGTGAGGAATCCACAGTAGCTAGATTCAGCTGTGCTTGAGATTTTACATTTATCAAGAAATTAATGTAAGTCTTCATAGTATACATACCCACTCAGAGAACTGGATGACATTGGACATTGGAGTAGACAATTTCCAAGATTCCTTATACCTTGTTTTCACTGCTTGGAAATGTGTTCTTAATGTTCTTACCTTTTGCACATCCTTTGCAAACACCTTCATGCTTGGTCTTAATTTCAGAAAGACCTTATACAACCTTACTTGCAATTGGTAATGCTCTATAGTGCATATGTGCAAGTCTTCTATGCCAAAGTTCACTTGGCTCCATGGAATCATGCATCATGGCATGTTCAGGTTGTCCCTTCAATTTATACAATCCTCCCTCTTGCTCTCCAATCACCACTGCATCATCAATAGTTTTACCCTTTGGCCACATCAGAATTTGGCCATCTACAAATGCAATCCTCATGCCTTTTGCATCCAGTGCAGAAATGGAGAGAAGATTCTTCTTGAGCCCAGGTACATAAATAACTTCTTTCATCTTCAAAGACTTTCCAGAATCTAGGTTGTAGGAGGCTTCACCACTTCCTTTGATGGGGTATTGATAGTCATCCCCAAGTTTCACTTTATGGGGTGATTCATGTTCAGATAGATTTACAAAAGATTCTTTAAACCCAGTCATGTGTTTAGAATCCCCACTATCAACAAGCCAATCATTACAACCATGAGAGATAGTACCTGTGAGAGAAGAGATCAAAACATACTCTTCTTCGCTTGATGAGTCATCATTGTCACTTTCTGCTCTAGCCTTCTTCTTGGGTGGTTCATCATCTTCAGCAGCATGAGCATGATATCTTTTCCTACTGCCCTTCTTCTTCTTGATGTTGTTGTTCCTTTTGTTCTTGGGACATTCTGAAGCAAAATGACCATTCTCATTACATGTGAAGCATCTGAGATCTTTCTTATCTTTATGTTGATGATAGTGTGAATATTTCTTGGCATGAGAGTGCTCTCTCTTTGACCTTCCTTTCTTGGTGTGTACTGTGAGAGCTTGATCTTCACTTCCCATCTTTTCTTCTCGGGCCACAAGCCTTGCTTCTTCTTGTGAACATTCTTCCTGCAGTCCGTTGAAGGAGATCAACTTCTTTCTTGCAGAAAATTCCTTGAATAAAGGAATCCCATGACCTGGGTAGGCCATTTAGAGTGGTCATGACAACTTCACCATTCTCCACCATTTCATCCACTGCTTCCAGTTGTTCCTTAATCTGAGAGACCCTAGAAAAATAAGATTGAATGGTTTCTCCATTCTGAAACTTTACTCCTTTCAATTGGTTCTACAGGGTCATCTTCCGATATATGTTCTTCCCTTCAAATAGCTTGGTCAGAGAATCAAACATTTCTTTGGGTGTCTTTAGAGATGACACATGTGGGATGAGATGGTCCTTGATAGAATCAACAATGATTCTCTTTTCCTTGACCAAGTTCTTCTTATGCAATATGTTAGCCTCTTCATCCTCTGGGATAGGGATGTCTTCTTTTATGTATGAGTCCAAATCATTCTCTTCCAGGATTAACCCAATCCTATACTTCCAGGCTCAAAATTTATCATCCCCTTCAAGCTTATCCTCAAGATTGGTGTGGTGAGACATCTTAAAGAGTACTTCAAATGGAAATAGAAAATATTTAGGTCTTACCACATGACTGGCTGAAAAACTAGATCTGGTTCCAGATTAGGGTTTGTCGGAAAAACCTAAAAATTCAAAATATGAATTTCATCTTTCTGGAAGGGTAGAAAGATGCGCCTTGACGAGCTGATCAGCCTGGTGTATTCATAATTTGATATCTACAAATCTTAACCCTTCAGAAATGCCTTTTTGTCTTCCCGGGTTCACTAAGGAGGACCCTAAATTAGGGTTTGAGTTTCCCAGAGATCTACCCAACAAAAAATCTCGATCCAAAGCTCTAAACTTCTATTTTTGCAAGGAGCTTCCAGCTATGTCTTCAGATTCCAGAAATTCCTATTTTTGTAGAAACCCTAATTTTTAGGGCCAAATCTAAAAATGCTCAGAATTAAATTCTGATTGGACATATAGATTCTCCTTGATGAGTAGAGTCAATCTACTATACTACTTTCCCAAAATCTGTGGAGAGAAACCTAATAAATAAGAAACCCTTGGTTTCTGTCACTACACAATGTATTCTTCTCAGGTTAGCTCTGATACCATGTTAAATTTTGAGCATTAATTCACAATACTCTAGGATCTTTACTGAGAGAATAACATGTACAGTATATCAATGCATATCAATCATAACAAGCATGTCAATCATCAGAAGAAGCAAAAGCATGAGAGACAAGAGACACAGAGTTTCCGTGGGGAAAACCCTAAGGTGAAAAACCCCACAACTTCCTTTGAGATAGAGAGAGAAATGGCTCAACCAAAGTACAACCAAAATACACAGAGATAGTCTCCTAGTAGCATATGATCCTCCTCCTCACTAGTGCGCCACTTTCTGAGTGAAGGAAGAATGAGTTTCCGAATGATCCAAATAGAGATCTCCTTATCTCTATTTATACTTGTCCTGTTTTCCCAATAACCTTATGGGGCCGACTTGTCTAGCTGGGTACATCAACCATATAATATATAAATCAGGGCCGACCCCACACCTGGTGGTCTAATAACCCATCAGCAAGTTAACATACTTGTGACACTTTTCAATACATATGACGACACTTCCTTATAGAGGAATGACACATCTCTATAGGAGTACAATAATATATAAATGAAATACATGGATGAAATACATTCCGAAGTTACATATACATCAACATTAATGGTCCTTTTTCCATAGGGGCTAGTGTTGATGCACAAAAAATACCCTCATCAACCACATAGGCTTACTAGATGAAAGAGACAAATTCAAAATTTATTTGTTGAAATAGGTAGAGGAATTGTTAAAGCCTAAAAGTCACACACATGCGACATTTCGGTGATTCATCCAGTAAGGCATCATCAACATAAAGAATGCATATCACCATAGGCATCCTCAACAAATAAAAAACACAACATGAGTCCATAAGTGCCAAGGAACAATCAAAACAAAGCGTAGTGTTGGCGCACTTTTACTTCAACTCGAGTTCAACTCTTAACATTTCACCAACAAAAAAACTATCCACGGAAACTGACCTGAAAGGGAGTGAACCCATTTTGGAAACACCTACAAAGTGTATTAGGTCTCACCTGAAGTATCTATGGGAACTGTAGGAACCAGACTTCAGGCACTATAGATTAATGGGAATACACAACGTACAATAAATTCATCAACATATTTTACTTCATAACATCGACAGAAGCAGAGCTTCGAAACATATATTACTTCGACAAAACGCTTAACTTCACCATATTGACATACTTAGATCATATTTGCATTCATACACTTTACTTATCACACATCCACTTAGATATTCAATAGAGTAAAGAACACATATAAAATCAAATCATGACACAAAATGCAAAAGACCATGTTTAATGTGGAAACCCATATGGGAAAAACAACATAAGTGGTTGTGCTTATTATGAGTCGCAGCCAAATAAGCACTTCAGGTAATAATTACAGGTTTCTTCATGAATTACAATGGATCTGCGCACACATCCTTCAAATCAGCAACTCAGCTTCCCCAAAATATCTCCGACAGACATAGCATATATCTTCATTACAATGTAAAAATAACCCAAATTACAATAACCATCAGAGCATAATCATAACCAACACAAAAATTCTCTCTTATTACATATTTATAGGGCACACTTAGCTTGCCCTGCTCCCACTAACTCAATAACTTCCTAACCAAATCATTAATGTAATGTGGACCAATTCTAACTAACTGACTCAACCATGACCATTGACTTGATCAATGTGACCATTTTCCCTATTTTCTTGGCAGCTTCGTCGGAGTTGACTACTTCACTAAACCGCTTCCACTTTGTCTTTTTCCACACCAAAACTCGTTCTTCAAAACTTGGTGCTTCCAAAATCTAGGCCCAACAGGTAGCATGGTAATGCACAATTGACCCACACTATAGTGCAAGTTATCTGAACAATGCCCACACTACACCCACACGGATTTTCCTTCAATAGCCGTGCTACTGTCAAAACGACGTGACCACTCAATCCCAGTGGTGCATTGAAGAATCATTCCTCCCCAAATATCCGAACTCAACTCCTCACACACTTGGTGGGATTAATCACACCCCCCTTATGTACCTTGGAGCTAGTTCATGAAGGAGGAGAGTTTACATTTTGATCTATTTGTTTGTTGGCCACCTCTTGGCCTATTAAAGAAAGCCATTGGCATGCATTTTGGAGAGATAAATTAGAGTAAGGTTATGTTGTTGGATTTGGGTTGGAGCTTCCTCATATACAACCATTTCCTATCATTGTAATCATTCCCAATCTCCCTTTCCACCTTCCATCTAGGGGCAAGTGTTTCTCTCCATTGTTGCTTCCTTCCTCAAGGAATAATCTGTTCTTTTTTAACATAGTTTAGGTTTGTTGAAGTTGTTGTAGCTTGTGGGTTCTTGGCTTGCCTAATCCATAGCTACTATTTTTTCCATGGATGCAAGTTTCAAGGATAGAAGGGAAGATTGCTCACCCTTTTGCTATTTTTCCCTCAACAGTTCTAATGGTGACCGTACTTATTTTTGTTCAATTCTATTTAAACTAGGTTGTTTTATGCTAAGTATCTAATTATGGGTATTTATTACTTGCAGGAGAGCAAGTATTCCATCTATTGATTCCATAAATTGGCCCCATTAGAGCACAATTTATTAAGTTTTACACATCCGCGCGGTTTCCAGCGTATCTCCCACACTGACAGCACAGAAACAACTTGGACAGTCGCATGCACAGGGCAGGTTATTAGTGTTATACCCGCAATACACCGCTCATTGCATCAGCGTGGAATGTCAGTGTATTACCCATGCTACCAACGTATCTATTTTGTATTAACCCACATTTTCCATGCACCAAAGTGTGGTTTAGCCATGCTATTGTCATTTATTTTCTTTTTATCTACATAACTTAGTTTGGCAGTCCAAATATTGCTCGTTAGTGAACTTAAATTAAGGCTAATTCACATAATTACTTAATTTTTTAGTAATTAGTTCACCTAGACCAATATTAGTAAGTAAAGAGTTCATCTCTCTTGAAAATTACCTAGGTGACCAACTTTGAGGCTTCCAACGAGCCACATTGTTGTCACTAGTATTCAAAACCATTTCTTGCTTATGCACCAATTGACATGTTTTTAGTAGTATTGCTAGTGTAGAATACACTTTTTGCGCACAAGAAAGGACCTAAAGGCCCTTGTCTCCTGAAGTATGCTCTTCACCTTGCACTTCATGTGAGCTTGGTGAATAAAAAAAGGGTGAGAAGTGTGAAATACCTCCATTGCACACTTAGTTAGCATATTTTGATTTGCAAAGAATCATTAGCTTCTTTTAGAGTTAAAAGTATGTATTACTTAATATGCTCTTCTATTTAATTTTATGATATCAATTTGCTTTCATTACATGTGTTTGCACCACTAGCACACACTAAGAGACCTAAATACTCTTCTGATCCAAGTATATTCTTCACCTCGCACTTCATGTGATCTTGGTAAATCAGAAAGGTAGGGATCATGAAATACCTCTCTTACACTCCATAAGTGAACATTCAACCCCCTTAAAATCAACATTGTAATTTTCTTAACCAACTAAAATCCTCCACAGGAGGTCACAAAACAATATTTTAGTTAGGTAGGATTGATTGGGCTAGGCATCGATTAATTCCCACCAATCTAGTTTCATTAGCAATATTTTGAAACATAGCATTGTTGTCTCATAGGGTACTTAGAAAATCCTTCTATAAGCAAGTGTTAAAAGAAAAAAATGGATCATAAGTGCGCCCTGACTAAGGAGGTGAACGTCGAGGTATAGCTTCCCTGCTCTTCCCTACAAGCCATTGAGCTTGTTGTAGGGAGACACTACTATACCATGTAGGCTGAACCAATGATCCACACTTTATGCAAGGTATCTTAGTGGCCCAAATTAGGACATTACCAAGGAGCAATTATGAGTACAATTGACTCCTAAAGTTATCTATTTCCTTTGGGAGGTGTTTCCAGGTCTTCTTGATTTGAACATTTCCCCCATCACCGATAGAAATATCTATTTGTTACCTCCACTACTTGATTGGTTAGTGGATACCATTATCACCATCAATTGTCATTTTGGGAGGTTCAATTACATTTGAGAGGAAGGACGTTAGGTCTTCTAGGGAATTTACATTTATTTTCTTTTAACTACAAGTTAACTAAAATCGTAATAAAAATAACCTACATGTAGGAGCTCATGCACTAAAACCAACATTGCACATATCACTCACTTATCGCATAATTTTGCATCTAATGTGGTTAGCATGTTTTTGCATTTGTTCAATTGTGTTTAAATTCCACTATCACTTTCATTTGACACAAATCCTTCACCATTGAGGAACAAAACAACATCCTAAGACATTATCATAGACTACAAGGCCTATACCCTCTCTTGAGGGTTGTTATTACACCTTCCTCCCATGTTTCACAAGGATGGTACCACAGCCTGGGCCGCTCCTAGGATACATTGATAGGATCATCTGGTCGAGGCCAAGCCTTTCTAGGTGCATTTTCTCCCCTTGGAGAAACTATTAATTGCACCACTTCTTCCCCCATCGGAAGAGGTACCCCTCTGGCTTCTCCCCTTAGAGATGCCTCAGTTCCATTCGACCATCCTCTCTTATAGGAGGACAACCATTGTTCACAACACCACCTAGGTATCCCCCTCGTGGAAATCATATCCCACATACAATGGCAATACTAGTCATCTCTACCTTACCATTTATGGATACTTTAATTCTAATTGATATGTCCAAACTGACTAATGATCCCATTGAGCATGATGCGACATGGCCGGCTATGCCAGACAAGCTTCCTTCCAAAATTCCTAAATTCAAAGGAAAACAGGGAGATGTTCCTGCCAACCATGTTATGTCTTTCCACTTATGGTGTTCATCTAACAGCATAGTGGATGACCCCATGAGGCTTTGCCTCTTCCAGCGTACCCTCACCAAAATGACAACAAAATGGTAGATAAACCTAGCAAGTGGAACCCATTCCACATTTGCAACATTGGCCACATAATTTCTTACATACTTCCAACTGCCAATCTAACATGATCTAGGCCTCAAAATTCTCACTGAGTTTCAACAAAATACTTCCACCAACATCGCAGACCACATCCATGAGTGGCATAGATGTCGCACGCTATAAAAGATCGAAATACAACCTTCGTTTTTGTTGGATTGGTTTATCAAATCTCTCCAACCCTCAGTAGTTAAAGATATCTCCACCTCCATGCCACAAAGCGAGGAAGAGGCTATTTTGAAAGAACAACATTTTGATCTCATATATGTGCAATCCAAAGACCTTTACACTATCCTCCCTAATGCCCCTCAACATTGGTCGTTGGATCCTACACCTTCGGGATTGTTACATTCGGTGGATGGGATTATTGGTTCCATTTCCCAATTAGGAAAGTCTCCTCCTACCACAATGGCACCATTCAACGCCGTTCTGTATTACCAATCCATGCCACCTATGTTGGTATCCCTACACTAGTACCAACCCCACTAGTTAGTCAATTCCAGTATGGATTGTATAGTCCTATGTACCTGAACATTAGCCAAGTGACGACGATTCCTATACCGCCAATGGCACAAACCATTCCTATGTCCACCTCTTATGGAATTTAAACCAAATTTATCCCACCCCGTTGGTATAACCCTTACTATCCTTTCCCATGCCCAACTGGTCAGCAACTTCCCCCCCACATGAGGGTCAATCGAGTCCAACCTTCTTATGTCCAACAAGCTCAACAATTTGAGTAGTTGAACACCATAATCCCCCATAATCCACAGACTCATGGGAATAATAAATGTAAGAAAAAACCGAATCAACAACTAGGGTAAGGGGGAAACCCCCCCTCCCCAACAAAACCAGAATACGAGTACCCAAAATCAAGGGACTAACAATTCGCCCAAACAAGGGAAGAATCCCACCTTGAGAACCAATTATTGTTGCTCCATCTGCGGTGATTATGGCCATTATACACATCATTGTCCTCTTATCCCTGAATGCAAGCAATTAGTCGAGGCTAAAAATAAGATGGTGACAAACCCTCCTCAGGTAGCTAATCCTCCCCAACCACAAACCAATGTGTTACAACAACCCTATGTGAATCAACGGGTAGTCACACAACAACAAGATCCTCTCCCACCCGACGGTGGCTCTTTTCAAAATATCTATACAATGGACATAAACCTTTAGATGTGAGCCAGAGGTTATGACAAGCCTTCCACCCCCCAAGTGGAAGACTTTCCTATCCCCTTGGGGGACCCTCTACAGATAGCATGCCTAAATACTGAACAAATCCCACGGATGCCTAATGTTCCACTTCGGCGTACCCCTAATAAACCTCACATGAAATCTTCCCACAATTAGAGTATTGTGGATGACTTGGCTCAATCCCCTACAGCTATGTCCACATTAGAAGTGTTACAGTATTTCCCAACATATAGAAAGGAATTACTCAATGAACTTGGTTCTATCGACCCTTTTTACTTGCACCTCATGAACTTTGAGCTCGACAAAGGTGATCCATGACTACCATCGTCAGTTGCATTTCAAGTTCCATTTACTGCAAAGAACACCATGATCCATCGACGTATCATCAATGAAGGCACATCCACTTTTATCAATTGTCTGCAAAATTTTGGAAACGATTAGGGTCTCCTGAGTTGATCCCCTCATCTATTGATCTTCATGCATATGATGGGAGACCATCCCAAGTGAGAATTTTGTACCAAAATGTTCCCATAGAACTGGGGGGAAATAAGGTTATGATCGATATCAAAGTAGTCAACGCAAAAAATTGACTACAACATTCTCTTGGGGTGTAGTTACATGTACTCCATGAAGGCAGTTGCCTCCTCAGTATTCTGTATCATGATGTTTCCCTTAAATGGGAAGGTAGTTACCCTCAAACAACTTAACTACTATGAACCTAATACCACAAGAAACCTGACAATATCGTATCGGTTGTACTCGACAATGATAGACCATATGTTGACATTTCCCCTGGTATGTACAAGGACTCCATTTTTTAAGGATCATATTCAAGACCACCACCAAAGATCCCTACATCAACCGATGGCCTAATGTGCACAATTTTCACCACTGAAAATGGAGCCACCTCCACCTCAAAACCATCATCAACACCACCACTGAGTCATGGAATTGAAAAAATGCTAACCAATTTTTCAAATCACATTCTTGTCTCCTCCCACAGGTGTATAAGGGACACCGGTTATGGCTCCGTTAACTCTACCCTGGCCTGGATTCCAAACCCATTTCTCATTGTGAGTTTGTCCATGTTTCGGCTAGTACGGCTGCAAGGCCCATAACAAGTTCAGTTACGACATCCCAACGTATGATATTTGAAACTACACAACAATTAGTAGTCGCTAATACCACCAATGGGGGCACCAAACGACCAAAGTTGAAACGTCCCCTATTACCTAACCCGACATCTAATTCAATAGAAACTGCGAATCCTAAAGCAGGGGGCATAAACCATCATTAGTTAAAATCCCTGGTTATGATCAATACTCCCCATCAAAGGGTCACACTGTTGTGTTCTATTTTTGCGAATCAATGCCCCACAACCAATCTATGTCCTACTCTACCAGAGTTAAGGAATCTGCTCAACACCCCTATTAGCATCACCCACGTTCCACCAATGGTGAAAGGGGGCACATCTCCCTCACCACATCTAATTCCAAAACATTGTTTATAGTTCATGCATGTTCCATATGCACTCAGTATGGGAACTATACACACCGTTTCCCTGAACTCTCTTAATACCGAGAGGCATTGGCAATAGTTTGTGCACTTGTGCAATTTTGTGTGAAATCCCTGCCCTCCAATCCGCTGTCAAGTTGCTACCAAATACCCCTTCACTAGAAAAACACCTATTCACATTGGAACACCTTGACTAATAATGGCATGATTCTCTTCAATAAAACGAATCCATGGAAGTTCATCCCAAGGCTCACTACGATCGAGAAGTGCGACAACACACCTTCAACGAAGGTGACTTTGTTCTTTTGTTTAATGCTAAGAAAGATGGTAAACCAAGACTTGGGAAATTTTGATCTAAGTGGAAATGCCCTTATGTCATTAAGAATTGTCTCCCAAAAGGATCCTATATCTTAATCAACCATGAAGGTACTACCCTCAACAACCCAGTCAATGGGTTGTACCTCAAAAGATTTTATCCTTAATTCTCCAATACCCCATAGGTACAAATGTTTTGTATATATGATTTCTGCATTGTCAATAACTTGGTCATGTTTTTTACTACACTTGTGTATGTGTGCCATGTTTGCAGGATCCCAACCAGGACAATCTCAGAGACTATTACTTTTCCACTATAAGAACAAGCCTCCACCCTACAACACCAGGGTTTACACACCCTACCATAGGTATCATTCCGCAACTGGCATATAGACACTATTTACCCTCCATTTATAATGCATTTCCCAATATTCCCACTGATAACCATATGGATCCCGTTCATGGACTTGATGTTCCATCAACATCAAGACCGTGCATAATATGTTCCCCCATGGGTGTGCACACCATTTCCATCCCCATCATCAATATTTGACACCCATGATGTCAACCCAAACAAGTCTGAGGAATCTGACCCAACATGAATAGACCCTCCATTAGAATATCATTTTGCAATTAGGTATTTAATCCACCAAAGAGACACTTGTCTGGTACTTCGTGATGACCTCCGTCTAGGTTGGATCCATACTCACAGACGAATTTTGACTATAACACGTCCTTTTCTGGTGAATCCACTAGGGAATTGCAAATCTTGATTGCTTTTCATGTGTCTCACATTTTGTTAAGGATCAAACTTACAATCTCTGTTTGTTATCCTCATATCATTGATCATGATATCAATCCCCCATTTTTTTAACACAAAAGACGAGACATAATTTATTTGGTAGGTGTCATAGTTTAGTTCCCACTTTGTTTTATTTTGATTAGGGGGCCATAAATACCATTGAAATATTTTGTATACTTTGTCTTTTTCCCTCCCTTACTTTTCAACATCAGTTGAATAAGTCATTTCAGTATCCTACTTTACTCTTCACTTGGAAGAAAATCCTGACATAATATTTTTGTTTAGTTGGTTTCACATCACCTCTTGTGGTGAAAGGGTCAGCTCCCTTGCATCAGGATCATGCAAATACCATCAATAAAACAGTCAAACTTTCGTGATAGGAACTAAACACTAGTCGTAGCCATGGAGAAACCAGAACTTCTTTCACCATGAAATCTGGGTTCAATGAGGTCGACTTCTCCTGAAACACATTAACCAATATATTTAATGTGTGAACTAAAACCCACTAACCTCTAGATACATTCTGCATCATTTTCCATCAAACAAGGATTTGAACAGGCTGCTACAGCCATGGTGGTCCCATCTTTCTTCTTCATTGTGTTCCAGCTCATCCTTTCAGAAGGAACTCGACTCAATCCTCCTACAACGTTTCTAATGGGCGCAAACCTCTGAATTCTTCTCTTTCAGCGAACACCTCCGCTTTATTTTGAATCTACAAACAAATAACGTTTTTTCTATGGGTCGAATCCTCCTTGATCACGGTCTATTACTGGTTTATCTCTTCTCTCAATGCTTCAACCCAGAAAACCCAATTCGTATAAATCAATATTTAATTTGTATTGAACCCCTTAGTTGGAACCTCATAACGCAAAGATACTGGACGCATGAATAATCACATCAGATCCACTCTTTAAGAGGGCGTTCCAAACCCTTCTACATAAGTTTCATACTTCTAAAGCCAATTTCTACTTGGAAATACTGACCATCCATCCAACCTATGCATACACACTTTATTATAGAAACATACACACGATTTCCTGAATCATTCTATTTTCCAGTTTCATTCAAACAAAGACAATCATATTAGTGTAAAATGCATAGACGAAGATAAACGAAGAAGCATATGGGTATGCTTTTATTAATCAATTTCTAACACACACAATTCCATGGCCTGATTACACCGTAAGGGCATACACAGCCCCGTCCTTTTCCTCTATGGTCTAGTTCTCAATTGAACCCTCACTCCCCTCCATAAGTGCCTGTAGGCTTACAATGTATTTCCAAGAGATCTTCTTTTTAGCTCCCTTCAAACCCTTGCAAAACTTCCTATATTAATGGCAACTAACTCTAAACATGGAATTCGAATCTATATTAAAAGATGACTCGTGATCTAAACACTCTAAGTTTCTGGTATATTTGGCTTGCGGGCTGTTGGATATACCCTTGGGAGGTTGTTGTTCCCATGGTTAAAAAAAAAAACTAACTCTAAACATGGAATTCGAATCTATCTTAAAATATGACTCATGATCTAAACTTTTAAAGCTCCATAGAGATGCTGCCACAAAGTGTGGACTTGGTTACATGATTCGATGACTCAAAACTTTAGAACCTTCTAACACTATACTTGGAAACTATGGACATTTACATAATTTTTTTTTTTTTTTACAAAATACTCTTCTTTTGGATTAACATTGAGACCCTAAGGTCTAACCAGTCATTACAAGTATTGATGAGATAAGATGCTCCTGCATCATCTTGTCTATAACAATAGTATTTAATGACACCAATATTGTGACTTTGCTCACATTACCTGATTCTCTCGCAAGCTAGCAGGTCGGAAAAATCCTAAAACTAGGGAAATGGTGTCACCTAGGATCACAAGAATCCAAAGCTCACGAAAAGTAGCAAGTGGTGAGTCACATACATCTAGGAAACCCGAGAATCTCATTACACCTATATTAGAATCTAAGTCACCCTCTTCCTCATCTTTTAAGTTTCAAAACCCCATACTTAAGCAAACAAAAGTAAATCCATCAGTAGTAACAAATCCTCAGATTATTCCTACAGTTGTTGCAATAACTGTTGTGTTTCCTTCAAATTTCTTTCCAATGGAAATTCCTTGGAAACTAGGGACCCCATTTCCCTTACCCCATCCTTTACATGATATACACTCTGACGCACCAAATCGAGTCCCT
Source organism: Larix kaempferi (assembly GCA_027924585.1). Lineage (NCBI taxonomy): Eukaryota > Viridiplantae > Streptophyta > Pinopsida > Pinales > Pinaceae > Larix > Larix kaempferi. The sequence continues at coordinate 5,673,436 of BSBM01000125.1, read as the reverse complement.
AAGTTCAATGGTATTGGTCCATTGAATGCTGAGGAACATATCCAAATTTTTTATGATGCATTAGCACTCATTAGCACTCATGGAAATAACAACCCCTGATGTCATCATTCGATTGTTTGTAAGAACTTTTGAAGGAGAGGCAACGAGATGGTATCGCTTGCTTCCCAATGATAGTATTCCATATTGGGGTACTATGGTCCTAGATTTTAAGAAACGCTTCCAAGGGGAAGATGATGTGGCTTCCATACTTAAGGATTTCACTACCATATCTATACATGAGGCTTAGCCAATTCATAATTTCAATCAACGCTTTACCTATACCTTGGGTAGAATCCCAAGCACTTCACAACCATCTAGGAACAACTTGTTTCATTACTACATGACTGCAATGAATCCAAATGTAAAATACATGTTAAAAGACAAAGCAATCACCACTTTAGATGCGGCCAAGATGAGTGCCCTAGATATAGAAAAGAACATGGAGGAATCTGGCATGGTTTCCTCATCTGTAACGTAGCCCCATTTTAATGGGAAGCCTAGGAATGAAGTGATTCGAAATGAGGGCTCTCGATATGAGTCTTTAGCTCCCCAATCTTCAAGGATGGAAGAAATGGAAAGTTTTGAAACATGAAAAATGCTAATGAACATGAATAATTAGATTCTTTCCCTAAATAAGAAAGTAAATGATTTGCAATTTTCTACACCTTTGAGTTCAAGACCTCCTCTTCCATCCCCTCCCCCCCTAGACATATTGATTCTGAAGTGGATTGGTGTCATTTTTGCCAGGATTTTCATGATACTAACTATTGTTATTCATATACACAGAACATGGAATTGTCCAGAGGGGGTAAGGCTCCTTTACCACAAGTTAATAACAAACTTACGTCCACCTCTTAAAATGACAAAGTCAACATGCAAGAGGTCGCTCCATGTAGTGACAAATATTCCCCTTTTGGGAGTTTTGTTGTTGAGACTAGGAATCAAAATGCCAAATCAACTCTGCAAGGAGTGGATGAGGCCTCATTCAATCCTAAAGGCAATAGTAAGAACAAATCTCTCATGAGTGGGAGATATCCCTCACCTCCAAGGAATAGAGTTCCCTGAGTTCCAAACAAGCTAAGCTAATCTAATGAGCAAATCCCTCCATGTTTCCCAATACAAGGACCTTACAATGTAGTTGAAGATCTAGCAAAGGTCCCAACCCATATGACATTATTAGACGCTTTAAGGAAACCCACACAATTTGAAAACCTTTCTTGTGTCCTACAAGCTCCTCCCCTTCCAATATTGGAGAAAAGAGATTCACCTTCCAAAGAGGTATCCTCTCAGCCAAAGTAGGCATATGATGTCATCGATTAAGATCCAAGGGTTCCTCCTTTTTATGTCTCGGTAAATGTTTTTGACTATGTGATCCATAATCATGTCATTGACACGAGAGAAAGGCACAATGTAATGCCTCTTTGAGTTATGAGGAAGTTGGGTCTTGAATGCATAGGTCCTTGCAAATAATTGTTAGCCTTGGATTCAAGAACAGTAGAAACAATTGGTTATATCAAGGATTTATACATTTCCTTTAACCAAGCTCCCAATGTAAGCATGCTTATACATGTGATTGTAGAAGATATACCTGAATTATATGGCATGCTTTTAGGGAGAGAGTGGTCTACCAAAGTCAAATTGGGTTGTTATTTCATGGAAGGAACCCACTTCACCTTTCCTCATAAAGGTGCAAGAGTGGTCATTAGAAGGGAACCAAAATACTGGGAGTAGGTTATACCTATTTCCTACAACACAAAACATGTGTCTTTTCAAGACACAGGGATGGGTACTTATACTATGTTATCTGAATAAGACCTTCACGTTCCCCCTGCAAAACAAGATGAAATGATTTGGAGTATTGATTTTGATGATTCCAAATCCAAACATGGATATGGTGTTGGGGTCCTTCTGTGCGATCCCAAAGGAAATGCATTCCCTTTCTCCTTTCGATTAGAATTTACTAACCCTAACAATATCATTGAGTGTGAAGCATTGGCTCAAGGCATCCAGAAGGCCTTAGACTTGGGAATTCATCACTTATTGGTAAGTGGTGATTCAGAGTTGGTTCTGAACCAAGTTAGGGAAAAATATGTTGTCCACAATCCTCTCCTCAAACAATACTACCGAAAGGTTAAAGAACTTATGGAAAGGTTCTTATCTTTCAACATTCAATCTATTCATACAACTGCAAACCATGTAGCTAATACATTGGCCCTAGCTAGCTCATGCTTCACTTCATATTTCATAAGGCCCATTGAGGATATAAAAGTCCAAATTTTACATAGGCCTGTGTTACTTGAAAATGCTGATGATTGGCAAGTTTTTGACTTCGGTGAACAAATTTGTAGGTTCCTCCAAAACAAAGGGGAATTTGAATACTTGCATACATGTCATGAGGTAGAAGAGGAAACCGGGAATATAATCCAATTAAAAACAAATAAAATACCCTTCGGGTTATTGGTGTTTAAATCTATGTTTGATTCTGATGATGCTCCTACATTCACACCTAAGGTTAGTAGTGAACCAGTTAGAAAGGTGCAAGAAACTACCCCTATAAATTTGGGAACCAAAGAATGTCCAAATATGGTTTATATAGGGTCACAATGTTCTTCTGAGGAGTTCACCAAGTTCACAGAACTTTTGTTAGAATTCAAAGATGTTTTTTCTTAGTCCTACAAGGACCTTAAGGTTTTTAATATGGATGAAATAGTTCATTCCATAACATTAATCCCTTATTCAAAACCTCATAAGAAGAAACAAATAAAGAATAAACCCACATTGGAACAGACAATAAGGGTAGAATTAGATAAAATGGAATCCTCAGGGGTCATTTATCCTATTCATTATTCACAATGGGTGTCCAATTTGGCTCCAATTAGGAAGTAAACTGGGCATATTCGCTTATGTGTTGATTTTCGACATTTGAATCAAGTGTCTTTAAAATACAACTACCTTGTCCCACCCATGGAGGAAATCCTCCAACAAGTTTTCGGTTCCCAAATGATATCCCTCTTGGATGGTTTCTCAGGCTATAACCAGGTAGCCCTTAAGTCATCTGATCGTCACTTAACTACCTTCACTACTTGTTGGGGCACATATGCATACAACAAAATGCCTTTCGGTTTGACTAATGCTGGAAGTACCTTTCAACGTGCCATGGCTATTGCTTTCAAAGGCTTGATGGGAAAGATTATTTTTTTCTACTTCGATGACCTTACCGTATTTTCCAAAGAACAAGGTAATCACTTTGATCACCTAAGGCATGTTCTCCTTAGATGTCGCAAATTTGGTATATCCCTAAATCCTAAGAAAACCATTTTTGATGTTACTGAAGGGAAGCTCTTGGGTCACATTGTGTCTCATGAGGGTGTCAAATTTGATCTTGAAAGGGTTATTTCAATCAAAAGGATTCCTTTACCTTCCAACATGAAGGATATGCAATCTTTATTTGGTAAGATAAATTTCCTAAGACGCTTCATTCTTGATTTTGCTGAAGTAGTCAAACCTCTAAATCAACTAAAGAAGAAGGATGTTAAGTTTAAATGGGACCCTCCTACACGCCATGCTTTCGAGTCTATTAAACTTGTTATTGCTTATGAACCTCTATTAATTAGTCTTGATCAATCCAAATACTTTTTCATATATACTAATTCATTAGAGGAGACCATTTCTGCTATTTTATTACAGAAAGACAACGAATAAAACCTTAGGCCAATCGCTTTCATGAGCCAAAATTTAAAACCGCATCGACTAAATTATTCTCAGCTTGAGAAACATGGATATTCATTGTATAAATCCTTGGAATTATTTCAACATTACATCCAAGGTCACAAGGTTCAGGTTTTTGTACCTGCATCCCTCTTGGTCACTGCTTTGAACCAAACTAAGCTACATAACAAATGGTCCAAGTTGATTATGCGTATGTAAGAATATGAATTAAATATCAAACTGATGAAAACCATAAAGGGGATAGGGTTGGACGAATTGCTAACTAAGTCCCATGCCTCAGTCATTGCCGAAACACCCCAAATAGATGACTTGATTTCTTTTGAGGAAATGGTTGAAGAAACAGAAATGGCCTCAGAGCCATGGTATGCCCCCATTGTATACTTTCTAGCGAATGGTGTTTTTCCACTAGATATGGATACTAAATCTAAGCCAACACTTTGCTTACAAATTATTCGGTATGTCTTACAAGATCAAATGCTTTATAAGAGAGGTCTTGATGGAGTTCTATCCCATTGTCTTACTTCCGATCAATCCCAAATGGCACTTGAACAATGTCAATCCTGGGTTTGTGGAGGTCATTTTTCAGCAAATACTACTACAACAAAAGTTTTGCATGTAGGTTATTATTGTCCTTCCCTCCATCAAGTTTCCCATTTACTAGTTCAAAAGTGTGAAGCTTGCCAACCTTTCAGTGGTAAGTAGAAGTTAGCTTCCATGCCTCTTAATCCCATCAAAGTACAAGTCCCTTTCGCAAGATGGGGTATAGATTTCATCGATCCAATATCTACACCTTCTAGTGTTGGTCACATATTCATATTGACTTCTACTAACTACTTCACCCAGTGGGAAGAAGTAGTTGCTCTTAGGAACTCCACTAAACAACAGGTGGTAGAATTTATTGAGCTTAAAATTTTGACTCGCTTCGAGAATCCTGCTGAAATATTGAATGATAATGGATCAAATTTTTTGTCTGATGTCATGCTCCACTTAGGTTTCACTTATGGCATCCAGCTTTTTTGGTCTTCCACTTATTACCCTCAGGGTAATGGATTGGTCCAATCAACAAATAAAAATCTGATTCAGATCCTTAAGAGAACCGTCAAAGATAACAAGCGAGACTGGAACACAAAGCTAAAATTGGATTTATGGGATGATAGAATTACACCTAAGACAAGTACAAGCCAAATTCCTTACACTCTGGTGTATGGGACCCATGCTATTCTACCTATTTAATTTCAAATTATAGCCTTGAGGTTAGTCATCGCTAAATAAGAGGATGATTTCCATCCCTTACAATCGTTTAGACACCTTAGTCGAACTAGAGGAGGTTAGAAAAGATGCATTCCAACACCTCCAAAAGAAACAAGACATTGTCAAATTTTCATTTGATAATAGAGCCACAATGGTGAATTGTAAAGTAGGAGATGATGTCCTACTGTGAGACAAAGCACACGAGGCCCCATCCAAACTGTTAAATTTTCATCATTTAATTCAATTTTATCTAGGATCTTAACTGAGAGAACAACATGTACAGCATATCTACAGCATATCAATCATGGAGACAATAATGCAAGCACACAAGAGACACAAAGATTTACTTGGGGAAAACCATAAAGGTGAAAAACCCCAATAACTTCCTCAGAGATAGATAGAGCAATGATACAACCCAAACATGAGAGATAGAGATAACCTAGCAGCAGATCCTCCTCCTCCATAAGTGCGCCACTCCTCCTTGAGTGCATGAGTGAGAAGTGAGTGATCAAATAGAGTGCCTCCCACACTCTATTTATACTTGACTTGACTTGCCTTTTACATAAATCATGTAGGCTCGAACTTAACCACATAACATAATGCTGACTGGGCCGACCCCCAATAGGGTGGTCTAATAACCCTTTGACCCACATGACTTATACAGGGCCGACCCCAACAAGGTGGTCTAATAACCAATCAAGTATAAGTTACGACACTCACAATATAAATGATGACACTTCCGTATAGAGGAATAATAACATCTCTATAGGAATACAATATACATATATGTGAAATACATTCCGAAGTTACATATACATCAACACTCGCTCTTAACTAGGAAGGTATTTCTCAGCACAGGTCTTCTAGCACAAGTCAACTTCTCTAGATCATCGTCACTGATAATCGTCATCGAGTCATCATCATCGTCATTGCTGCTGCTATCTCAATCATTCTCTAGATCTACTCATCATAGGAAGTTCTACAGAGCCAGTCCTTTTTCATACTAGATGTAGGCCCACCACCTACAGGTCTTCATCATCACTGGCCATACTGTGGAATCCTCAGGACTTATTACGTGCGTCACAAAACCTTAAAAGAGTCCCTTGACTAGCAAGAACTCTAAAGAGCATCTGAGGCCTTTTTCATCCTGTCCAGATCTCCAGGACTTATTACATGTGACCCCACCACAAAACCTCGCAAGAGCATCCCAGGCTGTTACGAGCACACAGCTCTACCTATAGGATCTCCCAGGGCACGAATTACATGTGGTCATGGCAAAACGTCACAAGAGCATCCCAAGACTGATTACGGGCACACATCCCAACCTATCGGATCTCCCAGGGAACCGAATTATATGCCATAGGACAAAACCTCGAAAGAGCATCTGCCAGATATCCCAGGGCACCGAATTACATGCCATAGGAAAAACCTCGAAAGACTATCTGCAAATCTCCCAGGGCACCGAATTATATGTCCTCCCAGAGAAAAACCTCGAAAGAGCATTTGCCAGATATCCCAGGGCACCGAATTACATGCCATAGGCAAAACCTTGAAAGACTATCTGCAAATCGCCCAGGGCACTGAATTACATGCTCATCTACACAACATGATCCATGACCATAGAGTATCAACCTGATACTCACCATACATCATCCTGATGTACACATGATCATCCTGATCATCATCACTACAACATCCTGCTGCATGTCATCTGTAGCAACATCCTGAAGCTCGTCATCCATGATCATCCTGATCATCATCACTGCAACATCCTGCTGCATGTCATCTGGAGCAACATCCTGAAGCTTGTCATCCATGATCATCCTGATCATATAATGCATCTACTTGATGCATACCAAGTATCTACCTGATACATATCATCATACATGATCCACCTGATCATACAATGTATCCACCTGATACAAATACAAATACATGATACATATCACCATACATGATCCACCTGATCATACAATGTATCCACCTGATACATATACAGATACATGGTCCAAGCATCCAACATGATGCATATACAAAAATACATACACATGATCCAACCGATCATATCCAACATCCAACATGATGCGTACATACATATAAATGATCCAACTGATCATATCCAATTAGAAACTAGAACATCATCCTGATGCTCATCATTCAGTGCTTACATCCATAGCCATGTGAAGGATCCTCCTTCCAACATGCTTGGAATGGCTTCAGCAAATGTTTCCATCACTTCTTCCTCGAAGTGTCCTCAATCTGAAGAATGCCAAGCCTCTCTCTGAAGTACTCGAACTTCACCCTGGCTAGTGGCTTTGTCAGCACATTTGCAATCTACTCGTCTCTCGCAACATACAGGAGATTCACAGCTCCTCTCTGCACCATATCCCTGATATAGTGATATTTGATCTCTATGTGTTTCGACCTGTCATGAAACACTGGGTTCTCGGACAGCTTCACACAACTTTGGTTATCACAGAAGATACCAGTAGCATCCAACGGGAGATCAAATAACTCAGACAGTAGCTTCCGTAACCATACTGCCTCACAACTAGCTGAACAGGCTGCAACATACTCTGCCTCAGCTGTACTCAGTGCTACGTAGGACTGCTTCCTTCTAAACCAAGAGATCACACCTGATCCCATACTGAAGCAGCACCCAGATGTGCTCTTCCTATCTGTAGCACTGCCTTCCCAATCTGAATCAACATAACCCTGCAGGTTAAAATTTTGATTCGCCTCATACTTGAGCCCATAATCCACTGTACCCTTCAGGTAACTCAGAACATGCTTTACAGCAACCAGGTGAACACTCCTCGGATCCATCAGGAACTGGCTCAATGTGTTCACCGCAAAGAAAATATCTGGTCTCGTGTTCGTCAGGTACATCAAGGACCCAATCATCTGACGATGCATAGAGACATCAACCGGCTCAGATGAAGCATCACAAAGAAGCTTCAGATTCGATGCCATAGGTGTGGCCATGGCCTTGAAATCCATCATCCCGAACCTCTTCAGGATCTCTACTGCATACTTCCCTTGTCCAAGGAAGATTCCATCTGCACTCTGCCACACCTCCATGCCAAAAACAAATAGTGCATCATCCCCAAGTTCTTCATCTCGAACTTGGCAGCAAGCTTCCGCTGTGTGTCGGCAATCAATCTATCCTCACCTGATACAAACAGGTTATACGCATACAAAAGTAGTATCACTGGATTGCCTTCCTCAACCTTGTAGAAAAGGTTGGAATCCGCTTTATTCTTGGTAAAGCCCAAACTGGATAGAAAGCTGTCTATCCTACCATACCAAGTTCTGCACACATATATGACTACACCATGCTGTCTTGAAATCCATCTGGTGCATCTTCTATTTTATCACTTTTATATTTCTCAATGCTTCTATCTGCAACATGCTTGATCTGATAGTTCCATTTGGAAGTCATAACAAACTTCCCTTTAGGTCTTGGGACTACATCCCAAACATCATTCTTCATGATCGACGGATCATGGCATTCTTCCCATATCATGGGAACTTCAATATATTCAATAGATAATTTTGTTGCTGAACAAATGTTGTAGTTCTTCTTTTGTAGGTGATGGCATACGATCTTTCCTACACAACAAGTTAAATTGCATGATTAGAAAACATCTCATAGTTTTCAGAACAAATTCTTACACATAAAGAAATATCATACAGTCATGCAATTATCTAAGCCAATGCTTCAATACAACATTTATCCATATCCCGTAACTTTCTAGATGCCTTCCAATCTCTACCAGAACATTGTTAAGAGTGTGCACAATTCCCAACATGTCAGCAAAGAGGTTTCATTCTAGATAAGTAGCAATGGAATGTTGTATAGTGCCATAGGCCACTTACCCATGTATATTAGTAGTATACTGTTCATCAATGCAACTATTCTAATATGCATAATACATATCCTAAGTCTAGGAACATGAGCATATACATCATTGAACAATTTTATTTAAACAATAAAATATGCAAGAAATGATAATTAAAATACTTATCTTTGTTTGTTCGTTGGGTGGACTCCCTCTGAGTCTTCACTTCCTTGCAGGAGCTACTGGAGTCCTAATCTGAAGTAGCTTCTTCTACACCTTTCTGTTGTGGAATGTAGAGAGATGGTCAACTCCCTCTGAATATCTGCATCCTTTCATAAACCACTGGAGTGTACTCCCTCTTGATCTTTGCTTCCTAGATTACCTGTTCTTGAACTCATATTCATCCTTGGTCCCTATGCATGCTTATTAGTATCATCATTGTGTTATCCTCTAGGTCTCATACATAATCAAACATTCATTAGTATAATCTTAATATTATCAAAACACAATAATCTCATGCATGTATAGTCAGGATCAATTCAAACACAGATAATAAACATTAGTATTCAAGGTTTCAGGGAAGTCTTCTTTTACTCATGCATATTCTTATTTGATCATAGGACTCTTTTGGTTAGTTAAATCATCAATCAAGATAAGAGATATAATATGCATAAAACCCGTGATTACTCAAACCTATACCTTCATGATTCTTCTGGTTAGTCATATCATCAATTATGGTAAGAAACATAATATGCATACAACCATGACTATTCAAACCTATGACTTCATGAATAATCATTATCAACAACCCAACAGTATAAGATCCTAACACAAGGTAGGATTCTATCTTGATATAGGAAAAACATACCTGGATTAGCATGCTATCTAGTTATGTCTAACATACTCACATGATTTCTTTTGGTTCTCTTCAGTGACTTGTGCTAGTAACCTGCATGTCTCATAAGTTAACAATTGTAGAAACAAGTTATACATACCTCGAAAGTAGATCTTCTATGTGATCCATGAAAATGGATGAATCCTTGTCTTCATGTCACCATGATCATATGTTCTTGAAGTAGAACATGATTTGTCTTTCTTGGTGTACCTTTTATGTTAGCAGACAACATAAACCTCATACAACACCATAATGCATTAGTACAATCATAAGTGTCAACACCCTAACCAATGAATATCTTCTATCATGCATTCATAATTTTGTTAAGGTGATACAACAAATCTAAAATCAAGATTGTACTAACCATAATAACATGAAGACAAACATACCATAAACTTAATCACGAAAAAATATTGAAACATACCTCGATGAGTCATACCTGTCGAGATCACTCGTAATATTCTTATGTAAGGCATTAGCCTCATCTCCCTCTGAAATATGAACTTCTTCACTTATGCAGGTGACCAATCCATCTTCTTCTAGGATTAACCCAATCCAATTGATTTGCAAGAACTGGACCTGGAGCTGGATATGGGTTTGTCTGAGAAACCCCAAAAATTCAAACTTTGAATTTCAAAATTCCGAAAGGATAGAAATATGCGCCTTGATGAGCTGATCAAGTTGGTATATTCAGAATTTGAAAACTGCAAAGTTTCACTCCTTAATTTTGCCTTTGAAACTTCCGGATTCACTGGATGTGACCCTGAACTGGGATTTGATGAAGCCCACTCTTCTTCCCAATCAAAAGGTTTGATCCAAATCTCTAAGCTTCTATTTTTCTGAGGAGCTTCCAGCCGTGGTCACAAATTTCAAAAATTCCCATTTTTACAAAAGCCCTAATTTTCCACTTTTCTGATCAAAGTCCCGAACTAGGGTCTGATCAAGCCCGGCCTTCTTCCCAACCAAAAATTCGGATCTTGGTCTCTAAATTTTGATTTTGATGAGTAGCATCCAGCCGTGGTCTCCGATTACAAAAATTCCAACTTTCTCCGAAGCCCTAAATTCCGGAAGCCATGAATGAAGGTACTAAAAAATAATTCTGTTTTGACAGAAATATGTACCTGATTGTTTCTGGTGTAACTCCTAAATTTTGGATCCATAGGGTCTGAAAACGCTTCCTGAGATATCCTAACCTATTAGCTTTCTATCCCGATAGGTCTTACCTCAATTGTACTCTCGGAGAGAGAGTTATGCCAAGTGTCACAACGTGACCTATTTATGGGAAAATACAGGAGAGCAAACTTGTACGGCATGCCACATGTCACTGTTTCAACTTCAGCCTCTGAAAAGTTTTCCTGAGATATATCGACCTATTATATTTCCATCCTGATAGGTCTGACCTTAATTGGATTCTCTAAGAGAGAGTTATGCCAAGTGTCGCAACATGACCTATTTATGGGATAATACAGGAGAGCAAACTTGTACGGCGTTCCACGTGTCACTGGTTCAACTTTGGCCTCTGAAAATTTTTTCTGAGATAGTACAGTCTGTGTACTACCTGTCACTTTTTATGAAATTTCATTTGGAGCTTCCTATCCCAAGTTATGACCTTTTTCCCAAGGTCACCGGATTTTGACTCAAATCTGGAAGAGGCAGAAACCCTATATTGTACAGATCATAAATCACAAATTGCAACGAATTAGAGTTTTTCCTTTGGACACAAGGTACATGGGGATTTAATCTTCGACCTGTAAAGATTTCAGATCCAAAAAATTCTCCAAAACGGATTTATAGCGAAAATGCTACAATGACTGGTTTTTTCTATATCAAGCCCTAGCATCGTAAGTGCAACAAGTGTCATACATGCCATATCATGCCTTCTTTCAGGCTAGCTCTGATACCATGTTAAATTTTCATCATTTACTTCAATCTGATCTAGGATCTTAACTGAGAGAACAACATGTACAGCATATCTACAGCATATCAATCATGGAGACAATAATGCAAGCACACAAGAGACACAAAGATTTACTTGGGGAAAACCATAAAGGTGAAAAACCCCAATAACTTCCTCAGAGATAGATAGAGCAATGATACAACCCAAACATGAGAGATATACATAACCTAGCAGCAGATACTCCTCCTCCATAAGCGTGCCACTCCTCCTTGAGTGCATGAGTGAGAAGTGAGTGATCAAATAGAGTGCCTCCCGCACTCTATTTATACTTGACTTGACTTGCCTTTTACATAAATCATGTAGGCTCAAACTTAACCACATAACATAATGATGACTGGAACTAACCCCAATAGGGTGGTCTAATAACCCTTCGACCCACATGGCTGACCCCCAATAGGGTGGCCTAATAACCCTTTGACCCACATGACTTATACAGGGCCGACCCCAACAAGGTGGTCTAATAACCCATCAAGTATAAGTTACGACACTCACAATATAAATGACGACACTTCCGTATAGAGGAATAATAACATCTCTATAGGAATACAATATACATATATGTGAAATACATTTCGAAGTTACATATACATCAACACAAACACCACAAGTTTGATTCATTATGGATGGGTCTTTACACGATTTATGAGGTTTTAGGAACCAATGATTTTAGATTGAAAACAGTATATGGTGATCCATTACGATTTCCAGTAAATGGTCTCCACCTAAAGTTCTTTTACACGTGAGAGGCCCCGTATTTCTTGTACGTAATCCATAATTTTGAAAATCTGCACATGCCTCACCTAGAATTTTGAGCTTTGTTTGGTTTGTTTCATTTTAGTGTTTCTTGTAGGATTTATTTTATTTTTCCACTTGAAGTTTCATTTTTTTAAATTTAGTGCCATATTTTGCTTGCTTTCCCTTAAACCTTATGAATTTTGATTTAAAATTTGAAAGAGGGTCTTATATCACTTTACTATTGATTGAGAAGTGTCATCCTAGGAACCTTTTGACAAGTTCTTCTCCTGAAAGAAAGCTTCTATTTGATTCCATCTCAAATCGATATAAGCATGATTGTTAACAAAGAAGAGACAGTGAGTTGAGTCTAAAGGAAGTCATTCAAAATGGACCTAGTGAGGCTTTGATCTGATAAATATGATGGTTAGCATTGGTGCGCAATGGAAACTCCCACACTCCCAATATGATGCCATATAAAGTTTTGAACATATTTGTTGGTTCACATAGTGCAATCACTCTAGAGTTGTGAGATACTTCAAGCACCTTCTACAAAATTTTCATATATTTTCTCTGTTACTGAAGCGTTTTCTTGCTAGTTTCTTTCTCATGTGGGTCATTAATTACAAAAATCCTGTTGCTTGTTTGTATGTCGAGGATTGAAGGCATGATGTCCACTTTGTGTTGAGCCAAGGTTCACCTTAAGCCTCAATCCTCAAAGGACATCCATAATCTGGGTGAGGGACCCATGTCACTTAAGCCACACTGCTCAACAAAACCCGAGTCATATCCTTTTTTTCATCCTTCTTTGTGAATCCAATTGAAAATTCTTCTGTATACTTCTTTTGAGCCACTTTCATTCTTCGATTCATTCCTAATGTGAAAATGGTCCTTATACTATAGTTGATTCCCCCCTCACTCACCTCGGTTTTACATCAAATGCAAACTCTTCAACGAGTTTGCCACCTGTCATGCGGGTGATCCCATAGTTCGACATGCCTTGAGCGACATTTCCCATCCAACACCAAGAAAGTTGACCCAAAACATTGTTTGGACTCAACATTTATTTCATAGCTCAAAATATTCTCTAGGAGGTTGCTTTAAGCATTCCTTCATACTTCATTTCGGTCAAAGAAGTGGTAGGAGTTGGTTCATTCAAATTTTTCCCCATCTAACGAGTATCATTCCTAGTTAATTCGGCATCCATGGATGGCATCTTGAAACCTGCAAATTTTATCCATGCTGGCATCATCCACCCTATGATCAGCCATCAAAAGTGCCATAGGGTACACAAATCCCAAAGCAAATGATGACATGGCATTTCATTTTTGTCTTCAAACTCTTTTATCGAATATCTTATCATTTCTAAGACATATTGTAATATTTTATTTTTCATGCAAAGGACAAGTATTTAATTTTGAAATTAATATTTGGAAATTCAAAAGTGCTCTGACTTGTCACACTTGTCACTTTTACAAAAGTGACATGTGTCATGTAAACCCTAACCCTAGCCTAAATTCCTATATAATGAGGAGGGTCTTTTCTAAATAGTTAGAACTTGAAGGAATATAACTAAGTGTTGTTGGTTTTCACTCAAGGGTCTTAGAATACACTTGCTTGTTCTCACTTGTAGTTGTTGGGATTAGTTTGTATGCATGATAAGGATTGAGGAATAGTTATAGTTTCTTAATGTCATCTATCTGTTATGGGATTGGTTAACTAGGTGCTATTTGTTGTTTCCTTGGGTTTATTTGCTATTTCTTAACTCTTGACAATTATTTCATTTCTTTATATGGATCTTTGTGCAGGTTTTCTGAATCAGGAGGAGCACTTGTCCACTTGATGTTGGCAGTTTAGGACAACCCTTAACTCACCCTATCCTTGCTGGTTTGAGTGCTCATCCTCTTTCCCTTTCACTTGTTTATTTGTATGTAAGAATTTATGTTATTTTTTCCTTTTTTCATACTTAAAATCCAAAATTTGTTGCCCAGTTTAAGCCCCTTTACTCGGTTTCCCTAGATGCTCTTCCTAAGAATAGGGAACCATCCCAAGACCTGTTTGAGGCATTAGGACAAACAAGGAAGCAAACAAAAACATAGGACAACCTTATATTTCTTAGTAATTTTCGAGTATTTTGATCAATCTGCGCATAACCCACGAGATTAAAACCTTTCATACACTACTTTGATTAATTTCCAATGTTTTCATAAGTTTAAATTTACATCTTTCATTGACAAACCAGCCCACTAACCAAGGAACCAACTCGCTCGTTCCTTGCCCATGGCAGCTTTTCCGCCCTTGAGGGAAACCAATCCCATTCCTTGGGCTGGATAATTTAGTTTTGGTACATACTTGCTTGCTTTTTTCATTGTTGTTTGATGCATTTTATTTACCGATTTGTTCTCTTATAGCTCACACCCCAGGAGGGTCAATTCATGAAAACAAAACTGAAAAAGCAAAAATGCAAAACAAAACAAAAAGCAGGGGTCTGCCCAACCAAAAACAAAAACAACAAAAAATAACTGAAACCAAGCAGGGGTCCACCCCACCAAAAACAAAAACAACAAAAAAAAACTGAAAACCAAGCAGGGGTCCACCCCATTCACAAAAAAAATTACTATGTATATATATCAATTCCCAGATTCCATTATAGGGTGTATTATTATATGTATTTAGTTAAGATTTCAATTTTGCAGTTTAGACTAGGAGACTCTCTTTTGAAAGCAAGCGGGGATCTCGCCACGTGGATGGCCTGGTCGTTTCATTTCAAGAATTTCAGTTTTTTCTAGAACTCTAAGTGTCAAAACTAGGGAATCCTCAGTCAAGGGGCCCTTGTTGTTGGTCTCTTAAGTGTCGATTAGTGAGTATTTTATATTTTCTTGATATAACAAATACTACGATAATGACGAGGAAGGGTCAATCCCTCTACTTTTGAATTGCATGAGGTATTTGTGGGATACTATGCTAGTGATGAGGAAGGTGTTGGGTAGGTGTTATATTCTATGCATGTATGTGAAGGGGAGAGTGCACCTGTTAGCACTGCACATGATGATCATGGTTAAGGGATTGGGGTCTATTTACTAATACGGGTTAAAAAATTAGGGTATTGGATGATATGGAATACCTATATTGTATTGTGAGTGATTCATAATGAAATAGAAGAATAGGAGGGGTGGCTCCAAGGTTTGTTGGTTTTCCCACTTAAAGTTTTCTAGAGTAAATCTCTGTGTACTATGTGTGAATGTTGTGATGTAATCTTTGTTTTTCTTAAAAGAATCTGTATAATTTGCTTCTCTACATAGGTTTAAAACTTACATGTGGTATCAGAGCTTGTTTTTGGTTTCATGGGGACGCCTTTGTTGTTGAGGGTTCGACGCGGTTGATAGATCTTGGGTGTGTGATAAAGTTGAGATCAATGAGAGCTTTGTAGCCTTGATTTGTGCATTGAAAGAGAATGGCGAGCAGTTCAAGAATTGAGATCGAGAAGTTTAATGACCAGAACTTTGAGCTATGGAAGCTCAAAATGGAGGATCTTCTTGTAGATCGGGATCAGTAGATTGTTGTGGATCTAGGTACACAACCCACTGGAACGTCGAAATGAGACTGGGAGAAATTAGATAGAAGGGAGAGGAGTACGATTCAACTGTGCTTATCAGACTCTGTTTTATTGAACATATCTCGAGAAGATACTGCGGTAAATATTTGGATCAAACTAGGGAGTTTGTATCAATCAAAATCCCTTGTGAACAAGTTGTTTCTGCAAAAGAAACTGTATCGCCTCAGAATGGATGATAATGACACAGTGACAGAGCATCTAAATGTCTACAATACTCTAGTAAGTAAAATAACCTTTGTTGGCATTACAATGGTTGAAGAAGATAAATGTATTAAATTATTGTGTTCTTTGTCAGATTCCTAAGATAACTTAATTGTAGCAATAGGGAGTGCTAATCAAGCAACTTTAAAATTTGATGAAATAGTATTGTCCCTGCTATCATAAGAGATGAGGTGGAAATCCATGGATACTCATAGCATGGATGCCTTGTCTGTGAGAGGCCACCCCCAGGAGAGAAACAAAAATAAGGGATCTAGGGGGGATCCAAATCTAAGGGTAGATCTAAATCCCCACGAAAATTTATAAGGAAGTGTTGGAAATGCAGTAAAGTTGGGCACTATAAAAATGATTGCAGATATAAGAATATTGATAAAGGAAAGGGACCAGAGGATACCTCTACCACATAGGCAAAGAATTCCTCTGAAGGAGGGGATGTTTACCTAGCATCTACTGGTAGTCCTTCAGAACGTGATATATGGTTGATTGAATCAGATGCATCATGTCATATGACCCCTCATAGGGATTGGTTCTATGAATATGAAGAGTACAATAAAGTAGATGTGTTCTTGGGAGATGACTCACCAACCAGTATCATTGGGTGTCTATGTGATTTAATTATGGTTAAGGGATTGGGGTCTATTTACTAATCTGGATTAACAGATTAGGGTATTGGATGCTGCGGGATACCTATATTGTATTGTGAGTGATTCATAATGAAATAATGAGAAGAATAGGAGGGGTGGCTCCAAGGTTTGTTGGTTTTCCCGGTTAAGGGTTTCTAAGGTAAATCTCTGTGTACTATGTGTGAATGATGTGATGTAATATCTGCTTTGCTTAAAAGAATCTGTATGCTTTTATTCTCTACAAAGGTTTAAAACTTATAGAAGGGCCAACCCCTCTTCCGTTGAAATGCATGAAGTATTCAAGTTTCATCCAACTAATTTCCCACTCACTCTCCTACACCTAAGGTGACCTTGGCGATAAAAAGGGTGTGAGCCTGCCCGGGAGGACCTTCAGAATGGTATGGTCAACCTTTTGCATGCTTTATTAATAAACTAAAATCTTGATTAAATACATTAATCGAGTCAACCTTTTTTCAGTCCTCACTTCCCCTTTCATTTTCAACAATTAACTTGCATAACACAATGGCCATCCCAATGGTTTTATACAATTGAATTAATAATTTTTTCATGGCTATAGCAGCTTCTTGTATGGCTGAAAATTAAATTCTTGAAACAGATTTCATGACCATCCTCATTGCCATTTCATTTGGATCACTTCCCAGTAATTGTTAAAATTCCTAGGAGCTATTTTCAAGGTAAAACACTGATAAATTTTGATGTTATAGCTCGTTGTCCGCATATAATAGCCTTTAAAACACATAACTTTGTATTTTTCATAGGTGCTTATAGGAATTTTCCAATAAATATATTACTCAAATATTCACCCAGGTAAGTTCCCTAGACACCTATTGACCCAGTAGTCAAACCTTGCTTACTTTCTTGCGCTTCAAGTGGGTTTTCCAATTTTTTTTTACTGTTTTGTTTGTTGGTCCAAAACAATGACAATCTATTTTCCAGTTATCCTACCCATTTTCATTTTTTTCAGCCTCTGGGCCATCCTGGAAATTGTTAGAGGTTAAAACCCATTTAGGGTGATCCAATGACAGATTATTTCCAAGTCCCTCACCTCTCTTTCTTTTCCCTTTTACCACCTTGGACATAGGGTCATATTAGGTGTTGGTAGCTTTTCCTTGTGCATAGCTACCAAAGAGGCTTGTAACCGACACGACCACCGGCTAGGTTGGATCCATCCTCACAGACGGATTTTGCTTATAAACGTTCCCTCGTATCTTATTAGAACCATGAACCATTTAATCAATTGGAAATATTATTCATAGGGATACATGATCCAACCATTGGTTCCCCTTAACATTCATTTCATTCTTTCTTCAAGCTTTCCACAAAGTCCTCCACCCTCATCAGGCGCACAAATTGACAAAACACAAAGAGGGTGAAAGTCAGATTTGAACCATGGGAATCAAACCCAAAGAAAAGGGGGGACATGAAATACATATATGGGTGTTAAAATCATTTCAAAACTAATTCCATCATGAATAAAAACCACATGGTCAACCAAAGTCAAAGGCCAAACAAGTGCTCAGAAAGAGGCCTTCAAAATTAGCCATGACATAAATATTCTAGGGGGTATTTGAAACAAATATAATACAAGATAAATAATAAAAGAGGTCCAAACACTCCATCCATCATATTTCATTCATCACCTTGGTTCTCAATACTAGATGTTGTGCACGATATCAGTGAGAATGTCCTTCAAGTTTTCTTGCTGGTACTACGGTGAATTTCTCAGCTTCTCATCGCAACAATGACAATTTTTCATCTTCTCGCCACAACTATGGTGAATTTTCATATTCTCAATGCAACTATGGATAATTCCCCCATCTTATACACAAATTCAATGTCTTTCTCCAATATCACCGCAACATCAATCACTTTCCCCATATTTGCCACAATGTCGACATATTTCTCCCATCTTTCTGCAACAATGACGACTTTCCAAAATCTCACTGCAACAATGATGAATTTTCATAAACTCATTACAATGTCATAAATTTATCAATTCCCACCACAACATCAATGTATTTTCACAAAATCACTACAATGTTAGTCACTTTTCACAAACTTGTCGCAATGTCAGCAACTTTCTCAATTCCCGCTGCAATTGTTTCATACTTAACAATTTCTGGAAAAGGGCCTTCTCTGGCATGCCTCTGTTCTCTCCTCAAATTCTTCTTGAATATGATTTAAGGATTAAGTCTCAAATGAATTATTTAAATAACTTATAAGGAAATACTAAGGGTTGTAAGATAATGCACAAAGGTGGCGAGCACACTAGATAATTTCAAAACAACTTTCAAACATGGCAAGGAAAGGAAAAATTAGGATTAAGGACAAGGATTGGGGACCATGCATAAAATACTCAGGAGCAATATAAAGGGCCTCAAAAACTGAAACTTAAGGTACTCAATCAACTGTCAAATCCTTATCATTGGTCATGTCAAATCAAGTCATTAGAGAAGAGGAAAGACACAAAGTCAACATAATGAATATTTTCATGAAATTACTGATTAAAATTTAGGTAGTCAATATTTGTTTATATTATTAATCTTTTACATATAGATATAGGTGACACTTTAAATCCAAAATTTCGTATGTGGGGCCCCTTCTTTTCCATCCCAAGATTAGAAAAGTAGGGGAAGTTGTTGTGGCCACAACAATTGCCAAACCACTGGAAGAACCAATTATCTTTGTTTAAATTAGCCAAAGATTTACATTCATCCAAGTATAAAACATAAGCTCTTTGAACAAGCATAATAGTTCCTATTTTCATGGGTACCACTTCAAAAGATATTCAAATTTTCAATAGGATATGAATCAATAATAGCGAACCTAAGATAATCTTACAACTATTCTCTAGGAGCTAGAGTATGGGTTTCAGTTACCAACCTTAAGTCCATAATGTGCTTTGCACAAGGAATAATGCCACATAGTAGAGATCATAAGTCATACATGTGCCTAAAATTTGGTCCTCATCTTTTATACCACATGCATTACTCTGCTACCCATAAGCATCCATAGCCTCGACAGAGTTGCCTCTTAAACCCTTTTTACATATGAATTCTTTTGCCCCATTTTACTTTTTGGTTTGCATATGTATATACATATTTATTTTGATCTCCTAGAGATTTTTTAATTTTGTAGTGAGTAGATGGGGGGGAGATTTAGTAAGACCCTTAAGGACATAAGATGGTATTTAGAGTCATCTTGATTTTCTATGCACTGTCATGACTCAAATTCTACCCATGGGTTGAATAGTTGAAAACATCATAGGATTTATCCGATTAGGTGTGTGTAGTGTACAAATCTCACTAGAGAATAACTGAAAGACATCTAGAGTCCCACTAGCTATTGATCTCATGTAATCTTTTTCAAATCTATTAGTGTTCCACCATGACATGGATCCTACTATAAAATTTCGAATAACTTGTAAGGATGATCAGATGAAATTCTTTGTTATTAATCAAATATGATATATGTCTTCTTAGTGGTGCCACTGTGTAGACCCTAACTTTTGACACCCCGAACAAATTAACTCATGGGTTTTGAATGACCTTTTAGGGTAACTGATGCCAAAATTTTTGACTTATAAGTTTGAGAAGTAAATCTTGAACAAAAATTAAATATAGGGAAAGGGATATGTAAAATAAATAAATAAATCAAGAGGAATTACCCCATCAAATGAGGGGAATGTGTTAGGATATTCCTATACTCCATCCTAGTCCCACTAGTATTTTGATCATTTGCATTTTCAGTCATGCATGCACTTTTAGGGTTTGCATGCATTATTTAGGGTTTGCATGCATCCCAGTCATCAGTCCCAGCACCTAGCTCTTAGTTAGCATCCCCCGGGAGCTTCCTCCCACTCAGTTTCATCCCTCCTAGAGCTTAGTGCACCCTCCTTTCATCTACCAGTTGAGAAAGGCACCCTTCTTACCTACCACTTCAGTTTTCTTCAGTTCCTTCCTTGATTTAAGGATTAACTGACTCTTAACTGAACTTAGCACTCCGATGGACCTCCACTGAGACTTGACTGCCCATTCTGACTCTAGTTAGCTCTTGATGCGCCCTCTACTGAGCCTCCTTCATTCAGTCAGTGTCTCCATGTGCCAGTTACATTCAGTTACACCTACC
The DNA here is from genome assembly GCA_027924585.1 of Larix kaempferi. Taxonomy (NCBI): domain Eukaryota; kingdom Viridiplantae; phylum Streptophyta; class Pinopsida; order Pinales; family Pinaceae; genus Larix; species Larix kaempferi. The sequence continues at coordinate 5,652,384 of BSBM01000125.1, read as the reverse complement.
ACACTCAGTTAGACTCAGTTTGATTGATGGTTGACAGTTAATTGTGCATTGATGACTCCATTGATGATGAGATAGACTACTAGTTGTGCTCCGATGACACTCCAGTGATCCCTTGATCACTCCATGAAGGCTAATTCGAATTGCCACCTTAGGCATTCGAATCCTCATGCATTGTACTACTTATTGTCCATATTGTGATTAATTAATTAGTGTGTGTGAATTATTTTTGCTTCTATCCAAGTTCTACTGTATTATTATTATGTTGCTCATTATACTACATTGACCACTCTTCTTCTATTTTCTTGCTTAATCAATTACTTTCTTGTGAGGTATACATCATCTCTTAGATATGCTATGAGGATTTTCACATGGTATCAGAGCATGTTGATAGTATTGTTTATCTCCATTCTTGAGAGCTTTTTGCAGGTTATTACCAAGATTTTGCGTGCAGCAGTTTCTGCATCTTTGCAGCAGTAGAAGTTGCAGATATTCTCTATTGTTTTTGTAGGTCTTCTACAGCTTCCATGTATTCAGAAGAAATCTATCCTCCTCCATTCAACTATGATACTCTTTCTCCATTCAACTATGATGAATGGAAACCGAAGATGATAGCAAATTTGAAGAGAAATGGTCTCTTTGATCATTGTTTTGAGAGAGAGTTCGAATCCTTTGAAGAAAATATTGACTGGTTAAATAATGGTGACAGAGTCATGGGAACCATGATGCTTTCTATGTCTCGATGCTTGGTACATCAATTCATTGATGATGTTGAATCTCCAAAAGAGCTATGGGCCTACCTGGATGAAAGATTTGGCAGATAGAATGAAGGGATTGGTCCAAACCCCTTCGAGAGAAAGCAAAGTGATGCATTCGCTCCCCTTGATGGTCTCTCAGATCATGAACCAGTATCATCTCATATTGAAGTTGTCCACAAAGAACTTGAAGATTCTACACTCATGCTCCAACTTTCTTCTCTTTCTGTGCCAACTCACACTCTAGATATTGCAGAAGGTCCTAAATCCTCTCTTGCACCAGAGTCTGCTGGTTTGCATCATGATCACATGATTATTTTGGAGGACAAATCAGCTATTGGAGGTAATGCATTCGCTCTCCTCAAGCAATCACCTCTTATTTACTACTATATGATCATTATTCCATGATTTCAGAAGGTTATTGAAGAATATGGCCATTTCCATTCGCTTGGGATAATTTCTCATGCACATCATGGTTTTGATCTCACCCCTGTTGGTTCAAAGGAGATCTCAAGAAACCATGGCCATTCGCTTGGGATAATTTCTCATGCATCTACTGGTTTTGATCTCACCTCTCATGGTTCAAAGGAGATCTCAAGAAACCATGATTCAAGTTTTGGATCTAATTTGGATTCTAAGCAATTACTACTTGGGATAATTTCTCATGCATATGATAGTTTTGATCTCACCCCTGCTAGTTCAAAGGAGATCTCAAGAAACTATTCTTCAAATCTTAAATCTGATTTGGATTTCAAGCAAACATTATTATTTGATGGTTCCTTTTGGAATGATCTCACCCATGATGGTTCGAAGGAGAAGACAAAAGACTATCTGCATATTCATGTTTTTGATCCTATCTCAAATGATTCAAATCACAAGTTCAAGGATCATCCTCATACTTTTGGATTTGTTCTCATCACATTCGATCTGAAGAGAAAGTACAAGCACATGCTTTTTGAGCATGATCCACTTCTTCCCAAGAAGAAGATACCTCCAGACATATGACCAAGCATCACACCTGCTTGAGTTTGGAGCATTTATTTTTTATGTGTGTCTTACAGTCTGTTTTGAGGGGGGGTATTTTTCCCATGAATTTTTCCCCACTTCCTTGGTTTATTGATTGTTATTATTCATTGTATTGGGTGACCTTTAGTCTTAGTTACCAGGGCCCAGGATGGATTAAAGGGGGGTGTTAGGATATTCCTATACTCCATCCTAGTCCCACCAATATTTTGATAATTTGCATTTTTAGTCATGCATGCACTTTTAGGGTTTGCATGCATTATTTAGAGTTTGCATGCATCCCAGTCATCAGTCCCAACACCTATCCCTCAGTTAGCAGCCCTGCGAATCTTCAAACCACTCAGTTTCATCCCTCCTAGAGCTTAGTGCGCCCTCCTTTCATCTACCAGTTGAAAAAGGCACCCTTCTTACCTACCACTTCAGTTATCTTCAGTTCCTTCCTTGATTTAAGGATTAACTGACTCTTAACTGACCTTAGCACTCTGATGGACCTCCACTGGGACTTGACTACCCATTCTGACTCCAGTTAGCTCTTGATGCGCCCTCCACTAAGCCTCCTTCATTCAGTTAGTGTCTCCATGTGCCATCTACATTCAGTTGCACCTACCACACTCAGTTAGACTCAGTTTGACTAACAGTTGACAGTTACTTGTGCATTGATGACTCCACCGATGATGAGATAGACTACTAGTTATGCTTTGATGACACTCCAGTGATCCCTTGATCACTCCATGAAGGCTAATTCGAATTTCCACCTTAGGCATTCGAATCCTCATGCATTGTACTACTTATTGTCCATATTGTGATTAATTAATTAGTGTGTGTGAAGTATTTTTGCTTCTATCCGAATTCTACTGTATTATTATTATGTTGCTCATTATACTGCATTGGCCACTCTTCTTCTATTTTCTTGCTTAATCAATTACTTTCTTGTGAGGTATACATCATCTCTTAGATATGCTGTGAGGATTTTCACAGAATGAAATCCATTAAAATTACGGGTTACAAATAAGAGAATAAAAAAGCAGACCAACAACTTCATCTTAAATCCCAATTGGGAGAAGCACTTGTATAAACTCAATATTTTCAAATTATTTTCAAAATATGAGTTACAAGCAAGAGGATTGGAAGCAAGCTTAAGGATAAAAACCAAATCCCAAATCTATGAAAAAATGAAAAAACATACTATTACGGGTAAAAGGTTAGGGAACACATCAAGCCAGCTCACAAGTATTACTCCCTTTGACATTCCATTCATCAAGTTAATTTACTATTTCAATATCCTTCCCAAAGTACTTTCTACTCATCTTCTTCTCTTGTATGTATGGTCACTTGACATATGGTTGGTTCTCCAAACTTCTCAACCATGCTTCTCTCCCATCCCAATTCAATATCCTCATGATACCAAGCTTATATCTATGTCAAGAGGAATAAAATCAAGCTCACCTAATGGGATCAAGATGAACTAGTTGTAGGGTAAATGAATGATGTGATAGGACAAGATATTTTAGAGAAAAACTAATAGAAAATTCAATCAAGGAATGTGTGCAGGAAACTAGTGATGATTTGAACACTAGTACAAAAAGAGAGATAAGTGACTAGGAGACTAAAAACTTTAGTCACCACTGTTTTTTCAAGGGATAGACGACTAAAATTGAGCAATTTTAAATAAGCCAACTAAAAATGACTAAGATTAAACGACTATTTTAGTCACGGGATAAAATATATGACTAGATAACAAGTGACTAAAATAAAAATGACTAACATAAATGACTAATTTAGTCACGGGAATATAAATATGACTAGCTAACAATTATTAATGTGAATAAGTCATTTATGTTAGTCATATTTAGTTGTGTCACACTGACATTAATGGAAAATTACAATTTTGATAATGAATTTGTACAATATTTTACTAAATTTTAACAATGCAGATGGATTTAGAGATCTTACTATGGGGTTCATGGTCCACGTGTGTGGTCCCAAATGACCATATTGGCCCTCCATAGGGGATATTTGGCCTAGAAGTGGGATGTGGTACTACTCATTTTGAATTTTAGAACACTAGATATGTAGGTTTCTAACATGACCATGAGAAAATGATCTAAAATTGTAGTATGCTCAGCCCAGGTCTTGTAATTGACATTGTCCAAGAATTCTAGCAATTGACTTGGCACTTTCATATTTATGAGGGGGATTTACCCAAACCGGCGTGGCCTTAACGAATTCACTTATATGAGCTTGGCCTTGAAGTATTCACAAATATAAGAACCTTCTCAATAAACTATGTTAATAACCACATGAAGAATACGAATGCATTAACCATTTACTCGCTTTCCGTTGGCGGGAAGCAAGGAGGGTTTGGTGGGTTTTGAGAAGGAAGTAGTTGTGAATTCGATTTGGAGGAATTTTGGGGCATTTATTAGGTTACCATTGATACCCATTGAGGAAATGGTGTTTCCTATTAACATGGTTTAGAATTTGGGTATTTAATTGCCAGTGTTTCCTGCATGGATAAAAGAGAATTGGAGAGAACTTGGAGGCTCTTGAAGAGGCGGGCTACAAATTTTGCAGCTCTACAGTCAAAATCTTGTTCTTCCCTTACAAATTCGCAGGTTAGTTTCTTGCTTTCTTCCCTTACAAATTCATAGGGTAGTTTCTTGCTTTCCTGAAAAGGAGTTTTCTTCAAAGATGGTAGAGATACAATGATTGTCTCCATATATTAAATTGATAGATAAAAACCTGCAGGACTCCTATGAAGCTATCATTGTTAAGTTTCATAGATGCCATTGTGGGTACCTATACACTGTATTTCCTGTAAATCTGTATTTTGATTTTTCAGGTGTCTGTGCAACACGTATAGTGAAATTTAAGTATATATGGATACAATATGAGAATAAAAAGATGGAACTTAAGAATCTTGTTTCGAAACTCAACAATATGCAACATTTTCCCCTTTTTCACCCCATTCATGGATTCTATCTTTAGAATGTTCCTTTGCTTGGTATTTAGCTTAGTCTACTTTGATAAAACTGGAATGCTTATAGATGTCTACATTGGTACACCCATCTTCACACAAGTCCCAAATGCACTTGAACATGCACTATCTAGTGCTTCTCCCAAGCGTCTAGACTCTTAATCCAAACTTTGATTTGTAACTAGTCAGGTTTGCAAACCTTGTTATACTGTTGTGACTTGGTTAGTGTATATCTAAACCTTCACACTTTCATTCCAGAAACCAAAAATGCTGGTTATAACGTACAACTGTATGGAAATAAATTAGTCTGATATTGTAATCAATATGATGGGTTGCGGGCATAAAAATGCTTTCAAAATGAATATATTGTAAGATTGGAGAGTTGGAAGAGGTATTCCCTATACATTGTCGAGGTGGTATAGCAGTTTCGTCATTCTTATCCTGTTGGAGTAGTAGTTGCCACATGATCCATTAGTTGTCTATATTGGATTCAAAGGTCTTTAGATCTACTTGAACCATTCTAGCTAGTGTCGACTCTCAAAATTGATATGATTCTATTTAGTGTCGAAACATAATGACTTAGAATCACCTGTTAAATTTTGTCATCCAATCATTTTGATCTCACCTACTATCTAGTTTGAAGTACTTGTCATGTGCATATCTCATTTCATCATTTTCGCTTCCGTTTTACCCCTTCGATAGACTTACCAATTTGCATCTCATGTGAGATCGTGTTGGGGTTAGGTCAAGTTTGATATTTGGTTGTTTCTTGTCAATCACATTTTCATGCCGCAAGTACTTTCTACATGGTCCTTTCTATTTTTTTGTTCCCTATTATTATAGCCTTCTTTAGATAGAGTTTTGTTCAAAATCTCTCAAGGAAAGGTAGGAATGGCTACAATGTAGGGTTCCCTCTCACTTTTTTAATGCATTTTTGTATGGAGATTGACATGCACAGTTATAAACATTTGGTGTTTTTCAAGAAAATTATTTATCCACGTGCTTTTGCTTTCCATGGAGCAGTTGTTTATGGCAAAGTGGTGTGGTAATGGCATTGGTGCTTTTTTGGGGTTGTGAGTAATCTATCATTTCTTTAATTTGTTGTGTAGAGTGGAGTTGTGCAATACTTCACCTTTTACTTTTCTTCTTTTTTATAGATTTATGCTATATATAGTTAAAAACAAAATAAATTTGTATTACTTGACCTATTTGTTACTAGAAATGATTTAGAATATCAAAGTTTGTGAAAGAATACATTGGGCACATTGTAAATATGGACTTAGAAATATAAGAAACATCTTTAGTATATATAAAACTATAAATTTTATTGTTTATTTTAACTATATATAATAATATAATAAAATTGATAGTTTTATATATAATATTAAATATAATAGTTAAAAAAAAAAAAATTGCATTTTGCTAGTGAGAATTTGATGGACCAAATGAACCAGTGCGAATATGAAAGTGTTGTTAGAAGGAAAAGTGGTGCGCGCTCACATGATCAAATGCGAACTCGAGGAAGAATGGAGGATGGAAGCCAAGAGTTTGACCAATATGATCTCAGGCTATGCATAGAATGGATTTTCTACTTTCTCTAGATGCAGCACACAGGTATGAAGTCGAACTGGTTTACTTTTGAAGTTATCCCCGATAGAGATGGGAGCAAGCCTTTCTGGAAACCTAATATTATAACAATATTGCATTGAGCTCTAAGGGGCTATTTAAGAAAAATAAAAGGGATTTTCCATGGTTAATAAAAACATCAGAGTCCAATAAGAAGGTGTCCAGGATGGAATTTAGTGCAAAAGATTCCCATCCAGTTCCGTAACTCTAGGTATGCAACTTCATTTTTTGGGGTTCCTTATAGATACAGGTCGAGGGCTTCTCTGGTGGTTTGATAAATGATCCCTGTACCATAATGTGAACATAAATATTTCACCCTTCAACCACATGCATTGGTGGCGTGGGAATTTAGTAAGCTCAACTATATCAGTTCTTAATTGAAGACTAATTTGACATTGCATGTGGAGAAACAAGCTTCTCTATTCAAAATTCAAATCTTATGGTAGAACTGGCTCGATGCTCACTTTATAGGGGTAGGTATATTTGAGTTTGATTTAGACTGAAATTATGTTGTTGTTGACTCTTTGGATGGGCTGCAATCCTTCTAAGCCCTAATAGGGATGAGCTGAAGTGATAGACCCCAACTGGGGGCTCGTCTGCAAGAGATAGGGCCCTAGTTAGGGCTTGGTTGCAAGGGATAGGTCTGGAGTAGAGCTCGACCTGTTCCCTCACCTCTGAACAGACCTCAGCTTGCTTCCACAACACTAAACAATCCTTGATCTGATCCCTCAACAGTGAACAACCCTCGATCTGATCCCTCAAGATAAAAGCTCATTGACTTGCAGTTATTAGAAGCAATTTGTCATTGCAACAATTCCTAGGTGGGCATAAAGAATAAGTATCACTCATAAAAACATGATTACAATATTGTCTATTGCAAGATGAGGCTTTTAAATGCTAATTATAGTTCATGCACTAATATTTTCATATTTTATGAGAGAATTTCTTCAAATTTGTTATCATGCATATTACTGAATTCATCTATTTCACACAACCATCCAACTTATTAAAGTTCCTACTAAAATTGTTCAAAAGGAATTACCTTGATAGATCATCAGGTATGTGTGATATAGTTATGTATAGTTCTACATACCAATGCAAGTAAATTGTAAATCTACTTTGGTTACTACATGTCTAGGATGTTGTTTTTTTAAATGTGGCATTTAATGATTTTTTTTAATGTATTACGATGCTTCTGTTGATGTTGGAGATTTTCAAATATTGTGTAGGTTGCATTCCACACTAAGGTTTTCCATCCAAATATAAATAGCAATGGAAACATGTGCCTTGACATCCTGAAAGAAAACTAGAGTCTTGCATTGACAATATCCAAGGTTCATCATTTATTCATATGTAACATTATTAATATTCCATTATTGACATTGGTAGTAGATATAAATTCCTACCTTTAAATGTTGTCTGATTGTTGATTGCAGGTTTTACTATCAATCTGCTCCATGTTGCCTGATCCAAACCCTGATGATCATCTTGTGCCTGATATTTCACACACATACAAGAATGACAAGCCAAAGTACGATTCAACTGCAAGATTGATAGAAGTTTTAGTTATTTGGACAACCATTATTTGGACAGCCATGAGGTTCCATTTGCTTTACCTTTTCTTTGTTCCATTGTAGTTTTAGTTTCTTACTTTTTGTTCTCACAATTTTGTGTTCAATTGAACCTTTCATTATAGGAAGGAAGAAAAAATATATACTATGTGTATTGTTTTCTTTTTCATTGTCTTCCATATTAGTGCTCTCAAAAGATTAAACCCGCAGATACTAACCATGAAGGTTAGCCACCCACAGAGGCACAGTTGCTTTTTACAAATATACCGACTCTTAGACACATGATAGATGTTACTATAGAAAGATCATGATGCATACACATGTCAACACCCCCCAAAAATTACTAGAATGAGTAAATTGAATAAGAAGAGTTATGGCATCAACAAAAATTAATGAATACCAAGTTGGAACTAAAAGCCAATACCTTCAAATTCTTTGGATTGCCTGAAGAAGACACTAAATAGATTTATTGGGATAGCTTCCATAATGATTTGTTGAATTTTGGTTGGTGTTTGGTATACAAAGGTAAATTCAGGAACATAGTTTGCAGTTTGATGATTCATAACACTCTAATTAGTTTACCTCTTGGATTTCTTGAACTTATTATTTTTTTTACGATGTTTACCTTAAAGCAGGGTAGTCATTTATTATTAACGTTTTCATTGTTGTATACATTAGTGCTCTTGAAATAGGGAGCTACTAAATTAGATTTTGTGGCATAAGTTAGTATTTAGAGACATACTGACATGGGGAAATTTCAATGTGATGCATGAGACAGAACAATACAATTTTGTAAACCCTGAAAACAATACAAAACAATCATTTTCTCCATAAACCAGCAGCTCAACATCTTGTATACATGTAACCTACACCATAATTTACTAGGTAGTTAAAGTGTGTAGTCCAGTGTGTTCCTTCAACCTGCTTGCAATTAATGTACTTCTTCAAATATTCAACTATGGATGTTGTATCAAGTCTACAACTGCAAACATTTTTCTATTGTTCATGGACAACATTTCTATTGTCCATGGACAAAAACTAGTTCCTCCAGTAAAATCCTCCCTGGTGATCAATGTTTTTCCAAACTTTTAAGAACCCTTTAGACCCAACCAGAGTACCTTAACCTTGTAGCTGAAGCACCTAGATTGTATTCAAACTCTTCCTTTGCTTCCTGCTGCTAAGTGAAATATGTACATTTGACGAAGGGATATACCTACTATGAGAAAATCACCATTGCTGCAAAATATAAGTCTAACATTAGTCAAACATTAATAAATTATCTTATCTTATCGTACCCAAGATGGTCTATACATGTTGTTGACACAAAATTCCAAATTCCTATGATAAAGTAGTTGTAATAGGTTCATCTTATTGTTGTAGCTGAAGCTTCTTTATGTGCTAGAAAGAGCACATGTGCATACTCAAAATGCATCTCTAGCTTGAGGGGTGTTACCCCCTATTTGATTAGGTAAAATTTTAAGTCATAACAAGCCTCATTAGATATTATGGGTGTTTTTGAACAAATTTTGGGCTTTGTTTGTGGCATTATTATAAGCCCTGGGTAGTTTTGTGCATAAAGTCTAGTAGTAGGAGGCATGGTTTGATTTTTTGGGTAAATTGGGGATTGTCCATGATCTCTTGCCATACTAAATGTCAATATTCTCCTAAATCTGGGCATGAGACCACCCCCTATCAGTATTCATTTTCAATTATGGGCATAATTTAAGACTGTCCATGTCCTCCGGCAATAATGAACAGGCCTTTAAGCAGTTCTGAGCATGAATTGGACAAGAGCAACAATAAAACTTGGATGAGGGTTTGACTAAAGAGAATAATTTGAAGATCTGATCTACACATGTTTAACAATAGTAAAGAGGAAGTTTTAATAGCATGTGCATGACTTCACATCATTCATCCTTTGGAATATTTATTGAACTAACATATTTGGAAACTATCAATCAACAGTAATTAGCAGTAATCCCTCATACAACTACTGTGTAATGAGTGAAACATGGTGCTGACTTGATGTTTTCTATGGTTTAAATCTATTTCATGAGACACTGAAAATTGAATTAAAAAACATGCATTTGTTCTCTGCTTGAAGTTTGGAACCTAACCATCGGTAGTCTAGTATGCAGAATCTGAATTCTTGGCATGAGATATTTGATCAAATCATTGCCTGTGTTATGTTGTCATAATCTATGTTGTATTGTATGTGTAAGTTTTGTGATTCTCTCTTGTGCATATGTTGAATGGAATAGTTATTGTGGCATTTTTACCATTGTCCATATCAAGGTGCAATTCTGGCCTATCTTTTTGTGTGGAAGTTATTGCTACATATGATTGTTTCTTATATGGTATTTTTTAAGGATGCATGTTCACCAAGACATATCAAATGTTTAAAATATTGAATGTGTTTTGATGTTGTTGTTCAAACAACATTGTTCTCTTTGTCTTCATTTCTACCTCTGTTTTTCATTTTTTGGCCTTGAAATTAGTGATTGAAGTGACAAATAAACCCTTTCATAATTATGGATTTGCTTGTCTATTTGGATTTTTTTCATAGAAGTAACCTGTTAGAACTATGAGGCTCTTGGTATTATGATTGAATGCCATAAAAGAGATTGTTTCATAGATGAAATGGTAATGGAATTATTTTTCAATGATGATCCCCAATTTTACCTCCATTTACGAGGACTTGTGAATCTTTATATTGTGTAAAACATGCAGTTTCCATCTTATGTTTGATGAAGATTTAAATGAGGCTCCAAGGATGCCATGTATGTGATTATCCTTTAATTTGAATGCCTAATTGTTCAAATCTGCATTCATTTAAGAAACACACAAGGAATCAAGTTCAACATTCCCTGAAAGTCCAGTTTCATTTCCAACTGTGTTGTTATGGGAAGGATCCTAGAAAGTGTGAACTACTATTGAGTTTTTATTCCTGAAAGCAATTAGCTGTTGCTGATTTAAAGTGTTTTATAACTGTTGTGTCCAATTAGAAGGTTCTAGGTTTCAAAATTCATATTATTGTATTTCCCACGATGCTCAAAATTATGAAGTGGCTAGAAGGGATTGATAACATGACTGGTAAATTAATTTGCCAGGAACTACATTTGCAGCAATGAGATCAGAGTAAATCATGTGCGACTTAAACATATCTAAGGAACTCTCATAAAGGATAAACTTTGGGACATGTTCAGGTCAAATCTGCGAAATGGGTTGTGCTTTTTTCTCTTTGAAGCATTCGCTAACATACCATGTGCAGATGCGAGAAAATCCTTGGGATAGTGGGATGCAACCTTTAGTTCTAATAAGTTCTAAAACCACCCTTGAGTGGTTGACTACTAGCGTCTTCAAAATAGTTTGTGCCCACTTCCTTGAACTTTGTCTTAGAGGAGTTTTATTCAAGGGTCTTTTGAGCAACAACTTGCCTTAAGGTAAGACTGTGTGCACACTATTGTGTGTAGTCTTGATCCTCCATATTACCCATACAAGAAGATACATATCCACCAATTAAAAATTTAATAACCGAAAAATTAGAGAGCTCAAGTTGTTCACATTTTGTGTTTCCACCATAATGACTTGATGTTGCATGTTCTTCATCAGAATTTTTCCAAACTTCTGTATTTTATTTTTCAATGGAACAACCTTCACCCACACTATTCCTGGAATATGATTTCTCCTCTTCCTCCTCTCTATTACTCAGTTGTATGCTTCTCTATATGTCTGTGTAGTTTAATTCTTTGTATGCTCCTATGTTTCTCTGTGCTGTGTTTGGGTATGTCTCTACATTGTAGAAGTTGGGTGTTGTAAGTGAGTATGTCTCTATATCTATGTTTCTTTACAATGTGAAGTTGCATGTTGTATATGGCTATATCTCTGTGTCTGTGTTGTATGTTTCCCTATGGGTATGTCTCTTTACTATGTGTATCTCTGTTGGAAGAGCAGTAGGAGATGGATGAGCAGCCCCTTCTCACTGAATCACCACATGGAGGACACCCCTGATCATTTAAGGATATCAAGCAAGCAACGTGAAATAGATTCATGCAAACTCAGGGCTCCTAATTCAAGGTAGCCATTATTCTAATTTCTTTTGGAAATTATGTTTCCCTCTCTTTTTGTAAATGATTGTTATCTCACGGCCCTGCATTTGCTCATCTTTATGTGATTTTGTATCTACAACCCGTTTGCAAAAACTTAAGTTTATGAATGGGCATAACTAGATAGAGAATTCACATTAATTTTCCTGCAAAATCAGTTTTGAATTTTTATCTCTAGAGGTGAGAGACAAGCTTGTTTAAAATTTTGAAGTGGCATCAAGGCATTAGAATGCTTTCTTATATTTCCCAATTATTTGAATGGAACATTAACTTGTATACTAGAGAAATGGAAAGGTAAACATGGCAGATAACAGTCTGAGTATGAATTTATTTACAAGCAAGTAGTGGTTGTCCAAAAATTTATATTCTCCACAAAGAACAAAAAGTACTTCTTGGTATCAATAGTCATGGTTAGAGCTTCGGGAAACTTCTTATTGAGGTGTTAGAGAGGTCTTTCATCTCACGGATCATGAATAACAAGTACTTGTCTTGTGTCCATCCTACAAGATTATAATAAATGCTTAAAGAATCACTCATATTAACAAAATTCCATGGAGAAGATGGTTAAAGCCAACTATCATCTTAGGTCAGATAATAAAATTTTGTTATTGTTTTTCCCTACATTTTTTTTCTTCTTTTAGCCTTGATAATATGACGCATATATGGTTGAAAAATATCACCTACATCTTTTTCCTTATTCAATAGGGGAAAGTATGAAGATAACATGAATTATGAATAGTTACACTAAGGGAATTGAGAAAATGTCCAACACAATGTGTATTTATTGTGATCATTTGTACCCAATCACAAATGTGGAAATATACAAATCATTCCCTTTCCTTACAATTCCTCTTCTACTAGGCATGAAAATATTGTCTCCACTTTCCATCAACGTCATCCAATTCCAATTATTATGGCATGGATTGAGCACAATCAATAAGTACCATTTCATATTTTAAGGTCATTTCTCATTAATCCTTTCTTTTTCCAGTATCATAATTTTCTTACGATTTATTAGAGATAGCCAATAGGCATATAAGCTAATGAAATTTTACTTGTTACACCATTGACATGTCCAAAGAATGGATATATCAAAATTATTCTAAATTATGGACTTATTCTCTAAATATTAACATGTTAAAAATTATGGACAAATTATTCATGTTATGGACAAAGGAATTCCCAATTTTCACCTCCATACACTCATGGAAGTTTGAAGTTTGAAGTTTGAGAGGATGATTACTTAACACATTGAAGGAAGTTTGAGAGGAGGATTTCTTAACACATTGAAGACCATTGGACATATGGATTCTCATCTAGATTTAATTGTTTGATCTACCATGTCCTTTGAATACCCTACTATTTCTTCTTATCCATATATTCCAACATATGAAACCTAATGCATATGAAGTGGAAATAATGCCATGTACACTCTTTGGAATGTATTTTGATGAAATAGAGGACCTTATTTCAAAATTTGTGGGTGATACAGGTGGTTTCCTCCTCTTTCAAATCTCCATTGCTATTTTCTTATTTGTAAATGATATTGTTCGTATATCTCTTATAATAGCATGCCTCCACAAACAATTGGATACTTTGCACTCATTCTTAATTTGATGACTTTGGACTATTGTTAAATCTTAGTAACACCGATTTCATGACCTTTAATATTTCAAAAAAAGGCAATGCATATTTCTATCACTTAATAGTGGTGGAGGTGGTGACATGATACTCTTATCTAGTTTTGTTATTCTCTAGACTATCCTTTAGCTTGATTCTAGTTGTAGAAGCAAGGACGAGTGAGAGGTATAAAACACTTACATCCTTGTAAAGGCGATGCTTCCAACTTTAATTTTAGGATATATGGACCAAAATTTACCTCTCTTTATAGGTTACACCTCTCTTCTATATGGTTGTTAGGTTTGGAGATCACATTTGAAGAAAATAGGTCAACACTCAAAACAATATTGAGAGGGTTCTGAGTACATTGTTCTTGAAATACATTCATGCCAGGAAAATGGTTCTATATTCTATAATCCCAGTAGAAGGTTATGTTCAACCCCTTCTCACTTCTATGACTTTACACGTTGACCATGATATAGAATATTCAAGGCATGATTGATTCCAAGTTGGGTTGTTCTAGTATCCCTTCCCAACTCTTCAATCCTCTTTGTAGCTTGCTAGTTAACGTGTTGAAAACAATTGGTATGCTATTACTTTCTCTCTCCTTCAACAGATTAATCTGGATATCAAAGCGCCTCCTTTAGAATTCTCACTTGATGCCCCTTTCCTTATAAAGAGAGATATCAAAAGGGGTGTTACAAAGAAATGAATTATTTATTATCCACTAGTAACCAAAGAAAGGTTGATAAGACACATGTGTACATCTACTATTAATAGACAAATGGTAGTGCTTAGGGAATATCCTCTCTAGAAAATGACAAAATTGATGCATAAATGTATGGAAGAGTGAGGATGAACCCTTAATCATACAGTAAAGAACACTTATGTAACGCAAACTAGAGATTAGACGAGATACCTATAAAAAGAGCAAGTTAGTTAAATGGAATCTAGCTATTGTATGGTTCTCAAGATGAGTTTGAATATGTGATCACTACAAAATCACCAATAATTTGTTTGAAATGTCTTTGAATAAAGGCCTAAATTGTGAATTTTCCTAGCCTATGTCGTGGCTACTGTATTTATGTTCTCAACTAAATAAGTCTAGTTTTTAATTGAAAAAAAATAATTTCTTCACATAATAGCATTCACACAATAGCTGGAAAGTAAATAGCAGAAGCATAAAACAATAAAACACATACATAGGGAATTTCTCCTTCTAATCAACTTATCATCCAACTAACCAAAGCTTACAAGAAAACCTCCACAACTGCTTAAAACCAGTATTTGCACGGTAAACAAATTCACGTCTGTATTTTTCAACATGGAAAAAAGGGATCCTACTGAGTAGAGGTAGGCAATTGAGGGATCCACACAGAAGGTTTTCTTCCTTGGAAACTACAACTTCACTTGTGAATGTATTGAAGCAAAGTGTTTGAAATTTTGATTTGATTCCTATAATACTATATCGTGGAGGAATCCTTGTTCTTTTCAAATGCATGGAAGACCCTTTTTCATTTTTGTTTTGGTTAGAAAACTTCTTATATCGATCACCTCGTTGCTTGCCGATATACCACATTATTGCAAGACAATAGTTATGTATCCAACATTACATCCTTCATTGTCACTGGAAATGCATTACAGAGCAACTGATCAAACATAAGGATAACATAACTAAGCTGACAATCTGAGTTTGAATTGTATAGAATTTCTTTTAACTCCATTACTACCCATCCAATTTTGCATGTTCCCTTCACTGAAGTCATTGTTTTGTACATTCGAATCTACATTTTTCATCATTATATACAAAGAGATGATCTTTGTTGCTTTAGTAGTTATGGTTTGTATGCAAGTGGATAGGGTTCTTTATCCAATCATATATTTACTAGAGCATCTGTAGGATAATTTTATCACCATCCAAGTATTGGACCTGCATCAGGCATGTTTATTGATTTTCAGTCAACTTTTATGCTTAATTTTGGTTTGTGTTCAAGTTCATGTGCATCAAATCTTAGCACATAAGCATATTCAAATGATCTACATTTATATTCTGAAAAATTTGTAGGTATTCCTTGTGCTCCAGGTTCTGCAAGTTATGTCCCGATCGGATTTCAGGTGAGGTTATGCTCTTCTTATGTGCATATAAATGCGATGAGTGTTTATTAAATATATGAACAGCTATATCTGGTGATGATTTTATAATATTGTGAGGATGGTTACATATAAATTAATCTGTTGATTAATGTGAGTTTCGTTGCTTTTATTGTTTTCAGGAAGTCTAATTTAGAGCACAAAATTGAATGTAGCAATATAGAACAGAGTGATTGATTGCCAATGCCTAAGTTGAGAATGATTCGCTATAATTGAGGAAGGTGGCTTAACCAGATTTCAAGAACACAAAGAGGTTAATTGCAAATGATGAATTTGAGAATTCTTTCTTCTAATTGAGGAAGGTAGTTGAAACAGATTTAGAGAGCACAAAGAGCTTTAATTGCAAATGATCAAGTTGAGAATGTTGTTGAGGCTTCTCTCTTTCCAGATTAGTCATCTAATTGTTCTATGTTGATCCTTCTGATATGTACTTCTCTTACCACTTCTATAAAGGGAGAGTTGTTCATGTATGACACCATTCTTCATGCCATTCATTCCATTGTAACAATATATTATGTTAATGTACTTTTCAACATGTTTGTCAAGCTCTCCTTTTGTTGTAGGATTTTACACCTAGAGACGTTATATATTATATATATATGTTCTCTCTTAATTTAAGAACTTGTTTTAGCATTTCAGAGCCCTAGAGTAGATTTTTCACATTTTGTGGTTTTATTGAACAAAACCAATCTTGTTATCTGGAAGTTAATGATGGTAATTATGATAAGGCCATTTATATATTTAACCAGGAAAGTCATTCTCTTATGTTTGGATTCTAGGATTAGGAGACAGTCCAGGTTTAACTTCATTTTTTATTTCTTGATGTGAGTATCTATTTATGTGACATGAAGATACTTAGGGATAATTCGAGTTCTCATGAGGCACTCATTGGAAGAGGAACTGCATATGCATTCCAGAGAAATCTTGAAATAGAAATTACAGATTTTTTAAAGGTGGAAAAAATTCATGTGTCTTCCATCAAATAATCCATCATGAAGAAGAGAATAGGTCTCATGAAAATGTATGCCCTCAAGTCCATCCAATGCTCCAAAGGTGCCAGCTGAAAACTCCCATAGTGCTGAAAATCACAATGTGAAACCTTGTACAATATGCGGTGTAACAACTAGAACATAATCTCTTAGGATTCTTTTTATAAATGGAAAAATAAGTTTTACAAACGTCAACATTGTTAATAATGTCTTTGTTGGAAGTATTTAATTTAGCAAATGTACTGGTTTCTACAGAGTGGTTGTAGTAAAGAGGCACTGCCCATTTTAAAGAAAGAGCTTCTTCATGTAATTAATACTGAGCGTATTCATAGAGAACAAATTTGGAGAAAGGGTGTTGTGAGAGGATCTAGAATGACTTCTCCAAAGCATCCTGAGCATGTTGGTGGCACTGAAGAGGTACATTTTTAAACATTTATTTTCAGATCTTGCTTGTTGGGATGAGTTTCTTAGTTTCTTGTTTAAATTGGTTGCTTGTTTATTTTTCTAACCAAAAGTGATCTCATTGTATTTGGTTGAAACATCTTTTTGTAGGATCCAGAATGTATCATATGCCACTATTTTCTACATCTTTCTATTGTTGTATGCAGTTGTTGACTGGATGCTTTTGTTTGTCTACAGGTACATTGTCTCAGTAATTTGTTGTAAGCGACTTGCCAGGAATAATTTTGTCACGGGTCCTGTTTACAGTTTTGGAACTATGAATTCTACTCATTGCTATATATGTTATATTGCAACACAACCAGAACAATAGAGAATAGGTCGTGTTTCAGTTAAAGAATGATAAATTATGTCTGATACTACCAGCGAAATATCCTAGAGTTTATTCCTCTTTACTTGTGGCGGCATTACCATATGGCTTGTCCCTATTCGAGTGACTCAGATATTTTAACATAAAAAATTTAAATATCAAATTTGATTAACCTCTCATTGATTGCATTTGATCCACGACATCAAATAACTATATCCCACACTTTATTTGTTGTTTCTAAACAATTTCTTAGAGTCAACAGTGCCAATGATAATTCCATTTTCATTTAAGCTTTTTCCTGGGCCTGGACATTTGTAATTTCTGGGTTGCATGCATTCGCATCACTAAACCATATTCATAACAATTTTGTTGAGGCTCTAGGCTTTAAAATTTTGCCAGCATCTTAAGCATATTTATCGAGCAAAGCCTTGTTTTCACAAAATTGTTGAACCACAAAGGGACTAATATGTTTCTCTTTTTATATGGAATTCTTTCCTAAGATGCAACATAGCCTTGAAAGAGGGTTTTTGACAAAATGACTTCCCCTATACTCTAGAATGGAGCATCCTAAATAGAGTCCTCATTGTGACATCTTGATTTTAAGGAGATTATATTTTATATTTTCTATGAAATACTGTTGACTTAACTCCATTTATTTTGTATTGCAGGATGGCAAGTTAGCCTGCCATGAATAGCAGCAGACCTGCTACTGTACAAATGAAAGGGCAGTCTGTTGTTCAAAAAAGTGGTTGTTGCTCATAAGACAATTCCTAGAATAATTTTTACTGCAATTAGTTTTGAAGAAGTGAAGTTGAAGATAATTGTATGTATTTTGGATCTCAGACAAGCAAACGTCTTTAGCTGTCGAGAGATCAACAATTGATAGACAATTAAAACAAATTTATTGCAAGTTGGATCTTGTATTATTTTCTGTCTGTGAAGGGCAGCAACTTGCTTTTGTTCCTGATAATTTGTACAACCATGGATTATTGTACTCATGTGTAGTTTGTAAGATCATTCTTCTTTGAATTTTCATCATTGTCATAGTTGAATAGCTATATCTTAGAATTATTTTAGTACTTGAAGCATTATTCTTGAATATGTTTGACATTCATTTTGCTCCCATGCAAAATTTGTTTGAATATCATCATTGTCAAGCAATAACAACTTCTTAAAGGGTGCTAGCTCAATGGTAGATCACCTGCCTAATTATAGGCAGGAGATTGGTGGTTCGATTCCTCCATACCCTATCATAAATTAGTGACTAAGAAAATGACTAAATTTGCATACATACAACTATTAGTATCTAATTTCTAGTATCTTATAGCACGACCAACTTTCAGTCGTATTTAGCTTAGTCATTAATATGTTATCATCTAGTAGTTTATTTAGTCGTATATTTGGTCATTAATTGTGACAATCTGACTAAATCAATGACTAAATCAGTGAGTATCAATGACTAAATCAGTGAGTATCAATGACTAAATCAATGACTAAATCAGTGACTAAATCAGTGAGTATCAATGACTAAATCAATGACTTAATCAGTGACTATCAATGCCTAAATCAATGACTAATAAGTCAGCCAATTAATGACTAGTGAAATACAACTAGAGATAAGATAGTGGAAATCGGATACTATTAGTCACCAACTCAAAAATAGTTGTTTATAGTTGAATTTTAGTCATTAATTTCTCATTTTGTACTAATGGAAGGATACTTTCTGTTGGATTGCAAGTTATTTCATCACTAGTTTTGATTTATTGATTCTGCAAAAATCAGGACTTGTCTTGTTTCAACATTACCCAAAAAATGTGAAAATGTGAAGAAAAACATACTATCAAGTTTGGGATACCAAACAATAGGTCATCGAATACTTCCCTGAGTGTTCATCATGTTGATTAAAACATCTCCTCAATTGTTTTATCAACTAGTGCATCTACTTCCAATGGATACTTGTCAAAACAAATGCAAGATGAGATTAATAACAACATAATAGAAATAAAGAAAACTATTAAAATAAACTCATGTTTTTCTCACCTTTTAATCACTATCCATGAATAATAAAGTTCCACTAAAAATATACCTTGTCAGCAAATGAAACATCCTAAACACAATTATTAATTTCATCCTCAATAAAAGATGCAGTTC
The DNA here is from genome assembly GCA_027924585.1 of Larix kaempferi. Taxonomy (NCBI): domain Eukaryota; kingdom Viridiplantae; phylum Streptophyta; class Pinopsida; order Pinales; family Pinaceae; genus Larix; species Larix kaempferi. The sequence goes on along the minus strand of BSBM01000125.1, from coordinate 5,632,649 downwards.
AATTGATAAAATCCAGTTCTAGGATCTTTAATTCATCATTCTCTCTAATACAATGAGATGAATTGATAAAACAAAATGAAGTAAAATTATTCTTCACACAATTTAAGATGTATCCTTACTACCCGAATTCCCTCCAAACTATTGAAAAAAATTTGTCAGCTTTGTATGTGCCATTCGAAATGCAACACTAGACATAACTTGTTGCTTGAATTCACATGACAATTATACTCGAATGGATGCTTCAAATCTAATCATGCATCTTGCCAATTTAATGAATCCAAGGCTGGAAAAGATTGAACTACTTTTAGCTTTCTTCATTTGTCTTGACCATTTCATCTATTGATGAAACTTCCTTCTTTGATGGTAGCTTAATTCTCTTTTAAGAACTCTGATGATCTTGGCAGGGGAAAGCATGATCAAAATTTCAACTTGATGATCCATGGGATATCAAATTTTATTATTACCCTTCACCCACGTATGTTTCAATGGTCCTAAACTTCAATGTAAACTGTGCAATGAACCATCAACCCTTTAAAAACTCGTGATGGAAATGTCTTGCTTTGTGATGGCCAGTCTTACTTCATGCAAGACCAAAGCTAAATCCTTTTTCAATCCAATCTATCAATAGAATTAGACAAATTTGAAGTAAAATTTTTAAATTCACAAAGGCCCAAATCCTTCCTAAGGAGATGTCAACTTTTCCACATGTCCCCTAGTTCTTTGACTAATGTCTAGGAATTAGTTGTCAATGTTATAGGTATATTTTGATTCCTCGAGAATGTTAAGACATTTAAGGTCAATTCAACGGGCTCTTGCACATGCCTTATTTGCAAAATATCTAACTGAATCCAAACCCAAGTTAAAAATGAATCAAAGAAAGATATAATCTCCAATTGCCAAATATCAAAAGGAACATAATGACAGTATGGGAGAGAATCTAAGATATCAAAATAAACTTGAATGACTATCTAGGGATGTATTCAAAAGAAAAAACTACATGAGTCAAACTCTTATTCTAAAAGCCAAAAGAAAGAAAACATATATTGTGCCTAACCTAACCTGCATTGGTTCAACAAAGTTAAGTTACATCATAGATCCAGTGTAGGAACCAAAGGACTTCCAATCCCACAGAAAAATCACAATCATGCTTACATCTATAGGAATTATGCATTGCATAATACATGCTCGAAAAAATTATACTTTTTTTTAAAATCTATTCATAGTAGGAAAAATCAAGTACATGTTGCATTGTGGAAACGTTTTATAGAATGATGACTGTAACCATGTCTTAATAATGTCATGAAAACCATAAGATAAGGTATGTGATTCTTGCAAAAGTGTTGAAGATGAATATTGTACTTCATTAGGACCATAAGATTAAAACATAGAACTAGTTATCAAGGAGACTACCTTGCCATTAGATTCAGAATGCGTAGTAATGATATGGGGACCTAACATAACCATCATCTACGAATGAAGTGCCTCATCACATTCATCAGCATGCTCTTCTGGAACCTGAAAATTTTCACTATCAAACATGTCAATGTCATCAGGACACAATTGATTATCATAAATAACCTCTTTATGTTCTAAACCATAAACCATATCAGTGATAGTCTAAGTTTGACTGAAAACATCCATGAAAAGATGATTTTCCTCTTTACAATCCTTAAATTGAACAATAGAAATGTTTGCATTTTCCCTTTCACCTTTTTTTACTCTACAAGAATCAGAATCAATATAATTAATGATAGGAATATTTTGAATCTCTCTTTCAATGTTAAGATTTGTAAATAAATCAGAATACCAGGAGTAAAAGTTTCCAGAAGATAAATCACTGAAAGTTTCCCCATCATTATTCAATTATTTTTCTTCAAAATCTACACATTCAATGGGAACACTAGTCAAATTTTGATTCAACAATAAATTATTAGTCAATATGATAGAATTATATTCAATATCCAGTTCAGCAAAAAATGATTCATCATCAACAATTACATCTTCAATATCTAGACCATTCATCTCCTCAACAAATGTTGATTTATTTTCTTTTACAATTTCAATTGATGATGTTTGTATGCCAAGAAACTCTAGAACACCAATTATAGGCATATTTTGATTATTCTCTTCTTCATGTTTAAAGAGGTTACAAAGACAGTTCACTTCTAAGTCATATTCTGATGAATCCAAGAAACCTATATCTGAAAGATTCTTCACATGTTTTTTCATTTGATTCACTTACTAATAGAGTGAAAATTTCTTCATGCGAACCTACAGTAGTGGATGAACACTCATTTTGTACATCGGTTTCTTTTAAAGGACTATTTGGGAAATTAATTTCTTCTGTATTTTTCTTCCCATTAAAAATTGATAGTTTTCGATCCATGGTTCCTATGGGAGGATGATTACGACAACTACATTCTTTGTCATCATCGGTTAAAGAATCACAATCTTCAGTCAAAAGGAGGAGTTGCAAACACCATTTAATTAATTCTTGGTTGTTGGGTTTGTCTTTTTCATGGAACCCGAGATAAATTTGAGTCATATTTGAGACAAAATCATCATCTAACTCATCTTTATTTGTCTAGATCCCCTCAATATAATCACACAACTTCTCATAGTCATAGTACTCATGAGAAATTATAAAAAAATTCCATGAACGGCTTCCAACCGTGAACAAACTTAGGTGGTAGTGTTTTAAACCACGAATTGATTCGTCCTTCAAAAGTGAGAATTAAAAACCTACATATTTCAGTGTCTTGAACAATATTAAGATTTCAATGTGTGACATAAAAATGAATTATATGCCTAAATTCAAAGGTTTTCCCTTCACCATCAAACTTAGACTTTGACATGAGATCGACTCTCTTCTTGGAAATGCTTTCAAATGGTCTCGGTGCACTGAAAGCATGTTCCAATATAGGGATATGGGGAGAATCCATTAATAATTAATTTTATCTAATAAAAATGACTTCACACAGGTTGGCTTGTCATTCGACCCTCTTTCTAGTTCCAAATATGTTGACGGGTCGAAATGGCCTGGGGTCAATAGTAGAGGTTCTCCTCGGTAAGAAGTCCCAATTAGACCTCAAACTATTTGGAGTAGGGAACCCATTCGGATTTTGTCCTAACAACCATTCCATATTGAGTTTCACTAGTTGTGACTAGGTCCACCATTTAGGGTTTTATAATTAAGGGATGAAATGCAAGCTAATCTAAACTAAATGCAACTCCTAACTAAACTAACCTACCCAAATGGGCCTATCCCAATAGGGAGCAAGAGTAAAGGGGTGAGGAGTGAAATAACAATTAAACATCCACATCCATAATCTAGGTAGTTGTTCTAAGAGACAGATAAACAATCAATAGAACAAAAATAAAACTATAAGAATAGGCTTAATAGTTATGTCACTCTGATTTCATTACTCACACGAAGCAAAATAGTAGGAACAACATATGAAATACGTAATAGAGAGTTGCAGGAATAATCCATTTAGAAATATGAAGAAATATTACTCCACATCCATTCATGAAATAGCATGAATTAATTCAATACATTGATCCACATAACAAAAGTATTCCTAAGCAAAAGATAATCCAAGGATTCTCCTCATTCACAGTTAAGCAATAATACATTTGAAAAAGTTTGAGATAAAAAATTATCTTCCTCATCAAATGATATTACAATATATAGGCCAAGGCTAGGTGACCCTTGGCCTTCAATATTCCTTCAAGAATTTTTTGAATAATTTAATTACAAAACTGATCTAATTCACCCTTGGTGACCTTTGGAATTCCATTAATTCATCCTTTAATGGCCTTATGTCACCTAGTGGAATTCATCCTCATGTGACATGGTGACTTTTGTATTCTTACTATAGAGAGCTTCTCCATTAGAGTCTTTAGAACTTGATGGTGACATCACTTGACCGAACATGACCTCCACCTGTCCATGGTTATTGTGCTTGCTTTCAAATAACGATCTTAGTCAGTTCACCTTCATCCTCATTGTGAGAACCTATGACCATAATTAAATATATGAGAGCTTACATATTGATTACAAAGGGAAGATTGGAATTCATTAATTATAATTCTGACCTTAGTTTCCCTTTGAATTTCCCTCAACTTTCTTGCACTCGTTAATTTTGCCAAATTCCTTAATTGTGTCATAATGAGGCTTTAGAATCCATTTTGGGGCTTATAAATTATATCGAAGGTATTAGAATCAGATTTGAAAATTTGGCCTTTTATCTCTTCTTGGTTTGTTTTCTATAATCAATTTTCCAAACTCTAGTATAAATTATCCATTTTTTCAAATAAAATTTGGAAAATTATAGAAAATTAATTAAACGTATGCAAATTGTAAGATTGATTTCATTGACCTTATTAAAGCTTAAGAGTAGAGTTTTGGATCCATACTTGATTTTTGAGCTTAATCCTATTTTCTAGGAATTATTTATAGTGAAAATTTGATAAAATTCCTAAAAAATAGGATGATGCATTTAAAAATTGACTGATCATGGATTTACTGATCTGAGATATTTCTCACACCTCTCTATTATCCAATAACCTTAATTCTGATTTTTATGACCAAAATAGCAATTATCCCCAATTGGCTTAATTTAACAAAATTATTCAAAATTGACAATTAATTAACTCAATAGATGACTCCAACAAGTTAAAGGTATTGATAAATGTCCAATATTACAGTTACTCTCCAAAAAATTCCATAGACCCCAAAATCCCACGACTTTCCAAAAATAACCTATTATTATAAATGGAAATAATTGTAAAATAAAGGAAATAATGCTCAGCTTGGGATGAAAATTTTACAATGAGCTCTTATAGGTCCCAATACTCTACATAAAATATTTGGCACAAATATGATGGATAAAACTCATGAAAATGGAAAATTTTCTATTTCGAGAAGGTCTCAGAAGGGGGTTCTTAAAATAAAATGATGTCGATGGCTACACGAGCTTAAATATTTAAAATGATAGAGAATAACAGTGTGTATGAATTTTGGAATTTTTTTTCCATAACCTCCCCTTGTATTTTCCACTTTCGAATACAAATAAAGGAAGAAATGACAATTTTCCAAAAATTGGAAAATGCCAAAAGAAGAAAGGAGATGAAATGGTACAAATGAGATGGTAAATATAAGATATCTACTTTCCCCATTAATACATGCAAATAATAACACCAATGTATAGACTGCAAGAAACCCATTATGAATCCATTAAAAAATCCTAAAGCTATGCTTGGAATGGGCATGAAATGAAGCTTTACCTTCTTCCTCCTTCAATGGCTTTGGCTTCCTCACTCATACACAGTAAAAAAATGGTTAAGGTTGTGTCTGATACACCCATCCCTCTCATCAAATTATAAATATGGACTCATGTGTTTAAAGAGATGTTTTTTCTCATCCATACCTCATGGGATGAGAGATAAACTCTTCAGATTCCATATTGTGGGACAATGGGCACCTCTTCCACATGTTCCACACCCAATAGCAGTTATGACAGAGCATCACTAGTCACCTGCAAATGAATACTTAGAAACCTATCATTTCATAAATGAATCTACCACTTGGAGGGCGTTTAGGCTCACTTAAGTCTAAATTAGATTATCTCATGATTAAGTGGTTAATTAATAAAAAAATGAGCCAATAGGAGAAGGAGTTCCCTACTTAGCTATATAAGGGGGTTTAATGTGATTTATAAATGCAGGATACCCATTATTACACTCACTATCACCTTATTGGGTGGCATCCTTTCTCATTTCCCCTAATTGGTGCACCCTCCTTTACTTATATAAAAAAACTAGGCCTTTGAGGGGAATTCCATCACTTAGTCTTCTTTTTTCTCCCCCTTTTTTTAATAAATGATAATTTATTTCCTTAAATGAGTTTCATGACATTAAAATCATTGATTCTAGGTTACCCTTGAAATATTTTGCAACTGCAATCTTTATTTAACCAAATAGTAGGCCTCCTTAGATTGACATGCTGAAACTAGGTCCCATGATGGAAAAGTCAATAATTCCCTCATATATTATTGGAATAATGAACCATTTATTGCATTGGAAATATTATTAATAGGTATACATGATACAACCATTGGTTACCCATAACATTCATTTTATTCTTGATTCAAGCTTGCCACAAATTCCTTACTCTGGTATGTCACATAATTGCCAAAACACAAAGAAGGTAAAAGTCAAAGTTGAACAATGGGAATCAAACCCAAAGAAAGGTGGGACATGAAATACATAGAGGGGTGTTAAATTCATGTGAAAAATAATTCCATCATGCATAAAAACCACATGGTCAACCAAAATCAAATTCTAAACAAGTGCTCAGAAAGATACTTTCAAAATTTGGCAAGCAAGTCATAAACTTTATAGGGGGTATTTGAAACAAAGATAAGCCAAGATCAAGAATAAAATAGGTTCAAACACTTATCCCATCATATTACATCCATCACCCTTGTTCTCAGTGGTATATGATGTGCGTGATACTAGCGAGAATGTCCTTCAAGTTTTCTCACCGCAAGTGCAGTAACTTTCTCACCTTCTCCTTGCAACAATGGAAGCTTTTCATTTTCTCGCCACAATTGCGGTGATGTTTCATCTTCTTGCCACAAATTCAATGAATTTCACCATATTCATTGCAATGTCGTCATCTTTTTCCAATATTGTCGTAATAACCACCACTTTCTCCATATTCATCGCAACGTAGTGTATTTCTCCCATCTTGTCGCGACAATGGTGACTTTCCAAAATCTCACCGCAATAGCGGTGAATTTTCATAAAATTGCCATAAATTCGGCGGCTTTCTCAATTCCCATTGCAACGTTGGTAGGTTTTCACAAACTTGTTGTAATGTCGACAACTTTTCATAACTTACTCACCGCAATGTCACTGACTTTTCACAAACTTGCCACAATGTCGACAACTGCAATTGTTTCATACTTAGCCATTTTTGGACAAGGGCCTTCTCTATCATTCCTTTTTTCTCTCCTCAAATTCTTATTGAATATGCTTTAAGGATTAAGTCTGAAATGAATGATTTAACTAATTTATAAGGAGATATTGAGGGTGGTAAGACAATGCATAAAGGTGGAAAGCACACTAGATAATTTCCAAACAACTTTCAAACTTGGAAATGAAAGATAAAATGAGGATTAAAGACAAGGATCGGGGACCATGCATAAAAGAACCAAGTGCAATATAAAGGTCATCATAAATTGAAACTTAATACACTCAATCAACTATCAATTCCCTGTCATTGGTCCTGTCAAAGCAAGTAATTAAGACGAGGAGCTACTCCAAGTCAACATAATCCCAAGAACTCATTTAATCACCACATAAGCATTGATGAAGATGATCATGAAAGTACTGATGGACATGCAAGAATTCAATATTTTTTTAGATTATTCATCATTTACTTATGATATAAGTGACACTCAGAAACCCCAAACTTAGTATAGGGCCCCCCTGCTTGTCCATCCCAAGACTAGAAAAGTAGGGGAATATTTTGTGGCCACAATAGTTCCATCATTGATAACTGAGGAAATGAATGAATATTTGGAGGTAGATGTTACATGTGATGTTATATTCTTAGTTGTCAACTCTTTTAAGAAGGGGATGAACCCAGGGTTGGATGGTCTCTCAATGGATTTTATCTTGGGTTTTATGATCTCATAAAAGAGTATCTTGTAAAGGTAGTTCATGAATCAAAGTGGGAAACAAAGCTTTTAGTGGCCCTAAATGTAACTTTTATTGATTTAATCCCAAAGAGGTAGAATTCCCTGTATTGTTTTGAGGATTATAGACCAATTGCTTTTTGTAATTTGATATACAAGGCGAATTGTAAAATTATTGCTAATAGATTAAAACCTATCTTGTTAGAATATTTCTGAAGAGCAATACATATTTTTTTAGAATAGACCAATTCATGATGTTGTCTTGATCACCAAGGAAGGAACCCAATCAATTTTGTCTCAGAAAATGCTAGCTTTACTTATGAAAATTGACTTAGAAAAAGCTTATGATATAGTTAGCTAGTTCTATATAAGACTTGTTTTTTCTCCAATTGGATATGAATTACTCTTTTTTTAATTGTATTATGGGTTTCCTCCAATATGCATACTTTGTGGTATTAATAAATGAGGTCCCATCTTATTTTGTAGGGATTCAAGAGTCTTAAGGAAGGTATTTACTATGTCTCCTTTTCTATTGTTACTAGTGGTAGAGGGATTAAGTTTTCTTGTCAAAGAGGCTAGAAGGAATGGGGACTTAAAATGATTTAAGATCCCTCATACTATCACTCTTGCCCATCTACATTTTGTGGATGCCATGTCATTGTTTGGTGCTGGAAGTTTGTAGGATTATAAAAAGTATAAGGAAATTTTGGATTGTTTTGGTAAGTCAATGATAACATAACTGCACATGGTAAAATCATGCCTTCTTCATTATAACTTACAAGGCATCTTGTTGATTCAAGTGAGGGATCTTCTCCCTTTTCCTTCATGGGATTTTTCAGATGGTTTTAAGTACCTTGGTTTGTTACTAAAGCCAAACAATTATGAAATTACAGTATCGATTTGGCTATGTAAAAATATTGAAGCATGGGTGGATGTGTGGGTAAATAGATTCTTATCCCATGGAGGTAGAGAGGTATTAACCAAATCAATGTTGAAGGGTCTTCTAGTATATTGGAAATACATAGCCAAAATAGGAAAAATCTATATTGAATATAATTCACAAAATTTTCCTTGGTTATCTTTGGAAAGGAAATAGACAAAAGGAGGGCATACCACTCGTAAAATAGACTAGATTGGCCCATCCAAAGAAATTAAGTCTATGGTGACTAAAAAATGTGATCCTTTTTGGAAAATTTACATGGATGGGAAAAATATTTGGAGATTAATTTTCAATGACTCTCTATGGGGAAAATGTATGAGGTCAAAATACATGAAAGAAAGTTCCATGGTGGATTGGTTCTATTAGAACTAAGAATATTTTGGTCTCAAGGGCCTAGAAAGTACTATGGAAAGAGAACATATTTAGGAGAGAAAGAGAATGGATAGTAGAAAGAAATGACTAGAAATACATGGCTAGAAAGACCCTTTGAAATAAAGAGTACTCAAGTGTTAAAATAGATTTATCGAGCGCAAGGCACCAATATGTGAGTGACAGTAGGCTTAGAACCAAGGGCCAATGAAGGGCTCCCTACACTTAGCCAAAGGAACTAAGTGGAGGAATCGTGCTAATACCATGCGACCAAGGGGTCATGACCAACAGGTGTGCCAAAAGGGGCTAATCCCACTAGTGAGCATATCTCTAGTCAAGGTGTCAGATCACTGTCATAGAATGATAGCGCATCACCAAAGTGCACAAACTTTAATTCCATTCCGCCGAGCCATTGGGAGGAAACCACCAAGCATGTGGTGCTTGTATATTGGTAACATATCCAACTCCAACATTTTCCAAACCAACCTCGACCGATCCATTACCACCTTGTCCACTGAAAACCAAACCAAGTGGGACCTCACCAAGGAAACACATGCACCATGTCAGGACCCACTAAGAGTTTCCTTGAAGGAGTTTCCAAGGTGCATGAGTTCCACATGCACCAAGCCATGATTGACACGTGACTCCCGTGCCTTAATGGTGTAAGGTGACTCCACCTCAAAGTTTCCCCCAATAATAATGTGCCACCTGTCAAATTAAAATTTTGGGCCGTTAAAGGGAAGAAACAGTCTAGCGGTGCTCATTCTTCTCTGGGAAAAGAAGAAGCACCACACAATATCCACACTAGATATTTCATTGCATAGTTCCTACTTTCCATTTTGACCACCTTCCAAACTTATAATCATATCTCTACCATCCCTTTGTTACTATGTTATCTTATAAAGTAAAATACAACTACCATCATGTCCTCATATGACATAAATCTTCCCAAGGCCAAAGGAAAGAGTAACCCCACATATGACCACCTAATTGACCACGAATATGACATATTTGACACAATATTTTCCTTCCCTAATAATAAGTGCTTGATAATTGAGGAAGAATCCAATTATGTAGTAATATAGGACTCCTGTCACATATGGGATACCAACCTCGCATGTGTAATATGCCCACAAGTTGTCCACTTCACTGATTTCGTCACCTGGTGTGCAGCTAATTCCTCATGTTTTCTCCTTCGGTGACTCCAAATCCATGTGCATCATCTCTAAAGACACCCTTGTAAAAATGATTTTCCTTCAGAACCATCTAATCATGCAACCCCTAGACAATGTTTCCCTTCCCATTGCATACCAGGCCCTAAACCTCTCATAAAGAACCATATTTTAGCAAAGCATGTCAAAGAAGGTACTCTAGTCCTAGTCAACCACCTTTATACAAATCTTCCATTTTCTCATAAAAATCCATGAAGGCCCTGGCCCTAATCTATATTGTAATTGGTAATGAGAATGATGAAGACGTATATGATACCCTCTTAGGTTTCCTTGTAACCCTAAACCCAACAACAATTTTTATGCCCACTAGATTTGATCTATGTCATTTTTTAGCAAATAGCGTCCATGCATAACTTGAAGACTTCCATACCATCACTTCAGGTATCCATTATACCTATTCTACATGTTCCTATACCAAAATACAACATACTTTAAAGAGATAGGTTTGAACATAAGGGATCATAAAGGAAGGAAACTACCAACCTACAGATGTACAAATATGGTCCTTAGACAATCGTGGAACTAGGGATTTCAAGCCTTTCTAGATGAAGTCATGAGCATCACCTAATTTATTCGTCACAATGAGGCACCACGAAGGATATCCCCCCTATTCAAGGAACTATTATCACTGAGTCCCGACACTAGAACAATGGACTACTTCATCTATGAGAACCACACCATCATCAGGGTATATGGGTTCGAAGAGGAACCATATATACTACCTACAATTTTGAATCCCAAATAATTTTACTTGAAGTACATAAAAATAGATATTCGTGTCTTATTAGCTGCATTTTTCCAAGCTAAAATAGCCCATAACATTCAAACTACCTAAATAGATAGGCCCATTCCTAGTTAAAATGAGAAGTGCTCTGTCATATGATGAGAGAATTTTGAAGCAGCTGAACTTGTCCAAAGGAGAAATATGGGCCTATGACCCTCATTAGGTAATATCAAAGAGGAGAATGAGGAATAGAGTGGGACAAGTTGGCCGACTTGATTACATGCAAGCCAGTGAGCACCATCCTAATGGTTGATACAAACAAGGATGTCCAAGGGACACGATAGGGCCAAGCATGAAGCCATCCTACAATGATTTGTACTCCATAGAAGCTAGAAGTAGGGACCAAAAGGGAAACTTCATAGGTCCACACGAATATGGACATTGATGACCATGAAACACATCTAGAAAATAAGAGGGCTAAAGCAAGCGATGAAGTGGATTCTAATCAGGCTTTAGTAGAGCATACATAACTTGAAGGTTTAGCCAATGAATTAGAAAAAAAAACATTAGGATAGCTAATGGCAGGTGAAAATATACCACCTATCCCTATACCACACTTCCCTTCAATACTATTTGGCGTGCAAGAGCCACAACAAAGCAGATTGTAAGCACATGCACACAAAGATAATCAAGACAAGAGAGATGAGTCGAATGCATCCAACTGGTTATATTCATCTTGATGGTATTATTTATACATCTTATATCTGGCTGGAGCAGTTGCACCCGCTCCAACTGCTTCTTTAACTAGACTATTACATAAGTACCTAATGACAACTAAGGAGCCTGAAGGGTCCCCTCCAACATCTCCCCCACCTCAAAATATTTCTTCGTTCCGAAGAAAACAAGAACAACCATGAACTGCGATTCCTTTAGCCTTTGTCAGCAATTTGGTAGTGGTCAATCGAGCCTCACCCTTTCACCTTCCTGCTGGCTTTCATCTTCATTGGTCCAGGAACTTCTGGGCTTCCACGCTCTGCCATTACACCACCAACTACCTGAAAAAATTCTGAAATGACATTGGATAGATGTTTCTGTATTTCAACACCGGGGGGCTTGATTAATTTAAGTGTTCTTTTATCATTATTAAGCGTGAAGCTCGTCTTCTGTGTACTTGTTTGATGTCTTCTACTTGAATATGGTCTTCGTCGACAACTTCTGTCGTGAGGCTTCCTGCAAGTTTAAATGTGTCGTCGCTGCTTGTGGTCGATACCGACTGATATTGGTCAAGTTGACTTGACTCGACTCGAATCAACATGATTACTAAGTCGGCTAGGGACCGACTGAATTACAAAAATTATAATACAAAAAGGTCGGCTCTCGACCATATTTAACAGACTCGACCACTTACAATATCGACCAATGACCCGACTAATTTTAGTACCGACCATTGAACAGTACAATTCTGTCCACTGCATTATATCGACTATAATGAAGAGTGAACCAAATAGCTTCGACTACATAAATAAAACCTTAACCATTTTATCACGACATTTATTTGGCAAAGCATATCTACCAATTGTAAGATCGAACCAACAACATTTTTACATACCTGACCACTTTAATAAGATGTCGACCAAATGATGTGCCCACCGCCTCGACCATTAAGAACCGACCAATTTTAAAATTCCGACTAAACCAACTACGTCGACCATATTTACAAATATATATAGAATTTCGCCGACTCCAAGACCAATACTTTTTGTAAGCAACAATATCGAAAATGTTGTAGATACTTTCTGATGCATGCTTCCGTCAGTATACTTGGCCGTAGCTGTTAAAACTTAGCAGAATATTCGCCCGCGCTCCTTCAACAAACTACACAACATCGTCGGCCAATATCTTGCGCCATGAAAATACTTGTCAACCAAATAATATATATGACTTCTGGTCAATGGGTCGACAACTTGACTGGTCAGTAAAACAATTGGTTGAGCGCTCCATTAGTAGTCGGTTATTACAATCTCATGGGCAATAAATTTGAGCCATCTAACGGATTTGATATCCCGGTGCAACAATACTACGTAGGTCATCTTTCAGTCTCTTATCTTTATATGTAATTATCTTTTTATTTACATATAAGATAACCAAAGGGAGTGTGATCACTAAATTGACTGGAGCGTGATAACCAAACTTGATGGAATGCTTACCGACCAAACTCGCACGCACTAACAAAACCTCTTCCACATTCAATCTATTAGTCGGGTCTTTATAAATAATTGGTGCTTCCACAAGATATTGCTGCTAGTTGGCGACGGTCACGTTGGCTATCGCTGAAGTCCGGAGTTACAATGAATTTGTGTCAGATGCTCCTCTACCACGCTCCCGCACGACATGCACACTGTCGCCGAATGACCTCCTGAAGCATTTTTTTGTATTTTCTTGCAAATTTCTATCTACTCCACGCGATCTTCCAGGTTCGACTCACTGCTTGGTCAATTGGGTATTTTCGTCGACAAGCTCGATCAATTTGTCATGTTGAACGCATCCTTCATGGTCGGTTTCTCTAAATGGTTGTGTCGACGGGGTCGGTTTCTCTAAATGGTTGTGTCGACGGACTTCTTGATAGGTGGTTGTAATGCAAGGGAAGTTCTGTTGCTCGCGTTTGTTGAGCTCCAACAATGTAAGAATTCTTTGAGTTTGTAGACTTTATTGATTTCGAGGAGCTTTGTCAATATTGCATGAATCGAATAAAAAACCAAAATAAGGTATGAACGCATTCAGTTTACAAAGCACATGCACATAACGCAGCCTGGAGTAGTCGCTCCCAGTGAGGGGCTTCTACCATCGAATTCCATCTGAGTCTTCATAATAGCCAAAACAGGTCTACTGTCGACTTTCATTTTCTTAGTCGATGGGCCAGTCGATGGATGAACTGTAGGGACGTTGTATACTTGTGATGATAGTCGGCTGATTCTTCCACGGGATTCGAACTGGTTTCCATCCACATAGGTTGCAGATCGATTAGCAGGCCCGAGTGCTAGACAATATCTGAAGCGCGAGCGAAAAGAAGGTCCGTCGTATTCTTGTAATTCACGAGCAATGCCAATATCTTATCTTTGTTTTTGCAGATGTTTTCTGTAATGCATGCACAAACGTCCTTCATCTTTCTTGTAGGCTCTTCGACAAACTTTACACACTTTCTTCAATGTTCGATGCTTGTTCAATGGTCATGGTCGACATCTTCATATTTTTCTTTTCGCAGGAGCATCAAAACACAAGCAGTCTTTCTTGCAGGTTTCTTCAACGAATGTTGCATGATTTCCTTTAGATTCGATCACACAACGTCATTATTTCTGAGAATTTCTTGCAGGGTTTCTTTCTCCTCGCGATCTTTTGCATCTTTCGCAGGTTTGATCCATTTTCCACGCGCTGCTGCTGTCACCCAGACTGCATGAAAGAGGCAACGACACCAGATGTTGTATTCAAGCAGATAGTAAGCACATGCACATAGAGATAATCAAGACAATAGAGACGAGTCGAATGCATCCAACTGGTTATATTCATCTTCATCGTATTATTTATACATCTTATATGTGGTTGGAGCGGTTGCACCCGCTCCAACTGCTTCTTTAACTAAACTATTACATAAGTAACTAATGACAACTAAGGGTCCCCTCCAACAAACATATGTCTCTGAATAGTGAGCATGAGTCAGGAAACATACTGAGCAGTTCACTTGGTGACTCCATTGCTATTGATCTGGTGTCTAGAAGAAGGCACACTATATCCAACCTTGCACTTGAAGACATACAGGTTCTTGCTAAACTTGAAAGGATGGTAACTCTTTGAAATACTTGGAGAAATTATCTTCATCATGTTCATGTATTGCTTAGAATAATTGCACATCTCTTGTAGATGTTCAATTTCAAGGTTCAACTTATAGATTTGAAAATTATAAAGGTAAAGACCCGTGTCACGGAAGACATACATCCTCCTTTAGTAAAATTGAAAAATTCTCCTCTCGTCTTCCTTGAGGGATATCAACTTACATTTAATCCTATCCTTAGGATCCCTCACATTCCAATCCCCCTCAAGCAAAGAACTTCATACTACAACCTCACATTCCAATCCCCCTCAAGCACAGAACTTCATACTACAACATTTAATGGCAGGAGATAGAGTAGGAGGGGCTAATATACCACCTCGTGACCACTTATTAATCCCTTGGTGGATACTAGGCATGGTCCATTGAACCTTCCTAACAATTGCATGATTTACCAAACAATTACTTGAAATTGATTCGAAAATTTGGCGGTGAAAGAGTCCTCTCAGATGAAGAACACATGACTATGCTTCGAAACATCACTAACAACCTGTTCATTGAACATGATGATGCCGACATGAGACTCTTCATACAAACCCTACAGGGAGATGTAATAAAATGTTTTAGGTATTTACTAGAAGCATCCATCAAATCTTAATGACCAGTTCTAGAGGCCACTTTTATGAGATAGTGGTGGGAAAAAAGAGACCACTTGTACTACTTGAAAAAATTTGCTTCGCTAAAAAAGAGAAACAAAGAAAATGTGGTTCACTTTCACAAAAGATTCAACAAATTGTACAACAAAATTCTGCTTGACATCAAGCCTTCCAAGGCAATAGAAAATGTTACCTTTGTAGGATATTTTGAACTATAGTTTTCCATGATGATGAGAGAAATAAGGTCAACAACCTTGCTTATGATGCAAGATTATGCAGTAGACATTAAGGTAAATATCACAGCATCTGAAAAACTAAAATTCAGTCATGTGGTAAATGAGAGACACGAACGAAGGAAAAATGATGAGGTTGGGGCCTCAATCCAAAATAAAGATTCACAAGAATTCAACATTGAATATATGTAAAATATAATTAAGATCCTCTCAAACAAGGTTACTAGAATGGAATTGGAAGGGAATAATGCAAACAAAGCATGTCAAGGAGGACCTCTAAGAAATCCAAATAAAAAGCAATAGAGGATTCCATTGAACCTTCACATCATGAATAGAATAAATGAAGATAAACCTATCCAACTTCCCATTAGATAGAATAACAACAAGAATAATAATTTTGTTGATGTTTCTAGTGCAGAAGAATATCAAGAAGTAGAGGAAGAGATGAGTTGGCTGCATGATGAATATAATACAATTCACCTAACTCAAGAAGATTATAAAATATCACTACACTAATACAAGGAACTATAAACAAAAACCACTAAAAGGTGAATATGAAATTTCCTTGTCCCAATATATGGTGTTCACTAACACTTTGATACATGAAATGCAAAGGAAATATGACCTTAGGATGATACCTTCACCTGACCAATAAATCCAAGCCCCTATTAAAATAATTCAAGTAATCCAGCCAAAGAATAATATCCGTGAACCTTCTATTATGGCCAAAAATGCCAACTTGTCAAAGGAAAAAAACTATGAGACTATTACCCCTGCTGCTACAAAACGAAATGAGAATCCTCAACCTAAAAGGTTGGAGAATGAACAAGGAGACCAAGATAAGTTTGTTGTCCCTTTCAATATTGAGCATGAGTTAGAAAAAATAAAATTTCTTGTTTCGTTGATTGAGTTGGGAAAAAACCCTAGATACCATAAGAAAATTTAGAAAGTGATATGTGGAGCATTGTCATCCATTTAATGAGATACCCTAAACATATTGTATGAGTATCCAATAGTCCAATTTGGTCCCCACATTGATGAAAAAGATGAATCTACTACACATTTCTATGTAAGATTGAGTATACATGTTAAGCTCTTGCATAATTGCATGCTAGATTCAAGAGCATCTCATAATTTGATTTCCAAGGTTATAATGGAGCAATTGCCGTTAGAGATAACCAATCCCTTCCATGATGTGTATAGATTTGACTCAAGAAAAGTTAAATGTGTGGGGATTATTAGAGATCTAGTGGTCACATTGTTGAATATTGTAACTTCTAAGAATATTATATTTGTACATTATTTATTCCGGAGATGTTCCATCCCTCCGAGGTGATTCTATTATGTATCCGGAGATGTTTATTCCTCCGAGGAGTTGTGGCAACTAGGGTTATTAGACCCACCATGTGGGGGTCGGCCCAGTCAGTTATAATAGGGTATTTGACCTAATGGTTAAATATGAGCCTACATGTACTTGTGTAAAATATATGTCAGAGTAGTGTATAAATAGAGGAGGTGTGTTCCTCATTTGACACACTCACACACTTGAAAAGAGGAGCACTTGTCTGGGAGATTTTCTAAGGAGGATTAGAAGGAGGGAGCACATCTTGTATTTTGGTTTATCATCTTATTGAGGAAAGCTTTGCTGGGTTTTTCTACCCCATGAGGGTTTCCCAGGATAAATCTGTGTCTCTTGTGTTTATGCTATGCTTGTTGTTTCTTCAGTGATCCTGTATATGCTATTATTGTGAAATAGAATGTAATGCTGCTATTTTTTGTCTTAGCATATTGAATTTTAACATGGTATCAGAGCTAACCTGAAGGAAGGCAATGTATGGCACTTACGACACTTGCTTCTCTTGCGACAATTTGAAGGTTAGGGTTTTATATAGAAAAAACTAGTCATCGTGGAACTTTCACTATAAATCAATTTATGCGAAGTTTCAGGATCTGAAATGTTTACAGGTCGTATATAACATCCCCAGGTACCTTGTGTCCAAAGGGAACCCTCAGATTCATTGTACTTTATGAGTTATGATCAGTACAAGTTAGGGTTTCTGCCTCTTCCAGATCTCAGTCAAAATCAGGTGACCTTGGAAAAAAGGTCATAACTTGGGCTAGGAAGCTCCAAATGAAATTTCGTAAAAAGTGACAGGCAGTACACAGACTGTACTATCTCAGAAAACTTTTTTAGAGGCCGAAGGTGAACCAGTGACACGTGGCACGCCGTACAAGTTCGCTCTCCTGTTTTATCCCATAAACAGGTCACGTTGCGACACTTGGCATAAATCTCTCTCAGAAAATCCAATTGAGGTCAGACCTGTGAGGATGGAAAGATGACAGGTCAGGCTACTGCAGAAAAAATTTTCAGACCTTGTGGAGCAGAAATTTCAGAGTTATAGCAGAAACAATCAGGTGCATATTTATGTCAAAACAGAATAATTTTTGGAGCACCTTTATTCATGGCTTCTAGAATTTAGGGTTTCGGAGAAAGTTAGAATTTTTGGAATCGGAGTCCATGGCTGGAAGCTCCTCAGAAAAATAAGAGTTTAGAGCCTTGGATCGAACCTTTTGATTGGACAGAAGGGTGGGCTTCATCAAACCCTAGTTCGGGTTCCTGTCCAGAAGATCCAGAAGTTTCGAAGGCAATTTTGAGGGGTCAAATTTTGGAGATTTCAAAATTGAAGAATGCTAGGTTGATCAGCTCAGCAAGAAACATTCTTTCGTCCATTCAGAAGTGTGAATGTCAATTATTGAATTTTTAGGTTTTCTCTAGCAAACCCTAATCAAGCTCCAGATCAAGTTTCAGGGGGAGTTGAGGCTAAGGCCTTACATAAGAAGACTACAAAAAGTCTCGACAGGTATGACTTAAGGAGGTTCACATATGCCTTGAAATCTGATTCTTGATTAAGTTCATAATGTGTTTGTATTCATGTTATTTATTAGTGCAATCTTGATTAATGTTATTAATTGTCCTATCACCCTAGTAACAATATGAATGCATGTGAATGATCGAAGACATTCATTGATTAGGGCTATATGATTGTACTTATGCATTATGGTGTTGTGTGAGGTTGATGTTGTCTGCTAACAAGACACAGGTACATCACAGAAGACAAATCAAGTTCCATGACCATGACAACATGAAGACAAAGACTCGCGAGGTATGTATGACTTTGTTATATCATGCTTAACCTACGAGACATGCAGGTTCTAGCTCAGGATCTCTAAATCATTGAAGAGATTGTTTAGGTATGTTGTACATAACTAAGCAGGTATACTAATCCAAGTATGTTTTCCTATGTCATGTTAGAATCTTACCTTGTATGATTGGTTAGTAATCAAGGGTTTATGCATATTATGTCTCTTATCTTGGTTGATGATTTAACTAACTAGATCAAACAAGAATATGCATGATTAAAAGAAGACTTCCTTGAAACCCTGAATAGTAATGATCATGACTGTACATATTCAAGATTATTTAGAATTAGAATGTTTTGATAATATTGAGAATATACTAATGAATGTATGTTTGTGTATGAGATCATGAGGATGACACTAGTGTACACTTGAGCATGCACAGTGGTATAGAATGAATAGAAGTTCATAAGACATACAGAAGATCAAGCGGGAGGCAACCACACAAACATAAAAGATAAGTATTTGGGTTGTTATTAGAAATAGTAAATGATATTGCTCGTATGCATATTTGTATTCCTAGAATATATCATGCTGAGTGTAAACATTCATAAAGCATTGAACAATATACTACTAATATGCATATGATTGGTAAATTGGACAAACATTCCATTGTTGCTTGTCTAGAATGAAACCTCTTTGCTGACATGCTGAGAGCTGTGCACACTCTCGATAGTATGTTCTGGTAGAGATGGAAGGCATCTAGATAGCCACTGTATGCATACAGGATATGGGAAAGTGTTGTGCCAAAGTATTAGTCAAAATAGTTGCATAACTATGTAAATGATATCTGTATGCATAATAGGTTATCATGTCAATATGATTTGATGATTATGAAGTATTACTAATCATTTACTTAATTTTGATTTGTAGGAAAGATCATGATGAATGATGAACTCTGAACAAGCGATGGATGTTCAACAAAAGATTTACAAATCAAACACACTATAGAAAGCTTGTGGTTAAGAGATTCTCTTAGAAAGAGGAAGAGAATCATGATGAGATGTTTTGCTCCAAGGGACTAGATAAGACCATTCTCTTAATAATGTAATCAGGTTCTGTATGGGTTCCCAGGATCGGTAGTCAATTGATGAGATTAATGATCATCATGGGTGATGTGGATCTCAACCTTTGCTACAAGGTTGAATATGGGTTCTATACACATATGACATGGATGCAAGAAGGAACTCACCACAGAGTTCGAATGATTTTGAGGCTCATTTTAGTAGACCCATCTGACGAGAGATGGCGCAGATAGATATGTAGAAGATCACTCAATGCTGAGTGTGAATAATGGACAATTGACAGCTTCATGACAAAGCTTGGGCTTTACCAGAAGTAAAGATGTTCCTAACCTTTACCTTAAGGTTGTGGATGATGAACCTATCATACCATTATTGTATGATGATGATCTCTTTCTGACAAGGAATGAGAAACAGGTCATGAAAATGGCTGCAGAAATTAAAATGAAAGATCTCGGATTAATGCACTACTTCTTAGGTCTAGAAGTATGGCAAGATCCAAAAGGAATCTTTTAATTCAAGGTAAGTATGCTATGAATTTTCTAAAAAGATTTGATATGTTGGAGTATAAAGCCATGGCCACTCCCATGGACTCCAACTTGAAGTTGTTAGTTAATGACTCATCATATTTAGTGGACCTAACCCTATATAGACAAATCATTGGGTCATTGATGTATTTAACAAATACTAGGCCAGATATATGCTTTGCTGCAAATACCCTAAGTCAGTATCTAGTAGAACCTAGAAAGGTTCACTTAATAACTACAAAGCATGTAGTGAGGTACCTAAAAGGTACATTATATTTTGGTCTATATTATCTTGGAGGTCATGAACTCCGTTTACATGGTTACTTAGATTCTGATTGGGCAGGAAGTCCCTCAGACAGAAAGAGTACATCAGGTGGATGTTATAGTCTTGAATCTGCCATGATCTCATGGTTCAACAAGGAACAATCTAGTGTGGCTCTTAGTACTGCTGAAGCAGAATATATATATAGCTGTCTGCTCTGCCAGCTGTGAAGCAGTGTGGCTTCAGAAGCTATTATATGGAGTGTTTGACTTAGAAATGAATTCCACTATGATTATATGTGACATTCAAAACTACATCAAGATAGAAAATCTTGTATTCCACGATAAGTCAAAAACACATAGAGATCCGATACTTCTATATACGAGATATGGTGCAGAGAGGAGCTATCAAGCTCGAGTATATAAGCACTGAGGATCAGATTGCTAATATCTTGACTAAACCTCTGTCTCGAGTAAAGTTTGAATACTTCCGAGACAATCTTGGTATAGTCCAGAAGGACCCTCCTCGAAAGGGGGAGTAGTATAGTATCTGATAACAAGTCTGTCTCATCAATGATGAGGTTACATTTTTACTGCACCTAGTTACTTAGAATTATTTAGATTTAGGAATCTTATATTTTTTCTTCTTGATGATAGATGTATACATGCTTTTGATGATAGATGTATACATGCTTTTGATGTTAGATATACATGCTTTTGATGATAGATGTATACATGCTTTTGATGATAGAAGTTATGCATGTTTTGATGATGAGGATACATGTTTTGATGATGAGGATACATGATTGACACATGTTTTGATGAAGTCCTTGGTGGACTTGAGGGGATTGGATCATCCCTGGACTTCAGTCCGAAAGAAGAGCCGTAGACGTATGTCTTCGAGAATGAAGTTCTTGGTGAACATGTGAGGGGAATGGATCATCCCTGGACTTCAGTCCTAAAGAGAGCCGTAGACGTATGTGTTCGAGAATGAAGTCCTTGGTGGACTTGAGGGGATTGGATCATCCCTGGACTTCAGTCCTAAAGAGAGCCGTAGACGTATGTCTTCGAGAATAAAGTCCTTGGTGGACTTGAGGGGATTGGATCATCCCTGGACTTCAGTCCGAAAGAAGAGCCGTAGACGTATGTATTCAAGAATGAAGTTCTTGGTGAACATGTGAGGGGATTGGATCATCCCTGGACTTTAGTCCGAAAGAAGAGCCGTAGACATATGTCTTCGAGAATGAAGTTCTTGGTGAACATGTGAGGGGATTGGATCATCCCTGGACTTCAGTCCGAAAGAAGAGCCGTAGACATATGTCTTCGAGAATGAAGTCCTTGGTGGACTTGAGGGGATTGGATCATCCCTGGACTTCATTCCTCAAGAGAGCCGTAGACATATGTCTTCGAGAATGAAGTCCTTGGTGGACTTGAGGGGATTGGATCATCCCTGGACTTCAGTCCTAAAGAGAGCCGTAGACATGATGTCTCTGAGAACAAAATCCTGAATGAACAGGTAAGGGGATTGGATCGTCCTCGGACTTTGGTCCTGTGAATTGAACCGTAGACATGAGGTCTCCGAGAATTGAATAGGACTGGATCGTCCCTGAGATTCGGTTCAAAAGGTACATGATAGGACTGGATCGTCCCTGAGCTTCAGTTCAAAAGGTACATGATAGGACTGGATCGTCCCTGGACCTCGGTTCAAAATGTACATGACAAATCCTAGAATTGTTCTAGGTTACATCCAGCATGAAACAGGGCTGGCTCTGTAGATATGATACATCCAGCATGAAACAGGGCTGGCTCTGTAGATGTGATACATCTAGCATGAAACAGGGCTGGCTCTGTAGATATGATACATCCAGCATGAAACAGGGCTGGCTCTGTAGATGTGATACATCCAGCATGAAACAGGGCTGGCTCTGTAGATGTGATACATCCAGCATGAAACAGGGCTGGCTCTGTAGATGTGATACATCCAGCATGAAACAGGGCTGGCCTTGTAGATGTGATACATCCAGCATGAAACAGGGCTGGCTCTGTAGATGTGATACATCCAGCATGAAACAAGGCTGGCTCTGTAGATGTGATACATCCAGCATGAAACAGGGCTGGCTCTGTAGATGTGATACATCCAGCATGAAACAGGGCTGGCTCTGTAGATATGATACATCCAGCATGAAACAGGGCTGGCTCTGTAGATGTGATACATCCAGCATGAAACAGGGCTGGCTCTGTAGATATGATACATCCAGCATGAAACAGGGCTGGCTCTGTAGATGTGATACATCCAACATGAAATAGGGCTGGCTCTGTAGATGTGATACATCCAACATGAAATAGGGCTGGCTCTGTAGATGTGATACATCCAGCATGAAACAGGGATGGCTGTGTAGATGTGACACATCCAGTATGAAAAAGGACTGGCTCTGTGGCGGTAAATCCTAGATCTGATCTAGGTCACATCCAGTATGAAAAAGGACTGGCACTATGGTTGGGATTGGATCATCCCTAGACATGAGACTTGTCTTAAAGAGATAAGGATTGATCATCCTGGAACTTGATCTGGATTGCATCATCCATGGACCTATGTCCAAAAGAAGAGCAGGATTGATCATCCTGTAATATGATCGTGTGATGATGATGCTGCTGATCGTGTGATGACGATGCTGATCGTATGATGACGATGCTGATCGTGTGATGACGATGCTGCCGATTGTGTGATGATGATGCTGATCGTATGATGATGATGCTGATCGTGTGATGACGATGCTGTCGATCGTGTGATGACGATGTTGATCGTATGATGACGATGCTGCTGATCGTGTGATGACGATGCTGTTCGTATGATGATGATGCTGATCATATGATGACGATGCTGTTGATCGTGTGATGATGATACTGATGATCGTCTGATGATGATGCTGATGATCGTGTGATGACGATGCTGATGATCGTGTGATGACGATGTTGATGATCGTGTGATGACGATGCTGATGATCGTGTGATGACGATGCTGATGATCGTGTAATGACGATGCTGATGATCGTGTGATGACGATGCTGATGATCGTGTGATCGTGTGATGACGATGATGATGACCGAGTAATATCAACTCTGATGATGTTGATGTTCCAGTAACTAGTTGAGTTATTGATGATGATGAATTGAAGAAAGCTTCCGATGATATATAGATGATGTAGTCAATGACTCCTTGCTCCTGCAGATGTTGTTATAATATCCTTCTCGTTAAGGGGGAGTGTTGAATATTGTAACTTCTAAGAATATTATATTTGTACATTATTTATTCCGGAGATGTTCCATCCCTCCGAGGTGATTCTATTATGTATCCGGAGATGTTTATTCCTCCGAGGAGTTGTGGCAACTAGGGTTATTAGACCCACCATGTGGGGGTCGGCCCAGTCAGTTATAATAGGGTATTTAACCTAATGGTTAAATATGAGCCTACATGTACTTGTGTAAAATATATGTCAGAGTAGTGTATAAATAGAGGAGGTGTGTTCCTCATTTGACACACTCACACACTTGGAAAGAGGAGTACTTGTCTGGGATATTTTCGAAGGAGGATTAGAAGGAGGGAGCACATCTTGTATTTTGGTTTATCATCTTATTGAGGAAAGCTTTGCTGGGTTTTTCTACCCCATGAGGGTTTCCCAGGATAAATCTGTGTCTCTTGTGTTTATGCTATGCTTGTTGTTTCTTTAGTGATCCTGTATATGCTATTATTGTGAAATAGAATGTAATGCTGCTATTTTCTGTCTTAGCATATTGAATTTTAACACACATTAGCTCAACTACCTGTGAAGAATATCATGATGGATGTGGTAGTGGAAGATGTTCCTTCTAAATATGGAATGATTTTGTCAAGGAGATGGGAAAAGAAGAAGTGAGGCACAATTTAAATGGATATGGAGTTTGAATCCCTGTATTTGTAGGAGAGAGAATAAGGTTGTACATAGAATCTAAGTTTGCATATGTGATAACTGTTAGGATATTCCTATACTCCACCCTAGTCCTACTAGCATTTTCATTATTTTCATTTTCAGTCTTGCATGCATTTCTGCATGCAAACTGCATGCATCCCAGTCATCAGCATGGACTCCTCTAGCCCCTAGTCGTTAGTTTGCTAGTCCCAGGAGCTTCTTTCTGCTTAGTTTCAGCCCTCCTAGCCAGTGTGGCGCCCTTCTTTCACCTACAACTTGACGAAGGTGCCCTCCCTCACCTACCATTCAATTACACTTTAATTATTGAGTGATTTGTGGATCTGCTCCTTGATTTGAGGACAGATTGACTAGTTAACTGTCTCTAACACTCCGATGGACCTCCAGTTAGCCCTGACAGCCTGTTTTGACTCCAGTAATCTCCTATTGCACCCTCCTTTGATCCTCCTTCACTACATTAATGCATTATCTTTGTGTTATACTTATTACATTTAGTTAGACTCAGTCTTCTGCATGGATGACACTCTCCAATGATGATTAGGACTCCTAGTGGTGCATTGTTGACACTCCACTGATGATGTTGATGACTCTATTGATTTAATGATCACTCTATGAGAGGCTAATTCGAATTTCCACCTTGGCATTCGAATCCTCTACACCATTGTACTATTTGTTGTTCATACTTTTGATTAATGAATTAGTGTGTGTGAAGTTATTTTGCTTCTATCCGAGTTCTACTGTATGATTATTCTGTTGCTCATTTTACTGCATTGACCACTCTTAATCTTATTCCTAAATTCTTTCATTGTGAGGTATACATCAGCTCTTAGATATGTTGTGAGGATTTTCACATGGTATCAGAGCATGTTGAGAGTATTATTTATCTCCATTCCTGAGAGTTTTTTGCAGGTTATTATCAAGATTTCGAGTGCAGTAGTTGTAGCAGTTTCTGCACTTTTGCAGCAGTAGCAGTTGCAGACATTTTCTATTATTTTTGCAGGTCTTCTACAACTTCAATGTATTCAAAAGAAATCCATCCTCTTTCTCCATTCAACTATGATGAATGGAAACCAAAAATGATAGCATGTTTGAAGAGCCATGATCTCTTTGATTATTGTTTTGAAAGAGAGTTCGAATCCTATGAAGAAGAGAATGACTAGTTAAATAAAGGTGACATAGTCTATGCATTCATGATGTATGCTATGTCTCAATGCATGGTACACCACTTCATTGATGTTGAATCTCCAAAAGAGCTATGGGCCCAACTGGATGAAATATTTGGCAAGCAGAATAAAGGGATTGGTCCAAACCCTTTTGAGAAAAATCCCAGTGATGCATTCTCCCTCCTTGATTATCTCATTGATCATGAATCAATATCAAACATATCTCATATTGAAGTTATCCACAAAGAAGAAGAACTTGCAGATTCTACACTCATGCTCCAAATTCCTTCTATTTCAAATTCTATGCTAGCTCACACTCTAGAAATTGCTGAGGTTCCTAAATCCTCTCTTGCACCAGAGTCTGTTGGTTTGCATCATGATCTACTGAATGTTTTAGAGGTCAAATCATCCATTGGAGGTAATGCATTTGCTCTCCTTGATCACTCACCTCTTATTTACTATTGTATGATCATTGATTCATGTTTTCAGAAGGTTATTGAAGATGATGGCCATTTCCATTCGCTTGGGATAATTTCTCATGCATTTACTGATTTAGATATCACCTCAAATGGTTCAAAGGAGATCTTAATCAACCATGATTCAAGTTTTGGATATGATTTTGATTCCAAGTAATCACTGATATTTAATGGTTCTTTTGGGCATAATCTCACCCATGATGGCTATTGCCATTCGCTTGGGATAATTTCTCATGCATTCAATGGTTTAGATCTCACCGGCAAATGGTTCAAAGGAGATCTTAAGAAACCATTCTTCAAGTCTTGGATCTGATTTGGATTCAAAGCATTTACTATCATGCGATGGTTCTTTTGGGCATAATCTCACCAATGATGGTTCGAAGGAGAAGACAAAAGACTATCTGGAAATTCATAGATTTGATCCTACCTCAGCTGATTCGAATCACAGGTTTAAGGATCATCCTCATACTTTTGGATTTGTTCTCATTACATTCGATCCAAAGAGAAAGTACAAGCACATAATTTTTGAGCATGAACCACTTCTTCCCAAGAAGAAGATACCTCTAGACATATGACCAAGCATCACACCTGCTTGAGTTTGGAGCATTATTTTTTGGTGTGCCCTACAGTTTATTTTGAGGGGGGTATTTTTCCCATGAGGTTTTCCCCATTTCCTCGGTTTATTGACTGTTATTATTCATTGTATTGGGTTACCTTTGGTATCATTTACCAAGGCCCAGGATGGATTAAGGGGGGGTGTTAGGATATTCCTATACTCCACTCTAGTCCTACCAACATTTTCATTATTTTCATTTTCAATCTTGCATGCATTTATACATGCATGCATGCAAACTGCATGCATCCCAGTCATCAGCATGGAGTCCTCCAGCCCTTAGTCCTCAGTTTGCTAGCCCCAGGAGCTTCTTTCTGCTTAGTTTCATCCCTCCTAGCCAGTGTGGTGCCCTTCTTTCACCTACTACTTGACAATGGAACCCTCCCTCACCTACCATTCAGTTACACTTCAATTATTGAGTGATTTGTGGATCTGCTCCTTGATTTGAGGACATATTGACTAATTAACCGTCTCTAACACTATGATGGACCTCCAGTTAGCCCTGACAACCTGTTCTGACTCCAATAAGCCCCTATTGCACCCTCCTTTGAGCCTCCTTCACTACATTAGTGCATTATGTTTGTGTTACACTTATTACATTCAATTAGACTCAATCTTATGAATGGATGACACTCTTCGATGCTGATTAGGACTCCTAGTGGTGCACTATTGACACTCCACTGATGATGTTGATGACTCTATTGATCTGATGATCGTTCAATGAGAGGCTAATTCAAATTGCCACCTTGGCATTCGAATCCTCTCCACCATTGTACTATTTATTGTTCATACTTGTGATTAATGAATTAGTGTGTGTGAAGTTATTTTGTTTTTATCTGAGTTCTACTATATTATTATTCTGTTGCTCATTTTACTACATTGACCACTCTTAATCTTATTCCTAAATTCTTTCATTGTGAGGTATACACCAGCTCTTAGATCTGTTGTGAGCATTTTCACAATAACACTAGTTCATTTGGACCAAATTCCGATAGTCATTTCATCTCACTTCTAACCTCACACTATTGGTATTTCGACAAGCTGTGGTTGTCCCAAACGTTGTTTCACATGCCAATATCGCAGGTCCGACATCTAATAAATCATCATCAGTCCGACGTTTATACGTCTCAATTGTGACTAAACCTAAACACTATTTTTAAACAAAAATCCATTTTTTATCGCCACAGTTGCGATGAACGTAATTCGCAATTGCGAAAGGACAGAAGTTGAAGTGGCAACCGAAGGAAGTCGTGGCTGCGATAAAAGGAAGTCATTTTGCGATAGATGGACGTCACAGGTGCAACGATAGGAAGTCACCTCTAAACAACAAAATATTCTTTGGATCATCGCAGTGGTGACGGAAACAAGTCAGATTTGCAACAGAAAGAAGTCGAAGTTGTGATGAGATGCTGTCGAAGTTGCGATGGGATGTCATCGCAGTGGCTATGGAAGAAAGTTGCAGTTGCGATGAAAATAAGTCGAAGTTGCGGTGGGATGTCATCATAGTGGCGACGAAAGAAATTCGTACTTGAGATGGAAACAATTCGAAGTTGCAACGTGATGTCATCGCAGTTGTGATGGAATAAAGGCGCTACCGCAATTTTTTCACATCACACTTATGATAGTATTAAACAATAATTCCGATGGTGTTTCTATACCAGCAATGGTTGAGTCCGTTATAATTGCGACACAAGGAACTTTAATATATATATATATATATATATATATATATATATATATATATATACATGGAATGTTGGAATAGAACTATCCATAAATCCAAATTGAATAACAACAGACATAAACAATGCTCTAGATTCAGATACAATTCAAATTTTCCATGTAAACTGAAATGTAATTCAATGTCATTAGGCATGTTGGTAGTGGCTATGTATACTATTTTTCATGCCTTCGACACTTGCATGTAGGGTTGGAATTTCATTTCATCTCTTTCCTTTTAAATAATTTTTTTGATGTTTTGAACTTTTATCTTGCTCGTCACACAACGTTTTAGTGAAAAAATAACCCGTCAACATTGAAGTTTTGTGGAAAAAATAAATTTAATTATAATGTTTTTATTAAATAATTTAATTTTCAATTAAAAGATATTCTTTTATTAAGGAGTTTAAATTCTAATTAAAAGATAACAATAAAATCATTTACCCATGTTTTTGTTGATCATGTGCTTTGAAAATAGAGGGTGGAAAAAAACAACCTACTAAGAGTGACATAGACAACTCAAAAGTAACATGTGCCAGCATTATGCATCTGAAGTACATTAAGTGATAAACTTAAGAAACAATTGAAACATGCAACCTAGAATCCTTTCTAAATGTTAATGTGAGGCCACATGTAATGCAACATACAAATTTTTGCAAGGTTAACATGTTGCGTCAATGGTGTAATTGAAATTGTGATATTTTAAATTTATCAATTAAAAGTTATGTTTTTATTAAGGAATTTAATTTCCAATTAAAAGATAACAATAGACCCATTTACTCTTTTTTTTTTTTCGTTTCTAGGGTGTAACAAAAAATCCTACTAACAATGACAC
This sequence comes from Larix kaempferi, assembly GCA_027924585.1. NCBI lineage: Eukaryota > Viridiplantae > Streptophyta > Pinopsida > Pinales > Pinaceae > Larix > Larix kaempferi. The sequence continues at coordinate 5,603,188 of BSBM01000125.1, read as the reverse complement.
AGACAACTCAAATGTAACATGTGTAGGATTTATGCATCTAAAGTACACTAAGTGATAAAATTAGGAAACAAAAAAATGTAGAACCTAGAATCCTTTCCAGAGTTTAATTTTAGGCCACATGTAATGCAACATGCCAAATTTTTCAAGGTTAACATGTTGCATCAATGGTGTAATTGAAATTGTGATATTTTCTTCGAAAGGACTTGAGTTAAAATCCTAGCTAAATATAATATGCCCTTTGTAGAGGTGATTCATTAAAAAACACATTGCAATTGATATTGTACTATGATGTTCTCCCTTTCCTTTGTCAAAAGAAGTTTAATAAGGCTATTTTTCTAAGGTATGGATTATTTTGGATTCCTCGGCTATTATTGCACGTGAACTTGCACATACCAAGCTACAACAAATATTTCATGAAAGTGGAGTTGTCTATGTATTATCCATGATGCAAATCTTCTTGCAAAATTATTTTTTTTCGCACAAGTTTTGCTAATACAAAACCAATGATGTGATACATATTTTCCATTCAAATTGGAAACCATGGGCTTCAATTTAATTCTCAATGTGTTTTTACGGGGGAGGATCAAAATTTATACCAACTAATTTCTCTGGGACTCTGAAAAGGTTACTTCCATTTCTAAAGAGTTGATTTGATAAATGGAGATGCTCCCTCACTACTTCCATGGAAGAGTGGGACACAGGTAAAGTTCATCTTGTATAATTGGGAGAGAAGTTCATACAAATGGATAGATGGAAGGAATGTAGGCTCACTAAATTTATTAATCATCCAAAGTAAGAGTTGATAGAGAAGAAGGAAGCATTGGAAAGCTACAAGAAACTATTCAAGAGCACTAGGAAGTAAGGTCACCTTCCACTGTGAGGAAAAAAGGTGTTTTCATCATATAACCAAATATCGTGAAGGCATGCAAACATTATTCTTGGTTCAAATTTCAGTGCATACTGAAACAATTTGTGGAAATTTCAGCATTGCCCTCTTCAAAGGTCATTGACGTTGGCCACATCTACTGATAATACGATGTCTTTTAGCTATTGCTTTTAAAGTTGGTTTGAGATGCACATTCCCGCATCTAGTGCAAGGGAAATAATGTTGATAAACAGGTACTTCATGATAAATTTCACAAGCTTCATTAGCTATTTCAAAATGAAATGTCATCTACAACCAAGGTTCAAGGGTAGAAAGATGAATGAGCTTCTCTTGGTTTCAAGAATAATTTATTCTCTACTGAACAAGGCCAACCACATGAAAGTGGAAGCTCATATGGCCTCTCCCGTCCTCCTCACATCGCTCTCAATTCCCCAACACTTGATCTACAAAATTCAAAATAATTGAAAGCAACATTCTAATTAGATTCGGGCATAGAAATTACAAAAAAACAACATATAGCATAGGATATAAAAAATTGCATAAAACTTATAAAAATGTAATAAACCCACATATGTAAATTATTTAAAGAGAATAATTCATACAAATTAACAATATATATTTCTACGTACCTCATCCAACTCAATATATGTATCATTCTTCTTCATACAACTCAACATCTGTATCTACAACATCCGATTCAGAAACAATGTTCAAAGTATTTTCGATATCATCATGTCCTACATCAATGTCAGTTTCGAGCATATCTTCATCGATATCATCATCAAGATCTGGTACTACATCATCTCCTATGCCTAGTTCATCTTCTCCATCTTCTTCGTCTGTCAACACATCAACTTGCTACGAATGATCTACATCATCTTGATCTTCTTCAATATCATTTTCTTCCTCTACAGTGTACTTTACTGGCCTTCCTCTTGGATCATATCTAACAACAAATGACTAATCCCTCTTACCTGGAACCTTTGAGTAAAAGACATGTTCACACTTTCTTGGAAAAACGTAGCGATCATTTTTATTTTCAAACATTGTTGTTTTAATCATTGGAAATCCATTCGCATGTCGAATAAACACTCTCTCCTCATCACCTCCATGCAGTAGTAATATATACCATTTGATATCGAACATAACTAATTTGAAGGAATTAAAGTCACACACAATTATATCATCCAAATACCCATAGTATTGATTTTCAGTTTCTTGGGAATGTATGTCTCTACTAGAGGAAACGTTTGTGACCTGGAATACTACAGTTATCCCACTATCACAATTTTTCTTGGTGTCATCCAACTCTTTGATACGAAATTTACGACCATTGCACCACATATCCTTGTGGTGTTTCAACTGCAAAATGCAGGACATCTAAAACATGTATTGACAATTAATAAACATATTTATATAACTTGGAAAGTACTTGAAAAAAGCACACTTACAAACACATTAATATAATATAAAATAACTATATAAAATGGGTGATTTTGCTTTCCTTTCCATCTTTCAGACCATATGCTAAATATTTTCCCCTTTGTGTAACATCAACATCTCCATCACGACCAACTTCTCTAACCAGTTCAGACAATTGTTGCCATGATAACCTACCACCATCATGTTCTTTACATCTGTCAATCCATACCTTCATTCAGTCGATATTGTTTGCAATGTATAAATGTAGTGCCTCCCAATGTCGATGACCTGACTCAAAAAAACATAAATCAACAATATTAGAAATTACTTGTAACCATGGTAAATATTAATAAATGATGAAAGAATACATATTAAATGAGTATGAACATATATTAAAAAAGAATTGTATGTATCATAAATCTACACAATTTAATTACCTCTTAGTCTCTTCATTCTTCCTTTCCCCGACAATGTTCCCCTTCAAATTTTCTGATGGAATTCACATCCCAAATACAATCCACTGCATGCACAGATCGCTCTGCTAACTTAGGAAGCTAGTTACTAATATACACCTTGTATTGATATACCATATATCCCCTCACCATAGAACCCTCGGGATGTGCTCTATGTCTAACTAAATCCTTCAATGATTTCAAGTGCCTCTCCACCATCCACATTGACCTTGTGTGTACAAGTCCACACATTTCAATCTCCTCAACTAGGTGCACGAGGTAGTGTTCTTGTGCATTGAAAAATGTTGGAGGTATAAAATTTTGCATTTCACACATTAGTCGAGGGATTCATCTCTTCCAATAGTTTATATCATCTTGATGGATTTATTTCAATGACAACCATCTACAGATTATGGAGCAAGAAAATAACATGTTTTAACAAAACATAAACTGTAAAACACATGTCATTAAGTACACGAACACATTGAAAAAACATTTTTCATATATATTAGTCACCTCTATAACTTACCTCATGTATTTTCCAAGATCATATATAACTTGTTTGACATTGTTGTCAAAGTCGTCTATGAGAGATAGAGGTAGAACATACTATAACAATAAAAAATAAATGTTATTTGTTTCAAAATAGACAAAAATAAAACAAAAATCCAAAATGGTAAATAAGCCAAATATATAAATATGAATAGAAAAATTAGTACCTTAATGAATGTATGTCAGTCATCGGTTCTAACCCCACCAAATTCACCTTTCTTGGTTAAGATATTATTTATGTTTGAAGAAAAACCCGTGGGAAATTTAATACTTTGAATGACCTCTTTTACATCATTGCTTTGTTGCTCTGTTAATAACCATGGAAGGTTATTTCGGTCTCCATCACTTTTTGATCAAATCACACTTCAGATTGCATGATTGGATTCCTCAATGTCAATACAAATTTTGACATTTTTTTTTTATCCCTCCTGCCATCTATGATTCTCCATAATGTTTCTGTCACATTCTTCGTAGTATGCATCGTATCAAACAAATGAGCATTTTTTAGCTTCTCATAGTAGGGAAATCTCGTGAATTGAGTGGGATAACATTTCATTCCTCGTGGAAGCACATTATTTCTACCTTCACGACAACGACATTGATGAAGCATAAAAAATAAATATGACAACGATAATAGTCAAACACAATAAATAAATTTAATACTTAAAATATAATTTCAAAATCAAAACAATATTATATATACAATACATAAACAAATTGCGTACCATGATGATTTCTATTATACTCCAACCTCCATAAGCGAGGTGTCATTCTTCGTGGTTTTAATCCATTCTCTTCTTTCCCATTGAAAATATGTTTTTCAGTAGTACAAAACCTATGGGACTTCGACAGGAAGTGCCTATACTCATCAAACACCATATTTCCTAAATATTTTGAATAACGATACTTCATCTTAGGACCACAAATTGGACATGCAAATTTACACTTTGTTTGAAGACCTGCAACATATGGATTAATGTCAATTATATGATGGATTATTAAAAAAACATGCATGATATCTTCAAAATAATTAAGAAGTAATAAAGTGCAAGGAAACGTTAATACATACCACAAATATGTGTTAGTCCCGGGGCATCATGAATTATCCATACAAGCATTCCACGAAATTTAAATCTCTTTTTCCCATTTGGTTTACATATGTCATACATAGTTATACCGTTCCATAACTATATTAGCTCATCGATAAGAGGCTCGATATATACATTCATATATTTAACTTGGTACTTGCCTAATTGTTTGAAATTACACATAATTACATATATATATAAGCAAATAAAAAAAAATAGTATGCAAAAAATAAGACAAATGAAAATGTCACATTCGAAAAATTATTACAGACAAATACCTGGAACAATCATTGTCAACATTATGTGCTCCATCTTTATTGACATCCAAGGAGGAATGCTATTGTTAATAAAAAAATAGGCCACACCGAGTAAATAGATCTAATCTCTTCGAATGGATTAACACCATCGACCGCCAAAGAAAGCCTAATATTACGAGGTTCATCTTTAAAATCTGGCCATTTTTCCTCAATTTCCCTAAATGCATATCCATCTAGAGGAATTTGAAGAACACCATCTCCACTTCTATTCTATGCATGGTAATCCATAAATTGTGTTATGCTTTTGCGCCTGAACAGTCGCTGCAAACGTGGAATTATGGGAAATATATGATGAAGAACCTTTCAAGGAACCATTTTTGTTACTTGATCGATTCAATATCTACTAATATGACATTCTAGGAATGCAGTTTTCAACGCATGTTGTCCATAATATATAATATGGTCACTAGGACATGCATCTATAATTTTATACTCCATTCCAATTTCTTTCATAACGATAAGTAAATTTTGATATGTGCGAGGTAAAATATTTGACGATGGTAACAAAAATTCACCTAACAATCTACATCATGAAAATTAACTAGTTAATGAAAAGAATATTAATCGTAAATATTACATTCTTATTTTACACATTAATTAGCATTAGAAAAGGGAGAAAAGGTCAACCTTTATGTATATTTGATGAAACATATTACACACCTTAGGATATGTGTCATACAAGTGTTTGAAAAATGATTTATAACCTTAAATTAAGTTCATCAGAAGCAATGTAGCAGAGAGAATATTTGCTCTTGACCCTTTATAAAGCTATTTATTTGCATTTTCCATCAAAGGTTCATCATAAAGACCATGATTGTCCCAATCCTCATCTAGCTTAACGAACAAGTCTTGGATCATTTGATTTGTCCCATCATCTTCAAATATGTTATGGTCATCATCTACTTCCATGGGAACATTAACTTGATCTTCATTATTCACTTCATGTTCCTCAGCTTGTACAAAATCAGTTCTACTACTACTTGGGGCATTCTGCAAAATGTTAGAGCGCAACTCTAACTTTATAGTTACAAGCAATCATGCCAAATTAGTGCATGTATAATAGATACTAAAACAATATAAAATTTTACAAATACAATCAATATTAAGAAATATAATTAATATATATTTAGAGCTATTACCATAGGACGATATTCCTTCAATCCCCCATCCATGTGACCATATTTCCTACAATGTTTTGTAGCTGTTTTTATTAAAATTCTCACGGGACGTCTCATAAAACAACTATTGTAAGGAAAAAACATATACCATCACCCTTTTCACCCTCTTCATCTCTTTCCATACCTCTAATATTTTCTGACATTCTTCACACAAAAATTATAGTGATGATTATAACAAAATCCACTTTTTTCTTGACAATAAGAGCTTATATCCTCTCCGAACCGTCGTTCATATAGCCAAATTATCGCAACCATTTTAAACGGAAGCATATTTATAAATTTTAAACCTTTGATATTTTGACGAGCATTGACCAAGTCAATGTTGACTTCCTTAAATTGTGGGAAACCATTTGAAAATTTAACAACTAATTTTGTGTTTGTCGTTATTACGAGGGAACGGGTTATGACGTTGCAACAACGACGGACTCAAATGTCGTCGCTATTGCAACAGTATGATATTAACTATCACAATACCGACGATGAAGGATAATACGTCGCAATACCGATGATATCGAGGAGGTAAAAAAAAATTATGTTTTCTCTTGAATTTTTCGACATCCGTCAGAACCCTATAGTCGGAATTTGGTCCAAATGCACTAGTGTAAGTGACCAAAAAAACCCCAAGAACGTTCTTGTGTATTATTTAGAAGAAGAAATGGGGTGTTGTATTTTGTTAGTGATGAATATGAAGCCTTCCCAGAAATACATCCTATAGCTCGAAATGGGTTGTCCAGTATAGAGGTGATTTGGAAGTTTTTTTTTGATGGAGATTCATCAAAGGAAGAAGCATAAGAAGGTTTTCTACGCATTCCCCCAAAGGGTGAACATGTTTCCCTATCATACATTTGAAGCCACAAAGAATGTAGCAAAGTATGAAACATTGATACTTGGTCTTCAGGCTACTAGGAAAATAGGGATTACAAAGATTTGTGTATTTGCAGATTGAGTGTTGGTGGTGCATCAAGTCAATAAAAACTATTAGACTAAGCATACTAGGATGAGGGACTATAGAAATCAAGTGTGGGACACAATAGATAATGATTTCCATTATTTTGATGTCACTATTTTTCTCAAAGAATTAAATCAGTAAGTTGATTCTCTATCTTTAGGTACAAGCACGTTCAGACCTCCTAAAAAAGTACAACTCAGATATAAAGTAGAGATGAGATGCAGACCCTCAATTCATGATAATTTGAAAAACTGGTAGGTGTTTGAATATGATCAATAGATCAAAAGGTTCTTGGAAATGGTTGTTGAATTTTATGCTTCCTATATACACCAAGATACAACTGAGGAGTTGACAGTGCAATAAGCTGAAGGACAATTATCTCTAGATCTTACCAGACGCATAACAAATCATAAGAACATGTAGTTGATTTTTTTTTATACCCAAGCTGATGGGACATCTAGAACAAATATTTAACAAAAATCATATTTCTGTCAATCCTATTTTCCACCCAAAAGCTGAAGATGTAGAGGATTTGAACATAGCTACTTAGCAGGATCCAAAATACATCAAGCTATCAAAATTCTTGAATGCAAACCTCAAGCAGAGATACCTTAAGTTGTTTGAGGAATACATGGATGTATTTTCCTGGAGATATGAGGATATCAAGACTTATGATACTTATTCCATACAACAAAGGATACATATGAAACTAGGATATCTTGTCGTCGGTGGATATAGCCTGTAAATGGATCATGTCGGGTCCAAATGTAGTGATTGTTTCATGGGAAGCAGCAAGTGAGTGTTGAAGTCGAGGTTGAATTTATTCAAGTTTATTGAGGCCACAGCGTGCCTGAGATATCCACCGTGTTTCTTGTTTTTCTAATTTGTCTAGTTTTTTATTTTCCATGATGATCTGATTATCTAGTCTTTCAATAAGTGCCTCCTCTGTATTCAAATGCTATCGGTGAAGTGTGCCTAGCAATGCCCTTGTCTTTTGCAGTTCTTTGTAGACTTCACCATAATGTACATACCATTTGGTTAGAAATTCGGTGAGTTTGTTGCTTGAATATCATATTGTTTGAGTAAATTGAAAGCTTTTGTGAAGGTTGTAAACTGATTTTCCATGAGAGAAGCTACTTCGACAGCCTAGTCCTGTTGTCTTTTGAGTAGCTCGGATCATAACATCGACATGATAGATTCGAATGGTTGGTATGCTCTGTCAAGAGGTGATGTCGTGTTGGAACTGGATGGAAGTGGGATAACTTGCTGAGCTAAGTTTTCACACTTAACAAGAAACATAGTCCTTTCTTCCTGGAGCTGGACTAACTGGTCTTCTGTTTCCTGTCGATGACATCTTTGTGCTTTGAAAACTGCATCTTCAAGTAAATCAAGCTCTTCTTGGGATTCCAACTGTGGTTGATAGATGGCAATAGCTCCAAATTGATCTATGTATACTGACATAGTATTTTCTGATTGACCTTGTTGCGTTTGCTGCGTTTGTAGTTGCTGCTGAAGTTCTTTTTCTTTGCGTTTCCTTTCTTTGTGTTTCTTCTGGCTACTCTTCTCTTTTTCTTTTTCTTTACTTATGACTTGCTGTTCTGGCCCCTTATATTTTTCAGCTATTGCTGGATGACTGTCGATGGCTGCTTGCATGCTAGCAACAGCTTGGTCTGTTTGGACTTGTATACTTGGTACTGCTTCCGTAGTAACTGGAATTTCATGTTCAACAATTCCGACACTTGGTAGAATATTTGTTGGTATGTTGGATGTATCCATATTGCTTGTACTAATGTCTGGAACATTGGTGTGCTCTGGTGGTTCTATCGTGTTGGATGCAAAATCTTGAGTTGCGGTTGGTTCCTTGGTTTGAACGTAGTCGGCTTCAATTGCTTTTATTGTGATTGCTTCTTTGTTTTGTTGTTGCGTCACCAGAATAGACATGAATTCATCGACAGGGAGACTCGACTGACTTGTCGGGAATGATGGTGGGTCGATTGATGTCGTAAGTGGACTCAATGAAGTGGTACTGTTGAATGGACCCGGACCTACTAGACTTGACTCAATTACAGTCTCGACATGGGGAAGGACAACTTGGGGAGACTTTTCACTTTAATTGACTACGGGTCGAGGTGGAATCATTTGCCGTGGTAATGATGTGATTGGAAGGGGGGTGTAAATAGTTGTTTGTTGTGAATAAACTAGACCTAATGGGTTGGGGTTTTTGATATGGTGGGTCTTTTTATGGCCGACAACATCCCGTACTGTCGATGATAAGGGTAAATTGTCGATTTGAATAGTGTCGAGGGGAGCTAGGTTAACCAGAACGGTGGCTGGGGTTGCAAATATTGGTTGTCGAATGACCATCTCGCGCCAGTTGGGACATAATGCTGGAAGATTTGCGATGAAATGACTCAACATAGCATCTACTGGGTTAGTAGGGGCAGGTAATGCTAAAGATGTACTTTCTTCCTCTATTGCGGTTGGGGAAGACGGAGGGGTAAGATCGGTCAAGTTGACATGGGGTTCAACTAGAATTTTGGGTTTCTTAACAATAATTTGAGAAGGTGGGTACTTATCTGTTTCCAAATTTTTTTTGAACTGGTCTTCGATAGGTAATTTGTTCTTGGTTGCATCTTCAAGGATCTGAGTGGAAGTGTTGTATAATTCGATCTTGTATTCTTCCATAGGTTCTTGAAAGGCTACCTTTATTTTTCATTTCCCCTGGGTTGGTACTGCCTTGTTCTGTCGAGCCATAATTAGTTCAGCTGCTACCTTCTGTATGTTGTCATGTGTCAGAAGATGTTCTGGGTTGTCAGAATCTGTGCTGCTATTCAACTGCTCCCTGGCTTCTATTGATTATTTGTGTGGAGTCATTGTAAGTGCCAATACCTTAGGGTTAGGTACTGGTTCTAGCTGATATGTGAAGGTATTCATGTACAACCGGCTTTCATATGCTTCTTCTTGTTTCGCATCTGTCAATGGTTCGACAAATGTAAAGTCGAATTTTCAGGCATGGGCTGGAATTTCCAGTACTTCATTGGATTGTTGACTCAACTCCGTGAAAATTTCACTTACTGATGGGTAATAGTCAAGGCATTTATCCTGACCTGCTACACCTTCTCTGTACCAAACCACTGTATCATCCAAAAAAAGTTGGATGTGTGCTGTCGGGGGTATACTTCGTCGAACGTTCTGTGGTACCCTCCATCTTGTCGTTGTTGTTTTGAGGTCTATAAAATGTGCTTCCAGCTAGAGTTTAACTATTGATGGACCATGTCGACTTGTTCCAAGAGTGAAACAATGGAAATTCTCCATGAGGACAATTAGTTCTTGGGAAAAATATTTGTTTTCTTTCGGCCAAAGATGGGTCATAGCAATCTAGATAAGTACAGAGGGGTAACGGATGGTGGTCCCTTCGTCTTGGCACTTATGGAATGTGTACTTGATAATGTCAGCCAAGAAGTTGTCCCACTTGTATACTTTACCATGCATAGCCATATTCTTGACAGCTTCTAGCATGTCGGTCTTCAAATCAGATGATATGCATCAAGATGATGCTATGATGATGATCAGGATGATCATATGTATCAGGTGGATACATTACATAATTAGTTGGATTATTTGTGATGAGTTCCAAAGACACAGATGCATAGTGCCTTTCCGACATGGTGGTAGATGTGTTCTCCCATGTGCGTTGATGTAAGTGCAGAGCATTTCCGACATGGTGGTAGATGTGTTCTCCCATGTGCATTGATGTAAGTGCAAAGCCTTTCCGACATGGTGGTAGATGTGTTCTCCAATGTGCATTGATGTAAGTGCAGAGCCTTTCTGACATGGTGGTAGATGTGTTCTCTTATGTGCATTGATGTAAGTGCAGAGCCTTTCCAACATGGTGGTAGATGTGTTCTCCCATGTGCGTTGATGTAAGTGAAGAGCCTTTCCGACATGGTGGCAGATGTGTTCTCCCATGTGAGTTGATGTGAGTGTTGAGCCTTTCCCAGATGGTCAGAGGAAAGTCCTTCCATGTCGGTGAGTGTCAGTGCTGTGTTGTGTGCATCTAGATTGTGCTTCGTGGATGATGATCAGTATGATTATGAGTATCAGGATGATACTCCATGGTCGTGGACAGGTTGTGCAATTACATGTAAAAGATCCTAGCAGATCCGATAGGTTGAGCTGTGTGCTCGTAATCAGTCTTGGGATGCTCTTTCGAGGTTTTGTGATGCACATAATAAGTCCTGAGGATTCCATAGTATGGACAGTGATGATGAAGAACTGCAGGTGGTGGGCCTACATCCAATATGAAAAAGGACTGGCTCTGTAGAACTTCATATGACGAGTAGATTTAGAGATTGATTGAGATAGCAACAGTAGTGACGATGACGATGAATCGATGATGATTATCCAGTGATGATGATCCAGAGATGAAGCCTTGTGCTAGAAGACCTGTGTCGAGAAATACCTTCCTAGTTAAGAGGGAGTGTTGATGTATATGTAACTTCGAAATGTATTTAATATATGTATATTGTATTCCTATAGAGATGTTATTATTCCTCTATACGGAAGTGTCGTCATTTATATTGTAAGTGTCGTAACTTATACTTGATGGGTTATTAGACCACCTTGTTGGTTCGGCCCTATATAATTCATGTGGGTCGAAGGGTTATTAGACCACCCTATTGGGGGTCGGCCATGTAGGTCAAAGGGTTATTAGACCACCCTATTGGGTGTCGGACAAGTCAGCTTTGTGTTATGTGGTTAAGTTGAGGCCGACCTAGTAAAGGTTATTAGGCAAGTCAAGTCAAGTATAAATAGAGTGTGGGAGGCACTCTATTTTATCATTCTATTCTCTATCACACTCTCGGGAGAGTGGCGCATTTGTGGAGGAGGAGAAGCTGCTGCTAGGAGATGTTTATCTCTTATGCTTGGGTTGTATCATTGCTCTATCTATCTCTGAGGAAGTTATTGGGGTTTTTAACCTTTATGGTTTTCCCCAAGTAAACTCCGTGTCTCTTGTGTGATTGCATTATTGTGTCCATGATTGATATGCTGTAGATATGCTGTACATGTTGTTCTCTCAGTTAAGATCCTAGATCAAATTGAAGTAAATTATGAAAAACTAACATTGTATCAGAGCTATCCTGAAAGAATGCATGGTATGGCATGTATGACACTTGTTGCAATTGTGAAGCTAGGGCTTGATATAGAAAAAACCAGTCATCATAGCACTTTTGCTATAAATAAATTTCGGCAAGGTTTCAGGGTATGAAAATCGTATAGGGAGAAGCTAATATCCCCATGTACCTTGTGTCCAAAGGACAACCTCTAATTCATTGTACTTTGTGATTTATGATCTATACAATATAGGGTTTCTGCCTCTTCTAGATCTCAGTCATAAACATGTGACCTTGGAAAAAAGGTCATAACTTGGGCCAGGAAGCTCCAAATGAAATTTTGTAAAAAGTTATAGGTAGTGCATGGACTGTAAATTCCCAGGTAACTTTTTCAGAGGCCGAAACTAAACTCATGGCACTCTGTACAAGTTTGCTCTCCTGTTTTATCCCATAAATAGGTCACGTTGCGACACTTGGCATAACTCTCTCTCAGTGAATCCATTTGAGGTCAGACTTGTGGGGTTGGAAAGATGACAAGTCGGGATATCACAGGAAATGTTTTCAGACCCTGTGGATTGAAAAGTTCATAGTTACACCAGAAACAATCAGGTACATATTTCTGTCAAAACAAAATTATTTTGGAGCACCTTCATTCATGGCTTCCGGAATTTATGGTTTTGGAGAAAGTTGGAATTTTTGTAATCGGAGACTATGGCTGAATACTACTCATCAAAATAAAAATTTAGAGATGAATATCAGAGTTTTTGGTTGGGCAGAAGGTCGGGCTTGATCAGACCCTAGTTCGGGACTTTGATCGGAAAAGTGGAAAATTAGGGCTTCTGTAAAAATGGAAATTTTTGAAATTTGTCACCACGGCCGGAAGCTCCTCAGAAAAATAGAGGCTTAAAGATTTGGATCAAACCTTTTGATTGGGAATAAGGGTGGGATTTATCAAACCCTAGTTCGGGGTCATGTCCAGTGAATCTGGAAGTTTCAAAGGAAAATTTGAGGGGTGAAACTTTGCAGTTTTCAAATTATGAGTATACCAGCTTGATCAGCTCATCAAGGCGCATATTTCTATCCTTTCAGAAGTTTGAATTTTTTAGGGTTTCTCTGATAAACCCTAATCCAGCTCCAGATCCAGTTCCTACAAATCAAGTGGATTGGGTTAATCCTAGAAGAGAATGGATTGGTCACCTGCATAAGTGAAGAAGTTCCTGTTTCAGAGGGAGATGAGACTAAGGCCTTACATAAGAAGATTACAAGGAATCTCGACATGTATGACTCATCCAGGTATGTTTTGAGATTTGTTCATGATTAAGTTTATGGTATGTTTGTCTTCATGTTATTACGGTTAGTACAATCTTAATTAAATTTAGACTTGTCGTATCACCTTAATAAAATTATGAATGCATGATAGAAGATATTCATTGATTAGGGTGTTGACACTTATGATTGTACTAATGCATTATGGTGTTGTTTGAGGTTTATGTTGTTCGCTAACATGAAAGGTACACCAAGAAAGACAAATCATGTTCTAGTTCAAGAACATATGATCTTGATGACATGAGGACAAAGATTCATCCATTGTCATCAGTAGTTTTATTCATAGATGAGAAGGTTGGAGTTGCAACTATACCAATGGAGATTAGTCCAGGGAGATCTTTGTTTATTAATGCAAATCTGTCTCAAAGCCAGCAAATTCAGGTAGTTAATTTACTTAAGGCACAGTCTGGGGCATTTGCTTGGGTTTATACAGACATGAAAGGCATTCACCCTGACACATGCATTCATCACATCTATACGCAGGAAAATATTAGACCAGTAAGGCAGCCACAGAGAAGAATGAATCCTGCGCTTAAAGACATTGTGAAAGATGAATTACAAAAATTGTTGGATGCAGATTTCATCTATCCCATTTCTGATAGCAAATGGGTATCTCCGTTGGTGATTGTCCCGAAGAAGGGAGGTAAGTGGAGAATATGTGTTGATTTTCGTGAGTTAAATAAAGCAACTCTCAGAGACTACTTCCCTCTTCCTTTCATAGACCAGGTTTTGGATACATTGTCAGGAAAAAAATATTTTTCTTTTCTGGATGGATACAGTGGGTATAACCAGATAAGAATAGCCCCTGAGGATCAAGAAAAAACTACTTTCACCTGCCCATGGGGAACTTATGCTTACAAGGTATTACCATTTGGACTATGTAACGCTCCTGCCACTTTACAGAGGGCAGTGTTAGGTGTTTTGGCTGATTTAGTCCATGATTGTGTGGAAATATATATGGATGACTTTACAGTCTATGGTAATGATTTCAAGGAATCCTTAGATAACCTGGAGAAAGTTTTAATTAGGTGCCAAGAAACAAATCTTGCTTTAAGCCATGAAAAGTGTAAGATGATGTTAACTGAGGGTATTGTTTTAGGGCACCATGTTTCATCAGAAGGTATTAAGGTAGACCCAGCAAAAATTGAAATCATTACTAGTCTATCTCCACCAGCTACACAAAAAGAAGTTAGAAGTTTTATGGGACATGCAGGGTACTATCGTAGGTTTATTGCTAATTTTACAAAGATAGCAGCCCCACTGTTCAAATTATTAGCCAAAGACAGTGGTTTCGATTGGGATCAACACTGTCAGACAACCTTTGACACATTAAAGTCAAAATTGTCTTCAACACCAGTTCTGCGGGGGCCAAATTGGTCTTTTCCCTTCCATATACAAATTAATGATATTTAATTTACCTTGATTTAATTGTCAACCAGGGTGCGTAAACTTTAAGCTGCTACACTATATGTGCGGGCAAAGTAGTCTTAATGCTCATACTTCAAGAAATTCTAGTCTACTCACAAACAAAAATGAAATTGATAAAGCTACTACTGTATTGAATGATCAATGCTAAGTGTTTCTAGGTCTGTCATAAAGAAAAAGGAAATCAATTTGCTGATTCCTACCTTACTGTCAAATTCAATATAACTCACAGCAACCTACAGCAATCTTCCAAAGAAATGGTAAACTACAGTAATCTTAAGCTACAGCAATTATAGTTTACTCTTCAAAACAAACAGCCTGCTCAATCAATCTTAGTGACCTGGTGTTGTATCTAAAACTTCCAACCATTAATCTTACAAATTCTGATGCTAAAATCTACACAAACACTCTCAAATAATTACTTAAATGAAACTTGTTTCCTTTCAACTCTAACTTGTCCACAAACAGCTTAACAAAAGGAAGTTTGGTTTGCTGCTACTGTTGAAATATACCCTGCTTGCGTTTTGTGTATACAAGCGCACACAAGAGAATGTTGAGGATATTCAGAAAATACTCACCAATAAATATTAATTGTGTTAGGAAATATTCACTCATTCTTACCTATATGCAAATTATGAAACTGGAGTTTAATTCTATGAAAACAATGTTATAAACTATGACTCTCAAACTTCATTCGATACCAAGAAACACAACTCCAACTCCTATTTAGTCATCATTCGAAAAGGACTGTTTAACAAACTCTAGATGCTTTGTAAATCGAAAGATTCAAACCTTCTGCTATTGTAAATCTTTTTTTTTAAATCCATACACTGCAATGAAAATCTACTCTACAGTTTTGTGACCTCAAAAGTTGAAAGAATGGAACTATTCACTATTCACTCGAGCGCTAACAGTAAGAGGAAATATGAAATATAATCTTTTCTCTTCAGCAAATCGATTCCTCAGTAACTAAAATCAAGCTCATTACCAGTTTGCCAACACTACAATTCACACTGGAAATCAAAAGGGAAATTTAAATACACACCATTCCTCCATCTATTCTACAGTCTTGCAAATTCGATAACAAGAGGGATTATAAACCAATCCTGTAACCATTCGGTGATCACTTCAATACTGGCAGTAAAGGAAAGGTAAAACTTCAATCTACTCCCAATCTCATTAAATCGATTCTATAATGGATCCAATCAAAATTATCACACATTTCATCACTACCTTAACCATTAATAAACAACTCACATTAAAAACCAAGGAAGATCTTAAATACAGATCACTCTTAAATCTACTCTCTGCGCTAAATCAAAATGCAAATGCAATTAACTAATAACCTGCAGGCATACATTCTATTTCCACTCACAGATAAGCAAAACCATTACTATTCCAGAAAACACTGCCAAAAGAAGAAACCATTACATCTATTACTGTAAAATGCACAATGCTAGAATACCAGGGGTAGGTGTTGAAGGGGGCCCTGCCCTCAACGCCTTCCAGTCTTAAGTCAAAACTTAAAGGAGATAAATGCTGATTATATTGATGAAATCAAGTGTTACAATCTTCTCTGAGTATTATATATACTTAGGGTTTCAAGTATCATTTTATAATGAAAATACAAAGTGAAATCGTCCTTGAAACAAGGATTGATATAACTAACAACCCTACAGTTATCTCGGCATAGCTGAGCCAAAGATGGGAGCTCAAATCCCCTGAAATCCACATAATACTAAAGCAGGAAAGCAACAACTCCTCAAACACAGGACATCCACGAAACAACAGCTAAGGAATCTTCATAAGCAACTGAAAGGTGAGGTGAATCCAAGAGAACACCTCAATTGTAGATCGAATCCCCCAAATCGCTGCATAATATTTCTTTGAACGCCGAGACAAGCATGGAGTTGGGTAGCGAAAGACCCCCTGCATAGAAGAGAACAAAAACGTATTACTTGACCTATCATTAAATGAAACCTAAATGCCAAATCATATGCATAAAACAAGGCAAAGTGATAAACAAGTAATTAAAAATCCCTTACCAAAGCTTAGTAATGTTGATCTCCCAAAAATACATAATCAGATACAACAAAACTGATGATTATTTGATTCCATAAGACTTTAAGCTAGAAAATATTAGACCGAATAGTCAAAATAAGAGACCAACATCTCCCCCAGACTGAAGGTCTTGCATGTCCCTATGCAAGAAAGTTTCAGATAGACAAAATTTGAACCTTCAAGTAGATTATCAATCCTTGGATCCAACTCCAGAGACTGAGGCTGAGGTATTAAATAGGACTTGAACCTGAGGAGGAGACAGGGCAGATTGTTGCTGTATACTAACCAATTGTTCAAACTGTTTATCTTTCTTCTTTAACTGTTTTCGAAGACTGTGATTTGTCCCTGTAACCTCATCAACCAAAGTTTGTAAAGACACTATTCTAGCCTTTAAAATGGCATTTTCCTTCTTGATGACCCGATCCAACCTCACATACTCTTGCAACTTCCTTGTTAATTTAAAATTCTTTTGCCTAAAATAATCAATTCCCTGTGCTGAAGCCTCCGACTTAGTAGATTTTGAACCTGATTTGGAAAGTGATGCTTTGGCAGATTTTAGACTTGATTTTGAAGGGGATACTGGCAGCAAAGGTTCACTGACAGGACTCGACATTGTAGAATAATGAGGAGAACCAGGAGAATCAGAGTTATCATGGGTAGAGGAAGCATCGGATGATGGCAATTCGACTTGGACAGGTTCTTTACCCTTAGATTCCTTTCTCCCTTATTTAGCAGCCATGCTGTGAGTAAATCGTCTATTGGACAAAACAAACAAGTTTTCATGCTCCTTATCTCCCCCAGACCAAGAGCTAACACATTGTCTCTTAGAGATTGGAAACCTCTTAGCATGTAATGGGGCAGGTTTCTTGCAACTATTAATAGCTGGTTCAGGAGGGTAATCATTTTGATGAACAGAATTGTTTGCAGAGGAAGCTTTCTCCATTAAATCAGGGATACGAGGCTCACCGGATTCATTCCCCAAGGATGATTGAAGATGAGGATTAGATAGCTCATATACGAACTGTTCCCATACCCGGCTTTGCTTCTTTAATTCAGCTAAAACGAGCATTTTAATAAGTCCATGATGGTAAAGACTATGAGTTGGATGTTCTAGGTTCTTCCTAACTTGTGAAGCCATTTTACTCAAACTCTTCCAAAAATAAAATGGAAAATTCAGAAGCTTACCGAACTCGAAATGAGCTAATAGGCGAAAATGACAAGCTTTGTAAGTGGAGAACCGGCCTTCACAAGTAATCAGTTTGGTGATGATCATCAGGGAATTGTGAAATTCCTCTCTAACCCAAAGCTTGGAGAAGCCCTTCTCACCCTTCACGGCCAAAAACTCAGGTTTGAAAACACAGTCATACTCCTTCCGCGATAACCGAAAATTCTTAAACCATCTATCACCGGTGCGTGGAAGTCCCGTAGCCAATGAAACAGACTCCTCTATTACTGCAAATTCCAGGGACCCCACCTTAGCTGTATGCCCATCGAAACCCAAAGCGAATTGTAAAGAAACATCATCATCATGGCCCTGTAAATTGGTTAAAAATGAATGCCATCCAGCCCGAATGAACATCTCCTTGCATGCTACGAACTCAAGGATAGCTAACAACTGCTCATATGCTGAGGGTTCATGCCGGTTAAGCATGGTGAAGACAGGAAAAGAGAAGAATCAGCGAATTAGCAAAGATATCCAATAGTCAATTTCGTGGGCAATGGAAAACTTCATCAACGGTTCTCTTCACTAGCGAGGGTAAAACTAGAAACAACCCGATAGAATTATGGTAAAGAGTGGTAATAATTAGCAGACATGGTGAGGATATCATGATAAGCCGAGGTTCGTGCCATCCATGTCGTAGGAAATGATGAACACGTTTTGATTCACCGTCACCTTATGGTGAGTCACCAGTTAAATAAATGTTATAAATTTTTATTAAGGATTGCAAATCGACAATGAGGAATGAAATATTACCGAAGGTTAACATCATAAAATGATTTACAAATAAACATTGGTGTATTAATTAAATAAATGCCAAAGTTATTATTATAATCCATAGCTCATCGACTTTTGTATAATCATAATCCTTAATTATAATTAGGACCAATCACGCGACATCCATTACCTTCATCAACGTTCATTACCTTTACCATATACATGCCAATTTTCCAATATTTATTCTAGCACCCCATACGGCACTCAATCCGGCACTTCAACAAATACAGTAGTGCTTTCAGGCTGATAAAGATGAACAAAAAAATTTACCAGCATAATAGTAAGTACCAGCATCTGGAGCAGCTGCTGTGCTATAAATAGTGATGTAAAAACCATTAATCTCCCAAATATACATCACTCGGATGAGTTAATAAGCAAGTAAACTGGATTAAAAAATTTGTTGGACCCTCAACAGTTTCGTGGCATAATTTCCTTATTGTAAGGTTGCTACTTCATCTTAATCACATAGGAAACTAAATTGTGTTATGAAACCAATTTTTATTAACAATACAAAACAAACAATCAGGAACGCAAACTTCAATCAATCACCCTTACTTTTATGTAACTCAAACAATCAGAAATGCAGGCTTCATCAATCACCCTTACCTCTATGTAACTCAAACAATCAGAAATGCAGACTTCATTCTTGTCATTCATACATAACTTTTTCCACCAGGACATGTGCCACAAGGCAAGGGAAATACCAACAGAAGCTAATGGGGTACTGGTCCACTTTGACTCAGCTTCACACATGATAGTTTGAGTAGTGCAACAAATAGTACTGAATTTCTCAGCTATGTTCAGGTCTCATAAAATATCAGGCATAAACCTTATTTTACTAGAATTAGGTAACCCAAAATGTAGAACAGCTGGAGATGATTATCAACTGACTATCATTTTACTTTTTTCAATGAGTTTATTAAATTTTAATTAACCACCCTTATGGCCTCTCTTTTACCTTTACATAGGTACATTGTTCATATAGACAAGTATAGATGAGGCTGTTAAAGAAGATATTAGAGTCAGAACCCACTACCAGCAAGCCCGTTCAGTACTCCGGTGGGGTAACTGTAACATCTTAAGAAGCTTCTTCCCCAGGCAGATGCCCCATTTCCAACAGGCCTGTTCAGCACCCTGATGGGTTTGCCTGTTTATACCACAGGTCGGTACCCGCTGCCAGCGGACCTGTTCAGTATCCCGGTAGGTTAACCTCTTGCACCCATTTTCTATTAGAGGCTCTTGTCCCAATTTCACCTTAAAGATAAAATTTATGATTTGCTCAAGCATAGATGAGTGGGGGATCTGTTCTGAAAACCATCTAGGAGTGGGATGGTACCAGAATTGGAAGAGTATTCTTTGTATATGCCTGTAAAACTTTTCCCAGATGAACAACTAACCTTTGCAACTGTAGAAAGTGAAAGTCATAAAGTGGCTGTATAACAATGTATATATATGTATTTAGTATTATAACAGCCAATAGATAGTAACCCCCAAACTGCCCAGTCCTGGATACCTTTTTCAAAATGATGCCTGTCTTAAAAATAATTTCATGCCCATAGCTGTTACTAAAAACAATTCCCTTGCTCCATCTAGTGTGAAACCAAGTCAAATGCTCCTAGTAACCCATAAGTTCATAAGCAAAAACCCCTTAAATCACTGATGGAGACAATGCCAGGTGGATAAGTACTCATATGAATAACAGGGACAGGTCTGAAAACCCTAGCAGCACATTATTGACTTGATATAGGCATTCCAATCAATAAGTGAAACTCATAAATTAACCCAAATTAACACAGTCCTAAAAAATGCTTTGCAAAAATAATCAAAGGCTGAAATAGGGGTAGTGACGAAAAGATTTCCCTTAGGTTTCAAAACATTTTCAGCCTGACTGAAAAGAATATCTGCACCCTTCCAAAAAGAGACCTAATAAAACAAATTCCTGTACATATGTACAAAAACAATTCCATTGAATATTACTGTGAGAGAGTAAGGGATGAAGAAGTCATTTCTTCACCTACCAGCTCTAGTTCGGACTGCTGACTCATGTTATGGATGAACTCTTGCTTAGAGAGAGGTTTGTGATATACCTTTAACCGATGTCCATTCACCACAAAGGCAGTTTGTTCTTCATCTATTGTCTTTATTTTGACAGAACCATTATAAAAAATAGTCACAATTTCATATGGCCCCATCCATCTAGTGGTAAGCTTACCTTTGAAATGTTTGAACCTTGAGTCAAACAACAGAGCCCAATCACCTTCTTCAAAAGTCTTCTTCTTCAAAAATTTATCATGCCACTTAGTCTGCTGATTCTGTATCAACACAGTTCGTTGGACAGCATCTTGTCTGATTTCATCAAGCTCATTTAATTGCATCAGCCTCTGCTCATGGGCTTCATCTAAATTCAGGCTCAATTGTGCAGCAGTACGAAAAGTCTTCACCTGAAATTCTATAGGAAGCAGAACCTGTTTCCCATAAACAAGCTGATATGGGGTATACCCTGTGGTATTTCTCCACGTAGTTCTGTAAGCCCACAATGCCTCGGGTAGCCTGTCTTCCCAGTCCTTGTGATGTAGCTGCACAGTCTTAGTTAAAATGGATTCTAACACTTTATTGGTTGATTCCACCTGACCATTTGCTTGGGGGTGGTAAGGAGAAGATTTATAATGCTTAATTCCATATTGTTCTGTAAGTGCTTTCATTGATTTAGAGACAAACTGTGCTCCATTGTCAGTCACAATTTCACGAGGAATGCCAAAGCGAGTAAAAATCTCTTCGTAAATAAATTCTATGACTGATTTCTCAGTGGCCATCAATAGAGCTTTTGCCTCAACCCACTTAGTCACATAGTCAGTGAAAACTAAAATATATCTCTTTTTCCTTGACATTGGTGAGATTGGCCCAACAAAGTCCAATCCCCATTTTTCAAAAGGTTCAATTTGTACCTGGGCTTGTAAAGGCATTTGATCAGCAGCAGTGGGTCTCCCCACTCTTTGACAGCTGTCACAGCCCTGTACATATTTTTCAGCATCTTTAAAAAGTGTAGGCCAATAATACCCTTGATGTAACACCTTATATGCTGTTCTCTTGTCTGAGAAATGGCCTCCACAAGGTCCATCATGACAGGCTTGAAGGATGTCATACATATCATCCTCCCTCACACACCTCCTGATAATCAGATCTGGACCGGTTCGAAAGAGGTCATTACCTACCCATGAGTAATTAGCACTTTGCTGTATGATTCTTCATTTTTCGTAAGATGACAGATGAGAAGGTAATTTCCCTGTAACCAAATAATTGGCTATATTTGCAAACCAGGGTGTTTTAATAGAAACATCAAATAAATGTTCATCAGGGAATGTATCATCTACAGGAACATTATCATCAGCATGAGTCAATCTGGAGAGGAAATCCGCAACCAGATTTTCCTTTCCTGGTTTGTCAACTATGGTAATGTTAAATTCCTGTAGCAAAAGCAACCTCTAGTAATTCTGCCACTAGTGATAGGTTTATTCATTAAAAATCTAATAGCAGAATGATCAGTATGAACAAATACATCATAACCAGTAATATAATGCCGGAATTTATTGATGGCATGAACCACTGCTAGAAACTCTTTTTCAGTTACTATATAGTTCAGTTCTGCAGGTGTTAAATTTTTACTGATGAAATAAATAGCATAGGAGGACTGATTTTCTTTCTGTCCGAGCACTCCCCCCAAGGAAGTGTCTGAAGCATCAGTTTGTATATGGAAGGGAAAAGACCAATTTGGCCCCCGCAGAACTGGTGTTGAAGACAATTTTGACTTTAATGTGTCAAAGGTTGTCTGACAGTGTTGATCCCAATCGAAACCATTGTCTTTGGCCAATAATTTGAACAGTGGGGCTGCTATCTTTGTAAAATTAGCAATAAACCTACGATAGTACCCTGCATGTCCCAGAAAACTTCTGACTTCTTTTTGTGTAGCTGGTGGAGATAGACTAGTCATGATTTCAATTTTTGCTGGGTCTACCTTAATACCTTCTGATGAAACATGGTGCCCTAAAAAAATACCCTCAGTTAACATCATCTTACACTTTTCATGGCTTAAAGCAAGATTTGTTTCTTGGCACCTAATTAAAACTTTCTCCAGGTTATCTAAGGCTTCCTTGAAATCATTACCATAGACTGTAAAGTCATCCATATATATTTCCACACAATCATGGACTAAATCAGCCAAAATACCTAACACTGCCCTCTGGAAAGTGGCAGGAGAGTTACATAGTCCAAATGGTAATACCTTGTAAGCATAAGTTCCCCATGGGCAGGTGAAAGTAGTTTTTTCTTGATCCTCAGGGGCTATTCTTATCTGGTTATACCCACTGTATCCATCCAGAAAAGAAAAATATTTTTTTCCTGACAATGTATCCAAAACCTGGTCTATGAAAGGAAGAGGGAAGTAGTCTCTGAGAGTTTCTTTATTTAACTCACGAAAATCAACACATATTCTCCACTTACCTCCCTTCTTTGGGACAATCACCAACGGAGATACCCATTTGCTATCAGAAATGGGATAGATGAAATCTGCATCCAACAATTTTTGTAATTCATCTTTCACAATGTCTTTAAGCGCAGGATTCATTCTTCTCTGTGGCTGCCTTACTGGTCTAATATTTTCCTGCGTATAGATGTGATGAATGCATGTGTCAGGGTGAATGCCTTTCATGTCTGTATAAACCCAAGCAAATGCCCCAAACTGTGCCTTAAGTAAATTAACTACCTGAATTTGCTGGCTTTGAGACAGATTTGCATTAATAAACAAAGACCTCCCTGGACTAATATCCATTGGTATAGTTGCAGCTCCAACCTTCTCATCTATGAATAAAACTACTGATGATGAGGTGGCTGAAGGGTAGTATTGTTCTTGAAAATATTCTATGAAAACATTGTCTAAGTCATAGAAGGACTGAGGGAACTCAATACTAGTGGTGGCTAAAATAAATTGATCTAGGATATCATCCTCAGTCTGGTGTTCCAGCCCCCTAGTTTGACTGATGGACAGTAAGGGTTGTCCCACATCCTCATCCCCGTAAGGATTCTCTAACCATAACATGTTTTCCGATACACGCTGTGCTGGAGGATAAATAATTATGTTTTATAGAGAAGTGCCATTTGATATAGTTAAAATACCTTCTCTGCATCCTATAAAGGCATTGGCAGTGGCTAACCAGGGCCTGCCTAATATAAGAGGATGTTCCCCCATTGGGTGTTTGGTTTGGAGTACCAGAAAATCCACTGGATACTCCCAAGAAGCTACTGTGACAGTAATGTCATCTAAGGCCCCCACAGGTTTGACTGTGCTCCTATCAGCCAACTCCAAAATAGTAGGAGTAGATCTGAGGAGATTATTCAACTGAAGTCTCTGCATGGTGGTCATAGACATGACATTAATGGCAGCCCCCAGGTCAACTAGAGTGTTTCCTATTGGAATCTCATTGATGTAAATGGTCACCACTGGGTTCCCAGGATTTGCAAATTTTGGGGGTAAGGAACAGTCTGAAATATAATTGGACAGCTGGCTTAAAACATTTATCTTGGGTGGGTCTTTCTGTTTTCGACCAGGTTTCTTTAAGCACAGTTCCCTTACCAGTTTTGCATAGATAGGGACATCTCTAATAGCCTGAAGTAATGGAATATTGATACAAACATTTTTCAACTCATTTTCCAAATCAAACTGTGGACGCACCACAGGCTTCTCTATTAATAACCTCTCTGGGTAAGGGGGGTTGTTATTTACTTGTGGATGAGCAGGTGATTGGAAATGAGTTCCCATTGCTTGAGTGTTTTCTGAGGCAATCTGCACTTCTTCTTCCTCTGTAATCTCTTTTTCATCATTTTCTTCTCTAGTCTCTTCATGAATAATCACTGCTGGAGGGGTTTTATTTAATGTTTTCCCAGACCTTAATTGTATTTCCTGCAAAGGAGCTGAATGAATTATGTAAGTTGTAGCCATTTGAATTTCAGCATTATGAAGAGGCTGGGGAGGTCTGTTATTAGGGTTTGGAATAGGTTGGGCTGGCAACAACGTGGGTCGAGGTGGGTTTGGATTTTGATATTGTTGTGGAACTGGGGGTATAGGAGGAAGTGCAGGTGGTGTAAAGCCTGGTAATAGCTGCTGCATATTTGGTGGCATTGGACAATAACTAGGAGGGGTTGTTGATTGTGTTCCTTTATAGGGTTGTCCTTGTGGTCCCCCATATGACTGTCCCCTCCAACCTTGCTGCCATGGTTGGGTCTGAATAGGTTGAGAGGGCCAATTCTACCACATTTGTGGACTCCATGGCTGCTGAGATTGCTGCATGGGATAGTAATATGCAGGGTTCGGAAAAACAGGCTCTGGGTACATGTTTTGGGGTCTAGGCTGCCAAGGCCTTCTTGATGCATCGGTAGGTTCAGCATTAAGCTTGTAAAAAGCTTGCAGTTCTGGTAAAGAAGGGCAATTGTCAGTTGGGTGTTGATCAGAGCAAAGAGAACAGACTGAAATGGTATTAAGAGGGCACTCTTTCAAAGGGTGTCTTTTTCTGCATTTAGGGCAGAATATGTGTAGTGCTGCTATGTCCTCCTCCTCTTGCCGTCTCTTTGTTTTCAATGCATCAAATTGGGAACTTAAAGTGCCTAAAATGTCAGTTTTGAAGTTTTCTAACAGGTTCCCCAATTCAACTCTTGTGACCCCACTAGTTCCTGTTGTTCTAGAAATACGGGAAGGACATTCCCTTGTGCTTTTTCCTGCCTTGGCTCTACTCCTAGAATATTTTCTACATAGTTCAGTAATCTCCTGAAAGGATTTATGAGATACATCACCTGAGGCCATCAAGTTGAGGATTTCCACATATTCATCCAGAATCCCTTTCAGAAAAAGAGTTCTAACTGCATCCTCCTGTAAGGTATTATACTTAGACTTCTGTAATACAAAGCATAAGCGTTCTTGGAAGTCCTCAAGACTCTCTTCTTCATGCTGTTGCATTTTAAAGATATCATTTTGGGAGTCTCTTGGTCCACAGTAATCTCGGTATTTTCTGAGGAAAGCACTCTTCATTTGTTCCCAAGTTCGGATGGTGGATTCCCCCAGGCTCATAAACCATCTAAGTGCAGAATCCTTAAGGGTGGCTGGAAATAGTTTTAACTTTTGTGCATCCTGTAGATAATTATAACTCTTGCATAAGATGTCAAACTCAAATAGAAAAGTATCCGAATCCTCAGTACTTTTCCCATAGAAGGTAGGTAATGAAGATGCTGGGATATTTTTCATACTGACATCCTGTGTAAGATCCAGAATGGGGAAGCCAAAAGTTGTTTCAGTTCGTCCCTCATGTTCTCCCTCTCCTTCCATCTGGTGTCCAGTTTCCTGATCACTCATGACAAGAGGGTTCCTAAACCAATTGACACCTAACCCGTCCCTTCTTGGGGATAGAATAAAGTCCCAATGGTCTGGCCTAGGCCAAGTTTGAAGATTGAAAGGTAAATCTGTGGTAGATTCTACTTGAGAAACCACCGGATTCTGGTTATGTCCAAGAAGGGAGTTCACTTTTTCTATGTTCACTGTGTCAACCAAGTTGGAATCTTCCTTTGGAGGAGAAGCTTGTTGGATCTGTGGGATCTCTTCTGAATGTAATTGTTCACTGAGTATAACCTCAGTTCCTGCTGGTTTGGTCCCAAATTCCACTGAATTTTGAATGTTGTTGTTTTCAGTTTCGTTGCCGGTATCCCTATCCCTAGGGTTAGTTAAGGGGGGGGTTTTGTTGTTTCCAAAAAGATCGGAATGAACCTTAATGAATCTTCCCTTACTATCTCTGGGTCTCATCAAAACAATTTCTGAAAATAACAAGACTTTTAATCAAAATAAATTGAACTACCTGTGCCACAATTGGGTTTGAAGGAACCTGTTATGAAATGTGCAAGTTTGCCTTACCAACCCTTCTCCTCCAATCTACCACAACTGATCACACCTAAAAACTATTGTAAAATTAGATTTCTGAAATTAAACACACCCATCTTGCAAAAGGATAACCATACTTGCATGAAATTAAACTACAAAAAAATAAACACTCTTTACAGGAAAGATAAACACACTTTTTGCAGTAAAATAATTCAAATATGCGAAGAAAAACAACCACACTTACCAGAAGGACACAACAAGAATTTGGGGCAACCCACTAAAGTGGCTGCAGCAGGCTGTTACACCATGGGAATCCCATAGTGAATTCGTCTTTGCGTCTTAATGTTTCCCCTCCACCTTGTTGTGTACTGTAAAAGGATCCTATCTACCTGAACTTCTCAGTCAACCAATTCATAAAAATGAGCAAAATACCAGCTTACCTTGGAGCAACTCCCCGGCAACGGCGCCAAAATGTTGGTTAAAATTAATGATATTTAATTTACCTTGATTTAATTGTCAGCCAGGGTGCGTAAACTTTAAGCTGCTACACTATATGTGCGGGCAAAGTAGTCTTAATGCTCACACTTCAAGAAATTCTAGTATGCTCACAAACAAAAATGAAATTGACAAAGCTACTACTGTATTGAATGATCAATGCTAAGGGTTCCTAGGTCTGTCATAAAGACAAAGGAAATCAATTTGCTGATTCCTACCTTACTGTCAAATTCAATATAACTCACAGCAACCTACAGCAATCTTCCAAAGAAATGCTAAACTACAGTAATCTTAAGCTACAACAATTATAGTTTACTCTTCAAAACAAACAGCCTGCTCAATCAATCTTAGTGACCTGGTGTTGTATCTAAAACTTCCAACCATTAATCTTACAAAGTCTGATGCTAAAATATACACAAACAGTCTCAAATAATTACTTAAATGAAACTTGTTTCCTTTCAACTCTAACTTGTCCACAAACAGCTTAACAAAAGGAAGTTTGGTTTGCTGCTACTGTTGAAATATACCCTGCTTGCATTTTGTGTATACAAGTGCACACAAGAGAATGTTGAGGATATTCAGAAAATACTCACCAATAAATATTAATGCTGTTTAGGAAATATTCACTCATTCTTACCTATATGCAACTTATGAAACTGGAGTTTAATTCTATGAAAACAATGTTATGAACTATGACTCTCAAACTTCATTCGATACCAAGAAACACAACTCCAACTCCTATTTAGTCATCATTCGAAAAGGACTGTTTAACAAACTCTAGATGCTTTGTAAATCGAAAGATTCAAACCTTCTGCTATTGTAAATCTTTTTTTTAAATCCATACACTGCAATGAAAATCTACTCTACAGTTTTGTGAGCTCAAAAGTTGAAAGAATGGAACTATTCACTATTCACTCGAGCGCTAACAGTAAGAGGAAATATGAAATATAATCTGTTCTCTTCAGCAAATCGATTCCTCAGTAACTAAAATCAAGCTCATTACCAGTTTGCCAACACTACAATTCACACTGGAAATCAAAAGGGAAATTTAAATACACACCATCCTCCATCTATTCTACAGTCTTGCAAATTCGATAACAAAAGGGATTATAAACCAATCCTGTAACCATTCGGTGATCACTTCAATACTGGCAGTAAAGGAAAGGTAAAACTTCAATCTACTCCCAATCTCATTAAATCGATTCTATAATGGATCCAATCAAAATTATCACACATTTCATCACTACCTTAACCATTAATAAACAACTCACATTAAAAACCAAGGAAGATCTTAAATACAGATCACTCTTAAATCTACTCTCTACGCTAAATCAAAATGCAAATGCAATTAACTAATAACCTGCAGGCATACATTCTATTTCCACTCACAGATAAGCAAAACCATTACTATTCCAGAAAACACTGCCAAAAGAAGAAACCATTACATCTATTACTGTAAAATGCACAATGCTAGAATACCAGGGGTAGGTGTTGAAGGGGGCCCTGCCCTCAATGCCTTCCAGTCTTAAGTCAAAACTTAAAAAAGATAAATGCTGATTATATTGATGAAATCAAGTGTTACAATCTTCTCTGAGTATTATATATACTTAGGGTTTCAAGTATCATTTTATAATGAAAATACAAAGTGAAATCGTCCTTGAAACAAGGATCTATATAACTAACAACCCTACAGTTATCTCGGCATAGCTGAGCCAAAGATGGGAGCTCAAATCCCCTGAAATCCACATAATACTAAAGCAGGAAAGAAACAACTCCTCAAACACAGGACATCCACGAAACAGCAGCTGAGAAATCTTCATAAGCAACTGAAAGGTGAGGTGAATCCAAGAGAACACCTCCATTGTAGATCGAATCCCCCAAATCGCTGCATAATCTTTCTTTGAACGCCGAGACAAGCATGGAGTTGGGTAGCGAAATACGCCCTGCATAGAAGAGAACAAAAACGTATTACTTGACCTATCATTAAATGAAACATAAAGGCCAAATCATATGCATAAAACAAGGCAAAGTGATAAACAAGTAATTAAAAATCACTTACCAAAGCTTAGTAATGTTGATCTCCCAAAAAGACATAATCAGATACAACAAAACTGATGATTATTTGATTCCATAAGACTTTAAGCTAGAAAATATTAGACCGAATAGTCAAAATAAGAGACCAACAGTCATGAATCACTTAGAAGATCTATTTGCGAGGTATGTATAACTTGGTTCTATAATGATTAACCTA
This sequence comes from Larix kaempferi, assembly GCA_027924585.1. NCBI lineage: Eukaryota > Viridiplantae > Streptophyta > Pinopsida > Pinales > Pinaceae > Larix > Larix kaempferi. The sequence continues at coordinate 5,573,761 of BSBM01000125.1, read as the reverse complement.
TGAGATATGCAGGTTACTAGCACAAGTCATTGAAGAGAACAAGAAGACATCATGTGGGTATGTTAGACATAACTAGCTAACATACCAATCCAGGTATGTTTTTCCTATATCAAGTTAGAATCCTACCTTGTGTTAGGATCCCTTATATAAGTATACTTGGTATGATTGGTTATGTTTATTCATAAAGTTAGAAATGTAAGTAATCAAGGGTTTATGCATTTTATGTCTCTTATCTTGATTGATGATTTAACTAATCAGAAGAGTCCTATGATCAAATAAGAATATGCATGAGTAAAAGAAGACTTCCCTAAAACCTTGAATACTAATGTTTATTATCTGTGTTTGAAATGATCATGACTTTACATGTTTAATATTATTGTGTTTTGATAGTATTAAGATTATACTAATGAATGTGTGATTATGTATGAGACCTCGAGGATAACACAATGATGACACTAATAAGCATGCATAGTGATGGATATAAGTTCAAGGACAGGTAATCCAAGAAGCAAATATCAAGAGGGAGCACACTCCAGTTGTTCTTGCAAGGAAGCAAATATCAAGAGGGAGCGCACTCCAGTTGTTCCTGCAAGGAAGCAAAGATCGAGAAGGAGCACACTTCAGTAGTTTCTGCAAGGATGCAGATATTCAGAGGGAGTTGACCACTTCTCACAATCCACATCAGAATGGAGTTGTAGAAAAGAAGCAAAGACTGAGAGGGAGTCAACCCAACAAACAAACAAAGATAAGTATTTGAATTACCAGCCCTTGCATATTTTATTGTTTAAATAATATTGCTCAATAATGTATATACTCATGTTCCTAGAATTAGGTTGTGTATTAAGCATATTAGAATAGTTGCATTGATGAACAGTATACTACTAATATATATGGGTAAGTGGCCTATGGCACTGCACAACATTCCATTGCTACTTATCTAGAATGAAACCTCTTTGCTGACATGTTGGGAGTTGTGCACACTCTTAACAATGTTCTAGTAGAGATTGGAAGGCATCTAGAAAGTTACGTGATATGGATAAATGTAGTATTGAAGCATTGGCTAAGATAATTGCATGACTGTATGACATATTTCTTTATGTGTAATAATTTGTTCTGAAAACTCTGAGATGTTTTCTAATCATGCAATTTAACTTGTTGTGTAGGAAAGATTGTATACCATCACCTACAAAAGAAGGACTACAACATTTGTTCAGCAACAAAGTTATCTATTGAAAATATTGAAGTTCCCAGGATCTGGGAAGAATTCCATGATCGAGGAGTACCAGTCGATCACGAAGATGTTTGGGATGCAGTCCTAATACATGAAGTGGAGTCTGTAGTGACTTCCAAGAGGATCTACAAGATCAAGCATGCTGCAGGTGGTAGCATAGAGACTTTTGCTCCTGTAGCCAAATACACTTCCATTAGATCTGTACTTGCTCTAGCTGCACTAACGGAATGGAAGATACACCAAATTTAAATGGATTTCAAGACAACTTTCTTGAATGGTGTAGTTGAAGAAGAAGTGTATGTGGAGTAGCCACTTGGTTCTGAGACACATGATAGGGATTCATATATGTGCAGAACTTGGTATGGTATGATAGACAGCTTTCTATCCAGTTTGGGATTTACCAAGAGTAAAACGGATTCCAACCTTTACTACAAGGTTGAGGAAGGCAATCTAGTGATACTAATTTTGTATATGGATGACCTGTTTATTATAGGTGAAGATAGATTGATTGCCGACACACAGCGAAAGCTTGCTGCCGAGTTCGAGATGAAGAACTTGGAGATGATGCACTACTTTCTAGGCATGGAGGTGTGGCAGAGTGCAGATGGAATCTTCCTTGGACAAAGGAAGTATGCAGTAGATATCCTGAAGAGGATCGGGATGATGGAATGCAAGGACATGGCCACACCTATGGCATCGAACCTGAAGCTTCTGTGTGATGCTTCATCTGAGCCGGTTGATGTCACTATGTATTGTTAGATGATTGGGTCCTTGATGTACCTGACAAACATGAGACCATATATTTGCTTTGCGGTGAACAAATTGAGCCAGTTCCTGATGGATCCGAGGAGTGTTCACCTAGTTGCTGTAAAGCATATTCTGAGGTACCTGAAGGGTACAGTTGATTATGGGCTCAAGTATGATGCGAATCAAAATTTTAACCTGCAGGGTTATGTTGATTCAGATTGGGCAGGCAGTGTTGCATATAGGAAGAGCACTTCTGGGTGCGACTTCAGTATGGGATCAGGTGTGATATCTTGGTTTAGCAGGAAGCAATCTTGCATAGCAATAAGTACAGTTGAAGCAGAGTATGTTGCAGCTTGTTTAGCTAGTTGTGAGGCAATATGGCTTCAGAAGCTACTGTCTGAGTTATTTGATCTCTCGCTGGAGGCTACTGGTATCTTTTGTGACAACCAGAGTTGTGTGAAGCTATTTGAGAATCCGGTGTTCCATGACAGGTCGAAACACATTGAGATCAAATATCACTATATCAGGGATATGGTGCAGAGAGGAGTAGTGAAGCTCCTGTATGTTGCGACAGATGAGCAGGTTGCCGATGTGTTGACGAAGCCACTACCCAGAGTGAAGTTTGAGTACTTCAAAGAGAGGATTGGTGTTCTTCAGATTGATGACACTTCAAGGAAGAAGTGATGGACACATTTTCATGAGCCATTCCAAGTATGGTGAGAGGAGGATCCTTCCCATGGCTGTGGATGTAAGTGCTGGATGATGAGCATCGGGATGATGGTCTAGTTACTGCTCTGTATATGCATCAGGTGGATGTTAGAGATGATCAATTGGATAATTTATATGTATATGTATGTACGCATCATGTTGGATGCTAGATATGATCAGTTGGATCATTTATATATATGTATGTACGCATTATGTTGGATGTTGAATATGATCAGTTGGATCATGTGTATGTATCTGTAGATGTATTAGATGGATACATTGTATGATTAGGTAGATCATGTATGTTGATATGTATCAGGTGGATCATGTATTTGTATATGTATTAGGTGGATACATTGTATGATCAGGTAGATCATGTATGATGATATGTATCAGGCAGATACTATGTATGCATCAGGTGGATGCATTGTATGATCAGGATGATCATGGATGACGAGCTTCAGGATGTTGCTCCAGATATGCATCAGGACAATGCAGTGATGAGTATCAGGATTATACTCTAGATGATATGCATTAGGATGATGCTATGATGATGATCAGGATGATCATATTTATCAGGTGGATACATTACATAGTCAGTTGCATTATGTGTGATGAGTTCCGAAGACATAGATGCACAGTGCCTTTCCGACATGGTGGTAGATGTGTTCTCCCATGTGCGTTGATGTAAGTGTAGAGCCTTTCCGACATTGTGGTAGATGTGTTCTCCCATGTGTGTTGATGTAAGTACAGAGCCTTTCCGACATGGTGGTAGATGTGTTCTCCCATGTGCGTTGATGTAAGTGTAGAGCCTTTCTGACATGGTGGTAGATGTGTTCTCCCATGTGTGTTGATGTAAGTGCAGAGCCTTTTCAACATGGTTGTAGATGTGTTCTCCTATGTGCATTGATGTAAGTGCAGAGCCTTTATAACATGGTGGTAGATGTGTTCTCCCATGTGCGTTGATGTGAGTGCTGAGCCTTTCCCAGATGGTTAGAGGAAAGTCCTTCCATGCCGGTGAGTGTAAGTGTTGTGTTGTGTGCATCTGGACTCTGCTTCGTGGATGATGATCAGTATGATTATGAGTATCAAGATGATACTCCATGGTTGTGGACAGGTTGTGCAGTTACATGTAAAATATCCTGGGAGATACGATAGGTTGAGCTATGTGCTTGTAATCAGTCCTGGGATGCTCTTTCGAGGTTTTGTGACGCACATAATAAGTCCTAAGGATTCCACAGTATGGCCAGTGATGATGAAGACCTGCAGGTGGTGGGCCTACATCTAGTATGAAAAAGGACTGGCTCTATAGAACTTCCTATGACGAGTAGATTCATAGATTGATTGAGATAGCAGTAGCAGTGACGATGACGATGACTCGATGACAATTATCTAGTGACGATGATCCAGAGATGAAGCCTTGTGCTAGAAGATCTGTGTCGAGAAATACCTTCCTAGTTAAGAGGGAGTGTTGATGTATATGTAACTTCGGAATGTATTTCATATATGTATATTGTATTACTATAGAGATGTTATTATTCCTCTATACGGAAGTGTCGTCATTTATATTGTAAGTGTCATAAATTATACTTGATGGTTTATTAGACCACCTTGTTGGGGTTGGCCCTGTATAATTCATGTGGGTCAAAGGGTTATTAGACCACCCTATTGGGGGTCGGCCATGTGGGTCAAAGGGTTATTAGACCACCCTATTGGGTATCAGCCCAGTCAGCTTTGTGTTATGTGGTAAGTTGAGGCCGACCTAGTAAAGGTTATTAGGCAAGTCAAGTCAAGTATAAATGGAGTGTGGGAGGCACTCTATTTTATCATTCTATTTCCTCTCACACTCTTGGGAGAGTGGCGTACTTGTGAAGGAGGAGAAGCTACTGCTAGGAGATGTCTATCTCTTATGCTTGGGTTGTATCATTGCTCTATCTATCTCCGAGGAAGTTATTGGGGTTTTTCACCTTTATTGTTTTCCCCAAGTAAATTTTGTGTCTCTTATGTGCTTGCATTTTTTTGTCCATGATTGATATGCTGTAGATATGCTGTACATGTTGTTCTCTCAGTTAAGATCCTAGATCAAATTGAAGTAAATTATGAAAAACTAACATGGAAGTGTCGTATAATTCGATCTGGTCTTCTTCCATAGGTTCTTGAAAGGTTACCTTTCTTTTTCATTTCCCCTGGGTTGGTACTGCCTTGTCCTGTCGAGCCGTAATTAGTTTAGTTGCTACCTTCTGTATGTTGTCATGTGTCAGAAGATGTTCTGGGTTGCAGAATCTGTGCTTCTATTTGACTGCTCCCTGGCTTCTGTTGATTATTTCTATGGAGTCATTGTAAGTGCTAATACCTTAGGGTTAGGTACCGGTTCTAGCTGTTATGTGAAGGTATTCATGTATAAGCATATTTCATATGCTCCTTCTTGTTCTGCATCTATCAATGGTTCGACAAATGTAAAGTCGACTTTTCAGGCATGGGATGGAATTGCCAATACTTCATTGGATTGTCAACTCAAATCCGTGAAAATTTCACTTACTGATGGGTAATAGTCGAGGCATTTAGCCTGATCTGCTACACCTTCTCTGTACCAAACCGCTGTATCATCCAAAGAAAGTTGGATGTGTGCTGTCGGGGGTATACTTCGTCGAACGTTCTGTGGTACCCTCCATCTTGTCATTGTTGTTTTGAGGTCTATAAACCATGCTTCCAACCAGAGTTTAACTGTTGATGGACCATGTCAATTTGTTCCTAGATCAAAACAACGGAAATTATCCATGAGGACAATTCGTTCTTGGGAAAAATCTTTGTTTCCTTTCAGCTGAAGATGGGTCATAGCAATCTAGATAAGTACAGAGGGGTAACAGACGTTGGTCCCTTCGTCTTGGAACTTATGGCATGTGTACTTGATAATGTCGGCCAAGAAGTTGTCCCACTTGTATACTTTACCATGCATAGCCATATTCTTGACAGCTTACAGCATGTCGGTCTTCAAATCAGATCCCCTTCCTGTCCATGAAAGTGCACGTGACACAATCTTGGTGGCAGTTTTATAGTTTCCTTATACAATTTGACTCATGGCTATGCCTCATGAGTTCTTTCCAACAAGGGTCTCGACCAAGTCCGCTCCTGAACTTGTCGGTACAACATCTCCCTTATGTGATAGCCCGGTTATCTTGTGGATCAATTCTCCATTGATGTCGACTGAAATATCAAAATAGAGATTTCCATTGTGATACCGGCTAACAATGAGTTGGGCGATGATTTCTTTAAGTCCTCCAAAGCTATCCAGCAGCGGTGCCTTCATATAGTGAAAAATTGTTGCTGTCTGTAGCCACTGAGCTTCCTCCCTCCAATGGTCGTCGATTTCCTTCCCCCACTCTTCAATGTCCTTCCATGCCCTCTTCCAAGTGGGTTCTAACACTTTTGCGTTCCGAATCATCTAGAGTCTTGTTTCTAATGGTGTTTGTGCTTTTTCCAACTCTCTAACCATCATCGCAGTAGCCCTGGTACCTGTTAAGGTTTTCCTGGGGGCCATGGTGGATTCAGGGTTCAAGAATGCGAAAGTAGCTTCGGTGGGGTCAGGGAGCTCTGTATATTGGATTTCAAGTTCTTGACAAAAGAGTGCCCAAGAATCCTCGAGCACTGAATTTATAGTGGGGTTTCTCGGCATGGGTGAACGGGACATAGAGGCTTGTATTGATGGTTTATTTGATGGAGTTATTAAATTGGACTCATAGGATATCGACACCCTATCAGGTGCATTACTTTTGGCGTCGCGGGTATCTTTAGCCTTTATTTCTTTATCATCATGATGCCGCTATACCTCGTTTGATGTGTTATGTCGATGGCCTTCTCTAGATGAGTTTGGTCGGTCCGAGCTCCATTGTTTCTGTTGTGCCTAATTTTCCTCTACAAATCGTCGGCATTCTTGTCGATGTTTGAAATATCGACGGTTATGCGTCAGACTTTTTTCTTTGCTCTTTCCATCCTTATTCTGCCACTCTCTCATCATTCTGCTTTTGTCATTCTTTGTTGTTTTCTTGACTGCTTGTAGTATTCTCATTCGGTTACTTCTTAACTATTTTTTTTTAATATTCACGACTTGTACCATTTAAGTCAGGCGCCATTTACCACTTTCTTGAAAATATTTCCCTATAGCATTTTCATTCAGACTGATTTGTTAAGATTTAATGCTTTGACAATATAAGGTCTCATCCATTCTGTATGCAACTTCTTTGGCTTCCCTTTTACTTAGTTATTATAGAGGAGTGCCAAATATCCAACTGACAGATTCTTCTGTTTAATATTTCTATCGTGTCACACTTTCTGTTGCTACTTTTGGACTTGTTGATGTTCTATCACCATCTGTCAACTTTCATCCAACTTCGACAGTTGTAATAGCCATTCTTGTCGGGTATCTTCGACATCAATGTGCAAGATTGCTGCAACAGTTGGTGCTTGTCGTCGAAAGTGCAATGGGACGACTGCTTCTTGTGCATAGACAAGTGAGAAAGGTGTCTGGCCTGTCGTTCTTTTGTGTGTTTTTCTATATGCCTAGAGAACAACAGGTACTTTGTCATCCCAGTAGTCTTTCTTTGTGTTGCATATTTTTGTCATTCCTTTTGTGAGTGTTTTATTGAATGATTCTATGACGCCATTTGAATGAGGATGGTACACTGTGCTTATTCTATGATCAACTGCAAATTCCTTAGTTAGTGCTTCAATGGTTTTGCATACAAAATGTGTACCTTGGTCACTTATCAATGTTCTGGGGCATCCAAAACGTGTTATGATGTTTTCATAAATAAACTTAGTGGAAACTTCACTTGAACATGATTCAACCGGTTTGGATTCTGCTCACTTGGTGGCATATTCCACGGCAATGATAAGATATCCATTAGAGAAATTTTGAGGTCAAAAAAGGGCCTCAAAACAAAGAAAATGTACTATAAAATACAACCAATCACATTTTAGTAGATGACATCATCCCCCTTGGTGAGGTGGCATTGCATGAGTTAAGAATGCTTATTTGTCAAATTTTCTATGGTGGATGAAAACACATAGTTAACCAAGGTAGTGGTGTAAGTACTTTTAAGTCATAAAGTAAAGTACTCATAATGATAGTCTTTTCATAAAATAATATTATTGTCATTTTCAAGTAAAGTACTCATAATGAATGTTTTTTCACACTTTCACATAAAATAATATTATTGTCATTTTCAAGTGAAGTACTCTTAATTCATAAAGAAAGTCCTTTCACATTTTTTTATAAAATAATATATTATCATTTTTATGTTTTTAATTTTAAATTATATATTCACTTCATTCTATTTAATAACATAATGTCAAACTAATAAAGAATAATAATAGATTTAATAAATAATAATAATAATAATAATAATAATAATAATAATGCAATGTGGATTATAATAATATTATTGATATTTTACATGTAAATAAATTCTCAATTAAATTACATTATTAAATTCATAAGAAAAGTACTAAATATAAAAAGTCAACATTTGCAAGTTCAAGACAAATAAATGTTAAAGGACAATACATTTTTGGGAATTTACAATGAATCTTAGTCACATCAATGTAGACTTATTTTATTAATTTTATTTCTTGTGAATTTTGAAAAGTAACTCAACCATGGTTATTTATATTGTGCATAGAAAATAGTGTGGGAGGTGACTTGTCATATATACCTACCCCATAAAACCCCCAATTCATAATATTTTAATATATCTCATATTTTTGTAGTACATCTCTTAGGAGGCCCTTTTTTGACCTCAAAATCTCTCTAATGGAGAACCTGTCCTCCTCCCCACTACTTGAAATGGTCCAGTAAAATTGATAGCCCAAATTTCAAATGTTTGGCTAGGGTTAATTGAAACCAATGGCATTTCTATTCTTGGTAGTGGTCGACCCATGCACTGACATCTATCACACTTAGATACAAATTCTCAACAGTCTTTATGGTTTGTCGGCCACCAAAGTCTACCTTGAAGAAATTTTCTAGCTGTTATGTCCACATGATAATGTCCTCCGGCCGGTCCAGAATGAGCTTCTGCAAGTATGTTCTGTCGTTCATGCTCAAGTGCACATTGACGTAATATGTCGTCCAAGCCAAGTTTGTAGAGGAATCCATTGATCAAAGTGTAGGGAGCTTCTTTCATATCCAGAATCTTCCTCTTTTTCTCAGTCATTCCTTCAGGAGCTTCCCCATCCTCAAGAAATTGTGTGATTTCCGCAAGTTCTGAAGGAACTGCTTCAATACGAAACAATTGTGCATCCAGCAAATCATCTTCGATTCCTGTCGGCTCCTCTCCTGTGTCGACTCTCTATAGGTGGTCTGGCCAAACATTATCCTTTCTAGGTCGAATAATTACTTCAAACTCAAATTATTGAAATAGTAAAATCCATTGACACAACCTCCCATGATGCAATGGTTTATTGACTAAGTATTTAAAAGCTTGATGATCTATATAAAATACAAAGGGGCTAGCCAATAAATAATGACAGTATTTCTGCAGTGCAAATAACATACCTAATGCTTCTCTTTCGGTCGTGGAGTAATTTTTTTCAGCTTTATTCAACTTTCGACTGTTGAATGCATTAGGGTAATCCATTCTGTCTTCTCTAGGTTGTGTTAAAATGGCGCCGACTGCTATTCCAGATGCATCAATATGCACATGAAATTTTTTCGACCAATCCAGAATTTGGACGATGGGTGCTTCGACCATTTTTCTTTTCAATGTGTTAAATGAGATGTCGCACTCCTCCATCCACTTGTAATATTGATAATGTTTTAATAGTTCTTCAAGAGGGTAAGTCATATCGGAGTAATGTCTGATGAACTTCCTATAATATCCGGTATGATCCAACAGGATCCGTACTTGTTTCGGATTGACTGGAGTTTTTAGGTGTGAATAATTTTGATCTTCACGTAGTCGACCTTAATTCCTTCCTTGCAAACTACATGGCCCAATAATATGCCGATAGGTGTTGCAAAAATGCACTTTTTAATGTTCAATGACAATTGTATATACCAACATTGTTCCAACATCAGTCGAATCCATTTGCAGTGATCCTTTAGTATTGTATAGATTGTCCAATCATCAAAGTATATAGCCATGGTTTTGTAGATATATTCTTGAAATGCTTTGACGACAATTCTTGAGAATACCACAGGTGCGTTCTTCAGACCGAAGGGTATGACTTTTACGTGAATGACCCAAATTCACACACGAATGTTGTCTTTTTCTAAAAACTCATGCCCTGCAACTTCATTAATAATTTCATCTACATAAGGGGTTGGAAAAGGGTCTGTGAGTGTTACCTTGTTCAGCTCACAAAAGTTGACACAGATTCTTAGTCATGTTGGATCTTGTTTCTTTGGCTGAACAACCATCGGGTTTTCCCACTCCAACTAGTCGATAGGTGTTGATGTATATGTAACTTCGGAATGTATTTCACATATATGTATATTGTATTCCTATAGAGATGGTATTATTCCTCTATAAGGAAGTGTCGTCATTTATATTGTAAGTGTCGTAAGTTATACTTGATGGGTTATTAGACCACCTTATTTGGGGTCGGCCCTGTATAAGTCATGTGGGTCAAAGGGTTATTAGACCACCCTATTGGGGGTCGGCCATGTGGGTCAAAGGGTTATTATACCACCCTATTGGGGGTCGGCCCACTCAGCATTATGTTATGTGGTTAAGTTCGAGCCTACATGAGTTAGGTAAAAAGGCAAGTCAAGTCAAGTATAAATAGAGTGCGGGAGGCACTCTATTTGCTCACTCACTTCTCACACATGCACTCAAGGAGGAGTGGCACACTTATGGAGGAGGAGGATCCGCTGCTAGGTTATGGCTATATCTCTTGGTTGGTTGTATCATTGCTCTATCTATCTCTGAGGAAGTTATTGGGGTTTTTCACCTTTATGGTTTTCCCCAAGTAAATCTTTGTGTCTCTTGTGTGCTTGCATTATTGTCTCCATGATTGATATGTTGTAGATATGCTGTACATGTTGTTCTCTCAGTTAAGATCCTAGATCATATTGAAGTAAATTCAGAAAATTTAACATGGTATCAGAGCTAGCCTGAAAGAAGGCATGATATGGCATGTATGACACTTGTTGCACTTACGATGCTAGGGCTTGATATAGCAAAAACCAGTCATCGTAGCACTTTCGCTATAAATCCGTTTTGGCGAATTTTTAGGATCTGAAATTGTTACAGGACGAAGCTACGATCTCCAGGTACCTTGTGTCCAAAGTAAAACCTCTAATTCGTTGTACTTTGTGATTTATGATCTGTGCAATATAGGGTTTCTGCCTCTTCCAGATCTCAGTGAAAATCAGGTGACCTTGGGAAAAAGGTCATAACTTGGGCTAGAAAGCTCCAAATGAAATTTCGTAAAAAGTGACAGGTAGTACACAGACTGTACTATCTCAGAAAACTGTTTCAGAGGTTGAAGTTGAAACAGTGACACGTGGCACGCCGTACAAGTTCGCTCTCCTGTATTATCCCAAAACAGGTCACGTTGCGACATTTGGCATAACTCTCTCTCAGAAAATCCAATTGAGGTCAGACCTGTCAGGATGGAAAGCTAACAGGTCAGGCTATCTCAGTAAACGTTTTCAGACCCTGTGGATAAAAAATTTCGGAGTTACACCAGAAACAATCAGGTACATATTTCTGTCAAAACAGAATTATTTTTTGGTACCTTCATTCATGGCTTCCGGAAATTAGGGCTTTGGAGAAAGTTGGAATTTTTGTAATCAGAGACCACGGCTGAATGCTACTCGTAAAAATAAAAATTTAGAGACCAAGATCAGAATTTTTGATTGGGCAGAAGGACGGGCTTGATCAGACCCTAGTTCGGGACTTTGATCAGGAAAGTGGAAAATTAGGGCTTCTGTAAAAATGGGAATTTTTGAAATCTGTGACCACGGCTGGAAGCTCCTCAGAAAAATAGAAGCTTAGAGATTTAGATCAAACTTTTTGATTGGGTAGAAGAGTGGGATTCATAAAACCCTAGTTCAGGGTCACGTCGAGTGAATCCAGAAGTTTCAAAGGCAAAATTGAGGAGTGAAACTTTGCAGTTTTCAAATTCTGAATATAGCAGCTTGATTAGCTCATCAAGGCGCATATTTCTATCCTTTCAGAAATTTGAAATTCAAAGTTTGAGTTTTTGGGGTTTGTCTGACAAACCCATATCTAGCTCCAGTCCCAGTTCTTGTAAATCAAGTGGATTGGATTAATCCTAGAAGAAGATGGATTGGTCACCTGCATAAGTGAAGAAGTTCATGTTTCAGAGGGAGATGAGGCTAAGGCCTTACATAAGAAGATTACAAGCGATCTCAACAGGTATGACTCATCGAGGTATGTTTCGATATTTGTCCATGATTAAGTTTATGGTATGTTTGTCTTCATGTTATTACGGTTAGTACAATTTTGATTTTAGATTTGTCGTATCACCTTAACAAAATTATGAATGCATAATAGAAGATATTCATTGGTTAGGGTATTGACACTTATGATTATACTAATGCATTATGGTGTTGTATGAGGTTTATGTTGTGTACTAACATGAAAGGTACACCAAGAAAGACAAATCATGTTCTGGTCCAAGAACATATGATCATGATAACATGAGGACAAAGATTCATCCATTGTCATGGATGTCATAGAAGATCCATTTACGAGGTATGTATAACTTGGTTTTGTAATAGTTAACCTATAAGATATACAGGTTACTAGCACAAGTCATTGAAGAAGTACAAGAAGACATCATATGAGTATGTTAGACATAAATAGCTAGCATGCTAATCCAGGTATGTTTTTCCTATATCAAGATAGAATCCTACCTTGTGTTAGGATCTTATATTGTTGTGTTGTTTGATAATGATTATTCATGAAGTCGTAGGTTTGAATAAGTCATGGTTGTATGCATATTATATTTCTTACCATAATTGATGATATGACTAACCAGAAGAATCATGATGGTATAGGTTTGAATAATCACAGGTTTTATGCATTTTATATCTCTTATCTTGATTGATGATTCAACTAACCCGAAGAGTCATAGGGTTGAGTAATTACAGGTTTAGATATGTTATGTTTCTTATGATTTGACTAACCATAAGAATTCTACATAAACCTTGAATGCTAATGCTTATTATTTTCTGTTTGAAATGATCATGACTATACATGCTTGAGATTATTGTGTTTTTAATAGTATACTAATGAATGTATGATTTTATATGAGATCACAAGGATAACACAATCATGATACTAATAAGCATGCATAGGAACCAAGGATGAATGTAAGTTCAAGGACAGGTAATCCAGGAGGCAAAGATCAAGAGGGAGCACACTCCAGTTGTTCCTGCAAGAAAGCAAAGGAGCACACTTCAGTAGTTTATGCAAGGATGCAGATATTCAGAGGGAGTTGACCATCTCTCTACATCCCACAACAGAAAGGTGTATAAGAAGCTACTTCAAATTAGGACTCCAGCAGCTCCTGCAAGGAAGCGAAGACTCAGAGGGAGTCCACCCAACGAACAAACAAAGATAAGTATTTGAATTGTCATTTCTTAAATAATACTGTTCAATAATGTATATACTAATATTCCTAGAATTAGGTTGTGTATTATGCATATTAGAATAATTGCATTGATGAACAGTATACTCCTAATATGCATGGGTAAGTGGCCTATGGCACTGTACAACATTCCATTGCTACTTATCTAGAATGAAACCTCTTTGCTGACATGTTGGGAGTTGTGCACACTCTTAACAATGTTCTGGTAGAGATTGGAAGGCATCTAGAAAGTTACGAAATATGGATAAATGTTGTATTGAAGCATTGGCTAAGATAATTGCATGAATGTATGGCATATTTCTTTATGTGTAAGAATTTGTTCTGAAAACTATGAGATGTTTTCTAATCATGCAATTTAACTTGTTGTGTAGGAAAGATCGTATGCCATCTCCTACAAAAGAAGAACTACAACATTTTGTTCCAGCAACAAAGATATCTATTGAAGATATTGAAGTTCCCAAGATCTGGGATGAAGAAATGAAATGCCATGATCCGTCGATCATGAAGAATGATGTTTGGTATGTAATCCCAAGACATGAAGGGAAGTTTGCTATGAATTCCAAATGGAACTATCAGATCAAGCATGTTGCAGATGGCAGCATTGAGAAATACAAAAGTGATGAAATAGAAGATGCACCAGATGGATTTCAAGACAGCATGGTGTAGTCATATATGTGTGCAGAACTTGATATGGTAGGATAGACAACTTTCTATCCATCTTGGGCTTTACCAAGAATAAAGCGGATTCCAACCTTTACTACAAGGTTGAGGAAGGCAATCCAGTGATACTACTTTTGTGTGCGGATAACCTGTTTGTTACAGGTGAAGATAGATTGATTGCCGACACGCAGCGGAAGCTTACTACCGAGTTCAAGATGAAGAACTTGGGGATGATGCACTATTTGTTTTTGACATGGAGGTGTGGCAGAGTGCAGATGGAATCTTCCTTGGACAAGGGAAGTACATAGTAGATATCCTGAAGAGATTTGGGATGATGGACTGCAAGGCCATGACCACACCTATGGCATCGAATCTGAAGCTTCTATGTGATGCTTCATCTGAGGCGGTTGATGTCTCTATGTATCATCAGATGATTGGGTCCTTGATGTACCTGACGAACATGAGACTGAACATTTGCTTTGATGTGAACACATTGAGCCAGTTCCTGACGGATCCGAGGAGTGTTCATCTGATTGCTGTAAAAGCATGTTCTGAGGTACCTGAAGGGTACAGTGGATTATGGGCTCAAGTATGAGGTGAATCAAAAGTTTAACCTACAGGGTTATGTTGATTCAGATTGGGCTGGCAGTGCTGCAGACAGGAAGAGCACATCTGGGTGCTGCTTCAGTATGGGATAAGGTGTGATCTCTTGGTTTAGCAGGAAGCAGTCCTGCGTAGTACTGAGTACAGCTGAGGCAGAGTATGTTGCAGCATGTTCAGCTAGTTGTGAGGCAGTATGGCTACGGAAGCTACTATCTGAGTTATTTGATCTCCCGTTGGAGGCTACTGGTATCTTCTGTGATAACCAGAGTTGTGTGAAGCTGTTCAAGAACCCAGTGTTTCATGACAGGTCGAAACACATAGAGATCAAATATCACTATATCAGGGATATGGTGCAGAGAGGAGTTGTGAAGCTTCTGTATGTTGTGACGGACGAGCAGATTGCAGATGTGCTGCCGAAGCCACTAGCCAGAGTGAAGTTCGAGTACTTCAGAGAGAGGCTTGGCGTTCTTCAGATCGAGGACACTTCGAGGAAGAAGTGATGGACACATTTGCTGAAGCCATTCCAAGCATGTTGGAAGGAGGATCCTTCACATGGCTGTGGATGTAAGCGCTGGATGATGAGCATCAGGATGATGTTCTGGTTTCTGCTTGGATAATTTATGTATGTACGCATCATGTTGGATGTTGGATATGATCATGTAGATCATGGATGCTGTTGGATACATTGTGTGGATCATGTATCTTTGTATGATCAGGTAGATCATGGATGATGTTGGATACATTGTGTGGATCATGTATCTTTGTATGATCAGGTAGATCATGGATGCTGATGGATACATTGTGTGGATCATGTATCTTTGTATGATTAGGTAGATCATGTATGTTGATGGGTACATTGTGTGGATCATGTATCTTTGTATGATCAGGTAGATCATGTATGATTGATGGATACATTGTGTGGATCATGTATCTATGTGTGCATCAGATGGATGCATTGTATGATCAGGATGATCGTGGATGACGAGCTTCTCCAGATGACATGCAGCAGGATGTTGCAGTGATGATGATGAGTATCAGATGATACTTTGTGGTCGTGGATCAGGTTGTGCAGGAAAGCATGTAATTTGTGCCCTGGGAGATTTGCAGATGGTCTTTTGAGGTTTTGCCTATCGCATGTAATTCAGTGCCCTGGGACATCTAGCAAATGCTCTTGCGAGGTTTTGCTTGGGAGGACATGTAATTTGTGCCCTGGGAGATCTGTAGATAGTCTTTCGTGGTTTTGCCTATGGCATGTAATTCGGTGCCCTGGGATATCTGGCAGATGCTCTTGCGAGGTTTTGTCCTATGGCATGTAATTTGCTCCTGGGAGATCTGGACAGGATGAAAAAGGCCTCAGATGCTTCAGCCAGGTTTTGCCATGACCACATGTAATTTGCTCCTGGGAGATCTGGACAGGATGAAAAAGGCCTCAGATGCTTCATCCAGGTTTTGTGGTGGACCACATGTAATGTGCTCCTGGGAGATCCGACAGGTAGAGCTGTGTGCTCATAACAGCCTGGGATGCTTCAGCCAGGTTTTGTGGTGAGATCACATGTAATGTGCTCCTGGGAGATCCGACAGGTAGAGCCGCGTGCTCGTAATAGCCTGGGATGCTTCAGCCAGGTTTTGTGATGGGTCACATGTAATGTGCTCCTGGGAGATCCTACAAGTAGAGCTGTGTGCTCGTAATAGCCTGGGATGCTGCAGCCAGGTTTTGTGACGCACGTAATAAGTCCTGAGGATTCCACAGTATGGCCAGTGATGATGAAGACCTGCAGGTGGTGGGCCTACATCCAGTATGAAAAAGGACTAGCTCTGTAGAACTTCCTATGACGAGTAGATTCAGAGATTGATTGAGATAGCAGCAGCAGTGACGATGATGATGACTCGATGACGATTATCCAGTGACGATGATCCAGAGAAGATGACTTGTGCTAGAAGAACTGTGCTGAGAAATACCTTCCTAGTTAAGAGGGAGTGTTGATGTATATGTAACTTCGGAATGTATTTCACATATATGTATATTGTATTCCTATAGAGATGGTATTATTCCTCTATAAGGAAGTGTCGTCATTTATATTGTAAGTGTCGTAAGTTATACTTGATGGGTTATTAGACCACCTTATTTGGGGTCGGCCCTGTATAAGTCATGTGGGTCAAAGGGTTATTAGACCACCCTATTGGGGGTCGGCCATGTGGGTCAAAGGGTTATTAGACCACCCTATTGGGGGTCGGCCCACTCAGCATTATGTTATGTGGTTAAGTTCGAGCCTACATGAGTTAGGTAAAAAGGCAAGTCAAGTCAAGTATAAATAGAGTGCGGGAGGCACTCTATTTGCTCACTCACTTCTCACACATGCACTCAAGGAGGAGTGGCACACTTATGGAGGAGGAGGATCTGCTGCTAGGTTATGGCTATATCTCTTGGTTGGTTGTATCATTGCTCTATCTATCTCTGAGGAAGTTATTGGGGTTTTTCACCTTTATGGTTTTCCCCAAGTAAATCTTTGTGTCTCTTGTGTGCTTGCATTATTGTCTCCATGATTGATATGTTGTAGATATGCTGTACATGTTGTTCTCTCAGTTAAGATCCTAGATCATATTGAAGTAAATTCAGAAAATTTAACAATAGGATATATGATTACTGCTGCAAGCATACTATCGATTTCCTTCTTAACAATATATTTATATTTGTGAGCAAGTCTATAGGGTCTTTTCTTTACTAGCCCGACATCTGGTTTAATATCAATTTTCATCTCGCCCATCTCCTGCACAAGTCCTTTCAAGTCTTTATAATCTCGAGCAAATACATCTTGAAATTCTGTGAGGATACTGGTGATTTGTGCTATATATTCTTCATTCCAGTAATTGCCAATTTTTGCCATTTTCTGTCGGTCGTCTTTGGAAATATCTACTTCCTTTGTTTTAATCTTTGCTTCGATCCATTCTGGTGCACGACTATCACTTATGGGTCTTTCTCCTTCTTTGATTTGTGTAAATGCTGGTGGAAAGTATTTTTCCGATAACTTTTCGGTTTCATCTTTTTAGACAATCTCCACGCTAAAGATTGTTCTTACGGGATTCGACATGTTGGGGTGATCCTGTCTCCATTGAAAACTCTTCCTGACTGATTTCTCCATTTCTAGGATTAATCTTGTTGAATGCTGGCTTCCTGTCGACTTTATGTTATAGTAGGTAGTAGGTCGGCAAGCAATCTATTGTTTCCCTGTAAGTACTAAATTTTTCATTGGTTGCAGAAATTCTTCTAATAGTTTTACTTGCTTCGACCAACTTCTCCTCCTGTGGATAAAAATGGAAATCCTTGATGAAATTTTCCTTTAAGTCTTTCCAAATGAAAGTTTCTCCTCTCACTTCTTCCATCTTGTACCATTTATTAGGTAGATCATCAAGTGTTCTAGGGAAGAGGTGAGGCCATGCTCTCTCATCTTTATAGCCCAATTTTCTCCATTCCTTTTCGCAACAGTCGATGTGGACTTTAGGATTTTGTCCCTGTGTAAACAGAGGTATGTTTGCCTGAGTCGTCAATTTTCTTTCTCCAAACCTTTCTATAAAAAATGTTGATGCAATATTCCAGTTTTGGAGTTTCGACTGATGGGTGTCCCACCATCTCGTAGCTTGACCAATAAGTGTCTCTACCAGACTTTGTAGTTGGCCTTGATCTCCGACATGTTTTGACACTTGTTCAACGTGTACAGCAGATGAATCACATTCCTTGTACCTTAATGTCGGATTACCATTTTGCGCACTTCTGTCTGGAATAAGCATCAAATATGTTCGTATTTTCCACTCAAATATCTTTTGCATATATGATATTGAGAGACAATTCTTTATTTGCTTCTTTGATATGGCTTCGACCGTCCAACATTCTTTCGCATGCAAATCATAGTTCTCTATATGATAGTCATAGAGTTATGCATCGGAGTTATATCCGAGTGAAACAGGATCTCCAAGGTGAAATTCTCCTTGGGAATTTGGTTCAATGTGATCTTCATTATTGTCTATTCAATAAAGCTGTCGAATGTCATTGTCTGTTTCTATAGGTTCTGACCATGGTTCTCCCTGATATGGGAAGATTGGTACGATAAGATTTTTCCCATTTCCTTTCAACTTGATGTGACTTTTGTCTAAGGAAATTGAGGCCTTCATCTTTCGTCCCCAAGGTCGATCGACCAAGGTGGGGAAAGAACTCGCATCATCCTTGGGAGTATGATCTCAAAATCTACTTTTGCCTTGATGCCTTTGATGGAAGTTTCGATTCCTTTCCATACTCCAATAGGATCTATCAATCCTTGATCTGTGAACTTTAGATAAATGCCCAATTCCTACAATTGTGGTCGCCTAAGTTGGTCCTAGGTATCACGAGTCATGATATTCACTTGGGATCCAAAATCTAGTACAACTTGTCGTACATGATATCCGTTTATGTCGAGGTCGACCAATGGGTCAACATCATTTTTCTCTTTTTGATTTAGTCAGCAAATGTTTTTAGTTTGTCTTTGCTCGATGTGTTTATATTTCAATTTATGTAATAGGTCAATCATTTTTCCTACAGCTTCATCGTTCGAAATTAATTTGAACAATTCATTGAGGACTTCCTGTCGGTTTTCTTCACTATCTTCGTGTGCTGCTAAGTCATGAAATATGTCGGATGCATTTTTGTACATAGAGTTTTCTTTTGTAGGATTTGGGTAATCCTCTTTATCTACGATTCTACTTATATGTGGCTTATCTTGACCAATGTGAGTGCCTTTCCTAGTTACAATTTGCAAGTTCTTTGTACGAAGAACATCATTTTTTGAAATACAAGATAAGACATGAACATTTTTTTTATTATTTATTTTCTCAATCATGGTAGGGAAATCCTCTAAATAGTGATCTCCTACCCCACACTTTGTACAAAATTTAATATCAATTCTTTCTTTATAGGGTCATCTGCATGCTGATGATCCTCGTTGAGACATGTGAAACACAAACCAGGACGATTAGGTCGAGTACCATGACCTCCACTACCACAACCACGACTCCGGTATCCTCCATTCCTATTGTAACCGTCATATCGCTGATCATAATGACTGTCGTTATACCTTGGGTATCTGTTGTTCCTATTTTGATTGTACCGGTTATTTCTTCCATCATTTCTCTCAAATATATCGCTTGCTGTATTTCTATTCTGATGTTGCTCAACAGAGCTTGTCTGGTACACTGCATGGTAATTTTGTCGATTTTTCAGGTTCAGATGACATTCTTCAATTGCATGTGTATTGACTTCACAAATTTGACACCATTTTGCCTTCTTGTTTTTCAGATTGTATGGACAATCATTTGTGGTATGTGAGTCATACTCTTTGCACAAATCGCAAAAGCATCGAGATTGAATGAGTTTAACTTCTTGTCGTCGATCCTCAACTCGACAAGAGTATTGGTATGTCCTGATGTTCAACATGTTGTACACCATAATTCTGGCACTTTCAAAGTCACATTTCTAATAGCTTGCTCCATACTTTCAAGGCGTTCATAAACGTGTCTATCCATGGAGACTAATGGGTATTCATCATCCATTTAAATCTCAAGTGAAAATTTTAATGCCTCTGCATAAGTATTAACACTTTGTCGACAGACATGTATTCTGATTTTATTTATGAGACCGAAAATGGACCATTTGATTAATAGTTTTTCTTCGATCTCATAGTCTAATTTTCTCAGGAGGTCTTTGAACCTCTTATCATACTCCTTGACAGTTTCTGTTGGATTTTGGACTGTCGTCTTTAGTTGTTTGTCCGCTAGGTATGTCACATCTTCGATCATGAAAAAGGCCAAAAAGCTTTGTTTGATTTGTGCCTTGGTTGCGTTTGGTGACTTTGCTATATACCCCATATACCATGTCAGTGGTCCTTTTCTTAGTGAACCAACAAACTAAGCAACTTGTCTTTCTTCGCTGGTGATTTGATTAGCTATCCATATTGATTCGCATACAAACCAGTGTCTTATCGGGTCTTCATCACCTTCATAGAATGGAAGGTGTGCTGTTGAGTGTGCCATGTCTACTGGTGTATTATTTTGAGAATTTGATGGTGGTGTAGGTGGATTATTTCCACAATCAAAACTTGGTGCTTTGTTAACTTGAATTGGCTATCTCTCTGGACTGGGTTCTCTATCTTCAGAACCAGTAACTAGAACTTCTTCGGTTTTGCTAGGTCTTCCTTCTTCTACCACTTCTGTCGAAATCCAACTAAAGTTCTGCTCGAATAGGATTTCACTAAATATCAGGATTTTTGATGTACTTGACGAGTCTCTCAAATTTGGTATTGGCAGGGGGGTGCTTCTTCATGCTCTAAGCAAACTAGATGAAAGCTTCTATTTGAAATTCAGGTTGAAAAGACACCCAATTTCCTTCCTCCGGTCGATGAATCAATAGTCTGTTGATATCATTGCCTTCTATGCTTCAACGACTCCAAATTCCCGACTGACCAGCATGTAGAGAAAGGTTTTCCTCGATAATTTGTTACACCTAAACACTTTGTCTTAAATGAAATGGAGAAGGAGGTGTTACCGTTTCAGGTATTTGAACTTGGAGAGCTCTACCACGCTCTATCCAAAAGTCTTCATCCATCGACGACAAGTATTCTTCGACGCCCCAATCATCACAGGATCGGATTGACTCTGGCATATTTTCTTCTACATCTGTTGTGACATTTGATCCTCACGTCCTTTGGAGTGCAATTTCTTGCTCCAGCAGTTCTTCGCGTCGTTATCTCCTTGTTGTTGCAGCAACACCCCCCCCAAAATTTTTGCACATATGGGGCCCCTCCTTTATAATTTTTAAAGGCTGCCTTAAACGTTTTTTGTCCCAGATTTTACCTTTGCTTTTAACCTGAGAGTCTCGCCATGAGAAACCCCAATGCTGCCAGAAGTTTTTAACTCTCAAATAGAAGAGCTTTCAAATGATTTTTTCTTTTCTCGAAATCACGGAGCAATTTGCTAAAACCTCGTAGTAGCGAAACCCTCTCGCTTAAAATGCCCGCAAAAGAACTTAGAAAATCTCGCCGAACAAACCGCGGGAGATCTCGGGCTAGCCTTCCGAAATGACCGAGGCCTATCTCATAAACCGCCCGTCTAAGCCTTCCGAAGTAAAAAACTTGGAAATTTTTCGATCATTTGCTTCTGCGGAACAGTTGATGAAATCCTTCCGAAGTGACTCTGCTCCCGAAACGGCGGAGCCCTTCACCCAAGCCTTCCGCAACCGCGGAAAGGTTCTGGTATGCCTCCCGAAATGGCGGGACTCATTCGCCTTACTCTCCCGAAGAAGACTTAGAATTTTTCGATTGGAAAGCTGCGGAAGGGATTGGTAAAACCCTCTCGAAACGGCGGACTCCTTCGCTCGAGGAGACTATGCCGCGGAAGGATTCCGGTTGTTCTTCCGAAATGATGGAAGTCTTTTACATAACTCTCCCGAAACAGACTTAGAACATGTTTTGACCGTTCGCGGAGAACATTGGAGTTTTCATTCCAAAACGGCGGGAACGGTTCGTGAAACCCTTCCGAAACTCGGAAAAGAACTTAGAAGCTTTCATTGAAAATTTGCGGAAGATCCTCCGAAACGGCGGAAGAACTTGGGAAAGACGCCCGAAAAGTCGGATTGGTTTGTTAAAATCGCGGAAGGTTTTGATGAAATCCTTCCGAAACGGCGAAAAAATTCAGCGAAGTGGCCCGAAGCGTTGGAAGCCGTTCACATAAGCTTTCCGAAAAAAGACTTAGAAAATTCAAAAAACCTGCGGAAACCTTCGGATTTTCCTCCCGAAACGGCGGAAGCCATTCACAAAAGCTTTCCGAAAATACCGGGAGCATTCGCCATATCGTCCCGAAACCCCGCGAGACTTAAAATTTTTTGGATTAGCGGAAACCCTTCGCAAGTAGTTCCCAAAATGGAGGAAGCCGTGGCGTTATACGTCCGCAACGCGGGTCTCTTTTGCGGAAGGTTTCGAGTTTCTCTCCGCAAAATAGCCCCGAAACAGCGGAAGGTTTGGAGTTTCCCTTCCGCTACGCGGGCCGAAACAGCGAAAACTTCCCCTCCATCCTTCCGCAACGGCGGGTGTGACTCGCAAGGCGGTCCCGTGGATGGTGGTCGCACAGAAATCGAGATATTTTGACATGATCGCCGCCGTACTAGCACTTAAACCGCGCCACCCACCAAACTAAATGCTCGCACGTGCCGGTCTTTTATAAATTGACGGTGGGGGCTCGATCCAATGCAATATTGTTTTCGATTGGCAAACGATGTGGAACGCCGTGCAAATCGCTCCAGCTCACCTCGCTCATCCGCGCTCGCGGCCACCTCGTTCAAGCGATCGCCACGGTGCCAGGTAGGATTTTAACCTTGAATTTCGCTATTGGGTTGTCTTTTGTGGGAAAACAATGGGTTTTAGTGGGATTTTGACAGGCAAAACACCCGTCAAGGGCTATGTTTTGCCCGTCAGATACAGTTGAATGGAGTTTTCGTCATACAAAATCGTCGTAGGCATTGGTTAAAACATTGACATTTTATTTCGAGCAGTGATGGTGGGTGCGGGCGGTTAATATTGTCCCATTTTTAAACCCCGGGCCACGCCCCTCGTTTTGGGAAAATTTGTCGAAGCCCTATAGGCTTTTCATGTCCCCGGCCGAAAACTCAGGACGTAAAACCCCGGGCCCTTCCGTAAGCCTCAGTCCCAACACGCCCTCTACCCGGGCAAAACCTTGTCTCCGGCGCCATTGCCCTGTTCAAAATTTCGTGAGCATTCAAGTCGCGCGAGCTGAAACCGTGGCCACCCTAACCTTTACCGTCAATACGTCGCCGGCGCCGTCGCCCCGCCCAGATTAGGACTTCTCATAGGGCACCTCGGCGAGTGCCGTGCGTGACAATAGAATTCGAATCCCTCACCGAGTTGAAAGTGCGAAAGGAGCTCCCTTGTCGTCACAAAGTCCCTCCAACCCGAGTCTCCCCGCCTTTAGCCTTTCCAACCCCAATAATGACGAAAGACACCTTCGTCCCCAGGGCGGAACCGAAAAACCAATGGCTTCCGCAATTCGCCTATCAAGCCGAAAACCAATGGCTTCCGCAATTCGCCTATCGAGCTGAGAACAAAATGTGTCCGCGACATAACCTATCCCCTCAGGAGCATCCCAAACCCATCCTGTTAAGAGATTCAAATGTTTCAATTTATGTTTCAAATTATGTTTTTGCTTCCTGAATATACAGCTTCATTGTACTTATCTTATTGATATATTAAAACAATGATGCTCTCTGTTAAAAACTCACATTATGTTGCTCAAAATGACTTGTATATGGGTGTTGTCAGGGATAAGTCAAGATGCCGAAAACCGGTAAGAAGAAGGCGAAGATGACAGAAAAGAAACCTCCCCCTCTTAAAACTGAAACTTCACTCCAAGACACTAGGTGCACCACTGGTGTCCCTCCAGAAATCAGATGGGATGACATCTATAGAATGATCAGGGACCAAGAAATCCCAGATATGTTGCTGGAGGAAGCACCAATCTATCTCAATATCAGAGCCTCAGGCATAACTAGAGCCGCTACCCGCCCTGAGCTGTTCCCCTGTGCTGAAGTGATCGGATGGATACTCCAACATGCCGATGCTGAAGGAAGAGTGATAAATGATAGCGGGAAAGTGGCTATCGCCTCATTTCAACCCGCATATCTTGCGGCAGCCTACAGATTTCCCCGTGTCCAGCAAGCTCTGACTGATGAATGGTTAAGCCAGATGAACAACATCGAGATGGCCAAGAAGCTGCTGATGGCAGGGAAGCATTTGAGAAAGAAAGGAAGTGATGAATATGACGTGCAGAACCTGAGAGCTCCTTTTAGATTGATTGCCCTGATGCTGTGCAGAATATTCGGCATGTGCGATGGTACAGTATACAAAATCCAGTGGATCCCTATCATCCATTACGTGGCATTCAATGGAACTGTGTTTGACTGGGCCACTATCCTGTCAGATAGTCTGGCCTCGATGATAGTTGCTGCTAAGCCAGGACTAGCCTTGAAGAAGGCTGAATTCTTCATGTCTTCATATCTGATAGATTGTATTTTGGCCAAGATAGAGTTCCCCAAATTGGGTTGTACATGGGATAGGGCCACCACCCCGGTTTATATCGCATTCAAGATGTTGTGTGCTCAAAATTACAAGCCCAGCTACAAACTAATCTGTGAGGGGTTCATCATGCCCCTATACGAGAAGATGTTCAAAGAAGAACCTAACTGCCTATCAGAGAATGCTTTGGAAGTCCTTGAGGATTATGGGGACTTTTACTTTTCGGTGCAAGGTACCTACCTGAGAATGTTTGGAGGTACTAAGCCCCCATACATATTGCCGCAGTATGCCACAGACTATGTGGTGCACAAAGAAGCAGTAAGACAACTCTTCTTGGATGGGATTGGAGCATTGCTCCACAAGCAACACAAGGCTTCCTTTCCCCCTCTACCTTTCTGCATCGGCGCTTACAAGTTTTCAGGGGTTTCCTCGGCCAATGAATTTGTTCAAGAGCTGAAAGCCTTCCACTTCGGTGAAGTAATCTTCCACAGGAACGACAGAAAAGGTAAAGTGGCCGAGCATTGCAAAGATATCTACGCCCACTTCGAATACTCCCACTATCCTGATGCCGAGGAAGAGACATTCAGAGGCATTAGCAATATGTCAGAACTGCGAATCTGTCACCAAGGAACTGGAGCAACCTCTAGTTCAGCCAAGATCCAGAAGACCAGTCAGCAGCAGGAGAAAGAAGCCGAAGATGCCCGAGTTCAGGAGGAGCTCAGATTAAGGGAAGAAGCCAGGTGGAAACAAGAAGCAGAAGCAGCAAGAGTACAGCAGAAAGCTGAAGTGGCAAGGATGCATGAAGAAGCAGAAAAGGAAAGCCGGTGGAAAGAAGCTGAGGAAGCCCAGAATCAGAAAGAGGCAGAAGCAGAACAAGTTGAAGCAGAAAAGGAGTAGGAAGCAGAGGAGGATGCCCAAGCAGGTGGGTCCGGTGTCCAAGACATGGAGATAGACACCTCTCAAGCAGGTGGCTCTGATAGCCAAAAGGAAGGAGTAGACCCTACTCAGGAAGTCCGGACCCCACCTACAGAGGAAGACATAGACATCATAAACTGACAAATTGTCCCGTACACTCCATCGGGAAAGCGTACGGTGTCCAAATGGAATGAGTTTGTCTATGACAAGAAAAGAAAAGCAATGGTCCTCAAATCAGAAGAGAGGATCAAAAGTCCCTTCCATGAAGACATCGTTACCCACCGAGAGGTCACTATAATGCAGAATACGGATCAAGATCCCTTTGCTATGGCAACCACAGCTGTAGCAACAGCAAAAGCATCCCTGGCCAATGTAGGCGTGATGGTAAGAGATAGTGAACTGACAAGGAAGAAAGCTCGTACGCTACAACAAACTGTGGCTAATGAGCAAGCCCAAAGAGACCTGGAAGTGAATAAGTATAATTGCTTGTACGCCGAACATAAGGAGCTGTCAAACAAGTACCGCCAGCTGGAGGAGGAAAAGGACCAGCTAGCACTCCAAATGTTGGTTGTGGAAGCGGAGAAGAATGGAGTGGCAAAAAAGGCTTCTCATCTAGAAGCAGACAAGCAGACACTAGCTGAGCGGTTAGAGTAGGCTGAGAGCAAAACGATGGACATGTCTCCCTTCCATGAGCTGTCCTGCAGCATCCTGAGGCAAATAAATGACACGCAGGAGCTAATCACCAACGAGGTTTGCAAGCTCAAGGTCATGATAGTCAAATTAAAAGAAATTAATGCGGAGGCCCACAGGCTCAAAGCTAAGAATACCCGTGTCAAGACAAATATCATAAGTCAGATGGCATGGAGAGAAGGGAGAGGGGGTTTCCCCCCGCATCTTCCATTTAAAGCTGTGGACGATTTTAATGCAGACATAGCCTTGCTGGAGTTTGGCAGGAACTGTGCCAATAAGCTGATAACCAGTGTGCAAAGGACAACAGATAGAATTAACAGTCTTTATCAAAAGCTCAAAGGAGTCCATGACAAATGCACATTGAGTTTCCGTTAGACCCTAGAAGACTTCCCGGAAAAGGAGCAGCGGTTGTCTCAGCTAAAGGAAGAGCTAGGCATCCAAGTAGAGTATGTGAGAAGGATTGATGTCCTGGTTGTGGATGACCTCCAGCATTATATTGGTTCATCATCACTTCACAACTATCTGCTGAAGGAAGTGCATCAAGCTGCAGTAGCAGAAGTTCAAAGCATCAAAGTAGAGCTCGGGAAGAATGTGACTTCTCAGAAAATCTTATTTCCTGCTGCAGCAAACATAAGCATAAGGGACACAGGTGTGTGGTACAGCTACATAGCAGAGGAGGACAGGAAAGCTGCAGCAGCAGCAGGAGCATCAGCAGATCGAGGATCTTCTCTCCCAGCAGCCACTTCAGCTACAGCAGTAGGTTCGAGTCCCTCTTTCCCGGCAGTCATTCCAGAGACTCCTGCTAGCTCAATCCCTCCTTCCCAGGCACAATCAACAGCCTCAATCGACTTGGGCGACCCTCCCCCAGCTAAGGCTCACGCACAAGAGTAAAAGAGGCTGAATTCAGTTGAAGCAACTCTCTTTAGCCAAACACGTGCCCAGCAGGGAAAACTCTGGTGTTAGCCAATTTTCTGCTATGTATATTTTGAATATGTAAGGCGTAAGACATGGGACAACTGTCCCTATTTTTTTTTTGTCAAAACAATTTTTTAAAGGAAATGGTCATTTTGGTGGTCGATTATAGGGGAAATTCCTGTAAATGACAGGTGGGGGATGCTAGGTGTCATCCCAAAGGGCAGATTTGTAGCTATAAATAGAAGCTAGGAAAGATTAGAAAGGACTTTTTGCAGGGAAGGAAATTGGGGAAACCAATACGAGCTATCTTGTATCGGGCCCGTAAAATTGAATTTTCTAATAGAAGCCACAGAGGATGGACGTTTTGCATGGGATGTTGGACGGTTTTATGTTGGACTATTCTAATGACTGCTGTTCTGTAATGTGAGATCATTCTTATCATCTGAACTATTTCTTTGTATTAATGATTTTGCTTATCCCTGTGCATACGATTTTCTCTATCTTTGTGAACAATGAATGTGTTTCATGTTAAATCGGGAGCTATCTACTGATTTCTTCATATTTGCTGTAGAATTCTCTTGTAGATCAAATGGCTAACTGTTCTTTCTTCAAGATCATCCCTACTGCTCGTTGTTCACCCTTTAAATTTGCTCTTCGCAAGGATCTTTAGATTTACTTCAGTTTCTGGTAAACATAGTTCTGTTTCTTTATTTCCGTCTACATAGGTTAGATAAGTTTACTTCTTTCTTTGGTGAGTAATGAAATGTATCATTTATAATCGGAAGCTACCTTCTGAGATCTTTTGCTGTGGTGTTTTTCTTTAAGATCCAATGGCTGCCTGTTCTTTCTTGAAAGATAACTCCCATAGTTCATTTCTCACACTTTAACTACGTTCCTGCGAGGATAGGTAGGTTTGGTTTACTCTTTATTAGATTTAAATATGTTTCAGTTTTGCATTTAGAACAAACATAGATTAGGCACTTGCATTTCATTCAAAACACATAAAACCCAAAAGAAAGGTGGATCGGGCCATAACCGGTAGAATCGGATTCAAAGTCCAAACCCACGGTTGCCGGAACCGCTAACCGGACGGATTCCCTACACCAAACGGGAGATAGTCTAATTGGGACCATCTCTCGGGGAGAATCCCTTTCTGATTGATGCTACGATATCCGAGGCATCAACAGTTTTTGGCGCTAGAAGGAGGGCCTGAAGTACATGGCTGATAGAGGAAAATCTTCCGCGGTCATAGATAACACTGAAAACCCGCTTAAAGAAAGTATTTCAAACAGCCCAGATCTTGGATTAACAGACCAAGAACGCCTCATTTCTGACCCTGAGCCTCAAGAAGCTTTGTACGCTGTTCCTTTTACAGAAATAGAGGATTTGAGGAGACATACCAGATCCTACGTTAGACAGCTAGGCGGTTTAAACGCTGTCAACTTCCTCCCCAAGAAAATTACACCTAGAAAGGAGCCACAGTACACCCGTGATTCAATTCTCGTTCAGAGTTTTGAAGAACTAGTAAATCTGACTTTGGAAGAAATTTCAGACACCCTTAACAAGACAGACCAAGAAAATCTTGAAGAAATTACAACTCCCAAGAGTACTCCACAGGATTCACCCTACAACTCTCCACCAGGGTCTCCACACCCGAACCCAAACATGGCTGTACCTGCTTGGAGAGCAAGGGGAGCGCTGAACCTAGCTGGACCATTCCATAATCTCCCTAAAAACCCAGAAAAGGTCCTGCCTAAGTATGACCCGGGGAAAGCCATTTCGGCAGAGGATCACCTCAAGAGTTTTTACTTAGCTCTGAACCTTTTAAACGTACAACATGAAGACGTCGTCTGCAGGTTGTTTCCATATACATTCGAGCCAAAAGTATCATCATGGTACTTTAGCCTACAACCCAGCTCAATCTCTAGTTGGGAGGAATTCGAAAAATGTTTTCTAAAGAAATACGGAAACCAAAAGATTGTGGCCACACTTATGAAAGAACTCTTATCCATGAGGATGGAAAAGAAAGAAAAGGTTCAAGACTTCAATCAAAGATTCACCATGCTGTTGAATAACTTCAGTCAAGCTAATAAACCAGCCGAGGAATCTCTAATTGAATACTATACAACCGCTCTTGACAGACCCATAGCAATGTTCGTAAAAAGGTCCAAGAAAACTACCCTGATAGAGAACTTTGAGGAAGCTAGAAAGGTAGAAGAAGAGGCTGATAGCATTGCTAAACATGCCTTGGATGTAGAACCAAAACCAGCAGCTAGCAAAAAACCTTTGCTGCTCACTAGAAGTAAAGACGAGCCATCTACGGACATGGAAAATGTAGTCAAGATGATGCAGAAATTATCTAACAAAATCGTAGATCTCGAGAAAGACAAGGTTTCTAGCACCTCTAGGAAACCTTTCAAGCCATTTTATAAAAGAAGGGAAGACGGGGAACAGACTCATCCACCAATGAACACTGCCCCTGTTTTAAACTTGAATGAGATAGGGATGGAAAATTTCTGCACTTTTCACCAAGAACCACATTCGAAAAAGAGCTGCCCGCAATGGATCAAATCCATGAGCTTAGTCATGAACCAAATGTTAGATTCTCAGATCCCAGATCAGGATGATCCTCTAGAAGAGTCGAGCCCTGAGTTAGAGGAACCAACCCCGGACACTACCATGGTGTTGTGGGATTGGGTACCTATGACCGAATTACTAGAAGAAGATCACATAGATAGCTCTCCCTCTCCCATAAATGTTGCCACTCGCAGCAAGGGCTCAATTGCGGATCCTGTCCCAGTCACCTTTCCCCATAAGCCTAAAATTTCGAAAGATCCGCCTAGGAGGAATATACCAATCATCCCACCACAGCCCAAAGTAAGCCAAACAGCTGCCAAACAGCCAAGTGCTGACAACATAGTTAAGCCACCTAAGGTCACGACGAGCAAAACAAATCAGCCAATTCGAATTGGGAACGAATCCGATATAGGGTATGATATTATCGAAGATATCAAGAAGGTCAAAGCAAATGTATCAATATTTGACATGTGTAGCTTGCCCCATCAACGAGACAAACTGTTGCATGTTTTACAACCAAAACCCAGCACTACATTAACGGATTCTCAGGACAATCCGAAAATTAACGAGGCTAGCATCAGTGGGAAATCCAAATCCCAAACATTGCCATTCTTGTTGACATTTGAAATTTTCAACCATAATGTTCACAACTGTTTGGTAGATTCTGGAGCATCCTCAAACGTCATGCCACTGTCAATCTGTAAGAAAATTAATGGGCATCCCGTACCATCTCCAGCTCAAATTATCCAATTAGACAGGACTGCTGTCAAGGTTATTGGGGAGATGAAAGACGTTCTAATTAGACTGTCAGCCGATCCTAGAGTCTGTCAATTCATTGACATAATGGTGGTCGATATTCCTGAAGCCTATGGGCTGATTTTGAGTAGGGATTGGTCCACCAAGCTGAGTGGCTACTTTGCTACTGATTGGTCTCATCTATGGCTGCCTTATCAGAACAGGCAGGATCAGATTAAAGTTCTTAGGGAACCTCATATGAAACAAAATGTAACTCAGCTGGAGGAAAAGAATGAAGCCGTAACTTTCTCGTCTTCGGTCCTGGGGAATTATTTCTTGGAAATGGATCCGGGTAACTATCAATCTGAAACCTTTTGCCATGAATCAGATAAACAGTCCGATCTCCTTCATTTCTCCTGGACTGATGATGTCGACTGTAACATAGTCAATTTAGTTGCTAACATAGACCACAAAGAAACTAACTTAGCTGAATCTAAAGATACCTTTTGGACATTATACTTCGATGGTTCTAAAACTCTGGAAGGATCCGGAGCCGGTTGTGTTCTAATGGATCCGAAAAGAAACAAGTATTTTTTGTCTTGTAGATTAGAATTCGATTGTACTAATAATACCGCTGAATATGAAGCTTTGGTACATGGTTTAAAGAAGGCCATTGGCTTAAATGTAAAGTACCTGAAGGTTTTTGGTGATTCCGAGATAGTTGTAAGACAGGTAAGGGACACCATTCATTGTCTCTCACCTCACTTGAAAGGTTATCAGGATGAGGTATGGGATTTAATTATGCATTTCGACGCTTTCAATATAAAATCAATTCCTAGATTGCAAAATTCTGCTGCTGATTTGTTAGCAACATCTGCTTCTAGATTGGTGCCGTCAAATAATAAATGCTCAATTGAATTGATTTTCAGGCCTTCCATTCCCGATAACATCACGAACTTCAGAGTCTTCGATGATGATGAGCAAATTATCAGTTTCCTAACAAACGAAGATAGCTTTCAAGGAGCTGCAATAGATGAGGAAGAACACGATGCTGATTTCATGAAGAAAGATGAGGAGAAAGGAAATTTCATGCCAAAAGGGGTAAGGTCCCTCGAAATGCTGTTCGATCTTCAAAATAAGTTCAAAAGACCAGCTAATACCAAAACTAACAGCTCATCAATGCAACATGAGTTGGTTAATTTGGGTACCGGGGCAGAACCAAAATTTGTCAACCTTGGCAAATGTTGTTCACCAGGAGAAAGAGACAGGTTTATTAAATTGTTTAAGCTGTACAAAGATGTTTTTGCATGGACCTATGAAGATCTAAAAACATATGACGTCCGCATCATCCAGCATGTTATACCAATGAAAGCGGGTGTCAAGCCATTTCAGCAGCAGTTAAGAAGGATGCATCCCACTCTTGAACCGCTGATCCAAAAGGAATTAAAGAAGCTCCTGGACGCTAAGATAATCTTCAAGGTTCGGCATTCAGAATGGGTTGCAAACTTGGTTCCCGTCAGAAAGAAATCAGGAGAGATAAGGCTATGCGTAGATTTCAGAAATTTAAACAAAGCCTCAGATAAAGACAACTACCCCGTACCTTCAATGGAGCAAATCCTACAAATGGTGTCAGGATCCGAATTGTTTTCTCTCCTCGATGGTTTCTCGGGCTATAATCAAGTGTTAGTAGCCGAAGAAGATCGTCTCAAGACCACTTTCAGGACTAAGTGGGGAACGTTCGCCTACAGAAGAATGCCATTTGGTATGATAAATGTAGGAGCTACATTCCAAAGGGCGATGGATATTGCCTTCTGAGGATTGGGTGGGCAATGTGTTGTTGTTTACTTGGATGATGTGACAGTCTTTTCGAAGAAGAGGGAAGATCATGTTGTTCATCTGAGGCATATCTTTGATTGTTGCCGGAAGTATGGTATTTCCTTAAATCCCAAGAAGAGCGTGTTTGCTGTGCCCGAAGGTAAGCTCTTGGGTCATATCATCTCCAAAGGGGGAGTGTCAATCGACCAGGAAAGAGTCCAAGCTATTAATAAGATTCCAATGCCTCACAACAAAAAATCTATGCAGTCTTTCATGGGCACCATCAATTTTGTCCGCAGATTTGTTCCGGATTTTGCACAAATTGTTAAACCATTGCAGCAGATGATTAAACAAAGCATACAATTCAAGTGGACAGATTTGGAGAAGGACGCATTTAGAGATATCAAGGCAGCTGTAGCTAAAGCTCCTTCCTTAAGGAGCCCAGATTTCGATAAAGATTTCATCTTGTATACCTTTGCCTCGGATGACTCTCTCGCAGCTGTACTAACACAAAAGGTGGAATTGGGGGACGAATACCCAATTTCGTTTATGAGCACTGGTCTGCAGGGGGCCGAGCTGAACTATCCCATGGTGGACAAACATGCCTATGCGGTCTTCAAAGCAGTCAAGCAGTTTAGGCCCTACATTTTGAAGAACAAAACTAAATTCATAGTTCCCCATCCAGCTGTTAGATCCCTTTTCGTTCAAAAGGAATTGGGAGAGAGGAGAGGGAACTGGGTCACAGCCCTGCAAGAGTATGATTTGGAATTTAAACCGGCTACAATCATCAAAGGACAAGGTCTGTGCAAGTTACTGGCGGGAAACTCGACTGATGAAGAGCAACATTGGAAGAATGAAGCTGAGCTCAATTCGGTTGAAGTATGTCCTACCTTCACAACTCCCCAGTCATGGTATAGGGATCTGGTGCACTATTTGCAGCAGGGTTATCTGCCCGAACACTGGAACTCTAAGCAAAGAAGGGCACTCCGCTTGAAATCGGCACCCTATCATATCATTGATGGGATCCTTTTCAGAAAGAATTACGATGGAGTCCTTCTTAGATGTTTGGAGAAGGAAGATGCAAACAAAGTTGTCAAAGAATTGCATGATGGCCCCGCAGGTGGTCATTATTCAGGAGAGACGACAGCGCACAAGATACTGAGAGCTGGTTATTATTGGCCCACTTTGTTCCGAGATGCCCACACATACGCACGAAACTGTGATGTATGTCAAAGAAGCGCTGGGAAGTTACCTAAGGCCGCAGGCCCATTGCAGCCGGTCATCATCTCTGAACCTTTTGAGCAATGGGGCATAGATGTTATCGGAGAAATAAATCCAAACTCTTCATTGCAACACCGATACATCCTGACGGCTACCGACTACTTCACTAGGTGGATGGAGGCCACCCCATTGCGCAAGATCAATGAAGACGCAGTCATCAGCTTCTTGAAAGATAACATCATAACCAGGTTTGGGGTTCCAATTTCCCTTGTTTTTGATAATGCTACTTATTTTTCATCTTGCAAGATAAATGAATTTGTTTATGAATGGGGAATTAAGTTGCATTATTCAGCCAATTACTACCCTCAGGGAAACGGATTAGCTGAATCCTCAAACAAGAATCTGATTCGAATTCTTAAGAAAACTGTGATAGAAAACCAGAGAAGTTGGCATGTGGCTCTCCCAAACGCCTTATGGGCAGATAGGGTAACCCCGAAGAATGCTTTAGGTGTCTCCCCTTTCACTCTTGTCTATGGCAAGGAAGCCATACTTCCCCCAAACATCTTACTGCCATCCTTGCAATTGTCCCAAGCCTCTCGGGGTTCTGGTAGCCAAGCCTTACAATCCAGGATCAACACCCTGCTTCAACTGGAAGAAGCCCGACACAAAGCTAAAGATCGATTCCATCAACACCAGGACATAGTTAAGAGATGGTTCGATAAGAGGAAATCCGGCAAGAGGGATCTTGAAGTTGGGGATTTAGTCCTGAAATGGGACCATAATCATGAAGGCAAAGGAATGCATACAAAATTTCAACATCTATGGGTAGGCCCGTACCAAATTTCTGCAAAATTAGGCCCATCCACTTATAAATTGACAAATCTCGAGGGAGAAGAAGTAGCCCTTCCTCTCAATGGCCTCGCTCTGAAGCAATACTTCGCATAGTCTCCTCGAGACTTCCTATACATAAATAAAGTTTTCTTTTGCTTTCGCTTTTAGCTGTTTTAGTTTTCGGCCATGTTGTTTCTCTCTTTGTTATTTGAACTTTTACGACAAGTTTTGTTTTCTGAATGCCCTTTTGGTTGAGTTCCCCATTGAAGATAGCTCTCTCAAAGAAAACTTGTGACCCATGAGTCTGGAACTCTGCTCAGTAAATCCGGTCTGTTGTGCTCTCGCTGAAATGTTCAAAAGGGGGAAAGCCTACCCTACTAGTCACACTAATCCTATTTAATAGCAGAGATCTATGACCATCTTCACTACTATCGTTGGGCTCCACCCACTCTCACACTTTAAAGGCATCTCAAGAAGGTTACCTAAGTTGGACCCATGGAAAGTGGCACCTCTCGAGGACATAGGGTATTGAAATGACTCCATGCTGCAGATTTAACAGCCAAAATGGCCTATATTCAAGAGTCTGTTTTCCAGGGATTCTCACCTCAATTAAAGCATGGATGAGACAAAAGCAAAAGACATGTGAAATCAAGAAGGCTGTCCAGAAGGCCCAGCTCAAAATGGGCTCCTCTCCGTCCGTGAAGTTTGATCAAATCAATAAAATTTCTAACTCACACAAAAGGACATTATGGATTGAGGAGCCTAAATCAAAGATCATGTCCAAAAGGAAATATCCCTGGAAGGCTCAAACAGCTAAGCTATCCAAAGTACAAGCATCCCAAAGGATGCCTGTAGCATGGGAATGAGGAACAAGAGCAATAATGCCCATGAGAAAGTGTTGCAAATCCTGTGGAGTCCGGTAGTAATGGCCATTCGAGAGATGACCCTCCTAAAATGAATCTCGTATGCTGGCCTCTGAGAGTGGTGAAGATGTCTCGGTCAAAGCTCCCCTTTCCCCAACGGCTAGCAGGTAAAGTGCCTCCTTCCCCCACATGACTTTAAAGTGCTCAGCCGAGTAGTGCGGCCAAGATGGATGTTTTTTGATGAGTTTTTTGACCATGAGGGGAAATTTTTCAGAGATCTGTGTTCGCCAGCGACTCGCCATTGTTGTTGCAGCAACACCCCCCCCAAAATTTTTGCACATATGGGGCCCCTCCTTTATAATTTTTAAAGGCTGCCTTAAATGTTTTTTGTCCCAGCTTTTACCTTTGCTTTTAACCTGAGAGTCTCGCCATGAGAAACCCCAATGCTGCCGGAAGTTTTTAACTCTCAAATAGAAGAGCTTTCAAATGATTTTTTCTTTTCTCGAAATCACGGAGCAATTTGCTAAAACCTCGTAGTAGCGGAACCCTCTCGCTTAAAACGCCCGCAAAAGAACTTAGAAAATCTCACCGAACAAACCGCGGGAGATCTCGGGCTAGCCTTCCGAAATGACCGAGGCCTATCTCATAAACCGCTCGTCTAAGCCTTCCGAAGTAAAAAACTTGGAAATTTTTCGATCGTTTGCTTCTGCGGAACAGTTGATGAAATCCTTCCAAAGCGACTCTGCTCCCGAAACGGCGGAGCCCTTCACCCAAGCCTTCCGCAACCGCGGAAAGGTTCCGGTATGCCTCCCGAAATGGCGAGACTCATTCGCCTTACTCTCCCGAAAAAGACTTAGAATTTTTCGATTGGAAAGCTGCGGAAGGGATTGGGAAAACCCTCCCGAAATGGCGGACTCCTTCGCTCGAGGAGACTATGCCGCGGAAGGATTCCGGTTGTTCTTCCGAAACGACGGAAGTCTTTTACATAACTCTCCCGAAACAGACTTAGAACATGTTTTGACCGTTCGGGGAGAAGATTGGAGTTTTCATTCCGAAACGGCAGGAACGGTTCGTGAAACCCTTCCGAAACTCGGAAAAGAACTTAGAAGCTTTCATTGAAAATTTGCGGAAGATCCTCCGAAACGGCGGAAGAATTTGGGAAAGACGCCCGAAAAGTCGGATTGGTTTGTTAAAATCGCGGAAGGTTTTGATGAAATCCTTCCGAAACGGCGAAAAAATTCAGCGAAGTGGCCCGAAGCGTCGGAAGCCGTTCACATAAGCTTTCCGAAAAAAGACTTAGAAAATTCAAAAAACCTGCGGAAACCTTCGGATTTTCCTCCCGAAACGGCGGAAGCCATTCACAAAAGCTTTCCGAAAATACCGGGAGCATTCGCCATATCGTCCCGAAACCCCGCAAGACTTAAAATTTTTTGGATTAGCGGAAGCCCTTCGCAAGTAGTTCCCGAAATGGCGGAATCCGTGGCATTATACGTCCGCAACGCGGGTCTCTTTTGCGAAAGGTTTCGAGTTTCTCTCCGCAAAATAGCCCCGAAACGGCGGAAGGTTTGGAGTTTCCCTTCCGCTACGCGGGCCGAAACAGCGAAAACTTCCCCTCCATCCTTCCGCAACGGCGGGTGTGACTCGCAAGGCGGTCCCGCGGATGGCGGTCGCACAGAAATCGAGATATTTTGACATGATCGCCGCCGTACTAGCACTTAAACCGCGCCACCCACCAAACTAAATGCTCGCACGTGCCGGTCTTTTATAAATTGACGGTGGGGGCTCGATCCAATGCACCATTGTGTTCGATTGGCAAACGACGTGGAACGCCGTGCAAATCGCTCATCCGCGCTCGCGGCCACCTCGTTCAAGCAATCCCCACGGTGCCAGGTAGGATTTTAACCTTGAATTTCGCTATTGGGTTGTCTTTTGTGGGAAAACAATGGGTTTTAGTGGGATTTTGACGGGCAAAACACCCGTCAAGGGCTATGTTTTGCCCGTCAGATACAGTTGAATGGAGTTTTCGTCATACAAAATCATCGTAGGCATTGGTTAAAACATTAACATTTTATTTCGAGCAGTGATGGTGGGTGCGGGCGGTTAATCTTGTCCCATTTTTAAACCCCGGGCCGCGCCCCTCGTTTTGGGAAAATTTGTCGAAGCCCTATAGG
This sequence comes from Larix kaempferi, assembly GCA_027924585.1. Taxonomy (NCBI): domain Eukaryota; kingdom Viridiplantae; phylum Streptophyta; class Pinopsida; order Pinales; family Pinaceae; genus Larix; species Larix kaempferi. Next base: position 5,536,350 of record BSBM01000125.1, on the reverse strand, counting down.
CTTTTCATGTCCCCGGCCGAAAACTCAGGACGTAAAACCCCGGGCCCTTCCGTAAGCCTTAGTCCCAACACGCCCTCTACCCGGGAAAAACCTTGTCTCCGGCGCCATTGCCCTGTTCAAAATTCTGTGAGCATTCAAGTCGCGCGAGCTGAAACCGTGGCCACTCTAACCTTTACCGTCAATACGTCGCCGGCGCTGTCGCCCCGCCCGGATTAGGACTTCTCATAGGGCACCTCGGCGAGTGTCGTGCGTGACAATAGCATTCGAAGCCCTCACCGAGTCGAAAGTGCGAAAGGAGCTCCCTTGTTGTCACAAAGTCCCTCCAACCCGAGTCTCCCCGCCTTTAGCCTTTCCAACCCCAATAATGACGAAAGACACCTTCGTCCCCAGGGCGGAACCAAAAAACCAATGGCTTCCGCAATTCGCCTATCAAGCCGAAAACCAATGGCTTCCGCAATTCGCCTATCGAGCCGAGAACAAAATGTGTCCGCGACATAACCTATCCCCTCAGGAGCATCCCAAACCCATCCTGTTAAGAGATTCAAATGTTTCAATTTATGTTTCAAATTATGTTTTTGCTTCCTGAATATACAGCTTCATTGTACTTATCTTATTGATATATTAAAACAATGATGCTCTCTGTTAAAACCTCACAGTATGTTGCTCAAAATGACTTGTATATGGGTGTTGTCAGGGATAAGTCAAGATGCCGAAAACCGGTAAGAAGAAGGCGAAGATGACAGAAAAGAAACCTGCCCCTCTTAAAACTGAAACTTCACTCCAAGACACTAGGTGCACCACTGTTGTCCCTCCAGAAATCAGATGGGATGACATCTATAGAATGATCAGGGACCAAGAAATCCCAGATATGTTGCTGGAGGAAGCACCAATCTATCTCAATATCAGAGCCTCAGGCATAACTAGAGCCGCTACCCACCCTGAGTTGTTCCCCTGTGCTGAAGTGATCGAATGGATACTCCAACATGTCGATGCTGAAGGAAGAGTGATAAATGATAGCGGGAAAGTGGCTATCGCCTCATTTCAACCCGCATATCTTGCGGCAGCCTACAGATTTCCCCGTGTCCAGCAAGCTCTGACTGATGAATGGTTAAGCCAGATGAACAACATCGAGATGGCCAAGAAGCTGCTAATGGCAGGGAAGCATTTGAGAAAGAAAGGAAGTGATGAATATGACGTGCAGAACCTGAGAGCTCTTTTTAGATTGATTGCCCTGATGCTGTGCAGAATCTTCGGCATGCCCGATGGTACAGTATACAAAATCCAGTGGATCCCTATCATCCATTACGTGGCATTGAATGGAACTGTGTTTGACTGGGCCACTATCCTGTCAGATAGTCTGGCCTCGATGATAGTTGCTGCTAAGCCAGGACTAGCCTTGAAGAAGGCTGAATTCTTCATGTCTTCATATCTAATAGATTGTATTTTGGCAAAGATAGAGTTCCCCAAATTGGGTTGTACATGGGATAGGGCCACCACCCCGGTTTATATCGCATTCAAGATGTTGTGGGCTCAAAATTACAAGCCCAGCTACAAACTAATCTGTGAGGGGTTCATCATGCCCCTATACGAGAAGATGTTCAAAGAAGAACCTAACTGCCTATCAGAGAATGCTTTGGAAGTCCTTGAGGATTATGGGGACTTTTACTTTTCGGAGCAAGGTACCTACCTGAGAAGTTTTGGAGGTACTAAGCCCCCATACATATTTCCACAGTATGCCACAGACTATGTGGTGCTCAAAGAAGCAGTAAGACAACTCTTCTTGGATGGGATTGGAGCATTGCTCCACAAGCAACACAAGGCTTCCTTTCCCCCTCTACCTTTCTGCATCGGCGCTTACAAGTTTTCAGGGGTTGCCTCGGCCAACGAATTTGTTCAAGAGCTGAAAGCCTTCCACTTCGGTGAAGTAATCTTCCACAGGAACGACAGAAAAGGTAAAGTGGCCGAGCATTGCAAAGATATCTACGCCCACTTCGAATACTCCCACTATCCTGATGCCGAGGAAGAGACTTTCAGAGGCATTAGCAATATGTCTGAACTGCGAATCTGTCGCCAAGGAACTGGAGCAACCTCTAGTTCAGCCAAGATCCAGAAGACCAGTCAGCAGCAGGAGAAAGAAGCCAAAGATGCCCGAGCTCAGGAGGAGCTCAGATTAAGGGAAGAAGCCAGGTGGAAACAAGAAGCAGAAGCAGCAAGAGTACAGCAGGAAGCTGAATTGGCAAGGATGCATGAAGAAGCAGAAAAGGAAAGCCGGCGGAAAGAAGCTGAGGAAGCCTAGAAGCAGAAAGAGGCAGAAGCTGAACAAGCTGAAGCAGAAAAGGAGCAGGAAGCGGAGGAGGATGCCCAAGCAGGTGGGTCCGATGTCCAAGACATGGAGATAGACACCTCTCAAGCAGGTGGGTCTGATACCCAAAAGGAAGGAGTAGACCCTGCTCAGGAAGTCCGGACCCCACCTACAGAGGAAGACATAGACATCATAAACCGACCAATTGTCCCGTACACTCCATCGAGAAAGCGTACGGTGTCCAAATTGAATGAGTTTGTCTATGACAAGAAAAGAAAAGCAATGGTCCTCAAATCAGAAGAGAGGATCAAAAGTCCCTTCCATGAAGACATCGTTACCCACCGAGAGGTCACTATAATGCAGAATACGGATCAAGATCCCTTTGCTATGGCAACCGCAGCTGTAGCAACAGCAAAAGCATCCCTGGCCAATGTAGGCGTGATGGTAAGAGATAGTGAACTGACAAGGAAGAAAGCTCGTACGCTACAACAAACTGTGGCTAATGAGAAAGCCCAAAGAGACCTGGCAATGAATAAGTATAATTGCTTGTACGCCGAACATAAGGAGCTGTCAAACAAGTACCGCCAGCTGGAGGAGGAAAAGGACCAGCTAGCACTCCAAATGATGGTTGTGTAAGCGGAGAAGAATGGAGTGGCAGAAAAGGCTTCTCAGCTAGAAGCAGACAAGCAGACACTAGCTGAGCGGTTAGAGCAGGCTGAGAGAAAAACGATGGACATGTCTCCCTTCCATGAGCTGTCCTGCAGCATCTTGAGGCAAATAAATGACACGCAGGAGCTAATCACCGACGAGGTTTGCAAGCTCAAGGTCATGATAGTCAAATTAAAAGAAATTAATGCGGAGGCCCACAGGCTCAAAGCTAAGAATATCCGTGTCAAGGCAAATATCATAAGTCAGATGGCATGGAGAGAAGGGAGAGGGGGTTTCCCCCCGCATCTTCCATTTAAAGCTGTGGACGATTTTAATGCAGACATAGCCTTGCTGGAGTTTGGCAGGAACTGTGCCAATAAGCTGATAACCAGTGTGCAAAGGACAACAGATAGAATTAACAGTCTTTATCAAAAGCTCAAAGGAGTCCATGACAAATGCACATTGAGTTTCCCTCAGACCCTAGAAGACTTCCCGGAAAAGGAGCAGTGGTTGTCTCAGCTAAAGGAAGAGCTAGGCGTCCAAGTAGAGTATGTGAGAAGGATTGATGTCCTGGCTGTGGATGACCTCCAGCATTATATTGGTTCATCATCACTTCACAACTATCTGCTGAAGGAAGTGCATCAAGCTGCAGTAGCAGAAGTTCAAAGCATCAAAGTAGAGCTCAGGAAGAATGTGACTTCTCAGAAAATCTTATTTCCTGCTGCAGCAAACATAGTCATAAGGGACACAGGTGTGTGGTACAGCTACATAGCAGAGGAGGACAGGAAAGCTGCAGCAGTAGCAGGAGCATCAGCAGATCCAGGATCTTCTCTCCCAGCAGCCACTTCAGCTACAGCAGTAGGTTCGAGTCCCTCTTTCCCGGCAGTCATTCCAGAGACTCCAGCTAGCTCAATCCCTCCTTCCCATGCACAATCAATAGCCTCAATCGACTTGGGCGACCCTCCCCCAGCTAAGGCTCGTGCACAAGAGTAAAAGAGGCTGAATTCAGTTGAAGCAACTCTCTTCAGCCAAACACGTGCCCAGCAGGGAAAACTCTGGTGTTAGCCAATTTTCTGCTATGTATATTTTGAATATGTAAGGCATAAGCCATGGGACAGCTGTCCCTATTTTTTTTTTGTCAAAACAATTTTGTAAAGGAAATGGTCATTTTGGTGGTCGATTATAGGGGAAATTCCTGTAAATGACAGGTGGGGGATGCTAGGTGTCAGCCCAAAGGGCAGATTTGTAGCTATAAATAGAAGCTAGGAAAGATTAGAAAGGACTTTTTGCAGGGAAGGAAATTGGGGAAACCAATACGAGCTATCTTGTATCGGGCCCGTAAAATTGAATTTTCTAATAGAAGCCACAGAGGATGGACATTTTGCATGGGATGTTGGACGGTTGTATGTTGGACTATTCTAATGACTGCTGTTCTGTAATGTGAGATCATTCTTATCATCTGAACTATTTCTGTGTATTAATGATTTTGCTTATCCCTGTGCATACGATTTTCTCTATCTTTGTGAACAATGAATGTGTTTCATGTTAAATCGGGAGCTATCTGTTGATTTCTTCATCTTTGCTGTAGAATTCTCTTGTAGATCAAATGGCTAACTATTCTTTCTTCAAGATCATCCCTACTGCTCGTTGTTCACCCTTTAAATTTGCTCTTCGCAGGGATCTTTAGATTTACTTCAGTTTTTGGTAAACATAGTTCTGTTTCTTTATTTCCATCTACATAGGTTAGATAAGTTTACTTCTTTCTTTGGTGAGTAATGAAATGTATCATTTATAATCGGAAGCTACCTTCTGAGATCTTTTGCTGTGGTGTTTTTCTTTAAGATCCAATGGCTGCCTGTTCTTTCTTGAAAGATAACTCCCATAGTTCATTTCTCACACTTTAACTACGTTCCTGCGAGGATAGGTAGGTTTGCTTTACTCTTTATTAGATTTAAATCTGTTTCAGTTTTGCATTTAGAACAAACATAGATTAGGCACTTGCATTTCATTCAAAACACATGAAACCCAAAAGAAAGGTGGATCGGGCCATAACCGGTAGAATCGGATTCAAAGTCCAAACCCACGGTTGCCGGAACCGCTAACCGGACGAATTCCCTACACCAAATGGGAGATAGTCTAATTGGGACCATCTCTCGGGGAGAATCCCTTTCTGATTGATGCTACGATATCCGAGGCATCAACACTCCTCTTTTCTCTTTTGATTTTCTGGATATCTGGGGTGATATTATGACTCAAAATTCTTTCTTTGTCATATTTTCTTCCACTGCTATCCATGTCATCTTGCCATATGTCATTTTTCATCAAACTAGGTACATTAGAACATGCTTTGTCACCCCCCCAATGTCAGCCCAGAGTTTTCTAGATCACTGGGGAAGTACAGAACATCATTTGTTCAAGAAAAATTCCCATTCACGCTCCTTTACAAATCTTTCCCACTTATGTTCTTTCTCCTTCCAATTAGAGTTCATAAGGGGTAGGAGTAGCAACAGTCATGTCTCGACAATATGTGCAATTCCTTTGTCGATAAAAAATTTGAACAACAAGGTCGGCAGAGAACACAGAAATTGATCAACTAATTCGGTGAAGAACTTATTTCTAACTTCGTCAATTGAGATGCGATCTTCAATTGCCTGCTCTTCACAGAAATCATTTGCAATCTTTTCGCACCACTCCGACAGATTCGTGCATCCTATGTTGATCAATTTTGACAACAGCTTCCTCTCTACTTCATCAACTGGTCTTTTCATCTAGAAGCTTCTTCAAGGCGATCGGTACGGACTCTACAAATCTCTCATGGGTCTCGAAGAAGAATCGATCTCTCGCTTCGCTAATCGTCAACTTGTTCTGTCGTGCATAGTTCTGCAGATAGTTCACGATTTTATTCTCTCACCAGTCTCTAATCTAATGTTCTGAAATCATAGGTCGTGCTGCTATTTTTTTTTCATGCATCAACCGTCAATGGAACTAGATGTTGTAGTCCCAAGGTTCATGTGGTTACCATAGATACATTACATATTATAATCAAGCATACACAATGATACAAATACAAGAGACGAGATAGATAGAGAGAACATAAGCCCTTATATTAACCAGCAAGAGCAGAGTACAGTCATAGAACCAATATAGTCTTTACATCGACTCAATAGCCTATATATATATCTGCCAATATGGTTACATAATCGTCTGTTGGTCTAACCGAATGACCTGACCTATACTAGTCGACGTGACCTATCGACATATGCTGCAGAGTGGTCAGGAAAAGGGCCTAGTCGAAAGGCGGACCTAGGCCCATCCAACAGTAGCCAAACATAAGGATGAGAGGGAGAAGAAAACCGTCACAATGCCTTAGGGTACTTTCATGTATGATAAAATTCCATTTGGGATAATGAGTGTAGGATCCACCTTTCAAAGAGCCATGAACACAACCTTTGTAGGTGAAAAGGACAAGTTCATAGTCATCTATTTTGATAACATGATGATTTCTCAAATTTTGATGATCATCATTGGTGTCACCTTAAGAAAAAATCATAATGTGTGGCCAAACTGATACCTATCAAAGAAGAGTGGGGATATCAGATTATGTGTAGAATTCATAAATCTGAATAAATTCTCATTAAAGGATAAATGCCCCCCTCCCTAAGGTGGACCATATTTTGCAAAAGCTGGTAGGAACTGGTAGGGTATTCATGATGGATTGTTTCTCATGATACAATTAGGTATTCATACACAAGGATGAGAGGGAGAAGAAAAATGTCACAATGCCTTAGGGTAATTTCATGTATGATAAAATTCCATTTGGGCTAATGAGTGTAGGATCCACCTTTCAAAGAGCCACGAGCACAACCTTTGTAGGTGAAAAGGACAAGTTCATAGTCATCTATTTCGATAACATGAATGTTTTCTCAAATTCTAATGATCATCATTTGTGTCACCTTAAGAAAACACTCAACAAATGCATAAAATTTGCTCTGTCCATAAACCCTAACAAATATCATTTTTCCATGCTAGAGGGTAAACTATTCAAAGACATTGTCTCCAAAGAGGGGGTTAAGATTGATCAAGAAAGGGTGGAATCCATAAAGTTGGTAGAGCTACCCATAAATAAGAAACAAATACAATCATTCCTAGGTAAAATAAACTTTGTAAGAAGGTTCATCCCAAACTTTGCAGAGATTGTGAAGAACATACTAATTTGCTAAAAAGGGAGAATGAGGTCAAATGGACAAATGAATCTAAAATTTCCTTCCAACAGATAAAACATTCCTTGGGAGAATCTCTATTCCTGATCATTCGTGTTTACACCAAGATGTTACTCATATTTTATTTTGCTTCACTAAATACTATTGTAGCTATTTTGTTGCAGAAGAATGAAGATGGACAAGAACAACTCATAGCATTTTTCAGTAAATCTCTAAGGGATTCCTAATTAAAATACAACTCAAAGGAAAAACAAGCTTATGGCATGGTCAAATCATTCAAGGATTCTAGAGGTTACTTTTTGCACTCCCATGTTATTTATTATGTACCTAACAACATAGTTAAGGATATCCTCATCCAACTTGATAATGACAAGAGAAAAGGAAAATGGATTACCAAAATCCAGGAGTATGACATTGAAATCAAACCTACCAAGTTGATAGAGGGCCAAGGGTTGGAAAATTAAATGACAAAAGAAGAAGGAACAAATGTTGATAACCCCCAGGAAATCCCCATGAAGGTTAATCTTGAGTTTTTAACTCCACTTGGTACAGAGACATAGTTTTTGACCTGCAACACTTTCAGTGCCCAGAGGATTTTGACAAATCCAAGGCCATGTCGCTAATGTTAAAGTTTTTAAGTACTACATTTTTTATAAGTATATATATTGGAAGGACCCTTTAGGTATATTGATGAATTGTGTGGTAGAAGAGGAAACTGAATGGATGATCACAAAGTTCTACAAAGGATCCTATCAAGGCCATCATGCATGGAGGGCCAAAACTTAAAAAATACTAAGGGCGGGTTATTACTGGCCCACACTATTTTCTGATGTAAGTACTATAATCAAGGAATTCATAGAGTGCCAACTGTTTGCATGGAAACATAAATTAGTACCCTTTCCTCTTAGGCCTATCAAGGTGTAATCACCTTTCCAATGGCAGGGATTGGATTTTATTGGTGAAATATACCCTCACTCCAGTGGTCAACACCAGTGGATCTTGAAAAATACTCACTATTTTATGAAATGGGTGAAGGCCATATTGACTAGAAAAAAAAACGATTAAGTAATAATCAAGTTTCATGAATTGAATATCGTGTCCATGTTTGGATGTCCCATGAAAACAATAACAAATAAAGCAGAGGTCTTCAAATATGCAATTTAATAATGAAATTATGTCAATATCACAACATAGATTTGGGACATTCAATCTCATATTATTCATAGGGAAATGGATTGGAAAAGTCCTCAAACAAGAGCTTGATCAAGATAATCAAGAATATGTTGTCACACAACAAAAAAACATGGGATGCTCACCTGAGATATGCACTATGGGTTGACAAGATAAGTACAATGAGATCCATTGGAACCTCATCATTCCAACTAGTGTATGGAAAATAAGTTGTTTTTCCTATCTAGTTAGGAATTATAGTTACGAATTTGTTGCAAGAGGGTGTAGAAGATCCAAATAACATGATAAGGAGGATATATAAGTTAGTAGAACTTCAACGGGATAGAAAAAAATTAGAAGCTAAGATGCAAGTTCACTAGTAAAGGATGAAGGATATTTTTGATAGAAGGGATTCAAAAAGAATCTTCCAGATAGGAGACTCAGTGCTAAAATAGGATGTCAGAAGATAGGATAAATGAAATCATGGTAAGTTTGATAATATATGGTAAGGACCCTTCCAGATCTCAGCTATCTAAGGAAACAACACTTACCTCCTTACTCAGTCGAATGGGGAAATTTCTTGAACTCTTGTGAGTGGAAGGATCCTTAAATGATTCCTAGAATACTAAAGTAGGAAGGAGCACCCAACTTTGTAAATTAGTATCTTCGAAGCAATTTTAAATTTCATCTTTCCAAGAAAATTCATTTTCAGTCAATTCACTTCTTTACTATAAGTTTTTCTTTTTTCAATAATGGCACATTGTGTACAACAATGATACTAGGAACTCCATGAGAAAAAAGGGGATAAATCCATAACCCAACACTGAAGGTACTAATCTATTATTTTTAGCATGCCACCAATAATCAGTTGTCCCTACTAGATTGAATGATAGCATTAAGAATATTTTGGTCTCGAGGACCTAAAAACTAGTATGGAAGGAGAACATATCCAAAAGGAGACACGAAAAATGGCTAGTGGAAAGAAGTGACAAACAAGCAACTTGGAGCTAAGGAGTATGACAAGGAGGTTCTAAAAGAGAGTACTCAAGTGCACCAATATGCAAGTGACCATAGGCTTATAACCATGGGCCAAAGAAAGGCACCTCGCATTGAGCCAAAGGAACTAAGTAGCGACCCTGCACTAAGCCCATGGGACCAAGGGGACATGCCAAAAGGGGTTAATGCCATCGATGAACAAATATATGATCAGGATTTTAGGTCAATGGAGGAGAAAAATATTGAATCACCAAAGTGTGTGAACTTTAATGTTATCCCACCAATACATTGGGATAAAACTCCCAAATCATGTGGTGCTTGTCTATTGGTAATGGCTCCAACTTCAACATTTTTTAAACCACCCTCCACTGAGCCATTTTTTCCTCCTTCACTAACAACTAGAAACCATGTGGACCCCCACAGAGGTGACACGTGCACTCCGTCGAGACCCACTGAGGCTTTCCCTAAAGAATTTCTCAGGGTGTGCAGGATCCATGTGCACCAAGCCATGACTAACAGGTGCCCCCCGTACCCAGATGATGTGGGGTGATATCACCATGAATTCACCCCCAATAATAATGCACCACTTATCAAATTCAAAATTTGGGTCGTTAAAGGGGAGAAACAATGTAGTGCTAGTCATTCTTCTCCAGGAAAAGAAGAAGCACCATGCCAGCTCCACACCATATATTCCAGTGCCTAATGCCTACTTTCTAGATTGATCCCATCCAACTTGGAAATTCTATATTTACCATCCCTCTATTATTGTGTTAACCTAGACAATAAAGTATAGTTACAATGGAATCCTAATCTTAGATAAATCCACACAATGAAAAAGGTAAGATTAACTTCATAGATGATCAATTAATTGATCACAAATATGACATATTCGACATACTAGTTTCCTTCCCTAACCTGCAACACCTAATAACCAAGGTGGAATCCAATTATGCAATAGGACATGACTTATGTCACATAAAGGAGACCAACCTTCCCGTGTAGTTTGTCCACAAGATGTTCACTTCCATGAGTTTATAATCTAGTGTGAATCCAATTATTGAGCTAAAATGTGGGTTTCCTTCTGCTTTGATGGCTCAAAATCCTTATGCATCATCTCTAAAGATGCCCCAGTAAAACTTGTTTTCCTTCTGATCCTTCCAACCATGCAATCCATGGAAGATGACACCATTCCCATTACATACCAAGCCCTAAGAATACCATAAAGAAACATATTTTAGCAAAGCATCTCAAAGAAGGTACTCCAGTCTGAGTCAACCCGCCTCCATAATAATCTTCCATTTTATCAGAAAACATTGGAAGGCCCTATACCTAATCTATATTGCTGAGGTATGAGCATGATGAAGAAGTAGATGATAAAATGTTAGGTTTCCTAGTCACATTGATAATAGTAGTAGGTGTTATTCCCACCAGATTTGATATATACCAGTTTTTAACTTATAGCATCCATGCATAGCTCGAAGGCTTCCATACCATGGATTACTTCAGATATCCATCATACCTATTCTACATGTTCCTATAACAAAACTTAAAATACTTCAAAGTGTCGGAACATAATTCCCATCTAGACCTTGGTTAATAATCCTAGCATAAGGTTCCAAGTGTTTAATGTAAGTTGTTCCATGGTTTGGCTTCAATAGTGCCTAGTCTAGGGGGTTTGTCCACATATTAGACTAGTGATTTTTCATTACAACCAATTTTCTCCACAAGTGTGCCCCATTTACTTATTCTTGGGAGTCAAAGGTTCCCTATTTAATGCATTTAATGAGGCAGGCACACCACTTCCCTATTTTATGGGATAAGGTTGGACCAAGGGCCCTAATGCACTAGAAATGGTCAAATTGATCATTAATGGCCACTACCAAAGCCCTAAACCACCTAATTCACCCACATAATAATTCCATCCACATTATTGACTTGCATAACTTCCTCATCGTCCTCATAGGTTCATTGGACCTCATTATGGCCCAATATAGGAGTTACACTTGGCACAATGTCATAGATTGGGGGAATTACTCCACTAATCCTAGCATTAATGTGAGCTACTCAACTCATCACTAAGCCTCTTGATTTTGTCTCTTGAGAGCATATATATATTGTACACATGTTTTTGAATAATAATGAAATGGAAGATCAATCCACATGAGTGTTTTTCTCTTGTGTTTCGCTTCATATTTTCTTCACAATTCTCCTATTTTCCTGTCAATCTTTGGTGAATTCTAAGTGAATCTTGCTCTAATAATCTAGATCCACCTGTGACACATATAGAATTTTAGAAAAATATTTAGGTTTTAACATAATGGATCAGACATGAAGACAACTACCAACCTATAGATGGACAAATATGGTCCTTAGACAATCCGAGAACCGAGGATTTCAAGCCTTTGCAGACAAAGTAATGTGAATCACCTACTTCATTCTGCACAATGAGGAACCACCAATGTTCTTCCCCCTATATAAAAAATTGTTAGAGTTGAGTCTTGACACCAAAACAGGGGACTAGTTCATCTATGAGAACCACACCATCATCAAAGTATATGGGTTCGAAGAGGAACCATATCTACTACTTGCATTTTTTACTCCTACATTATTTTCCTTGGAGTACATCAGATAGATATTCATGCCTAATCAATTTAATTTTTCCAAGATAAAACACCCCATCACATTTAAGCTGCCTAAAGAGATAGGTCCCTTCCTAGTTAAAACCAAAAGTACTCTATCATATGGAGGGAATGCTAAAGTGGCTAAACTTGGACAAAGGAGAAATATGGGTCTATGAACCTCATTCGATAATATCAAAGAAGAGAATGGATAATAAAAACCAATATTATAACCACATGTCCCATCCAGAGTGGGAGAAGATGGCCAACTTTTCTACATGGTAATAGGTGAGCGCCATCCTAATGGCTGATACAAACAAGTCTATCCAAGGGAGATAAGAAGGCCAAGAAAGAATCCATCCTATAGTGATATCTACTCCACAGAATCTAGAAGCAGGGACCAAAAGGGTAGCTTTATAGGTCCAAATAGATATGGACATTGATGATCTTGAAACAAAACCAACAAGTAAGGGGGCTAAAGTAGGGGAAGAACTAGATTATGAGAAGGCTTTAGTAGAGCATACACACGTTGAAGGTTCAACCAATGAAATAGAAACAACATTAGGGAAGCCATGGGTAGGTGAAAAGATACCACCTGTGATTATACAACACTTCCATTCAATACTATTGGGAGCACAAGAGCCACAACAAATATCATCTTCCATAGGGTCTATTAAAGGGAAACCTACTCCATCAGGACATACATCAGGGCAAGGGTCCCCACAATAATGTTCGAATAAGTAGGGGTGAAAGATGGAGAGGCAAAGGCAGTTGAGCTCAATTTAATTTTGAAACAGACTGAAGGAAAGCAGTTTTGGGAATTAAAGAGAAAACATGGTTGTTTCAAGAAAAGAAAAATCAATAACAATATAGAATCCCTCCTATATAAAGTGAATTTGAATTTGAACTCAAGGATCTTTCACTTTTTGGAGAGGGAATCTTGGAGAGATTTAATATCATTTTCATACTTTGGACTAAATGAATGTATTGAGGAAAGAAAGCATATGATATTGAGACTTCTATGTGTGTTATCCTATAATGTTCTCTATGTTGTTGTATTCTCCTTCTACAATTCCAAAACTAAGTTTGCTTTTGTAAATCCTTCTTGATCTAATAAAAGATTTAAGCAGCTTTCTTTTCCACCAAATTCATGGTATGAACATGTGTGCATTTGAGTATTATGTCAGGGATAGATATTTCATGTACATGGCCTCTTATATTTCATGGATGCTTGTGTGTCAAATGGTAAATAAAGGTTTCTTTTTTGTTTCACATATGAATATCGTAGCGTCCATTTTTATGCACTTAATCAAGATTCTATTTAAATCTATCTTAGCTACTAATTCTTAAATGTTCAGTATGATTCTGCCACCAAGAATGTGTAAGATTTGCCTAAAAGTACCTCACATAATTCATATTTTCCACAAATTCTCCATTCACCACACATTTTAAGCAATTACTGAACATGCACTTTGAAATCTCTTGAGATCAAACTCCCCGGTGATAAAATATGTCCATGGTCCTCTATGTAGGAAAATTTTGAAATACAAAAAAAATATACTATGTTAAAATATTAAGCTCTAAATCTTTAAAGATTGAGCCAATCATACCCTGCCATAGTTCCATTTATCCTTGGAACATGGTAAGTGGGAGTTTGTGGTTCTTATTAACATGGATATACTTGTGTTTCTTCTTGTTTTTAAGGTCAAGATTCATTTTTTTTGTTTTTCTGGGCATGTTTCGTATTGACAGTAAGGGTACAAATAGAACTTACTCGAGATTCAATCTTTGTCATGTATGTAGAAAGAAGTGTGATTTGTATCAAAAGGGAAGAAATGTCATGGTTGTGATGGCTAACATAGAAGGAAAATTTTGTTTGTAAGTAATAATGGATGAAAAATGATGGTTTTCTAAAAAAACTAGAACCTTGCACAATGTATATTTTCTGATCCGAGATCATTTTCCTTTGAAAATATATATATATATATATATTTACTCTAGGGAAAACAGTATTAAAATATAATATAAGGAAGACACAACAAGCCCAACAAAGAAACCAACTGATATACCATACTTATTGTGAACAAAAATATATAAGGACCGTAACAGAGTTACAATTTTATAGTCATAAATATCTTATATTATCATTTAATAATAAAAAATTATAGAGCAGTACTTTAAAGATCGAGACAAAAAATTTGTTAAAATGAACGAGTTTGTGGCTCAAAATTCAAGAAAGCTTATATCTCAAGTCATTTCCCTACAACTACACACTAAAAGGAACGACTACATGATTCTATTTGTACCAGGTGTTGCTTGTGCTTTCACACCAGCTTGTGCTAAACGCACCTACTAAGACTTAGGGAAGTCTTAGTAGCAGTTCAAAATGAAAATAAAAACAAGATAGCTAAACCTAGTAAATAATAGTAAAAATATATAAACTAAGCCAAGAAAGTATTGGAAATAAAAATTACTATAACGCGTGTGCAAGAAATATAAATCTATGCTAACATTCTTTTTGCATTCTTCATCAAACAAAAGGGTAAGAGAAAGAATTATTTTTTAATTATATAAAAAATGGGTTTTTATAGACCAAGAGTTACCTCGAAACAATGGAGCTAATGGGGACCCTTGCAGTTGTTTGAAGTAGCAGGTCCTTGGTCTTGAAGTAGCTTGTTTCTCTCCAACTACATTCCACAATATAGTGGAAATTTCCGCAAAAGGTGAAACAAGGAGGCTCAAAATTGGCTTCAAGGGTTTCCATAAAAATTTCAGCAAAGTAATGGTAAGAAAATGTATGGAGAGAATCATGTAAAAATTAGGGATCTTCACCACTGTTATATAGGAAAATGGCCATAGGTAATATCTCATGCTATTAAGTGAACCGTGGCATTGGCCCTTGGTATTGTGTGGCATTTAGGGTTTTCCCTCTCTTTTTGACTTTTTCGAATGTTTTCCCCCTTTTTATTTTTTAATTATTTAATTTTTGGGGGATTTTCTTTCTTTTTAGGGGAAATATGCCAAATTTCCCTATTTTTAGAGAGGGAAATATTTATTTATAGTAATTGTGATCCAATTTTGGGTTTTTAACTTTAGGATTTTGGGTAAGTGAAGGTTTGATGTAGGAAAATGAAGAGTGAGATGATGTGACTAGAGGATGAGCATGGTGTGCAAATTTTTGGTGTTAACAGATTGCCCCTTGATGTGTGAGGGAAGGAGCTCAGCATATGGCCAATGGACATCATAGGTTCTTTCTTTAATAGGATAATATGTGTGACGGTGGTATAGAGAACATATGCTACATTGGAGGTTAGAACAAGCTCTTAGTCTAGACTACAAGGGGAGACTCTACAGATACAACACTCAAAGTGGATCAAATACATATAATCTCAAATAAATATATGTGATGGGCATACCCGTGCTCATATCAATGTCTCAAGATATACAAATAGGAACTAGGCCCGAAAGGAACCTAACTAATACATGGGTAATTGTTCTGTACATCATAATGGTCTAAGACAAACTCAAATCTAGAATGTAATCATGGTCCAACCATGGCTGATATGAATAATTGAAACTGGAAACAATGGCATTCATCATGAATGCAGTACCAAAATAAAAAATGCTTTGTTGGATCTAAAGGGGTCCAACAACTATGAGGACTCAAACAATTGGGAGTCTGAATCTTTGAGGTACAATGAACTACATCTAAAACCAGATATACTAGGAATCATATGGTTGAAACGCTTCTTGACACTGTCGCCACCATAGGCCAAATATCCTCGGGAACATAATATTGAAATGGTTCCAAATAGACACACCAATGCGCTAAATTCAAAGGACATCCAAGATCTTCAACCAAATCATTAAAGAACCAATACCTTGTATGAATCTCAATGGTGCGATGATGTAGCTGAAGTCAAGCATGTGAGAAACAATCGTTCTAAGGGACATTGAGGGCTCTTATCAAGTGGTCCGTAAGAACTCAACACTAATGGTTATGAGGCCAAGGTACAGGGACCTCTAGGTATATCGTCTAGAATAGATGTGTTGGCGTCGATATAGGGAGAATTGCAACTATCAAGGAAATGATTGTTCTAAGACAGGAGCATGAGGGATACAACCAAGACGTGATGGAACTAGACATGGGACATAGACATTGTTGGGGGACATGAAGGCGAATAGGTAATGGGACTCAAACTTCCTTTTCATAGTATGATGGAATTGTTGACTTGGGAACCCCCAATCTGGGATATGAGGCCGCCAGGACGAAGAAAAAACCTACAAGATTCTCTCTCTCATCCCACAACACATTCTTCTCTCTATGCTTAGCCAAATGATCATACAGATCTCTACAAGGATCTCACTCATCCCTCACAACATTGGCTCCAACAATACCTTCCCCACATAACACCCTTATGGGCTCAAGAATCCCCTTCACTGATCCATGATTCTCTTGGTTGATGCATCTTGCCATGTGCTTCCAATATGTGCATAGAAGGAGGCCGACCGACTAGATGTTGTTGGAAAACCACATGTAGCCTTAATTCATGGCTTCTCAAGCATCTATGAGAAGCATAACTCAATGGGTAAGGGTTCCTATATTTCCCAACCCCTATGCTCACCTATAACCATCTATTTTTTCCTTCCAAATCTATAGTGATGGCTCTAAATTTGATTTTTTGGGTTATACATAGTCTGGTAATGGTCATGAACAGTAATGGGGAGCTCTGCCTAGTGTAAATCTGTATGAGAGAATGAGAGGAAATTAGGGTTAAATCCATAGTATATGAGATAATGGTGAAAAGAAAACTGACATAACTTCTAACCATAGAGGAAAGGACTCCTTCCAGTTGCAAAATGACTTTTGGCAGCTGACAGAACAGTCACAAAAGTGTAGTTAGCCCCATGCTTCAATAACTGCATGAGGTGATTTTTCCCACAAACCTCACATACGCATTCAATGATTGGGTTCAATAGTTAAAATGAGGTAATTGGATAAATTAATTTACATGGAAAAAAATAGGATGAGTTCTAAGGTTGACACTTGGCAGCAAAGGATTTAGTCCCCCATAGGCCCCTTTTCCTCTTCCCCTATGGTGGAATCATATCCCCTCTAGTGCCCTGTACACAAACATATTGTACCATTTTATTATTTATGCCATATAATATTTACATAAATTTCAAGCTAGCATGACAAACCAACCATATAGTCCAAATGAAAATATATACATCATACATGCCTAACAATTCACTAGTCGAGCCTTGCCTTGTGCTCTACACTAGGAATACGTACTAGCTTTTTTACATCATTTACATAATTTTGGTTAAATACATTCCAAATAAAAATTGGGGGTATTACAAACATCACTATATTTATCAAATAAAAAAGCTAAATTTTTCCATAGCTCAATCAGGCTATCTTCAACCTCAATATGTACTTGTAAACTATCTAAAATAATTTGACTAATGAGTCATGTTTCTTGATCACACCGATATTCTCATATATCTAAGTCTTTATCATTCATTGGTTTCATGTGCTCACCTTTAACTAAGTGGCATATATTCTTACTCCTGAGAATGCACAACCAATCATCTTTCTCTTCCAATCAAGACAATTAGTACCATTTAACTCATGAATAGTAGCTAATTCGGAACTCATGGTGAATAAAACTAAAAATTTCTCAGCAATGATGAAACCCAATAGTACCTAACTAGTAGATATGTATATCCTCGGAATAAAATAACAAAAAGAATAAACTTACAATGATGTTTACGATTCGAAACTGGGTGTACTCACCTTTTATGAATGTCGGTCGTAGGGGTACATGCCTTATGTGAAGAAATTTCACATATGTATCCACTTTCTATGTCTACAACATTTGTACTTGTCTGTTAAGGACCTATAATTGTAGATCCATGAATGTTGAAGCCATTTGGATGAAAACCTACAAAAATACGAACCAAAAACTAGCAAATAGTAAGATCTGCTACTAGAGATATAGATCCTTGATAGTAGGTTAGTATACAATAGATTTAAACTTAGATCAATAGAAAAAACCAAGTAAACCTTGAAATTTCTGAAAAATAAATGGTAAGGGTTAGGGTTTTAAGAAAAAAATTCTCAAACATGTAGACAAATTCCCAGATATGAAGAAGAACAACAAGGGTTGTCTAGAACTAATGGTAAATCTACTAGATATGGAGGCCTAAAAATTAATGAAGAACTTGGTGCTTACGCCAAAGCAGGTAGAGCATAGTAACCTGTCTCTGATAACATGTTATATTATTGATAAATATGTATAAACATACAACACTAACTTTGCTAACATCCAAATCAATATCAAGAATCTACTAGTCTAGCCTTCTATCTATACAAGCACCAAATAATCAAATACTAAGTCATAGACAATTATTCTTTAGAAATATCCAATCTTACACTTAAGATCCACCTGCATATGCTTATCATAGTTTTACAATGTTTCACAGTAACACTCAACATAATACCCAAAGTGTCTCCTTCACCTCTATATAGCTAGAGATATGGAAAAATAGCATTCCATAATACATGTGGTATTAATGATATTTCACCTCCTTATATAATGAATGGTAATAGGAGAATATTACTCCATGATCCATGTGGGATAACTCCTTTTACATAAGATTGAAATAAGCTTTCCTTCCTTTTGCTAGATAAGACATCATAACATCTTATAAAATCAAACTAGACACCATTACACTTGCAATATTAACATTACACATTCGAACATCTAGCACACTAGTTTACTTGTACAAACATTCAAGTTTATTGCATTATATATGATGGGAAATCGACATATATATATTCATTTAATGCATTGTTCATTTTTAGAAAAAATTTAAACATAAAAGTATATATAATTTACTAATAATTATTTGATAGGAGTTGATTCATTCTAAATTGTAATGCACCTCATATTAGGTGCAATGGTGTGTGCTTTTGTAAAATAAAAGTAAACATATTCTTTCCTCGAACGATGGGGTATTTTGACATTCAATGTATGTGATATTTTTGTGCACCATTGTGTCCTATATGTCGATGCATTGATGTGTTATTACAATTTAAGAGCAACAAAAAAAACCTCATCTAAAACCTATGGGAACCTCCATCTTGTAGAAACCTATTCTATAAATGGATAAATGGAACATTTTTAGGGAGGTTCAACAACAGACAAGCCCCTAAAAGGTGTTTTTCTTGTAGTGATAAGACTTAGTCAATCATTGTATGTTGTCGTCCTCTTTGAATAATAATATAGTTAGTGGATAATCATTATTGTAGAAAGGTCTTCTTTATCAAATCAGGCTTAGTTCGAGTTGCCCAGGGTGCATAAATACATGTCTTTCCTAGTTCTCTAGGGGTTCACTCTATGAACCTATGACATAGCACCTACATTCATAGGTTATTAAATAATAACTCAAATAATACTTTTATTGAACTCATATCCCAATAGTGACTTTCCAATTAAAAAAACCATATTGTCATTAGATATCTTACGTATCCATTTTTTCCATAAAAATTTTAATACAACTTGTTTATTTTTACCCTTAGTATGGTCACATGACACAAATCTTACAACCTATAGAAACCTTGAAAGGTGAGATGTGAAATCTTAATGAAAGCATATATTTCAGGATGGGGAATGATCCCCTAAACACAAGTTGACTTCATAATCACAGCCGTTTTGATAGAATTAACACCACCTTCATTCACAGATCATACTTATTCTAACACCACTCAACTATTGAAACACAATCAAATTTACACCACCTTCACACATAGATGATACCTATTCAAACATCACTCTATTGCAAACACAATCAAATTCATACCACCTTAACACATAAATCATACATTTTTAAACATTAATATGAATTCACATATAATCGAATTCAGACCAAATTCAAACATATAATACATATTCAAACCCCCAATACCCTATTCAATCCCCTAGATACATACTTATAAACCTTCCTAATAACTATATGTTTTTGATATGTTAAAAATACCCCTTGACCCCTATATACTAGGAAATATAGTGCTTCCATTTCTAAGAGTATTAAATCCCCCAATATGAACTCACGTGGTATAATATTGACTACTTAGTGAACTCCCCAATGGTTTGGTGCTAAAGGATAGAAGGTCTATCATTTGGAAAATGGTACAATACAAAAATAATATATAATTAGGAAAACAAACTCAAAAATGACTAGATGCTTTTCTCTTACACTTACAGAGATGTCATCATTCTACACAATGGATGACATGAAATGGATTGCAGGCTTTGCATGATTGTGTTTTATGGGTAGTATAAGTGTAGTGGTCCAGGAGAAAACTTTCATGCCATGTTTCTTGGTCCAAATAATTGATAGATGAAGAAGTCAAGCATTATTGGGGCATATTCAACTATTGGTTAGGGTAATCTAAAACAATTGTTTTCTTGTAATATCTATTGTAAGAAAACCATAATAACAAGTGAAAAGATTATATAGGATTTGTCATTGTGATGAGAGTTTGAAAAACTAGATTCAATTTGAAAGTGACAAATTCATTTTTTGTTTTTTCTTGGTGGAGGAACCATGTTCCATCATAGTGTAGATGATTACATTGATAATATCAAGAGAGGTGGTGTGCTCAGTTGCAATGAGGCAATGAGAGAGGATCAATGAGGTGGAATTTTTGTTAGAAGATTGGTGAGGCAACATCTATGAGAGGAATTAAGAGCACATTTACTATCATTGAGATTATTTATAAGATAGATTTTGTGAAGCAATGCACGATTTTGAAAATCATGTCTTCTCCTCAGTTTTAACCTATAATATGTGAGTTTCAATGAGAAACTAATAGGAAATCTTTCCAATATGATCTGAAAGTTCATTATTAGTGCATATAGAAAATACAACTTCACATCCCTAAATTACACTTTGAAAATTTTGATACGAATAAAAAATAAATCAAACAATTAGTTAACTTGGCAGTGAATAATATACAAAAATTTGTAAATTGATGTAAATCAATTGCTAAGAATCCTTGTTGAAGGGAAGTTAATAAAAGTTAAATAATTGGTAACTACAACATAAAATTGGCCACGAGGTAGAATAAATTGGATTGCACTATTTAGATTAAAAGATTAGAAACACAATATGAAATTGTGATGGCATAGGTAATGTCATGGGGGGTTCACTAATTAGGAAATATTATAATTTGCTACATCCCTATCATCTTCCATCAACAGGTTCTCTATCAAAATTTCAGGAAAAAAGGGAAACATAAAAACCAACGCTTGGTATGATAAAGATTGTAAAGATGTGAGAAGATAAATTAATGAACCTACTGACAAATCTCTAAAAGCAGACAAGATAAATAAATACAAATCCCTAACTAAGGGAAAAAAAGGAACTATATTCAAAGGCATGAGAATCTTCTACACCTCTCTAAGGTGGCTCCTAAGAAATTCTAACTAGAAAAACTAAAGAAAATAATAAGATTACTTTGGAAGACTCGAATTCCTATCTTAAAAAAATTTACAAGTCCTTGGATACCATTGTTAAAATTCAAACCCTCCCCACAATAGAAGAACTTTTATCATTAGAAGACATCGATTTAGGGGTTAAGTTCCTAGCAAATAGAAAAGCTAAGGACATTGAAGGCTATCAAGTAAAAATATTAAAAATTGGTGGTCTTATCCTCATCCTGCACATCCACAAGATCTTCAATTAAGCGGTCAAGCAAGGGTTCCCTAAACCATGGATTCAAAGCCTCATTATTCCTATTTTTAAAAATGGTGATACAAATAACCCCTCTAATTATTAGACGATTATGATTAGTCCTCTCTTATCCAAGTTATATGGTATTATTTTGGAAAAGAAAATCAATATATGGATTGAAAGTGAAAGTAAGTAGGCTAAAGGCCAAGCGGGTTTAAGGCATCACTCAACCACAGACCACCTCATCCCGCTTAGAGTCATTGCGGAATAATTTCATAATAATAAATCCAATCTCTTTTGTTGCTTTGTGGAATTTAGGAAATATTTTGGTATGGTGCCTAGAAATAACTTGAGGAATATAATAGAATAGATAAAGGTTCCTTTCGAATTAAGAGTTGTTGTGATAAGGTTGTACGAGATCATTTCCAAGTTGAAAATCACTAAGGGATGGTTGAAATATATAAATTGTAATATTGGAATTAAGCAAGGTTTCCCCCTCTCCCTTACCCTTTTGTGACCCTTTTCTTCACTTACATTGATAAGCTAGAAAGTTGTTTGGAAGAAGCAGGTTGCACTGGAACAATCTTAGATGGGATTGTCATCATCCTTCTTTTATATGCTAATGATATTGTTCTTATGGCAAGGTTTCCATTTGATCTAGATAAAAAAATGAAGAATTCTGAAGGACTTCTCCTCTAACATAGGTATGACTATTAATACAAACAAAACAAAGGTTATGATTATCAAGTCCAAGAAAGACACTTACACTAATTTTGTGTATGACAATTTATCTATATGGAAGAGATGTCTTCTTATAAATATCTAGGAATTGATATTCATCACAAATTCAATTGGAACTATAACATTGAGAAAAAGGAAATGGGGGGTGGAAAGCTTATTTCGGTCTTAAAAACAATTATAAATCAACAAACTTTGTGATGTGGGACAAAAATAAGTTCCTCTTTCAAACTCTCATCACTCCTATTATCTTGTATAGTTATGAAGTTTGGGGTTGCAGTATCTCTAGAAAATCTTGGAGAAAGATTGAGCAAATCTAGAAGCGTTTTATAACCTATAACCTTAGAATTGAAAGCAATACACCTTATCCTACTCTCCTTTTAGAAGTGGGTTTTTCCACTATCAAGAGAATGGCTATGACTCGGTTCCTAATGTACAAGCACAAGACAAATAGCACGGGAGACCAAAGACTTCCTAAGCTATCCCTAGAAGCTAGTCAAAACCACTTTCGGCTCAAACGAGGTTGGTATAAAGACTCCATGACTTGGTTAAACCATTGAGACATTGACGAAAAATGTTGCCTTGCAAAATATTAATGACATTAAAAATATTATTACTTCTAAGTTTAAAGATAAATTATGGTGCGATAAAGACTTAGAGGTTAAAATAAAATTAAGATACTATAAGGAGGTCATTAACCCTAATCTAGGAGTTCAAAAGTATCTCTCTACTTTAACTAGTTCAAAGAATAAACTTAATATAGTGAAGATAAGAATGAACTCTCATGAGCTCTATAGTGAAACAAGGCATTGGAAAGTTCCTAAAACATTCTGGGAGGAAAGGATTTTCCATATTTGTGATACTATTAGCGTTGAGAACGAAAAACACTTTCTCTTAGAGTGACCTACATACACCCACATTAGATCTCAGTTCTATAATATTTCAGTTGCAATACCAACCTTCCTAGCCTTCTAGTGCATCAAAATTATAGTGATTTTGGAATGCTTATTGTTATAGGTCAAATTTGCACTTCTTCGTCCGTGATCACCTCTAGTTGTTGATCACACAAAAGGGCAACTTGGATTGAAGAGCATGATGAACTTAGATGATGCTTTGACCTGACCTACTCTTCTGCAAGCTGACAAAACACTGTAAAACCTCACATTTTGACATGTGCGCTACCCTACAGGCATAATAGTAGCGCACATGCCCTAATCTACAGGCATAAGAGTAGTGCACACATCCTAGTATGCCCTACTCCACTTCAACAAACTAGCGCACACCTTCAAAAAGCCTGCAAATGCTAGTTGTAAAGCACTGAAGTTGCATATTGAGCGCTACTCCACTGTGAAAAACTTGCGCACATCTTGAAATGTGACTAAAAATATATTAATTTGACGAATTGGGATTAGTTGAAGTTGGTTTTGCAACTTCCCCAACCTCCCAATTCAAGCACCTCTCAATCTAAACTGCCTGCCTTGTCCCATAAATACAAGGAGGATTGAGGAGAGGGGTTAGACACATCTAGACTCTCATTCACAAGAGGAGAAACTTGCATTAAGGGTTGTTATGCTGGAAGAATTCCAAGGTTAGAGAAGAGAAGAATCCCATAATTTGGTTGCATGAGCATTCTGAATGATCATGTATAATTTGTACTGATTATTTGCTTTTGACAATAAAGGTTGAAACATCCTTCTCGTCCCAATCAAATGTCTAATGGATTGTATGTTTTTTTGGTTAAATGCTTGATTGTTCTTGATGTTTAAATTGTATTTCAATTTCATCATTGTTATATCATTCAAGATACGCTGAGGAAGGTATCTTTGTATTGCAGGTCTATTGAGTGGAAGATCAAGTTGAAGATTGAGCGCAAGATCAAGTAAAGCTAGGATCGAACATCGTTAATAAGTTATGTCTTCGAGGTCCTTGATCTCTTTCCTTTCATAGACACTTATGTAATATGATCAATGTGTTTACCTGTCACCCCAGAAGTTGATAGTGTCCATTTCCTTGCTATAAGGTAGAATTCCTGAACAACAGAATGGCGAATCCGCTGGGGACTGGTTGTTTTTCTACTCTAGGAAACCTATTTTTTTTTCTTTCTAGTACTTTCTGATCTCTTTGATCCTCTAAGAGGCCTTGTAGGTCACCCCTACCTGCTTTCCTTTGCCTGACTCAACCCTTTTTACCTCTACAAAACTTGATTTCAACCTCTCCTAACCTGTGCGCTACTCCTCTGTACATACAGTAGTGCATACCTGCGTTTGTGCGCCACTTTCCCTACTGCTTAATAGGGCACATCTTCCAGAATGCTAGTTTCCTACTGCACAGTAGAGCATACTCTTGTAACTCTCTGTTTGATGTGGGGATTGGATTTCCGCGTGTTTGGTTTGATTTCTAGCTTTGTACTTGGCCTTCTTAACTGGTCCTTGAGGTGTGTAAGCCTTTGTTGAGTCCCGTTAACCTCTCCTAAGTCCCTTAGGTGATCTTTTGCTTGCTTGAGTACTTTTGAGGTGTCTTGTTTCTTTGCAACTCTTTTTTGAGGACCGTGCTTTGTCCCTTGGTAGACATAGCTGCTCGTCCATACCCTAGTAGTGTGTTGCAGGTATACAAACCTTTGTGCATAACATTTGTTGTTTGTTGCGACACTAGTATGCTCTGTTGGTGTCTTATCCTTTGATTTAGGGTTTGGCCCATCTTTGGAGTCTTTAGGGTGTCTTTCAAAAAACTTTTTGAGTCCCAACACTTCCTGATCTCTTTGTTAGTTTCAGTTTCAAGCAAGTTAGAGTATTCTTAGTTTGTTTCCTTTTTTGAGTCTTTGTGATAATAAGGTCATCTTTAGTTCACTTGCCTACCTTCTACTTGGATTAGTGCTTTTGTTTAGGGTTTGGTGCTTTGGAGCAACTGTAGAGGTTTGCTTTCCAGTTATAAGTGTCTCTCATCCCTGTTTTCTTTCCACTTTGTTTCCAAGTTTGAATCTTTTTCATTTGAAAAACTTCGTAGGACAAGTCTTTATCAAGTCATCGATTTGATTGTTGTGAGATTTAGAGTCATTTTTCCTTACTAGCATATCTTTTATAGGTCTTACTTGCTTCCTTTTTCGAGTACTTTTTCTTTTACATATAACGAAAAAGCAAAAAATGAGTTTGGTAGTTTAGAGTAGTAAGGCTTATAATCATTTCAGAGTAGCATAGTTTACTTTGTTGTGAAATTGAAAAGAAAATGAAAAAAGAGAACTTTGTTTAGGTTTGCTCAGTCTTCATTTTGGAAGGAACATAAATGAAAAAGAAAAAAAGTCCCTTTGTTGTTGAAAGTTGTTTCATTTCTCGCACTTTAATTTCTGTTGCAACCACACCACACAATGCACTGCCCCACTGAGTAAAAAGTAACCTTAAAGGGAACTTTAATAAAATTAATTAGAAATGATTTTCTTTCTAGAGATACATGACACCAACTAGCGTAGGCTAGAGTTTCGATCTTAAAACACCATAAACTACTCGAAGCTTGTTTAATTGCTCAAAACTCGTAGTGTAACTTTGATATAGGTAAACCCATATGTATCAAATATTCCTGGGAAACTCTACTAAAACTAGAGCTAAGCACAAGGCCGTGGAAGATCAGATTTGTTGAGGATATCCCCTCACTTTCCCTTCAACCATAAACCATGGTCGATTCGTGTACGGGGGTCCATCCGGACTTCGGGCTTTGCTACCCTGCCCATGCATTTTGATCAAGCTGACGACTATCCCCCTAGGATATTTAGTACTTATGGTAGCCTTAGTATGATACCTATAGGATCATACACAGGTGACAGTGGAGGATTATAGCTACTGTAACTAGGACAGACGTGGGAGGAAATCCCTTGCAGGTCTTTGGGAGGGCGGTTGGCTGATTTCAGCGCTTGCACCCTTAGTCATTGTATTGTGGACCCCATGTAACTATTCTCCTTCCTTTGTTGATCTGTTATGGGCCCTCATCATCCCAAACTCTTCTCCGTAAGGCATCTTGTTTGCCTGGTTTGCATACTTAGGATTTTTTTTAGTGGAATGTTTTTTTCCCCTTAGTCTTAGTGGCCACTAGGTTTTTACTTAGTTTTATTTTTATATATAATCGTGGAAGACCAATAGCTTCGTAGGTCTCAAAGGTTGCAAAAACTTCTCCCACTTAGAGTGGAGCCACTACCGCCACCAAGACGACAGAGGACAGACTCCAGTGGTCTTTTTGAAACTACTGGTTAAATAGAGTTTCTGTGAAATTGCCCACATAAGATCCAAAGAGATGATGTAAACCTCACAATGAAAGAATTTAGGAATAATAGAAGAAGAGACAAGCAATAGAACTTAGATCCAAAGAAACTCTAATTGAGGCAGAATAATTACACATGTTACTATTAACAGAATAATAAACTGGTAAATATACAATGTTGAGTATGAGGATTCAAATTCACTAGGTTGAATTTGAATTGTCCTTCATGCACAGATCCATAATCAGTGGAGAGTCATCAATGCTTAACTAGGAGTCCACCTTCTCATCAGTGAAGTCATCAATGCACAAGTAATGGTCGACCGGGATTCAAACTGAGTGTGGTTGGTGTAACTGGAACATGGAAGCACTAATGTAGTGAAGGAGGCTCAATGGAGGGCGCAGATAGAGCTAACTGGAGTCAGAACAAGTTTTCTAGTCACACTGGAGGTCCATCAGAGTGGTAAGGTCAGTTAGGAGTCAGTTAATCCTTAAATCAAGGAAAGAACTGAAGATAACTGAACTAAACTGGATTTGTAGGTGAAGAAAGGTGCCCTTCTCATGCAGTAGGTGAAAGGAGGGCGCACTAATCTCTAGGAGAGATGAAACTGATTTGAAAGAATCTCCAGGGGATAGTTTGCTAAGGACTAGGTGATGGTGCTAATGACTAGGATGCATGCAAACCCTAATTTTGCATGCATGACTAAAAATGAAAATGACAGATAATCTAGAAGGACTAGGATGGAGTATAGGAATATCCTAACACCCCCCGTTAATCCATCCTAGGCCCTAGTAACTAGGACCAAAGGTAACCCATACAATAAATGAAATGATAAAAAAATAAAGAACTATCCATAAACTGAGGAAATGGGTAAAACCTCATGGGAAAAATAACCCCCCTCAAAATAACAATAAATAACTCAAAGAACCATCATACTATGCAGAAAAGAAAGAAGCTTTCATCAAGGAAAACTTTTGTAAAAGAATTGGCAAGCTGATCCCCTGTAGGAAGGTCTCCCACTGTGTGGAGAATGAAGCAAGTCTTTCAGGAACTCTTTCTGTATCTGGAGCGAATGGAACATGAGGAGTCTTCCCAAAATATGGAAGAGAGAATCCCATCATCATGCTGCATCTCTCATGGAGAGGTGGATGGCATAATGCAAGGTTGGCATGATGTTGAAGTCTAGTAGTTCTATGATCATATAAGTCATCAACTGTGTTCTTAGTAGTAGCAAGGTTTGTGTGAGCACATATTGACCTTGAATCTAGACTGAGAATAGGTGTTGGTTCTGGATCTTCTTGAACCATGATCTCAACATCAAAATCTTGATCTTCTTCTTCATTAGAAGAAGAGGAGTCACTGTGATCTTCATCATAATCTAAAGGAATAGTTGGAGAGAAAGGAATGAAGTGTGAGAACTCATATGCCTTTGAGGCATGATTATCAATCCCATTCGCTATAACCTTTCCAGTGGAGATTTCTGTAATCTCTACTATTCTTGGACCAAAAATAACTTGCTTTGGCGATCCTGTTGTGAGGCACCTGCAACAATTAATTAACAAGAATACGCGAAATAGCAGAAATGATAGAACTCAGAATCACTTTTGTATTGATCACAGGCCACTTCAAGGGGGCAACCTCCTTTGAGCAAGCTCAATACAAATAACTTCACGGTCCTTCATAGGTCTCAACACACACTTATATACTAATTCTAGGCGCCAATACTATGGGTCGAAACCATGGGCCGTTACAAACTATGGATCAACAATACTACGGGCGACTTACAAAGCATATGCGCCAACAACAATAACACAAACTATTGATCAACAAATAATACGAGACGACTTACAAAGCATATGCGTCCAACAACAACATACTAACAAAGTAAAGACATAGGTTCCTAACATCCCCTCCCCCTTAAAAAAATCTTTGTCCTCAAAGCTTTAGATGTGGGAATTGTTGTTGAATCTGAAGGAGTGGTTCCCATGTAGCATCCTCTGGTTGCATGCCGTGCCACTGAATTAAGACCTATGTGATAGAGCGAGAGCGAAGCTGATGCGTGCACCGATTGAGGATGGCCTCTAGCTCCAAAAGGATGGATCCTTCATTATCCAGTTTGGGTAAAATCGTTTGGCCGCTGATGTTGGTGCCAAGAACTTTCTTCAGACAAGAGACATGAAAGACTGGATGAATGCGGGAAGAAGGAGGAAGTTCCAATTTATAAGCAACAGACCCAATCTGCTGAAGAATCCGATATGGCCCATAGAACTTTGGAGCGAGCTTATGACGCCCTTTGAGTTTCAAGGAGGATTGTTTGTACGGCTAGAGACGAAGAAAAACCATATCGCCGACTTGAAAAGTGCGCTCCGAACGGTGCTGATCAGCTTGTTGCTTCATGCGATTTCTTGCCATGTGAAGATTGTCCCGCAAAATGCGAAGAATCTGATCACGGTTGCGAAGGACCGTGTCAAATTACTGAACTGGTGAACTGGTGGGGGTGTATGGAAGAAGAGCTGGAGGTGCCTGACCATAGACTGCTTCATATGGGTTCATTTTAGAGGCAGTGTGGTAAGAGGTATTGTACCACCATTCAGCGAGAGGGAGCCACTTTGACCACTGATGCTGTTGTTCCAAGGTGAAGCAACGAAGATAAGTTTCCAAGCATTTATTGACAATTTCAGTCTGAACATCTGTTTGTGGGTGATACCCTGAACTCATCTTCAGTTTGGTGCCAGTGTGGTGAAATAGTTCTGTCCAAAAATGACTAGTGAAAGTCGCATCACGATCCGAGACAATGGAAGAAGGGATGCCATGAAGACGAAAGATCTGGTCCATAAAAATTTGATCGACGGAGGAGGCTGTATAGGGATGGATGAGAGCACAAAAATGACTATATTTGGAGAGACAATCAACCACAACGAGAATCACTGTCTTCCCGCCAGATTTAGGGAGCCCTTCAATGAAATCCATAGAAATATCTGTCCAAATCCGTGTAGGTATGGGCAAGGGTTCAAGCAAACCTGGAAGGAGTGTTGTTTCACCCTTATTGCGTTGGCAGGTATCACATTCGGCCACCATCTGTTGAATTGTCCTTTTCATGCCTTGCCAAAAGAAGTTACGCCGTGCTCGTTCATATGTTTTGAGGAACCCAGAGTGCCCGGCCGATGGAGAAGCATGGAGTTCATAGAAGACATCATGTTGAAGATCTGTGCTCTGGGGAAGCACCAGACGACCCTTGTATCGCAGAGAAGCACCATCCCAAGAGTAATGTGGGACAGCAGAAGGATTGTTGGTCAAGCGTTGGATGATCTGAGATAAGGAAGAGTCATTGACATAACCCTGTTGAACAGATTGCAATCAATTTGGAACAGGCATAGAAATAGCCGAAAGAGAACCTTGGGCATCAAATGTGCGAGAAAGAGCATCTGCCACAATATTGTCTTTACCCTTCTTGTAAGTGATCTCATAGTCATAATCCATGAGTTTGCTAACCCATTTCTGTTGTGCCGGGGAGGAGACACGCTGGTCCAAGAAATATTTCAAACTCTAGTGATCAGTCTTGATGCAGAAATGATTCCCTAATAGGTATGGACGCCACTTCTGTACTACATGCAAAATAGCCATCATTTCCTTCTCATAGGTAGAGGCAGCTAAATTCTTACCTGAAAGGGATTTGCTGGTGAACGCAATGGGGTGTTCATCTTGAAGGAGAACAGCACCAAGTCCATTGCCACAAGCATCACTCTCAATAGTGAAGGGCTCGGAAAAATCAGGCATAGCTAGCACCGGTGTAGTACACATAGCTTGTTTTAGTTTGTCAAATGCACACTGAGCAGCAGGTGTCCATGTAAAAGCAGCTTTTTTCAATAGAGCAGTTAATGGAGCTGCAATCTTCCCATAATCCTTGACAAACTTGCAGTAGTAGCCAGTCAACCCCAAAAAACCACAAAGGCTCTTGAGTGTCTGAGGATGTGGCCAATTGTTCATGGCCTCGATTTTGGCAGGATCCACACGAACCCCTTGTGCTGAGATAATGTGCCCGAGATACTCAACCTCCTTTTGTCCAAAAACACATTTAGACTGCTTGGCATGGAGATGATGGTCAGAGAAAAGTTGCATGAAAAGATCTAGATGCTGAAGATGTTCATCCCATGTTTTATTGTAGATGAGGATATCATCAAAGAATACCAGAATGAATTTCCGCAAGTAGGGTCGAAATATTTTATTCATTAAGGCCTGGAATGTCGAAGGAGCATTAGTGAGGCCAAAGGGCATGACCAAAAACTCATAATGGCCATCATGTGTGTGGAAAGCTATTTTAGGAATATCATCCTCATGAACCCGAATTTGATGATACCCAGAACGAAGATCCAACCTGGAGAAAAAGTGAGCCCCATGAAGCTCATCAAGAAGCTCATCAACAACAGGAATTGGAAACTTATCCTTGATGGTGAGGTGATTAAGTGCTCGGAAGTCAATGCAGAGGCGCCATGACCCATCTTTTTTGCGGACAAGAATAAATGGAGAAGAAAAGGAACTAGTGCTTGGGCGAATAATACCTTGCTTCAATAAGTCCCGAACGAGCATTTCAATCTCCGTTTTTTGGTGAAATGGGTAGCGATAGGGCCTGATGTTGGGAGGAACGCTACCAGGAAGGAGCTGAATACGATGGTCTTCTAGCCTGGAAGGTGGTAATCCCACTGGTTCAGCAAAGACACCTATATATCGATCCAGAATTTGTTGTAGATCCAAAGTAGTAGTGGAGACCGCTGATGGTTGCATCTGGATGGAATGGATCTGAGCGATGACACCATGTGAATTCTTCTTGAGGAGTTTTTCCATGCGATGTGAACTGATGATGCTGAGAGAACCTGGTTGTAATCCTGTCAATGTGTGTTTGTGTCCATTCTCGAAAAACTGCATCCAAAGTTCAGCAAAATCCCGTAAGATAGGGCCGAGTGTGCGTAGCCATTGAGCGCCCAAAACCACATCACATCCGCCTAAGGGCAAAGCAAACATGTCAGAGCGCAAGGTATAATCTCCCATAGAGATACACACATTTCGACACTTCCCTTTGCAAGGTAAGGTGCCCCCATTGGCAATCATGACTTCAAAGTTGGAGCAAGGATGGATAAAACAATCAGCTTGTTTGGCGATCCGAGGGTCAATGAAATTATGCGTGCTACCAGAATCAATGAGGATTGTAAGCAGAAGATTCTTGAAGTAACCCCTGACCCGCATTGTTTGGGGGGTGGTGATTCCAGCTAAAGCATGGAGAGATATCTCTGGCTGGTCATCCTGAGACGGAGGGTCAATAGGCGGTTCCTGAATGTCGACCGGAGCATCCAATGTTTCTGGATCTTCGTCACCCATTTCATAGGCAGGCGGAGACTCCACATCCAGGAGATAGAGCTTTTGCTGAACACATCTATGTCCCCGAGTGAATTTCTCATCACAATTATAGCAAAGCCCCTTTTCTCTGCGTTCTTGCATCTCTGTTTCAGACAAACGCTTGATAGGAGTCGATCGAGGAGCCTGCGGTATAGGTGGTCGCTGAGAACCCATATTTCGGAAGGGAACAAAAGTGGGCTTGGAGCGTTGTTGGGCTACAATATTGTCTTCTGCCAACTTAGCCAACCCGAGTGATTCCATCATTGTGTTGGGACAGAACATTTTGACCTCAGAGCGAATGGCATCCTTTATACCACTAATAAAACAACTCCGGTAAAATTCCTCAGACAATCCTTCGGTGTGGTTGGCTAGATTCTCAAATTCGGTTTGATACTCTCTCACAGTGCCAGTTTGGCGAAGTTTAGTGAGGGCTCCTGTGAAGTCATCAAAAGCACTAGGACCAAATCGTTGCAAAAGGAGCTGGCAAAAGGCTGGCCAGTTGGGCTCTGGATGAGCCTTGATGTACCAACAGTACCATTGAAGAGCTTCCTGTTCCAAATGAAAGGATGCCAACGGAACTTTGTTGACATCAAAAGTATTATGCAGACTGAAGTACTGTTCTGCACGATAGATCCATCCAGTTGGATCGGTACCATTGAGGCGAGGAAAATCAAGCTTCGGACCACGGAAATTGCTGGAAGAAGAGAACCCATTGTCTACTGAAGACTCAGACTGTCGTTTGTTGTTCATAGCTGAATGTTCAAGATGGAGACCGAGAAATTTTTCATCCAGATCCTGGAGTTTGGCTTGGATGGCTGCAAGTGCTTCCTCCATGGTTTTTGCTCCTTTTTTTATTTTTTTATTTTTTTTTATTTTCTGACTGGGTAGGAAAACAAAAACAGGAACTACTTCAGTAAGGGAAAATTTGGATTTGGGACAAAATCAGAAGGGTAATTGGGGTTTGACTAGGTTTTGGACACTGTTGGATAGACAGGGAAGCAAAAATGAGGATTTCAGAAACGGGGTGAAAGAATGGCAAAATTTGGCAGAGGGGAACAAAGAAGCAGAATTCTGAAAGGAACTCTATGGTAAAATTTGTAGGTGATTGGGTGAAATCTGAGGAAGTTATGGCAAACCCTAAAAATAGACAAATGTGGGATTTCGGGCTTTAGGAAGGGAAATTGGGGATAGGGTCCTCAGGACTAAAATATGTAGAATGGGATGACAGGGGTTCCCCGAAAATTTCAAGGAAAACAGAGTGAAAATAAGGGAGATATGGAGAAAACGGCTACGGCTCGAAAGAGATCTGGAACAGTGCCGAATGGATTGAAAATGGATGAATCTGGAACGGCTTGCAAAATAGATCTGGAGCGGCACAGCAGTGATCGACAATAGTTCAGCTGAAAGTAGATATGGACCCCAGGTATGTGCGGCTTCCTAACAGTTCAGGGGTTTCACTCGGCCACCAATGCTGTCTGACGGCTTGCGTATTGGGGCAATACCCCTCACTCCACGGCTCAGGTAAAATTGATAACCGCTTTGCCACAAACGACAGCTCTTGGTTTACCTCACGGGTGGGAACTAGTCAATCAGGTAGGGGTCGTTGCCCTTTTCGCTAGCAGGTCCTCTCAATGGGCCAGCTACTTTGGGGTTCCTGTGGTACTCCTCACAATGAGTTTTAGGGCTTATGCCCAAGTACTTCCCACAGTTAAGCGGATAGGGATTATTCCCAAATCCGAACCTGCAACATATGCGAAAAAAAAATTTGGTAGAAATTTCACCCAGCGAGCCCAAGAAAGTGCTCTGATACCAAATGTGAGGAACCTGCAACAATTAATTAACAAGAATACGCGAAATAGCAGAAATGACAGAACTCAGAATCACTTTTGTATTGATCACATGCCACTTCGAGGGGGCAACCTCCTTTGAGCAAGCTCAATACAAATAACTTCACGGTCCTTCATAGGTCTCAACACACACTTATATACTAAATCTAGGCGCCAATACTATGGGTCGAAACCATGGGCCGTTACAAACTATGGATCAACAATACTACGGGCGACTTACAAAGCATATGCGCCAACAACAATAACACAAACTATTGATCAACAAATACTACGGGATGACTTACAAAGCATATGCGTCCAACAACAACATACTAACAAAGTAAAGACATAGGTTCCTAACACCTGTATGAGTCATTTGATAAACTGACAACAAATCAGCTGTAAGAGAAGGAACAAATAAGACATTTTTGAACTTAC
Source organism: Larix kaempferi (assembly GCA_027924585.1). Lineage (NCBI taxonomy): Eukaryota > Viridiplantae > Streptophyta > Pinopsida > Pinales > Pinaceae > Larix > Larix kaempferi. The sequence continues at coordinate 5,502,016 of BSBM01000125.1, read as the reverse complement.
CATGCTCCATATGAACTGTTCCCAATCCTTTGGCAGAAATTTGAGATTTGTCTCCCATGTGAATGGTAGGCCCATCTTGGAGATCCAAAGAGGAGAAGTATTCTCCAGATGCAATCATGTGGTTGGAAGCTCCAGAATCTATGAGGAGGGCTTTTGTCTTTGAAAATCCAACCATCAATGCATGACAATTATCAGATCCACTTCCAGAATCAGACATCTTTGCTTCTTTTGGAACAACAATTTTGTTTTGTTCAAGAAGCTTGGTTAGAAGATCAATCTTCTTGTGCATGCAAGCACTTTCAGGATGGTTTCCTCTCTTGCAGTAGGAACAATTTGGTCTCTTTGGTTTGTCATTCTTGGATCTTGAATGTTTCTTTCCTTTGTCCTTTTGCCTCCTTTTTGCATTCACTCCACTTGATTCACTAGATAAAAGAGCTAGATATTTGGAGGTTTTGATGGCATCCATTTGAAACAATTCGTCCTCTTCTTGAATGAGGGCTTGAGTGAAGGCTTCTAAGGTAGGAAACTTCCATCCAGGGATTGACATTTTCCTAGAGTGGAAAGTAGATACAAAGACAGAGAATTGAGATCCAAGTTTGCTCAGAATGGAGAGCACCAATTTCTCATCACTCTTAGTGATGCCACAATGATTGCATTGTACAACCAAATTTTTAAACTTTGAGAAGAATGATTGAATGCTCTCGAAATTGCTAGGTTGTAGGGAAACCAATTCATTTTCAAGAGTGTAGCCTCTTAACCCATCTTGTGTACCAAAAGATTCTCCAATTTGGTCCATAACTCTTTTTGGAGACTTCAATCCTTCAGCATGGAACAATAGATCTTTGGACATATAAAGGCATATGAATCCAAAGGCTTCATCCAATTTGGTTAGATGCTAGATTCTTTCTCTAGCTATATGTGGTGTGGCATCTCTTTCATAAACCAATCTTTTATACCCTTTGTGCATCATGTGAATCTTCATCTCACTCTTCCATTCAAACTAATTGAAGGGAGTGAGAATCATGGGAGAAAGAGAAGAAGAAGAATAAGAAGCATTCGAATTGCTCATCTTTGACTATTGGAACAAGTGCAAATAGAGACTGCTGAATCTGCTGTTGGAACTTTGAAATACCTGCAAAAAACTCTCAAGAATGGAGGTAGAATATACTCTCAAATGGCTCTAATACCAAGTGAAATTTCCCACATAGGATCCAAAGAGATGATGTAAACCTCACAATGAAAGAATTTAGGAATAATAGAAGAAGAGACAAGCAATAGAACTTAGATCCAAAGAAAATTTGATTGAGGCAGAATAATTACACATGTTACTATTAACATAATAATAAATTGGTAAATATACAATGCTGAGTATGAGGATTCAAATTCAATAGGTTGAATTCGAATTGGCCTTCATGCACAGATCCATAATTAGTGGAGAGTCATCAATTCCTAACTAGGATTCCACCTTCTCATCAGTGAAGTCATCAATGCACAAGTAATGGTCAACCGAGAGTCAAACTGAGTCTAACTGAGTGTGGTTGGTGTAACTGGCACATGGAAGCACTAATGTAGTGAAGGAGGCTCAGTGGAGGGCACATATAGAGATAACTAGAGTCAGAACAGGCTGTCTAGTCACACTGAAGGTCCATTGGAGTGGTAAGGTCAGTTAGGAGTTAGTTAATCCTTAAATCAAGGAAAGAACTGAAGATAACTGAACTAAACTGGACCGGTAGGTGAAGAAAGGCACCCTTCTCATATAGTAGGTGAAAGGAGAGTGAACTAAGCCTTAGGAGAGCTGAAACTGATCTGAAAGAAGCTCCGAGGGCTAGTTTGCTGAGGACTAGGTGTTGGTGCTGATGACTAGGATGCATGCAAACCCTAATTTTGCATGCATGACTGAAAATGAAAATGACAGATGAGCTAGAAGGACTAGGATGGAGTATAGGAATATCCTAACAGGTTCCTGGTGAACCACAACCTAGGACTATAGATCAGCAAGCTTTTAATACAATCGAGATTGAGGATCTCACTTCTTGTGAGTTTAATACTCCTTTTAATCCTCCTCTGACTAGACTTAACAATCTGCTTCTGGTACCTGTTGGTTTCCAGCAACCTGATTATAGTGCATATTTGTTCACACCTGGGCATATTATGACTAACCCGGGAGGCGAACAGGGATTTCCACAGACTCCCACAATAGGTATGAATACAAATACTGTAAATACGCCTTCCACTGTTATATCCAGTTCGACTCAGACAATTGTTGTTTCAACTCTGTCCTTCAGTTTTAACACTGGTGCATTAGGCATGCCAAGCTCAACAAATTTGACATCTGCCTCTACCCCTACTTTTGGACCCAGTAATACAGTGAATGTTGTTCCACCTCCTGCGACTCAATATTCATACCATATGCCTAGTACTTGGATTTCCACACCCAATGTAGAGCCGAACGCCTCTACATCTATGCCTATCATGAGTACCATGACTGTGTCGTCCACCTCGACTACCCATGGTTTTAACACATTTGCAGGTTACAACATGAATCAAAATAATGTACTTGCAAGAAACACCCCTTTTTCTTTATTTTATGGAGGAGGGGGTAACATTCTTAATCAACAATATGGTGGGGCTATCACCTAGCCATAGTGGATGAACATTCAGAGTACCAACCCACTTGCATTTGGATGGGGGAATTTCAACAACACTTTCACACAACAGTAGATGGCAGGGTGCAACCCCAACCAGCAGATGGCTGGGGGCAACCCCTACCAGCAGATGGGTTGGGGCAACCCCTACTAGAAAATGGCTAGGGGCAACCCTAACCAGCATTTTATGGGTCAAAATATGGGTGGTTCCCCCTTCATGACTCCATCTTATCAAATGCCATCATATAGACCTCGTTTAACGTTTCTGGCAACTCTGAATTTGCCAGATATTTACAAGTTAACGAATGATCTGGTGTACCATAATGCGACGTGGCCACCTGTTCCTACTAAGCTACCTTCAGACATTCCAAAATTCGAAGGAAAAACTGGTGAGGATCCTGGTGATCATGTTACCACTTTCCATTTATGGTGTTCTTCAAATTCATTGAACGAAGATTCCCTTAGGTTGAGAATTTTTCAAAGAACCTTAACCGAGGCTGCAGCCAAACGGTGCATTGAGTTACCTGCAGCCACATTTTAATTTTCTAGATCTCGCGAAAGTTTTTCTAAACCACTTCAGCTTCCTGCTCGGTATGATACCAGAACAGCTCTTTTGTCTACATTTAGATAGAATAAGGCCACTCACTTATCTGATCACATTTAGGAGTGGCAAAGATGGAAGAGGCTCATTAAAGCCAATATACCTCCAGATTTACTTTTAGAGTGGTATGTGAAATCACTCCTTCCTTATATTTCTAAGGAAGTAGATACTTCTGGAGTGTCTTCAGAGGAAGAAGCCATCTTATGGACCCAACAGCTAGACCTAGTTTATGCATAGTCTAGGCTACTTTATGAGATTATACTGGATGCACCTCGATCAAACACTGATCTTGGCAGACCTAAACCTGGACCACATGCTGACGGGATAGTGGGTTCAGTTGATTCTATAGCCTTCGACGCATTGACTAAACAAGTTCATGCCTTATTCGTCAAACAATCAACTTTAGAAACGACCTCCGTCACAACCTCTCCTTCTACTACTGAATTTGTAAACTAGGTTCAGAACAATCAAAAGGGCCCTTGGCATCCCAACAATAAAAAGAAGGGCAAGAAAGGAGAGGGGAATCAACAAAACCCAAAAATAAAGAGAATTCCGAGGAGGGTAATAGAGAAAAGAAGAAGGTTAAGTTCCCTTGTAAGCTTCACAAGAAGGATCACCTAACTCATCAATTCCCTCTACTCGAAGAATCCCAGAAGCTGCTTCAAGAAAAGAAACCTATCGTACTTAAAGATCCATTTCCTAAAGGGCAGGGTTCATCTTCTGGCACCTCCAATACTGGGGGCACTACTCATGCTTCAGTTGATCAAACTTTCATTAATATGGTTAGCATGGATGCACTTTTGCAAACGCGAGCAAGAAATTACACCCTGGATGTGCAGAACAAGGATAAAGAGATTCTAGAATCTTCCATTCCTCTCCACATACCTGTGGATCCACTGCCCAAGATCCTAAAAGGTGTCTTGAAACGGGCATCGCACAATCCCAATGCACAGGCTACTGCCAACTACAATGTGGTTGAAGATTTATCCTAGACCCCTTGTGCCATGTCCACCTTAGAAGTTCTGCAAAGTTGTCCTTTACAACAAAATGCACTTCTGGCAGCAATCGGAAGTATGGAATCATCCAACATCTCTGCACGCTTTGATATGTCTGATATCAAGTATCGGTTACCGTACCACATTGCCCTACAGATAGAGGTAGCTCATGGTCCTACGACCATGAGATGAGCTGTCGTGGATGAGGGCGCGTCTACGTGTGTAATGTCAATTTCTTGTTGGAAAGCTTTGGGTTCTCTCGAGTTAGCCCCCTCTAACACACTTCTTACTGCCTTCAATGGCAGGATTTTTCGTCCACATGGTGTTCTACCATCGTTCTAAATTACACTTGCCGGTAAGACAGTGGCTATAGAGATTGAAGTTCTGGACGCTCCACTTGATTACAATATGTTATTAGGTAGGAGCTGGACATATGCCATGCGAGCCATTGCATCGGTATTTTTCCGAGTTGTTATGTTCCCCCACGAAGGCAAGATTGTCACAGTCGATCAAATTTCGTTCTCCCAGCAAAACAACCAGACTTCATCAGATTCCACTATTCCTTTAGTTGATCAATCTGCCCCAGTAAGCGAGAGTTTATGAGCAGGGATTTACGGGTCATTAATAGGCACTTTTGACCTACCCTCTCTAGTTCTTTTTATGCATTCTGATGTAGGTACATTTACTGAAACTTTCACGGTTGGTTTAAGGACTGATCCATGGATCCTTCCTACTGTATCAAAACCATCAGTGCCTTTAACCATTGTAGAAGTAGCATACATAGAAGCACAACACACTGCAACGGAACATATCGTGACTCCACCAGTCTCTGCTGAGTCGGATATGGACTATGCTCCTGCATGGTCAATGGATTCTACCTACTCTTTTGACTGTTTAGACATGGTTTTACCTTCAGATGAAGCCATTTTGGAATCCATGATGGGCCTAGACCATCCATGGGAACATATGCATTATAGGTCTTACCTGCTTCCAAATCTAGACAGGATAGAGAGAGGAGAATTCTCTATGAGACCCGGTGGATTAGTTGATTTGTCCTCTTTTACTTCTACTTCAACAACCGTTTACGCTGAAGGGAACATGGCTAATATATCGAGAACCATCCCGATTAACATTTCCACCAAACTCGGGGTCATGGAATTTTTTTTTATTGGAGTGGACTATTCTCCAGAAGAGATCGCTCTGTATACCAAGCTTTTTAAATAATTCCGCGACATTTTTTCCTAGTATTATGAGGAGATGCCAGGTATCAATCCAACCATCATTGAGCATGTCATCACAACATACCCTAATGCAAAACCTGTGAGACAAAAGCTCCATTCTGTGAATCCTGGAAAAGCGGCCGCCATTAAGGCGGAAGTTGGAAAATTGCTTAAAGCTGGATTTATCTACCCGATTTACATGATGGAATGGGTTTCAAATCCTATTCCGGTTGATAAAAAGCAAGGTACCATCCGAGTCTGTACCGACTTCCAGGACTTGAATAAAGCTTGTCCGAAAGATAACTACCCCACACCATTTATCAACCAGATCATAGATGCATGTGCGAGATACGAGATGTTTTCTTTCATGGATGGATTTTCGAGATATAATCAAATTCAAATCAAACCCGAAGATCAACACAAAACAACTTTTATTTTCCCGTGGGGAACCTTTTCATATTAGAATATGCCGTTTGGATTAAAGAATGCTGGAGCTACTTTCCAGTGAGCAATGAATTTCTCTTTTCATGATATCAAGCACATAGTCGAACCCTACTTGGATGACCTCCCGACGCAATCTCGAAAGAGACGGGATCATCCAGCTCATTTGAGACTTGTGTTGGAATGATGCAGACAATATAAGATTCGATTGAACCTAATAAGTGTGTATTTTGCGTCGAATCAGGATGTTTACTGGGTTTTATTGTATCCATTTGTGGCATAATGGTCGACCTGTTAAAAGTTGAGGCGATTGTAAATCTGCCTCCTCCTCGCACCTTGCGACAAATTCAAAGTCTACAATGCATGTCTAACTTCTTGTGACTCTTTATCATAAACTATGCTAAAATCACAAAAGGTTTCATTAGACTACTTAAACAAGATACCTACTTCTTGTGGGATGAGGCTGCTCAAGCATCGTTTGAGGCCTTGAAAAAGGCACTACTTTTAGCCCCCTTGTTAAGCCCGCCTGATTATGCAAAATATTTTCTCTTATATTTGGCAGCATCTGTTTACACAATTGGCATAGTACTAGTTCAGGAAGATGACACACTCCAAGAGCATGTTTTTATTATCTCTCGCGCGCATTGAGAACTCCTGAGATCAAGTATTCACATGTTGAGAAGTTAGCACTTGCTGCGGTCTATGCGGTACAGAGGCTTTGTCACTACATCCTTTTATGAACAACTACTGTGATAGAAGAGGTCAATCCTTTCCAATATGTTCTCACTCGACGCATCATCGGTGGGAAGTACAATAAGTGGATTGTAATCTTACAAGAGTTCGATTTGGTTTTTCAATCGGCCAAGTCAAAGAAATCACTATTGTTCGTTGAGTTAATCTCAGAGTTTCTGAGTGACTTAGTGCATGTTGAGGAAGAGTCATCATTCCTAGATGAACATATCTTCCTTATAGCCTCCTCTCACCCATGGTACGGGGATATTTTAGTATATCTCCAGAATTTGAGGTGTCCTACCACTTTTTCTAGAGAAGAACGACACAAACTGAAAAGTCATGCGAAAAACTATCTCATCATCTATGATACTTTGTACAGACGTGGGATAGATTCCATCTTACGACGTTGTTTGACTTTAGAAGAATCGGAATCAATATTGAATGATGCTCACAGTGGAGCTTGTGGGGGTCATCTTTCTGGGTTGGAAACAACTCAGAAAATACTGTGTGCCGGGTATTTTTGGTCCACAATCTTTAAAGATTGTGTAGAAGTTGTGAAACGCTGCCATCCATGTCAGTTTTTCACCAGGAAAATGAGAGCACATTCAGCTCCTCTTCATCCTGTGATTATAGCAGGTCCCTTCACAAAATGGGGGGTTGATTATATGATTTGCAATCCAGTTTCAGCTGGAGGACATCATTATATCATCGTTGTCGTCAACTACTTCACCAAGTGGGCCGAGTCAATGCCTACTGTTAAGGAAGATGGAGAAACTGCTGCTTATTTTGTATTCAATCAGATTATTGCAAGGTTCGGCATACCCAAAGAAATTGTGACTGATCACGAAAGTCATTTTTAGAATAGCATGATGACCGATTTGTACATGATGTTAGGTTTTTGGCAAGAACATTCATCTTCATATTATCCACAAGCGAATGGACAAGTCGAAGCAGTTAACAAAATTTAAAGATAATTCTGCAAAGAACTGTTAATGCCAGTCGAAATAACTGGTACATCATGCTATACCCTACTCTTTGGGCTTACCGAGCGAATGTAAAAACTGCTACCAGGTTCTCTCCCTTTTAGTTTGTACATGGGATAGAAGTAGTTGTTCTGATTGAATGCGAGATTCCTTCATTGAAGTTGGTTGTCCAAGTCCTACCAGATACTTCAGCACTGGAAGAATGTTTGTTGCATTTAGAGCATCTAGATGAGTAGTGCCGTGACGTGCTCATAGAAAACGAAGTTCATAAGAAACGAGTGAAAGGACAATACAACAAGTTTGTTAGACCTAGGTTGTTTCTCGAAGGGGACCTTGTCCTACTTTGGGATCAGGACAAAGAACCTTTAGGACCTGGCAAGTTCAAGTCCATGTGGCCCGGTCCCTTCATAATTTCTAAGGTACTAAAGAACGGTGCTTATGAGCTTACAGAAAGGTGCTTATGCTTATGCTTTAGATTGACATTTGTATCATACATTTCTATAAATAGCATTTCACACATAAAGTTAAGCACACACACATGTAAATAACCGATATTATATATATATCCAATACTTTATCAAAAAACATAATATGAGTTTTGGATCGTAAGTCTATCACAAGTCATGTCATAAGATACAAAACTGGGCTCGGTGGCCTAAAAAATATACATAAAATATCCATCTCCTATGGAAAAGGATGGGTGTCATCGGCATCTACTGCCTCTCGATAACATATGACCAACCTAGCTATCTTCCGCAGCAACCTAATCCATGCTGGGGGCACACCAACTACATCCTCCTACATATCAAGAGGCATCCGCTTGATGCGATATGTGGGAATGTCATGAGTCAATCGACTCATCTTCCTCTCTATAGTCCCTAACATAGCATCAGCTGCACCCACATCTGTTTGCCTTACGAAAATAGTAGGATGTCCCTCGGGACGAATGGGTCCAATATCTGCATATGACACTTGTTTAGTACTTCAGAACTCATCATAAAAATCATATACTTGAAAATTTGAAAAAATTAAATAATTTTCAAAACATAAACATACCTACATCTCCCCAGGCACCACCTGGAGGAAGTACCAGCTCTGGATCATGACGGAAGTCTAAACCAGCATACAGAAACTGCTTGAACGCTGGCACCTGTCTCTCTCACCATCCCCAGAAATCATCAGTATGATAGAAAAAGTGGCTTTCGCCACCACCCTGATGGAGAAAAATGTCACCCCAATGGCCCAATCTTGGCTCACGAGGAACGACTGGAGGTAGAGGCATGCCCAAGCTAAGAGCAAGTACCCTCTCGAAGAAGAAGGCACAAAGGATGCTGCCATATACAAAGTTCTTCATATTCCCGGCCTTACAACCCGAGAGTTGAAGCTTCATATTTGCTAGTAGACTAGTGCACCAATCACATACATGACCTTGCAAGCATCTAATACCGATATGCATATAATGCCTTGAGGCTAAATTTTATGTGGCGCTTCCCCCCATAAGGTTCAACATACTTACAATAACCCTCAAAGGGAGGCTATCAATACTAGAAATTAAGATTTGACTTCTTGATTTCTTAGTTCCCACCACACAGTATGCATTTATATATTCTTGCACCGACATGGAACCCATATTGTGTGAAGATCCTTTCAATTGTACCGCATCTCCCCTCCTAGAGAACTGGTAATAAAGTATATGTCCTCAATAGTAAGGTCTAGGGTTTGTCCCCGGATATCAAATACATTGGCATCTACATCCCAATATTGGACGAGTCTCTGAAGCAATCGATTGAGTGCCCTCATATTCACGGTTCTATAAAACTTCAACAAACCACACCTTCGGAGTGCATGGAGAGTTGCCGGGTCTTGCATAGCCACCCTATCCATCTCCTCATGTTCTCTTTCCCTCCAAACAAGTACCATCTTGCCACAAAAAGATCAAATTTTTGAGTCTCGACACTTTTTTCACCATGTTCATGGGTGTGAGCTACTCTATAGCCACACAGTCACGCATGGGCGCTACTGTGCATGAGCAATAGTAGCGCATATCTCCATTATGCCCTACTTTGCCTCTTGCAGAATAGCGCACACGCACTCAACGAGTTGAACATGGCCCTAAAATCAATTTTGAGCATAAAAATTGACAAAGGAAGTATGGAAATGCAAGTAGAGATGAATATAACTTACTTGGTGGAGGAATTAAGCTGAACGGTAGCCCGAGTTGATCGCTACTAAGGATTGAAGATCAAGGGTTTGCTCCAAAAACCTCTTCTACAATTCCAAATGTTATATTTGAGTTTTTCAATTTGAAATTACATATATGAATTTGAATTTGATTTTTACCCGCTTTTGTAAAAATTCTATAGTTTCAAATTTCATCAAAATGTTCTATTTAATCATTGAATAGCTACAAATGATAGTAAGGTAATTTCAACTAATATCTCTCAAATTTTCACTAGTTTTTCATAGCATCAATTTATTAAGACTTAATTTTTTGATGATGGACCATTTCAAGTAGTTTATGGTTAAAATTATATATCATTAAAGACTTTTTTGTCGTCACTATTAACATGGTTGTTGAGTTTTCTAGTCTTTAGTAGGTCATGAGCCATGATCCTGGAAGCTATCATTTAAGTCATTTTAAGATCTTGTTTGGAATATTCAAACCTAAACAAGATCTCCGAGCAAACTTGTCCTCTTCAAGCTCATTAAAGGAACTGAAGGTTCATCCGCTCAGGTATAGAATTACCCCTTTTCCAAGCCTTGGTGGATAATTTATGGAAAAGGTATACTCTAGTATACACTAGAAGCTTTCTTCTTCCATTGTTTTACACTTTTTCAAGGGAGGAGACTAAATTTACGAAAAAAGACCTTTTGGAGCCTTCTTTAGGGTTTTCAGGCCCTCTAAATATGAAAACACCAAGCGAGCACTCACCTACCCGGGCTTGATGTGAAATCCATGAGAGGGTAAATAGAGGATTGTTTAAGTTTTCCAGACTCTATAAACAGGAAAACACCGGCGAGCATTAACCTATTTTGGCTCGATATTAAAATCCACGAATAGGTGTATGGAGTTATTATTTAAGTTTTTCAGACTCCTAAAAATTGAAAACACCGGTGAGCAAGAACAGATCTCGGGTCGATACTAAAATATAGAGATTAGTAATATAGAGTAATCTTCTATCTCTTCTTCGAACTCTGTAAACAATGAAGAAGGTATTGAGTCTTCCTCCCATGGGCTCGTTAAACTTTTCACATGGTTGGACTTATTGAGTTTTCATTCTTTCTTGGACTCATTAAAACAACAAGAAAAATATTCTTTTATCTAAAAAGAATAAGGGATAAGAAGAATGTATCATATCTTCAGTTTCAAAGGCAGTCCAGTCAGTCCTATCCTTGAACATAGCACCTACTTGAGTCTATCATGTAAATTGGGCTTAGTTTTTTACCTTAGGGTGAACCTAATCTCCGAGTTGTTTACTCCCCTGGTTGGTTATTCTTCCAACCATATGGAGGGTCTACTAATGTCTCCTACATTACAGGCTTATATCATTTCCCCATTATGTTGAAAACTGCCTAAGTCACTTTGTGTCGTGCTCACTGTTCAAGGATATAGCCCATGTCGGCCATTTTACAGTTTACCTTGACCTCATGTGTCGGCCATCCTAGTGTCAGTCTTGTTACATGTATTACTCCATATCAGCTCATACCAGTTGAGTGTTCCTCGTGTTGTATGATGGAGGATGCCTTAAGGCCTCCCTTCCAATGGACTTCTTCCCATCGACATCAACTCATTTTGCTCTGGGAACGAAGTTTAGAGTTTCGGTTAGTACCTTGGAGATTACAGTCACCAGTGGCAATTTTCCTCACTGTTGAATCATGAGAATCCATCAATGTCTCTTATTCGACAAGTTCCTCAAGTGTTCGACTCCAAGTCCACTTATTCACACTTATTGGATCGTACTAGGTACCTTGGGCCCCATTATCATTATTGGTGGAAGCCCTCGCGTTTGTTAATGGTATACATCAAGGACCGGTAATCGAATGATACCCCCCATGTTCGACTTTCAACTCATTTATTCACATGGTTAAGGTTTGTACCTTGGGTTTTTCTGGATGAATACCTTGGGATGTTGATGACATCACCTCATTATGTTATCACCCAAGCTGTGCAAGACTGAGCCTCACTTATTTACAGCTCTCCATGAGACATAGATCCAGTTTATTGTTATGGCTATGATCTCTCAATTTGACATGGATCCACGTTTGTATTTCAAGTGGCCATGCTATATATACATCTCCTAGTTATGTATCGGAGATCATGTTTTATCATACTACACATCTATATGATGTCAAGATTGTAATTGCTCACTGAGCTTGATCTGTATTTCAGGTGTTTCTGTGACTTGGTTCTGCAGTTTCTTGCTCCTCCTCTAACTTGGAATTATAATGTATTTCGGCCATTGCTTCCCTCTGACCTCACACATTAAGGGGCATCTGTTATAGGTCAAATCTGCACTTCTCCATCTGTGATCACATCTATTTGTTGATCACACAAAAGGGAAACTTGGATTGAAGAGCATGATGACCTTAGATGATGCTTTGACCTGACCTACTCTTCTGCAAGCTGACAAAACCCTGTAAAACCTCACATTTTGACATGTGCGCTACCCTATAGGCATAATAGTAGTGCACATGCCCTACTCCACAGGCATAAGAGTAGCACACACATCCTAGTATGCCCTACTCCACTTCAGCAAACTAGCTCACACCTTCAAAAAGCCTGCAAATGATGGTTGTAAAGCACTGAAGTTGCATATTGAGCACTACTCCACTGTGAAAAACTCGTGCACATCTTGCAATGTGACTAAAAATATATTATTTTGACGAATTGGGATTAGTTGAAGTTGTTTTGCAACTTCCCCAACCTCCCAATTCAACCACCTCTCTATCTAAACTGCCTACCTTGTCCCATAAATACAAGGAGGATTGAGGAGAGGGGTTAGACACATCTAGACTCTCATTCACAAGAGGAGAAAATTGCATTAAGGGTTGTTATCCTAGAAGGATTCCAAAGTTAGAGAAGAGCAGGAGCCCAGAATCTGGTTGCATGAGCATTCTGAATGATCATGTATAATTTGTACTGATTATTTGCTTTTGACAATAAAGGTTGAAACATCCTTCCCGTCCCAATCAAATGTTTAATGGATTGTATGTTTGTTTTCTTAAATGCTTGATTGTTCTTGATGTTTAAATTGTATTTCAATTTCATCATTGTTATATCAATCAAGATACGTTGAGGAATGTATCTTTGTATTGCAGATCTATTGAGCGGAAGATCAAGTTGAAGATTGAGCGCAAGATCGAGTAAAGCTAGGATCGAACGTTGTTAATAAGGTATGTCTTCGAGGTCCTTGATCTCTTTCTTTTCGCAGACGCTTATGTAATATGATCAATGTGTTTACCTGTCACCCCAGAAGTTGATAGTGTCCATTTCCTCGCTATAAGGTAGAATTCCTGAACAACGCTTATCTCCAAGCTTTTTTAGCGTATGAATACAATTCTAAAGAAAACTAAATAATTCCCTTTTTAGGTCGGATAGACCAAAGTTGGTCTTAGTGTACATTAACCATCATCATCATCAATATTTAACCATCATCATCATCAATATGTGAGTTCATATTGAGGGATTTAATAATCTAAAAAATGGAAGCAATTTATTTCCTAGTATATAAGGGTAAATGAGTATTTTTATTATTTTAAAAGCATATAGATATTAGGGGAGTTTATAAATTATGTATCTAGAGGGTTGAATAGGGTAAATGGCTTAAATAGAGTAAATGGAGCAAATGGCTTGATGGCATCATGTGCATTGGAGATAACTAAATTATGAATGATGAGCTATGTGCAACACTTGGGACATGGAGAATGGGTGGATCTAACTATAAAATGAATTAGACGATCTGATAAAGAAAAAACAACCTTGATACATTAACATGCTACATATTCTTGATATTATTGGCTAGGCGCCATCTCAAAACAATTTTTTGTTCAATGCTCTGGCAACTTCTTCTTATTCATTCATTCTCCATAGTGTGTTTTATGTGCTTTATATCTCGAGCCAATTCCTTGCAATGCCTACAATAAAAGAATTTTAGAACTCCTTGGAATTAAACAACTCTTCTCACAGATCTCTCGTACTAGCCCCATGAAAGTTTGAATTCTTATTCTGGTCCTATTCTATTACATGGTGCTTTATTTTTTTAGTGATATTGTAGATGACTGCATTTACATATTCTTGTCATATATTTCCCGAAGACTGTAAAGTGTGCTCTTAATGGACATATTTTGCTCCAAATGCAAGCCATATCTCATGTATAGAGTTGCCAATCTCAATTGTATAACATATATCTTAACATTACAAATGGACTTTGATTCTTTGTGGATTCTTCAACTCACCTTCATTTTTAGCTCCTTTGTTTTCTTGTTTATTGGGTGGGTTCGATTTTCAATCTACTTGGAATTCAATATATGGAAAATAGAAGAATGTCCTTTGGGCATGTGAAGTCTCCTATGTATGTCATATATTTATAGAAGATTGTTCTCTCAGTCAACATATATTGCTCCAAATGCAAAGTAGAGTTCTCATGAAAAAGGTGGCCAAACTCAATTATAAAATGTATTTCTAGACATCACAAATAATCCATTTCTTTAGATGACCTCGAGTTTAGTCACACAACTTTCTTGTTTGTAAAATCTCCTCCTTAGTAACACAATTTTCTTGTTTGTGAAATCCCCTTTCACAACTTTCTTGTTTGTGAAATCTCCTCCTTAGTAACACAATTTTCTTGTTTGTGAAATCCCCTTTCACAACTTTCTTGTTTGTGAAACCTCCTTTGTATAAGGTTTTTTTTTTGTTGAATTTATAGATTATGGTATGCATATTATTATTTATTGACCCTTTACTTTCTTGAGGGTTTCCATGGATTATTTTATCAAGAATTCCCACACTATAAGACGTTGGTTGTTCAGTAGTGAAGCACACATTAATGGGTTATTTTGAGTACACTATATAGATTCCTAACCTAGAGTACAAAATTTCCCAAATAGAAAACCAAGGCATTTAGGATACAACTTTGGAGCACTAGTGACATGTTATAATATGGTTGGATAATGTAGATTCCTAGGGATTGTAAATTTGACAATCGGAATGGTGGAGGGATGGAGAGGAGCTGGAAGAATATGGGCCCCCTCAAGCACTTGCAATCCTAGTGGGTGTGGGTGTGACGAGCACTTACTCTCTCTCATTTGTCGTAGTGTGACTTGTGGCTTATAAAAGAGAAGTATATAGTTTGGAGATTGCACTCCCTACACATAAAGTTTATTCCTGACAACGCCGTCCCATTATTCCCACCATATCACTTTTCTCTTTTTGCATTCACATTCACACCATTCTGATTAGAAAAGAACTCGGTGAATACCTTTACACGACATGCAATAATTTAAAATTACTGTGAGATGACATGATCAAGTACAGAGCAACTATGTCACCGACTTTCTAAACTGCTTGTGACATTTCATCTGTGTGGGGTTCTGGCATTTGGGTTTTAGTGATTGCATTTTGCTTGACAAGCCAGTAATGTTGCAAGGAGGAAATTTCCAGAAACTTTTCATTATAATGTTTGGACAACGAGTGCTGTTGACTGACAGTTCCATTTCCGCGTTTACTGATAAACTCCACCAGCCTATAAATTTCTCTCTGTCCATAGAGCAGCTAATTATATGTTCCAAATTATTGGATCAGCCCAAGGGCTAGAAAGAGTTTTCTAAATATTGCTGAGATCTGTGTCTTCTGAATCAATACTGCAATTACACGATGGAGGCGAGGGGTCTGCTGTTTACGGCCCTGGTCTTACTAGGTGCCTATGTTGGCGAGGGTTTAAGCATAGATTATTATGCTTTTACATGCCCTTTTGCAGAAGCTATTATTAGGGAAACTGTGAATCGAGCAATTCAACGAGATATTACCATTACAGCAGCACTTCTTAGGATGCATTTTCATGACTGCTTCGTAGAGGTTATATGCTATTCTCAATCATTCAGCTTTCTGTTGATTAAAAATTAAAACAGACATGTTATTAATGCCTGTTTTTAACTGTTACAGGGTTGCGATGGATCTGTTCTCATAGATTCCACTAGAGATAATAAGGCTGAAAAGGACTCTCCTGCCAATCTGAGCTTGCATGGCTACGAGGTAATCGACGAGGCAAAGGCAAGAATTGAACAGAGCTGTCCTGGTGTGGTCTCTTGTGCTGACATTATTGCAATTGCAGCTCGCGATGCAGTTGTTCTGGTATATTTAAATCCTTTTAAACAACAGTTTCTTTTTCTTTCAGATCATCTCAAAATGCATTCCATTTGATTAAACGTCCAATACCACAGTTCAAGTAGCATATTTGAATTCTTTGTCTATGGTATCTTCTATCTTCTTGTATCACATATAAGGCGATAGGAGATTTTATGCATTTAATTGGTTTAAAAATAAATAAATAATAATAATAATTATTATTATTAAGTAACTAATTATGAATTTAATATTTATTTTAGTTTTACTTTAAAAATAATTTTTTATTATTATTATGAAGAATTAATTATAAAACCATAAATCATTTATAAATATAAATTGCTACAACAGTCTTAGTAATCACAAAATGACCCTCAATGTCTCAGATCATTAGCATTTTTAATCGTAAGGAGAGTGTAATTGTTCATAGACTAATAGTCAAACAGATTAGACAATATAAACTTCTCTTTCATTATATTATATTTAAGTTATATTAAATTTGGACCTATTTTGTGTCTATATTATGTCTAGATTTGTAATATCCGAATTTTGATCAATGTTGTAATATCATTATAAAATTGTGGTAAGGGGATCAAGGCTAAGATCTCACTATCTATTTAGTGTAAAAATTGATGTATATGGTTTGTGTGCTAGCTAAGCACAATAGGAACAATAAATATTATGTAAATATGCATTTTAATAAAAACACCCACAACTAGCTATGCAATGCAACAAGAGTATGGGGCATGATTTTTACAAGGAATTGAGAGAGAAATATTCAAACCCTTGGAGCCAATAAAGTCAAGGCAAGTGTCAATGAGAAAACCTATGAACCATCAACTACCCATGTTGACTTTTGTACCCAATTATTTATTTTTGCTAAGAGTTGGTTGAAATAGTTATTATTTGGGGAAATGGAGAGGTATGGTTGTCCAAATTAGGGTATGGGCAAGCTACAATTTTTAGAAATTCATGTTTGGTTTCCATGGCAAGAAAAGAGCCACTAAATTGCTCCCCAAGCCATTATTCATCAACCAATTTGCCTCTCTCACGAGGTTCTAGCTGGTGGGGCATTTTCTCTCCATGTTTTTCTGGGCTTTCCTTCATTCTCAGCTGGGAGAAAGGCGTTTTTGTGATATAGAACAATGGGGAAGAAGAGGAATCCGATTTGGGGTCCCTGGGAGGTCGTTTTTTTTCCCTCTGAATGCCCACATACCTGTTGGGAACTCGTTTTCTTTCTCCCTGTGGTCGATTTTCCCCTTCCCACGACTCGTTTTTGAGTGGCCACAATTTGGGAAAACCCATGGACATCTTGTTGTGAATCCCATAGTTGAAAACGTTTTGCTATGCCAACAGTTGATGCTTGATGTGTGTAAAAAGAGTATGTTGGGGCATGGGTTATGGGCATCTATTGCTTTGGCTTGAGCTTGAGTGCAAGCATCCAAAAATAGAAGGGTTCACATTTGCCTTGATAAAATGATCTATGGATTGGCTTGGCTTAGATGTGATGTTCATTTTTCTCTGCATAGGTTTGTATGTTCCCATTCCTTGTGGAAATCATGCCTAGCTCGGGGGTGGGAGTTATGTTGAGAGATTGATGAACACAACTGGCCTATGGCTGGGTGGAACATTGCAGCAACATAACTAGTTGCTCGGGAAGTCACTATTGCAAGATAAGTACTGTTATTGATATGTTGAATGCATGTGAAATGTGTGTGGATAGTTTAATTCCGTTGTGCATGTTTATTTTGAATGGGATCTACACACCTGTCATGTTCCCTTCCTTGCACTGTATCGAAGGAGAAGGGGACGTGACAAGGTTATATTTGTCTAGATTGATCAACCTAGAATGCACCTTTTTAAATTATAATTTTTTTTTTTTTTTTTTAATTTTAAGTTACAATTGAAGAATGTTAAAAAAACAAAATGAGGAAAATGTGAATGGATCTAATAAGTATAGATCCATCTTAATTCCATATCCACCAAGTACATCTTAAGTAGGTGTTTACAAGATCAAATCTTTTGAAATACAAACCTTTTTTAAAGTGCAAACTTTAGGAAAGATAAGTAATTGAAGAATGCCAAAAACTCAAAATAAAAATGGGAAAATGTGAATTGATGTAACCACTATAGATCCATCTTAATTCCGAATCTACCAATCAGAGGGATCAAATATTAAGATAGATATCTATTGGTTTAATAAGTAAATATTTAGTATATACTCAAAACTATAGTATAGTGACTAAATCCCTAGCAAAAATATCTAAGTTTTATTAATTTAAAAATATCTAAGTTTTATTAATTTTTTAAATTTGATTGATTAATTAAAACATATATCACTTTATAAAACTAAACTTTATTTACTCAATATTTTTTTATTAAAGTATTACTTGTTTATTCATGTTGAACACTCTCTGCACAAAATAGTAGATTGTAAAAAATACCATTGAGAAATCCAATAGAAAATCCATAATGTAGCTTCATTGCGGTGGAATATAATGGCCACAGTCCGTCTTTTCAGTCCATTAGCAATAATGGGGACACGACTATCAGAGTCGCAAAGCTATAAAAGAAGCATGCGTGTGCTTTTTCTATACAACATGAAGCATGCGAATTACTGTTGCTATTATTTTAACTTTGGCTCTGTACATGTTAAGTCTTTTTTAGAAGATTATTATTTTAACTTTGTCTCTGTACATGTTAAGTATTAATTTTGAGAAGATTATCTGACTGATTTTCTGTCGTGTAAATAAAATGTAAAGTCGGGAGGTCCCATGTATGATTTGCCCAAGGGACGAAAGGATGGAAGCAGATCCAGGATAGAGGATACCAGGAACTTGCCCTTTGCAACTTTTAACGCTTCTCAACTTATAAAAACCTTCACACAGCACGGCTTGTCTGCGCAAGAAATGGTCGTTCTGTCCGGTAAGAATATTATAATATCATATATTCAAATTCAAGATCGAATGTAATTTATAGCAAACATTTGTTTGAGTTTTAACTTGATGTTGCAGGAGGGCATACACTGGGGGTATCACGGTGCTCTTCATTCAAAAACCGGCTGAGCAACTTCGACACCACGCACGACGTGGATCCATCCATAAACAGTCAATTTCTGGCGACCATGAAGAGGGCATGCATTAAATCGAGCAGCAGCAATGACGTGGACGACGATGCCACCGTGGCCTTCGACACGACCAAGACTGTATTCGATAATGCGTATTTCACTATGCTGCAATCTGGAGCAGGATTGCTGACGTCAGACCAGACATTGATGTCGATCCCTAGAACCAGGGCATTGGTGAACACGTACGCCATGAATCAGGCTTCGTTCTTCTTCGATTTCTCTCAGGCCATGGTCAGGATGGGATTGGTCGACGTCAAGGAGGACGACGAGGGCGATATTCGTTTGAATTGTCGCAAATTTAATTAATTCATCTCGGCTTATTAGTGTCTATGTTCATGTTAAGTATCACTGATAGATTCTTTTAAAATGAATCTATACTAATTTAGTAAATATCTTATTTTAATTAGAACGGTCGATCTGAAACATATATAAATCCCAACCTCCCATAAAAACCAGAATGAATGAACATTTCCCTCCTCCAATCTTCCCTTCTCCCTTGTAAAATGTCTATCTTGTAACGTCTATAAAATCTCTTTGTATTCCTTACCTACTGCATCAAATTATTAACCTTGAAATAAAATAATGCTTTCCTGATCAACATTGTAGAAATCCATCTTTTATCTTGATATGGAAAATTAAATCTTAACCTTCTGCAATCTTCGCCAAAAGAAAAATGACACTAAAAGCAGAATGTGGGGAGTAATTATCAAACCTCATACGTGCTTCACCTCTTAAAAAGATTTCATGAAAAAGTATGGTTTCACCTTTTTAAAATATTCAATATATAACACTTTATAACAAAAAAAAAAATCAAATAACAATGTAGTATATTTATGTTAATAATTCCTTAAATATAAGTTTGAAAGGGTTACCATGAACATTTATGCACTTTCCTTGTCATTGTTTCTCTATTATGTTTATTTGTTCAATTATGATTTTGTGTGTATCTTAAAGTGGATTATTATGTCAAGACACGTTCTTATTAATAATAACCCCCTTTTTTCATTGTGTGCACTAAACATTGTCGGGGTTAGGCTCCAATGCATTTTAATAATACAAATAATTATATTATGAAAACATAAGTCTTATGATTATAAACAAGATTATTCGATTTTTTTTAATAGGAAATTTTATGTATCAGCATAGATCCATCTTAAATGAGGATTTATCAAACACCAAGAAGCATCCAATTTCTTGAGGTGCTATTTTTTAATGACTTTTTATTGAGTTTTAAATTTTTATTTTATGAGTGGATATGGATTCACCTTTTTAAAATATTCAATATATAACACTCTATAACAAAAAATCAAATAACAATGTAGTATATTTATGTTAATAATTCCTTAAATATAAGTTTGAAAGGGTTACCATGAACATTTATGCACTTTCCTTGTCATTGTTTCTCTATTATGTTTATTTGTTCAATTATGATTTTGTGTGTATCTTAAAGTGGATTATTGTGTCAAAACATGTTCTTATTAATAATAACCCCCTTTTTTCATTGTGTGCACTAAACATTGTCGGGGTTAGGCTCCAATGCATTTTAATAATACAAATAATTATATTATGAAAACACAAGTCTTATGATTATAAACAAGATTATTCGATTTTTTTTAATAGGAAATTTTATGTATCAGCATAGATCCATCTTAAATGAGGATTTATCAAACACTGAGAGGCATCCAATTTCTTGAGGTGCTATTTTTTAATGACTTTTTATTGAGTTTTAAATTTTTATTTTATGAGTGGATATGGATTCACCTTTTTAAAATATTCAATATATAACACTCTATAACAAAAAATCAAATAACAATGTAGTATATTTATGTTAATAATTCCTTAAATATAAGTTTGAAGGGTTACCATGAACATTTATGCACTTTCATTGTCATTGTTTCTCTATTATGTTTATTTGTTCAATTATGATTTTGTGTGTATCTTAAAGTGGATTATTATGTCAAAACACGTTCTTATTAATAATAACCCCCTTTTTTCATTTTGTGCACTAAACATTGTCGGGGTTAGGCTCCAATGCATTTTAATAATACAAATAGTTATATTATGAAAACACAAGTCTTATGATTATAAACAAGATTATTAGATTTGTTTTAATAGGAAATTTTATGTATCAGCATAGATCCATCTTAAATGAGGATTTATCAAACATCGAGAGGCATCCAATTTCTTGAGGTGCTATTTTTTTAATGACTTTTTATTGGGTTTTAAATTTTTATTTTATGAGTGGATATGGATTTTTTAATTATTTTTTTATTTGGTTTTCATTTTTTATTTTATGAATCGACATATTTTTTTAAATTACTTTTTATTTTTGGTACATAAAGTGACATCATTACATAACGTTACAGATTTCCACCTTGTTGGAGATAATGCTTACATTAGAGTGGGTTTGAGTTTGTTAGAGCCAGGAGAGATTTTAGATCTTATTTTATTTTGTGGTTGAGATATTCTCTCAACATGTTGTTAGAGTAATTAGGAGTGTGTTCCTATCTTGAGGCAACGCTTGATGTATAATTATGTGTGTAATCGAATAAAGAAAACAAGATTTGTGTGCAATGACTACTCCTCATTTTTCTAAATTGGTATCAGAGCCTGTTTTGGCTTAAATACCTCATGGGATGACCACCAAATGTGAGAGATGTGCGATAATTGTATTGTACATGGGATAGCTTATGAGAGTGAGAGAAATTCCTTGTTTTCTTTGTGAGAGTGCATTATTATTGTGTTTAAATGTGTTTTGTAAGAGAACTAGTGCTAGATCCGGAGGAAATCAAGGAGAGGAAAATTGTGGAGAAGTCATCGCTGTGACTATGAAAGAATCATCATTTTGGAAGACCAGGCCACCTTCATGGATAAGCCATAACCTCTCTTTTTGTTGCACGATCAGTGGGTGTTCCTCCATAGATCGCAGAGATCGTATAGTGATTGCTAAGCATGCCAAAAATTTATATAGAGATGTCAGATCCGTTGCAGCTGCCATCATCTTTGTAGAAGGAGAGTTGAAATGCCCAGTCGCCACTACTGTTTCTAGATGGTGCACCCCGCAACAGACTAATTAAGTCTTCTATGGGGCTCTGACCTACTCTGAGTCTCCATGCATCATATTTTCCCGCGAGAGATTTCCAGCTACATTGGTCCATCGCCAGGTGAACGATATCATGCATGTTATATATGCCATGTTAAAAGTAGTAATCTCTTTGTTAAGTGTGTTAGTTATTTCACAATCGGTTAGTCGGTATTGGCTTGAACCATCAAGCATGTAACATTAATATATTATTGTGGAATAATAATTTAGTAGTTCAACAGTTTGTGTTTACAACTCATTTGTTATGTCTCTTCCCATATTTGAACATGGTATCATATTCGTTGGTCAATCCAAGATGGATTTAGGAGCCCCTTCTTGATTGAATTTTTTGTTGATCCGTTGGAGTTTTTGTTGAATTTGTTGTTGCACACACAGATGAAAGTCTACTTTCATAGAAGCTGGTACTGACGAACAAAAAATCCGACAGCATATATGTCCGATTTTCGACATCACGCTATCGACAATCTGACAAGCCTCTCTTTTTTTAAACGTCGGTTCAACTTCGGCGGATATTTGACAGCATGAAGATCTTGTCGGATATCCTACCATAAAATGTCGATTAACTGACGCTAGAAGACATCGGACTATCCGTCACCTATCCGACATACCTTACATAGGGAAGGGTCGGATATCTGACCAAGCAAACGTCAGAATATCCGTCGCCTATCCGACATACCTTACATAGGGAAGGGTTAGATATCCGACCAAGTAAATGTCAGAATTTCCATCGCATATCCGACCGAACTTAGATAGGGAAGGGTCAGATATCCCACTAAGTAGACGTCATACATTCCGTCGCATATTCGACCTATCTTATTTAGGGACAAGTTAGATATCCGACCAAGTAAACATTGGAATTTCCATCGCATATGCGACCGAACTTACATAGGAAAGGATTAGATATCTAATGAAGAGGCGTCCAAATTCCGACAGAAGTAACCACAAACAAAAGACAAAGTCTGACGATATTTACCGTTGGAGGTATGGAAACGTCGTCATATTTACTGGGTGTTTCATCAGATATGCGACGACTTTGAGGATTTAAAAAAAAAAAAATTAGTTCCAAATGGACTTCACCTACAATTGTCAATGTTGTACCTGTTCTCAAAAATTGTTTCCAAAGTTCCTTCTTCTATCATTCTCACTCATTTAGATGAAGTGAATAGATTGTTGAATGAATGGTTTGACCATGGCTCTTATCATACAACCATGAGGCAGGAAACATCTTTAGATAAGAGCAATTAATGAATAGTTTCATACTTTCTGACATGTAAACCTATCAATGAGGAATCACAAGACATTTAATGCTTAATTAAAGACCCTAATGGATCCCTGACTTAAGCACTGGTGTGGCAGATCCATACCTAGCAAATCATCTTTCTATCTATACTCTTGGATAATCAGATGTCTATGACAGATTGCCTCTATTTGTACTTTTCTATTATCTAATATAAAAGGTGATATTTTTTTGTTCAAGTTCTTCAACGCACCTTAGTTGCTATTTCTGAATGTTGTTCAAGTTCTTCAATTGTCAGCCTTCATTCTTGTGAATGTTGAGTCAATTTTTCTTCATCGTCTTATGCCAATTTTTTTAAGCTTTAGCAGTGGTTCCATTGGCGAGAAATAACTGGAGAAAGGAGTGGGATCACAAACCTATGGAGTCTAAAATAGTGATTTTGTAGGTCGCGAGGCAACATTTTTATCTAGCAGAGATAGGTATTTTCTGCCCATGGTTGCTAACTTGCTAGACATGAAATGGAGTGTTTAGGGCCGACATTGGCCTGTTGAATGAGTCATTTTTCAATGTTGTGAGGGGGGACTGATTTTTCTAAATAGGGTTGATTTCAGAGAGAGCCAGATGTTGTTACAATTAGAGATATCCAGGGGATAATTGGAGAAAGATGCATTAGCAAAAAATACAATAACAGTAGAAAACAAATCCCACTCAAAATTTAATTCAAACCAAAAAAATATTGGATGGTCCATAGTTATGGTGGGAATAGAACCAAACACTATGATAATAGGGGATTGTAGCAGGAAGTGTGCTTGAGAGTTGAAATAAGCCTGAATAATTTGGATGTGACAGGGTTCAACTATGTAAATGGCAAGAAATAATTCTTAGCAGAGCATCCATCATGAACAAAATTTATTATAGCTTATACAACAAATTAAAAAATGCACAAAGAAACCAACATTATGGAGAATGAGGTACTTTATTTTGGATATTTGTGCAAGGAAAATTCAACCAATAAGAAAATGATGCAACTTGCCTAAGGATGAGTACATTAATATGCCTACACTACATCCTTCACTTGAATAAACATCATCAAAGTGCATTTGGAAAACCTAAAATTTCCATCAATTAAAATTTACCAATCCAAAGGCAAGCCATGCGAGACTTGGAGGCATGCTCCTTCTTGTGACAAAAAACACATGTAGGTTTCTTCTTTATTTAATCAACCTAAATAGTATAAGTAGTCATGTAATTGGGAAAACATCCACTTCAAGTCAATTATGTTAAAGGATGGCACAAATAAGTATGCAAAAATAACCTTGAAAAACTAGTTCTATAGCCCTAGTTCTATCTAGACAACAACCAAATGAACTTTTATGTAGTTTTTTATTGGAATTTCAAATCCACAAATTAAAATAGATCAGTAAATACTGATGGTGCATTTAAAACCATTTATTTATGATCAAATGCCAAAAATTTAACTTTGAAATAAAGAGATAAAATGTCTCATATAGCATTTGCCAACATGCTACAAAAGCATAAAAAATCCCAATAGATGCATTGTCATTTAATTGAAAATCTAATTATAGTTTCAAGATGTTACATGTACTAGTAACTATGTCACTAGTACAAACTAAGCCACTCCTTGAATTTTGATATCATAGATATATAATATTGTTAGTCCTTATCCACTAGAACCTAGTCAAACGTTTCACAGGTTGAAGGAAATTCTCATCACATAAAAAAGAATGGATCGAAATCATGGATATATTTTATGTCTATATGTCAATGTCAATGAATACAAATTTCTTAGGGATACAGATTGTTATTGAACTTCGCACACAATATTCAAATTGAAGGAAACTCACTTTGATTTCAAGTAATTGACTTTCTTTAACCTTTCTCACATAAATGGTATCCTTCTGTATAATATCCTTGCTACCCAAAGGTGTGCAATGGTAGATACCTAATCAAGTTAACAAGCGTGGAACAAGACATTTGAAAAGATGCACTAGATATGTCATAAACTCTTAAAGATGCTTCAATAAACTTAAGTACCTTTGTCCTACATCAGAAGCACAATTAATTGCAAGTTTTCTTTTCTATATCTATATTTTATATAAATTAAATTAATTGAATATATTGTACTTTCTATCAAACATAATATTAAAATTCTGACTTTGGTGGTTGAAATTCCAAAGCAGGTAATGGTATAGGTGAACAAGATACAATAACATTGTGAACCTACATACCATATTTAAATAAGCATAAGAAAATAAAAATATATATATATATATAATGCATGACCTATTGCATTTTTATGATCCACATCTATATGATTTTTCATATATATGCATTAATAACAACATCCCATAGTTTACATCAATTATGAATTTTCAGGTTAAATTTCATTCACTACTATTGGTTACCTCTTCTTAGCTATTAGCCCTTGCTTTTGTAGTTTAATGAGAGCATAACTTGATAAAAAGAATAAAAAATACCTAACCATAAAAAAATACTAATAAGTAATCTCAACTAGTTTGCTCAATGAGTTGTTGTTAATGTTGTTGGGAATTTGGCTAGTAATGTGCCATCACGAGAATGGTTTAAATCCCCATGGGTGAGGCCCACTAGTCTAAACTGATAGGTTTACTAGGAAACACTAGTTCTAATGTCACAAACCAAAAATACCCAAATCAGCTACTGAAAAATTAGATATGGGAACCTTAGTTCTGTTACCCTTAAGGCTATGCCAATAGAAAAAAAATATTATGAATATGCTGCTGAAAAAATAAAAAATAGATATGAAAATCCTAGTTCTAGAGACTTTAAGGCAATGCCACTATACAAAAAACTTTGGATTTGTTGTAAAATGCAAAAGCATATGCGAGGTATACAACGTTCTAGGTTGATATGATGTTAGTGAACCATTTTGATGGTGACATCTATTAAGAAAAAAACTTGAATCAATGATAAAAAAATTAGCAATAAATCAACACAAGAAAAACCTTGAAAAAATGGGTGGTCCAAAAAGACTAGTGTAGTATACCGTGGGTGATGTAACTAGTCAAGAAAATTCCAAATATATCCAAGGAAAATCCATGATATAATACTGTAGGAAATATCTAATGTTGGACACTTATGTGGTCTCATTCAACTCCTCTTTGTTTCAAGAATAATTTAATATTCTCTACTGAATAGGGCCAACCACGTGAAGGTGGAAGCTCTTATGGCCCCTCCCCCCTCACATCACTCTCAATTCCCCACACCCAATGCATGTACTTGAAAAAAAAAAATTGTGTGCAAACATGCGGATTTCATCATGAAAGAAACATTTACCATTCATTCAAAAAAAGGTACATTCATTAAACCATTCATTCATTTAGTAGGAAAAAAATTATGCATGACATTATATTATAAACAATAAGTACACATAGTGTTTCTTCAATCATTTCTTCTTAGGTCTTTTTCTCTTGACAAAATTAGCAAGAAACACATATTCTAGAACTTGTTGTTCATTTCTTGGGGCTTCATCAACTTGTCGTGCTATCTTCCTACCAGAGTACCCTCGAAGTGGATGTTGCGGAAAGAGGTTTGGATTTTCCGCAATAATGTGAAAATGTTACATTGATATATTCTGATATTATAATGACAAGTATTTCATTTAAAAAAAAACATTACAAAGGCGTTTTTTCACTTGTTGTGGCCACATCATGTACTTCGTATTCCTGTCTAGGCTCATCCTGTACAGTGTGACCCTCTACATGCTCTGCAGTTGAAACATGGAAAAGTACAATTAATATTCACCATATGCAATGCAATATTTAAAATTGTAGCATATGAATAAATTAATTACCAGGATTCAAAGCATTGTCTTTGATTGGTTGTTCTCCATCCTCGACATTCAGTGGATTGTTGCTTTCCTGCTCAAAATAGAGTCAATAGTTTATGGAAAATATTTATAACGAATAGATTGCACAAGTAATAAATATTCATTAAACTATATTGATTTTGTATACATGTGTGCAAGGTGGATCTCCAGGAGACTGTGTTTTCCCAGACAAGCTTTTTCGGCGTTCAACAACAGCTCCAAAGCTATGCTTCAAGTCTTCCTCAATGGGCACTTACTTGAATCGGTCGGCTTGCATATTTTCATAACGTCATGAATTTACCTTTTGCAGTGCAATAAAATGGAAATAATTTTCAATTTATTATTTGGATGCAATATTGGTTTTTCAATACTTACAATTCGTGCCGCCAAATTCGAATAACCACTAGGCCCAAGCTTGTGCTGACCAATTTTTTCTTGTCTTTCCTTTGTGGCCTTTGATGTGTTTGACAGCCTATGAAAGTGTTGAAATACGTTAGATGTTTCAAATTTGAGCTAAAAATTAATAATAATAAGGTTTAGAATTACATTGAGGAAAGTATTGCATACCTCCCTGTGCCTGGTGGTAGCTTTCCTTCTTTTCTCAAAGCTTTCTCCTTTCCATCTTCCACTGTGGCTTTCCACTCTCTTGCCGGAATCATCGGAGGGCGCTCATACCTAGGGTTCCTTTCTAGATGAACCCTATATTGCTCCGAACAATCTTCATATGTTAGCCATCCTTCTTTAGGACCTCGGCTTGATTAAAGGTCTTGTTGCTTAATAGGCCAACCAAGCAATTATTGAGCTCATATTTTAAATTTTCACTTTGTTTATCCCACCATGTGTGGATGGTGGGCCCATATATATCCAATGACAAATCATGAAGATGTTTATAAAAAACATCATTTCCTGCAAAACGATCATGCCATTATTAGTTGAGAAACAATGTTTTATCGATATATTACAAAAAAATTATAAACACTAACTTGAACAATGTATAAATACCTGGGATATTCTCTATATTTATTGGAATGAGCTCTTAGTCCACCAAAAATGTGGTATGTAGTGTACCCATTCTAGTGACACGGGAAGATCTAGGAAATGTTGCTTCGGCAATATCAATACTAGCAGTCTCTACATCTACCCCTTCTTCTGCATGATCTGGCATGCGTCGGTCACTAGCGAGTTCACTCACAACTAGCCTCTAGGGTGTTGTGGAATGTGTTACGGACTGTTCAGTGGATAAAAATGGCACATAAGATGTACGTGGATTGATTTGCTCATGTGATGAATCTCCATGAGCGTCACTAGTGCCAACCCCACCTTGACCACTAGTGTGTGGGCGCCCAAAATACTAGCAATTCAAACCATATTTTAGTTCACCGTCATATACAAGTAAAAATTATAAAATACTAAATGAATTTATATTATTATTCAAGATTCCGCAACTTACTTTCAAGGCCTGATATCTCTTTACCAATACATGAACCTTTTCTCTAATCTCATCTATCCGTGACTGAATGAATAGAAGACGAAGGATATCCTCATTCATTTTTTTCAAGGTCTTCTCTATCATATTAATCGAGTCTAGAGAAGAAACAATATCAACATCGTGCATCAACTCATCCACATCAAAATCTATTGATTGCTCTGATGCTGGATCATATGTCGAATCAGTGGTTTGCAACAAAAATATATAAAACATTACTGACGTGAAAGAAATAGATTAAGGAAAAAATTATATTAACAAAACATATTGATCATGATAGATTCCTAAAATTACAATTAGGTTTACCTGATGCCTCGATGTTGGTTTCGTCTGCTCCACAGCTGGGGACTTGCCCCGATCATCTCCCTGCCAAAAAATGTAAAAAATATTATCATAATGAAACCAATATACACACGAAAAAGACATAACAAGAAAAACATTATGCTCCATATTATATTTGTACAATTCCAATGAATTACACCCATTGCCTCGAGGATCATCTACTCATCTAATCAATGGTAGGGGACCTACTCCGATCTACTAATAGGGAGGATCCCCTTACAACACCCTGCAACAAAAGCATAGAAAAAATTATCTAAACAAAACCAAAATACTCACAGAAACAACATAATAAGAAAACATTTTGATGTATTTAAATTGTACAATTACAATCAGGTAGACCTATTGCCCCGAGGATGATATTGTCTGATCAATAGCCAGGTGGTTTCTCCGATCAACACTCTTCAACAAATATACAAATAACATTATATTAACCAAATGAATATACTCATGAAAAAACACAGCAAAAAAAACTATTTTTTCATATTATATTTGTACTATTACAAAGATGTATACCTGCTGCCTCGAGGATGTTGTACTCCTCTGACCAGCTACTAGGGAGATTCCTTGATCACTACCCTGCGAAGTAAATATATAAAATTTAAACAAAATTATAACAATAGACTAATGAAAAATCCTTAAGATGTTAAATTCATTAATAAAAGGTTGGGTAAATTGTTAGATGTACCACTCCCATAGTAACTGTGTTTGTATCTATTCAATTCAAATTGTAATTAATAAAAAAATATTCCCTTGCAATATTGATTTAATGGCACATACAAAAGCACGGTTTCCTTCATGCCCCTCAAATATGCAGTTGGGTTGCTTAATTGTAGACCTTGGTTGTGTACTGTTTATAAACCCCACAATATTCCCTGTAGATTTTGGCCTTCCATCAATGTACAACGTTGCTCCTTTATTTTGATCTTTGTCTTTGAGCTATAAATAATTTGCTGACAATCCATATTTGCGCATACTTCGTGTATATTGGACCAGGCGCATCCAATATTTGTAATTGTAACAGGGTCCAACATACTCCATCATTTTTGTACATCTGTTGTAACTAACCTTTATGCCATCCATGCAAAACAACCCCAAACCATGTAATGATGATGGTGCAATTTGATATATCCTCTTGTTCACACAAAAATCTTTGTTTAGTTGAGGAATATCCTTGGGTACCCATTGTTTCACTAGATGTTTGTACCTCAAGGGAACCTCGATGTCTCTTATTGTCTCATCAGCATAGGAACATGATCCCCCTTTAACGAGAAAAAATTCCATGCTTTTATGGATTTTTCTTCTGATTTTTTGACATCTAGTTGATATAACTCTTGTAAACCTACTGGATGTCTCACTTTCATCTAGTCTTCCTAAACTTCCCTCACTCGAGGAAGAAAGATCTGACAAATACCTATTTGGCTCTACCTGCACCATGGGAAAAAATTTCAAATAGGACATTCAAAGGTGATCCCAATTCTAAAAGAGGGTAATTATATGGTGCTGTTAGGTGAATTAATTTCCTTGCATGAGAAAATTACGTCATGGGTCATGTCATGTTATTAGAAAATTCATAGAGGTAGACACCCTTGGGTATTAAGATATGAATGGTGGTATGTGTTAGCACTCAGAATTTCGCCCCTGGTTGTGGGAGGATAGTTCCAAGGTAACTATTTCAAGCCAATCTTTAGGAGGAAAACTGGCCTTTTTCCTACTAGAGAGGGCTCTCTCAAAAATAAATACAATGGATAGAATCATATATCAAAATGATTGATCTTTGAAATTGTAAAAGCCTGAAACATATGGATACCATTGGGCATGGAGTCAAATCAAAATTAATTGAACGGTAAGAAGAGCTTATAAAATATTGGTTTTTACAAAGGCAAGATAGATATTTGCTTCACAGTCAAGTTTTTGTTTGCAGGTGATAATAGAAGAAAGAGAGACAATCCATCAACATTGGGCATCAATTGTGGATGAATCCAACATCAAATTTAGAGGAATAATTATGAATACTTAGATCCAATAAATCAAAGCATGATAACATGAATTCTGACTTAATCAAACTCTCATCTAAGCATGAAAGAAAGCATAATGGAAAAGAGAGATTACTAGAATAGAAAATCACAAGAGAAGGAGAAAATAATAGACTGTAAATAAATAACACACGAATCTTTGCTTCTGAAAATGTGTTCAATTCTACAGGAAATTTATATTAAATATTGGAGAAGCTCGATACAAAATCAGTATTCCTTTCACGGGTTCCAACCCTAATTACATTGTCAAAAATTGCTTTTATACATTGAAGGCCTCTTGGGGCGAAACCTAACTACCTTATATCTAAAAATAGTAAACTTTGAACTACTTATTACATTCTATTTCCATCAAAATTTACATAATTTATCATTTTCTAAGATATAACATTTGGTGATTTTTATCAGCTACAACTATTGGTGAAAATCTCTTGCTCGGACAAGAATCTTCAAGTGTGCAGATTGTACTTCATTTTTCCATACTTCTCCACTGTTTTTGACTTCTCTGTAGAAGTGATTTCATAGATGGTCATTTCTTTGACTAGAACCTTCATCTCCACATGAACTGCAATAGATATTGGAGGTATCTTTTCACCTATCATTACCAACTGGTTTAGAATTTCAAAGTCATTTGCAATCTTTTCCAATACAATTTTCCCTATCAAGACATGGGTCATATATTCAAACTTTTCATGGTTCATCCTGATTTCAAACAAAAAATTCTTATAATCATTCTGGGAGATCAACTTATTATCTTCATCCCAAAGGGAAATAATCCCTTTCTGAATCAGATTTGCAAATGATCTTTTGAAATATTCCACCTGTTTCTTCATATGATATGCTTTAGCTTGGACATTCTCAACATGAGAATTTTTTCCAAGGAATCTCCTGGCCCAGGTTATTATTCCTATCATGTTTTTAATGGCTAACTCATTCAAATCATCCTATGTCAAGGTGTTTAGGAAATTAATGGTATTCTGGGTTGTTTCCTTTGGCTTTTTATCCAAAGTCTCTCTCATTGTTGTACAACTCTGTATGCTGTCATTTGCTACTGTCTCTTTTGATTTCATAAAATTTAAATAAGGCCTGAATTTTGCATCTTCGTTTATTATTGAATCCCAAATAAGATGCTTTGCACCTTGCAAAGGAAGCTGTCCTATTACCTGAGATATCAATTTCTGATTTTTATCAACCAACTCCTTATTCTTATTTTCCATCTCTTTTCTTTCTCCTTTTTTCTTCTGATTTTATTCTTCTAACCTCTTCTTTTCTTCCTTTAAATCTTTGATTTCTACTTCTTTCAAGCTCACTTGAGACATGGCTTGAATTCGACTTTTTGTGTTTGTTTCTTCACTGTTTTGACTGGTTCCTTGCCTTTCCTACACAACACTTGCTAATTTTTTCTTCAAATCCTCAACCCGAGTCTTGAGAATCAACCTGTCTTTTTCCCAGCTTACTTATTTTTCTTCAAATTTAATCAACTTTTATTTATAGTCATATAATTCTTGTGACATGGATTCTCTTTCTTGCTCCAAAACAGTCAATTTAGATGCTTGAATCAATTGTGTCTCTAGAATTTTAAGTTTCTTTTTAAGCAACTGAATAGTGTTCTCCTTTTCAATTAAAAGTTTCTTTCTTGCTTCACCTTTGTTTGGATCATCATTGGTTTCCATCAAATCAACTTGTAGCTTATTATTTTGCTGTGGATGAGCTTTATTTTCTTTCCTTGCTTGTCTTAATTGGATTTCCAACCTGTTCACTGTATTTTGCAATTTTGCAATTTTCAGAGTGGCTTCCATCAAATTTGTGTAAATGACTTCTCCAGTTTTCCTATGCAAATGGATCTTGTCTAGAACTGGTATCTTCTGTAAATTTAGTTTCATTTATGTGACTCTTTAATCCAATGATACATCCAGATTTAGAGTATTCTTTATGGGCTCCCTGGTGGTCATTAAAGTAATTTCTGAATCTAATACATTTCTGACTTTGGGATACAATTTATTGTTTTTCTCTGATGTAGCCTGCTTGTCTTGACCATACTTAACATACACTTCATCTCTTGATTGAAAATTATCACTATCACCTGTAGCCTTAGCCTCTTGAAACTTATATTCATACACTTGAATTTCTGGACCTTGATATTTTTCTTTTTACTTTTCCTTTTCCACTATCTAACAAATCAATTCATCTTGTCGGCCTTATTTTAATCTTTTAATTCCTCCTTGTTCTTCCACTTCCATGTCAGCAGTTTCATGAAAACTTCTCTTGTTGGCAATTTCAACTTTACTTGGTGTAGGAACCAACTTAGATGAAAATTTTGCTAATGTAGAAGGATTTGATTGTGAACATTCTGAAACCTCTGCATAAGACTCATATTGCAACAGATTAGCCTTTCTAGCTAATCCTTTAACTTATTGATGATCAAATGCCCTTCTTTTGTTATGTTTCCTCCTATGGGAAATGATATGACGTCGGTCATAATTGATAGCAATGGTCTTCTTAAATTTCATCATCTCCAATTGCTTTTCTACAAACGAAAGAGAATTTTTGTTTTTAATGATGAAAGGGCCTATTTTTAAAGCAAATTTCATGTCTGAAGCCGTTTTGAATGCCAAAAAATGATCATTTTCAACAATTAACTTCTGTCTGATGAAATCCAAGGTAAATACCCTCAATGTCAAGAAAGCTGGTAAAATATATGGCTCTTTTACAAAACAATAGAGCCTTATCATTGTGTGTTTTTTCAGCAAAAACCAGTCACCAACTTCCTTTTCTGGACTCAGCTGCATCAGGGTCTTCATTTCTAGTAACACTCTTGGTAAATTTTCCTCAAAAACTACCCTATACACCTATGATAATATGAGATTCATAAAGTTGAAGATGTTGTTTTCTTATGTAGCTGAAAAAATTTCCCGTGGGAAATGCAATTTCCCCTCACTTGAAAATAGGAACATTTTCATTAAGTAGGATTGAAATCTAAAATGTTTGGTACTGTGGAAATTCACAAACTGAGAATGAATATTCTCAGTTAGGAATTCATCAAACTTAAGACAAGAGACTTGACTGGACTCTATCTCTGAAACTTCTAAACTCAACCTAAAAAATAAACTTAACTGAACTTCAGTAACCAATAGGTCATTATCAAGCCCTAAAAACTGAGAAATTAATGATAAAACAAGCTATGAATTTTCATTGAAAAAGGTGATATCTAGTGGGTAAGGTGTGTTTTCAATTGCAATGTATGCTTTGAGGCAGTTTGACAAAAAATATTGCTTGGTTTCGGGGAGAGATTGTCTATACAAACTGACTAGATTCTCTTCGGCAAAATCTTCTTGGCTCTGGGAAAAATACAAAGGGACTTCTAATGACTTCTTAACAACTGACAAGTTAATAGGGAACATGATTTTTTTCCTTGACAAATTCATGAACACCTTTTCAGTTTGGGAATAGTTTTTAGCACACCAAGAAATGAAATTGGGAAATACTAGGGTTTTCTCAGGGAAGAAATAAATAAAATTGGATCCATGAACATTATGTATGTCTAAATTTTATGTTTCCGCAAACCCTCCAATCTGTTTTTAATATCATAAATAGAAACCTGGGTCATAACAGTGTCGTAAACATCCCCATACCTATCCTCCAGAACTTCTTCTAATTTTACAACTTCAACACTTTGAACGCGGCTACTTCACCAATGCTTTCCATTATGTAGAACATTCTAAACTATTTGCACGGGTCTTGAAAAACCTACCTGGAAATTGGAGGATTGAAAAGGTATGTTCTGTCGTCTTCCTGCTGTAGTCACGTATTCCAATCACTCTATGATCCAATGACAAATGTCAACCTTCATGCGCGTTTGGCTTTTTATACTCTTCGATGGTGGTTTCACAATGTAGGGAAGTGATTTCTCTTACCACCCTCCCAAGTTGCGAAATTTTGTGGTGTCGACGCATGGAGGGTGGTTTGGTATTTCGCAATTGCCAAGTGCTTCACTCCCATGTGCATGTTGGTAGCTCGAAACCCATACGAGCCGTCGATATGCTTGTCACCTGATCATTTCACCGTTGATATTGTTTCCCGTTTAACAACTCCCCAATAGCTATTTCAGTGACTTTTGCTTGCATTATGTCCCTCGTTTCTCTCTCTAGAGAAACTCTGCCTCTGCCGTTGATCTTTTCCCATGTCAATCTAGACTGTTATCTCCCTTATATGATATCTACTGCTTCATCAACCCTTTTAGCTCCCTTTTAACTTGGACGATGGTCATGTGGGACATTTTCTTTAGGACTGGGCACTTTCCTCACAAATATTTAGGTGATATCCAAACAATTTTTCAATTAACCATCTCTCAATCAACTTTAAAAATACTGTGCCAACAATATGTAAACTCCTTTCTTTTATTGGCCAATTTATCATTAACAAAAACAACATCAACATTGATATATTTTTGACATTCTTAAAGATGTAAGTCCAATAAACATGTATCTACAATAATGTAAGGTCTTATGGATGTTGAAATGACTGTCTACCATGGATTAATTTACCTCCTATATAAGCTTATTTCTTTGTTACCTTACTAGTACACATAATTTTCCAAGGTGGTAGACGTTGTCACAAAGGCACAAATTTGTGCACAAATTTTCTTGGAGGAGATTTAATTCTACCTACACAAACATGAGTTTGTGACACATTTGCATGTTTTATGTCCACAAGTATCCAGGGTATTCAAGAGGGCACTATGCATTCGTGGTATCCTTGGCACGCTCAACCATGCCACTAGTTAACTAACATCTCTACTTTACCATATATATATATATATGGTAAATATATATATATATATATTTGGTAGAGTTAAGGTTTTAAGCAGAGGAATAAAAAAAATCAATATACTTTAATACAAAATTACATCTAATAAACAAGTACTGAAACTAAATAGTACAATAGTAACAAAACATAATTTTCATCTCTTTCGACTTTTCAACTTTAACACTACCAGTTGGTTCACTGTGTTAAAGTAATATTCAGTAACATGTAATTACTAACAATAGTTAATCAACATTAACATGAGTAAAGAAGATAGGTTTAGGGTACTTACACCGCAATGTGGAACCTTCTCGTTTTATACTCAGAAATATTACTTTTAGTCAAAATTGTACTTCTCAGAGGTCATCCAACACTAGGAACCCACTGACCCTACTAAAGGGTAAGTACAAACTAGAGAGAGAGAGAGAGGTTATATGCAACAGTACTTAGACAAAGACAGTTACATTCATAACAAAAGTTAAATAAAGCAAAAAGAATGATTACAACAAAAGTCTTTGTGAAAGTAAAAGCTTAACAAAAAACACAGATCTGATCACCAACAATTTTGTCTGGCAGGACAAGTCTTAACTACTTAATACAAAAAATTAAAAATTAAAAATTAAAATAAATTTAAAAATAAAAAAATAAAAATTAAAACTAAAATAAAAAATAAAATAAAAAGGAGTCATAAATAATAACATAAATCATAAGTGGGGTACTAGGGTCATTTAGGGGAGAAACAACCATAGCACCCAAAGGACCATAAACATTAAAGGGTGGTACAAACAACTCAAGATGGGAGAAATGACCCTACTAACCACACGACAAGGACAAGGTATCACAAGACCAATAAACAACAAGGTGTAAGGACCAAAATTAAGTCAACCAAGGTGGGGAAGGTACAACCAATCATCTCTCTCTCAAATGTACAAATTTTCCATATAACCTGAAAGTTCATCATCACTATATGAAGAAGGGTCCCCACGGATCATGTGGTCATGATTATTGGGTCTAGGAAATGCCCCTTTTTGGCCATCCTTATTACATCATTTTTCCCTAATTACATCCTATTTTCATAAGCTATACCTATTCCTTTTCTCCAGATAAACCAATGATATTGACAGGTATGATTCGTTATTGCTTTATTTATTTTATGCCTAAGATTGTGAAGGTTCTAGATCCTAGTCCTTGGTTTATGCTAATTTGTGTGATTTCATTTAGTCAAGGTCTAAAGCGTAGGTGTATCAGCCGAATGGTGCCAGCTGTTACTGTTCAAATCCCAATTCCTCATAACTCCAAGGGACAACACACTCCTCCACGAGAATCTGTAACAGGCCTCCACTGAAATAGAACCTAGCTACAACAGATAGATCGCATTCCAGCTTGCTAAATCCATTGATCCATTGATTACAGGAGTAACATCTCCTTCATGAGTAACAACCTTGTTTAATACGGTTGTAACAGTTAGATGTAACTCCGCAGCTTGAAGATTGTAGATCTTCATTGCTGCATAATTTTTAGTGGATCGTGATCTGTACTTTCAAGGTATAAATATGCAAAGGCTCTCGTAGCCTGGGGTGGGACAATTACCATTTTGCATAAGCTGTAACAGAGCACTGATATTGTCAATTTCCATCATTAATATGAGAGCAGAGTTATTCATTTATGTGTCTTAATTTTTTGTGATTCTCGGCATCTCTGTTAGAAGGCCAGGGCCTGCCTTCTCATAGAGATAGTCGGCTTAAGTAGGTAGGGTAATTTAGCTTTCTTTCTGTTGTGTGGTGTGGAATCATTGCAGATGTTACTGTTAGCTGCAACAGAGATTAGCTTTCATTTTGATAGTTCACGATTGCATCTTGAATAGCTGTAGCAGATTGGTGTGACAGTCGACAGTGTAGGATAATTAAGTTAATGCATGTGTGTTTGAATTAGCTGTAACAACCACGCTCAATTCCAATATATTTCAGTTGTTTTCTAGGATTTCCAGTAATTATCAGTTAGAGTTCAAGCATATATTTAGATTTCGGTTGTTGTTGTATCTTCAATTGGTTTATTAAGGTGGGAAGATTATGATTGAGTAACAGTAGTTGCTGGATGGGTCATTTTGGTAAAGATCAATTATTGTAGTTTGATAATTATAGGATTTAACTTCTTGCAAAAGTAATCTGGTTTATTTCTATTTTTAATTTTATAATAGTTGGGTGATTTCTGTAGGAAGGTAGTTTCAATTGAATTCCTAGATGTGTGAATTAGATTAGTCTACTTTCTGGAGCGAGTTTGGCTCGATAGCCTAGTAGGATCATTTTCTCCATTTAGTTAATCAACTGCTTGACATGTTTATGCACAAATTATGCTTATTGCCATTGAAACAAAAAGACCTCCCTGGGTTTGACAATTTATATTGACCATCCTGTGTGTTAGCTTTAATTAATTGACATATAGGGTGACCAACATTTTGGCGTCGTTGCCGGGGATGGTAATAGATAGACATAATTAGTAGTTGGTTTCATTTGATTTTATTTTCATTTAATTATTTACAGCATGCATGAATACAAGAAAAACAAATTGGAAACCCCCTTTGAATACTAACATTGCAGGTGGAAGAGGTCGAGGTCGTAACGCAGGTCAAGGAATACATACATACATTGACGAAATAATTGCTAGAGCAGATTCTTCCACTAGACCACCACGGACATCCACAGGCAGGGGAAATTCTGTTCCTCCCAACCTTGAAAATTCAGCATCAACAATGGAGAATACAACGGGACCTTCAACTCCTGTTGCAGAAAATAAACCTCTTGAAGATAAGGGAAGTGCCGTGGGTAGAGAGGAGATCTATCATATCAATGGAACCAGAGTTACTAAAGAAGTGTGGTTGGAGACTCGACGAGTAGCAGAGGAAGAAAGAAGGCGAGAATAAGAGAGGAGAAGGGAAGAAGAAGCCAAAGCAGAGGAAGAACGCATAAGGGAAGCTGTTGAATTTTGGACTAGAACCATGGATGGTAGAGAACAGGAAGGGGAGAATGAACACGGGGAGAACCGGGAAGGATAAGGAGAAAATAATCATCGTGGTAATACTATGGCTACATTAGAATTCCCTATCCTCCAGATGCTTGAAGCAGCTCCCATGAAAAATATCTCACCATCAGTTCTCCTAAATTTTCATGGTAAGTCCTCTGAGGACCCTGATAAATTTCTTTTTGAGTTTGATATCCTCTGTCGTAGCTATGATTACACCTCTAGTGCTCAGAAGCTGAAGTTATTCCAAGCCACCTTGAAAGGAAATGCTCTGCGCTGGTTCAAGAGTCTGGGTCGTGAGACCATTACTACTTGGGACCAAATGAAAAACACCTTCCTTTCCAAGTACCAGGAATATTGTAGAACAAGGGATAGAAAGGAGGAGTTGTTTAAAATGGTTCAGAAGGATGAAGAAATCTTGGAAGACTTTGTGGAAAGATTGTTATACAATTTACAAAGATCTGGTCATGCTGAGATTGGAAAAGATGTGCTCAAGATCATTTTACTACGAGGAATTAGAGAAGACTTCCTTGATATGTTAAACTTGTTGGGGAAAGGGGACATCTCGAAGGAACATTTAGAGAAGATTGTTGAATTATGCCGAAGGTACTCAAGGGGATCCTCCAGAACCAACAAATGAGACAAAGATTGAGATCAGGATGTCTTCACTAGAACTCAGAAGTCAGCTAGTGCAAGGGCCACTCGAGCAGAAATAGGCAACTTATTGGAGAATTTTAAAACAGACATGATGAGCTCCATTTCCTCAGAGTTAGATGTCATGAGAGAAAAGTAGAGGCAAGTAGTAGAAGACCTTACACTTGGGGTATTATGTCCTAAATGCAGGAAAAAGCACCCACTGAAAGAATGCCCGCTGGACAAAGCAGAGATATGTAGGATATGTGAACTAGACCATGATACCAAGGAATTTCCTTCACTACCTAAGGTCAAAGCAGTCCTACAGGAATCTATTCCGGATGTGGAGCCAGCTTACTTCATTGCATAGAAGAAACCATGGTAGCCCCGCAATCAAGGTATGAATCTAGACCCATCATTTGTTCTGAATAATATGAATGGAATGAACAATATGCATAATATGAATACACAATTTCCTTCACATTATTCTAACAATCAGTGGCATCCATCTCAGAACCCAATGCATAATCCTAACCCATGGACACCATGGTCACAGCAGTCAAA
Organism: Larix kaempferi; assembly: GCA_027924585.1. Classification (NCBI taxonomy): domain Eukaryota; kingdom Viridiplantae; phylum Streptophyta; class Pinopsida; order Pinales; family Pinaceae; genus Larix; species Larix kaempferi. Next base: position 5,461,847 of record BSBM01000125.1, on the reverse strand, counting down.
CAACCAAGCTCCTTGGAATTCCAATTGAAAAAATTCTTACCAAGGAAATAACTTTCCCATCACCAAACTTAGTATCAACAATATCCCTCTCAACAGTATCAGCATCAACATTATCAGCACCAACAGTATCAACAACCACAGCTCCCTTTCCAAAACAATGCCGCACCTATGAATGCACCACTTCGACCACAACTACCTGCACAACCTAACTCGAATCCAAACAATAACGCAGTCCATCAATTTGATACTGCCAACATGCTTGCGTATTCCATCACCTATATTACCTGCAATGATATACAATTATGATTAGGAAGGGTGGTGGAACCTATTATCACTGAGGATGTTTCATCCCCAGTGATTGAAACTAGAGTGAATCGGCACTATGGGAATATGGTTAATTCAGCAAGCCCCATCATTCAGGATGCTGATACTCCTACTGGAACAGTAGCTGAAACTCAGAAAGTAACACATGATGTATCACAGCCTACACAGTTGAAGAGAGAACCGTCATACCCTGAATGATTGGCCCTGCAGAAAATAGTGGAACAACCTCGATTCGACCTTTTGGGAGAATTGAAAAATTTGTATGTTAAAATTCCATTGTTACAGGCCCTCCATGATATGCCCATTTATGCCAAGACTATTAAAGATTTATATTTCAAGAAACCAAGAAGAAGACCCAGGGATCCTCCAATTGTCCATGTACTAGGAAAACTTTCCGAATTAATAATGGGAAAGACCCCGGTGGAAAAATATGATGACCCTGGAAATCCGACTGTTACAGTTCTCGTAGGGAACACACAAATCCCCAACGTCTTGGTAGATTTAGGCGCAACCATTAAATTTATGACCATAGAGACTGCGAAGAAATTGGGACTCACTAATCTTCGGCCGACCCCTACTATTTTGGAACTTGCTGACAGATCAACGATCAATCCTGAAGGGATCTTAGATGACCTCATGATCTCAGTTGACTCGTGGTAATACCCTATGGATTTCTTGGTGTTACAACCAAAATCCCAGTTGGGGTGACACCCACTGATCCTGGGAAGACTGTGGTTGGCCGTAGCAGATGCATGTATCAACTGTTGGTCAGGATATATGACCATTTCAAATGGAACTGAGATCAAGAGCCTAACTCTATACCCTCCAGCTCGACCCAGCACAGAAGCTGAAACTCCATTGTGGGCAGATTTGGAGGAGGAAGAAGGTGTGCAGCCGTTATTAACAATAGGGAGAGCCTTAATGTTTGAAGATGAAACATAGGATGATGCCATTAATAGTTTCATCAGTGAGCCCACGTCAGTCAATAAAAATGTTTATCAGATCTTGGACAGTACTCTAGCTGCAACAGAACAAGAAAATATCACAGAAGAAACTCTAATCAGTGATGCCAGTATAATTCCAGTACTCAAGAATTCAAAGAGTGTTCCAGTAGAAATCTGGCCAAGGAAAACATTGAATATCAATCCAAATCTTGCGCCTAGCGAGCTGGAACATCTAGTCACTTTGTTGAAACAACGAAGGGGAGCTTTCGCTTGGGAGTACACAGACATGAAAGGGATTCCTTCCAATCTGTGAACCCATCACATTTATATTAAGAGAGACTCCAGGCCTGTATGTCAACCACAAAGAAGGAAGAACCCGAACCTAAGAGAAATAATGAAAGAGGAGATCCAAAAAAATTTGGAAGTAGGATTTATATACCCAATTTCAGACAGTGAGTGGGTTTCTCCACTTGTGATTATGCCAAAGAAGAATGGGAAATGGAGGGTCTGCGTGGATTATAGAGAATTGAACAAAGAAATGCAGAAAGACCATTTTCCCTTACCTTTCATCGATCAGGTCCTTGATACCTTGTCTGGGAAAAAGTATTTTTCCTAGTGATGGAAGGAAGACTATGGAAGAATTTTAAAACTCGACAGTTTCGAACCTTTCAAGCAGGTTCATCATCAGGAGAAGAAAATCTCACTCTCTTTCTGGATGTCTTTAGTGGCTATAACCAAATCCAAATTGCTCCAGAAGACCAGGACAAAACCACTTTCACCTGTCCCTGGGGGACTTTTGCATACCAAGTACTTCCTTTTGGGTTGTGCAACGCACCAGCCACCTTTCAGAGAGTAGTGATTGGAATCTTTTCGGAAATGGAAAATGATTGAATGGATATTTTTATGGATGACTTTACTCCTTATGGTGATAGTTATGAAGAAGCACTGAAGAACTTAGAAAAGGTCTTGAAATGCTGTGACAAAGCCAGCTCTCTTTAAGCACTGAAAAGTGCCACATGATGATGAGTGAGGGCATAGTGCTGGGGCACTTCATCTCTTTTGATGGTATCCAAGTAGATCCATCCAAAATCAAGGTAATTGAAAACATACCAACTCCTAGAACTCAGAAGGATGTACGTAGCTTCTTAGGGCATGGTGGCTATTACAGAAGGTTCATAGAAATTTTTTCCAAACTAGCTTCTCCTTTGTTCACTTTGTTGATGAAGGATGCATAGCTTGTCTCGAATGATGCATGTCAAACAATGTTTACTGAGCTAAAGAAAAGGCTATCTACAACACCCATCTTATGAGGGCCCAATTGGGCTCTGCCTTTCCATATTTCTTCAGGTGCTTCAGACACAGCTATTGGGGCAGTTTTGGGACAACAGGAAGGTAATGCTCATTATGCCATTTATTACATTAGTAAGAACTTGTCTCCTGCTGAACTGAATTATACTGTCACAGAAAAGGAATTTCTTGCCATTGTTTATGCCATCAACAAATTTAGACATTATATTACTGGATATTCTACTTTTGTGCACACTGATCATTATTTTATCAAGTATTTAGTTAATAAACCAATCACGAATGATAGAGTTACTAGATGGTTGTTATTGTTACAGGAATTTGATATCACAATTATTGATAGAACAGGAAAGGAAAACGTTGTTGCATATTTTTTATCTTGACTTTCTAACAGTGATGACAATTTACCAGTTGAATATTCCTTCCCTGACGAACATTTGTTTGCAGTATCGGCTCATTCCCCATGGTATGCAGATATTGCTAACTTTTTGGCTTCAGGTAAGCTCCCAGCACATCTATCAAAGAGAGAAAAAAGGAAGATCATACAACAGAGTGCTAGGTACTGCTGGATTGATGTCCATCTTTTCTACATAGGACTTGATTCAGAGATCAGAAGATGTGTTAGAGAAGATGAAATCTTTAGCATTCTTAAAGCTTGCCATGATGAGCCTAGTGGGGGACATTTTGCTGACAAAAGGATAGGTCATAAAGTTTTGAGAATGGGCTATTTTTGGCCCACATTATTAAGGGATGCAAAGAAGTATGTTCAGGCATGTGATAGCTACCAAAGGATGGGCCAACCCAACGGATTAGATGAGATGCCTTTGCAGCCACAGCTTGTGGTTGAACCATTTGATAGGTGGGATCTAGATTTTGTAGGGCCTATCAACCCTCCCTCAAAGCAGAAAGTTCACATCTTGGTTTGCACAGATTACATGACCAAATGGGTAGAAGCTGTTGCCTTGGTTAAGGCCAACGATCAGGCTGTGATTGATTTCCTGTATGAAGAGATTTTTACTCAGTTCAGAGTACCTAAGGAAATCATTATAGATAGTGGACCACAGTTTGTGTCTCACAAGCTGGAAGCACTGTTACAAAAATTTCATATTCAACATAGAATAACGTCGCCATATCATCCACAGGCTAATGGCCAAGTCGAGAGTACAAATAAGGTTATCTGACAAAAATAGTGAAGAGCCATCGTATAGATTGGGCTGAAAGGCTTCCAGAGGCACTATGGGCCTATCGTACTACGTGGCGTAACACCACTAGTTTTTCCCCATATGAGTTAGTGTATGGTAAGAACGTTGTTTTTCCAATTGAATTTGAAATCCGAACCTTGAAAATATCTATGGAAGCAAACCTGGATTTATTAGAGGCACAGAGGGACCGACTGAATCAGCTCAATGAATTGGATGAGAAGCGCACAACTGCAGTACATCATACAAATTTAATCCAACAACAGCGCTCTAAGTGGCATGATCAATTTATAAAGAAGAAAGTCTTCCAAGAGGGGGACTGGGCTCTGTTGTATGATTCACAGTTTAAGAGGGACTTTAAAGGCAAGTTGCGTACCCGTTGGTTGGACACCTATCAGATAGATCGGGTATTTGATAATGGAACAGTCCGGTTGATCACCATTGATGAAAAAAAAGTACCATTATTCGTAAATGGTCATCGGCTGCGACTGTATCACAAGCCGATCTCAAGGGAAGCTTTTGTTTCGCATGTGGTAGATGATCCAGATTATTAGTTAATGCCGGAACATGGATTTTTCTCAACCCATGTCAATTCTTAAGAACTGCAACCTCCACATGATCTGTATATAAATAATTCATTTTCTTTTTCTTTTCATTCTGTATTTTATCTATTTTGCATTTTGCATTTGATCGGGTTTGTTTTGAAGAATTCTTTACAGGAATTAATTGGAGGAACAACGGTCGTGACTGGGCCAGATGACTGCAGGCACCTTGTATTGTTCCTGACTGGATAAATCTCTTTTTAAGAAGATGGATGATTCGTTACCTTTCAGCATTCAGCTAAGAATTTTCCTGTTACTTCATTATTGCGCAGCTGCAACTTCTTACCTTGCTCATTCTTTCAAATTCAGTAGCTGGGACTCCGCTATATTCCACTTCATTTTCGCTCTTTTCCAACAGTTGCGACTCTGCTATTCCTAACCAATCCGTCAAATGCAGCAGCTGCAACTCCGCTATTTTCACTTCATTTTCGCTCTTTGCCAGTAGCTGTGACTCCGCTATTCCTGACCAATCTGTCAAATGCAGCAACTGCAACTCCACTATTTTCACTTCATTTTTTCTCTTTGCCAGCAGCTGCGACTCCGCTATTCATGACCAATCCGTCAAATGCAGCAGCTGCGACTCCACTATTTTCACTTCATTTTCTCTCTTTTCCAGCAGCTGCGACTCCACTATTCCTGACCAATCCGTCAAATGTAGCAGTTGCGACTTCGCTATTTTCCACTTCATTTTCTCTCTTTTCTAGCAGCTGCGACTCCGCTATTACTGACTAATCCATCAAATGCAACAGCTGCGACTCTGCTATTTTCACTTCATTTTCGCTCTTTGCCAGCAGGTGCGACTCCGCTATTCCTAACCAATCCGTCAAATGCAGTAGTTGCGACTCTGCTATTTTCCACTTCATTTTCGCTCGTTCCTAGCAGCTGCGATTCCGCTATTCCTGACCATTCCGCTAAATCCAGCAGCTGCGACGCCACTATTTCATGACTATTTTTCCAAATCGAGCATCTGTGACTCCATTATTTTTTTTCCCATTTCGCTCTTTCTGTACAGCTGCGAGTCCGCCAATTTTGCTTATTTTGCTAAATCTAGTAGCTATGAAACCACTAGTCTTCCTGCTCTCTGAATGATGATTCAATTAGGCGTCATTTTTGTTGCTTGCTCCACAAGATCCAATCATGGTTTTCCATGAAGGAAAATTTCAGGTGTCTTCGGTAGCTGTCAGCTTGGGTGGCGGTGGCCACATCACTTCAGTACATGTGCATTCATACTTGTGAGGACAAAGGCTGGCTGTAATGATTGATTCATGGATGAACTCATAAACACAGAGGTACGAATCGCACCTTTTACATGATTTGGCAGAAAATTAAATATGTTAATAACGATTATGTACTATTGTATCCCTCGATTAGCGAACCCATACTAATTAACCTCCAGGGAATATGTCAGGATCATGGTTGTATTTATTTCCCATCACCTTACCCGATTTGCACCCGATACCCCAATTCTGCCAACTTCCTCATTCTAACGGAATGTTCATACCTACGTCGACTTGCCTAAAACCCGATTCTAAACCCCAACGATCCCTTGCATGTTTGTAAAACTTCAACTTCCATGTCTAGACTGGTAAATTGTTGTATTCATTTGTGAATTGTGAGGAAAGGTTGATATGGGAAACCCAATCAGGCACAAACCAGTAAATACAGAAGCTGTACGTGCCAATGCAGAAGTTCTTAACATTTTCACAGCAGCAGGGTGGATGGAATATTTTGAACGATTTTCACACATAAACCACACTACAATTCACCCTTAACCTGACTAATACTCACTCTGAGGTTAGGGGACTGCGTGTGGATGTTACAGAAGAAATAATAGCAGAAGTGACTAGCTTACCCCAGGTTGGGAAGAAGTCATTTGGACGGAAGGCACATAATGCAAATGCTGTGAGAGAATTTTTGGCAGTTGGGGAGCATGTTAGTCCAAAACGCCGTGGGTTGAAACTGGCATCTTTACCATGACCCTAGAATCAAATAGCAGTCTTCGTCAAGCGCTATATCTCTTATGAAGGTAGGTACCAAACTGTGTCCTTCTCTGAACTTCCCTTATTGTCTCATTTACGCCATGGCAATTTGGTGAATATACCATTTTATCTTTTTAAAGCAATACAAACCATGGCTGGATATGCAAAAACCACCCAACACTGAGTTTCCTCCCTTACCAATCATGGCCTAATTAAATTACTAGTCTTAAGAGCCATTGCAAATCGTAATTTAACCTCGGAACAATTCCTTGCTGGAGATGGGCCAATCAGAGAACCTGTTTTAGAAATGGAGGGTGTTGGTGAAGGTAATGAGGACCGGCGTTCCTCAAATCCATTTGGGGGGAATATTGGAGCATTAGGGAACTAGTGACGAAGAGGAAGTAAATAAGGGAGAAGCAACATCAGCAGAAAACCCTATTGCTGAGGAAATTGTGATAGAAACCATGGCGCAGGAGGCAGAAAAATCAGAAGCTGTAAATGCAGAAGCACATACTCAGAAGAAAGAAGCTGAAATTGGAGAAGCTATTGAAGCTGTGACAGTAGAGGCTACAACTACAGAAGCAGGAATAGCAGGATAAGGGACCATGGAAATTTTGGAGGTTGTGTCCTCTCCTGAGATTAGGGGGACCATTATTGAAGAAGAAAAGATCGAGGAAAAGACCCCTGTGTCAAAGAAACAAAGAGGAGGATCAAGGAACAAGGGTCAGACATCCACTGCAGCAAAGAAAAGAAAAACTAGAGCTGTCAAAGCACCAGTGGTAGTAAGCAGTGAGGAACACCCAGTGGGAATGGTGAGGAAAAGAAGCACTCGATCGGCTGTAGCAGCAGAAGCAGCTGTGACAACAGCAACAACAGAAGCAGTTGTAACAACAATAGCAGCAGAAGCAGCTGCAACAGCAATAGAGGTAGCAGAGACAACAGAAGAAGTAGAGACAGTGGATGCAATTGGGGGTAATATTGAATCACCCTCAGCAGAGACAGCAGGAGCAGTCAGAGAAAATATTGAGTCACCTATGGCAGAAATAGCACCTGTAACAGGGGTAGACATAGAAATTCCTATTTTGAACCCCAAGTCACCTGCTGTCATGCAGGAACCTTCCATAGAAGAACCTCAAATCAAAAATCTCCTGCATGAAAATAAATTATTAAAGGAGGATGTCCAGACATTGCGAAATGAGATGGAAAGATGGAAGGGAGTAGTTGGAAAACAAGCAGAGAAGAATTTGAACACATTAGAAAATGCTGCAAACTTATTAAAAAATTCATCTTTTGCATTTGAAAATGAGGAGCAAGGAGAGACTATTTGTCCAGAGTGTGGCGATATATTTTTTGCAGCAGGACACAGAGTTGTTGTGTTGGGAGTTGTATCACAAAGGCATGTACAGATAGAGGAGGTGGAATAAGGAATGCTAGAAATAGAATTAATGGGGGAAAATGAGCCAAGAATTGAAGAGATTCCTGATTCAAATTTAGGAGATGAAACAGTGCAGTCCCAGCCATTAGGGGATACTGAGCTTCTTCAGGACCAGTCTCATCAGTCAGAGAGATTTGATATAACCTAGAAACAATCTCAGCAGTTCAAGGAAATTGAAGAATAGGGTACTGTTACACAAGAACCAGTACCCTTGAAAATATTTAATGAGGTTGCGACTCAGACAACAACATTTGATATCAACAACCAAGAAGAGAACACTGCTACACAAGAACCAGTGTTTTCAAAATCATTTGCTGAAGTTGAAACACAAACTAAGATGGCTGAGGTTGAAATAGAAAGGAGGGATGCTGTCACATAAGAACCAGCAGTCCTAAGAATATTTGATGAGACTGTAACACAGACTGAGGGGGCTAAGGTTGATATGGAAATAAAGGATGTTGTTACACAAGAACCAACATCCCCAAAATCCATGGCTGAGACTGCATTGCAGGCACAGACCACTGCAAATCCAATGGAGGATGAAACTATTACAGTGCCAAAGCAAAACAAGGAAGTCATTTATCTAGACTCTGATGATGAGAAGGATGTGGAGGACAAAATATTTCAATGGCTAGAGAAGAAGATTCTCTGGCTAAATCTCGAGTTGGATAAATGGCACAAATGGATTAATTAGTTCAGTACAGGTGTGATTTCTCTCCAAGAACATAGAAATGTCATTAGGGGGTTGAGAGAAAAGTGGGTTGAGGATTTATTCTTCCAAAAACTTCGGTGGGAGAAACTTCAAGAAAAATTGGAAGGATTGAAGAAACTTAAGTCCCCGCAACAAGAAAAAGACAAAATGTATACTCTTTCCCTAGAATTATTGAGTTGTAGGGCTCCATCCCCCTCTTACCCTGTCTTTCTCCATGAGCAGACAACTTTATTCCAATTAAGGGCTTTGAAAGAAGGGAGATCATTTGATTTGGAAACAACTACTCAGTTTTTGGAAACTTTTCTGAAGAGTGATTTTGAGGATCAACATTTGTTATGTGAATTGTATTTACATGACAGGGCTTGTTATATTAGCTCTGCATGTAATCCATTACCTTATCTAGGGGATGTTAAGTTGAGGGCATTTGCCTCTTTTGTCACTAACCATGTAAGATGGCGAGATGTTTTCCAAACCATCCTCATGAATGAGGAAAATTATACTCTTTGGATTAGGGGGGAACCTCGGGATCCAAAAGCACTCATAGAAAATCATGCTAGATCTCTCAGGGTTCCTTCAATTGCCCAATACTTTGAAATCCTGCGAGATAAAATCCTCACCACATGTGTCCCAATGATTCTTAATATGTAGCAGAGTGCTCTGGAAGGTAGTGAATACAGATGGTTGTATTCTTGTTCATCTCTGAAGGAAATGGATCCATACTGCTTTGAGAATTTCAGGCAAGCTTTGACAAGGATTCCTAGATATGTGCAATGCATGGAAAAGTGTGGGTCTTGGTGGATTGGATTCAGATTCAAATTCCCTCTCATATGGTTTCCTGTGAGTCCTTACAGAAATAGCTATGCTTTGAATGTAGAAGAAGAAGAGCTGTGTTGGGAGAAGTGGATAGCCTGCTATGGGTTTGTGCCTCGAGGGGAGACACCAGAACTTGCCTACAATCTTACAAACCTTCACAGATTCAACTCAGAATCATATTCGGACTAGGGGAGGTAGTTGCATGAGGACATGCAATCGAATAGTTGGGGGGAGATGTTGGGTCCAGGAAATGCCCCTTTTTGGCCATCCTTATTACATCATTTTTCCCTGATTACATCCTATTTTCATAATCTATACCTATGCCTTTTCTCCAGATAAACCAATGATATTGACAGGTATGATTCGTTATTGCTTTATTTATTTTATGCCTAAGATTGTTAAGGTTCTAGATCCTAGTCCTTGGTTTATGTTAATCTATGTGATTTCATTTAGTCAAGGTCTAAAGTGCAGGTGTATCAGCCGAATGGCGCCAGCAGTTACTCTTCAAAGCCCGATTCCTCATAACTCTAAGGGACAACGCACTCCTCCATGAGAATCTATAACAGGCCTCCACTGAAATAGAACCTAGCTACAATAGACAGGTCACATTCCAGCTTGCTAAATACGTTGATCCATTGATTACTTGAGTAACAGCTCCTTCATGAGTAACATCCTTGTTTAATATGGTTGTAACAGTTAGCTATAACTCCGCAGGTTGAAGATCGTAGATATTCATTGCTGCACGATTTCTACTTTCAAGGTATAAATATGCGAAGGATCTCGTATCATGGGGTTGGACAATTACCGTTTTGCATAAGCTGTAATAGAGCACTGATACTGTCAATTTCCATCATTAATATGAGAGCAGAGTTCTTCATTTCTGTGTCTTAATTTGTTGTGATTCTCAGCGTCTCTGTTAGAAGGCCAAGGCCCACCTTCTCACAGAGATAGTCGGCTTAAGTAGGTAGGGTAATTTAGCTTTCTTTTTGTTGTGTGGTGTGTAATCATTGCAGATGTTACTGTTAGCTACAACAGAGATTAGCTTTCCTTTTGATAGTTCACAATTGCATCTTGAATAGCTGTAGCAGATTGGTGTGACAGTCGACTGTGTAGGATAATTCAGTTAATGCATGTGTGTTTGAATCAACTATAACAGCCAAGCTCAATTCCAATATCTTTCAATTATTGATGCTTTCTAGGATTTCCAGTAATTATTAGTTAGATTTCAAGCTTATATTTAGATTCTGGTTAATGTTGTATCTTCAATTGGTTTATTAGGGTAGGCAGATTATGATTGAGTAACAGTAGCTGTTGGATGGATCATTTTGGTAAAGATAAATTATTGTAGTTTGATAATTATAGGATTTAACTTCTTGCAAAAGCAATCTGGTTTATTTCTATTTTTAATTTTATAACTGTTGGGTGATTTCTGTAGGAAGGTAGTTTCAATTGAATTCCTAGATGTGTGAATTAGATTAGTCTGCTTTCTGAAGTGAGTTTGGCTAGATAGGCTGGTAGGTTCATTTTCTCCATTCATTTAATCAACTGTTTGACATGTTTATGCACAAATTATGCTTATTGCCATTGAAACAAAAAGACCTCCCTGGGTTTGACAATTTATATTGACCATCCTATGTGTTAGCTTTAATTAATTGACATATAGGGTGACCAAAAATGATGAGGTATATGTGTGAACAGGTATATCGGCCATGGGAATGCGATTTACACTAAACAAATAAAGATCATACATTAATGCCCATAATTGGTAAAGGAATGCCCATAATTGTTGGCACGCAATTTGGAAAATAATGAAGGTTTGAGTCTGTCAAGCACACCCGATATCTAGAGTATGAGAAATATAACATCTAAACTAGCATATTGGATGTCAATTTCATTTAAAATCATGAAAATGTGAGGCTAAGATATGTATAACCATGAGAACTAGTTATGGTTATTGAAGACTTGTTGAATTATAATGGAATCAACAAGCTTACCAAGGAAAAAACAACCGAATATAACACACATCGAGGCCTAAAAATGTTTTATTGGCCTTAACATTTAGATGAAGTATGGGTAGTCAACAACTGTGGAGCATATGGGCCAACCCATACATAACTATGAGTACATGAATAACTTAGGCATCCTTGTGACTTTACAATCCCTTATTTTATTTTTATATTGTCTTTTAAGCTTATGTGGATTCCCTAATCCTCACGAGGGATTAAACTAGGTTTTCATTCCTAAATTGAGTTAACCTTGCAATGGTTGGAAACTGACTCATCACGTGTAACTATGCATCCATGAATCCATGCAATAGCGCCTTGTAAATACCTCTTATTTGACCTGACAAAGAGATGGAAGGTCAATTAAGGTCAAATATATGCAATAGCTCCTTGTAACTACCTCTTATTTGACCTTGCCAACCCTGTTTGACACAATGTCACCCCTCAATCCACATTCAACTCTACATACGTGAAGCTTATGAAGTTGTTTCCACATTCAATCCCCTTTTCTAGTAAATGCACAAAAATGGAAAATAATTTAGATAGTTTGGTATTACAAGCTACAAGATATGACAAGGTCGGATAGCTAGCGGCATGACAAGCTACAAGACATTCTTAAATGCATCATTGTTGATTTGAAATAAAATTGTAGCAAGCATGATCTAGGATGCTAGCTATAAAACATATTCTTTTGTCACATCATATTCTTTTGTCACATCATATGCTTTTGTCACATCATATTCTTTTGTCACATATGGTTTCTTATTAAACCTATAGAATCACTAACGCATTCCCTAACATGGACATTGCAATGACAACACATATCTTTTGAGAAGATTTATTATTAGTTTTCCTTGGACCTATAACTACACTAACGCACAAGAATACAAGTTGTGCCACCATAGGGTTAAATTAAAATTCTTTTTCCATCTTAATTATTTATGTCTAACACCCTATATCAAAACCTTGATCAATAATCAGCTTAGGTCTTGAAACCTTTGAAATTGATTAATTTGGACACTTTATACATACTATCACATTGGTCAAGATGATTTTAAGAAACTGGGGATTGTTGTTTAAAGGTAAAATTAAAGCATGAAGAAAGTGGTATTCACTTAGGCATGGAAGCTTGATGAGAGTAAGTGCACAGATTTTTCCCTTGAGAACTGTGATGACAATCCAAGGGCACCTTCCAACGCAGAAATGTGTTGCACATAAATTTGTAGATAACTGCAACGAAAGGTGAATGTATGGACTTCCAAGTACATTACAAATTTCTATAGGAACTACATAAAACAAGATTCATCTTTTGTTGGGGGGACTTTCAAAAGTAAGCCATATTATTGGGTCACTTTCTATTGTCTAATCCAGTACAACAACTATGGATTTAAACATGATCTTATGCCTCTTGTTGTAACACTAAGTTCACTGCCATAGGGTGAAAATCTAAGTTGAATATGAAGTTGATGTTGGATTAATTCATTCTCTAAAAGGAATTTACATTGCAGCTGAACAAAAGAAAAAGAGTCAACTCCCACGATGTGCATCGATGAAAGAGTAATATTTAGCAGCATTAGAACATATTACAGAGTGGATGGGAGATTGAGCTTTAAGAGGAAAGGACCTAATATTCTGATGATGAAGGGGTAGCTAAGGATGGAAGTCCTATGCTCTCTAAGCATAATATTTTTTTCACTGAGTCCTATTGGTAATACACATAAGTCTCTCAGGATATCAAGTACCACACCATCACATGTGCATGATAATATGAAATTGCATACACAAAAATATTTTCCCAAGGAAAGCCCAGAAGCATGTGTGCATAGTAGAGGCACACATACATAGTTCAATATCATGTTATTTAGGTTATTTTCTTACGAAGAAAGGTGAAACAAATAAAGAGTTATATGTAAAGGAAAAGAGAATGCATCTTGAAAATGTAGGTAATGAAGGGAATGAAATGGAGGGAGTTCATTCTTCTACCATGGGAAAATAAAGAAATGTAATTGGAGGCATGGATTCAGTGGACCAAGAGATTCTCACTTCCATTGTTGATTCATCTTCTATTGTAGGATCTGCAAGAAAAACTCCTAGCAGGTTTGGAACAAGTAATACTATTGAAACATTCAAGATTGAAACACCTCTAGGTTCTACATAGGGAATCAATCACATGTATGAAAAGGGTGAAATTGACAGTTCTCCATTGTTATTATCGAATAATGTGTCTGATGGACAACTTCAATTTCATAGCAAAAATGGCCATTGTTACCCTCATTTGTGAATGAGGGTGCACTAAGTCAAAATTGGGTGTGTCTTAGACACTTATAGGAACTTTATGAAGGTTGGAGGAATACATAATGCAATTATGGAAATATTAGAGATAATTTATGGTCCATCATACCCCAATTCTAGGCACTCTAATAGATGTGAACAACATTAACAAGCCACATTTCGACTTCTAGGAATAAAGTAGCAAACATGTGCATGATCAAGCAAGTTTTGGGCATGATTTCTAGGAAAATCTCTATGGAGGATGATTTATGGGTCATTTATGTTGGCTTTATCAACACTTTTGAGCTTGTTTGTGTGGTTTTATCAACCCTGATTAACAATTCTAAGAACATTAAGTGACTATTTTTTACATTCCTTGGTGTAGCCTTAGTCATAAAGTAGCAGTAAGGGATGCAAAATAAAGAGGGATTGAAAGATATGAGATCTAAAGTTAGGTTGGCCCTCCTTAAAATTAACTCAAAATTTTGGCCCTACTTATTTATGCATATTTCTAATATAAATAAAGGTATATACCTTGAATCAGAGCATCCCTTTGAAGTCCCAATGCACCACTGTTTCATGATGGCAGCAAGAACAGGGAAATGTTGTAGCATATAAAAATGATATCGCTGTGTTTTGGTGGCTGATTTGAATCCAGCATGCAGTAAGAGTTATTTGCATCAGCTATTGGGATAGATATGGGGCCAAAATTTATCTTAGAAGGGTTATTTTATGTCTCCTTCAAAGGATAACTGCCCCCCAAAAAGGCATTTTATAGCTCCTTCAAATCCTAATTGAGTATCCCGAACTGTGTAGACTAATTGCAGTGGTCTTCAATGACTACGGTAACATATAACTACCCATTGGATTAATATTGAATGTATTAACCCTAATAAATTTGCAAAATGAAAATTGAATTTATTAACCCTAAGATGGCATTAATATTGAAACATAGAACCAGTGTAGAGGCTAGGCAATTGAACAACTTACTGATTTACCAGTCATTGTGAGGTTAGCATGATCCATTGGTTTCCTCTATGCAAATAAATGAGAGATATTGCGCTCTTTTAGTTTCTTTTAGCTTCTTCTGCTCGCTAGAATGAGATATAGCATGCTCGTCTGGTCTCCTTTCTCGATGGAATGAGGGCTAGTGTGCTTGACTCTTCTCGTGGGATGGTTGTGCGATGGGTTGCTCGTGGAATGGTTACTCGCAGACCGAGTGAAGCAAATGAACACGTTTGGTCTCCTTGCTCGATGGAATGAGGGCTAGTGTGATTAACTTTGCTCGCGGGATGGTCATGCGATTGGTTTCTCGCAGATTGGTTACTCATGGATCAAGTGAAGCAAATGAACACGAAATGGTGGTTATATCCTCAGATCCTCGCTTATGACCAAGTGAAGCAAATGCTCCCCATTGAAATATGTGTTATGTACTAGTGCCTCCCTTTTTATCCCTACACCATGGCATGGTCATTGAGATATAAAAACCAAGATATTAGAAGATAACAAGACACAAACATAAATAGAATATTCATGCTCAAGTTTGTGCCCAAATCAATGGGGGTAGAGACTATTATATAGTAGTTTTAAGACAAATTTTAAAGATTAATAAGATGATATATGATATACTTTATTATCTTGATAAAATAATTTTGCTTGAGGCTAGTGCATGAAGTTGGTGGCCTCAAGAGTGGTAGCTGGAGTTTCACAAATCCCACTCACATCTAGAAATCATAGAATGTGTGTGTGTTTTCTTAATATTTATTCGAAGGGCTTGATCCTGATAGCTTAAATGACAAGTAGGTTAGATAACAAACACATGCACACACACATTTCTATTATTTAAAAATGTGCACATGTTTTCTTCCACGTAAAATAATCATATTAAGAAAAACTCATGCATGTTTTTAGTAGCCCATACTCAGTCCATACAAGCACAAATTGAAAAAATTTCAATGTTGGCCCTGTGTAGTACATTAATTAATCTATAGGTTTGGTTTTTGATTGTCTAATTGTTTGTGTCAGTCATGTTTGAGTTTGGAAACCCTCCCACACCATTAATGCATGTGTCCAGTCTAACCATGCCAAATTTCAGTCCATACAAGCAAAAATTGAAAACATTTCAACGTTGGCCTCGTGCAGTAGTACATGATCAAGCACGCCATTTCGGTTAGCATGATAATTGTGCATTGCCTTACTGAGCTTCTCTTTGTTTTGAGAATAATTTAATATTCTCTACTAAACAGGGCCAACCACGTGAAGGTGGAATCTCATCTAACCCCCCCCTCACGTCACTCTCAATACCCCATAACCCGACAAAATCAATGTACAAACAATAAGTTATTGTGTTATACAAAATCTATACCTCATAGAATTCAATGGAATTCATCATCTTCTTCATCCAAGTCATCATCTGTATCATCCGATCCAGATTCAACATTGTAAGGATTGGCCATATCATCATCGTCATTGATGTCAGTTTCGATCATCATGTCATCGTCGATATCATCTTCATGGGCATTGTCTGCTACATCATCTGATTCAACTAATTCTTCGACATATTCCCTGGAACATGATAATCTTCAACATCGTCTTCTTCTTCAAGACCCTCTTCACTACCTTCCTCTACATTATACTTTACCGAACTTCCCCTTGGATCGTGTCTCACAACAAATGACCAACCCCCTCTACTTGGAACCTCATAGCAAAATACTTGTTCCCATTGGCTTGGAAGAACATAGGGCTCTGTTCCTAGCTCAAAAAACCTTGTAGTAACCATGGTAAATCTATTATCATGTTCAATAATAGTTTTATCGGGATCATGTTGGTTCAATTGTAACCTATACCATTTGACAATGAACATAACTACTTTGAAGGAGTTAAAGTCACACTGAACGATATCTTCCAAATACCCATAGTATCGATTTTATGAGGGTTCTGTATGGCTGTCACTTCTAGAGAAAACATTGGTCACCTCAAAGACTGCAGATATCCCACAATATGATGTTTTCTTCGTTTCATCCAACTTTTTGATGCGATATTTACAACCATTGCACCACATAACCTTATGGTGTTTTACCTACAACAAGCCATACACGTAAATATTTCATTATGATCCATTGATGATTAAGTGCATGTTTATGCCCTGCAGGGAAAAAATCAATGTGTACATCAATATGTTTGCAAAAAAAAAATAATGTGGTTGATTAATATGCTTGCCTGCTTATCTTTTAAACCATATGCTAAATCGATTTCCCTTTGTGTAAGATTGGTATCTCCATTGCGATGAGATGCTTTAACTATTGAAGCCACATTTTCCCATGATATTCCATGACCAAATTGTTCATCATTCAATCCATACCTTCATCCAGTCAAGATTGTTTGCAATGTATAAATGAAGTGCATCCCACTCTCGACCAACTATTTGATGAAAATAAAATTAAAATTCAATACACAGTTATTATATTAATTGACAGTCAAATGTATACATAAAACAACAGTCAAATTATATTAATTAATCTCCACTAGATAATAGTTACCTTTCACCTTCCTTGATCTACCTTTCCCCTTCAGGTACTCCCCTTCGAAATTGTTATTGGAGTCTGGAACACAAATGCGGCCTAAATTGAGCTTTGACGCTAATTTAGGAATATATTCAATAATATACATCATGTTTGGGTATACCATATATCCCTCCACCATAGAACCCTCAGGACGTGCTTGTTTTCTAACCAAACTCTTCAAAAATTTAAAGTGCCTCTCAACCATCCACATGGACCTTGAGTGTATAGGTCCACATAATTCAATATCCTCAACTTGGTGTATGAGGTAGTGTTCTTGTGCATTGAAAAATGCCAAAGGTATATGCTTCTACATTTCACACATGAGACGAGGAATTTCTCTCCTCCAATACTTTATATATTCTTTATGTATTTCTTTAGATGACAACCATCTACAAGTGATGCAAGCCAATCACGATATTTAAAAAAAAAAACATTATATTACATAACATGAATTAGTGCACAAAAATAAAATATAAGTTCTACAATGAATTAAGCAAACACTAAGTGCATGCAAAAAATCGCTATTTTCCTCATGTATTTTCCAAGATTATATATAACTTGTTTGACATTGTTGTCGAAGTTGTCCGGGAGAGAGAGAGAGGTAGAAAATATTGTAACAATATACAAATCGTTTCATTTTTTTTTACAAAAAGTAGTAAAAAAATACCAACAACATGCACTAGAAAAAAAATATAGTAATTATATGCATACCATAATAATTACCTTCATGAAGATATGCCAATCATGCGTTTTCACCCCCGCAAAATCACCTTTCTTTGTTATGCTATTCTTCATGTTCGAACAAAATCCAGTGGGAAATTTATTTTTTTGCATGACTTCTTTTACAACATTACTTTGCTGCTCCATTAACATCCATGGAAGTGAGTTTATATTGATTTGGTCTTCATTTCTATGAAATTGAATGGCGTCTTTCATTGCATGGTTGGATTCTTGAATGTCATTGCAAATTTTGACAATTTTTTCTTTCTCACTCCTTCCATCCAATATTTGCCATAATGTTTCAGTCACATTCTTTCCGATATGCATTGTATCAAACAGATGAGCAATTTGTAGGTGCTCATAGTAGGGAAACCTACTGAATTGTTTCAGATAACTTCATTCCTCATGGAATCCCATTAATTCCTAAAGATCATGACAGCCATCATGAATCATAATTTATAAATAAATTACAGAAATGAATGTCAATTACAATAGACAACACACAATAAAACAAAATTCATAACATTTCATATATGATGATTCATACATACCTTGACGATTTATATTATATTGCAACTTCCATAGGTGAGGTGTCATTCTCTGCGGTTTTAATGTAGTCTCTTGCTTCCCATAGAACAAATGTTTTTTGGTAGTTCGATACCTATGATTCTTAGAGAGGAAGTTCTTATACTCATCAAACACCTCCTTTCCTAAACTTTTTGAACGATGAGATTTGATCTTAGGACCACAAACTGGACATGCAAATTTTCCCTTTCTCGAAAGACCTACATAAAGAGATGGATTATCTATGTCAATTATAATTATATATAAAATGAATGGATTATTTAAAAAAACATGCATGCATAATATATTAACTAGTTCATAAAAATAAATTAAATTAAAGTGGAACTTATAATTACAAACCACAAAAATGGGTTAACCCTAGGGCATCATGTATTGTCCATACAAGCATTGCATGGAATTGAATATGCATTTGTCGTATTGGTCTAGATACGTCATATATAGTGATTCCATTCCATAAATTTAGTAGCTTGTCAATAAGAGGTTTGATATATACCTTCATATCTTCAACTTGGTACTTACCTGATTGATTTGAACATATAAAATATATAATTATTACAACCATTTAGATATATAAACCATGCACAAGAGAAAATTAAAATATATATATATGACATTATGCAACAAAATACGACAAATGAGATGCCACTACATTAAAAAAAAAAGTTGTAGACACATACCTGGAATAATCATCGACAACATTATGTGCTCCCTCTTTATTGACAACCATGGAGGAATTCTATTGTTGATAACAAAAATAGGCCACACTGAGCAAACGAGTCTCATCTCTGCAAATGGATTGACACCATCTGCTCCCAAAGAAATCCTAATATTGCGAGGTTCTTCTTTAAAGTGAGGCCATTTTTCCTCCATATCTCTAAATGCAGACCCATCTGTAGGCATTTGAATAATGTCATCTTGAATTCTATTTCGTGCATGGTAATCCATAAATTGCGCTATGTTCTTGCACTTCAACAGTCGTTACAAAAGTGGAATAATGGGAATATAACGAAGAACCTTACAAGGCACCTTTTTTGTTACTTGATTTGTTCGATATCTACTGATATGGCATTCCAGACATTCTGTTTCAAATTCATGTTGATTATAATATATAACATGGTCATCGGGGCATGCATGAATTGCTTCATACTACATTCCAATTTCTTTCATGATGGCAGATAAATCTCGATATGTGCGAGGTAAAATATTTGACGGTGATAAAAAAATTCAGCTATCAAGCTACAAAAAATTAAAATAAAAAACTAGTTAATATAATATATAAATAATATTAATGAAACACAATTCATCTGTATTAATTTTACTTATGAATTAACAATAAAATTATTAGATGAACAATGATAACCTTTAGCGTGATCATATATGTGTGATGGAATATATTACATACCTTAACATCCTTGTGACTGATGTGTTTGAAAGACCATTCATAACCTTCAAGTTCATTATCAACAATATAGCACAGAGAATATTTGTGTTGGAGCCCTCATAAAAGGATTCGTATGCCTTCTCAAGAAGAGGTAAATCATGAACATCATCAAAGTAATAATTTTCATGATCATCATCATCATCCATTCTAACATTAAATTTATCATGGATCAATGTATTTGTACCATCATCTTCAACTATGTTATCAGTATGATCATCTTCTTCAATATGATCATTAACTTGTTCTCCATTATTCATAGCTCCATGTTCCTCCGGTACTTGTTTTGAAAGAACATCCTCTGGGCGATATGCCGTAGGAGGTATTTCCTTTATAATTACATGAAACCATCAATAGATATTAGTTAATATAATAAATATTAAAATAATACATACATTCACAAAAACAATCAATATAAAGACATATATAGTGCAAAACTTACAAATGGACGATATTCATGTCCCCCCTTAGCGTGTCCATGTTCCCTACAATGTTTTCTGGATATTGTGATATTTATTCTTTTCCTTTTAAATCCCCTGCATTGACTACATGGACAATAACGTTTCCCATCACCCTTTCTTTTCATTCCATCCACAATCTAGAAAGCAATTGTCGATTTTGTTCATCTGGATTAGGAATATTGTTATTTGACATTTTCTCATAAAGAGCTTGAATGAAGATTATCAATCTTAAAAATCAAGCTCCACGCTTCATTATTTTTAATCACAAAAACAATTGAAATAATTGTGTATTCTTTTACGGAAAATAGTTCGTGCGAAGAATATAATTTTCACAAACCGTCGGATGTATAGCAAACATGTCAGAATGTTTCCATAATTTATAGTTTTTAAAATTTAAAGTTCCTCGGATATCT
The DNA here is from genome assembly GCA_027924585.1 of Larix kaempferi. Taxonomy (NCBI): domain Eukaryota; kingdom Viridiplantae; phylum Streptophyta; class Pinopsida; order Pinales; family Pinaceae; genus Larix; species Larix kaempferi. The sequence continues at coordinate 5,441,080 of BSBM01000125.1, read as the reverse complement.
GATGATATTACCATAGTTATTGTTATAATATATATTTAAAATATTCGACGTCTATCCTCGGATATCCGACGGGCGTTGGATATTTGACAATGCCAAGTATCAATTAAAAAAATTTGATCAAAATTCATAATTTTAAAGGTGAAATCCGATGACAGGGTCAATTTCGTCGGCTTTTCTCGTCGGATTTTGGGTTCAAATTTTGTTGTGTGAATGCAGAGTAAAGTGTGTTGTTGATATGTGTTGAAGCCGGTGTTGCACATAGAGTGTTTGGTTTATCCAAAATTGGATTAGTTTATGGAGAACCTCTTCAAATATTGGAGAGAAGGTTATGTTGAAGCAAGAGAAAATCTGTTTGGAGAACGTTGAACCAGTCATTGAACAACGTTTGAGAAGTCACCAGTCATTGGTTGGATTTGTTAGTGACTGAAAATCCCGTTGGAGACAAAATTTGGGTTGTGTCATTTGTAAGAAAGTTTGGTGTCCACTATAGTTGTTAAAAGGAATCATGTTTCCCCGTATGAGGTCCAATGTAAATAGAAAGTGATGAAGGATTATTGTCGAAGAAGTTCGCTCTTATGAGGAATTTGGCCGTGAACAAAGAAATAAATCATTGCAAGGGAGAATTTGCTGGAGTTGTGACGCTGTAAAAAAAACTTCCGTGTCTAAAGATTACCATTCAAGTATTCACTTGAGAAAGTCGGCATGAGGTTCTGTAAGTGGTAGCGCCATTTTAAAAAATCGTAAGAGAGTTTGTCGTAGTTGATGAAATCCATTAAACTAGAAAGAATCACTGCACAATTGGAAAAATCACGTAAGTCAAATAACTGGAATCTTGCTTTTTGAAATATTTAATTAATGGTGTGAGAAATCATATTAAAAGGAAATGTTATTTTTTAAAAGGATCCTTTTTAAAAAGAGATTTTGATTGAAAGAAGGTTTATGGTAATGGACATGTGAAGACTTCTTTTTGACCATTGACCAAAATAAGAAAAGGGATGAGTTTGGGTTTATGAATTTTCTTTTATGTTGGAATGTATATAAAGAGACTTACGGTTACTCCCAAAAAGAAGATCGATTTTGTTAAGTTTGTATATTGTTGAAGAAACCCTAATTTTGTGATCTGAGAAGAATTTTTGAAAGTATTGTAAGTATTATGAAAAGATTAAAAAATATAGTTTGTGAACATACCTGTAATTGTAAAGAAAATATCTTGGTTTGTAATGGGTCATATGAGAAGATTAAAACAATCAAGGAGATATATTAAAAAATTGTGAAAGAGAACAGAAGGGTAGAGGAAGCCTATTTTGCAAAGATGTATGGTGAGATTCTAGTTGTAGCAGAACAGCCCATAAATCGAGAAGATGATGAAGACATGAATTAGATTGCAGAGATCGAGTAAATCAATGAAGATGAAGAGCATAATAAACCTAATGAAGATGAAGAGGTAAATGAAATATTGAGAAGATCAATGCCAATTTTTCCATTTTTCTTGGGTATGAATTATGAAATTTGGGAAAATAAAATGGAAGATTTGTTTTGTTTAGTAAATTTATGGCGCTTTGTTCAAGAAGGTTTAGTAGATTTCCATGATAAGAGAAAAAATGCAGTTGCAAGACTTCTTATTTTGTCAGCAGTGGATGAAGTAATTTTTTATAGTGTTTTCTATAAATTTCATCAAGTTGTTAGTGCAAATTTTTTTTGGGATGCTCTAGAGATGAGGTACAGTAAAAAAAGAATAAATAGAAACACTTTGAAACATATTGGTACATTAGAAGAAGCTTCTTTGTTTGAAGCAAAGAAAGAGAAAGAAGACAAAGACAAGAAATTTGAAGAACTCCCTGATAAAGTAGAGGAGAAGATTGAAGACCTTGTGTGTTCCACAGAGCATGAAGAGAAAGGTGAATCCCATTTCCTAGATAAACCAGTGGATGATGAAGTTGTTGGTAAAGCTGTCATTGTAGCAGCATGTGATGATGAAGAAACTTTGGTGAATCCAACAATAGATATTGCTGACCACTATGTAGATACACCAGTGGACGATGAAGTTGTTGGTAAAGATTCCATTGTAGCATCCTGTGATGATGAAGAAAATTTGGTGAATCCAGCAAGAGATATTGTTGACCACTATCTAGATACACCAGTGGATGATGAAGTTGTTGGTAAAGCTTCCATTGTAGCAGCCTATGATGATGAAGAAAATTTGGTGAATCCAACAATAGATATTGTTAATGACATTAACTTAGTGAACCGAGCAAAGTTTGTTGATGACAATTCAATTGAAGATAAAACTTCCCATGTAGCATTATTTGATGGGAAACAAGATGAATATTTTGTAGAGTGTTTGGAGAGTTCATTCCAGCACATGGAAAATATGCCCGAAGCATCAACCGAGACTAATGAATCTCATGTTTTTGGAACTGAAAATTTGTGTGTGTATGCAGATTATGCAGGTACCAAGGAAGAAGAACAACACTTGGATGTAGTGCTAACATATTATGATGAAGAGTTGATAATGCTTGAAGAATGGTTAGAAAATCCAAGGATTTGTGAAGACATGAACAAGAAGATTGTAGAAGATGAAGAATATGACAAGAAACAAATGAAGTTAAGCAACATGCACGTGTAAGGAATAGAGATGAACATTGAGATAGAAGAGTTATCAAAGTGTTTGATGAATATTTTTGAGTGGAGACATAATGAGACAAAGAAGACAGTCAACCACAAAGATCAGTTGACTGCTCGGATACTATTAAAAGCAAGGCAAGAGAACGACAAAAACGTTAGATTTGGGATCTAGATGAACATCCTATATTTGAAGATGAAGATGAAAGAAATAGGTCTAAGCAGCCTAATATGAAGCTAATTTAGTTTTTGAATTTTGTTAAGTGTTTGTAAGCTTGGCTGATATATAGACCAACAAGCATTTGCATTTGTGAGATTTGCATTTTAAGAATTTTAGATTATCAAAATTCAGAGGGAGTGTTAGTAAGAAAGTAACCCTCGAGATTAAAAGGGAGTGTTAGAAGTAGTAATCTCTTTGTTAAGTGTGTTAGTTATTTCACAACCGGTTAGTTGGTATTGGCTTGAACCGTCAAGCATGTAACATATATATACTATTGTGTAATAATAATTTAGTAGTTCAGCAGTTTATGTTTGTAACTCATTTGTTAGGTCTCTTCCCATATTTGAACATGCCATGCATTCATTATATGCATGACATATATCCTATCGCGACTCGCTAGACTATTCTGACACTGTTTTTAAGACAAAAATTTGAATTTTGAATTTCAAATGCTTGCGCTCCACGCAAGTAGGCAGGAAGTTGGAGGTTTTGCTGGGTGGATGGAAGGTAGGAAACTCTTTCCATGTATCATGTCAAACCGAGTTCCTTTATGATTTTCATCCATACCCAACCACATGCTCCTGAGCACCTGCAGAACAAACCTTCTACGGAGATTATGAGAAGCTCACTAAGGTCAATCTTTTTCCTTACATACCTTAGGTGAGAAATGAAACTAAGTTTTGAGATTAACAGGGATGTTGGGAGTACTGTTGAAAGTAAAGGACTAGGAAGAATCCATCCCAAAATCCTTGCTTCCATGATCAATATTTCTGAGAAGAGTACCAGTGTTGTCACAGTGAAGGGCCCATATTTCCTAGAATGGTTGAAGAATATTGTTTCTAGACATGACTTTGTATCTATGAATATGGACATGGAGGGTGAAAAGTTCTATTTGTACTGAGGATGTTCGCGACAGGCCCTAGTTGCTTAATTGACGAGATGTTCCTTTAATGCCATTACAATCGATGGTAGAGATGCTATCCAGAGAGGACCCCCAAATATCAGAGGAATTATGGAGAGTGTTTATATTTGTTTAATTCCTTGCTAAAAAATGGTGTCCTTTTGCACCAGTGGTGTAGAAATCCATTGATGTTGTTATGGTCTTAGGTAATAGATTGATTTTGGGTTATTTGGGCTAGGGTTTGTAGAAGGGTAAAAGTACTTCTTAATAGTGATTTGATTTATATAATGATAGACATGGAAATGCGATTTTTCTTTGATGTAAACATAAATTTTCCATTCGTTGTTGTATTTGATGGCATCTCTTCATCTAGAGGTTAAAAGGACCCATCCTTGAGTCAAGTTTGTTTTGTTCTGTTAAACGAATTATGCCTTGAAAACAATATACTTCCACGAAATCTATATTCAATTCATGTATGTGTTCTCAAGGATATCTTCAGAGCCAACTATTCAAGCAATGTGAGCACTTTTTTATAAATCAGGATGAGTTTTGTGCTATTTCACATATCCATGTTTTAGGCCTCTATTAATTTTTTGCATTTCTGTTAGCGTTATCTGGTTCATGGATGTCCCACAATATCTGAGTTGGGAGGACGATTTCTCCAATTACTTGGGAACACTGTTGATACCCTCCCTTGAATCTCGCCGTCTGCCATTGCCAACCATTTATGTTTTTTCATAATTAAAAGATTGTTCCAAAACTACAAATTTTTGTCCAAATTTTTTGAGATGTTTCTCATTTTCATCTACACATCTCATAGAGTATTGGAGTGAGACACCCAGTAACACGGAACTATAAATATAGCCAACTAACGCGACACCTTCCAAATTCAAATTATTATTCATAATATCACATTATATATTATGATATCGCAGATAGATTCTAGCACTGAAATTGACAGAGTTGTTAAGTTTGAGTTAACACTAAATTAGTTTGGAGTATGATCAGAGTTTTTGTTTTAAATTCAAATTATCATTCATAATATTACATTATAAATTATGATATCTCAGGAAGATGCAAGGATTGAAATTGGCAGAATTGTTAAGGTTGAATTAACACTAAATTAATCCGTAGTATGGGTTTTTCTTTTCGTTAAAAGAGTTCAATGAATTATATTGAGAATCTAATTATATTTTGATTTGACATAATATAATCTTTAGTTCTCATGGCCACGTGGTAGGAATTACCTTTTTCCCAACTCAAAAACCAAGATGCTCATTTACTTATAATCCTCGAGGACAAAGTATGAAGACTTGGAAGGACGACAATATCCACAATAATTTGGAACTTTAAATAGTGGAATTATTCAGAGTTGTTAGCAGTTGTGAACTATTCATGAGTAGATGTTTCAAAGTGTGTTATATAGAAGAGGAAAAAAAATATGGGAAAAAAGTTGAGTGATAGGAGAGTTGGTAAAATTGGGAAAAATATTAAGTGCAATATTTTTACATTGATTAGGCATACAAACTGGTAATTACACTTAAGTATGGAGAACAAGTAAGAGATAACTTGTTCATGGCACTTAACTTGTGGCCTATGAGTTTTCACCCACCAGGTTGTACTAGTATTTAAAACTAAATATATTTAAATAGTAGGCTTAATAATTAAGAATGTATATTTTTTATTAGAAGTCACATGTGTAAGGGTTTTGTATAGTCTAGTTTAACACCAATTCTAAAAGTAAATTATTATTCATTAATATAGTAGTTGGAACATGTCATTATTTTTAGTGAGTTTGACTTTCCGAGACCAAATTTTCAAACTAAAGGTTTTTAGTTAATACAAAATTGAAATTGAAATTTAATTTAAAAAAATAATTAACTCTTTCAAATGATTAAAAATTGTAATTATCCATTATTATAAAATAAACCAAATTAATTAAAAAACAATAATTATCATAAACAAATTGAAATTAGAATGACAAACAAAAAAATTAATAATAATGAATAAATAGATAAATAACTAAAATAAATTGAAAGAAAAACTTAATTGATTAAAGGGAACTAAAATAAGTTAAATAATAAAGAAGGCTAAATGTTATAAGATTTTGAATATTTTAGATTTGAGATTTGTCATAACCTAAATCTTATCATAAATTTTGGATTGTTGAAATTGTTGTTTTTAATCCAGAAAATGGATTTAACATCCCTATTGTAACCTAATTTTGCAATGTTACTTATTGATATTGCAATTCCATCAATTCTAAATGATTATTGATGAATTTCACACAAAAAAATGGTAGTTTCCCTAAAGTTAAATTCCTACAACATTTAAACTACAACCTAAATAATAGCTTAAAACATAAAAGGAATTAATCTCTCTCTCTCTCTCTCTCTGGCTCTATATATATATATATATATATATATATATATATATATATATTGATATTGTTGGCAAGTGGTACCCCTTACTTGCATGGATTTCCTTTGGCTAAGAAACCACGAACCATGGGCATTTAAGCTGTGAAAATCACCTGGGTCGCACCCGGCCTGGACCGCACCAACCCTTAACATGGATGGATTTTTGGTATCCACGGGGTTTTGAATCAGCGACAATTCAACATAGGGACCTGTCTTAATCATCACCTGCCACCGACTGTTCTACATATCATAGATTAAACTATATATAATTTCAAAAGTTAGCTAAATATACAATTTTTAAGTAGATGTGACTAAGAAATAAGAATAATTTTTAAACATTTACTATATTGTAATCAAGAGTGTGACATCTACCCAATTGAAAGTACAAAATTGGTTAATCATAGTCTTATATCACATAGTATTTCCAATTTTTTTATGACAATACATATTGACATTACAAAAAAAGTTTTTATGCTCAAAACTCAATAATATATTACCTATGGAATTTCCTTGGTATAAATATAAATCAATAAAACATAGAAGCATTGAAAAAACTAGGAAATAAGGGTTTGGGTAAACAATGGTTCATTACCAATTCAGGTGCCTCTAGAGTGGTATCATCTGATGGAGATAGGGGTTCATTTATTGTTGGAAAAACTAGAATAAGAGAACACTATTATTGATTCAATTCTTCAATATCCAATAAGGTCACTTAGAATGTGGTAATGTGCCTTGTTACCATTTGTTGTAGGTGAGAAATCTCATGTCATGTATTGGCCTCCCGAGGTTGAATTTGTGGGAGACGGTGTTGCATATCATCACGAAACTACAAATTTGAATCACCTTCCCCAAATTTTAGGGTTTCCAACCTCATTTTGTGGCCAATGATGAGGAATTCGACATCGAAGGTAGACTCCCTAGCCTCCTCACTTATCCATTGTGTGATAATCTGTAGGGGATCTAGAAACTGTAACAAATTCACAATCAAACTCTCAAGAATGTTGCAAAGAAGAAGAGAAGAATGCACTCAATAATAACTCATAAACACAGAAAATGTAAAACAATAGTATCATACATCAGCTATAAGCTGACACTATTTGAATCAATGAAAGTAATGAATGTGTTACAATAAACTATGATGTAGCATCATATAGGATTCGAATTAGCCAAGTAGGTTATTCGAATCAAGCTCAAAGTCTATCTTGGATAACAATGGAGACATCATCCAGTCAGTAGTATCCGTCATAAATGGTAATAGTGAGTCAAGTGTGTCTAAATGAGTCTAACAGAACCATCTAGGCATAAATCAGGGAATGGAGACTCCAAGGGGGGCACATGAGGCTATCAAATAGTCAAGTGGAACTCCAGAACTAGATAACTAGAAGCTACAAGCAGTCAACATGAGAAATTAGTGGAAGAACTACTCAATCAATGCACTAATTGAATGATAACTCCTGGTAGGTGAAAAAAGGCACCCTAACTGAGAGATAACTGGTGGTAGGTGAGCAAAGGCATGCTTTCCATGCAGAACAGTCAAGGAGTGCGCATTAGGTAGGTAGGAGGCCAAATGGGGGCTGAAGACAAGCTTTGGGAAGCTGAAAGTGAGCTCTAGGTGCTGGGAGGACCACCCATATGATGACTGGATGCATGCAACTGCATGGCAAATGCATGCCTGCATGACTGCATGAATGCATGTCTGCATGACTATATGATGGTGTGAATATTCCAACACCCCCTACAAGCTATTCCAACTTGGGTTTGATCATTCCCATGGAGATTAACTTCTCTTCCTCTTGAGTAAGAGATTGGATGAAGTCATCAAGTGAGGGAAACTTCCATTTTTGAATGGACATCTTAGCTGACTGGAAAGTATAGACAAAAACTAAGAAGTTTGGCCCCAAATTTGAGAGAATGGCAAGAATAAGCTGCTTGTCTTCTTTTGCTATCTCGTATCTTTTCAACTATGATATCAAGCTTTTGAACTTGGTGAGGAAGGCATTGATTGATTCAAAGCTGTCTAGACTCAAAGAGATGAGTTCATTCTCTAATTTTTGTCCTTTCATATCATCTTTCTATCCAAATAGAGATTCAAGCTTGTCCCAAACCTCTTTACGAGATGTAATATCAATGACATGGAAGTGAATATCTTCAGAAATTGAGAGAAGGAGGAGGCCAACTGCTTCATCAAGCCTATCCAAGTACTTGGACTTTTAAACTGCACTGAGAGGTTCTACCATCGTTCCATTGAGTATTATGGTGAAGCTCTTAGATCTCATGAAAGGATAATGATACCCACTAGGATAATGATCCAAACTCCGAATCTGAAATCTCATGTGGAGAAGTTGTGCTCTCTTGCTCATCGTCACTCAAAGGAGGAACATATCCAAAAACATGAATATCATGAAACTGATTTAGAATGTGCATGCAGTCCTTTTATATCTCATTGGAATCATCATGGCTTAGATCATTGTAAAAAGAACTAGAACAATATGTTTATGTATCTTCATTAAGATCAAAGGAGGATGCAGTAGTGGTGGCCCATTTTGAAGTAGGAGTTGGACAAATAGGTGCTAGATCTGCAGGTTCTTATGGATCTGAATCTAGCATTCGCACTTTTTCAAGAGTCCTCTTGTCACATCCCCTCCCATCATACCAGTGCGATGGAGAGGATCATGATGCTAAAAATGGGCATCGAGCCCCATGAACTTATTAAATAAGCATTCACATAATATAAAAAGACATATGGAAATGTATAATTATAAGAAAACACAATGGAAGTAATTTCAATTACACATCCATCATACATTCAAGATATTCATCAAAGAAATAATTGCAAAGTTAACACAAGAGAATACTTATCTTATAACAAAGTAGTCCCAAGCAACTGGCTATGCAACTGCAACGTTCCACCCAACCATAGGCCAGTTGTGATCATCAATATCTCAACACACTGCCACCCCGAGCTGGGCATGATCTCTACAAGGAATCAGGGAACATCAGACTCACACATAGCTCAAAGATACACCAAATCAGCCAAGCCAAGCTATAGTTGGGTTTATCAGGCTGTTAGGCAATGGAAGGAAGAATTGCTAAGCTAGTGGGATCATCCATAGAGATATGGGCACCCTCTGCAAGATCTATCTAGCTTGGTCTCCACAATACCTACACACCTGGCACAAGGAAGTATTCCCTTCACTAATACACAGTCCCTCAGGCCATACCTCCCATTCTAGTGTTCTTCAAGGTGTGCATAGAAGAGCAACCAGCCCTTTTGATACTCTTGAGAGGTTACCTTCTCACTAGTTTTATCAAGCGAATTCTGGTCCACTTCCACTCCTAATTCTTGCTCATAATTTCCAACCAACACAGGGATGCACCCTACAACAAAACATAAGTTTTGAAAAACGTGGGAAACCAAAACGAACTGGTAGATGGGGAATAAACCCTGGGAGAGCAAATTCATTTTCAGAAAACGTTTTTTTTGCATTTCAGGGGCAAAAACGACCTCTATAAACCCCCAAAACGTGACTCCCTTTCTCCTAGCCACTGTGCAACACAAAAATGAGCTCCCAGCTATGGAAAAATGCAGGAAATTGGTAAAAAATGTGATGGGGAAAGCCCAGCTAGCTCTGTTGTGGGGAAAATGCACCTATAGTTCAGGGGAGAAACTACCAACTTACGGTGATAAAGATAGACTTACAAGCATTCTGCAAGTACAACAAATAAATGAAGAGATTAGGGTTTAGAGATATAGGCACCTCATTCAGAAGGTTGATCCTAGCTTTGCCTCCCTCGCTCTTCAATGCTTATCCAGTATCGCAATACCCAGACCTGCAAAACAACTTGATACCTTTCTCAAACACATTTGACTACATATATAAGACTGAAATTCATAATAGAAGAAAACATCATATTATAAACAAACTGTAATCAAATCTAAGACACATTAATAGGTCATATTTGGAAAGAGAAGAATGTCTGATCTTTATTAATGAATGAAAGCAAGTACATAAAGTTATACCTTCCTTCAAGCTTGGCACTTCACGAAACCTAGATTCAAGGTCTCCTGCTTCCGTTCTCCAAAGATCCCAGCCTCTAAGCAATTGTACTAGGGTTTACCAAAATTGAAGCACAAGAGAGGGGATGAGGGTCTCCATTCCTCCAGCATAACTTTGTAATTGGGCTTAGTCCTTTCACATGACCCTTCTACCCTCCTTATATAGTCAATGAGGAAGAGGAAAAGAAGTTACAACCACTCAAGAGGTTTCCCAACCAACTTAACTTACTTGAATTTCGAGATTTTGACCAAAACAGGGGTGTACGCTACTCTATAGTAGACAAAGTCGCGTACACATGGCAATGGGCGCTACTTTAAATGAGACAAAGTCGCGTACACACGCTACTATTATAACAGTAGAGTCGCGCTCATGTTGAAAAATGGCCAAAAACAGGCTTTTCTGCTCATTTTCAGGAGATGGTTTGGTCTGGAAAAATGTTCCTAAGGGTCATATACATCAAATGGGTCAAGAATGAGGTAATTTCAACCATTTTTAGTGTCCCAAATGACTCCTCCATCCACAAATGTCCTGTTGTGTGACTGAACTTGATCTCAAGAAGTGTCGTCATGCGACCAAGGGAAGCAAGTGTCGTCACGGACGGAGAGGTGTCATTTCAAGCTATAACAAGCTATGACTGCGTGAGAGAGGAAAGACTATGGGTTCAGAATGGATTTGGGCACCATTTCGTGGGTGTTTTCTTGCCCCAGAAGCAAAAGTACATTTTCCCAGGTTGATGGCTTACCCATGCACGAAATTGGCTCTCATGCCTCTTCATTCCCAAGGCATTAACTACCTCAACCAATTTCTGGAAGAATTAAATGATTGGGTGCATAAGTCAGAATGGGTAGTTGAGGGTTTATGGGTTTTCTCATTGACACATGGATTAACACCATTGGCTCAAGGGTTTGAATCATTTCCCTTCCTATTCCTTGTAGAATCATGCCCCCATCTCTTTGTTGCATTGCATAGCTAGTTGTGGGTTTTTCATTAAAATTTGTATTTACATGATGTCTTAATTTACATTGTGCCTATCTAGCAGAAGAACCATAGGCATCTATTTTTTTAATTGTCGATACATAAAACGCTACATCAATGGTGGGGCCTTGGCCTTGAGCTCCTCACCATGATTAAATAATAATATTTGCATCATTTACAAGCTAATGCGAAGCGGGTCAAAATGGGGACGTGACATTCCCCTCCCATTACATCAGCACTGTCCTCAGTGCTCATCAAAACTGAACAAAAATTGATATGCCACTCTCATGGCATCCTCCAGCTCCCATGTAGCCTCATCGGGACCGTAGTGCTTCCATTGTACCTTTACCTGTCTGATGGCTCGATTTCGGAGCAATGTCACCTTCTTGTCTAGGATGCGCAATGTATCGGTTTGGAACTCTCCCTCGAGTTCCACCTGGATCACATCCCAATTAATCACATGGTTAGGATCATGTACATATTTCTTAAGTAAAGAGACATGAAAAACATTATGAGCTTTAGTGCTAGCAGGCAATGCAAGTCTATATGCAACTGTCCCTATTCTTTCAAGCACTTCAAATGGCCCACAATATCTAGGTGATACTTTGGCACAACTCCCAAGCTTCAAGGAACCCTTCCTTGGCCTCACTCTAAGATACACATGATCCCCAACATTGAATTCCCTATGGATCCTATGCTTATCTGCATAGATTTTGTGTCTATCCTGGGCTGCTTTTAAATTTTGCCAGATCTTTGCAACCTCTTGTTCCATTTCCTTAATCAATTATGGCCCAAGTACAATTCTGTTCACTGGATTGTCCCAAGTCACTGGTGTCCTACACCTTCTGCCATACAAAGCCTCATATGGAATCATTCCCAATGATTCTTGCTGCCCATTATTATATGCAAACTCTACCATGTGTAGATAATCCTCCCACTTAGATGGCTTGTCTATTACATACATGTGAAGCATGTCTTCAAGCACCTGATTTACTCTTTCTGTTTGCCCGTCTGTTTGAGGATGGTACGCGGTGCTAAAGTTCAACTGTGTACCCAAATATGCAAAGAGACCTTTCCAAAAATTAGAAGTGAACTTGGTATCCCTGTCATAAATTATTGCCTTAGGTAACCCATGTAATCTGAAAATTTCCTTCATGAAAATATTTGCAATGGCATCGGCTTTATGTGTGGACTTAACCAGTATGAAATGTGCTTCCTTTGTTAACTTGTCCACCACAACCATGATGGAATCATGTTGTCTCATAGTCATTGGCAATCCTGTAATAAAATCCATGGAAATTATTTCCCATTTCCATTCTGGAATTGGCACTGTGTGCAATAAACTTGCGGGGTGTTGGTGTTCAACCTTCACCTGCTGACATTTCATGCACTTAGAAATGTATTCAGCAACATCCTTCTTCATGCCTGGCCAGAAATAATATTTTCTTGCTGTAGCAATTATTTTCTGATATCCTGGGTGACCAGAGTATGGGGCTTTATGGATTTCATCCATAACAATCCTCCTCAAATCTACCACATTGGGAATATAGACTCTATTTTTATAGGTAAGAAGTCCATCTTCCTCCAAATGATAACCCTCATACTTCTTGCCAAGGTCTTGCTGCTGCAATTTGTCCTTTATCTGCATGTACACTTCATCCTCAACAATATGGTTAACAATCTGCTGCTTCAAATCTGGTTGGCAAGTACTAAGTGCTGCCAGATGCATTTCATGTACCTTCCTGCTGAGTGCATTAGCCACCTTGTTTTCTTTCCCTTTTATGTGTTTGATTTCAAATCAAATTCACACAAAAATTCCAACCATCTAACTTGCCTAGCATTTAAAGTTGTCTGATCAAACAAGTATTTCAGACCACAATGGTCTGTCCTTAACTCAAATTTTCTTCCCATTAAGTAATGCCTCCACATCTTTAAAGCATGTACTATGGCTGCAAGTTCTATATCATGAGTAGCATAGTTCTTCTCATGCTCCTTCAACTTTCTTGACTCATAGCATATCACGTGGTTGTCTTGCATAAGAACTCCTCCAAGTCCTTGATTGCATGCATCGGTACATACCACAAAGTCCTTTTCTAGGTTTGCAATTTTCAAAATTGGTGCACTTGTAAGAAGATTCTTCAATCGTTGAAAACTTTCCTCACATCTTGGTGACCATTCAAACTTTATCCCCTTCTTTTGCAAAGAAGTGATCGGGTTTGCAACCTTGGAGAATCCTTCGATAAACCTCCTGTAGTAACCAGCAAGGCCCATAAAAGATCTCACATCAGTCACATTCCTTGGAGTTGGCCAATTCATAATGGCTTCAATCTTTTCAGGGTCTACAAATATTCCTTCGTCGGAGATGATGTGACCCAAATAATGAATTCTATCTTTATAAAAGTCACATTTGCTCAACTTTGCATACAGCTTATGCTCCCTTAGTAATTGCATTATCATTCTCAAATGTTCTTCATGATCTTCTTCATTCTTAGAATAGATGAGAATGTCGTCTAGGAATACAAGAACAAACTTGTCCAAATACTTGCTAAAAACATTATTCATGAGACACATGAATGTAGATGGTGCATTTGTGAGACCGAATGGTACCACTACAAACTCATAGTGTCCATACCTTGTTCTAAAGGTTGTCTTATGAATATCTTCTTCTTTGATTCTTACCTGATGGTAACCAAACCTCAAGTCAATCTTTGAAAATACCTTTTCTCCTCTCATTTGGTCGAAAAGGTCATCAATTCGGGGCAATGGGTATTTGTTCTTCACAGTGACTTTGTTCAACTGCCTGTAGTCAATACATAACCTAAGTGTTCCATATTTCTTTTTAACAAATAGAACAGGTTCACTAACACTTTCATTAACTTTTCTCTTGGTTCTAGTGGCTAGTTGAACTAACCATGATTTACTATGCTTTAATTTCTTAAAAGCACAAATCTCAACAATTCTAGGAGTGACATAACTGTGAGTAGATCCAGGATCAATCAAAATGGAAATAGATTGCTTAACAATCTTACCTTCAACTTCAATCACAGTTGACTGATGATCTACCTGGCGGTCGTCTAGAGCTGCATAGATTCTAGGGATTGTCCTTGCCACTTGACCCACAGTTTCATCTCCTTGGATGTTGTGAACTTGATTTGGATTCCCATTCCGATGTGGACAGTTCCTAAGCATGTGCTCCCCTCCAAAACCCCAACATTGAAGTGGTTCTCTTGGCTCCTTTGAATCTCTTGGCTTGTCTCCCATCATCTTAGTTGGATTAGTCACAACCTGTGATGGTTGCCTTTGCTGATTCCGGAATTGAGGAGGCTTGAACCCCTTCTTCCTTTGATCAAACTTTTCGTTTTTCCTATCCTTCCATGCCTTATGGAATTCTGGTTTTCTTTTGTTTTGATCAAAGCAATACTTGGCCTTTCTTATGGCCTCCTCTAGAGTTCGAGGTTCATCAAACTCAATTCTATCTTTATATGACTGGGGCAGTCCACTCAGGAAACGCTGAATTTTCACCTTATCATCTCGAATATACCTGACATACCTTAGTAGCTCCAAGAATTTGTTTGCATATTCTTCCATGGTCAATTGTCCCAATCTCAGCTCATGGAACTCTTTGATCTTATCATCATAGTACCTATCAGAGAGGTACTTCTAATTGAAGTATTTCTTGAACTGCTTCCACACAATCTTCCTTTCATTGATCTTCTTCACTTGCCTGATGTGTTCCCACCATATAGATGCTCTTCCATTCAAGTTGAAGATGGCTACCCTTGCCTTCATATTTCCTGAGTGGTCTTGGACTTGGAAATACTTTCTCATCCCAAGAAGCCAAGCTTCAGCTTCTGGACCAGACTTTATCTCTCCATCAAATGTAGGAGGTTTCACCTTCTTAAATTCCCCATGTGAATTGTTCTTGTAGTTCTTCTTCCTCTTACTCCTGCGAGATGAAGAGCTTGAACCCTCAATGGATTGTTCAGAGTCAGATGATTCATTAGAAGAGATTTCTGGAGTATATGTTCTATCTGTAGAAACTCTTCTTGAGCTACTGGCCCTCTTACGGGAATTCCTTCTAGAACTACTCCCACCCCTTTTTGGATTTGATGTCTGATGCCCAGAGTTTATTTGCCTTTGGATGTCTGTAAAACTCTGCAGCATGGCTGCATTCAACTGATTTTGTTCTTCCTGAGCTTTAATCATCCTTTCATTGTCTTCTCTATAGCTTTGCAACTCCACCCTTAGGCTTCTCATGGTGGCTGCAATACCTGGACGAGTCTCTTGATTTCTTCTCCCATTAGATTATGTTTCAACATTTTCAACATGTATGTTTTCCCCCATGGTATCTATCTCAGGCTCATACGGATCCTGTGCATCATCCATGATGTTGATTTTCTTATTGTATAATTTTCTCCCTACGGATAGGTAGAAATTCTCTTAGGTTAAAGTAGACTTTAACTGACTCTAAACTAAGACAAAAAATAACAAATGTTACCTTGAATTCCTAGATCTAAACATACATTTCAAGATTAAACTGCTGGAAGAAACATAAGAGATCTAACTGACCTTCAATCCAATTGCTTGTCTTAATGGTTTCTCCAATTTCCAAGTCCTCGTGAATGAACTTGTCAAAATGAAACCAAGATACAAGCATATACGATTCTCTAGCAACTTGAAATATGAGTTAGGATCTAAATCTATAACAGATACAAATCATATAATTGAAACAAAATCAACACATGTGATTTGGGAAACAAGACAAGTTATATTCTATTACCAACTTGAAGTCACTTACAATGGTTGCTTGATATCCAAGCCAACTCCCAGCTCCAAGTGCTCCCTCCTCTAGCTATCTCCACAAAGATTCAAGATCATAAGTTTGATGTCTCCAAGAGTCCTCCCCTTTGCTCATGGAATGTCTCTCTCTTATAGTGTGTAGTAGGGTTAACCAACAAGAGAGAAGGGTGGATATTGGGAGAGTTTAGTGGATCAGGCCTACTAATCACAGAAAGTGAGTTAGGATCGAATCAGGGACACTAATCCTCAAAAATCTCTCGAAGATCAAGATCCCACAAGCCATGGAAAAAAGGCTAAAAAGGGACTACCGCGCCTCTCAAACAGAGCATAACGCGGTAGTACTGCGTGGCATAGAAAGATCATAGTGCGGTAGTGTGGACCACCACACACCTAAGCTGGAGCAAGGCGCGGTAGTGTAGGTATATGAAGTCTCAGTTGGGTTGATTCTTGACAAAATAGGTTTGTCTTCAAGGATCACTCATCATTTTTTTCTTCTGGGTGTTTTAAGCAGTAGGGGAAGTGTCGTCAACTCTTTTTGTGGTGAAGATGCGACACTGTGAAATATGGAGGTATAACAGATGCCCCCTAAAGTGTGAGGTCAGAAGGGACTGATGGACGAAAGACTTTACAAATACTGTGCAGAGATATCATCAAGGAGAGAAACAAGGAGCTAAAACAGAAACAAAATGTTAGATATACCACCGAGGCGGGCATCCCCATGCTCGGAAACAATTGACTCAAAGCATGGATGCCGACCAATACATTGCAGATCCATGAGTATTGAGATGATATAGACTGTAGACAAATCATGGCTACTATGAACAAGCGTAGATCCATGAGACAGTAATGAAACATCCACGACCAATACAAAAAGTGGATCTATGTGACAATACAAAGGACATCTCCATCGCAACCTAGATGCAATCAAGATACAAAGGTGCACCCAAGGTCTTCTATCCAATCGCAAATGATACGAATCTAGCCATGTGATTACAAAGTGTTGAAGTCGAACATGGTAGAAACCATTTTATTACCAGTCAAATGATGTGAACCGTTAACAAATGCGAGGGAAATCACCAATGATGACGATGATCCCCAAGGTATCTGTAGTACATCTCAACGAAAAGTGAGTAGATGGGTTGATGTCGAGCATTCGAGAGATCGTTCAATCAGAGGTCAATGATGTAAACCTACTGTCGAACACGAGGAAACCTGCCATTGAGGCATGAAGGTACCAAGGTACTAATGGTTGATCCCTAAGTCCAATTCCCGGATAGTGATTTGGCGTTGACGGGAATAGACTCGTCGAAGGTGGGCCATAATGATTCCCACATCATCGACATGAAATCGGAATGAAAGATAGTATAAGGTGATGAAACAATGGAGCATCTACTGACACAGGGGAGGTCTGACACAATGAATGAATATGAACAATGCAACCCTTTGAACATGCAACGGCATGTAACAGGACTTGGCAGTAGGGATTATTGATAGCAGAGGATAGACACTGAATGAGTAGGCTCGTGGCCAGAGAGACGACTCAGGATGATGACCATAACTCAGCGACAAATAGATACCCAAAATAGACAAGGGACAGACACATGCCATGTTCAAAGGTAACGACTGACAAGCTGCCAAAAAAAACTTGACTTGTTTCCCATATTCCCCCGACATGATAGACGAGTACCTCTTTGTTGTTTTTCGAGCTTGAAGAGGATAACAGATGCTCGGTATAGCTCATCTCATAGATGAGTCCAATCTCACATGTTTTACGAACCTGAGAAAGGAGGGGTTCGTCCCAAAGTGGGTCCTTCGATGTTAAATTTTAACGAGTCCAAGGAAGGAAAACTCGGTAGTTTTTCACATTTAGAGAGCCTGAAAAACTTAAAGGAGGCTCCAAAGTGTACTTTTTCATAAATTTAGTCCCTCGATCCCGAAAAAGTGTAAAACAATTCCTGAGAGAACTCTCCCAACCAAAAATTGACCAAGGTATACCTTTCTCGTAAATAATCTAGACAGGCCGAAAAGGGATAACCTATCACCGACTAGACAACCTTTCAAATACTTTTACAAGTGTGAAAGAGTCAAGATCACTTGGCAATCTTTTCAATTTTAGGGAGTCTGAAAAGAGCTTAACTATGGACTCCAATGGTCTTTTTTGTAATTTTTAATTATTCTGGTCTGAAAAAAGAATAAAATACAACCAAGACAATACTTTCCTCATCGTTTAACGAGCATAAGTAAAGCTGACTAAGCTCGACACCATTTACTTAAGTTTGACATGCACGACACGGGTGTAAAAGCGCTTGGAATCTTTTTCAAGTTTTAATCCAGAGCACGAAAAAGATAAAGTAGGCTCAAAATGAAGGTCAAACAATAAATGAACGCCAATGTGAATATTTTTTAAAGGAGATCATGTCAACAAATGCTCATGAAACTAGATATTAGTAATGTGAAATGGGTTTTAATTTAACTAGATAAAATAATGAGTAAAAAATAAGTGAAAAAGTTATATAAAGGATGGGTAAATATGGAAAGTTACCATTCCACTTGTGCATTTTCCAAAAGAGGAGATTTTACCCATTGAGGAGCAAAAACTTCAAGAGTTCATATCTGGAGATCCGGAGCACCGTTTCAATAGCCGTCTACGCCAGGTAAGATCGTTCAAGCCCCTCTTTCATTTCATGTATGAATAACTTGATTTCCTTTCGACGCCGAATACTTAGAAATTTGTTTTCCATTTCGGGCCAACTCGGCGAGTTCTTCCGCTGTTGCGGACCAACTCGCTGAGTTCTTCCACCGAAAACACTTAGAAAAATTTTCTGCTGTTTCGGGTCAACTTGGCAAGTTCTCCCGCCGTTGCGGCGAAGACTTCCGAGTTCTTCCAGAAACAAACTTAAGCAAAATTTTTCAAAAACACTTAAAACAATTTCGGATTCTTCTTTTCTTCTTTCTGTGATGACTGCTGCCCAGCAGGAGGTAAACTTACCTCTACAAACTATCCAACTTAGCCAGTTTAGGCCCGATGCTAAGACCTGTGGTGATCAGGAAGGGACCTTCCCATGTGACTATAATCAAATTTGGCCCATAGAGGTCCAATGTTGCAACCAACAGTTCTGATACCATTCTGTCACGTCCCCTCCCATCATACCAGTGTGATGGAGAGGATCGTGATGCTAAAACCGGGCATCTAGCCCCATGAACTTATTAAATAAGTATTCACATAATATAAGAAGACATATGGAAATGTATAATTATAAGAAAACACAACGAAAGTAATTTCAATTACACCTCCATCATACATTCAAGATATTCATCAAATAAATAATTGCAAAGTTAAAACAAGAGAATACTTATCTTATAACAAAGTAGTCCCAAGCAACTGGCTATGCAACTGCAACGTTCCACCCAACCATAGGCCAGTTATGATCATCAATATCTCAAAACACTGCCACCCCCGAGCTGGGCATGATCTCTACAAGGAATCAGGGAATAGCAGACTCACACATAGCTCAAAGATACACCAAATCAGCCAATCCAAGCTACAATTGCGTTTATCAGGCTGTTAGGCAATGGATGGAAGAATTGCTAAGCTAGTGGGATCATCCATAGAGATATGGGCACCCTCTGCAAGATCTATCTAGCTTGGTCTCCACAATACCTACACACCTGGCACAAGGAAGTATTCCCTTCACTAATACACAGTCCCTCAGGCCATACCTCCCATTCTAGTGTTCTTCAAGGTGTGCATAGAAGAGCAACCAGCCTTTTTGATACTCTTGAGAGGTTACCTCCTCACTAGGTTTATCAAGCCAATTCTGGTCCACTTCCACTCCTAATTCTTGCTCATAATTTCCAACCAACACAGGGATGCACCCTACAACAAAACACAAGTGCTGAAAAACATGGGCAACCAAAATGAACTGGTAGATGGGGAATAAACCCTAGGAGAGCAAATTCGTTTTCAGAAAACGTTTTTCTGGATTTCAAGGGCAAAAACGACCTCTATAAACCCCCAAAACGTGACTCCCTTTCTCCCAACACTGTGCAACACAAAAACGAGCTCCCAGCTATGGAAAAATGCAGGAAATTGGTAAAAAATGTGATGGGGAAAGCCTAGCTAGCTCAGACTGCGTGAGAGAGGAAAGACTATGGGTTCAAAATGGCTTTGGGCACCATTTTGTGGGTGTTTTCTTTCCCCAGAAGCAAAAGTATGTTTTCCCAGGTTGTTGGCTTGCCCATGCACGAAATTGGCTGCCATGCCTCTTCATTCCTAAGGTATTAACTGCCTCAACCAATTTCTAGAAGAATTAAATGATTGGGTGCATAAGTCAGAATGGGTAGTTGAGGATTTATGGGTTTTCTCATTGACACATGGATTAACACCATTGGCTCAAGGGTTTGAATAATTTCTCTCCTATTCCTTGTAGAATCATGCCCCCATCTCTTTGTTGCATTGCGTAGCTAGTTGTGGGTTTTTCATTAAAATTTGTATTTACATGATGTCTTAATTTACATTGTGCCTATCTAGCACAAGAACCATAGGCATCTATTTTTTTAATTGCCGACACATAAAACGCTAAATCAATGGTGGGGCCTTGGCCTTGAGCTCCTCACCATGATTAAATATCAATATTTACATCATTTACGAGTTAATGCGAAGGGGGTCAAAATGGGGACGTGACACCTCTTTTTATCAATTTCCTTTGATGTATCTTTTCTCTTTAAGAAACCTTTGAAGGTGCCATGAGAAAAATTGCCACTTAGAAGACCATCAATCACATTTCGAGCTAGCTTGTAGTTGAGATGAGATAGTCTAGTCTCTTCATGAGTATGAGAGTGAAGAGAAGACTCCTTTGAGAGAGGTAAGAAGTGTGATGCACGGCATGCATGCCGCTTTATTCCTTAGAGCTGATGCATGGCATGCATGCAACTTCTATAGTGATCAGAGGGGGTTTCTAACCCTAGTGCACATCTTCCAGAGCTATTTCCCATCAGTATAACACTTATACTTCCACATAAAGACTGAAGAAGGCGCATTATTGGAGATAGAACCATTCGTATCTCAGTTATTTCTTCATGCATGGCTTGCATTCTTAGATCATACTGATCTACATCAACTACCCCAACTATTGGTACATACATGCATAAATTCTATCCCTATTTTATAGCATATATGAATATTTGGGTTATTTAGGGTTGCTTGGAAAACCCATGCACTTGCATGCATGATCAAGCGATCATAGAACAATACTTGCATTCATATTTTATTATAGTGTTGAGTTACAAGACCTCAGATAAGAAAGAAAATACATCATATGATTACAAATACAACAAAATATCAGTTGGAATATTACAGTGGTATCAGAGCAGGTTCCTCGCCAGCTGTGGGAACATGCAGTTGTGAATATTAAATGAATACAAAGAACCCACACAATATTACTTACATGAGACATAGGTTTAGGAACATTGGAAGAAGAGAAGAAGAGGAGTTAGAGGATATAGAACTAGGAGATACACAGACTCAGTTTGGAAAAGGTAAAGGTAAAGAAACATTGGCAGATGATGATAAAATGACTTTCAATAGCCTCCTTTATGATTTAAAGGAACTGACTTTAGTACATAAATAAATGTTGACTTCCATCAACAAATTGGCAGATAAATCAGGGCCCACCCCACAGAGTCCTCTGTTCCCCAACAGTGACTAGGTATCCACAAGTAGCAGTGGGGAGTAGTTACATACCAATATGCAGAATCACCCTCATCTCTACAATAGGTCCTCTAGACCTACCATGCCACAGTTTTTGGATAGCCAAACAACAATGCCAATAATACAGGTAGAGCCAGAAGAACCAATGGGGGCATATTTATGAGAGTACAAAGCATTGGTAGATGACTTCCAGTCAGCCATGACCTTTACATATTTTTGTCATTGTAAGAGTAAGAACAAACTGATATCTTATAACAGGGATTTCAACCAGAACTATGAATTACAACGCACATTAGGAAAAATGACTATACCTACCTTTGATGGGACCCGGGATGGACCAGTGTGGAATTGGGTACAAAAGTTGGACACTTAATTCCAAATCAAACCCATGATGGAGACAAATGCCACTAAGTTGGATACCTTGGATTTGGACGAGGAATCCCATGAGTGGTGGTACCATGGGATAGTGAAATTGGGTCACAATACCATCACCTCTTATATAGATTTTACACAAAGGCTCATCGAGCGCTTTGACAGGAAATACCCCGAGGTACATTTCAGAAAGAGCTAGCACATATCAAGTAGACATGTAGTCCAAAATCATTCATATCTGAGTTCCAAAGGGTAGCAGTCATGGTGACAGATATTTCAGAGAGAAGGTTAATTATGTTGTTCACGAAGGCTCTCATTGAACCCTTATGTGGATGGTTTAAGTATTATAGATCCACCACCCTATCTAATTCCATCATTTGTACCATAGATTTACAGGATTCCATTCCAAAAATTAATTTTCCTCCCAGAACCAATTTTCCTATAAAATATAAGGAGAGGAGACCCTTCCAAAAATAATAGCACAAGAAAGATTCGATGGATAATGATACCCACTAAGAATTTAGAATAAAGAAAATGTGTTTTAGTTGTAAAGAACCATGGGTACCAGGTCACAGGTGTTTAGGGAAGGGAAAGGCTCCCTACATAGAGGTATACTCCGACAGTGGAGAGGATGAGGATGATCAGGACCAGGAATAAGGAGGGGCACTTTACATAGCATAGAATGAGAAGTCTCCTGAGGGTACACAGGGAGGTGTCATTACTTCACTATTTGGAGTTCCTAGATTCCACACTCTTCAGATAAGAGGTGTCATACAAGGAAATAGGGTTGGAGTGTTGATAGATGGTGAGGCATCCCACAACTTTATTGATGTTGCATGGGTAAAAAGGAGAGATATCCAGACTGAGAGACTTAATGGTTTTACAGTATCTGCAGCAGGAAACCACACCATGGGGTGCACTCAACGGATTCTAAAATTGAACGTGACTCTAGGGAACTATACTTTGACGGAGACATTTTATGTGGTTGATGTACCAAATATGAATGTGGTGTTGGCAGTTCAGTGGCTTTATTTCATTGGAAAATATTCTATGAACTACCATACCATGGAGATGAAATTTCAGGGAACACAAGGAAATAGAGTTGCTTTGATGGTTATGAGTACCTACCCTCCTAGAGAAGTATCATCACACAGTATGGAGGCCATACTCTGACAGGGAGACATAGAATGGGCATCAAAGTGCTTGGTTACTTTCAGGAAGCCACCAGATAGATCCACACAAAATCCAGTAGACATACATGAACTATTGCAAAAGAATGAAAAAGTATTCGGAGATATACCATTAGGTAGGCCTCCAAATCGGGGATTTGAGCACATTATTGAGTTAGAGGAGGGGACTTAAGAAGTCATCACTACCCCTTACCGACACCCCAAAAGATATAAAGATGAAATTGAAAAACAGATCAAAGAGTTGCTCAAATTGGATTACATAAAACCTAGATCCAGTCCATTTGCATCCTCAGTGGTGTTAGTAAAAAAGAAGGATGGGACCTTATGCATGTGCATTGATTACAGGGCGCTTAACAAGAAAACAATTAAAAACATGTATCCAATCCCAAGGATCGATGAATTGATGGATGAACTATAGGTGGGAAAATACTTCTCCAAAATTGACCTCCGGTCAAGTTACCATCATATACGGGTTAGGGAACAAGATGTTCCAAAGATCGTTTTCTGTTGTCACTATGGACACTATGAGTTTCTAGTGATGCCATTTGGGCTCACTAATTGTTGGCTGCTTTACTGGGCAGACCCGGGTTTTAATGAAGCGCAGCAACAAAACCCCTTGGCGCACTGGCCCTCTCGGCAACGAGCTGCGCGGCAGCTCGAGGTCTCACCCGAAGTGTCTATGGGGGGGTTAAGGAATCAGCTTTCCTTAACCGTGGTGACGCTGAGATTGTTCTGTATATCTTCTTCTTCCCCTTATATCGGCGGTCGGACTTTCCCGCAGGCCTCGCGACACCACTGCGCGGATGCCTTCCTTCCTGAAGACCCACTGTGCAGTCTCGTCCTCCGGGCGCGGAAGGCGCCTATTCCTTGTGTCGATGCGCTAAAATACCTTCTCGCCCTGCGCACTCATCGCAGACACGCGAAACTCGGTCGCTGCAGCGACAGCGTTCCACCACTCCTTCTATACTCGGCTATTATAACAATAAAGGACCTTCCTACACTCACTTAAACAGTCGCAAAGATGATGCAAAAGATGTACACACAGGTAATGATCTTAAACAGTTATTATTCACGCAAAAATTATAACAAGAAGATATATGTGAAGCTCATCTCCTCGAGGAAAACCACGTCCACGGGAGTGTTATATTAACCAGAAAATGATAGAGTATACAATATGCTGCGCACACAGCTGCAGCCTTAGATCTTTCCAGGAAACTCCACGCACACAGCTGGGAGCCCTTCTCTCAATCAAGTCTCCTCTCTATGGAGATTACAAAGGCACAGACGTCGACTCAGACTGTCTGGCAACTCAGGGATTAGCTCCTCGGCTATCCGGTTTCCTCTCTAGTTCTACACACTGGGTAGAAAATACAGTGAAGGATAATCAACACATGATCTATCCTTTAGACTGGCTATCTAACAGTCTATCTAGCTCTCTCTAACTCTCCAAAAAAACCCCTTCTACCCATTACAATTATTCATATATATAGGTGGCCATGACGGTCACACCTTTACAAAACTGTGGGCCTTTCCCAACAGTGATTCCCAAAAACCCTAACCACGCACATGGCTAGGTGTACTGTAGGCGCCGCTTGCAGTCACGTCGCCGCTTCCTGCAGGCTCCATGAATTCCGGCGCAGATTGTGGGTATGGGCGATCGTCCTTCGCCTTCAATGCTCTGGTCCGTTGCTCCTCCTTGATCCGAGCAACCATAACTTCTGTACTGAGCCTTTAAATGAGGGTAGCTGAGCTCTCTACTCCATCGCCTTATTTATTATGGTAGCTGAGCCACCTTCATTCTTCGATGACGTGCGCGCGAGCTCCGCAATTTCCGGTCCGTAATCTGCGCTGAGATCATCCATCTGGCACCGTACTGCGCACCGTCTCCTTCTTACCCAAAACTTAGTGCTTGTCCCAAAATTAGCACTTTCCTTCCATACTCGTGCTTTTTCCCAAAATTCGCAGCTTTTACTATAGCTGCGACCTTGGCCCCAACAGGCCCCCAACACTCACTTGTGGCTCGCCCTCGAGCCACTCGCACTAGCGCGTGGTCGTTTGATTTGCGCATCTGCGTTTGCTTGAATCTCCGCGAATGTTTTCTGCCACTTCGCAATAGCGGAGTCCAATTCCTCAATACACTCATCAGCTGTTTGCACTGTTTCTGCGGTCGCTTCGTCTTTAGTGAGTGTATCAATGATCTCCTGAGACTCGGAAATCTCTTTGATTTTTGTCTCAATCTGGCCAACGATTTCAGCATACTCATCCATGAATGGCTGAATGCTGTTGGTGAGCTTCTCATCTTCAGTTCTGAGCTTGTGCAGTTGCTGCTGCATTTTGCGCACTTCGCCCATTTTCTTCATTTTTGGTAGGCCTGTTAGGGCCTTAGCTTCTTCATTGAGAACTGTGAGAGACTGTTCTGCAGCTTGCACCTGTTCTGACAGTCCCACTTTAAAAGGGAGGTTCACAAGCTCTGACCAAGCTTCCATAGCCTGGTCCATCAGGTTCTTGGCTTCCTGTACTCGATCTTTCATCCGTGTGGAAGCTCTGCTCAGTGCTTCAAATTGTATCTGCGCATCATCCGTAAGATGTGCAGCAACGCGAGCTTCTAGCTCAGCAATCTGGGTTCTATGGCCTTCTGCCATAGCAACTATTTCTTGCTCCAGGGTTTTCGCCCTTTCGCCAATAATTTGAACTTTTGCAACCAGAGGGAGGTCTGGTTGAATCTCGCAAGCCGGCAGTTCCTGGGCAATCTCTTCTATTGCGTTTCTGATGCCGGTGTCTTGCGCCTCATAGAGTGCAAGCTTTGCAGAGATATTCTTATTACTTTCTCTCAGCTCTATCTCCTGCGATTGCAGTCGTTGGTTTGCCTGGAAAGTAGAGAGCTCTCTAGCTCTCAACTCAAGAGAAACTTTCTCCTGTACAAGCTGTAGAGTCTCTATAGGAATTATAGACAAATTAATTTCTACAGGTCCAACTGTGCTTACCTGTAGTTCAGCTAGAGGATCTGGAAGTGTCATGCTGGTAGGCGAAATATGCACGACAGTGTGCCTTTCTGTGAGTTCTTCAACTCCCACATCACTTGGAATTTCTTGTGGCGCCTGCGAAGTAGATCCTGGCGCATGGGTCTGCGCAATCCTTCCTGCGAGACCTTTCAATTCTACAAACTGTAAGTCTAGAGCAGTTCGGATGTGAGCATGCGTGTTCCTCATCTCACGAAATTGCTCTTTCAAGTATTTGTCGATCTCCGAGGGAATGGCCTCAGTGGGATGCGACACTTTCTGCTTCTTGGTGGCTGGTTCTGTTGAGGCTTCATCGCTTCTTTGCTCAGGGGCTTCCTTGCCCTTATCCTTCTCTTTCGCAGCGGCGGGTGGCATCGCAGATGCGATGTCGGCTGCTGCTCTCCATTCGTCCGACCACGACTTAATGGTTTCTTCGACATCTTCTGTGGTCATCCTGTAAAGACCTAGCGCCCAGTCACCTGGAATGTCGCAAGGCCGAAGGTATAGTTGATGGATGTCGGCAGTAAAAGCCAACTTCCCTTCATACAATGTGGCTGTCTCCTCGCTCAGCCTTGGCATATCTTGTATGGTATCTCGGAGGAGATAGTAGTACTCACAAAAGACAGCGCGATTCATCTTGCGCTTCGCGGGATTAGGGGAATCCCAGAGGTTGATGTAGCGCATGCCGGCAACCTCTCCTGCGCAGCGCGGAAGGAACTGAGTATTCGGGGGCTCCTTCCACCCGACGAGAGCGCATAAAATTAGAAGCCACGAAAAATGAAATGATTGGGCTGCATTGTCCTGCACATTCAGGCAATCAGCCAAAAAAGAATTCAGCAGGAAGAGAGACCAGTTGTACTGTTCTCCCTCCGCAGCTGGGATAGCGAGCTCCACAACAACTCCAGTAACTTCTTTTGGTCGGCACTTTGTGAGAAGTCTTCCTGCAAGCAGACTTCCTGTGAAGCGAAGTGCCTCATCTTCTACTGTCGTGAGGTCATAAGCCCGACCTCCTCTTGTCAAGTTATATTTCTGGACCAGCTTTGCAGCCAATTTTTGGTCCTTTTCCTTTCCCACAAAATGGATATTGGGATCCTTACCAACCTTAGATAGACCTGTGATACGGTGTATTAAATCAACATTTAGATCAATTGGCCTCCCGAGCCAAAGGTAACCTCCATGAACGCAGGATAGCAGTGTTTTAACGACTGCGTTCACTTCATTGCTACGCCCAAAGTGCGGTAGCTTCAACAAATTCAAGAGTCCAGGGCGCTCAAGATTTGCTGCAAATCCCTTCGGGATAAACTCGTCAACTTTTCTGGTGGGATTATGGACGATATCCAGATATCGGTCCAACTGGAACTGAGGATATGTCTTATAGTCTCCAAGGTTAAAATCAGAGAATTTAACCAATGGAATGTTTCCCAATAGTTGGCCTTCTACCCGCACACTAGCCGGTAGTGGCGGTAGCGGAATTGGATATTTTGCATTCTTCGGAATCTGTACATCCGGCGCATCATCTGGACGCGGCGGAATATAGTTCACCATAGACGCGAGCGGCTCTGGAACAGGTTCCTCCGGCTGCTGCTGAGATGCTCTTGTGCCTGGAGATGTTCTGGGATCAGTAGCACCAGGGTGTACATAGGTCGAAGGCGTCACCGGAGTGGCCATGCCGAAATCTAAGCCTCGACGTAGAAATTGACGAACAACTTCTTCAGTCGATAAATTCTCCGTCGTGAACCAATGTAAATAACAAAACTCTGGATAGCAAATGGCGGACCTGCGTAGGGTATGGATGCTGAAAACAAGGGAAAATACTCTGCACACTCGGCTCTGAAAACAATAATTTAGATCTTCAAACACAACTATGCAACTCGAGACAGTAACCCGAAAATGATACAAGTGTGAGGTATTTATAGCCAGCGGGGATAGTAAATGCGACCAAGTGGGGTTACGTAGCTGTAGGCAACTATACGTAAGTTGACAACACGCTATCCTCCTTGCCGTAGCGGTGCATTTATTGTGGTTGACGGGTTCTGACAGCCTTCCGGGAGAAGCTAATGCTTTCGGCGCTTGAATTGAATGCAAATCTTTCGGAGATTAAGCCGAATCCGTCAAAACAGCTAGACTTAAATAGCGGCCTTATCCTTCATTTATTCAAACGCGGCTACATAACTGCTGTAATTCAAAATTTCCGGCGGGTCATTTCAACTTAGGAAACTGTGCTTCTATGGGTCCACAACAAAACTTTTTTCAAGCGGTAATTTATCAAAGGGAACTCCGCAAGAGCGATAGTTCGTCGGTCCAAAAACAAAACTTCTCCAGAGCGCACCGATAAGCTCTCTTCAAGCAATTTTTATTCAGGATGCGCAGATATTTCAAGGAACTGCGCAGGAAGCTGGAAACTGAGGGTGTGTCGCAGCTTCCGTGTAGACTGAATGCGATGTCTCTTTCAACTACATCGGACATCTGCACTTCTGAGCAATATATTATGTCGACAGGGCGGAGTGGCCGTCGCAATAAAGCTTAAGCCGACTCCCGTTTATCATTGTAGGTAGGAATTCTCCATTCAGCTTTGCGAGCTGAACTGCGCCTCCGTCTGTTATTTTTATTACCTGAAAAGGGCCTAACCAATGCACACGAAACTTGCCTGGAAACTTGATGAATTTACTATCATAAAGGAGTACCAAGTTTCCTTCTTCAAAGTGCTTATGCTTAATGTGCCTGTCGTGCCAAGCTTTCTGTCTTGCCTTCTGTACCTGTTGATGAAATCCGGCCAAGAGTCTGTCTTCTTCTAAGGAAAGCAGTTGCGAAAGTCTTTCATTCATAGTATCAGGATCTGCCATTTCTGTAATTTGCGCAATTCAGAGACTGGGAACAATGTATTCCATGGGCATAACTGCTTCTTGTCCATACACCAAGCTGAAAGGTGTGTGACCTGTGAGTTTCTTGCAAGTGGTTCTGTAAGCCCATAATACAGCTGTGACTCTAAGGTCCCAATCATCTCTTTGTTGATTACAGATCTTCGTCAGGGCATTCTCAAGGATCTTATTGAATGCTTCCACCGTACCATTAGCTTGAGGATGGTAGGGTGTACTCTTATGGTGATTAATTTGAAATTCTTCAGTAAGGGCCTCTATAGTCTCATTGAGGAAATGTGTACCTTGATCACTCATGAGGATCACTGGGCATCCAAACCTAGTGATAATGTTCTCGAAAATGAACTGCGCGGTAGTAGCAGCGTCGCAGTTCTTAACTGGCTTCGCCTCAGCCCATCTGGTGAGGTATTCAGTAGCTGTAATGATATATCTTGCGCCAGTTCTGTTTCCTGGTGGGTTAATAGGTCCTACAAAGTCAATGGCCCATTTATCAAAAGCACGCAGTGTGATCTGGGGTCTTAGCGGCATTTCATCTCTCCTTGAGGGTTTTCCTGTGCGCTGGCACACATCGCAACATTTACAGAATTCCTTAGTGTCCTTGTGCAATGTCGGCCACCAAAGACCTGCGGCTAATATCTTTTGCGCAGTCGGCTTTCCTGCGAAATGGCCTCCTGCAGTACCTGAATGCGCTTCTGCGATGATAGAGCTCTTTTCATGTGGTAAGATACATCTGCGCAAAATTTCGTCAGGGCCCAACTTATAAAGCTGGCCTGCTATCAAAGTGAAGTCTGCGGCTCTAACAACAAGTTGCTTTTTCTGCTGGATTGTAAGCTCAGCCGGCGCTTGTCCGGTAGTGAGAAACTCAAGAATATCAGAATAATATTCGTCTGCTGCTTGGATAGAAAACAACTGTGCGTCAGGCAGATTGTCCTCCAGACTCGTAGGTTCCTCTCCTGACTCTATTCTGGATAGATGGTCAGGCCCTGCATTCAATCTGCCTGGCTTTACGATAACCTCAAAATCATACTCTTGAAAGAGTAGTAGCCATCTGCAAATTCTTCCTCCTAAAACTGGTTTATTGACCAAATATTTCAAAGCAGAATGGTCAGTATACATTTTAAAGTGAGCTCCTAACAGGTAGTGTCTGAATTTCTGTAGGGCATATACCATAGCTAGTCCTTCCCTTTCTGTAGTGGTGTAATTCTTCTCAGCTGTAGATAACTTTCTGCTGGAGTAAGCAATTGGGTGGTCAATACTTCCTTCTCCAGACTGTGTAAGCACGATTCCTAGTGCTATGGAAGAAGCATCAACATGAACATGAAAAGGTTTTCTCCAGTCCGGGAAAACTAGAATAGGCGCTGTGATCATCTTTTCTTTAAGTGTGTCCAAGCTCTGTTGGCATTCTTCTGTCCAGTGGAACTTCGAATCCTTCTTCAGCAATCTTTCCATAGGTGCTGTGATCCTTGCATATCCTTTGATGAATTTTCTGTAGTATCCTGTATGTCCCAATGTAGTGCGCAATTGCTTAACTGAGTTGGGCGCCGGTAAATTAGCAATGATGGCAACCTTCGCAGGATCCATCAGAAGTCCTTGTCTGCATACAATATGTCCCAACAGAATACCAAAGGGCGCACAAAATATACATTTTTTCAAGTTAAGGGAAATCTGATGCTGTCTACATTTTTCTAGCATCATGCGCAGATTCGCAATATGGTTCTTTAGTAAACCAAATACAGTCCAGTCATCAAAATAGACTTCTAAAAACTTGTGGATAAATTCTTTAAAAACAGCAACAACAACTCTAGAGAAGATAGCAGGTGCGTTTTTAAGACCAAAGGGCATTACCGTATACTGGAATGAGCCCCATTCAGTTGCAAAAGTAGTCTTGTGGCGGTCGTCCGGATGGATTCTGATCTGATGATATCCCGAGAAACCATCAGTGAAAGAGTAAGCCTCTTGTCCTCCAACATTATCAAGTACTTCATCTGTGAAAGGAGTGGGAAATGGATCGTGCGCTGATGCATCATTGAGTTTGCGCAAGTCGACACAAATTCTTATTTCACCTTTCGTTTTCTTTTCTTGGACCACCATAGGACTAATCCAATCGCTTTCCTCTACTGGCTCAATAATACCTGCTGCAAGCATCTTATCAATTTCTTCTTTGACTTTTTCTTTGTAGCGCGGGTTCAACCTGTATGGGCGCTGCTTTACTGGCTTGGCATCTGGTTTCAGAGGTATGCGCATCACTCCTAAGTCTCCTAGGATGCCTTTCATTTCTGTGAACTTGGTAGGAAAGATATCCTGGTAGTCACGCAATAAATCTGAAACGTGCGCAACAGTTTCATCATCCCAATAATCTCCTATAGAAGCAAACTTTGGGTCAGCTTCTGTGCCAATGTTAACTTTCTTGAGCTTGACGTGTTCTGTGATGGCAGGAATATCAAGCTCAGGACCTTCAATATTGCGCGTCCCTTCTGATTCTGGGATATTGATGTTGCGAGGATCGTCCTCCTCATCTTCAGCGGTGAAGTTATAACATTCCAGGGCATGTTCTATCTGGACAGCCCAATCTGGTTGGGAATACTCTGTTACTGGATAGTGTTCAAATACCTTCTTTCTAATACACTTCAAAGCCTGATCGATGCTTGGATGTTCTGACTCAAAGCTGAAGGTAAGTTGAAAGCTTTCTATCATAAGAGCCCAAGTAAGAGTGCCTCTGCGCAATTCTGTTTCAGTATACCAATTCCTTGGAATTGTATCCAATGTGTGGATGAATTGGTGAACCCATTCATCTTCCGGAATATCTGACCATTGCTGAATACATGCTTCAATGTGTGACCTGGGGTCACTCTGTCCTTCATATTTGCGTAGCGCTTCGGCTGTGGTGTCCTGAAATCTGCGCAGTATCAATCTGCGACAGTCTTTCCATGTATGAATATTCTCCTTGTGCGCAATCCACCATCTTGCGGGTGTAGCGCGCAATGCTACATCCAGTGCCTGTATGTGCTGCGGTTCTGGAAGCTTTTGTTCATATTCCTGTATGAATTTAGTTGCTTCGGTTAGACCATCAAAAGTTGGAGTGTCAGTTAATTCTGTGCCAATCCATCGAATGGATTTAGTTATCATGGCGCAACGTCTTGCAGAAACCTCATGTAGACGATTCTGCCAGTTTTCCAATCCTGCATCTGAATCTGATGTGCACGAGCTATCACATCGCCAGCTGATATGGCCGTCTGCCGTGGGGTTGACATAGTCACTGTGGTTAGTGGTCATCTGATACAAGCTTTCCATGTGGCGCGCTTCCTCTTCTGCGCGAATGGGTTCTATATATCTTGGTCCTTGAATAGGATCAAGAGGTGCGATGACCCTGATCTGGTCATCCTCAAAGGTCATCTGTCTTTTCTTCAGGTTAATGACAGCCAAATTATCACATGCCCAGTCTATTCCTAACAACGCTGGGTATGGTCTACTATCATCCATAATTTTGATTACTTCAAAATCTGCAGAGCTTCTTACTCCTTCAATATCAATAGGTACATTGGGTAATCTGCCCAATGGAGAGACTCGTTGCTGATTTGCGAGTCTTAGCTGGATAGGGGATCTTGTAAGCTGAGGGCTTCCCATCTGTTCCCATGTCTGCATAGTGAGAACATTGGCTTCGGAGCCCAAATATAACATGACTTCATCCATTTCAAATGCTCCAATCTGCGCTGTGAGCCTCATCTCTTTTCCAGTTCTAATGTGACTCCTGATCTGGTGAACAGCACACTGCGGTGTGTTCGTCGAAGCAGAGTGTTGGCACTGATCCAACAGGTGTTGGAGTTCTAGAGTTGCTTTTTTATTGCGCAACAGTTCTAAACATTGTCGCAGGAATGCTTGAACACTGCCTCGTGCATGCTCATCATCATCATCAGGTCTTCCAGCTGTAGTGGCCTGTTCTTGTACCAGGTTGTCTTGTCTTAGCACTTGCGATCTACTAATGTTCTGCGGAATTGCGGCAGAACTTGAAGCTCTCGGATCTGAGAAATACTCTTGAGCTTGCTTAAATGCTTCTTTTTGCTTCTGTAGGTTAAGTGGGGCTGGTTTAATGTTAGCGCGGCGCACCCATTGCGTCGCTTTCTTTCCCGTTCCCCTCTCTTGCGCACCAGTGGTTGCTCCACTGCGTGTCACTATATTAACTGTAGGGTCTGGTTCTCTTTTTTCTGCTCCAATCAACTGGATATTCTGATTGACCTGTGGTGTCTTTGCTTGCATCTTAGCCTGTAACTGAGGGCATTCTTCAATGATATGGTCAGAAGATTTACAATACCTGCAGAGGGTTGTAGGATTTTGGCAATCCCTAGCAAAATGACCTTGTGTTCCGCAATTATAACAAGTGATCTGTCCTCTTCCGCGACCAAAATTTGTTGTGCGTCCGCGCCCTCTGTAATTTGCTGCTTGGGCGTCCCGAGTTTGGTCATAAGGTGGACCTGCTGTGGGTCCTTGTGTCTCTGCTTGTACCCTATAAACATCATGCTTTCTTTCTATCATAAGATCATATGCTCTACAATTGTTCTCATCATGACCTACTGATTTACAGAAATTACAATAAAGATTCTTTGGGGTTTGCACATATTTCTGGAGTAAGTGACATTCTTGTGGTCTATGACCTCTAGTTCTACAGATTTCGCACCAAGGCCCTTGTGCCTGTGGTAAAGGATTAGGTGCTCCAGTTGCAATATAGTCTATGAAAACAGGACAATGGTCCTTTGAATGACCTTGGGCTTTACATTTTGTACACCAAATTTCTTCCTTAATCTCCTTGCCTTTCTTAATATCATGCACTTGCAAGGTTAAGTTTGCTAATTGGTTCTGTAAATGCGCAACATCATTGCTTGTTCCTGCAATTGGCGAAGCTTCTAGTTTCATAGCCATCTCTAGAGCTTTTTCCTGAGTATTGAGATTCTGTTGCATAAGAGGAAGTCTAATGTGTGGGAGCAGTGCAGCAATGAACCATTCTTTATGTTGCTGTGGTGCAAACTCGAAGCTTACTTGATCTATCAAGGCTTTGAACTTCTGGTCAAAGTCCCATACTGATTCTATAGGTAACTGTTTGATGTCTTTGAGCTCTGTTATACACTGTGATTCTGATTTAGGTTTCTTAAATTCCCGAATCATAGCATTTCTTACCTCAGCAAGCGTCCTATTCTGTGCTGCTGAGTATTTCATGAACCAAGTCAAGGCTCTTTCTCTTAGTGTGGTTGCTAACTGAACCAGTTTAACAGCATCGTCATTAATTTGCTTAATTGTCCAAATGGATTCACATAAAAACCAGTGCTGCTCAGGGTCTTCTATCCCTGTTCCTCTAAAAGTTGGCAGCTTCATGTCATCACCCATCCTTCTTGCGCGGGTTTGAAGTGGAGGTACTGTAGCTGTGCCTCCGGGATGGTTAAACAAAGGTGGTACAGAGGTACTAGAAGTACCGTGTGGGCTACTAGAAGGTGTTACTGTAGGATTATACTGAGCTCCGTCTGGTTTTTGCGGTGTAAAGGGGTAATAAGGGATATGAGCACTCCCTTGTCGTTCTATATGGCTTGTTCTAGGGACTTGGCTATCGTCTGGGCTAGACTCAAAAGAATATTGGTCAAGGCCTACTTTATATCGTTTTCCACTACGAGTGCAACCAATAACTTCAGGATCACTATCAGAATCTACGGACATTACTTGTCTATGCTATTCATCAGAAGTAATACATAGCTTTCCTTTTTCATACAGAAGCATTTTAATCCATAACTTCAGAGAATTTAAGAACTTACCTCTGTGTACTTGGAAGAAACTCCTCTCAGCTTCACTGAAACTCTTTCTTGTATCAACTGCAAATTCGGTAATGAAACCTTCCAGTAGACTATTCAACCAAAAGTCTACTGCGCGGGAAACAGAATTGTCGATCCGCTTCACAATACTGACTAGCTCAGGCGTCCACGTGACGGGTCGATCAATATGCAGCGTAGGTGTAGAATCTGCTAACTTGGCTATCCAAGCGTGTAACTCCAATGCAAACGTAACAAAGAAAATTTCGTAAAGGTCAGCATAAATATACTTCTGTAACCAGTCTTCTGTTTGAAATGTAAGGCTTCTATTTTCTTGTTCAGCGAACTCTTTAGCCTTAAAATCAAACCAATCTCCAATTTCTTTAGCTGTAGGATTCCAGTAACACATTTGTTAACTGAGCAAGTCTTAGTGTAACAGAACCTTATGTTTTCTTCAGCAACAATCTCAGATGTCGCGTAACTAGTAAGTCTTACAGGAACAAGTCGCAAGGCAACGGAACCATTTGTTGGCTCAATCAACAGGGTTCAAAGCCATGGAAGTAATGTAATCAAAAAGTCATAAGGCAACGGAACCATTTGTTGGCTCCTCAATCTCTCGCGTCACTGGAATAAGAAGTCTCGCTCACGCGGCAACGGAACCATTTGTTGGCTGCTCAATCTCGCGCGTCACTGGAATAAGAAGTCTCGCTCACGCGGCAACGGAACCATTTGTTGGCTGCTTTACTGGGCAGACCCGGGTTTTAATGAAGCGCAGCAACAAAACCCCTTGGCGCACTGGCCCTCTCGGCAACGAGCTGCGCGGCAGCTCGAGGTCTCACCCGAAGTGGCTATGGGGGGGTTAAGGAATCAGCTTTCCTTAACCGTGGTGACGCTGAGATTGTTCTGTATATCTTCTTCTTCCCCTTATATCGGCGGTCGGACTTTCCCGCAGGCCTCGCGACACCACTGCGCGGATGCCTTCCTTCCTAAAGACCCACTGTGCAGTCTCGTCCTCCGGGCGCGGAAGGCGCCTATTCCTTGCGTCGATGCGCTAAAATACCTTCTCGCCCTGCGCACTCATCGCAGACACGCGAAACTCGGTCGCTGCAGCGACAGCGTTCCACCACTCCTTCTATACTCGGCTATTATAACAATAAAGGACCTTCCTACACTCACTTAAACAGTCGCAAAGATGATGCAAAAGATGTACACACAGGTAATGATCTTAAACAGTTATTATTCACGCAAACATTATAACAAGAAGATATATGTGAAGCTCATCTCCTCGAGGAAAACCACGTCCACGGGAGTGTTATATTAACCAGAAAATGATAGAGTATACAATATGCTGCGCACACAGCTGCAGCCTTAGATCTTTCCAGGAAACTCCACGCACACAGCTGGGAGCCCTTCTCTCAATCAAGTCTCCTCTCTATGGAGATTACAAAGGCACAGACGTCGACTCAGACTGTCTGGCAACTCAGGGATTAGCTCCTCGGCTATCCGGTTTCCTCTCTAGTTCTACACACTGGGTAGAAAATACAGTGAAGGATAATCAACACATGATCTATCCTTTAGACTGGCTATCTAACAGTCTATCTAGCTCTCTCTAACTCTCCAAAAAAACCCCTTCTACCCATTACAATTATTCATATATATAGGTGGCCATGACGGTCACACCTTTACAAAACTGTGGGCCTTTCCCAACAGTGATTCCCAAAAACCCTAACCACGCACATGGCTAGGTGTACTGTAGGCGCCGCTTGCAGTCACGTCGCCGCTTCCTGCAGGCTCCATGAATTCCGGCGCAGATTGTGGGTATGGGCGATCGTCCTTCGCCTTCAATGCTCTGGTCCGTTGCTCCTCCTTGATCCGAGCAACCATAACTTCTGTACTGAGCCTTTAAATGAGGGTAGCTGAGCCCTCTACTCCATCGCCTTATTTATTATGGTAGCTGAGCCACCTTCATTCTTCGATGAAGTGCGCGCGAGCTCCGCAATTTCCGGTCCGTGATCTGCGCTGAGATCATCCATCTGGCACCGTACTGCGCACCGTCTCCTTCTTACCCAAAACTTAGTGCTTGTCCCAAAATTAGCACTTTCCTTCCATACTCGTGCTTTTTCCCAAAATTCGCAGCTTTTACTATAGCTGCGACCTTGGCCCCAACACTAATGCACAACTAATTTCCAGTCATGTATGAACAACACCTTCAAAGCTCAGTTATGCAAGTATATTTTGGTATTCTTCGATGATATATTGATTTACAATTGAACTTGGGAAGATCATTTAAAGCACCTTGATGAAGTACTTGGAATCCTAAAAGAACAATCACTATATGCAAAGATGTCTAAATGCGAGTTTGATATGCAAGAGATGTTATATTTGGGACATGTGATAGGAGAAAATGGGGTACATGTACACTTGGGAAATATTAGAGCCATACTGGATTGGCCTACACCTAAAAGTGTGACAGAGTTGAAAGGATTTTTGGGCCTTTGTACCTACTACAGGAGGTATGTTAGTGGTTTCTCATAGATGAAAACACCACTCACAGATTTTACTAAGAAAGGGGCATTCAGTTGGTCATAGGTAGCACATCAAACATTTGAGAAAATGAAAATGGTAATGAGTTCATGCCCTGTAGTAGAACTACCATATTTTACACAGCCATTCATATTAGAACGTGATGCTTCAGGAGAGGGTATTGGAGCAGTATTGACGTAGAATAATCACCCTAATGCATTCGAGAGCATAAAACTCAAGTAATATGAGTGAAACTATTCAATATATGAAAAGGAAATGTTAGCGATTTTCCATGCGCTAACCAAGTTCAGATAATACTTAGTGGGTGGCATATTCAAGATTAAGACAGATCACAACAACTTAAAGTACTTCTTGGAACATAAAGAGTTGAATGAGAGGCAACAGAAATGGGTGAGTAAGATTCAATATTATGAATTCGAGATTCGATACATAAGGTAAAAAACAATGTGGTAGCAGATGCACTTTCTAGATGACCAACCACTTTATCTCTTATGAGAATTTCCTCAAATTGGAGATCACATCTTTTGGTCGAATACTCCAAAGATACGCTTGTTTGTGAAAGATTGGATGGACAGATTCAATATGACAGGTAGAGAGTAATAAATGACATTATATACTATAAGAAAAGGATTTACTTAGTTGTCGATTCTACACTTAAGAAAAAGATTCTACAAGCTTCTCATAACTCACCTTTAGCAGGACACCAGGGTTTTCTTAAGACTTACAGGAAGATTAGAGAGAGTTTCTCATGGAAGGACCTCAAGAATGATGTGATGTAGCATGTGAGGGAATGTAGTTTGTGCCAATAGAATAAGATAGAGCATACTCATCCAACTGGTCTACTACAACCATTACCATTACCCATTCTCGAGCAAAAATGGGAAATCATTTCAATGGAATTTATTACAAGGTTTCCCAAGGTACATGGTAGAGACCGTTTGTACGTAGTGGTGGACAGGTTGACTAAGTTCGCTCACTTCTTTGCCATTCCTTCCAACTATTAAGCCACATTGGTAGAAGAGTTGTTTTCTAGAAAGGTATTCAGGTTGCACGGGTTACCTAAGACCATTGTCAGTGATAGAGACAACAAGTTCACCAGAGCATTCTAGCAGGAGCTTTTCAGGTTGGTTGGGACTGAATTGGCTATGAGCATGAGTTATCATCCTTAGAACGACGGACTAACAAAGATAGTTAAGAAGTGGATATTGGGAGTGGGGGCGAGTGAGAGACTACAGGATTACCTAGTTATAGTACAGTGTATATACTAGATAGCTACAATACAATGTATATGTACACTAGTATATAGACTACAAGACTACACTAGTGTATATACCTAATTATAGTACAGTGTATACACTAATGTATATACTAGATAGTTACAATATAGTGTATATGTACACTAGTATATACACCAATGTATTTATTAGTGTAGGCATTGAGGTAGATACATTAGTGTATATACCTAGTCACAATACAGTGTATACACTAGTATATATATTAGTGTATATACCAGTGTATGCGCCATACTCTAAGTAGGTACACAATACTAGAATATACACTAGTTACAATACATTGGATATATACTAGTACATACACTAGTGTATACACTAATGTATATACTAGTACATTGAGGTATATACACTACTAGTGTATTTACTATATAGTAAGTAGGAATATACACTAGTGTATATACCTAGTTACAATATTTAGTGTATAATATAAACTATATACACTAGTGTATACACAGCTAATATACATTGGTATATACACTGGTAATATACCAGTATGTAACTAGCGTATATTACTAGCATATGCAATATATACATTAGTGTATATACCAGTATGTACTATATACACCAGTATATATTATAAACACTAGTAGTGTCTTAACGGTAGAGGTAGGGGTAGGGGGTTACGAGTAGGGATGTAGGAGTTGGGGTAGGGGTGCAGGGGTGAGGCATGGGGTGTTAGGGGAGGGATCAAGATAAATTTGAGAGAGGAGGGGGGATCATTGATAAGGAGAGGATATGGGGAATGGGGGGGAGTGAGAGACTACAAGATTAGTTGAAGTAGCACACAGTTCATGAAGTGAGTCATCAACAGAAGTGAAGTATTGTGAGAATTTAACTGATGTATGCAGGAAGTGACAACCATACAACTACATACAGAAGGTGCACACAACATACCTAATATTAGAATATCAGAAGTGTGCACGTATGAGAAGTACAATAAGGCAATATCTTATTTTGTATATCTAGGTGGCAGGATGGGGCAAGGCGTAGGGGGTCGTACCCTCGTTCCAGTTGGTGTTAGAGAACACAGGGAGTTGGTGCTTCCTTCAGGTCGGTGCCTGTAAAACCGAGGGGTTGGTTCCTCCTTCTAGTTGGTGTTGGTAAACACAAGAATTCGGTGCTTCCTCGAATGTAATATTTTATTTACAAAAGACTAGAATTATGTGGTTTTATCCCATTTGGGTTTCAACGTAAAAATTATGTGTGTCTTGTGTTCTTTGATTTGCGCATATGTGGATGAATGATTTACTTGCGATTGATGAATAATTGATGATCAAGATTAAGTTCATCATAATTTGTTAAAGAAGTTAAAATTGTTCATAATTGCACTAATACTTATTCACCCCCCCTCTCAGTATTAAATTGATTCCAATATTGCGCTATTTATTTCCAAAGATGAATGCAAGTAGATCGGATCACTGTATTTCACATGACTAGTGAGGTTGTAGGTGCCTAATGAAGGTGTCTTAGAAGATTCAACTAAGAAGATCTGAAAGTCTTGAGAAATACCATGAAGTGGTCCCTTGAAGAATGTTTGAATTGCAGAATGTCATGTCCCCTCAACAGTGAACATTGGACCAAGATCCTAACCCAACCAATCCCTTGGGTTGAGGAGACAACTTCAGTATCATGGGGTTAAACTTTGTATTCCATGCAATTAATTAATTAGGAGTGTACATTTAATGTTATCCAAACTTTGTTATCCACTTGGAATAATTATTTATGATGCATTTAATATTTTTGTTATGTTGAATAAATGGATATAATACTCCACTAGGGCTCATTAGTGGATAAGGTTGGAGGAGATACTTGAGGAAGAAGTCAAGGAAAGAACATGAATCCAAAAATTCACAAAAAAGAGAGAAAGGAAGAATAAATCAGGAAAAGCAGCATAAATCAGAAAGCAACATAAATCAGTAAAAGTAGGAAAGTCAGAAAAGTAGGAAAGTTAGCAAAGAAGGAAAGTTCAGAAAAGGAAGAAAAATAAGGAAATCCAAAGAAAAGCAATCAGAAAAGGAAAAAGGAGGAAAGCAAACAAAAAGGAAAGGAATGAAAGCAATCTTTCCTTATCCACTCAAGGAGGGTGCATTATTCATGAAGAATTGCTCAACAAGTCATCCATAATATATAAATAATCCCATGTGCACCAAATTCACATCTTGTTTCAGTTTGAGAAATTGTATGAGTGTAATTGTGCCTCAGAGACTTGGGAGATGTTCCCCCAGTCAAGTTTGGGAGATGTGCCCCAGATTTCTGTGAGAGGATGATGGAATTCATCCATTGTAATTGATTTTATTTGCATTTCCTGTAGCTGATCAAGTCGAAACTGAAGTTCAGAAGCATCATGATCCAGTTTCCCAGTGATGACAAGGAGTTAAAACACTTGGTTCAAACCATGATGAAAGGGATGCAAGATATATCACTCAATATTTTTCATTCTGGAAAGGAGACTAGAGAGTTCTTAGTCTAGTAGCTAGGAAGCAAGTTAGGATAAGGGAGTAGCAACAGAACCTCACATGGCGATAGGAGGAGAAGTGGTGGCCATATTTTCTCAAATACTGAGCCTCAAAATCACCCTAATGACTTCAATATGGAATCACCATCATACTCCAGGCCTACTATGCCCAAGTTTACTGAAGAACAAAGAGAAGAACCCGAGGTTCAAAATGGAGGTCTCACCTCATTGGAGGACAAGTATGTTGAGTACCTTACTTTGAATGATGAATGTAGAAGTGAAACTACCATTCAAAGACTTCTATGATCTGTAGTACAAGTACAAACCAATAGGAGGCTTCAGAATGCAAAATCAGAACTATGAACTCAGAAATGCTATTGGTAATATTTCTTTACCCTATTTTGATGGTTCACAGAAATGCACTGCTAACTCTTGGATTCAGAAACTTGACACATGTTTTCAGCTGAATCCTATGGCTGAAAGAGATGCCATCAAGATGGCTACTCTACACTTAGATGGAGAATCAAATGAAGGGTGGTTTCATGGGCTAAAGACTCTTTTGCATGACCAAGTGACCACCTATCAAGAGTTCACAACAAGGTTGGATGAAAGGTTTGAAACAAGAGATCGTGAGATCACCTTCAAAGCACTAGCACATGTGAAGCAAATTGGAACTCCTCAAGATTACATATCTAAGTTCCAAAAATTAGCTATGATGGTCTCTGACATTTTAGAAGCAAGGATGATGTTATTTCTCATTCAATGGTTATCGGAACCTTTGAAAGGCTTGGTGAAATCTTGCAGACCCCCTACCTTGCAAGATGCACTAAGTCGAACCAGAGACTTGCAAGACTCTCTTCTAAGAACCAGATTTCCTCCAAGGACTGTTGGTCCTACTCAGTTCAAGAATGAAAGACCACCAATGAAGATTCCTACTGGAAATTTCAGAAATGATAGCTATGCTAAGGATCAAGATGAGCTGAGAAGAAAGAAGCTTTGCTTCACCTGTAAGGAGCCATGGGTTCCAGGACATATATGTTCCAAGGGAAAGGAACACTACATTGAGGTCTAATCAGAGAGAGAAGCTGAGGAAGAAGAAGGAGAGGCCCCAATAGATGCATAAGTGGCCTATGAGTCTGCAGAAGAAGGACCTCACCCTGAGGTGGGAAATATTGCAGTACTCTTAGGAGTACCTCGCTACCATACACTCATATTCAAAGGAGTGGTTCAAGGACAGTCAGTCACTATGTTGGTGGATGGAGGAGCTACACAAAACTTCATTGGTTCAAATTTTGCTGAAAGAAGGAAGCTACACACTGAAAATTTTGGGGGCTTCACTGTTATTATCCC
This sequence comes from Larix kaempferi, assembly GCA_027924585.1. Taxonomy (NCBI): domain Eukaryota; kingdom Viridiplantae; phylum Streptophyta; class Pinopsida; order Pinales; family Pinaceae; genus Larix; species Larix kaempferi. The sequence continues at coordinate 5,398,507 of BSBM01000125.1, read as the reverse complement.
AGATAATCATTCCATGAACTGTTGTATATGGATTCATAAATTCCAGATTTGTATAGGAGAGGATACCATTACAAATAGCTTTTATGTTGTTGACGTGGTTGACACTAACATGGTTTTGGGAGTACAATGGTTGCACTCCATTGGGAAGCATTCAATAGACTAACAAGTTCCGAAAATGGTCTTCAAGGGAGAAAATGGAAAAGAGATGGTGTTGAAGGGAATCAACACTTATCCCAAACAAGTGGTAAGTGAAAACAAAATGAGATCCATTCTAAGGCATGGAGACATTGAATGGGATGCAGAATGCCTAATCACCACAAAGGGAAACTCATTCGAAGTGGCCCATTATCCTAAAAATATTCAAAAGCTACTCCATAAACATAAGAAGGTATTTTGGGACCTTCTTCATGGTAGGCCTCCAGATAGAGGAGTGGAGCATAGGATTGAATTGGAGATAGGAACCTCACCTATCAAGGTGCATCCCTACAAGCACCCAAAAAGATTCAAGGATGAGATAGAGTGAACCATCAATGAACTACTTGACTTGGGATTTATTAGATCGCGTTTAGTTCCTTTTGCCTCATCAGTAGTCCTTGTGAAGAAGAAAGATGGGACCATGAGGATGTGCATAGATTATAAAGCTCTCAAAAAGAAGACTATCAAGAATAGATATCATATTCCAAGGATTGATGATCTTATGGATGAGCTACATGGGGCCAAGTACTTTTCTAAGATTGATCTTCGATATGGATACCATCAAATCAACATGAAAGAAGAAAACATACATAAGACTGCTTTTCGGTGTCACCATGGGCACTTTGAGTTTCTGGTTATGCCTTTTGTCCTAACAAATGCATCTACAACTTTTTAATCTTGCATGAACAAAGTGTTTAGCAATAAGCTCTGTAAGCTTGTACTTGTATTCTTTGATGATATTTTGATCTATAGTAGGACTCGAGAGGAGCATTTGGATCATTTGGATATTGTACTAACAATCTTGGATGATCAATATTTTTATGCAAAGCTAACGAAGTGTGATTTTGGAATGACTGATATTTTGTATCTTGGTCATGTGATTGGTCTGTTAGGATATTCCTATACTCCATCCTAGTCCTACCAGCATTATCATTATTTTGCATTTCATTCATGCATGCATTTTTGCATGCATCCTAGTCATCAGCATCAGCACCTAGTCCCCATTTTGCTAGCTCTGGGAGCTTCCTTCTGATCATTTCTATCCCTCCTAGTGCATAATGTGCCCTCCTTTCACCCACCACATGTGAAAGGCTCCCTATCTCACCTACCACTCAGTTACACTCAGTTAGTTCCTTAATTTATGGATCTGCTCCCTAATTTAAGGACAAATGGCCTAGTTAACTCACTGAAACACTCTGATGGACCTTCAGAGAGCCTAGATTGACTATTTTGACTCCAGTTAGCTCCTCATGACTCCAGTTAGCTCCTCATGCACCCTCCATCATTTCTCCATGCATCAATTGCACCTTCTACACCCAGTTAGGCTCAGTTTGACACATGGTCGATGGTTACTTGTGCTTTGATGACACTCTACTAATTTTTTTATCAATCCATGCAAGATAATTCGAATTACACCCTTGGTATTTGAATCCTGTGCATTGAAGTATTATTGTTTAATATACAGATTAATGAAACATGTGTGATTATTTTTCTCCTATCTGAGTTCTATTGCATCTATGTTCTGCTGCTCCATTCTGCACTCTTCTTCTATTTTCTGCTTAATTCTTCATGTGAGGTATACATCAACTCTTAGATCTGCTATGAAGATTTTCACATGGTAACAGAGCATGTTGAGAGTATAGTCTATCTCCATTCTTGAGAGTTTTTTGCAGGTAATTCGAAGTTCCAACAGTTCCAGCTTGTATTCGCTCCAGCAGTTGAGATGATCAATCCGAACACTCCTCTCACTCCTAGAATACTGACTCCTTTCAATTAATTTGATTGGAAGATTGATATGGAAATATCCTTGAAAAGAAAATCTCTACACAGGATAACAATGGGAAGAGAAACCAAACCAAATTCAGCTGTGGAGAGAACCAAGCATCTGAATCGATTAAATGAGGCCTTTGGTTACATGTGCATTCATATTTCTAGAGATCTTCCATTTCATCTCGAAGGGTTGAAGACTCCAAGAGAGTTATGGTTGAAGTTAGAGGACCTCTTTGGAAAACAAGATGAGCTAAGAGGCCATGTTCTAGAGAGTGAATTGGTTTCCCTACAACCAAGCAGTTTTGAGACCATTCAAGAATTCTTCTTGAAATTGAAACATTTGGTTATGCAATGCAAGCAGTGTGGCATTGATAAGAAGGATGAGCAATTGGTGATCTCCATTCTGAGTAAGCTAGGATCTGAATTTTCTGTTTTTGTATCTACCTTCCACTCTGGGCGAATGTCAATCCCTGGATGGAAGATGCCCTCCTTAGAATTTTTCACTGCAGCTCTCATCCAAGAACAAGACAAGTTGATCCAAATGGGTACCATCAAGGCCTCCAAAGATCAAGCTCTTTTAGCTGGTGAAGCAAATAGTGCGAATGAGAAAGGGAGGCACAAAGGCAAGAACAAGAAGCCATCTGAACCCAAGATGAAAACCAAGACAAGTCCATCAAAAGGGACCTCCAGCTCCAAGAAGGACAAACATAAAAGATCTGATGGATCTAAGTGTCCGTACTGCAAGAAAGGAAACCACCTAGAGAGATCTTGCATGCACAAGAAATTAGATCAATTAACCAAGTTTCTTGAACATAACAACATTGCTCTTCCAAAAGATGCAAGAGTGTTTGATTATGGAAGTGAATCTGATGGTAATGAGAAATGTCATGCATTGATGGCTGGATTTTTGAAATCAAAGGCCCTCCTTATAGATTCAGGAGCATCCAACAATATGGTTGCTTCTGAAGAATCATTTTCTTCTTTGGATCTCAAAGATGTCCCTACTATTCACATGGGAGACAACTCTCATATCTCTGCCAAAGGGATGGGTACAGTACATATGGAGCATGGAAAGTTCAAGAATGTTCTATTCATCCCCTCTCTAACAACAAATTTGTTGTTTGTATATCAAATGACTCACACTAGATCACCAAAGAAGGTGATCTTTTGTCTCGACACAGTTGAGATTACAAAGATCTCTACTTGAAAGACTATAGTGAAAGGGTTTGCAAATCATGCCACCAAGGCATATGAGTTCTCACATTTTCTTCCCTTCTCTCTTCCTACTCCTTCAGAATTTGATGTAGATCCAAGTGACTCTTATTCTAATGAAGAAGAAGATCAATATCTTGATGTTGAGATCAAAGTTGAAGAACATTTAGATTTAGATCCAGAACCAACACATGCTCCCAATCTAGAGCCAAGGCCAATAAGGGATCACACAGTCCTTGCAGCTACTGGGAACACAGTTGAGGATCCATCTGATCACAGAACTACCAGATCTCAGTATCATGCCAACCTTGTATTATGCCATCTACCTCTTCCTAAGAGATGTTGCATGATGGTGGGGTTCGATCCAAAATATTTTGGAAAGACTCATCATGAGCCATTAATTCCAGTGGCAGAAAGGTTTCCTGAAAGACTTGCTTTGGCCAATACATATTCTACACAGTGGGAGGCATATCAGAAGACCAGATCCATAACTAGCACCTGCATTGGCATCCTACAAAGGATCAGCTTGCCAAGTTTTTTACAAAAGTTTTCACCGAGGAAAACTTTTTCCTTCTCTACTTAGTATGATGGTTTTTTTTGAGTTCCTTGCTGTTCTTTTGAGGGGGGGTATTTTTCCCATGAGGTTTTCCTCATTTCCTCAGTTTATGGACAGTTCTTATTTTTTTATCATTGTATGGGTGACCTTTGGTTCTAGTTACCAGGGCCCAGGATGGATTAAGGGGGGCTGCTGGGATATTCTTATACTCCATCCTAGTCCTACCATTATTATCATTATTTTTCATTTTAGTCATGCATGCAGTCATGCAATTGCATGCAGACATGCAATTGCATGCATCCTAATCATCAGCATCAGCACCTAGTCCCCATTTTGCTAGCCCCAGGAGCTTCCTTCTGATCATTTATAGCCCTCCTAGTGCATAATGTGCCCTCCTTTCACCTGCCACATGCCAAAGGCACCCTCTCTCACCTACCACTCAGTTACACTCATTTAATTCCTTAATTTATGGATCTGCTCCCTGATTTAAGGACAAATGGCCTAGTTAACTCACTGAAACACTCTGATGGACCTCCAGAGAGCCTAGATTGACTATTTTGACTCCAGCTAGCTCCTCATGACTCCAGTTAGCTCCTCATGCGCCCTCCATCAGTGCTCCATGCATCAGTTACACCTTCTACACCCAATTAGACTCAGTTTGACACATGGTTGATGGTTACTTGTGCTTTGATGACACTCCATTGATTTTTTTATGAATCCATGCAGGCTAATTCGAATTACACCCTTGGTATTCGAATCCTGTGCATTGTAGCATTATTTTTTAATATACAAATTAATGAAACATGTGTGATTATTCTGCTCCTATCTGAGTTCTATTGCATCTATGTTTTGCTGCTCCATTCTGCACTCTTCTTCTATTTTCTGCTTAATTCTTCTTGTGAGGTATACATTAGCTCTTAGATCTGCTGTGAATATCTTCACATGGTCAATATGGATTTAAGGTTCACATGGAAAATATCCAAGCTATTCTAGATTGGCCTAGTCCTAAATCCCTCACTGAACTAAGAGGGTTCATTGGGATATGCACCTACTACCAGAAGTTTGTCAAGGGGTTCTCCAAGTTGACATATCCTTTGACAGATCTCACTAAGAAAGGATTCTTCCATTGGTCGGAAGAATATGAAAAAGTGTTCAACAGAATGAAGGAGTTAATGAGTAGTTGTCCTGTTCTTGTACTTCCATATTTTTCTCAACTTTTTTTTCTTGAGTGCATGGTGCTTCAGGGAATGGTATTGGAGATGTCTTGATGCAAAATAAACATCCTTTGGCCTTTGAGAGAAGAAAATTGCAGCCACATGAAAGGTTATACTCAATTTATGACAAAGAGATGCTAGCCATCATGCATACGCTAGTCAAGTTTATACAGTATTTGGTGGGAGGTAAGTTTATCATTAAGACTGACCACAACAATTTGAGGAACTTCTTAACCCAAAAGGAGCTGAATGAGGGACAACAGAAGTGGGTAATAAAGGTCCAATCATTTGGTTTTTAGATTGAGTATAAGAAGGGTAAGATGAACAATGTAGTTGATGCACTTTCTAGAAAACCCACACTTGCACTGTTGAAATTTCAAGATGATTGGAAAATGCAGCTTGGGGTAGAATACACCAAGAATCGGTCTGCTTGTGATTTGTTTGATGGATTGATTCATGATGATGCTTATAATATTATTAATGATGTCATTTATTATAATTATAGGATCTTTGTAGTTCCAGAATCCATACTAAAGAAAAATATTCTTGAAGCTTCCCATGATGTGCCTTTAGCAGGACATCGGGGTTTGTGAAGACTTACAGGAAAGTGAGGGAAATGTTCACATGGAAGGGGCTGAAGAAAGAAGTGATGGAATATGTAAGATCATGTGTGGAATGTAAGAAAAATAAAGTAGAGCATACTCATCCAACAGGGCTCCTACAACCACTCCCCATTCCTGAGCAAAAATGGGAGAGTATATCAATGGATTTCATCACGAGGCTGCCCAAAAGCGAAGGTAAAGACAATATTTTTATTATGGTTGATAGGTTGACTAAATATGCACATTTATTTTCTGTCACAACTAATATTGCAACCAGCCAACTGACTTAAATTTTCATCAAAGAAGTCTTCAAACTTCATGCCATACCCAAGTCCATCATCAATGACATGGACAGTAAGTTTACTAGCAATTTTTGGCAAGAATTGTTCAAGCTAGTAGGGACAAGTTTGGACATGAGCACTATCTACCATCCACAGACTGATGGCTGGAAGGGTGCCTAATAAACTATGTCACTAGTCAACAAAATTCATGGACTACGTGGCTCCATTTGGGAGAATTTTGTTACAACACTACTTTTTATCTTTCGATTGGTATGTCTCCTTTCAAAGCTTTTTATGGATATGATGCACTTACTTTTTCTGATATGATATTTGGTGATTGTAAGACACATAAAGAAAAATATTGGCTCCAATAGAGTCAATACATACTCAGGAATCTCAAGGACAACTTGCAGGTAGCAACCCTATAAACAATCATCATTGAAGTCTAAAGGGGCTGAGAAGTTGTAGCCAAGGTTTTATGGACCCTACCAAGTTTTGAGAAATATCATGGAAGTGGCTTATGAGATAGAGTTTCCTCTGTGAAATTTAGTTATCACAAAGATCTTATCAAGAAATTACAACTCTCACAAGTCATTCTCATGCAACAAGTCAAGAACATTAAAAAACAGTCACATATGATGCAAACAAAATTACTCTCATGAATAATAATACATCAGATAACCTTGGGAAATTAAATGGATGTCATTATATAACATTAAATCATATATTGAAATGCATAAGGATTCCATTCGAATCCTCACAAAAGCAGGCTTAGCAAAAATATGCAAAACCCCCCTAGGTGGAAAGTGTGTGTTCCAAGTCACCACAAAGGCTCACGAATTTCTGATTTAGTGATCAGATAGTGATTTGGGACGAAAAAACATGATAAATACATAATATGGAAGGAAGAAACATCATTGAGTGTGAGTTGGCTAAAAATCAGTAAAACTAGTCAACTAGCTTTTCACCTTTCACCAAAAAGAGGTAAAAAGCAGTAAAAGGTAGTAAGGCGCCTTTCATTCCAGAATTGGAAAAAATATTATCCAGAATCTTCATAAATGCGCCCAAGTGAATTAAGATTCTTTTGGTCCACACCAGGAAGACTTGTGGTCCACACAAAGATGGCTTGTGGTCCACACATTGATTATTTTAGCCAACTAGCTAGTCTAACACCTAGGAATTAATTAAAAATAATTAATAATGCTATCCTAAGGTATTAAATGACATGATTGGGTTTAAATATTACAACACCCCCCCATAAGCCTGATTGTATGTGCTAAAAATCAAAAATAAAGATAGGTCCTAGTAATAAGACATGGTCACCCTATAACAATACTGCCTTGTCCACAAAACAAGGAAAGAAGGAAAACCTTATGGGAAAAACCTCCCCTCTAAAGTGGACATATCAAAATTGAAATATTGTTGATCAATCCTTCACTCCACCACATGTTAAAACATCCCTAGTAGTGATCTAAGATAGTTGAAAGTCTCCTCAGTGAAGGCTTTGGTGAAGATGTCTGTAGTTTGCTCACCTATTGGGAAATACTGCAAATTAATGATCTGGTCATGCAATAAAATCCTGATGTAGTGCATATGGATATCAATATGGTTGTTCCTCTATCTCTGTACTGGATCACTTGAGACCCTTATAGCATTCTGATTTTCACAAAATATGACAATAGGATTACTAAAGGAAATCTCAAACTCTGAAAGAATACCCTGCAACTACACACACTGAGTAGCAGCATTCATTGCTCCTCTGTACTCGGCCTCTGCTAAAGATAGTGAAATTGCACTTTGTTTCTTGCTAGACCAGAAAATAGGACCACCTTCAAGCATGAATACAAATCCAGATGTGGATTTTCTGTCAAGGCTATCACCAGCCCAATCTGAGTCAGTAAAGCCAAGAAGATCTAGGTTAGAATCTGCAACATAGTGAATCCCATCAGTCTTGCTGCCTTGCACATAATGCAAGATTCTTTTTGTAGCCCTTGAATGGAGCACATGTGGCTACTCCATGTACCTTGATGACACACTCACAACATATTTAAGATCAGGTCGAGTAGGAGTCAAGTATAACAAGCTGCCTATACAAAGTGTTGTCAACCAAAGGTGTAGATTCTGCTTCTTCAACTCTAACTCCTGAAAGGAAAGGAGTCTTTGCAGGATTGCAATCAACCATATTGAAATTATTTAGCAGGTCAGATGCATATTTGGACTGAGATACCTTAGTTCCATTCTTAGATTGAGAAATCTCAAGCCCCCAAAATTGCTTCAGAATTCCCAAGTCAGTCATGGAAAAAGCTTGATGCAAAGCAGCCTTTAATGAAGCAATTTGATTAGTAGAGCTACCTGTGATTAGTAGGTCATCAAAATATAACACAATAATCAGAATTGAACCATCAATTAGCTTCATGTAAACATTAGGATCATATTTGCAACTAGCAAAAGATTGTGACAGGAGAAAGTTGTCCATTTTGGCATACCAAGCCCTAGGGGCTTGCTTAAGCCCATATAAGGACTTCCTCAACCTGCAAACATAGTTAGGATCAGATGTATAGCCTTATGGCTGATGCATATAAATATCTTCCTCAATATATCCATGGAGGAAGGCACTTTTGACATCCATGTGATGTACTTCCTAGCGCTTGGCAGCAGAAATTCCTAGAACTAGTCTCATCGAATCCTTCGGTGCAACTGGTGGAAAGTTCTCATTAAAGTCGAGGACTTGGAATTGGGAGAAGCCCTTTTCCACTAGCCTAGATTTATATTTCACTACTTCACCATCAACTGCACACTTGGTCTTGAATATCCACTTGCACCTTACCAATTGTCTGCCTGGTGGGAGCTTGACTAACTCCCATGTCTTGTTCTTTTGCAATGAATGAAACTCATAATCCATAGCAGCCTTCCATATTGGGTCATTTGAGGCTTCATCATATGTCTTAGGATCATAATACACCATCAAATAATATCTCTTAGATAAGTAAGGATCATTCACATTGAGAGCATTCTCAAATTGTGATCTAGTCCTCCATGTGTCCCGAGGATTTCCCACTAGTTCACCAACTGCTTGAAGAGTCTTAGCAGCCCACTTTGTCCTTGTTGGCAAATTAGGATCTATAATAAAATGGTCTTCATCATCAAAAATATCATAATAAAAAAATTCAATAGGAATATCACTTACATCTTCAGGTGGTGGTGTGGATGGATCTCAATTTCAACATTCTGAGAGGGATCTTCTTCGAATTGAACACTTCTTTCAATGAAGTATTTTTGAGTAGCCATGTTCTGCAACTTATAGCCTTTGGATTCCTATGAATATCCAACAAAAAGGAAAGGTTGTTTTTGGGGTTGCATAGCCTTCCTCTTCTCAAGTGGAATTCTAGCCCAAGCCTTGGAGCCAAAAATCTTGAAATGAGAAATATGAAGTTTGTGCCTAGTCCAAGCCTCAAAAGGAGTGATTCCTTTGATATCTTTGTGATTCACTCTATTTTGAATGTATGTGGCACAATTTATTGCCTCAGTCCAAATCCTTGAAGATAAATACTTTGCCTCAAGCATGCATGTGGCCATCTCCTTCAATGATCTGTTCTTCCTCTTAGCAACACCATTTTGTTGAGGTGTGTATGGAACAGTGTGTTTCATTTGTATGCTTGAAGAGGCACAAAATTGCTGAAAATAAGATTTTATGTACTCCCCACCATTATAAGATCTAAGTATCTTTATATTTCTACCAGAATGGTTCTCAACTGAGGCCTTGAAAAGCTTGAACAAACCGAGCACTTCAGACTTTAGCTTGATGAAATAAATCCAACAGTACCTAGTAAAGTCATCTATGAAGGTAAGGATGTATTTGGCATAGTTCAAAGACTCATGGGGGAATGGACCTAAATGTAATTGTGAATAATCCCTAGGGGTCCCGAGGTTCGCTCAGTTTTGTCTCTCTCAAATTTATGCTCTCGATGCTTTCCTAGGATGCAGCTTTGATAGACACCTTTGGAAAACTTGATATTGGGAAGCCCTATGACCATTTCTTTCTCATGGAGTTGGGAAAGATATTTATAATTTAGGTGACCAAATATTTCATGCCACAATTTGCTTGACTCATTGGCATGGGTTAATAGAGTAGAAGGTGAGGGGGATGACACAAAATGAGAAAACCTATAGATTTTTGAGTTATGGTCAACATAACCTAAGGAAACAATTCGGCCTGTTGACATTTCACAGATTTCAACATCATTAGGTGTGAAGATCACCTTTTTGGGTGATCTTGTGTGAGTCATCTGGTATACTGAAAAAAACGTTAGTAGCATGTCTTGGAACATATAAAACATTAGGGAATGTACCAAAACCTAGATCAATGCTGGCTTTACCTTTGCTTGAAGTTTTAGAATCATCACCCAACACAATGTTTGGAACACTGGAAGAATCAAGAGATGAGAAGCTTTCTCTTGTGGACACCATGTACCTTGAAGCTCCTGAGTCAATGATGAATGAGGTAGGCTTTGATTTTCTTGCCATCAGTGCATGCACTCGCTCCTTATATTCATAATTTTGTCCTCCATCCTTCCTCCTTGCGCTCTCAAGAAGAGGAATGTTGGCTTTCTACAGGAGTTGAGCCATTTGATCAATGGTATTTTTCATGCAGGTGCTTTCAGGATGAAAGCCCCTGCTGCAATAATTTCACTTTGTCTTCTCATTCTTCTTGTTGGTATTTCTCTTTAAGCTTGAGGAGTCTTCATGGAATTTCTGCTTGTCTTTCGTCTGATTAGTGGGCTTCTTGAAATTTCCCTTCTTGTTCCCTTTCATTCCCTTTGAATCTCCAACATTCAAATAGTGATCCTTTTCCCATTAAGGCCAACTTGTCTTGTTGTTGTGTAAGAGACTCCATGAATTCTGAGAGTGTGGGGATCTTCCAATTTCGAACTGCCTTCCTTATGGAGTGGAAGGTCGAAACAAAGATTGAGTAATCAGGGCCAAGATTGGAGAGAATGGCCAATATTAGTTGCTCATCCTTTTTATCAATTTCACATTGCTTCAACTGTAGAACAAGTGACTTGAATTTTGAGAAGAAATCATGGAGGTTATCAAACTTTTGTGGACTCAGTGAAACTAGTTCATTATCCAGTTGATGGCCTCTTAATTTATCAGTCTTGTCAAACAATTCTTGAAGATTTAGCCAAAATTCATTGGGATAGGTAATACCATCTAGATGGAATAAAATATCCCTAGATGTAGTGAGACACAGTAAACCATCTTCAGAAATGCACCCAAGTGACTTAGGATGCTTGTGGTCCACACCAGGAAGACTTGTGGTCCACACATTGATTATTTTAGCTAAATAGCTAGTCTAACACCTAGGAATTAATTAAGAATAATTAATAATGCTATCCTAAGGTATTAAATGACATGAGTGGGTTTAAATATTCCAATAGCCTCCGGGTAGCCAGATTCACAATGTTTTCCATGTGTCCTGTTTGAAGAAAGAAGTAGGGAAGCAATTCAAAGTTTCACAAGACTTGCCACCCCTTGATGATGAAGGGAATTTGGTGCTGATCCCTGAGAGGATTCTAGAAATTAGAGAAAAGAATATAAGGATCAGAATCCTTAAGGAATTTTTGGTGCAGTGGGAAGGGATACCTAGTGAAGATGCTACTTGGGAAGGTGAACATATCTTAGAGCATCCCAGTTTGAATTTGCTTGAGGAAAAGCAATCTCGGGAGGGGAGGACTATCATGTCCCCTCAACAGTGAACATTGGATCAAGATCCTAACCCAACCAATACCTTAGGTTGAGGAGACAACTTCAATATCATGGGGTTAAATTTTGTATTCCAGGGAATTAATTAATTAGGAGTGTGCATTTAATTTTATCCAAAGTTTGTTATCCACTTGGAATAATTATTTATGATGTATTTAATATTTTTGTTATGTTGAATAAATGGAGATAATGCTCCACTAGGGCTCATTAGTGGATAATGTTGGAGGAGAGACTTGAGGAAGAATTCAAGGAAAGCACATGAATCCAAAATTTAGGAAAAATATAGAAAAGAAGAATAAATCAAGAAAAGCAGCATAAATAAGAAAGCAACATAAATCAAGAAAAACAGGAAATTCAGAAAAGTAGGAAAGTCGAAAAATAAGGAAAGTTCAGAAAAAAAAAAAAAAAAAAAAAAAAAAAGAAAGAAAGAAAGAAGAAAACCAAGGAAAGCCAAAGCAAAGAAATCAGAAAAGAAAAAAGGAGGAAAGCAAAGCAAAAGGAAAGGAAGGAAATCAAGATTTCCTTATCCACTCAAGGAGGGCACATTCTTCATGAATACTTGCTCCACAAGTCATATGGAATCTATAATAATCCAATGTGCACCACCTTCACATCTTTTGTCAGTTTGAGAAATTGTATGAGTGCAATTGTGCCTCGGAGACTTGGGAGATGTGCCCCTAGTCAAGTTTGAGAGATGTGCCCCATCTTTCTGTGAGAGGATGATGGAATTAAGAAATTTTCATTGATTTTATTTGTAGGTACTAAAGCTTATCAAGTCGAATCTAAAGTTCAGAAGCATCATCATCTAGTTCATAGTTTAAATCTTCACGCTTTCTATGAGTTTCTAGAGCTAGTTTCTTATGTAGAAGAAGAGAGATATTTACATAGTGTTATGAGAGGCATATTGGCCTATATATGATGTAATATTATTATATCATTCAAATCAATATAAATTCCACAACTCTAATTTTTTCTCCTATTTCTCTACCCCTTCTAGATTGAGCTAGAAATTGACGTTTTCTAGTGTGAATTTCATAAATGAATGAGTATGAATGCAAATGAAGTCATTATTGTTTTTATAGTTAATTAATATTTCATATTTCATGATCCAAGTCTCAGTTCAGAAATTCATGGTTCTTTGAGCACTGTTTGGGAGTCCATAATTCGTACTAGTTGAGTCATCCTAGAAGGCAATTTTATTAATAATTTTGTAATACTTGATCAGATATTTATGAAACTTTATGGAATGTCATTTTACTATTCCATGACTGTAATTGAATTATATTTATCCTCTCTAATGTTTGAAACACCCATCTCCATCATCCAATCAAGTTTCCTCCCATACCAGTCTACATATGCTGAAGGGCCCATAAGCGTTGGAGTAAATTGCAGTTGTGTTGATATTGAAACATTAATAGTCTCAGTATTTTGTGTAGAGGTATAAATAAATATTAGAGCCTCCCATCCATCCAAGCCTTTGATCTAATCCATCCTCAGTCCATGTAGTTTTCCTAAGCATTATTTCAGTCAATTTTGAGAAGTTTGAAGTTTTGTATCACAATACGAAGTTGGTACATTACACAGAAGGAAGTTCAACAACAGTTGGGAAAAATGATTGATTTCCCTTGGTTCAGAGAGCATGCACGAAGTAACCAAAATGTAGAAGGAAAACACAATTTTAGGCATAAGGAAGTTCGTTGTCATGAGTTGAGCGCGATGATTGTACTAGCGACCCAACCAGTTTAACACATGAGGGTTAACATAAAATGGGAATATGAAAAATATGACTAAGTACTGAAGCAAAAGTAGGTTGGAAATGTGCAATGACTAGAGAGGTTTGAGGATACTTATCTAGAAGACTCGATTGTGGTAGTAGCGGGCGCAAACAAGATTGGTAGTATTGGTAAGCAGCAAGATTGGCATATTTTTCCTTGGTTTGATCTCTGTGGTCGTCAACCCTTGCCAAGGTCTCAGCTCCTCTTCTTTGTATTTGTGTTGACCTCATTTAGCTACATGTAGACAATTTTCTAGATGATGACAGTCATGTTTCCTTTCTTTGGTAAAACACCTTTACAATTATCTTTCGTAGGGAGCCTTGACTCAGATATCTAAGTAAATTTTCTTATATATATATGTGTGTGTGTGTGGAGCTTCCGCATCAAGATGATCTTTGAGGGTCATTTTTTGAAACCTATGCATATGCATATGTACTGGTATATACACTAGTGTTAATATTGATTAGTATACACTACTGTATCGACTAGACACCAACTAGTGTATATACCAGCATATACACTGGTCCATATACTGGTATATACACTAGTGTATATACTGGTGTATATATATTAGTGTATACTGGTATACGACACATGGAACACTAACTCACATCAACGCTTACATTATTGGCCCTTTGCCTCTCTGTAGCCATTCTCTCCTTATATTTCTAGTGTATATGATTCATTCTAACCCCTCCCCCTTGAGTGTATATTGCACTAGTATATACACTAGTGTATATTTTGATTAATATACTGTCACTAGTATATATACTGGTATATACACTAGCGTATGTGTATGTGACATATACACATATACATATATATACATTAGTAATATCTATATACAGTAGTGTATATACATTGGTAATATATACTAGTGTATATACATTGATGTATATATTGGAATATACACTGGTGTATTACTAGTATATACACCAGTGTATATACTAGTATATACACTAGTGTATGTGTGCATGACACATACACATACATATATATAAATCATATATATATATATATATTAGTAATATCTATATACAATAGTGTATATACATTGATGTATATATTGGTATATACAACAGTGTGTATACATTAGTGTATATACACCAGTTTATATACCAGTATATATACACTAGTGTATATCAACAAATGTATATACCAATATATACATTGGTGTATATACATCACTGCATATATTGGTATAAACACTAGTGTATATATGACCAGTGTTTATATATTGGTAATATATACTAGTGTATATACACATGGAACACGAAACAATTCACATCAACGCTGACATCACGGGCCTTTTGCCTCTATATCCATTCTCTCCTTATCTTTATACCGACCTCTCTTGCGTATATATATTAAAAGCAAAATTAATTGTTTTTCTTTACAATTATGGAAATTCATGTTTCAAAATTTCATTTTGCTCTCCATGACACCCCCTAACACCCCCTCTCTAACTCCCTAACACCCCCTACCCCTAATCACCCACACCCTATCCGAATCCCTTACCCCAACACCCACACTCCTCACCTATACCGCCCTTTTTCTCCAATTTCCCTACTCCTCCCCAAACCCATAACGCTCTCTCTCTCTCTCTCTCCCCTACTCCTCCACCTATAGCTACCCCCCCCTCTCTAACCCCAACACCCATGCTCCTCACCTATACCCCCCTTTATCTTTAATCACCCTACTCCTCCCCAAATCCCTAACACCCCCCTTCTCTCTCTCCCCCCTCTTTCCCCTAACTCTTACTAATCCCCTCTCTCACTCTCCCTCTCTCCCCTACTAGTGTATACATGGGTATGGTGTATATACCAGTATATACACTAGTGTATCATACTATTGTATACACCAGTGTATATACCAGTGTATACACCACTGTATACACTAGTGTATATACCAATATATAACACTAGTAGTTTATGAAGCTTTTGCAATTTATCAAATTGTTTATGAATATGACGATAAATCCATAACGAATCTTATGCAATTTATCAAGTTGTTTATGAATATGAAAATTTGAACCAATATAGAAACAATGAGTATGGGGATGATAATGATGGCGACAATGAGCATGAGGATGACAATGGTGACAATTGGCATGAGGATACAGATGGGTGTATACACTAGTGTACATAACAGTGTATATACTGGTATATACCAGTATATACACCAATGTATATACTGGTATATACTAGTATATACACTGGCCTATATACTAGTATATACGCTGGTGTATACACTAGTTATACATGGGTATAGTGTATATACTAGTATATACACTGTTAAGATTCAATATGCTAAGATAGAAAATATCAGTATTACATTCCATTTCACAATAATAGCATATATAGGATCACTGAAAGAACAACAAGCACAGCATAAACACAAGAGACACAGATTTATCTTGGGAAACCCTCATGGGGTAGAAAACCCAACAAAGCTTTCTCAATATAGATGAACAACAAATACAAAGATGTAATCCACAAACATGAGCTCCTTCTCCTCCATAGCAGATCTCTCTCTCACCTATGCACCAATCACAAGTGAGTGAATGTGTGGTATAAATGAGGAACACACCTCCTCTATTTATACTTGTGTTCTAATTGACTTTTCACCCTAATGGGGCCGACCTCTTCTAAGAGAGTCTAATAACCCCTAAACAACTAACTTAGGGCCGACCTCACATGGGATATCTAATAACCCTAGTTACCACACTCTCTCGAAGGAATAAACATCTCTGGATATACAATAGGATCTCTTTGGAGGAATGAAACATCTCTGGAATAATAAAGTACAAATATAATATTCTTAGAAGTTACAATATTTCAACACTCCCCCTTAACGAGAATGATATTATAATAACATCTACAGAAGCAAGGAGTCATCAACTACATAATACATGATATATCTATAAATAATTCGAACCTTTCTTTATACATCATCAGTAACTCAAGTAGTTACTGGAACATCTTCAATACTGGAACATCAACATCTTCAGTACTGAGTCTTCATCTTCTACAACATCTGATCAGCCACAGCAATATCATCATCTGGATCCTCACAATCAACATCATCGTCATTTGGATCCTCACGATCATCATCATCATCATCTCGATCCTCACGATCAACATCATCATCATCTAGATCATCACAATCAACAACATCGTCATCTAGATCATCATGATCAACAACATCGTCATCTAGATCAACACGATCATAGCAGCATACCCTACACTACACATGATCCATTTAAGACACCATAGCATGTCTAGGGACGATGCAGTCCACTCGTCAACTTAGACAAAGTCCAAGGACCTCTTTTTCGAAGACATAGGTCTACGGATCAATTCAGGGACCAAATTTCGGGGATGATGCAATCCCCTCTCGTCCACTAGGAACCACTTTTCGGAGACATCTGTCTACGGATCTATTCAGGGACCAAAGTCCTGGGATGATACAATCCTCTCGTCCACTGGGGACCATTTCTTGGAGACATCTGTCTACAGATCTAGTTAGGGATCAAAGTCCTGGGATGATACAATCCTCTCGTCCACTGGTGACCACTTCTCGGAGACATCTGTCTACGGATCTATTCAAGGACCAAAATCCTGGGATGATGTAATCCTCTCGTCCACTGAGGACCACTTCTCGGAGACATCTGTCTACGGATCAATTCAGGGACCAAAGTCCTGGGATGATGAAATCCTCTCGTCCACTGGGGACAACTTCTCGGAGACATCTATTTATGGATCAATTTAGGGACCAACGTTCTAGGATGATGCAATCCTCTTGTCCACATGGGACCACTTCTCGGAGACATATGTCTATGGATTTGTTCAGGGACCTAAGCCCAGGGATGATACAATCCATCCTCGTCCATTGGGGACCATTTCTCAAAAACAACTATCTACGGATCTATTCAGGGACCTAAGTCTATGGATGATACAATCCCTCCTCGTCTGCTGGGGATCATTTCTCGAAGACAACTATCTATGGATCTATTCAGGGACCTAATTCCAGAGATGATACAATCCCTCCTCGTCGGAACTGGAAACCTCATCATCAGAATAGGTAACCTCAATATCAATACTAGTATCCACATCAACAATATAGTATCCTCATCAATACAGTATCCACATCAATGATATAGTATCCTCATCAATACATTATCCACATCAACGACACAGTATCCTCATCAATACAGTATCCACATCAATGATACAATATCCTCATCATCGACCTTACCATCGATATAGGAAATCTCATCATCGATACAGGTACCCACATCAATACTAGTATCCAAGAATATCTTCATCGACCATATCACTCCCCCTTTCGAGGAGGGTCCTTCTGAACTACACCAAGCTTGTCTTGGAAATACTCAAACTTTACTCGAGACAGAGGTTTGGTCAACACATCAACAACTTGTTCATCAGTGCTCACATATTCGAGCTTGATAGCTCCTTTCTACACCATATCCCGTACATAGAAATATCAGATCTCTATGTGCTTTGACTTATCATGGAACACTAGATTCTTTGTCATCTTGATACAACTCTGGTTGTCACACAGGATCACAGTGGGATCAATCTCTAAGTCAAACAATCCTGATAACATTTTCCGAAGCCATACTACTTCACAAATAGCAGAGCAAGCAACTATATATTATGCTTCAGCTATGTTGAGATCCACACTAGACTGCTTCTTGCTAAACCACGAGATCATGGAAGATCCTAGACAATAACATCCACCCGATGTACTCTTCTTGTCTGATACACTTCCTGCCCAATCAACATCTATGTAGCCATACAATCTGAATTCATGATCTCCAAGATAACATAGACCAAAGTCTATCGTACCCTTTAGGTACCTCATCACATGTGTTGCAACTATCAGGTGAACACACCTAGGTTCCACTATATACTGACTCAAGGTGTTCACAACAAAGCATATATCTGGCCTTGTATTCGTCAAATACATCAGTGACCCAATAATCTGTCTATACAGAGTTACATCCACTAACTTTGATGAGTCATCAGCTAACATCTTCAAGTTGGAATCCATGGGAGTGGCCAAGGATTTTGCATTCCAACATATCAAGTACTTTCCTTGGTTGAGAAAGATTCCTTCTGGGCCTTGCTATACTTCGAGTCTTAGGAAGTAATGCATCAATCCGATATCTTTCATCTCAAATTCTGTAGCTAGCTTCTTCTTGCTTTCCATGATCTATTTCTCATTCCCTATTAGAAAGAGATCATCCACATATAGTAATAGTATGATAGGTTCATCATCCATAACCTTAAGATAAAGGTTAGGATCAGCTTTACTTTTGGTAAAACCCAAGCTTGTCAAGAAGCTATCAATTCTCCCTCTATGACTGAACATTATTCACACTCTGCATTGACTGATCTTATGCATATCTATCCATGCCATCTCCCGTAAAATGGGTCTACTGATATGATCTTCAAGATCATTCCAACTCTATGGTGAGTTCCTTCTTGCATCCATCTAAGAGAAGAATGTCATCTGTATATAGAAACCATCTTCAACCTTGTAGCAAAGGTTGAAATCCGCATCACCCATGGTGATCATTAAGCTCATCAAATGACTATCGATCCTGGGTACTCGTATAGAGATTTCTTCAATTGAATCCTAGGAGTTTTCTCGATTCGCACTTCTTCTTCAATTACACCATTAAGAGAAGGATCTTATCTATCCACTTGGAGCAAACATCTCATCATGATCCTCTTCCTCTTTCTAAGAGAATCTTCTAGCCACGAGCCTTCTATAGTATGTTTGATTTGTAAGTATTCTTGTTGAACATCCATCACTTGTTCGGTGTTCATCATTCTTTGTGATCTTTCCTACAAATCAAAATTAATTATATGATTAGTAATACTTCATAATCATCAAATCATGTTGACATGTTAAACTATTATGCATACAGATATGATTCACATAGTTATGCAACTATCTTGACCAATACTTTGGCACAACACTTTTTCATATCCTGTATGCATACAGTGGTTATCTAGATGCCTTTCATCTCTACCAGAACATACTATCAAGAGTGTGCATAGCTCTCAGCATGTCATCAAAGAGGTTTCATTCTAGATAAACAACAATGGAATGTTTGTCCAACTTACCTATGATATGCATATTAGTAATATACTGTTATATGCTATATGCAAGCTTACACTATGCATGATATATTCTAGGAATACAAATATGCATACAACTATTACAAGCAATATCATTTACTATTTCAGAGATTCAAATAACAACTCAAATACTTATCTTTTATGTTTGTGTGGTTTCCTCCTGCTTGATCTCTATATGTATTTGAACTTCTATTCATTATGTACCACTATGCATGCTTAAGTGTGCACTAGTTTCATCCTCATGATCTCATACATAAACATACATTCATTCATATAATCTCAATACTATCAAAACATTATGTATGGTCACGATCATTTCATACACAGGTATACTTACCTAAGATCCTAACACAAGGTAGGATTCTAACTTGATATAGGAAAAAATACCTGGATTATCACGCTTGGTTATGTCTTAACCTAGCCAAACAATATATTCTTTGTTCTCTTCAATGATTTAGAGACCTTGTGCTAGAACCTGCATATCTCATAAGTTAAGCATAGTAGAACAAAGTCATACATACCTCGTAAGTAGAGATTTTATGTGGTCGAACACTATGGATGAGTCTTTGTCTTTATGTCATCACGGTCATAGAACTTGATTTGTCTTTCTTGATGTACCTGTATCTTGTTAGCAGACAACATCATCCTCATACAACACCACAAGTGCATTAGTACAATCATAAGTGTCATAACCCTAATCAATGAATGTCTTCTATCATTCACATGCATTCATTATCAAACAATCATAATTGTACTAACCTTAATAACATGAAGACAAACATATTATGAACTTAATCAAGAACCATATTTCAAAACATACATGTATTTCCTCAAGTCATACCTATCAGGATTGCTTGTAGTCTTCTTATGTAAGGCCTTAGCCTCATCTCCCTCTGGAACTGGAACTTCTTCACTTATGAAGGTGTCCAATTCATTCTCTTCTAGGATTAACCCAATCCACTTTGATTTGCTGAAACTCGATCTAGAGTTGGATTAGGGTTTGTAAGAGAAACCCTAAAAATTCAAACTTTGAATTTCAAACTTCTGAATGGATGGAAATATGTGGCTTGTTGAGCTTCTCAATCTGGTATACTTCAATTTTGAAAACTGCAAAATTTGACCCCTCAAAATTGCCTTTGAAACTTCTAGATTTTCTAGATAGGATCCCGAACTAGGGTTTGATGAAGCCCGATATTCTACCCATCCAAGAGGTTCGATATTGTGTTCTCAACTTCGATTTTTCTGAGGAGCTTCTAGATATGGTCACAGATTTCAAACATTCCAACTTTTGCAGAAGCCCTAATATTTCCACCTTTCCGATCAAGATCCCGAACTAGGGTTTGATCAAGCCTGACCTTCTACCCAACAAAAAAATTTGATCTTGGTCTCTAAATTTTGATTTTGATGAGGAGAATCCATCCGTGGTCTCTGATTCCAAGAATTTCAACTTTCTCCGAAACCCTAATTTCCCACATTAGTGACGATCCAAAAATGAAGGTGCTCAGAATCCAATTCTGTTTGGATAGAAATATATGCCATATTGTTTCTGATGCAACTCCAAAACTATGAATCCACAGAATCTGAAACTTTGTCCTATGGTAGCCTGACCGGTATTCTTTCCAACCCCATAGGTCTGACCTCAATTTCATTCTTTGATAGAGAGTTATTCCAAGTGTCGCAACGTGACCTTTTTATGGGATAAAACAAGAGAGCGAACTTGTACGGAGTGCCACGTGTCACTGTTTCAACTTTGGCCTCTGAAACACGGACCTGTGAAACCAAATTCCATTCCCTACCTATCACATTTTACGAAATTTCATTTGGATCTTCCTAGACTAAGATATGACCTTTTTTTCCTAGGTCACCTATTTATGACGGAGATCTGGAAGAGGCAGAAACCCTAACTTGTACGAATCATAAATCACAAAGTAAAACGAATATGAGGTTGTCCTTTGGAAAAAAGGTACAGGGGGATGTTGTCTACGAGCTGCAGAAGTTTCAGATCCTGAACCTTCACAAAAATGGATTTATAGTGAAAGTTCCATGATGACTGGTTTTTGCTATACAAAACCCTAACTTTCAAATTGTCCCAAGTGAGACAAGTGTCGTAAGTGCCATGCATTGCCTTCTTCTAGGCTAGGTCTAATACCATGTTAATATTCAATATGATAAGATAGAAAATATCAGTATTACATTCCATTTCACAACAATAGAATATACAGGATCACTGAAAGAACAACAAGCACAACATAAACACAAGAGACATAGATTTATCCTGGGAAACCCTCATGGGGTAGAAAACCCAACAAAGATTCCTCAATATAGATGACCAGCAAATACAAAGATGTAATCCACAAACATGAGCTCCTTCTCCTCCATAGAAGATCTCCCTCTCACCTATGCGCCAATCACAAGTGAGTGAATGTGTGGTATAAATGAGGAACACACCTCCTCTGTTTATACTTGTGTTCTAATTGAATTTTCACCCTAATGGGGATGACCTTGTTGATGTATATGTAACTTCGGAATGTATTTCATCTGTGTGTTTTATATATATTTATTGTACCCTTATAAGAGATGTGTCATTCCTCTATAAGGAAGTGTCGTCATGTGGATTGACAAGTGTCGCAAGTGTGTGTACTTGCTGATGGGTTATTTGACCACCATGTGTGGGGTCGGCCCTGAAATATATATTGTAATGTGGATGTACCTAGATAGACAAGTCGGCCCCATAACATCACTGGGCAAACAGGTTAGTATAAAAAGAGATCAGGAGATCTCTATTTAGATCATTCGGAAAGTCATATCTCTCTCACTCAGAAAGTGGCGCACTAGTGAGGAGGAGGATCATCTGCTTCTAGGAGACTATCTCAAGTGTATTTTGGTTGTACTTTGGTTGAGCCATTGCTCTCTCTATCTCTGAGGAAGTTGTGGGGTTTTTCACCTTAGGGTTTTCCCCACGGAAACTCTGTGTCTCTTGTCTCTCATGATTTTGATTCTTGTGATGCTTGTCATGCTTATTGTGATTATTATGCATTGATATACTGTATATGTTATTCTCTCAATGAAGATCCTAAAGTATTGTGAATTACTGCTCAAAATGTAACATGGTATCAGAGCTAACCTGAGAAGAAGACATTTTGCAGTGATGAAAACTTGAGTTTCTTGTTTATTGGGTTTCTCTCCACAGATTTTGGAAATGCAGTATAGTAGATTGACTCTACTCATCAGGGAGAATCTATCTATCCAATTCGAATTCAATTCTAAGCATTTTCAGATTTGGCCCTAAAAATTAGGGTTTCCACAAAAATAGGAATTTCTGAAATCTGAAGACATAGCTGGAAGCTCCTTGCAAAAATCGAAGTTTAGAGCTTTGGATCGAGATTTTTGGCTAGGTAGATCTCCAGGAAACTCAAACCCTAATTCAGGGTTCTCCCTAGTGAACCCGGGAGGACAAAAAGGCAAATCTGAAGGGTAAAGCTTTGCTGATCTCAAATTCTGAATACACCAAGCTAATCAGCTCATCAAGGCACATCTTTCTATCCTTTCAGAAAAATTGAAATTCATATTTTGAATTTTTAGGGTTTTTCCGACAAACCCTAATCCGGGAACAAATACAATTTTTAGCATTTCAAGTGGTAAGACCTAAATCTTTTCTATTTCCATTTGAAGTACTCTTTAAGATGTCTCACCACACCAAGCTTGAGGATAAGCTTGAAGGAACTGATGACTTCCAATCTTGGAAGTATATGATTGGGTTAATACTGGAAGAGAATGAGTTGGACTCATATGTAAAAGAAGACATCCCTATCCCAGAGGATGAAGAGGCTAAGGTATTGCATAAGAAAAACTTGGTCAAGGCAAATAGAATCATTGTTGATTATATCAAAGACGATCTCATACCCCATGTGTCTTCTCTAAAGACACCCAAGGAGATGTTTGACTCTTTGACCAAGCTATTTGAAGGGAAGAACATAAATCGAAATATGACCCTGCGGAACCAATTGAAAGGAGTAAAGTTTCAGAATGGAGAAACCATTCAATCTTATTTTTCAAGGGTCTCCCAGATCAAGGAACAACTAGAAGCAGTGGATGAAATGGTGGAGAATGGTGAAGTGGTGATGACCACTCTAAATGGCCTACCCAGGTCATGGGATTCCTTTATTCAAGGAATTTGTGCAAGGAAGAAGTTGATCTCCTTCAACAGATTGCGGGAAGAATGCTCTCAAGAAGAAGCTAGGCTTGTGGACCGAGAAGAAAAGATGGGAAATGAAGATCAAGCTCTCACAGCACATGCCAGGAAACGCAAGTCCAAGAAGGAATCATCTCATAACAGAAGATTCTCACACCACCATTATCATAAAGATAAGAAAGATCTTAGATGCTTCAATTGCAATGAGAAGGGACACTTTGCTTCAGATTGTCCCAAGAAGAAGAAAGACAACAACAACAACTTCAATAAGAAGAAAAAGAATAACAAAAGAAGATATCATGCTCATGCTGCCGAAGATGATGAACCCCCAAAGAAGAAGGCTAGGGCAGAAAGTGATAGTGATGATGACTCATCAAGTGAAGAAGAATATGTTCTAATTTCTGCTCTCACAGGTACTATCTCCCATGGTTGTAATGATTGGTTGATTGATAGTGGGGCTTCCAAGCACATGACTGGGTTTAAGGAATCTTTTGTGAATCTATCTGAACATGAATCACCCCATAAAGTGAAACTTGGGGATGATTATCAATACCCAATCAAAGGAAGTGGTGAAGCCTCCTACAACCTAGATTCTGAAAAATCTTTGAAGATGAAAGAAGTCCTTTATGTACCTGGGCTCAAGAAGAACTTACTCTCCATCTCTTCATTGGATGCAAAAGGTATGAGGGTTGCATTTGTGGATGGCCAAGTCCTAATGTGGCCAAAGGGAAAGAACATAGATGATGCAGTAGTGATTAGAGAGCAAGAGGGAGGTTTGTATAAATTGAAGGGACAACCTGAACATGCCATGGTACATGAATCCATGGAGCCAAGTGAACTTTGGCATAGAAGACTTGCTCATATGAACTATAGGGCACTTCCAATTGCAAGCAAGGTTGTAGAGGGTCTTCCTGAAATCAAGACCAAACATGAAGGTGTTTGCAAAGGATGTGCAAAAGGTAAGAACATTAAGAAGGCTTTCCCAAGAAGTGAAAGCAAGGCAAAAGACATCCTGGAAATCATCCACTCAGATGTATGTGGTCCTACGTCATCCAGTTCTTTGAGTGGGTATGTTTACTATGTCTCATTTATTGATGACTTCTCCAGGAAGACTTGGGTATACTTCTTGAAGAGCAAAGATGAGGTGTTTGATAAATTCAAGGAATTCAAAACCTTGATGGAGAATCAAACTGACAAGAAGATCAAAACATTTAAATCCGACAATGGTGGAGAATTCACCTCAAGAAGCTTTGTAGTGATTAAGAGGGAGTTGACTGCTCCTTATAATCCTCAACATAATGGAGTTGCAGAAAGGAAGAACAAAACAATCATGAAAGCAACAAGGGCAATGTTGCATGACCAGGATCTACCTATGCAACTATGGGAAGAAGCAGCTAGAACAACTGTATATGTGCAGAACAGAACACCCCACAAGATATTGGACAACAAGACACTAGAAGAGGTCTTTTATGGTAAGAAACCTGAAGTTAGTCATCTTAGAATATTTGGTTGTCCAATATACATTCATGTTCCAAAAGAAAAGAGGACTAAACTAGATCCTTCAGGAAAGAAGGGTATCTTTGTGGGTTACAGTGAAAGCTCGAAGGCTTACAGAATATACTTTCCAGGGTTCAAGAAGATCAATGTCAGTAGGGACGTAACATTTGATGAAAACTCAGCATTCATCAAATCAAGGAAGGAACCTATCAAAGTTTATGAAGAACCTAAGGAAACTAGATTTCAAGACACTACCATGACTGAATCAGTTCCAGAAGTTGTTCGTGAGTTTGAAGATCTGCAAGAACCTGTAGATCCACCCCGAGAGGATAACTGTCACAAGAGGAAACCTGCATGGGCTAGAGAGCTCATTCAAGATGCAGAAATATTTGGCATTCCAGAAGAAGAACACAGAGCAAAGAAGAGAACCAGATCACATACCAGCTATGTTGCTTTACTCTGTGACATTATGAACAAAGAGCCTTCCAGTTATGAAGAAGCAACGGAAAAGAAAGAATGGAAGGATGCCATGGTTGAGGAATACCAATCAATAATGAAGAATGATGTTTGGGATGTTGTCCCAAGACATAAAGAGAAGTCTGTTGTGACTTCCAAATGGATCTACAAAATCAAGCATGCTACAGATGGTAGTGTAGAGAAATACAAGGCAAGATTTGTAGCTCGTGGATTCTCTCAGAAAGAGGGAATAGATTATGAAGAAACTTTTGCACCTGTAGCTAGGTATACTTCCATCAGAACAGTACTTACCTTGGTTGCAGCGATGAAATGGAAAATACACTAGATGGATCTCAAGACTGCTTTCTTGAATGGTGTAGTTGAAGAGGAAGTATATGTAGAGCAGCCACTCAGTTTTGAAATACATGACAGGGAGTCATATGTGTGCAGATTGAAGAAAGCCTTGTATGGCTTGAAACAAGCTTCTAGAACTTGGTATGGTAGGATGGAATGTTTCTTATTTAGTTTGGGCTTTACCAAGAGTAAAGCAGATTCCAAACTTTATTACAAGGTTGAGGAAGGGAATCCTGTGGTTCTACTCCTGTATGTGGATGACTTATTTGTAACAGGAGATGACTGATTGATTGCAGATACGAAGAGGAATATTGTTGCTGAGTTCGATATGAAAGATTTGGGAATGATGCATTATTTCCTAGGTATGGAGGTGTGGCAGAGTGTAGGTGGGATTTTCCTTGGTCAAGGGAAGTACATAGTAGATATCCTGAAGAGATTCAGGATGATGGATTGCAAGTCCATGGCCACACCTATGGCATCGAATCTGAATCTTCTATGTGATGCTTCATCTGAGATGGTTGATGTCTCTATGTATCGTCAGATGATTGGGTCCTTGATGTACCTAATGAACAAGAGACCAGATATTTTCTTTGTAGTGAACACATTGATTAAGTTCCTGACAGATTCGAGGAGCGTTCATCTGGTTGCTGTAAAGCATGTTCTAAGGTACCTGAAGGCTACAGTGGATTATGGGCTGAAGTATGAGGTGAATCAAAACTTTAACCTGCAGGGTTATGTTGATTCAGATTGGGCTAGCAGTGCTGTAGATAGGAAGAGCACATTTGGGTGCTGCTTCAGTATGGGATCAGGTGTGATCTCTTGGTTTAGCAGGAAGCAGTCCTGCGTAGCACTGAGTACAGCTGAGGCAGAGTATGTTGCAGCCTGTTCAGCTAGTTCTGAGGCAGTATGGCTACGGAAGCTACTATCTGAGTTATTTGATCTTCCGTTGGATGCTACTAGTATCTTCTATGATAACCAGAGTTGTGTGAAGCTATCCGAGAATCCAGTGTTTCATGACAGGTCGAAACACATAGAGATCAAATATCACTATATCAGAGACATGGTGCAGAGAGGAGCTGTGAAGCTCCTGTATGTTGTGACAGATGAGTAGATTGCAGATGTGTTAACGAAGCCACTAGCCAGGGTGAAGTTCGAGTACTTCAGAGAGAGGATTGGAATTCTTCAGATCGAGGACACTTCAAGGAAGAAGTGATGGACACATTTGCTGAAGCCATTCCAAGCATGTTGGAAGGAGGATCCTTCACATGGCTGTGGATGTAAGTGCTGGATGACGAGCATCAGGATGATGTTCTGGTTTCTGCTTGGATATGATCAGTTGGATCATTTTTATATATGTATGTACGCATCATGTTGGATGTTGGATATGATCAGTTGGATCATTTTTATGTATGTATGTATGCATCATGTTGGATGCTGGATATGATCGGTTGGATCATGTGTATGTATTTTGTATAATCATCATGTTGGATGCTTGGACCATGTATCTGTATATGTATCAGGTGGATCATGTATGGTGATATGCATCATGTATTTGTATTTGTATCAGGTGGATACACTGTATGATCAGGTGGATCATGTATGATGATATGTGTCAAGTAGATACTTGGTATGCATCAAGTAGATGCATTATATGATCAGGATGATCATGGATGACGAGCTTCAGGATGTTGCTCCAGATGACATCCAGCAGGATGTTGCAGTGATGATCAAGATGATCATGTGTACATCAAGATGATGTATTGTGAGTATCAGGTTGATACTCTATGGCCGTGGAACAAGTTGTGCAGATAAGCATGTAATTTGTGCCCTGGGAGATTTGCAGATGGTCTTTCGAGGTTTTTCCTATGGCATGTAATTCATACCCTGAGACATTTGGCAAATGCTCTTTCGAGGTTTTGCTCGGGAGGACATATAATTTGTGTCTTGGGATATCTGCAGATAGTCTTTCGAGGTTTTTCCTATGGCATGTAATTTGTGCCCTGGGATATCTGGCAGATGCTCTTTCGAGGTTTTGTCCTATGGCATGTAATTTGTGCCCTGGGAGATCCGATAGGTTGAGCCATGTGCTCGTAATTAGTCCTGGGATGCTTTTTTGAGGTTTTGCCATGACCACATGTAATTTGTGCCCTGGGAGATCCGATAGGTTGAGCCTTGTGCTCGTAATCAGTCCTCGGATGCTCTTTCGAGGTTTTGTGGTGACCACATGTAATTTGTGCCCTGGGAGATCCGATAGGTTGAGTCTTGTGCTCATAATCAGTCCTGGGATTCTCTTTCGAGGTTTTGTGGTGTGGTCACATGTAATAATTCCTGGAGATCTGGACAGGATGAAAAAGGCCTCAGATGCTCTTTAGGGTTCTTGCTAGTCAAGAGACTCTTTTAAGGTTTTGTGACACACATAATAAGTCCTGAGATTTCCACAGTATGGCCAGTGATGATGAATACCTGCAGGTGGCGGGCCTACATCTAGTATGAAAAAGGACCGGCTCTGTAGAACTTCCTATGACGAGTAGAGTCAGAGATTGGTTGAGATAGCAGCAGCAGTGACGATGATGATGACGATGCATCGATGATGATGATCCTGAGAAGAAGACTTGTCTAGCAGATCTGTGTTGAGAAATACCTTCCTAGTTAAGAGGGAGTGTTGATGTATATGTAACTTTGGAATGTATTTCATCTGTGTGTTTTATATATATTTATTGTACCCTTATAAGAGATGTGTCATTCCTCTATAAGGAAGTGTCGTCATATGGATTGACAAGTGTCGCAAGTGTGTGTACTTGCCGATGGGTTATTAGACCACCATGTGTGGGGTCGGCCCTGAAATATATATTGTAATGTGGATGTACCTAGCTAGACAAGTTGGCCCCATAACGTCACTGGGAAAACAGGTTAGTATAAATAGAGATCATGAGATCTCTATTTAGATCATTCAGAAAGTCATAGCTCTCTCACTCAGAAAGTGGCGCACTAGTGAGGAGGAGGATCATCTGCTTCTAGGAGACTATCTCAAGTGTATTTTGGTTGTACTTTGGTTGAGCCATTGCTCTCTCTATCTCTGAGGAAGTTGTGGGGTTTTTCACCTTAGGGTTTTCCCCACGAAAACTCTGTGTCTCTTGTCTCTCATGCTTTTGATTCTTGTGATGCTTGTGATGCTTATTGTGATTATTATGCATTGATATACTGTATATGTTATTCTCTCAGTGAAGATCCTAGAGTATTGTGAATTAATGCTCAAAATTTAACAGACCTCTCCTAAGAGAGTCTAATAACCCCTAAACAGCTAACTCAGGGCCGACCTCACATGGGAGATCTAATAAACCTAGTTACCACACTCTCTCGAAGGAATAAACATCTCTGAATATACAATAGGATCTCTTCGGAGGAATGAAACATCTCCGGAATAATAAAGTACAAATATAATATTCTTAGAAGTTACAATATTTCAACATACCAATATAAAACACTAGTAGTTTATGAAGCTTGTGCAATTTATCAAATTATTTATGAAAATGACGACAAATCCATAACGAATCTTATGCAATTTATCAATTTGTTTATGAATATGAAAATTTGAACCAATATAGAAACAATGAGTATGGGGATGATAATGATGGCGACAATGAGCATGGGGATGATGATAGTGACAATGAGCATGAGGGTGACAATGGTGACAATTAGCATGAGGATGCAGATGGGTGTATACTAGTATATACACTAGTGTACATAACAGTGTATATACTGGTATATACCAGTATATACACCAATGTTAATACTGGTATATACCAGTATATACACTGGTGTATATACTACTACTTTTTAGTAGTATATACACTGGTCTATATACATTGGTATATATACTGGTGTATACACCAATGTATATATACACTGGTTATAAATGGGTATAGTGTATATACTAGTATATACACTAGTGTATACATGGGTCTGGTGTATATACTGGTATATACACCAGTGTATATACCAGTATATACTACTAATAGTTTATGAAGCTTGTGCAATTTATCAAGTTGTTTATGAATATGACGACACATCCATAACGAAGCTTATGCAATTTATCAAGTTTTTTATGAATATGAAAATTTGAGCCAATATAGAAACAATGAGTATGGTGATGATAATGATGATGACAATGAGCATGGGGATGATGACAGTGATAATGAGCATGAGGGTGACAATGGTGATAATGGGCACGACGATGAGGATGGTGATGGTGGCAATGAGACACAAAACAATGGATGGTGATGGTGATAATGAGCATTACATTTGATGGCGATGGTAATGGAAAATGAGCATTACAATGAAGCATGATGGTTATGGTGACAATGGGCATGGCGATGATGAATCATGATGGTGATGGTGACAAT
The DNA here is from genome assembly GCA_027924585.1 of Larix kaempferi. NCBI lineage: Eukaryota > Viridiplantae > Streptophyta > Pinopsida > Pinales > Pinaceae > Larix > Larix kaempferi. The sequence continues at coordinate 5,368,064 of BSBM01000125.1, read as the reverse complement.
GAGCATGGGGATGGTGATGGTGACAATGATCATGATGGTGTCGATGGTGAAAATGGGCATGGCGATACGGATGGTCGTGTCACGTCCCCTCCTGTCGATCCAGTGCCAGGGAGGAAACATGACTAAACATTTCAGGGCTTGTTTGTAAAGAACTCAACCCCATACATTACTCAAAAATTCATAATAAATAAAAACTTATGTGGAGATTCATACTCAATATAAACACAACCGAAATAAACATTATCCACACACAACTACATCATGCATTCAACATACCAATAACGATCATCAAATTAAACATTACAGAGCACAAAATTAACATAATTCAAACCACAGAGAATACCTATCTTTAAGATGAAACTGTCCAACAACTGGCTATGTGAGAGAAATGATCCACCCAACCATAGGTATTTGTCCAGCCTATATTCTTTCAGTTGAGAGACCACCCCCGAGATGAGATGTGTATCCACTAAGGAGGAAGTACACAGGCTCACTCATAGGCATGGTTTCACACAACCAGTCATGCTAAGCCAACTCACGGTTGGGTTTATCAAGCATGACAAAATCAAAAGAGTAGGATGCTAAGCTAGTGAGCTCAAACAGAGCTACATGAATCTCAACTAAACTCAGACAGATGTGGTACCCACATACCTACCACACCCAACACAAGGAAGGTCCCCTTCTCTGCTGCACAGTCCCTCAAGCATCTCTTCTATTGATGTATTTGTAACTTTGGAAGATATTCACTTGTATATTGTATGTATTAAATTTGTACCTTATTGTATCCCCAACGAAGATGTATTATTCCCCCGATTGGAAGTGTCGTCATTTGTATTTGCAAGTGTCGCAAGTTACATTGTAAGTGTTGTCATTTGTATTTGATGGGTTATTAAACCACCTTGGTGGGGTCAGCCCTGTATGAGTTGTGTGGATTGGTTATTAGGCCTCCTTAGGAAGTTGTCTCGGTTAGGGTTAAAGGCAGGTCAAGTCAGTGTATAAATAGAGAGTGTGTCTCTCTCATTTTACTCATTCACCCACTCATCCAACTCGCATAGTTGAGAGAGAGGAGTGCGCACAAGTGGAGGAGGAGTAGCTGCTGAAGGCATCTATCTTTTAAGGTTTGATCTTTGTGATCCTTGTATTGGTGCTGATTCTATCTTTGACGAAGTTGTGGGGTTTTTCACCTTCTTGGTTTTCCCCGGTGAAATACTTTGTGTCCATTGTCTCTTATGATTGTTATGTTGTGCATGCTATTCTCTTAGTGATCCTATTGAATGAAATTATTGAAAAATTAACACCTTCCCTCCAGTACTATTCATGGTGGGCATAGAAAGGTCCAACTTCTAATTTCTTGATATTCTAGCCTTCACTAGGTTTATCAAGCAATGCAATCCTCTGTTCAAACATTCACACTTGGATTTTCACAATTCGGTGACCAAATAACTCAATCCCGTAATTGGATTTCTGGGCTATAAAAACTGGGTTTTCCAATGGATTTCGGGGTATCTAATACTCTCAATTTTGCCCCAAGGTTCATATGTATGGATCCCCCATTGGATTTCACTGTCAATACCAAATTTTGGGTGTTTATGGCACTTCAAAATGTGGGTTAATTCACAGTTGCGATTTCTGGTTTTTCTCACTGCTGAGCATTCGTAATGGATGAAAACTGATGTCGGGATCTTCAACAATGGAATGGGAATGAAGAAGAATGAATCCCCATGCGGTAGGGTGATTTGTGGTACAATAAAAATAGAGCCCATACCTGCCATACGAATTTCTGGGCTGCCATGCTCCTTGAAGCCATGGACTGATTTCTCAACAACTTTCTTACAGCTGAATTAAATGTCAGCAAGGAAAGTCAAATGAGTTCTCAAAATGACATTTGGCAGCCTATGGTTCAATCCCACAACCCCCTCACCACTCCCTAGTGGAATACACATGTCCCCTTCTCATTAGTTGCTTCCATAGCTAGTTTTGGTATTTTATTGAAATATTAATATTTACATCAATTTACAATATTCCATGGCTTAATAGCACATGGGTAGTAAAATATCAAATACTTGCCTTTCTAAATAAAATCCGAGCATACACTAGCAGGGCATTGGCATTGAGCTCCATGCTAGGAAAACATACATCGCATGTACACAATATTTACATAAAAGCCAATATACCATAAAGGTCAAAATTGGGGTATTACAGGTCGTCGTGAAAAATGATGATGGTGGCAATGGGCATGGTGATTGTGACAATGGGAATGATGATGATGAGCCGAATGTTGATGACAATTCCAATAACAATTAGGATAAGGATCTTATGGTGACAATAACTATGAAAATTCAAGTAGACAATCATGGCCACTTCTAACACTAATGGTCTCAATTAATTTCTCATGTTTAGAGTAAGATAGGAATTACCTTTACTTTGATGATTTCTTCCTTGGAATTATTTGTATTTGTAGGTTTGTACCAACAACCAAGTCTATATAGTGGTATACAAAATGGCCTATTTTATGACATGGTAGTGTTATACTAATGCCTAGTGTACAGTACATTGTATACACTAGTGCATATAGTAGTTATATACACTGGTGTATATAGTAAAGAACCAAGAGGGGTGATTATATGCCTATTCAAATGTTTCATTGTGCGACGAATGGATTCAAAATATGTCGCCACTAAAGTCAAATCCAAGAATCATGAATGTTTAATCCATGATATTAATTTGAAAGATAGAATATTTGCAATTTTGGGTGGGGATAACTGTGTAATTTACAAATGAACTAGACCCTATTTTTTTTAAACTATGCATTTACTGTCAGTCGACTAATGGATTAACGATGAAAGAAGGCTCACAATTTGTCGTTCGACTGAAGCTTTGTTGTGACAAAAAAAATCAAAATCTTGGAAAATCGATCGAAAATTTACGAAAACTGTCGGAAACACCAACATAAATCTACCTAGAGTCGTTGCTCCGTCATCGGACTATCATCGGGTTCCTATTGGTACTTCTTTGTTCTACCAAAAAATAGATGATCTACCTATGGATATGCATCAGGCTACCAATGACTTGGCCTTGATCTATTGACGATCTTCTCCAATGACCATGTCTAAGGCCTCAAGGCCACAACATCTAGATCCAATATTATCGTGGATTCCCATACCACTTCATGCATGGTGATTCAAGGTATTGTTCATATATATAAATGCCTCAATGGTTTCCTTAGGTTCAAATGCATCACTTTCTTCCTTGGAACACCATTCTCAAGGCTGTAAGACATGTATATACTACTCAAAACAACCTAAAGGCATCGACATCCTTAGTCATAATCAATAGGCCATGTGTGGTTGATGGAGTCAACCTTCTTTCCTTGGACCACTAGAAGATTACTTTAGGGCTATAGGCTCAAGTATCCTCCCATGAACATGTCAAAGGCCCTATGTCCTCAAGACTTGGGTACATAGCACCATGGATCCCCATGTGAAGTCATGCATCGTGCTTTGATGCATTTTCAATGGATTTGGATGCCTCAATGGTTTCTTTAGGGTGAAGTGAATGGTATTCTTCATCAAAAAATCATTCCTAAGTCCTTGAAACATATACATATTTCCCAAAACTATCTAATGTCACTGGCATCCTAAATCATAAGTAAATGATAACATCATGATTCCATGTGTTGTTGGTGGAGGAAACCTCATTATCCCTAGATGGCTAGAAGATTCATTTAAGTCCCAAGATTCAAGTATCCTCCACTCACCATGCCCAAGTCCAGGAGTCCCCAACTCTTGTAAATAGTGTCATGGATACACTTGTGAATTGATGCGTCATGCCTCAAGGAATTGTTCATGGATTTATATGCCTCACTGGTTTCTTTAGGGCCAACAACATGGTATTCTTCCTTGGAATATCATTCCCAAGGTCCTAAGCCAACTATAGACTTCTTAAACCCACACAATGGCACCAACATCCTCAATCATAGGCCAATGATACTGTGAAGTGGCCATGTGTGGTTGGCGGAGGAAACTTTCTTAGCCATGGATGGCTATAATATTCCATTAGGTCCCATGCTTTAGATCTCGTCCACTGACCATGTCTAAGTACCTAAGGACATAAAACCTAGATATATAGTGTCGTTGATACCCCTGGGAAGTCACGTGTGGTGTTTTGGGGCATTCTTCATGGATTTCAATGCCTCAATGACTTTTTCAAGGCCAAACACATGGTCTTGTTTCCTATAACATCATTCTGAAGGCCCTAAGACATGTAAATACTACTCAAAAACACATAATGACACCAACATACTCAATCATAAGTCAATGATACTATTAGGAGGCCATGTGCGCTTAGTGGAGGAAACCTTCTTATCCCTGGATGGCTAGAAGATTCTTATAGGGCCTAAAGATCAAGTCTCCTCCCTAACCATGTCTAAGGCCCCAATTACCCAAGACTTGTATACATAGAACCATGTATACCAATGATAAATCATGTGTAGTGATTAGGCATTGTTAATGGCTCTAGATTCCTCAATGATTTCTTTAGGGCTAAAGGCAAGGTCTCTTTCCATAGAACATCATTCCCAAGGCTCTAAGACATGTACTTATTTCTTAAAACAACCTAATGGAACCGACATCCTCAATCATAGGTCAATGATACCCTCAGGAGTCCATCTTTGGTTGGTGGAGGAAAATTTCTTAACCATGGATTTCTATAAGCATCCTTTATGTCCCGAGGTTCTCCTCTATTGACCATGTTGAAGGCCCCAAGGGAGAAATATTGCCCTATATCGATGTCTGACGTGGTGGAGATGGCATACGATATTTTGTGTAGATTGAGGACACATATGTCGAAGCTTGTAGTCATCGCTGATGGGAGAATGAATGCAACATGGACATGAGCTATATGGTGCCTCAGATGGTGGAATGATAATGGGTTTTCTGCATACAACGTTAGTACAAAGGTCCCCACAACAATCTTAATTAATATGTTGTGGGGTGCATATTGTTTGCCTATTATCTACAACCAATGTCAATAACCTTGCAGAAATGAATCCAGATGAAGAGTGGAGGTTAAATCAAAGAAGAAGAATTTCATTACTAGTCATACCTATGCCAGGCAAGAATTGCCATTTTGGATTTATGCTCCTTCTCTTTTTAAATAACTATGTGGGAGGTTGTGTGGTTTTTCGTTAAATTATAAGAAGTTTATAAAACTAGCCTAGAATCTAACTAAAAATATCTATTACTCTAGGGTTATCAACCGATTTATGAAATCAACGAAATATTTAATAAAATATAAACATCATGAGAAATATGAGCAATCTTTCCTTTTTGGAAAATTTCCATGTGTTTATTGCCATGTAATATTCCACATATTCTACCTTGGCTCATAATCTTTTGCATTGGAGGATCTCTTGTTATGGTTTTGCAATCAATTATACAATTTTTTTTTATATTTATAAGAGCATACAAACCAACTGCAAATGTTATTGAATTGCAAACATAGCTATGAATTTATTTCCATATAAGTGTGCAAGTAGTGAAAAATGATTCTTCACAATAGAAATTGCAGTAACTCTGTTCTTAATAATGGAAAGTGATCAGAAGGAAGGAAACCAAGCCCTAAAGATATAGCTCTATCATCTCATTTGTTATTTCAATGTTATTACGTCGGAGCAGTCCAGTTAAAGTGGAGATTCTATCTAAAAAAAAATCTCGAATTTACCTATACTGATCCAATCCTCTCATCCCCAAAATATATTTTTGAATTTCCCTCTAGTGGTGTCGTTGGATATTCAAGGAGACCATTCGAATGAACACCAATTATGGTCTTTAAATAGAGGAAAAAAATACTTTGGATTAGTATGAATCTAGAAATCACCTGTTCATTTGATATTTTAAAATGCTCTGATAAAAAAATGTTGATTCTCTTCCTTGTTGTTGTCGTGGAGAATATTGCATCATAAGTGCTTTCGATAGGTTGCTTCAAAACAAGGGACCTCTTCTTATCTTTGTATATTCAAATGTAAATCCTTTTTGGGGTTACATTTCTTTGGTTATTCTTTATTGCTTTCAATCTTTTAAACTGTCCTTCTAGCTCTATTTCGATTATCTGCCGCTCTTTCTCCTCCTTGGGCCTCCCAAACAAGCAAGGAATTTTTTATGCTCTCTCTATGATCTTAGACAATATTCACAAAAAATAATAAAGTAATTCCTAATATTATTTGTCTCAAAGTCCTATTTTGTCGAACTATAAGATATCAATCGAATGGTCATCCTTCAAGTATGAAAATTGTACTTTACAACATCCCCACAAATCTTCTCTATAACTTATTACAATAACTCATTAAAAAACATGTATACTCTAACTTATTTTACACTATATTTTAATTAATTTTATATATACTTTTAATAATTTCCATTAATTAACTTATTTTTCATATTCTCAATGTTCAAATAACATATCATGCATGAACTTACACTTAATACTTATCAAAATAGACTTCTTTATGATTTCAAACTGTTGAGAAAAATAATTATCACCACTCAAAGCTTAGTCCACTACGTTCTATGGTCCATTAAAAGCAAAGATTTATTTATAAGCACTTTTAAAACGTAACATCAATTACTCAAAAGTTTATTAACTATTTTATATGTTAATATAACTTTGGAATAAAATCTCAAAGTTTTTTAACTCTTGTACCTATGTTGTAATATATCTTTGTACTAAATTGGATTTATGGTCCATTAAGACCGAAGATTTATTTCAAAGCACTTTTTAAAAACGTAACATCAATCATTCAAAAGTTTATAAACTCTTATATATGTTGCAATATAACCTCAAAGTTTATTAACTCTTACGTATGTATTTTATAATGTAAATTTGTAATTAAATTCAATGTAGTCTTGTGAAAAGTAATTTGTAGTCACCGTACACTCAGCTTGTAATTGAATAATTTGTATGCACATTTTTGTAAAAAAAAATCTAATTTGGAATTGCATATTCAAGTTGATTGATTTTCAAATAAATCTTCCTCCTCGAATCATAATGTTCACTTGTTCACTTCAAATTTCATTTTAACTGTTTTTATATTTTTAATAGCATAATTGAAAAAATACGCTTGCAACGAAAGGTAACCATTTTGTTGTAAATGACATGCAAATAACTTATAAATGGAAAAGCATTTTTTAAAACTAAGGAAAGTTGTTTATATATATATAAGAAAAGTTTGAATACTTAATTCTAATTTTTAGCTTGTAACATTATTGGAAAGGCATAGTCCAAATCCACTTTGAAAAATTTAAAATCTTGTTCCTAATTGTGTAGAACATCTTATTTCTAATTTTTTATAACATTTTTGATAACGTACTTTCACACTAATTCTTTTCAAATCCTATTTTAATCTATTTTGAAAATTACACATTTTCTCAAGGGGTAAATTGTGTGTTGATATAAACAACATTATAGTTTAATAAATTATTATTTAATTGGTACAAATATTTAATAAAATTTATATTATTTTAATCAAATATGAGAAGAATGGATGAGCTCCATTTTGTTGGATAAAGGTGATGTTTGGTTTGTAAAGCTTATTTTGTATGTATTTTTGAATTGATAATTTGATTCCATGAATAACAATAGTACGTTTTTTTCAATTGAAAAAAAAAAAATGGAAAAATTATTATTTAATTGATACGTACATTTAATAAAATATATATTATTTTAATAAAATATGGAAAAATATATATAAACATTAGAATTTTAGTTGAACGATCCTACGTTAACAAACATTTAGCTATATCACAGCCATATTTAACTGAATAAATATGGTGCGTATAATTCTAATATTGTGAAGTCAAAAGGAGATGATCCTCATGACACTAAAGAATTTTTTTTCGAAACGAATGACACCAAATCTGGTGAAAACAAGCTCATTTTATTTTCGAAGTGGATCTTCGAAGTCTTCATTTGTGTGGGGCGCGTGCAACGTGTCTAGGAGACCGCGTGGAGACAGGGATTGAACCCAATATAACCACCAGCAGCGATAGAGATGAACCGAAGATATAGTTTCCTTATCAAATCTGAATTCAATGAAGTCAATTCGCTGCAATTTAACTCTATTTCTACAAGGATGTTTTTGCAGTTTCTTAATCATGAAGATTTATTTTGTGGAATTTCAATATTGCAAGTTATTTTTGTGCTATTATATAAGTGTGGTGTGTAAAAAAAAAAGAGATGCGGAACCATAAAGAATTGGTCAATTAAAGTTTATATTGATGTGACTCTTTGTGTTCGGGAACATTAGTTACAAGTTGTTTTTAATAAGGTCAAGCTGATGTGACCCGTTGTGCTCCGTGAGTGTCAATTATAGGTTATTTTTATGTGACGTCAAGTTGTTTAATTGACTGTTGAATACCTTCAATATCCAAATCACGTTCCTATATAACTGTCAAAATTTGCTCTTCGGGGGGATTTCACAGATGGAAGTGTATCCATAGGATGATTCAATATCAAGATTGTCCTTCGGGAGGTAAAAAAGAGTCAATTCTACAAGTACATCAATGATGGTCAGAAGTTGTTATGTCTTAAATGAATCAAGTGGGAAGCTCAAAAGTGTGGTGAAGAAAAGAGCGGAAACCGTGAGATTGGAGAGTGGGTGTAAGTGCTAATGAAGACCACCTAGACAAAGAATCAGACAAAGACTAATATTATAGTTTGTGATTTAGTATTGTAAGTTTTGCAATGTAAGCATTAAAAGGGGGTGTTGGAGATAACGCTTACATTAGAGTGGGTTTGAGTTTGGTAGATCTAGAAAGATCTTAAATCTTATTTTAGTGTGTGGTTGAGATATTCTATCAACATGTTGTTAGAATAGTTAAGAATGTGCGCCTATCTTGAGGCAACCCTTGATGTATAAATATCTGTATAATCTAATAAATAAAACAATAATTGTATGCAATGACTGTTCCTCATTTTTCTAAATACTAGCATGAATAGAAACAAACTCATAAAACAAAATTTATAATATAAAGACATTATTCCAAGTAGAAAATAATTTTTCTAAGTAAAAGCTTGAAGTTTTTATAGTTAATAAAGAGATACTTATCTTTTTCAAAGTCCAAATAGCAAGCGACTTAGATATACCCAACCGATTCATAAAATTTCTTGTTTAATGAAAAATAAAGAAGAAAATAAATTTTCTAATTAAAAGCTTGAAGTTTTCATAGTTAATAAAGAGATACTTATCTTTTTTTCAAAGGCCAAATATAAATCCTTAAATATATCCAACCGTAGACAATGATTCCAACCCCGTGTTAAGTTTATACTAATTTGACTAGCAAGATCACTGAAAGAAATACAATCACAAGATAGACATAGATTTTACCCTGGGAAACCCTCATGGGGTAGAAAACCCAGCAAAGCTTTCCTCAATAAGATGATCAACCAAATACAAGATGTAGTACAACACTAGAGCTCCTTCTCTACCTCCTATGCAGACCTCTCTCTCAGATGTGCACTACTTTCCGAGTGATGGAAGTGTGTGATAAGTGAGGAACATCCTCCTCTACTTATACTTGTTTCCCGACTGACTTTTTACCCTATGGGGCCGACCTCTCCCAAGAGGGTCTAATAACCCCTAATAAAATAACTCAGGGCCGACCCCCACATGGGAGATCTAATAAACCTAGTTACCATAATCCATCAGAGGAATAAACATCTCCGAATATACAATAGGGTTACCTCAGAGGGATGAAACATCTCCAAAATAATAAAGTACAAATATAATATTCTTAGAAGATACAATATTCAACACTCCCCCTTAATGAGAAGGATATTATAACAACTTCTGCAAGATCAAGGAATCATTGACTACATCATACATGATACATCTATAAATCATTGGAAGCTTTCTTCAATACATCATCATCAATAACTCAAGCAGTTACTGGAGTTTCTTCAAGATCTTCAATACTGGAACATTAATATCTTCAGTACTGAGTCTTCATCTTCTGCAGCACTCAAACAGCTACAACATCATCATCATCAGATCCTCTGATCAACAGCATCATCTAGATCTCTCGATCATGATAAGCAACATCGTCAATATACGATCATCAACATCGTCATCATCTTGATCTGCAGCATCTGAATCATTATCTCGATCGACAGCATATGGATCATCATCTCGATCGACAGAATCTGGATCATCATATTGATCTACAACATCTAGATCATCATCTCGATCTACAGCATCTAGATCATCATCTCAATCGACAGCATCTGGATCATCATCTCGATCGATAGCATCTGGATCATCATCTCGATCAACAACATCCGGATCATCATCTCAATCTACAACATCTGGATCATCATCTCGATCTACAACATCTCTGCAATGCACACGATCCAATTACAGGATGATCAATCCTGCTCACTTTAGGACATAGGTCCATGGATGATACAATCCAAATCAAGTTCCAGGATGATCAATCCTTATCACTTTAAGACAAGTCTCATGTCTATGGACGATGCAATCCAGATCAACTTCTAGGAGGATCATTCCTTATCACTTTAAGACAAGTCTCATGTCTATGGATGATGCAATCCAGATCAACTTCCAGGAGGATCATTCCTTATCACTTTAAGACAAGTCTCATGTCTATGGATGATGCAATCCAGATCATGTACATTTTGAACCAAAGGTCCAGGGATGATGTAGTCCTATAATCAGTTCTCAGAGACATCTGTCTACGGATCAATTCAAGGGACCTAAGTCCGGGGATGATGCAATCCCCACCTATCCACTAAGGACTTCATTCTCGAAGACATCTGTCTACGGATCAATTCAAGGGACCTATGTCTGGGGATGATGCAATCCCCACTTGTCCACTAAGGACTTCATTCTCGAAGACATCTGTCTACGGATCAATTCAAGGGACCTAAGTCCGGGGATGATGCGATCCCCACCTATCCACTAAGGACTTCATTCTCAAAGACATCTGTCTACGGATCAATTCAAGGGACCTAAGTCTGGGGATGATGCAATTCCCACTTGTCCACTAAGGACTTCATTCTCGAAGACATCTGTCTGCGGATCAACTCAAGGGACCTATGTCCAATGATGATGCAATCCCCACCTATCCACTAAGGATTTCATTCTCGAAGACATCTGTCTACGGATCAATTCAAGGGACCTAAGTCTGGGGATGATGCAACCCCACCTGTCCACTAAGGACTTCATACATCGACCTCCCTTTCGGCATAAGTATCCACATCATCGACTTCACTGTCGATGCAGGCAATCTCATCATCAGTGACTACATCACTCCCCCTTTCGAGGAGGGTCCTTTTGAACTACACCAAGCTTGTCTCGGAAATACTCAAACTTTACTCGAGACAAAGGTTTTGGTCAATATATCAGCAATTTGTTCATCAGTGCTCACATACTCGATCTTGATAGCTCCTTTCTGCACCATATCCCGTATATAGAAATATCGGATCTCTATGTGTTTTGACTTATCATGGAACACTGGATTTTCTGTCATCTTGATACAACTTTGTTTGTCACACATGATCACAGTGGGATCCATCTCTAAGTCAAATAATCCCGATAATAGTTTCTGAAGCCATACTGCTTCACAACTAGCAGAGAAAGCAAATATATATTCCACTTCAGCTGTACTGAGAGCCACACTAGACTGTTTCTTTTTGAACCATGAGATCATGGCAGATCCCAGACAATAACATCCACTTGATGTACTCTTCCTGTCTGAAACACTTCCTGCCCAATCAAAATCTAATGTACCCTTTAGATACCTCATCACATGCTTTGCAGCTATTAAGTGAACTCTTCTAGGTTCCACTAGATACTAACTCAAGGTATTTACAACAAAACATATCTCTGGTTTGGTATTTGTCAAATACATCAATGACCCAATAATCTGTTTGTAAAGAGTCACATCTACTAACTCTGATGAGTCATCAACTAATAACTTCAAGCTAGAGTCCATGGGAGTGTAACATCCCGATATTTTCAAAAAAAAAAAAAAAAATCACCATCAAAAGCTAATATTTGCAAAATGCAGAATTAATAACAATAAATACAACAATAATTAATAAATGCGACGTTTGGTAGGAAACAATTTAATGGTTGTCTTTTTGTCTTCTGATGGTGTATCGTGTCAGCGAAACGTCATGAATCCAGTTAATGATTATGTTCTTTATTTGTATGCTGGAATGAATGAAATTTGTGATGCATTTGGAAAACAGAATTATTCTTGACAAGTACTGGCAGTTTAATTTTTCTGGATGATGATGAAAGGGGTCCCATGAGGTGCCCCGATGCTTACTTAGCTATTCAGCTAAACCATTGTACTCGTCCTCTGTGCATAGATTCGCAGGTAAGACATAGCAATAAAAATTCAGAGGGTTTAATAACCGTGTTATCCATAAAAACTGCGTATGATTTTCGATGCTACAGGTATGGTCTTCTTCCAATTCTGTAAGATGAACTTGTTTATCTCAAAGACTGCAGATATTGTCCATCTCAGGGTGTGTTTGTTATGAATGTTTCCATTAAGTGCTGGGGACTTTACGTACGATCATTCCATAAATGACTTGCGGCTGTTAAAGTAATTCTTTTATAAATGTTGATGGTGATAGGTTTTAGGACAAGGGCACATGGTCCTAAGCATACTATGGAATGAGTAATAAGGCGATTTTGGTCTCTATTACCCGGGCGATTAAAATGGTGATGCTTTAAGTATTAATACCCTACCATGCAATATATGCGATGGGTCCTTGGGTGGAAACCATACCCTAACGGTGTGTTTATATAACTTATGGTGTGAACAAGCTTTAAAAGCTCTACAATAATCCCTATGATGAACTTTATGATAGACTTTATGTGATGGGGTAGAGTCAATCCATGTCCTATGATTGCTTGCGACCTTGGTGGATAATCACATGCTATGAGTGTGCTCAAAATTGATTATATGGAATCATATAAGCCTTCGTTATATGCTATCGATGGACGTTATACCTTGATACCTTTCATATGTCGATGCTATTAATGTGGATCCGTATGGTTGGCAAGTGGAATGATGGCACTGCAAAAGCCTGCGTACGGAAGTCGAGGGTGTATTAAATGATTGAGTTTTGCAGCTACATTTCCTGGCCACCGGGTTAAGGATATTGTTACGTGTAAGTTATGATGGATGATTCGGCGAGTGATGAGGTTTGGCAAGCTGTAATGTAACGGGCCTTTTGCCCTGCTGTCAAAAGAAATGGAAACCTCGTGGCTTGGGAGGTAGATGAGCAATTTATTACTACTCCTGCCACCCTCCAACATGGCTTATTGAAAGTGGATCTCCACTGTTGATCGTTGTGTATTGGGATTGAGCTGAACCCTAGCATAACTTATGGATTCTTGTAACATTCTTGGTCATTGTTTCGGTGGTAGGGTTTGGGAGGTGAGGCCAACCGGCTGAGAGGAACTTAGGGTTTCGATGTTTTTCTAGCCTCCCTCAGGCTCGATCCTAAGACCGGCAGCAACCTTGGTCTGTGAGTAATTGTTATCCATGGAAGCCAAGTCTGGAAACGATTTGTGTAACAATCTACAGGTGGGATGAGTGCTTCTATTATGGCGTTGCAGTAGCTTGCAAGTCTGGGGTTTTCAATTGAGTTGTAAGTTTTTCGGGAGATATCCCACATCGTGGCCTTTGAACTGAGTGCTTATCCTTCACAGTGTATGGATTCTAGCTTCGACAATCTTTGTCACGACTCCGGTATCATAATGTTGCAAGGGTTTTCAAATTATTCTTTGTTGCATGCATTACTACCTCATGATCTGATACTTAACTTAGTGTATGGTTGTTGGTAGGTAACCCTCGGCGAGCAAGAGGGTGCCGGAATGGTTGATGGGGAAAAGAACTGAAGCGACCCCACCGGTAAGCTTTGGTGGTATCCCTCCCTAGTGGCTCTCTTGGAATCGGACTTGATGAGCAAGTGTTGGTAGCATGCCTTCACGGTAGTGGCTTTTGTCTCGCCTGCATCATTTGGGAAATGTTACAGTTTTAAGTTTTGTTGATAGTGTAGATGATGTAAATGTTTTAAAATATATGGCCGGCCATTCCTGGGCTCGGCGAGCTTAGTAGGATTGAACCCTCATGTTTGCAAAGAGTCTTACAGCTTTACGTTTTATGTCTTATCGTTTTGGGTACTTCTGGGTTGATGAAAGAAGATATACATTGACTGTAATTTTGCTGCGGCATTAGTTGTGTGTGTAAATAGCATGGGGTTTCGAATGGAACCTTCAACAAAAGAATGTGGCAACTGTAGAGTACAACCATCATAAATTTAAATGGAAATGATTATTGTTTAGGGTTTAATGCTTACGTTTAGTGATGTGAACTTCAATCATTTTTGTATCTGTATCTAAAAGCCTGTTTTAAGTTGTTATTTAAATTGTGGCTATAAGCCGAGAGCGATCTACCTGGCTTACACTGTGTCTGTGCATGTATGTATTAATCCAAGAATAGAAAAGAATTGGTTTTGTTTTGAAAGCATAAGTGATAATGTTAAACCCTAGCTATTGATGTGAATGAAGTTTGCTTGTCTATAATGATGTTTTAAAGGAACAAGAATAATAACTCTTGATTCTACAGTTAGATTGTCTATGGTAATGAAACCTTTGATTTGGCAGCTGTTAAATGTTATAAATAATAATGTAGTGAGAACAGGTTGGCCCCAGTTGGGTGTGGAGATACTGTAATTAAATCTGTCAATTCAATAATGTTATGTTTGTCCTTGCTTTTAATAACTTGGTATTCTGTGATGTAAATTCTATCACATGCAATTGATAATTCAGAAAAAGAGAAAATGATAGTGCATTCGTCAGTTAATTTGATTGCTTATGATTATAACAATTTTTCTATTCTAATTACATATTCCTGTATTCGTCCAATTTGGACCTCTGATGAAAGGATACAATAACACAGTAGCTTTCTTTCTTTCTGTACAAGATAATTCAGTGAAGACAATATTTGCTATAAGATCGATCAGATTCTAAAAACAATAAGAAAATAGAAAAGTGGGAATATGGTTAAACAGAATGCATGGTATTATTTTCTTTGAAGAAATTATTAAAGACTAGTAACCCTAGTTGTTAACACAATGTTCCCCTTCAGAAATAAGAAAAGAACCTATTACTATGACTAGTTTCTGGTAGGTTGTTCAACATACAGATTTAAACAGTAAAAACATTGCATGCAAGGATCTAATCTACAGCTGCTAAAATATAAGATGCATGATAAACATAGGTATGTGCATGGGCAATCTTTTGGTTTAGATATTTAGATGCATGCTAGGTTCACTTTTAACTGGGCAGATTTAATGCTACCTCTCTGTACTGGAGTACGATGCAGCTCCACGCATGGGGAAAAATGCAGAGGAGTCATTTTATCAGTTCAACAAATCTAAATTAATTTGGATCTAACATGTCACTACTATTAATCATTAAACAACAATACTAAGCCATTTTTTGAGGGCATTCATATGATTGAAAAAGAAAACACAAAAGAATAGAACCTGAGTGTAATGGGAGGAACAAATCACTCAATAATCGTGTTCCACCCAAACTGCTCCTAAGCAGCCAAGTTGTCTGCCTTAGGACCCCCGAGCCTATCCACTGATCCACCAGGAGGAAGAAGGTTCTACAGCTTAGGACTTCTACTTGCAGCAGCAAGAAAATATATATATCCAGCCTTACAGGCTTAGTAATCAATGGGACCAGCACTAGCACCTCCGGTCTATCCTTCTCATAACATTTGCAGACTTATACTTGCACTCTCCACAACCTCCCATATTCGAATCTCTCAGCCATCACCTGATGAGCATGAGGAATGTTTCTGCAAAAAACATTGTAAGAGCTCCCTGCTCAATTCGAATTGCCCTGTATAGTCTGCCTAGGTATTTTTGTAATTAACTGGTCATTAGTGAGATACCTGCTCACCTCCCTCCACATGGAGGGGGAAATGCCACAAAATTAGGGGTAGTTGTCCCATACCAACAACTAAGGGTAGAGTGCAAATGCTGCCATCTGTCCCAATCCTTCTAGCAGCTTCCATTCCTCCTAGTAGGCCAATGGACACTCTTGTAACAACTTTCTTGAATGTTTGTCTCCCATTTTTATTTATTAAATAATAATAATGAGTCATTACATTCATTTTTGACCTACTTGGTCATAATTACAAACTTGTAATTATAAGTTAACAAAAAGTATTTTTGCAAAAAGGATAATAGTAGAAAATAATTATTCTAAAAAATTGGGTAGGTGACAGGGAGTGGCCATGGCTTTACACTCCAACATATCGAATCTTTTCAAAATCCCTGCAACATACTTACCTTGATTTAGAAAGATTCCTTTTGGTTCTTTCCATACTTCTAGACCTAAGAAGTAGTGCATTAATCCGAGATCTTTCATCTCAAATTCTGAAGAGAGCTTCTTCTTGCACTCGATAATTTGTTTCTCATTTCCAGTCATAAATAGGTCATCTACATATAGAAATAATATAACAGGTTCATCATCCATAACTTTGAGATAAATATTAGGATCAGCTTTACTCTTGGTAAAGCCCATGCTTGTTAAGAAGCTCTCAATCCTTCCATACCAAGCTCTGGGAGCTTGCTTCAATCCATACAAAGCCTTTTTGAGCTTGCATACATGTGTTCTCCCATCTTTAACCTCAAATCCTTGTGGTTGTTCTATGTACACTTCTTCTTCAATCACACCATTCAGGAAGGCTGTCTTAACATCCATTTGGTGTAATTTCCATTTCATCATAGATGCAAGTGCCATGATAGTTCTAATGGAAGTGTACCTAGCAACTGGTGCAAATGTTTCTTCATAGTCAATTCCCTCTTTCTGAGAGAATCCTCTGGCTACAAACCTTGCCTTATATTTTTCAATGCTACCATCTACAACATGTTTTATCTTGAATATCCATTTGGAAGATACCACACTTTTATCTTTTGGTTTGGGAACTATATCCCAAACATCATTTTTCATTATTGATTGTTATTCTTCTATCATTGCTTCTACCCACTCTTTCTTCTGAACTGCCTCTTCATAGCTAGTAAGTTCTTGATCCACAAGATCACACATCAAGGCCACATACTTGGATACTAGCTTTGGTTTCTTCCTTTCCCTAGTGGAGCCTTCAGGAGCTCCATATTTTTTAGCTCCTTGAATAATGTCTCTAGCCCATGTTGGCCTTCTTTTTCTAGATAAGTTTGTAATGGGGGGTTCTTGTGGTTCTAACATGTCATGGTCTTCTGGTGTAGCATCTTCAGGGATGGGCACAGCCTCTATGATTCTAGGAGGTGTATCTTCTTCATAGACTTCTTCAAGTTGGCACTTCCTAGATTTCTTGAGAGCTACTTCTTCATCAAATGAAACATTTCTACTTATTTCCATATGATGAAAACCTGAGATATAAATTCTGAAATCTTTGGATGATTCACAATATCCAACAAATATTTCCTTCTTACCAGAAGGATCCAACTTGGTTCTCTTTTCTTTTGGAATGTGAATGTACACTGGACATCCAAATATTTTGAGATGACTTACCTCAGGCTTCTTTCTTGTGAATACTTCTTCTGGAGTCTTGAATTCAAGAGAACTATGGGATAGTCTATTCTGTACATAGACTGTTGTCCTAGCTGCTTTAGCCCATAGATACATGGGTAGGTATTGATCATGTATCATAGTTTTTACAGCTTCCGTGATGGTTCAATTCTTTCTTTTCGCAACCCCATTTTGTTGGGGATTGTAGGGAGTGGTTAGTTCCCTCTTGATTCCAGCTTCCTTACAAAAGCCTTCAAAATCCTTTGAAGTATATTCTCCACCATTATCTATTATGAGAATCTTGATTTTCTTTTCTGAGTGATTTTCTATCAAAGCCTTGAACTCTTTGAATTTTCCAAAGACTTCATTCTTTCCTTTAAGAAAGTATATCCAAGTATTCCTTGAATATACATCAATGAATGTGAGATAGTATTCAAACCCACTTAGAGATGTGGTGGGCATTGGTCCACATACATCTGAATGTATTAACTCCAAGATGTTCTTAGTCTTTGTTTCACTCTTTGGAAATGGGTTCTTGATATTCTTCCATTTTTCACATCCTTTGCATGTGCCATCATGATCAACCTTTAAATCTGGTAGTCCTATAACTACCTTGCTTACATAGGGTAGGGCTTTGTAGTTAATGTGAGCAATCCTTCTATGCCATAGCTCACTGGGGCTAGTGGTTTCATGTACAAGGGCAGCTTCTGCATGGCCCTTGAGTTTGTAAAGACCTCCTTCCTCTTCACCAATAACAATTGCATCCTTAATTGATTTTCCTTTGGGCCACATAAGTACTTGTCCATCTATGAATGCAACTCTAAAGCCTTTCTTATCTAGTGCTGAGATAGAAAGTAGGTTCTTCTTCAAACCTGGTACATATAAAATTTCTTTCATCTTCAATGGTGTTCCAGAATCAAGTTTATAACTTGCTTCACCAATTCCCTTGATGGGATATTGATAATCATCTCCTACAGATACCTTTTGTGGAGAAGTCTTTTCTTCAAGTCTTGAGAGAGTTTTCTTTTGACCTATCATGTGCTTTGAAGCACCACTATCGATGAGCCATGTATCTTCTCCAGGTGTTACAGACCCAGAGAGTGCGGAAAATAGAACATATTCTTCTGCATCTTCTTTCTTTACTTTAGATCTTTTCTTTCGAGGCCTTTCCTCTTCTTCTTCTTCTTCTTCAATATCATCTTCTGCCATATGTGCATGATTTTTTTTGTGAACAAACTTCTTCTTCTTTGTTTGTGACGTACAATTTCTAGCAATGTGTCCTAGTTTAAGACAATTGAAACATTGGACTGTGGAGAGGTATCTTTCTAAGTTTGTTCCTCTTCTCCTTTTAAATCTATGGGAGGGTTGAGACTCCTTGTGGTCAACTTTCTTGAAGTGACCCTTTCTTCTTCTTTTGGTGTGAGTAGCCAAGGCTTGGTCATCCTCCTTGAGAAGGGCTTCTCTATTGGCTACCCTAGCTTCTTCTTGAATACAATCCTCCCATACTACATCAAACTTCATACTTTATTTTCTGGCACACACAGTTTGTATATATGACTTTCAAGGTCTAGTGAGCCCATTTAGAGCAGCCATTACAAGTTCATCTTCATCAAGGGTATCTCCAATGGCATCTAGTTGTTCCTTGATTTGGGAAACCCTTGAGAAGTAGTCTTGAATGGATTCTCCTTTGTTCATCTTGGTATTATTCAACTGAGATCTTAGGTTCATATTCCTATTGATGTTCCTCCCTTCATACATTCTTCCTAGGGAATCATACATTTCCTTTGGGATCTTCTTGGATGCCACTTAGGGAATCAAGTGGTCCTTGATAGAATCAACAATGATTCTCTTTTCCCTAATCAGATCCTTCCTATACTTTTCTTTGGCTTCATCTTCAGCAGGTTCTGTAACTTCATCTTTGATATATTGAACAAGATCATTCTCTTCAAGAATGAGACCAATTCTATATTTCCATGCCCAGAAATTCTCTATACCTTCTAGCTTGTCTTCAAGCTTAGTACTTGGAGCCATCTTCTCTTGGGGGGATCCAAAGAGATTGAAGTTTCTCAAGAGATAGAATAATACTTACTAGGAGATGTGCTTGATTGAATTGGAAACACTGGTTTGTTCCGCTTCTAGAAACTTCAACTTTTCATCTTCCGGATCTGCAATGGAATTTCTGGTTTTCTGCACTTTTGGTCAAACTAGGGTTTGACTTTCCCGAAGTTCTACCCAACCAAAAACCTCAAGCTAGGGCTCAAAACTTTGATTTTGAGAAGGGCTCTTCAGCCATGCAATCAGAATCCAAAAATACTAACTTTTGCAGAAACCCTAATTTTCACCGGAGAGAGAGAGAGAGAGAGAGATATTTTCACCTTGTGAAAGATGTCCTATTCAAGCTAGCTCTGAAACCATGTTAAGTTTATACTAATTTGACTAGCAAGATCAATAAAAGAAACACAATCACAAGATAGACAAATATTTTACCCTGGGAAACCCTCATGGGGTAGAAAACCCATCAAAGATTTCCTCAATAAGATGATCAACCAAATACAAGATGTAGTACAACACTAGAGCTCCTTCTCTACCTCCTATGCAGACCTCTCTCTCAGATGTGTGCTACTTTCTGAGTGATGGAAGTGTGTGATAAGTGAGGAACATCCTCCTCTACTTATACTTGTTTCCCGACTGACTTTTTACCCTATGGGGCCGACCTCTCCCAAGAGGGTCTAATAATCCCTTATAAAATAACTCAGGGCCGACCCCCACATGGGAGATCTAATAAACCTAGTTACCATAATCCATCGGAGGAATAAACATCTCCGGATATACAATAGGGTTACCTCGGAGGGATGAAACATCTCCAGAATAATAAAATACAAATATAATATTCTTAGAAGTTACAATATTCAACACCCCATTGGCCTCCCCAACAAATAACCTTTCATTTTGATAAAATGAAGGGCACCCTTATGAATGATTTCTTTTTAATTGTTTGGCTTCATCTCTATTTCATTTTTCCTAGTTTTGTGTGATAATGTGTGATTGGTTTGGGAACTTTGATTAGTCAAATTGATCCTCTGCTTGAAAGGTTGTGCCTCAGTACATTACTCAAGTTGATTTTATTCAATTATTTTATGGTGAGCTGCTATATTGATCCTTTGCTTGAAAGATTGTGCATTAGTATATTACTTAAGTTGATTTTATTCAATTATCTTAGGGTGAGCTGGTTGATAGCAATTATGGAATTTTCTGTTATGTATTAATTGATTTAATACAGTTTCATTGACAAGTTGAGGTTTTTTGCTTCATTTGAGATATTAATAGATTTGACTTCATTTATCAACCTAAATGATTTGTTGAAAGATCATTGAACATCTTATTCTTTGAGATTTGTCTTGTATGTATTTATTTTCATTCCTATAATTTTAATAACTATCGAATCACTGATTTTGAACTTTATGAATGTTATGATTTTTTTTTAACTTATCAATTACATAATGTTACATGACATTATGTGTTTATGATATTTTAATTTCATGCATAATTTTCATGAAATTAAACCTAGTTTGTTACTATTAATATTTTGGTAACTAAACTCTAAAGAAGGCTAACTGCTCTTTCAACAACTTATTGAAATGCTGGTAATTCTTATGCTACTTAGAATTAAGCTAGTGAAACTGTTGCTGCTTCTTATTTTCATTCTCTTCTAAGAAATGATCCGGGAACTGGTACTGCAGCTACTGGTATTTCTTATTGGATTGCTCCTTTAGCTACTCTTAGGAATGATGGGAATTCTGCTCATTAAACTTCTAGTCGTAATGATGCCGAGAATTCAACTGGTTAGACTGGTGATGCTGGTAATTAAACTGGGAATGCTGGACCTACTTATGGTTCAACAGCATTTGGGAATGACCCCGAGAATGCTCTTGCTGCCAGGAATTATGCTTGTTTTATTATTTCTAGGAATGCAGGGAACTGAGTCTGGGAAAGATGCTGGTTCAACTGGTGCTGCTAGACTGATGGATTACTTAAAGTTAAATTTTATGGGTTTATTTCTTATATTTATCCAATCCCATGTTTATCAATGTATTGTTTATGAATTGACTTGGTTTATGTCATTACATCAGGATGTCTAAACCTTTGTTATCCCTAGCTACGGTAATATGAGTTTGATATTAAAAAAAATCTCTATCATGATAATAACATATCTCAAGATTGGTTTTAACATTGATTAACCCTTGTAATTTCAATATGGTAGTGTCCTGAAAATATGTTGAAAAGACATTTAATTGAATGACATGTAATAATAATGAACAATTGTTAATTTAAAAGTGACCCTCGCTTTCTATTGATGAAAACCTTTCATGCCATGAATTTTATAGCAGAACCAAGGGTAAGTACTGATTTTTATCCATTGTGTCAATCATGACATGTAAACCCCCTCATCTTCGAATGATCGTGATTAGTTGCTATGTATTATTCTTAGTACTCAGTTTCATGTCATACCAATTGTTGAAATGACATTACCTTTGTTTAGGTTTTGGTTTTAGTACTCAGTTTCATGTAGTACTAATTGTTGAAATGACATTACCTTTGTTTAGGTTTTGGTTATCGTCAACATCTCGAGGGTTTGAGTTCTCCTTACCAGTGTAAAACCTCAATCCTAGTCTCATCATTTGGTTATCCTCTTAAAACCTGTCATCTGATCATGGCTCTAGTAGTAATGATGGAACCTGCTGGTTGTGAGTTCCTTGACGTCGATGATGTAGCACGAGCTAAGTTTGAATGATTAGGTTGGTTTTATTTCTTGTATAAGTTTCAGGGTTACAATCCATTTGTTTCCAAGTAATTTTCCCTGTCATTTCATGACAATAAAGCTGTTGTTCGAGTATTGAACTTCAGTTGTCTGAAAATTTTATAGCTCAAGTTACCAATATCCCTCGATGAGGTGAATTTTGGTTCAAGGGTATGAGCATCAAAGATGATTCATGGAAGAAGTGTTTAAAAGACCCACATCAGGAGCTCAATCTAAGGACAGGTATTCCCATGAAACGGTTTAAGAAGTAATGGCAAGTCCCACTCTAAATAATCCACTAGTACATCACTTCTGAGGGAAGGTACTCTGCTAATTACTTCTATCATATTCTGTTTCTTCTCCTATTCCTTGGAATTCCTTTGAATTTGCCCCTTTATTTGCTAAGTAGCCTAAGAAAAATGGTCGTTTCCATACAAAGATGAACTAAGAACATTAGAAGAAGTTTATTCCATCATGGGTTGATTATAATTCTTGTCGAAACAATGTTGACAGAGTTAAATGATACCTGGGAAGGGTTCTTAACCAGAAATCAATTTGGACAAAACCTCTTGTTATCTATGAATACTAGGTGAAAGTATGCTAATCACAATTTTAGGGTTTCACTTGATGAGAGCCTGGATGACCATGGTTCTATTCTTGTTGAATCCAGTAATATTATTCGAGACCCTGATCAGTTTCCTAACCATGTTCCTGAGCTCAATACCCCTGAATATCATGGTTCTTATACCAACTCTCCTTCGAGAAAACCTCAGACTCGGTCAAAGAAAAGAGGAAAGGGAAAGCAAACTAATATTCATCCGGAGAGATCTTTTCATGTTGCAAATTGTTGGTATTAATTGCAACCATCTACCGCTATATGTAGCGAACCCAGCTTATTTATTGCAAGTTAATTTTTTATTTATGAAATTGGACATGTTATGTCTCTCGGGAATGTAGAACCATCTGTCCAGCTATGAACACTCATGGATATATTCATTTTGATGTATGGAGTTAGAAAAATGATAAAAAATATAGAGCTTTGTCTTTTTGCTGTTCAATCTGAGTGTTGTAGCACTGTGAAAACTTCTATTTATGCTCTGTTTTTTTTTTGCTGGGTTTTGCCTCCTCTATCCCTTCATTGTGGTATCAGAGCGTAGGTGAGGTATATGAACCTAGTTCGTTTTTCATATTGTCGTAGCAGTGGATCTGTTGAGTGCGGTCAAGCCAAGTGTCCCCCACTACCTGTTTTGTGTTTTGGTTTTTAGAAAACCGAGTTGAGAGTGGGTTTACAGCTGCAGCTATGTGTATATGTGTGTGGCAGCCATAGCTTCCTGTGTCCCCTCTCCTCCATTCTGTAGCTCGTTTAAGCTCTTCCCATCGCTATCGATTTTTGGAATAAATAGCTGCAGAGGTGCTTGAGTTGGCTGGGAATGCAGCACAGGATAATAAGAAAAACAAGATTGTGCCTCGACATATCCAGCTAGTTGTTGGGGACGACGAAGAGCTCAGGAAATTACTAGGTTCTGTCACTATCGCCAATGGTGGCGTGTTGCCAAATATTCATGGTGTTTTACTACCCAAGAAGGTTGGAAAGAGAGCTATAGCTCTGTATTTTTTTTAAAAGAAGAGTCCATGAAGGAAGTTCATGCGTAGCTATTGAAGAAAATAGAGGGCTGAGTAGTCTATGAGAGCAGAGTGCAGGGTGATCCTACTATACCATTTGTGGCGAATAAAAAAAAAAGGGACTGCATTTAAGAGGAGGTCTAGCCCAAGTCGAAGTTGTAGAGAAAACACAACCAGTAAGGAAGCCGTGGAGGAACATTGAAACAGAGTACTCTGCCTGTAGTTGCAAAAGAAGAAATTTTAGAAATCCTGAGCCATGGCGTCCAGCAGTATGGCAGCACAACCTCAAATTCCACCTTTGACTGGTAAGAACTATGACTTTTGGTCCATAAAAATGAAAACCCTTCTCTGTTCACAAGATTTGTGGGATTTAGTTCAGAATGGGTACATAGAACCTCCTGATGAGGTAGCCTATTTGGCTTTAACACAAGCATAGAAAGATTTGTTAAAAAACAATAAGAAGAAAGATGCTAAGGCACTTTCTCTCATCCAGCAAGCCATGGATGATTCAATTTTTCCTAGAATAGCATCAGTAAGCAAATCCAAAGATGCACGGGACATCTTAGACACCGTTTATCAGGGTTTAAGTAAGGTGCAAGTTGCTAAATTACAAACCCTCAAGAAAAAATTTTAAAATCTGCAAATGAATGAGACACAGGCTGTAGATCAATTTCATAAGCACCTAATGACAATAGTAAACCAAATGAGAACCCATGGTGAACAAATTTCTGATCAAAAGGTGGTGGAAAAGGTATTAAGACGTCTGCCCAGCAAATTTGATGTTGTGGTTGTGGCAATTGAGGAGTCAAAGGATTTGACTCAGCTCTCCATCGATGAGTTAATGGGATCCCTGTTATCCCATGAGTCTAGGGTAAACATAAACTCAAATTTTTCACTTGATACTACCTTCAAGACACAGTTAACAGTTGGAAGAGGAAGAGGAAGGCCATTCTATAGAGGTAGGGGTAGTTTCAAGTTCAAAGAGAAAAATAATTGAATATTAATAGGACTGGTAGGTATGTCCAAAACCCAAATTTAGGAAACTTTAGAACCACGGGTAATAATTTTTATCAACAGCAGAATCAAAGAATTGATAAATCTAAAATTCAGTGTTTCTATTGTAAGAAATTTGGGCATTATGCTAGGGAGTGTAGAAAGAAGGATGCAGATGCCAGAAATCAATCTACAAATCTAGTTGAGAAATCAAAAGATAACACTGATTCAGTTCTTATTACTTGCAATGTTGCACAAGAGAATCCAAATGATGTATGGTTTCTAGATAGTGGTTGTAGCAATCACATGTCTAGAAACAAGGAGGTGTTCACTGATCTAGATAGTTCGGTACAGTCTGAAGTGAAGTTTGGAGATGACAATAAAGTGTTAGTCAATGGCAGAGGTACGGTTAATGTATTTGCAAAAAATGGAGATAAAAGGCATATTAATGATGTGTATTTTGTACCTAGTCTGAAATGCAATTTAATTAGCATTGGACAACTAGTGGAAAAAGGATATAAGGTAATTTTCAACCATGACACTTGCACAATTCTTGACAAGAATCCTAGAAAAGGGTTGATTGCAAAGGTTAAAATGACTAAAAATAGAATGTTTCCACTTACATTAAAGAGTGAAATTCAGAATTATGTGAATGCTTATAAAGTTCAAAGTTTGGATCAGTCTTGGATTTGGCACTTGAGGTATGGACATTTGTATTTTGGGGGATTAATCTTATTACAGAAAAACCAAATGGTTAAAGGGTTGCCACCAATTGAACAACCAGTAAGCTCATGTGAGAGCTGTATCTTAGCAAAACATCATAGAGAAGCTTTTCAAGTAGGCACCTCGTATTGAGCAAAAGAACCTCTGGAGATAGTTCATACAGATTTGTATGGACCAATGCAGAATCCATCATTGGCTGGAAATTTATACTTTCTAACCTTTATTGATGATTACAGCCGGAAAACATCGGTATATTGTGTTAAACAAAAATCATAAACTTTTGAAGTGTTCAAGAATTTTAAAACCCTGGTTGAAAAGAAAAGTGGAAAGTTCATCAAAGTCTTGAGGTCTAATAGAGGAGGCGAATACAAATTGAATGAATTCATGGAATTTTGCAAAAATCATGGAATTAAGAGGCAGTTTACAACTCGGTATACACCACAGCAGAATGGTGTGGCAGAAAGGAAAAATAGGACAATTATGAATATGGCAAGAAGCATGTTGAAGGCCAAACATTTTTCAAACGAGTATTGGGTAGAAGCAGTTGCATGTTCAGTCTACATCTTGAATAGATGTCCTACAAAAAGTGTGAGGAATAAAGTACCTGAAGAAGCTTGGAGTGGCAAGTGTTGCAATGTCTCACATCTTAGAATATTTGGGTGTGTGGCTTACACCCATGTACCTAAATAAATTGGAAGGAAGTTGGATGATCGAAGTGAAAAATGTATCTTCATTGGGTATAGTGAGCATTCTAAAGCATATAAAATCTATAATCCTATTACCAAGAAGCTGATTGTAAGCAGAGATGTAGAATTTAAGGAGGAGGAATCATGGGATGGAAGTATTGATGAAATAGTTACACATGGAGTAGATTTACCTCATGTTGAAGATGATGAAGAAAATGTACAAGATGGACAACAAATTCCACATTCATATGTACCTTCACATGTACCAGGATCCAGCACACCGGGAAGGAGCACAAGAGACTTTAATTCACCTCAAGCAAGAACACCAAGAAATTTTATGCAAGAAGAGCAACCGGGACTTGGAGGTCAGCATACATCAAGTTCACAAGTAAGTGATGAATCTGATCCTACACTAGCAGAATTGAAATCTAGGATTAGAGGACAAAAATCTAGAAGCCTAAGAGAAATCTATGAACAACATGATGAAGAACTGGATTTGAATTCAAATTTTGCATTGTTGGCTTATCAACCAGTTAATTTTGAAGAAGCAATTAAAGATGATGCATGGATAAAAGCTATGGATGATGAAATAGATGCTATAGAGAGAAATGAAACTTGGGAATTAGTAAATTTACCTGATGGAAAAGACTGCATAGGTGTAAAATGGATCTATAAAATAAAATTGAATGCTGATGGAAAGGTTGAAAAACACAAGGCTAGGCTTGTAGCACAAGGTTTTAGTCAACAACCCGGCATAGATTATAATGAGACTTTTGCACTGGTAGCAAGACTAGACATAGTTAGACTTGTTTTAGCTATTGCAGCACAAAATAATTGGAATGTGTATTAGATGGATGTAAAATATGCATTTTTAAATGGACATTTAGAAGAGGAGGTTTATGTAAAACAACCAATTGGGTATGAAATAAGAGGATGTGAAGATAAAGTTTACAGGTTGAAAAAGGCATTATATGGGATGAAGCAAGAACCTAGAGTGTGGTACAATAGAATATATTCATATTTGATGAGTAATGGATTCAATAGATGTGCTAGTGAGCATACACTGTACACAAAATCAAATTAGCAAGGTAAAATCATGATTGTATGCTTGTATGTTGATGTCTTAATTTTCACTGGAAATCTGTCTATAGAAGCATTTAAAACAACAATGAAAACAGAGTTTGAAATGACATATTTGGGAATGATGAAATACTTCCTTGGAATTCAAGTTGATCAATCTGAAAAAGGGATTTTCATATGTCAATCTAAGTATGATAAAGATGTATTAAGCAGATTTTGAATGCTAAATTGTAAACCAGTATCAACACCAATAGCAACTAGAACTAAACTAAGTAAAGAGGACAATGAACCTTTTGTGGATCCAACGCAATTTAAGAAATTAGTTGGAAGTTTGATGTATCTGACAACAACTAGGCCAGATCTCATGTTTGCGGTGAGCTTAATTTCCAGGTATATGTAATATCCAAAAAGGTCTCATTGGAAAGTAGCAAAAATAATTTTAAGATATGTTTCAGGAACAATGAATTATGGAATTTTGTACTCAGCAGGTTCAGATTTCAGATTAACAGGCTACACAGATAGTGATTTTGCAAGCAATATAGATGATAGGAAAAGTACAACAGGATATGTATTTAACTTTGGTTTGGGTGTAGTTTCATGGGCATCAAAGAAGCAACCTATAGTGACCATTTCATCAACTAAAGCGGAGTATGTAGCAGTGATGTCAACAGCTTGCCAAGCAGTGTGGATGCGGAGAGGTTTGTCCGAGTTGTTTCATGAACATGAGGATCCAACAGTGATCTTCTGTGACAATAATTCTACAATTGCATTGTCAAAAAACCAAGTATTTCACAAAAGAAGCAAGCACATAGATACTCGATATCACTTCATCAAAGAACTTGTTAACAACAAAGAAATTAACTTGAAATTTTGATGGTCAAAGGAACAACTAGCAGATATATTTACTAAGCCTCTAGCAAAGGAGTTTTTTGAGTTTCATAGAGAGAATCTTGGCATTGTTAATGTTGTATTTGTATGACTGTAGATGTAGGTTGGATATCATAATTTTGTCAATGATATATCCTGTTTTGTTTTTGTTTTTGTTGAAGGTTGCAATTAAGGGGGAGTTTGTTGGTATTAATTGCAACCATCTACCGCTATATGTAGCGAACCCAGCTTATTTATTGCAGGTTAATTTTTTATTTATGAAACTGGACACGTTATGTCTCTCGAGAATGGAGAACCATCTGTCCAGCTGTGAACACTAATGGATGTATTCATTTTGATGTATGGAGTTAGCAAAATGATAAAAAATATAGAGCTCTGTCTTTTTGTTGTTCGATCGGAGTGCTGTAGCACTGTGGAAACTTCTGTTTATGCTCTGTTTTTTTTTTGCTGGGTTTTGCCTCCTCTGTCCCTTCACAAATAAAATCTTTTCATGTTGCAAATAAAAGGTCTAAATCAAAGAAGATGAATTCAACTAAGCACGGTATTAATATGCCAGTTTGCAGGGTAAGCCATTGCATGGCTAGAGTCTTAGCTTTATGCTTTCCAAGGTAGCTTGTGCAGTTGAATATAGCAAAATGGAAAATACACGTATCATTGAAATTAAATATTTAGATAGTGATGAAGAGGATCATCTATAGGAAGTAGATGAAGAAAATCATATACAAGAAGTATACGATGAACATCATATATAGGAAGTTGATGATAAACACAAGGCTAATCCTTCAACTAGTCCTCCTTCTGTTAGTTCACCTAGATCAAAGTCGCATGATAATCAAGAGAATTTTTTTTATGCAGACTCTCATTATTTTGAAAACCATGTTGATAAACCCTAAAATATTTTTCATGAGGAAGTTCCCCCTCTATCTCAAAATGAGTTGCTATACAAGATTCAGTGGTTGGAGATTGATGTTAAGGAGTTGGAACTCCTTAATAATTACATTAAGAGTCAAAATAAGGAGCTTAAAACAAACATTGCTCGGGTAGAAAAATGAAAAACCAAGATCAAACAACAAAGGGAACTACTGGTTAAGCAAGGACACAAGTATTATCTTCAAAACAAGTCCAACAGGGAAAAGGTCAAACAGTTAACTGCAAATCTAGAAAGGGCCAAGAGAAGGATTTTTTCTTTGACTCCTCCAAGTTAACGTCTAGATCCATAACACATCGCATAGATAGTTTTTTGAAGTTTTACTGTTATATCAGAAAATTTTTCTATGTCTCACTAGTAGTTGTTATCTTTATAAATATACTGTGTATATCCCCTTATATTGTTAGTCTATGATATGCTAGTTCAACATTCTATAGGATTATAATGTCTTGCAAAGAAATGTACAGGTATGTTTTTATTTGGAAATTTTTTATATTTAGTAGATTCTTAATACGATTTGTTATGGTCATTCATTTTAGATTTGGTAGCTATTAAAATTATATTTTTCGTAGATTGGATTATCTGCCCACATTTCTCATTTGTGGATTTGATCTGGTAGATTTTTTTCAGTTGTGATTTTCATTAGCTTGTGCCTATATCTTGTTCAAATATATGTTGAGGTGGTCAAGTGTTAGTCAAGGTAGTTGATCAATAGTCATCATCAAGATATACATAAGATATGATAGTTTCCAAGTGTGGAATCATGGCACCAGTTGCATTTTCATCGTGATAATTGATCCTATATGGTCAATTCTCATCAAATTTGATATCTCAACAATTTAGACTTTTATATATTTTTATTATTTTGTAAATATAGTTTGATGATGACAATATAAATAGGTCATCATCCTAGCACTCTTAGTTAGATATTAGACCTTTTAGGATTTTTTTTATAATGGAAATTAGCGATTTGATCTTTGTGATCAGATTCTTGTTTTGAATTTTATGATCTATAAATTTGAACCTCTAAGACTATATGAGAGGTTGGTCAATAGATGATGGAATGAAATATCGAAAGAAGTTTAGGTTGATTGCATAACTTGTACACCCTTTTGAAAACTATTTTTCAGAATTTTTATGGACAACCTCTCATTATTTGATCTACTGGTAATATCTAAATTTTATTTTTATCACTATAACTTCTTAAATGTTGTCTTCTCTTTCATATAATCATTAATATCTTTATAGATTATTGTATATGTGTATATGTATCTATTTGTAATACCTCTGGTTAAGACCCGTGAACTGAACTAACCCTAAGTACAATGTGAATATCATTATGTAATTCCTGAAAGGAAAGATAATTGTATAGTTTGGCATTATAATAATAAAAATTATAACTCGATGTGGCTGAAGCAGAACACTAAAAGATCGAGGACTCATGTATTCACCAGAGTCAGCAAGGGGGTTAAAATTCCTTAGGTGGGAAACCTTTGCTAAGATCCTTTTATAATCCTACGTCCCTAAAAATACCCAAAGTTTTGGCTAAGTCATAATTCCATTAAAATGACTTAAGACTTAGGTTTAAATATTAATTGAGAATATTAATAAAGGGGATTATGTTTTTTAATTAAATGGCTGGGAGAGCCCATGTGTTTTCCAGTTTGCATGCAAGGAAAGGTGGGTGCGTTCCATTCTGCGTGATGGTTGAAAAGAAAACTGCTCTCTCGAAAAATTACCTTGCTGGGGTGTGTTTAAGATAATAGGGCAGGCAAATTCTGTCTGAGACTGAAATCTGAGATAAATTTCTCAACCCGTGAGCCAAATTGTTGATAATATTCTGTTGAAATTCCGTCCATTTTTCCTTTGATTGCACTTGTGAAATGGCAATGGTGTAAGAAATTATTTTAGTGGATTTCTAAGCACAGATGCAATGATGGTTTACACTGTAGTGCTAGTTAGAATGAAGCTAAGGGAAGGTATTTCATAGTTGGAATGGATTTGGTAACAAACTAGTAAATCATGTTTGCCAAGTGATGAAATCCTGAGAGAAACCCGAGAATTGGAGAGGTGTCTCTTGGTGAATGCATGAATCTCAGCTCAGGGGTGGCATTTTTCTGAGAGATAGATGAGAAAAATTGCCTACATTTGGGTGGAGCATGCTTCACACACAGTCAATTTCCCATTTCAAGTGTTTTCAGATAAGTTTTTATTTATCAATTAAGTTTAATTGATGAATGATGAATAAAATTACATGTTTATAAATTCCTGAGTTGTTTGCTGAATTCCTTTACATGGAATTGACACTGGT
The DNA here is from genome assembly GCA_027924585.1 of Larix kaempferi. Lineage (NCBI taxonomy): Eukaryota > Viridiplantae > Streptophyta > Pinopsida > Pinales > Pinaceae > Larix > Larix kaempferi. The sequence goes on along the minus strand of BSBM01000125.1, from coordinate 5,336,411 downwards.
TTATTTTTGTAATTTATTTGCTTTCTCATTAAAATTATGGGTTTTATTTTCCGTAAGTATCAATTAAATTGCACATACTTGAAATTAGAAGTTTCTGTGATAAATTATTATTTTAGGGGAAGGAAATTTTTGGTATGCTTAGCTATGGTAGAGTGTCCAATGGCCATAATATTTCCTTGGTTTTGTTATTTATTTATCGAGTTGTTTTAAATCTATCTCAATTACTTTTGACATGATGGTTGATGAAATTTCAACCATGAAATGGCTATTTGGCTATTTTGTCATAAGAATTAATTACGGTTGCATGCTCAAATTGATTCTTTCAATTTGCATGTTGAAAATTACCGCATATGAATTAAAGATGAAATTCATGTGTAATTAATTTGGAGTGCTCAAAATATTATTATTTAATAGTTAAATTGAAATATTCCTAGATTTTTATTCTTACTACGAAGTAATTAGACCTCATTGCTTAATGAGTAATTGATTAGCCATGTAATGGGTTAATGCACATAACTCAATCCATTAGGGAAAATGAAATATTTATATAGTTCAATTCATTACGAAAAATGAAAGTTCTTATGATATATTATTATATGCTAGTGTAAAAGTATTTAGTATTCATAATTCTTACTGTTTTGTTATTTCTACAATGTAATCTTAAGTAATTGTGTTATTTATAACTTATGTTATGAGTATGATTATGTTAATTTTCCATGCCATTATAATTAGGAAAATTCATAACATGAAGATTGTAATTGCTAGACTAATAAACCTAGGTTCCCTTTAGCGGCAAATTCATAATAGTGTTTTATTACGTTGTTTTATTGTACATTTTTTACTCCGTTTTTAATAGAATATTCATTGCGCAATTTTAGTAAAGGATTTACTAGAGAAGTTAGTCCAAGTTTTAAATTATTATTGGTACGTTATAAGATATTTTTAATAAGAAATATTTAATATGTGAATTAATCATGAAGTGAAATTAGAATTGATGGTAAGCTTCCACTAAAAGATTTATTTTGTTTTTGGTATGCAATGTTGTACATTATCTTAAATAATGCATATGAACATTACGCAAGCTATAAAAAAAATTAATTATTATGTATTTTAAGTTAATGTGACACTGGGTGTGTTACAAATTGGTATCAGAGCTGATGTTATAGCTCTTGAACCTATGGGATTCCATTTTATTTGTCTGAAATGATTGTTTTACATGTTTAAAGATAAATATATATGCATATGAAATATGATATGAACTAACAATCATGGATGAATTCTCAGATTGCTAGTGAGAACACAATTTTCAGACCACTATAAATGCAGATTAACAGAGTATTAGGCAAGCAATATTAGAAGAAAATGGCAGAAGAGCCTACATTGTCCAACTTTGTTGAATAAGTTGGTATGGGTGTTCAAAGAACTAAATCCAATGGTCATTAGACTGAGATGGTAGCAATGGAAGTGTTTCAGACCTTGAAGGACATACAATTTGGGAATGGAAATTTTTTACAGAGCTTAGAACAACAAAACCAAATAAATCAGCAAGTGATGCAGAATTTGGTACAGTTACAAAATCAGATGCATCAAGTGTCTTCCATTGTAAGAAAGGAAGAAGAGGAATCAATGAACATAGAATTTCTAGATATATATAACCATTCCAGAGATAAAGATGAAGGTAAAAATAAGTTGCATTGCCAATATCAAATAGTTGAAAGTCATCATGGGAATGAAATGCCTAAAATACAACATGATACTCATTCCAGAAGGTATCAAAAGAGAAAACATGATGGAAATATATTACAGGTTGAATTCATAAAAATTAAACCTCCCACTTTTGATGGGGAAAATTCTGGAGAAATTGCAGAGATTTGGATTTTAGAAATGAAGAAATATTTGCAATTACATGATTATTTTGATAATCAAGAAGCCCGTATTGCTATATATAATCTTCATGGAAAATCTTACAGGTGGTGGAAGCAGGTAGAAAACCTGGATGAAAGGAAAATTTCATGGAAGATGTTTCAACAGTATTTCAAGCTTGAATACTTGTCCTAGCAATACTATGATAAGAAGATGCAAGAGTTCTTCGAACTCAGACTAGGAAATATGACTATGGAAGAATATGAGAAAAGATTCATATAATTACTATGCGATGTTGAATTTATTCAAGATGAAAAGGTTAAGATTCAATGGTTTCTTAGTGGATTATTGTCGTTCTACAAGGACCGAATATCTTATGATGAACCTCACACTAAAGGAATATATTAGGAAAGCGAATTGCTTGTATGAGCAAGGTAAAAGCAGGAAAGATGTGCATAAAGTTTGGAAGGGTAAACTAAAAGATAGGAAGGACCAAAGGAGAAAGGGGTTTAAGCCTCTAGGTGTTAAAAAAGATTTGTTTAATTCTTTCAAATAGTCAAATATGAAAATTGAATTAAGGGTGACTGGGTTTCCAAGACAAAAAAAACCATTCCAAGTTAAATGTTGGAAATGTGGAGGTGACCATTACCTCAGTAATTGTCCTGAAAGGAAAAATAAATTTGTTAGTATGTTTAATGTGCAAGAAGCGTCTTCAGTGGGAGATGTTTCTAGAAATGTTTCCCGCATATACACAACTTTGGATAATCGTTAAGCAGACCACCAATCATCAATGATTGAAATTGAAGGTAAAATAAATGATTTGCCAATTTCAATTTTAATTGATTTTGGAGCTTCTTACAGTTATGTAAATACTAATCTGGTTGACAGGTGCAAATTAGTAAGTAGTAAGCTGCCTAAGCATAGAATTGTACAATTGGCCACCAGAATGAAAAGGAAATTTACTTCCATGGTTAAAGATTGTTGTTTGGAAATGAATGGGTGTCATACTAAAGTTGATTTGGATATGTTTCCTCTCAGTTCTTATGACGTGTTGATTGGAATGTATTGGTTGGCTAAGCATTTTGCAGTTTTGGACTGCCATGAAAAAATCATTACTTGTCTAGATGAGAACAAGAATACAGTTCAGATAAATGGTATTCAAAGACAAATTTCCATAAGACAAATTTTAGCCATGCAGATGAAGAAATGTTTTAGAAAGGGGTGTCAGTAGTATTCTATACATGGGGAAGAAATGACAAGTAAAAAATGAACCAAACCTTAATGAACATCCAGTGTTGAAATAATTCGAGGATGTGTTCCAAGATGTACCAGGGTTACCACCAAAGAGCGACATTGACTTTACAATTGATTTGGTGCTTGGATTTGTGCCATCATCCAAAGTTCCTTACAGAATGAGTACCCTCATGCAACTGAAAGAATTGCATATGTAACTGGAAGAGTTATTAAAGAAGGGTTATATACGGCCTAGTCTTTCACCATGGGGAGTGCTAGCTCTGTTTGTAAGAAATAAAGATGGCACACTAAGATTGTGTGTGGATTACAGGAAACTAAATAAATCTACAATCAAGAACAAGTATCCACTTCCAAGGATTGATGATCACTTTGATCAGTTGAGAGGTACAAAAATATTTTCCAAGATTGATTTGAGATATGGGTATCACCAAGTGCACATAAAATATGAGGACATCAACAAAACAACTTTTAGAACCAGGTACGGGCATTATGAATATAGAGTATTTCCTTTTGTTCTAACAAATACCCCGACCACATTCATCTATCTAATGCATGGTGTGTTTAAATAAATTTTGGACAAGTTCATTATAGTGTTCCTGAATGATATTTTGGTGTATTCCAAATCTGAGAAAGAGCATGTAGAGCATCTTTGGATTACATTGCAGATCCTAAGATAAAATCAACTATATACCAAACTTAAAAAATGTTCATTTTATCAGAAGGAACTCTTGTATTTGGGTCACATCAAATCTGAGGAGGGTGTAGTAGTGGACCCAACAAAAATAAAAGCCATACACGAATGGCCTACTCTAAAAAATGTCATCGAAGTAAGATCATTTATGGCACTTGCAAGCTATTACCGAAGGTTCATAAAATATTTCTCTCAGATTGCAAATCTGATTAAATCATTACAAAAGAAGAACGCGAAGCTCATCTGAAACAAAAAGTGTGAAGACAACTTCAGACTCTTGAAATAATTACTCACATGTGCTCTAATATTAAAAATTCTAGATCCAGACAAAGAGTATGTGGTTTGTACATATGCATCTTTGGAAGAATTTAGTGGAGTTTTGATGCAACATGGGCATGTGATTTGTTATGAATCATGGAAGATGAAGGAACATAAAAGGAACTATGCTACTCATGATCTAGAGTTAGATGCTATAGTTCATGCACTCCGAATGTGGAGGCATTTTCTCACGGGGAACAAATTTAAGTTAAAGACGGATCATCATAGTCTAAAATATTTGTTTGAGCAGCCTCACTTGAATTCCAGACAAGCCAAATGGGTTGAATTTCTGAGTGAATTCAATTTTGAAATTGAGTACATAAAGGGAAAAGATAATCGAGTGACCGATGCACTTAGTAGAAGAAGTCAAATAATGAAAATTTCATCTATCATCAATTATAAATCTTATTTAAAAATCAGGTTACATGAGGCACTAAAAGAAGATGATCATTATTTGCAAGCGGTGGAAGCGTTGCAAGCATGCAATAGGCCATTAAAAGTTTCCAAATATGCATTGGATGAAGATGGAATTCTTCAATTTAATGGTAGAATTTATATACCAACTATAAGTGAATTGAAGAAAATTATATTACACGAAATGCATAATGTGTGTTAAGCAACAAATTTCCAAAATGAGAATGAAAAGAGCAGAAATAGATAAAAAAGAGTACTCAAAAACTTTATTGAATAAAATAGCTAAATAGAAAGCCTCTTTGAGGGGGAAACCTCCTTATACAATGTACTAAGTACACAAGAAAAGACAAGACAAAATTCTCCAAATGAAAAGGTCTCATTCCTATATATAGGAGACTAAGGGGTACAATCGCAACTAACTGACCCAAGCCAACGTAACTAATATAACCATACTAATCACAATTACCACTAATGGACCAGAGACGACATCAAAAGTAATGTAATGAACCACAATGCAGGGGGAAATGTGCCCATATTTAGGGCTTAACATGCCCCTCCCCTTCAGACAAGTGTTTTCCTCAATGCTTGATTAGTTGTGGATTCCTCTATATGAGGGACTCATCCTCCCATGTTGAATCTTCAACTGCTAAGTTCTTCGACTTTATGAGCTACCCAGTAATAGCCCGATTTTGTAGTTGTTTAGCCCTTGTTTCAATGTTTTTTCCAGGTTCCAATATGAACTTTCCTTCTTCATCAAGCTCCAGAAAGATTGTTTGAATTGGGATCTTGTCTCTTGTTACCTTGTAATCCCTCGTTTTGACTTTACCACCTAAACCACCATTTCTCAATGTTGTTTCCTTCTCATTGTGGAACTTCGTTAGTTTGATTACACTGTGGACATATGGATTTATTATTTTCAGCATTTACATATATGAGTGTGATGTTAATATGATGAATTATGTTCATGCTTTGATTATGTCTCTAAATGCAAATTTAATAAATGATGGGTATGTGATACCAAGTTAACGTTATATGTTGAATGGATGGATATGATACCAGGTGCATGGTACATAGGAAAATGATTTTTCATTATTGTTCATTAGAAATAAAATGTATATACATGTCAATGATTGCACGATATTCTCGATCTTGTGATTGGATACTAACATATAGGTTAAAGGAACTAAGTGAGAAATGATTCCTACGAGGTAGGAGTATCTCTAGGACATGAATTTCGAAAGATAAATGGCATGAAAGTGATGCATTATTGTTTAGCATGAGTATTGTGTTATTATCATGATGTGTGGACAAGTGTGGCATTTTAGGAAACTCAAATTCCCAACTTGGTTATTCGATGACAAAACTTGAGTACAACAGTCGCGACGCAGTCACTATGTCGATGTAGACATAGTCCCTTGTTCCATTAGGGGGATGGAGGCATTAACCACCGTTTATCCCCAAATTGAGGAGTGATAGGAGGGATTTACTACGGCATGCTCCTTAAGGTGTGTGACAATGACTGGTGGGTGCCTGCTGCGGAATCTTGGTCGATGTAGTCGACTGTAATACCCCCATTTTCACCCTTATAATATTTTGGGCTATCATGTAAATACTGTATGGTTCCTAGCGTGAAGCTCAAGGCCAAGGCCCCTCTAGTGAACACTTGACCTTGAAGAGGAAGGTATTGGATATTATGTTGCCCATGTGGTAGAGAACCATGGGAATTGTAAATATGCATTTTAATGTAAATACCCACAACTAGCTATGCAACGCAATAAGAGATGGGGGCATGATATTACAAGGAATTGGGAGGGAAATATTCAAACCCTTGAGCCATGAAGTCAAGCCAAGTGTCAATGAGAGAATCCATCAACCATCAACTACCCATGTTGACTTTGGTGCCCAATCATTCATTTCTCCCAAGAGTTGGGTGAAGAAGTTAATGCCTTGGGGATTGGGGAGGTATGGCTATCCAAATTCGAGTATGGGCAAGCCACCCTCATGGAAAATCGTGTTTCTCCTTCTTGGGCAAGAGAACACCCCCGAATTGCCTTCCCAAGCCATTATTCATGACCAGACTTCACTCTCTCACGTTTTTGGAGCTTGTTGGGCGTTTCTCTCATGGAGTACGCTATAAATTCACTAGTTTTCAAGCTTAGAAGGGCATTTTTGTGATGGCTGGACTATGGGGAAAGAGGAGAATCCATTGGGAAGCTTAATAGACAAGTTTGATAGCTTGCTATTTCCATTATTATTGTAAAAACGTTTTTGAATTTCCAGATTTGGTTTCATTTGTGGAAAAATCGTTTTTGTCAACCCTGCTACCAGTTAATGACTGTGTGAAGATCGTTTTGTCCCTTGAATTCCCAAGCCTTTGCCCTCTCATGCAGTCTAAGCTAGATGGGGCTTTTCCCATCATGTTTTTCATCTATCTCCTGCATTTTCCATGCCTAGGAACTCGTTTTTGTATTGCCTAATGGTTGGGAAGAAGGGAGCCATGAATTTGGGGTTTATGGATGTCGTTTTTGTCCCTTGACTGCCCACAAACGTTTTCTGGAAACGGTTTTGTTCTCCCAAGGTGATTCCCCAATTGCCATTTCATTTTTGGTTGCCCAACATTTTTCTTCATGCCAAGAAATTGTGATTTTTTTGTTATGTGTATCCATGCCCAGTTTATGAGTTTTCTGTGTGTAGGGGATTGTTGGGGTTGAAATGGGTTTCCATTGTTTTGGATTGAGCTTGCGTGGAAGCATCCACAAATGAAGAGGGTTCACATTTATCTTGATAAACCCAGCTATAAACTAGCTTGGCTTAAATGCAAATGATCATTTGGCTGTGTATGAGCTTGAGAGTCCCCTTTTCCTTATGGATATCATGCCCAGCTCGGGGGTGGTCTCTGAGTGCTGAAATAATACAGGCTGGGCAGAGACCCACGGTTGGGAGGAACGTTGCAGCGACATAGCTAGTTGTGTGGGACAATTGCACAACAAAGATAAGTGTTTTCTATCTATGTGTTTTTCCTTTGCAGTGTTTAAATTAAATGATTGTTATTGATATATTGATTGCATATAAAATTATGTGTGTGGATGAGTTTATCTCCGCTGTGCATGTTTGTTGAATTTAAATTTGCACACATGGGTTTTTAATTGTATGAATCTAATGAATGGGCTGAGTTTGTTTAAAAATCCCCATAGATTCGCATCATGTTTCCCTTACGGGATTTGGATAGATGGGACGGTATCTTACAGATTGGTATCAAAGCTTATGGTTCAACACTACGGCTGTTGGTCCCTTCATAGAAATATAAATCATTGCGTGCATATATATATTTAGTATTTGGAATTAAAATGCATTAAAGAAACCTGAAGATCTCATAGCTCCTATTTGATTAAGATGGGAAATCATTTATATCACTGTTTTGGGGATTCTTGCAAAATTGCTTGCATTGATTTCATGCTATGAAATTGAGGAAGGAGGGAGAAAATCTCTTTTTAGGTTGAATGCTTGCTTTAAATTGTCCCCAATACAGTAGCATTCAGTTTTGTATTTGTCTGTTTTCCTCCATGGAGGAGAGAAAGGAGGCGCAACCTCTGCCTTCTTATATTATTTTTTTGTTTTGTTGTTTTATTCTTGACATGAAAGAGGTGCAATATTTCTTGAAACACTTTTACAGTTTTATGCAAATTTAATCTGTAAGTAGCTTACCTCTGTAAAGAAATGAGGGACATATTTCAAGAAAAATTCTAACTGTTTTGAAAATTTTCTAAGTGTCTACTGCTAAGGCAACGGCGGCAATTTAACTTTAAAATTGCGATCAAGGCTTGTGCGCAGTGGCGATTTTAGCCTTAAAACCTGCAATGCGGTCGCCGCGACGAAGGCTTGCGGGCACAAAAGTTAAGGTTAATTTTGCGACACAATCGGCGGAGAAGTTGGTAATTCTGCGCTAAAAAGTAGAGAAAATCTCAAAAATTTCTAAGTGTTTTCGAATTTTGCCTAAGGGATGTGGTGGTAGAAAAAAATAGGATCACTTTTTGCACGACACGGTGGAGAAATTTAAGCCAACTTTCTGCACTCGCGAAGATGAAAGTTAGGCCAACTTTCTGCGCATGCGGCGATGAAAGTTAGGCCAAATTTATGCGCGCACGGTGGCGAAATGGCTGTTAAACTCTGCACCGAAGGGAAGCAGTCGGCGGTCGCAGGGTTGGCGGTCGGAGGTTTAATGATAATTTTGCACAACGATCAGCGGAGATGTTGCTAATTCTGTGCCGAAAGGGAAGAGAAAGTTCAAATTTTTCTAAGTGTTTTGAAATGTTTTCCTAAGGGGGCTGTGTCGATGAAGTTAAAGTTAAAATTCAGCGACGTGCGTGGCGACAGATTTTGGCTTAAAATTCTGCAACGTGCGAGGTGCGTGGCGGCAGATTTTGGCTTAAAATTTTGCGACATGTGCGGTGCGGTGAAAATAACCTTAACATCCGCGACAACGGCGACAAATTTTGGCTTAGAATTCCGCGACACTGGCGGCACTTTTTAAGCTAAATTCCCATGACAGTGGCGGCAGTTTTAGCCTTAATATTTGCGCCAAATGGGGAAAAGCAATGGGAGCAGTAAGGCAACGCTAATGAAAGGGAAATCTCTCACCCTAAACCATTTATGTTTATAACATAATAATTGCATGTTTGGAAAATATCAAGAATGAATAATTACACATATGTATATGTTGAATTTCTACTTTGTGAGAAGATCATAGCTAATAATTGCTTGTGTACATGGTAGAGAGCCCATGCAATTGGATCAGCTATGATGTGGAAGAGGGAATTCCATGCTACAATGAGGAATTGGAAGGAAGAATTCCACCACTACCCTCTTGATATTGTATTTATAATACTGAAGTGGTCGTGCATATAAACTATGGCATAAGAATGTTAAAAATGCAAAGGATTACATAGATGAATATCACTAGATGGCATATAAATAAACATTGCACAATGCATGTGAAAATGCTTTGTGTGTATATTATATTGCATATCAGTAAAATAGTGAGGATTTGCATATTCAATGAGCCACTTAAGATAATGATTGTGGTTGCTAATAATTAGTTGTGTTTGCATTGGTTATAGGACCAAAGGAAATTGAAGCATGGCTAAAGATGAGGATGATGTTGTTGCATATGATCAACAACCATATGAGGAAAGGATGGTGCAACAAATCTATGATCATGAGGTTGGCAAAAAGGACTGTGTAGCCTTGGTAAGAGGCCAACTGATCAGGTAACATCAAGCGATGTCAATGATAGCCATGCAGGTAATGGTTATTTCTGCTTAAATTCCATGAATGTTGAAAGAGGATTTGGTGAGGTCTCTTCAATTATGTTGGAATGCATAACATTCATGGATTAATGCAAGGGTGCATTGATGGGTTATGCATTAAGAGAATGTACATCAAAATATTATGTAAATGTTGTGGATGTGCATGCATATGTGCGGGTGCACATGTTGAGATGCGTTGTGTGAATGCATGGTTGTGATATATATATATATATTTCAATGCAATTAGATGACAGATGAAATGGTGAACTATTGTTAGTACTGAGACCATTCCATGGGCTGCTGTGAATGCAGGAGAATGATTGCATGAAGAAGGTAGACATGTGATGGACTACCAGAGTGCTCTGTTGGAAGGACATAATTGCATGGAATGTGAAGTAATGAATATTTATAGTTTATTTAAATTGCATGGATAATGTGACTATGTCTTGCAATTTTATTGTGACAATGATGCATATATAGGAATGTATATATTTCATTGCATTTCAAATGTTAACAGTTGAAGGTGTTTGAATTATTGAGTGTCATAATTCTGATATCACTTCAGTGACTATTGTGGCAATGAAAGGATTATATGCATAGATACTCACAACGTGCTTGGCTGATTGAAGTTTCAGTTTTCAGGTAGAAAAGTCTTATGTATGGCAATGAGGATAAGTCCATAGTAAAGATCGGGATCTAACATGTGCAGAAGCCAAAGGCTATGAGAAGGTTCTCATGGTTGTAAAGTATGCATGAAACAAATCTGAAATTTTTATTGTTTAAATTTATGAGAATAATCTCATGATTGAAAATCTAATTTCTGTAGGAAAACAGATTTGTAGATTTTAGATTTGAGAATTTTCTTATAATTGCTAATCACTGTTTGGCTTATATAAATTGTGTTAGGAGGACATGTTGTAGGGGGATGTTCATGTATGGTAGCAAGTGTAAAACCCATAATGGACAGAGTGATACCACTTACGAGAGCCAAACAATATGAGGATAGCCTCATTGCTAAACAAATCAATTTCTGTAGGAGACCGAATTGTAAATTCATGTTGAATCGATTATTAATGCTAATGATTGGTTATGGAAGAATTATACTTGAAGCTTATTGCTAAATGCTGCTAACTGTTTGGATATTTGATAAATGTGCCAGGAAGACACATTGAAAAAAGACAAGGAGTGATGGCCTGCAAAAGCCAAACTAGATGGGAAAGACCCCATGCTTTGGAAATGGGTTTCGGGTGAAACGCCATTGAAAATATCTCAGCTAAACCGCATATCGGTAAACCATGAGAGTGAGATGGTAAAGCCCAAAAGGCATGTGAGATGCATCTTCAAAATGAATGAGTATTTTGTGACCCTAGACAAGAACATGCATGTCTAAATTATTAAGGTTAATATGTAGAGCATGCTCTATCTTATTTGTATCATTGTAGACTACTTGACTATGATTAGGGCCTACATGGAACACATCGAAAAGTGGGTGCACACCTTTTATGGTGCTGGGTCATGATAGGGTTTTAAATATTGACTACACCCTAAGGGAATGGACACATTCCTGGTGTTTCAATACTTGATAGTGAATGATATGGATTATGGTTACAAAATTGAACAACAATACTGATGAGATTGCTTATCCTTCTTGTGTTTTCATCCTACATAGATGCATATTAATACTGCACATTAAGAGGAAAAGTGAAGAAGGGTACGCAAAAGGACTGTATAGGAATTGGTAACCTTTCTATGCTCACATGAAATATTACCAGAAGGGATGGACAGGCCCGAAGAGCTGTGTAATAAGAAGAGGTATCATCCTTGTGTGAGTGGGGTCATGCTACTTTGTAGTCAAGAAAGTCACCTATAAAGTTCCTAAAAGGAACCACCGATTTGCACCAGAGAAGGAGTGACGTCCTTGTATGAATGAAGAGTTGTTTGCGTGAAGGTTTGTGGAGCAAGAAGGTGTGGTGACATTGGTGAAGGCATAAAATCTCTATTGGGACAGCAGTAGGGGGGCAATCACCAAGACTGACCGAAAACCCTGAGATGCCTATGGCTCCATAGTAAAGCCTTGACCTATAATGGTCAGGTGGCACAGTTTCCTTCCATTGGTCGATGACCTAGACGAATGTGTTGGCTTTGTAATAGAGAGGGCCAACCAGGTATGGGACTGGTTGGGCACCACCAAATGCTTGGTAAATCCAGTCGGCGTGAAGGTGTACTGGTGAAGCATTAACTACATCCAAGTCCATAGGCAATCCCAAGGCTTGCAAAGCGAAGCAGGATCCTGTGGACCAGAGGGGAAATGCACAATACAGATAAGTATTCATTTTCATTTATGTCTTGTTTGGAATAATTAAGATTTCAGGTATAAGTCTTCTAATAGCTAAGCTGATACACTATTGTTTCTTTGTTGGAAACCTTGGTCATTGCAGGAAAGCAAGACCCTGAAAGAACTATAAGTTACTGGTAAATCCAGAGAGTAAATGAGTGAGCGATATAAATTATGGAGAAATCCAGGGAGTAACTGGTTGAACGCTATAAATTTCTTGATAAATCTAGAGAGTAACTGGTTGGGCATTCACTACTTAATATTGTGAAACAACATGTATGCTGGCCCAATACCCCTTAAACAATTGATAAAACCAGTCAACGTATTGGCCTGGCGTTTCCTATTCGAATGAATGTGGAGTAGCCTATGTGCTGGCCCAACATTCCTAATTGTGTCCACAGGAAATCCAAGGCTCGTAAAGCAAAGAAGGATCACGTGGAATAAAGTGAAGACATCCAATACAGATAAGTATTTGGTTATCTTGCAGCTTCTTGCTTATGAATATACATGTGTATATGATTTGGTTATGATTTCTCAAACTCTTGTTTAGCAAAAAACCTTATGAAATAAACTAAACATGTGAATTGATTCAATGTTTGAGTGTAGGTATTGTTGGAAGCAAAGACTAGGAAGGAATCATATGGATGCATATGGACATATGACCGTCCTAAAGAGCTCAATATGAGCAGTAATAAAACATGGTGCTAGTGAACATGAGTGGGTCCTATTGGAACAAGAATAAGAATGGGATGGTGCTAGCAGCCAGAGGTTCTGTAAGTAGAATGGGAAGGGGTACCCAAGTTGAAAAGCATTAGACAAACATTAGACACTAAGTGTCATAGCCAAAAAAGGGCAATTCAAGTGTTCACATTAAAGTGAAAAAGGCTGAGCATAGAACCACAGTGATGGAGTCGCTCCGGATTGGAACAAGAATAAGAGGTGGAAACTCTTACTCTTCTCTTTGCTTTTTATGGATTCATTTATAAAACAAAGAATTGTTGAATGCATGTCATGACTAGAAGAAGAATGTGTTTATTTGCTTGAATTAAATTGTGAATGCCAAAATAGTTATTTCACTGTGAAAGGATGAACATGACAGAGTTCGTACGTATGTTGGGCAAGCATTAAAAGTGTGGAAGTCTCATGAATAAATCATGGATGTTCCATGTCAATTGGGAAATGGTAATGGTAATGTTTATGTTCTGCTTGGCCTAACAAAGAATTGCAATAATGAATTTCACAGGTTAGAAATTGAACGCAATTGGTTGCTTCCGTTATAAAAACAAACAAGTGGTTCTAGCAAGCAAGTGAGGAAAGTTGTGCGCATTGACCATGGCCGCAGACCAAGGTATATTGGACTTAGCTGAGAGTCTTCTTCAAACAATTTCCAAGACCCAAAAAAACCTTGGAGAGATGCTCAAGCTATAGAAGCAGCAGAATGCGATGAACCACAAGGTTTTGCAGGACTCTATTTGTCTGCAAAAAGAGGTAAAAAGTATTCTGGGAGAAATTAGTAAGGGAAAGGAAAGTGGACCAATGATGAAGCATTCGTCCCATCACCCCATCAAGTAACGCCCAAGGCTGGAAGAGAGCAAGAATGCTGACAAAGGAAAACAGAGGCAGCCAACTCCAATAGAATGTTTGGGATGTGGAGGAAGTCACCTCCTCCGCGAATGTCCAACAAGGGTTATCAAGAAAAGCAACAGCCAGCAGGAGCAATGTGCAGAGGTTAAAGAACCTCACCTTGACATCTCCAATCAATGAAAGGCAGGACATACCTGCCACATTTTGTGAATTTTGGACATATATAAAGTGTGTATGTATTCCCAAGTTATGGAACACTGGAGATGGTGTTATTTCAAGGGGAAGGGGAATGTAATACCCCCATTTTCACCCTTATAATATTTTGGGCTATCATGTAAATATTGTATGCATATTCTATATGGTTCCTAGCGTGGAGCTCAAGGCCAAGGCCCCTTTAGTGAAAACTCGACCTTGAAGAGGAAAGTATTGGATATTATGTTCCCCATGTGCTAGAGAACCATGGGAATTTTAAATATGCATTTTAATATAAATACCCACAACTAGCTATGCAATGCAACAAGAGATGGGGGCATGATATTACAAGGAATTGGGAGGAAAATATTCAAACCCTTGAGCCATGAAGTCAAGCCAAGTGTCAATGAGAGAACCCATCAATCATCAACTACCCATGTTGACTTTGGTGCCCAATCATTCATTTCTCCCAAGAGTTGGGTGAAGAAGTTAATGCCTTGGGGATTGGGGAGGTATGGCTGTCCAAATTCGAGTAGGGGCAAGCCACCCTCATGGAAAATTGTGTTTCTCCTTCTTGGGAAAGAAAACACCCACGAATTGCCTTCCCAAGCCATTATTCATGACCAGACTTCACTCTCTAACGTTTTTGGAGCTTGCTGGGCATTTCTCTCATGGAGTATGCTGTAAATTCACTAGTTTTCAAGCTGAGAAGGGTGTTTTTGTGATGGCTGGACTGTGGGAAAAGAGGATAATCCATTGGGAAGCTTAATAGATAAGTTTGATAGCTTGTTGTTTCCATTATTGTTGTAAAAATGTTTTTGAATTTCCAGATTTGGTTTCATTTGTGGAAAAATCATTTTTGTGAACCCTGCTGCCAGGTAATGACTGTGTGAACATCGTTTTGTCCCTTAAATACCCAAGCCTTTTCCCCCTCACGCAGTCTGAGCTAGCTGGGGCTTTTCCCATCACGTTTTTCATCTATCTCTTGCATTTTCCATGCCTGGGAACTTGTTTTTGTATTCCCCAATGGCTAGGAAGAAGGGAGCCACGAATTTGGGGTTTATGGAGGTCGTTTTTGTCCCTTGACTGCCCACAAACGTTTTCTGAAAACGGTTTTGTTCTCGCAGGGTGATTCCCCAATTGCCATTTCATTTTTGGTTGCCCAATGTTTTTCTTCATGCCCAGAAATTGTGATTTTTCTGTTATGTGTAACCATGCCCAGTTTATGAGTTTTCTATATGTAGGGGATTGTTGGGGTTGAAATGGGTTTCCATTGTTTTGGCTTCAGCTTGAGTGGAAGCATCCACAAATGAAGAGGGTTCAGATTTAGCTTGATAAACTCAGTTGTGAACTGGCTTGGCTTAAATGCAAATGATCATTTGGTTGTGTATGAGCTTGAGAGTCCCCTTTTCCTTGCGAATATCATGCCCATCTCGGGGGTGGTCTATGAGTGTTGAAATAATACAGACTGGGCAGAGACCTACGGTTGGGAGGAACGTTGCAGTGACATAGCTAGTTGTGTGGGACAATTGCACAACAAAGATAAGTGTTTTCTATCTATGTGTTTTGCCTTTGCAGTGTTTAAATTAAATGAATGTTATTGATATATTGAATGCATATAAAATTATGTGTGTGGATGAGTTTATCTCCGTTGTGCATGTTTGTTGAATTTACATCTGCACACATGGGTTTTTAATTGTATGAATCTAATTAATGGGATGAGTTTGTTTAAAAATTCCATAGATTAGCATCATGTTTCCCTTACCGGAATTGGATAGATGGGAGGGTATCTTACAGATTGGTATCAGAGCTTATGGTTCAACACTACGGCTGTTGGGCCCTTCATAGAAATATAAATCATTGTGTGCATATATATATTTAGTATTTGGAATTAAAATGCATCAAAGAAACCTGAAGATCTCATAGCTCCTATTTGATTAAGATGGGAAATCATTTCTATGACTGTTTTATGGATTCTTGAAAAATTGCGTGCATTGATTTCATGCTATGAAATTGAGGAAGGAGGGAAAAAATCTCTTTTTAGGTTGAATGCTTGCTTTAAATTGTCCCCAATATAGTAGCATTCAGTTTTGTATTTGTCTATTTGCCTCCATGGAGGAGAGAAAGAAGGCGCAACCTCTTCCTTCTTATATTATTTTGTTGTTTTGTTGTTTTATTCTTGACATGAAAGAGGTGCAATATTTCTTGAAACACTTTTATTGTTTTATGCGAATTTAATCTGTAAGTAGCTTACCTCTGTAAAGAAACGAGGGACATATTTCAAGAAAAATTCTAACTGTTTTGAAAATTTTCTAAGTGTCTGCTGCTAAGGCAATGGCGGCAATTTAACTTTAAAATTGCGATCGAGGCTTGTGCGCCGCGGCAATTTTAGCCTTAAAACCTGCGATGTAGTCGCGGCGACGAAGGCTTGCAGGCGCAGAAGTTAAGGTTAACTTTGCGACACAGTCGGCAGAGAAGTTGGTAATATTGCGCTAAAAGGCAGAGAAAATTTCAAAAATTTCTAAGTGTTTTTGAATTTCTCCGAAGGGCTATGGTGGCGGCGAAAAATAGGTTCACTTTTTGCGCGACACGGTGGCGAAAGTTAAGCCATATTTCTGTGCGCGCAGCGAGGAAAGTTAGGCCAACTTTCTACGCGTGCAGTGGGGAAGGTTAGGCCAAATTTATGCGCACGCGGTGGCGAAATGGCTGTTAAACTCTGCGCTGAAGGGAAGTGGTCGGGGGTCGCAGGGTTGGCAGTCAGAGGTTTAACGATAATTTTGCACAATCATCGGAGGAGATGTTGCTAGTTCTGCGCCGAAAGGGAAGAGAAAGTTCAAATTTTTCTAAGTGTTTCAAAATTCTTTCCTAAGGGGGTTGTGTCGGCGAAGTTAAAGTTAAAATTCTGCGACGTGCTTGGCGGCAGATTTTGGCTTAAAACTCCGCGACACGGGTGACACTTTTTAAGCTAAATTTCAGGAACAATGGCGGCCATTTTAGCCTTAATATTTGCGCCAAACGGGGAAAAGCAATGGGAGCAGTAAGGCAACGCTAATGAAAGGGATATCTCTCACCCTAAACCATTTATGTTTATAACATAATAATTGCATGTTTGGAAAATATCAAGAATGAATGATTACACATATGTATATGTTGAATTTCTACTTTGTGAGAAGATCATAGCTAATAATTGTTTGTGTGCATGGTAGAGAGCCCATGAAATTGGATCAGCTATGATGTGGAAGAGGGAATTCCATGCTACAATGAGGAATTGGAAGGAAGAATTCCTCCACTACCCTCTTGATATTGTATTTATAATACTGAAGTGGTCGTGCATATAAACTATGGCATAAGAATGTTAAAAATGTAAATGATTACATAGATGAATATGCACTAGATGGCATATCAATAAACATTGCACAGTGCATGTGAAATGTTTTGCGTGTATATTATATTGCATATCGGTAAAATAGTGAGTTTTTGCATATGCAATGAGCCACTTAAGATAATTATTGTGGTTGCTAATAATTAGTTGTGTTCGAATTGGTTATAGGACCAAAGGAAACTAAAGCTTGGTTAAAGATGAGGATGATGTTGTTGCATATGATCAACAACTGTATGAGGAAAGGATGGTGCAACAAATCTATGATCATGAGGTTGGAAAAAAAGACTGTGTAGCCTTGGTAAGAGGCCAACTGATCAGGTAACATCAAGCAATGTTAATGATAGCCATGTAGGTAATGGTTATTTTTGCTTAAATTGCATGAATGTTGAAAGAGGATTTGGTAAGGTCTCTTCAACTATGTTAGAATGCATAGCATTCATGGATTAATGCAAGGTTGCATTGATGGGTTATGCATTAAGAGAATGTACATCAAAATATTATGTAAATGTTGTGGATGTGCATGCATATGTGCGGGTGCACATGTTGAGATGTGTTGTGTGAATGCATGGTTGTGATATATATATATATTTCAATGCAATTAGATGACAGATGAAATGGTGAACTATTGTTAGTACTCAGACCATTCTAGCGGCTGCTGTGAATGCAGGAGAATGATTGCATGAAGAAGGTAGACATGTGATTGAGTACCAGAGTGCTCTGTTGGAAGGATAGAATTGCATGGAATGTGAAGTAATGAGTATTTACAGTTTATTTAAATTGCATGGATAATGTGACTGTGTCTTGCAATTTTATTGTGACAATGATGCATATATAGGAATGTATATATTTCATTGCATTTCAAATGTTAACAGTTGAAGGTTTTTGAATTATTGAGTGTCATAATTATAAGATCACTTCAGTGACTGTTGTAGACATGAAAAGATTATATGCATAGATACTCACAACGTGTTTGGCTGATTGAAGTTTCAGTTTTTAGGTAGAAAAGTCTTACGTATGGCAATGAGGCTAAGTCCATAGTAAAGACCAGGATCTACCACGTGCAGAAGCCAAAGGCTATGAGAAGGTTCTCATGGTTATAAAGTATCCATAAAACAAATCTGAAAAAATTTATGGTTTAAATTTATGAGAATAATCTCATGATTGCAAATCTAATTTCTGTAGGAAAACAGATTTGTAGATTTCAGGTTTGAGAATTTGCTTATAATTGCTAATCACTATTTGGCTTATATAAATATTGTCAGAAGGACATGTTGCAGGTGGATGTTCATGTATGGTAGCAAGTGTAAAGCCCATAATGGACAGAGTGATACCACTTACGAGAGCCAAACAATATGAGGATAGCCTTATTGTTAAACAAATCAATTTCTGTAGGAGACATAATTGTAAACTCATGTTGAATTAATTATTAATGCTAATGATTGGTTATGGAACAATCATACTTGAAGCTTATTGCTAAATGCTGCTAACTGTTTGGCTATTTGATAAATGTGCCAGGAAGACAAGGAGTGATGGCCTGCAAAAGCCAAACTAGATTGGAAAGACCCCATGATTTGGAAATGGGTTTCGGGTGAAACGCCATTAACAATATCTCAACTAAACCATATGTCGGTAAACCATGAGAGTGAGATGGTAAAGCTATGCCCAAAAGGCATGTGAGACACATCTGCAAAATGAATGAGTATTTTGTGACCCTAGACAAGAACATGCATGTCTAAATTATTAGGATTAATATGCAGAGCATGCTCTATCTTATTTATATCATTGCAGACTGCTTGAGTATGATTAGGGCCTACATGGCGCACATCGGAAAGGGGGTGCACACCTTTTCTGCTGTTGGGTCATGATAGAGTTTTCAATATTGACTACACCCTAAGGGAATGGACACATTCCTGGTGTTTCAATACTTGATAGTGGATGACCAAAAGGGGTGGACAGGCCCAAAGAGCTGTGTAATAAGAAGAGTTATCATCCTTGTGTGAGTGGGGTCATGCTAACCTGTAGTCAAGAAAGTCACCTATAAAGCTCCTAAAAGGAACCACCGATTTGCACCAAAGAAGGAGTGATGTCCTTGTATGAATGAAGAGTTGTGTGTGTGAAGGGTTGTGGTGCAAGAAGGTGTGGTGACATTGGTGAAGGCATAAAATCTCTATTGGGACAGCACTAGAAGGGCGGGCGCCAAGACTGACCGAAAACCCTAAGATGCCTATGGCTCCATAGTAGAGCCTTGACCTATAATGGTCAGGTGGCGCAGTTTCCTTCCATTGGTCAATGACCCAGACGAATGTGCTGGCTTGGAAATGGAGAGGGCCAACCAGGTATGGGACTGGTTGGGCACCACCAAATCCTTGGTAAATCCAGTCGGCGTGAAGGTGTACTAGTGAAGCATTAACTACATCCAAGTCCATAGGCGATCCCAAGGCTTGCAAAGCGAAGCAGGATCCTATGGACCAGAGGGGAAATGCACAATACAGATAAGTATTCATTTTCATTTATGTCTTGTTTGGAATAATGAAGATTTCAGGTATAAGTCTTCTAATAACTAAGCTGATACACTATTGTTTCTTTGTTGGAAACCTTGGTCATTGCAGGAAAGCAAGACCCTGAAAGAACTATAAGTTACTGGTAAATACAAAGAGTAAATGAGTGGGCGATATAAATTATGGAGAAATCCAGGGAGTAATTGGTTGAACACTATAAATTTCTTGATAAATCCAGAGAGTAACTAGTTGGGCATTCACTACTTAATATTGTGAAACAGCGTGTATGTTGGCCCAATACCCCTTAAACAATTGATAAAACCTATCATCGTACTGGCCTGACATTTCCTATTCGAATGATTGTGGAGTAGCCTACGTGTTGGCCCAACATTCCTAATTGTGTCCACGGAGAATCCAAGGCTCGTAAAGCAAAGAAGGATCCCATGGTATAAAGTGAAGACATCCAATACAGATAAGTATTTGGTTATCTTGCAGCTTCTTGCTTATGAATATACATGTGTATATGATTTGGTTATGATTTCTCAAACTCTTGTTTAGCGAAAAACTTTATGAAATAAACTAAACATGTGAATTGATTCAATGTTTGAGTGTAGGTATTGTTGGAAGCAAAGACCAGGAAGGCATCATAGGGACACATATGGACATATGACCATCCTAAAGAGCTCAATATGAGCAATAATAAAAGATGGTGCTAGCAACCAGCGGTTCAGTAAGTAGAATGGGAAGGGGTACGCAAGTTGAAAAGCATTAGACAGACCTTAGACACTAAGTGTCATAGCCAAAAAATGGCAATTCAAGCATTCACATTAAAGTGAAAAATGCTAAGGAGCATAGAACGACAGTGATGGAGTGGCTCCGGATTGGAACAAGAATAAGAGGCGGAAACTATTACTCTTCTCTTTCCTTTTTATGGATGCATTTATAAAACAAAGAATTGTTGAATGCATGTCATGACTAGAAGAAGAATGTGTTTATTTGATTGAATAAAATTGTGAATGCCAAAATAGTTATTTCACTGTGAAAGGATGAACATGAAAGAGATCATATGTATGTTGGGCAAGCATGAAAAGTGTGGAAGTCTCATGAATAAATCATGGACGTTCCATGTCAATTGGGAAATTAATTGACTAATTTTAATGTTAATGTTCTGCTTGGCCTAACAAAGAATTGCAATAATGAATTTCACAGGTGAGAAATTGAACGTAATTGGTTGCAGCCATTATAAAAACAAACAAGTGGTGCTAGCAAGTAAGTGAGGAAAGTTGTGCGCATTGACCATGGCTGCGGACCAATGTCTATTGGACTTAGCTGAGAGTCTTCTTCAAACAATTTCCAAGACCCAAGAAAACCTTGGAGAGATGCTCAAGCTATAGAAGCAGCAGAATGCGATGAACCACAAGGTTTTGCAGGACTCTATTCATCTGCAAAAAGAGGTAAAACGTATTCTGGGAGAAATCAGTAAGGGAAAGGAAAGTGGACCAATGATGAAGCATTCGTCCCATCACCCCATCAAGTAACGCCCAAGGATGGAAGAGAGCAAGAATGCTGACAAAGGAAAACAGAGGCAACCATCTCCAATAGAATGTTTGGGATGTGGAGGAAGTCACCTCCTCCGCGAATGTCCAACAAGGGGTATGAAGAAAAGCGACAGCCAGCAGGAGCAATGTGCAGAGGTTAAAGAACCTCACCTTGACATCTCCAATCAATGAAATGCAGGACATACCTGCCACATTTTGTGAATTTTGGACATATATAAAGCGTGTATGTATTCCCAAGTTATGGAACACTGGTGACGGTGTTATTTCAAGGGGGAGGGGAATGTAATACCCCCATTTTCACTCTTATAATATTTTGGGCTATCATGTAAATATTATATGCATATTATGTATGGTTCCTAGCGTGGAGCTCAAGGCCAAGGCCCCGCTAGTGAACACTTGACCTTGAAGAGGAAAGTATTGGATATTATGTTGCCCATGTGCTAGAGAACCATGGGAATTGTAAATATGCATTTTAATATAAATACCCACAACTAGCTATGCAATGCAACAAGAGATGGGGGCATGATATTACAAGGAAGTGGGAGGGAAATATTCAAACCCTCTAGCCATGAATTCAAGCCAAGTGTCAATGAGAGAACCCATCAACCATCAACTACCCATGTTGACTTTGGTGCCCAATCATTCATTTCTCCCAAGAGTTGGGTGAAGAAGTTAATGCCTTGGGGATTGGGGAGGTATGGCTATCCAAATTCGAGTATGGGCAAGCCACCCTCATGGAAAATTGTGTTTCTCCTTCTTGGGAAATAAAACACCCACGAATTGCCTTCCCAAGCCA
Source organism: Larix kaempferi (assembly GCA_027924585.1). Classification (NCBI taxonomy): domain Eukaryota; kingdom Viridiplantae; phylum Streptophyta; class Pinopsida; order Pinales; family Pinaceae; genus Larix; species Larix kaempferi. The sequence goes on along the minus strand of BSBM01000125.1, from coordinate 5,314,219 downwards.
TTATTCATGACCAGACTTCACTCTCTCATGTTTTTTGAGCTTGCTTGGCGTTTCTCTGATGGAGTACGCTATAAATTCACTAGTTTTCAAGTTGAGAAGGGCGTTTTTTGTGATGGATGGATTGTGGGGAAAGAAGAGAATCCATTGGGAAGCTTAATAGATAAGTTTGATAGCTTGTTGTTTCCATTATTGTTGTAAAAACGCTTTTGAATTTCCCGATTTGGTTTCATTTGTGGAAAAATCATTTTTGTGAACCCTGTTGCCAGTTAATGACTGTGTGAAGATCATTTTGTCCCTTGAATGCCCAAGCCTTTGCCCTCTCACGTAGTCTGAGCTAGTTGGGGATTTTCCCATCACATTTTTCATCTATCTCCTGCATTTTCCATGCCTGGGAACTTGTTTTTGTATTGCCCAATGGCTGGGAAGAAGGGAGCCACAAATTTGGGGTTTATGGAGGTCATTTTTGTCCCTTGAGTGCCCAAAAACGTTTTTTGGAAATGGTTTTGTTCTCCCAGGGTGATTCCCCAATTGCCATTTCATTTTTGGTTGCCCAACGTTTTTCTTCATGCCTAGAAATTGTGATTTTTCTATTATGTGTATCCATGCCCAGTTTATGAGTTTTCTATGTGTAGGGGATTGTTGGGTTTGAAATGGGTTTCCATTGTTATTGCTTGAGCTTGAGTGGAAGCATCCAGAAATGAAGAGGGTTCAGATTTAGCCTAATAAACCCAGCTGTGAACTGGCTTGGCTTAAATGCAAATGATCATTTGGTTGTGTATGAGCTTGAGAGTCCCCTTTTCCTTACGGATATCATGCCCAACTCGGGGGTGGTCTCCGAGTGCTGAAATAATACAGGCTGGGCAGAGACCTATGGTTGGAAGGAACGTTGCAGCGACATAGCTAGTTGTGTGGGACAATTGCACAACAAAGATAAGTGTTTCCTATCTATGTGTTTTGCCTTTGCAGAGTTTAAATTAAATGACTGTTATTTATATATTGAATGCATATAAAATTGTGTGTGTGGATGAGTTTATCTCTGCTGCGCATGTTTGTTGAATTTACATATGCACACATGGGTTTTTAATTGTATGAATCTAATGAATGTGCTGAGTTTGTTTAAAAATTCCCATAGATTGGCATCATGTTTCCCTTACCAGAATTGGATAGATGGGAGGATATCTTACATCAACACTTCTTCTTACAGGTTCTAACTGGAACTGGTCATGGCATGACAATTCAGGGTAGTTCAGAAGAGGAAGGATAGGATGTGGAAGTTAGATGTGAATTAGGCAGAAGGAGGTAGGTATATAGGAACGCCTTGGATCTTTTAGAGGGAAATTAACTAACTCTGTGTGTGTGTGTGTGTGTTGAAACCTCTGTTTGATTCTTGTGTTGGAACTCAGTATATTATAATTATGTCATAGATTATTATGATTTGAGTCAGTAGTAGTAGGTACCCTTCCTTGTAATTGATTGATTAAACTAATGTGAACATAAAGATAATGAAATGAAACCTTAAATGGATAATTGTTACAAAAACTAATAATGCTAAAGTAATTAGGTTATATGTATGCTCATTCTACCTGCATGGAAAATTGTTATTATAAGTTAGCAAGTATGCTTATGCAAGATAATGTTGCTTATAGTACATATCCGACCTGTGCATACACTGGTCACGCATGCACACTTTGTACATGTACGCTAGTATCGATATATGAATGCTATACATGTTAAATAATTGTATAAGTGGTTATGAATAACGAAGTTAATTGTGCGATGATCCAATAAAGATAATGAGCATTTAAGTTGTTAAGTATACGTGAACATTGTAATAAGCAATTGATTAAGTATCATCATTTATCATTGTACTTTTTAATTGTTATCATGATTATTTAAAACCCTTAAGGGTGCTTCATTTACTAATACAAGAATGCTGTGTTGGTTTGTTATTATTTAATTAATGTTAATAATAATATAATTGTCCTTTATCATAAATTATAGTGGAGCAACTCAATTATTATAAGGATTATTGAGTAAATTAATTAATCAAAGGATTAATTGAAGCAATTGTGAAAAGATAAAATAAAAAGAAATATTTAAAAGATGAGATAGGATGGCATTAAAGTAATAGTGTTATTAATTTATTACCATGTAATACAATTGATCTGTATGGGTAGTACATTTAAGTTACTCACCACTACCGACTTGAAAAATCAACACTAATAAATAATAAATAATTATTTTATTCAAACATATTAATATTTAAAATCGTGAGTGGGACTAGTAATTAACCCATCATTTCTTGGAAATACTAAATGAACATATTAAGATTTATTAAATGAATGTGCAGTCAACTCACTTAAATAAAATTAATTGACATCAATACCATTGAACTGTTGGAGAGAATAAGTACATAAAATATAACATTTGATTAAGATGAAATAAATGTTTTGGGTTATTGGAGTGATTTGACGGGGAGGTGGAGTAAGCCCGAAGGCTTGAGTAGGATGAAAAGAGTATTTAGTAGAAAAACATAGGGGGGAGAGGGGGGTCTCGGTAGAGGGAAAAAGAACACTATGAAGGAATGAGAATTATTTTTAAGGGAGGTCTTGGAGGAGCGGGGGAACTAGAGGTTTAGAGGAAAGGAAGGAGGTTGGAGAAACAATAGAGGATGTTTGTTTATTATTGTTTATGGGAAACAATGAACTGGTTAGACGGGTTGTACTCAATTTTTGGGCTCGGGGAAGAAATTCTTGGAGCTAAGAAGTCGACCAGACTTTCCTAGTTGGCATGGTGATAAACCTATTTTGGCGGGTTGCGTTTTCTATTATCCTATAGGTATTCTCCTTGTATGAAATTTGAATTTTTACTTTTGGAAATATGAACTGTATAAATTGTTGAAAATAATTATAATTAGAAAGTGAAGAAATGGATCTTGTTTATGCATATTAGTATTTGATTTCTACCTCCTAAATATGCAAATCTATTTCAAAAGTAAGATTTTACAAAACCTAGAACATAATAACTTAGAAAAACTTTTCAAACTACTAAATTCCAATTAACTTAAACTGAGGACCTAGGAGGTCCTTATACATGGTATCGGAGCCCTAGTTCGCACTCCAAAACCCACAAGTCCAAGAGAGAAACTTGAATTCCACAAATTTAAATAGAAATAAAAAATAAAAAACATAAAGCTAGGAATTGTTTATCTGGACAAAACTATGTTTGATTGAAGAAGAAATTTATTGAAGGCAAGCTAGACAAGATTCCGATAAAAGTGAGTTATGGGAAGGAACCTTGTTCCATAGCTTAAAAAAAAAAAGAGAAGCAAAGCAAGTCTATTAAGGATTATTTACCAAAACTTAAAATGATAAACGAAAGCCTATAGAAGGTCCTGCCATCTCCAATGTAACAGTAGACAAATAGTTGCAAAATCTTGCCCTATTGCCTGCAAAGGAATTTATTTATTTTGGAAAATTGTTAAAAATGTAAGAAAAATAATAACAATCTAAGTTGAATAACTCATCAATCTTTACAATAAAATATTAATGATCATGCATGATCGATCTTCCAGGTAGAAAAGTTCCATAACTGTATATAAGGAACTCTCAATAATAATCAAAGCATAAAACTCAATATTGATTGGGTTCCGGTAATGCCCTTCTACATCTGAGGCCTCGTTACAATATTCTATTATTATAGAAGTTAATATTCAATAATGTATTCAATGAGATATAGCATGTTCAAAACTTGACTTTTCGAAGGAATAAGGGAAAAGTAACAAGAAACCATTATTCAAACAAAAGGAAAGTAATATATATATATGTAATAAAAACAATGAAAACAAATGACATTGATGCGAGTCATGGATGAAGTTGTGAAATGTTTGTTATCAAACCTTATCAAATTTCATAATGTGCAAAAGCACTTGCACTTTTGGCAATCTCAGGAAGAGAGAAAATACTCGAAGAATGCATTTCATGGTATTGAAAGAGGGCCATTGCCATTTATATAAGATACCATACAATTGTTGCGTGGATTTATTACAGACGGTTCTCCCATGCAGTATTTGGCTAAAAATGCAGCTTTTGGAATTTCTAAAGAACTTGAAATTTTGACAACTTTATAGAATCATTTGGAAGCTAGTATATCTATGTTTCCAAGCAACAACCTACCTGCACCTAGATAAGGGAGGATAAGAGACGCTACGTAACTATGTGGGGAATATTCATGTGTTCGTAGCTTTTAGATCTGGTAACACTAGTGCACTCAGTGTTTAATTAATTAAGAGGCATCCTGCTCTACTGTAAGCATAAGCATGATATCTGGGTAACATTTTTAAGATTTATTTCAGTTAAGTGGAAACTTGAAGGTTGGAGGCAGAAATAAAACAAAGATAATGCAGAATGAGCTATGGCTCTTCAATCTTTATTCATAAAAGAAGATTAACTGATGTAATACAATCAAGAACGTAATGTGTATTTAAACACTTATGAAAAACCCTAAAAATTTTAACCTAGCTTTTGCATGCATGCAAAGCATGTTGTTGCATTTATTGACTGAATGTTAAGAATAAAAACTAATGTTAACTGAAGTAATTACTAATTCTAACAATACTCTTGATTCAAGGTTTCTTAAATCGATATAATAAAATTGAAATAAGTAAAATAGAGTACTACAAACATGTTCTGTTGGTAAAGAAATAGGCAATTCATCTCGGGTCATCTTCCTTTCATGCCTAATTAAATTCCTTGGAACTGTAATGTATTTCTCTATGAGTGGTTCGTTCAGGTCCCGCACCTAGATAAGGGAGGATAAGGGGGGATGAGACAGGATGCAAGGTCGCCCCTTTTCAAAAAAATAAAATAAAATAAAATAACAAAATTAAAATAAAAAAAGCGCATCTCACATGGTGGATCGCCATATTAAAGTTCTAAGTGTCGATCGATCACTACCCAATCATCTGATATCTGATCTGATCTAAATAGTTATGTTTCAACATTAAACATCCTTATTTGGTATTTTTCTACAGTCACATCATCATTTTGATGGTTCTGAGGAATTCCACGGGGATACAAAAATGTATTTTATTCATTATGAACATGGAAATTTCCGAAAGTTTATCTAGTGATTCAACAATATGCTTATATATGTTGCTACCTTTTAAGGATACCGGGGGCAGGCAGGCTGCTATTTGGACAAGTTTAAGTCACTTACACAGCCAGGAATGTTTATGCTACCTACTTCATGCAACCAACCACCTGTCATCGTCATCTAACACCCAACGATCCTATGCTGGAAATCGGTTTGCCAGTACGATCCAGTCTGTTCCAAGAACCTTTCTGGTAATCAACTGAGCATAGTCAGCCATTGGAGGAGTCAGTAGGAGGATTTCTAGTTGCAAGGGTAGCTAGACCAGAGAATCATGCCGATAAGAAAAAAAATGGAGAGAATTGTTTTCAGAACATAGAAAAAAAATGTCCCACGGTAGTGTATGAGTACACTATGCGTCCATTTCATAGTAATTTCAGAAGCCTTTGAATCTACGGATATAGACTGTGTGTAAATACCCAGTCAATACCTGTGTACTACACGTGAGTTAACGGGCCTGGTTGAATGGCCATGGCCACGCCCAAGCGGGCAACAGACTGTCCAATAAAAAAAACTCGGTGAGCGATGGAAGGGGGAGAACTGTAGATGTGGGGGGCACAGGGGCCGCCACTCTAAAGGAAAAATAGACACCAAAATAATAATAATAATAATAAGCTTTAACTTCCGATTTCTCTCATTTGGTCTGGCACATTCTCTTGAATACACACAACATACGTCATAAACCATTTTCAAAACAGAATCCTAGAATCAAAGGAGATGGGGTACTAGGTCTTGGGATCGAGTACCGTACCGACATCATCTCGCTGTCATGAACCAGGACATATCATCTACCATGTCAAATTCCAGTTTGGTGCATTGTTCGCTCATTCCATGAAGCCAATTTGAGCTGAATAGCCCAAGTCCAAGGGATCAAACCATATGCCAATTTACAGGCGGTTCATATTTCATGCACAACGCGTCATCTACCAGGTTCATAATATTTGGGAGAGCGTCACCTACCCGGTTCATAAAATTCGAATGATTTTTTCCCGTACTCGAGTGTGTAGGAACCAAGTTCCGTACATAGAACAGTGGGTAAAGTGGTAATGCTGTTACAACATGAAAATCACGATTATATCCTCGTTCTAGGCCAACGACAGCTCGCACAGTCTGATTCCTTTCTAATTGGCTCATCGGGATCCACCAAACACATAAGACCATATGGTTTGTGATCTCGTCCATGTGGCAGGCTCCATGCTCCTGGGTTCGTGGATGGCTCCAAAAATTTCCCCATCACTTTTCCCTTGTATTAAAAGCGGAATAGTACTAAGGGATGATAGCGGATTATATAGCTCACATGGAGATTATTTAGCATTCCCATTTCCAACTCCAAGCTTTAAGTTAAGCCAAGCCACAGCCATCACAAATCGTCCACAACATTAATCAAAGAAACCAGTCACGGGAGGAGCTCACGGATTCACAAGTGTGCACAACCATAGATTTTATGCCTAGGTTTGGTTGCGCTGAGAGGAAGAGAAGGAGGGCAGTAAAGATGCCACTTCAGTTGGGAGAGGGGAAGTTGGCCACGCAACCTCCTTCTGCAAACCAAGCATAAAACAAATATATATAACTAGGCTATGTAAAACCTAGTGTACAAGTCCTATGCGAACCAATACTACATTAGTCCCATACCATACAAGCCTATGAGAGGAGGGTTAACAAGGGCGTTACCTGGCTTGTGAAAAGCTGAAAGCACCAAGTATACCAATGTTTCCATACTTTGAAGCTCACCCACTAGTGAACTCAACACCTAGGTAGCACCAAGAGTGAGAGAGGCAAGCAGCAACGCCACTACTCTTATAATAGGGACTTTGGATCCCTATTATATTTTGCTAAGTATTATTTCAATTTTACTTAGTTGAAATTAGAAAATGACCATGTGGATTTATCATTTCTAATGACCATGTGGACCACCACATTAATGAGATGGGAGTCATAGTCCCCTAAGGGTTGGAGGGAAAATGCCACTTAATAATAATAATAAGAAATTATTATTGAAGAAAAATGGCAAACCCTAAAGAAAAGATTTGAGAGACAAATGAATTAAAAGAATTCATAAAATGAGGAATTTCACACCTAAAAGAATAAAAAGTGAAACTCATTGAAAACACTTGATCATTATTCATTATTCACATTCTCATGAGCCTGAACACACAAGAAAAATGGGTGTTGTGACAAACACTAACCTGAGACAAATGAGGAAAGATTTGGGAGAACCAAACTGGTCTTGAAGACAAGTGAATGAGGACAGATTTGGGAGAACCAAACTGGTCCTGAAGCCAAGTGCATGAGGAGAGATTTTGGAGAACTAAACCGGTCCAGATTAAGAGGAATCTTATAGCTAAGTATGGGTATGGTCACTTAATTGTGTGCAGGTAGGAGAACTACCCCAAGCTTGCAGGAGTACTACATTTACTATGAATAGGCTGTGTTTAATTGATCCTCTTAATGGCAGAGGCTTAAAAGCCCCTGGAGCATCCTGGAGCTCAGGAGTACTGAGTTGGATGTTGGGTTTCCTGCTGCCACTGAAATATCCTGAATAAATTGGGGAAAACAAGTTAAGGGTAACTTAAAATCTACACTCTAACCTGGGGGACTGTGAACTCAACTTGGGGGTGACCTGAAAACAAAGAGTACTTGTTGGTAAAATGCTGAGAGGTTTGTGCTTGGTTGCACAGGTCATCAGATTTCAGATAAGTATATCTGCTGAACCTATATGATTATTTTATGGACAGTATTGGAAATTGTTTATGTGTATTCTTGGAAGTACTGTTAAATGATCTACTATTTTCAGATCTACTTATATGTATATTGTTATATGGATTTCTGAGTATAGATCTGCCATAACTTCTAGATCTCTATAATCTGAAGCAGCTTTATGATCTAAGTTGAAATACTTGAATAATCATAGTTCATGTTTTACTATATGCATGGATATAGTTTTGATGTATTTAAGCAGACAAATCTATTGTTTAAATAAGGGTTGCAAGCCTGAGAGAGGCACTCTAGAGTGATTATGGTTTGAATGCTAACCTAGGGTTAGTTGTATGCATTTTATACAGTTTTCCTGTACTTCTATCTTATTGACAGGACTGTGTTTATGTATACGTTATTGTGCAAATCAGACAGACATGTAAACCAAGGGTTTACACGTCAAGCCATAAATGTTTATAAACCCTAATGTTCTATTTTTATAGAGTAACTCAGAAGGGGAACATTTATGTTGAAGGTATTTTCCTAAGTGGTTAAATGAATTGATTATAGTTGAAGCGGTTTATACATTCATGTAAAATGTTTATGACGAAATTGTATTCCAGATAGGGCTTAAGATTTCACTCTAAGTTATTATGAATGTGCGTAGGAATCCAAACTTCATTATGATGTTTCGATTAGGGTTTCCTAAGTTTTGCATACACCTGCCTTTATATTTACAAAGATACATTAAAGTTTCTAATGCATTCTACTTTGTAAATACAGTGGCGTTCATATCCTTTTAATACCCTCAATATGGGTCAAGTTAAGGACGCTGTATCCATCTCTGAATCAACTCATGGGCTGTGGTTTGAGACCACATTAATATAGAATAAAATATAGAGTTAATGGTTCTGTGCAAACATGTAATGTCCCTATTTTGACCCCCTTTGCATTAAATCGTAAATGATGTAAATATTGTTATTTAATCTTGGTGAGGAGCTCAAGGCCAAGGCCCCACCATTGATTTAGCATTTTACATATCGGCAATTAAAAAAATAGATGCCTATGGTTCTTGTGCTAGATAGGCACAATGTAAATTAAGACATCATGTAAATATGAATTTTAATGAAAAACCCACAACTGGCTATGCAATGCAACAAAGAGATGGGGGCATGATTCTACAAGGAATAGGGAGGGAAATTATTCAAACCCTTGAGCCAATGGTGTTAATCCATGTGTCAGTGAGAAAACCCATAAACCACCAACTACCCATTTTGGGTTATGCACCCAATCATTTAATTCTTCTAGAAATTGGTTGAGGCAGTTAATTCCTTGGGAATGAAGAGGTATGGCAGCCAATTTCATGCATGGGAAAGCCATCAACCTGGAAAAATGTACTTTTGCTTCTGGGGAAAGAAAAAACCTGCGAAATGGTGCCCAAAGCCATTTTGAACCCATAGTCTTTCCTCTCTCACGCAGTCTGAGCTAGCTGGGCTTTCCCCATCACATTTTTTACCAATTTCCTGCATTTTTCCATAGTTGGGAGCTCGTTTTTGTGTTGCATAGTGGCTGGGAGAAAGGGAGTCATGTTTTGGGGGTTTATAGTGGTTGTTTCAGCCCCTGGAATGCATATAAACATTTTCTGAAAACGAATGGCTCTTCCAGGGTTTATTTCCCATCTACCAGTTCGTTTTGGTTGCCCGCGTTTTTCAGCACTTGTATTTTTGTTGTTGGGTGCATTCCTGCATTGCTTTGAACTGTGAGCAAGAAATTAGGAGTGGAAGTGGACCTGAATTGGCTTGATAAACCTAGTGAGGGGGATAACCTCTCAAGAAGATCAAGAGGGCTGGCTACTCTTCTATGCACACATTGAACAATATTATATTGGAAGGTATGGCCTGAGGGACTATGTAGTAGTGAAGGGAGTACTTCCATGTGCCAGGTGTGTAGGTATTGTGGGAGCCAAGCTAGATAGATCTTGTAGAGGGTATCCATATCTCTATGGATGATCCCACTAGCTTAGCAATTCTTCCTTCCATTGCCTAACAGCCTGATAAACCCAACTGTAGATTGGCTAGGATGATTTTGTGTATCTTTGGGCTATGTGTGAGTCTGTTGTTCCCTGATTCCTTATAGAGATCATGACCAGCTCGGGGGTGGCAGTGTGTTGAGATATTGATGATCGCAACTGGCCTATGGTTGGGTGGAACATTGCAGTTGCATAGCTAGTTGCTCGGGGCTACTTTGTTATAAGATAAGTACTCTTTTGTGTTAACTTTGCAATTATTTATTTGATGAATATCGTGACTGTATGATGGATGTGTTATTGAAATTACTTCCACTGTGTTTTCTTATAATTATACATTTCCATATGTCCTTTTATATTATGTGAATGCTTATTTAAAAGTTCATGGGCTAGATGCCCAGCTTTAGCATCATATTCTCTTTATCATGCTGGTATGATGGGAGGGGACATTACATTTTGGTATCAGAGCTGCTGATTGCAGTATTGGACCTCTGTGGGCCAAATCCGATTACATTCACATGGGAAGGTCCCTTCCTACTCACCACAAGTATCAGCATCGGGCCTAAACTATATAAGTTGAATAAAATTACAGAGGTAAGATCACCTCCTGCTGAGAAATAGTCATCACAGAAAGAAGGAAAGATTTCAAATTTTCCTAAGAGTTTTTTGAAAATTTTGTCTAAGTATTTTTCGGCGTCGAAGGGAAAGTTTCGGAAGGGCTCAGTGAGTTGGTCTGCAATGGTGGAAGAACTTGCCAAGTTGGCCTGAAACGACGAAAATTTTCTAGTGTTTTTTTTCGGCATCGAAGGGAAAGTTTCAGAACGACTCAGCGAGTTCGTCCGCAACGGCGGAAGAACTCACCGAATTGGACCGAAACGGCAAAAATTTTCTAAGTGTTTTTCGGCATTGAAAGGAAATTTTTGGAAGAACTCCGCGAGTTGGTCCGCAATGGCGGAAGAACTCGCCGAGTTGCCCCGAAACAGCAGAAAATTTTCTAAGTGTTTGGCATCAAAGGGAAATTTTGGAAGAACTCCACGAGTTGGCCCGAAATTGTGAAAGAACTCAACAAGTTGGCCCGCAACGGCGGAAGGACTCGGCGAGTTGGTCCGAAAAATATCAAAATTTCTCTAAGTGTTTTCGGTGGAAGAACTCAGCGAGTTGCTCCACAACAGGTCGGAAGAACTCAGCGAGTTTCTCCGCAACATGGCGGAAGAACTGGATGAGTCGCTCCGAAACAGGAAATTTCAACTGTTTTTCAAGGAGATTTTCAGGTGCCGAAAATGGAAAAATTGCCATGGAACTTATGCGCCAGATTGCGCGAAATGGAAAGATTTACAAAAAAAAAAATGAGGGCACGGTCCTCGACTCGCCCTGCAGTGGCGCAGGGAAGCCACAAAGGGGCAAGCCCTCTTGACCCCCGTCGTCCCCCTCATATGTCATTGACTGTGAGAAAATTCTATGATTTGACAAATTGTCAATATAATATTTTCCCATGTGCATGAAAGTAATTTATGAATTTCTGAGAATATAATGCAGCTAACAATTGTGTTGATAAACACATTTTGCAGAATCACAGTTACATTAAGGCAACACTCTAGATAGTACAGTTGGAAAGTTTTGGATCTTGGTTGGGCCAAGAAAATCAACATCATGGATGATGCACAGGATCCCCATGAGCCTGAGATAGATGCCATGGGGGAGAACAGACATGTTGAAAATGTTGAAATGGAATCTAATGGGAGTAGAAATCAAGAGACTCCTCAAGGTATTGTAGCCACCATGAGAAGCCTAAGGGTGGAGTTGCAAAGCTGTAGAGAAGATAATGAAAGGATGATTAAAGCTTAGGAAGAAAAAAATCAGTTGAATGCAGCCATGCTATAGAGTTTGACAGACATCCAAAGGAAAATAAACTCTGGGCATCAGACATCAAATCCAAAAAGGGGTGGGAGTAGTTCTAGAAGGAATTCCTGTAAGAGGGCTAGTAGCTCAAGAAGAGTTTCTACAGACCGAACTTATACTCCAGAAATCTCTTCTAATGAATCATCTGACTCTGAAGAATCCATTGAGGGTTCGGGCTCTTCAACCCGCAGAAGCAAGAGGAAGAGGCACTACAAGAGCAATTCGCATGGGGAATTTAAGAAGGAGAAACCCCCTACATTTAACGGAGAGGTAAAATCTGGTCAAGAAGCTGAAGCTTGGCTTCTTGGGATGAGAAAATATTTCCAAGTCCAAGACTACTCTGGGAATATGAAGGCAAGGGTTGCCATCTTCAATTTGAATGGAAGAGCATCTATATGGTGGGAACACATCAGGCAAGTGAGGAAGATCAATGAAAGGAAGATTGTGTGGAAGCAGTTCAAGAAATACTTCAAGCAAAAGTACCTCTCTGACAGGTACTATGATGATAATATCAAAGAGTTCCATGAGCTGAGATTGGGACAATTGACCATGGAAGAATATGCAAAAAAATTCTTGGAGCTGCTAAGATATGTCAGGTACATTCGAGATGATAAGGTGAAAATTCAGCGTTTTCTAAGTGGACTGCCCAAGTCATATAAAGACAGAATTGAGTTAGATGAACCTCGAACTCTAGAGGAGGCCATAAGAAATACCAAGTATTGCTTTGATCAAAATAGAAGCAAACCAGAATTCCATAAGGCATCGAAGGATAAGAAAAATGAAAAGTTTGATCAAAGGAAGAAGGGGTTCAAGCCTCCTCAATTCAAGAATCAGCAAAGGCAGCCATCACAGGTTGTGACTAAGCCAACTAGGATGATGGGAGACAAGCCAAGAGATCCAAAGGAGCTAAGAGAACCACTTCAATGTTGGGTTTGTGGAGGAGACCACATGCTTAGGAACTGTCCACATCGGAATGGGAATGCAAATCAAGTCCACAACATGCAAGGAGCTGAAACTGTGGGTCAAGTGGCAAGGACAATCCCTAGAATCTATGCAGCACTAGACGACCACCAGGCAGATCATCAGTCAACTGTGGTTGAAGTTGAAGGTAATATTGCTAAGCAATTTGTTTCTATTTTGATTGATCCTGGATCTACTCACAGTTATGTCACTCCTAGAATCGTTGATATTTGTGCTTTCAAGAAATTAAAGCATAGTAAATCATGGTTAGTTCAACTAGCCACTGGAACCAAGAAAAAAGTTAGTAAAATAGTAGAGAAATGTCCATTAGAGATGGATGGGCTATTCACTTATGCAGATCTGAATATTTTGCCACTTGGTTCCTATGATATTCTCATTGGAATGGATTGGTTAGAAGCACACAGGGTTAAACTTGACTGCTACAATAAGACATTTGATTGCATGGACGAAGAAGGAAACTCGAGGGTTGTAAAAGGCATTCCAAAGGTGACTTCTGTTAGACAGGTTTCAGCGATGCAGCTGAAGAAGTTCTGTAGGAAGGGATTTCAATTGTATGCAGCCCACACTTTAGAGGCAGCAGAGAATGAAACTCTTAAATTGGAGGACTATCATGTATTGCAAGAATTCAAGGATGCTTTTCCTGATGAGATTCCAGGACTCCCTCCAAAGAGAGACATTGAATTTACAATTGAACTTGTGCCAGGAACGACACCAGTGTCTATGACACCCTACAGGATGAGTACACCGGAATTGCTAGAATTGAAAATGCAATTACAAGAGTTGCTGGAAAAGAAATATATTAGGCCAAGTGTGTCCCCGTGGGGAGCACCTGTTCTATTTGTGAAAAATAAAGATGGAACACTCAGGTTATGTATTGACTACAGGCAGTTGAACAAAGTCACTGTGAAGAAAAAATACCCATTGCCCCGAATTGATGACCTTTTTTACCAAATGAGAGGAGCAAAGGTATTTTCAAAGATTGACTTGAGGTCTGGTTACCATCAGGTAAGAATCAAAGAAGAAGATATTCATAAGACCGCCTTTAGAATGAGGTATGGACACTATGAGTTTGTAGTGGTACCATTCGGTCTCACAAATGCACCAGCTACATTCATGTGTCTCATGAATAATGTTTTTAGCAAGTATTTGGACAAGTTTGTTCTTGTATTCCTAGACGACATTCTCATCTATTCTAGGAATGAAGAAGAGCATGAAGAACATTTGAGAATGACAATGCAATTACTAAGGGAGCATAAGCTGTATGCAAAGTTGAGCAAATGTGACTTTTATAAAGATAGAATTCATTATTTGGGTCACATCATCTCTGATGAAGGAATATCTGTAGACCCTGAGAAGATTGAAGCCATTATGAATTGGCCAACTCCAAGGAATGTGATTGATGTGAGATCTTTTATGGGCCTTGCTGGTTACTACAGAAGGTTTATCGAAGGATTCTCCAAGGTTGCAAACCTGATCACTTCTTTGCAAAAGAAGGGGATAAAGTTTGAATGGTCACCAAAATGTGAGGAAAGTTTTCAACGGTTGAATAATCTTCTTACAAGTGCACCAATTTTGAAAATTGCAGACCCAGAAAAAGACTTTGTGGTGTGTACTGATGCATGCAATCAAGGACTTGGAGGAGTTCTTATGCAAGACAACCACGTGATATGCTATGAGTAAAGAAAGTTGAAGGAGCATGAGAAGAACTATGCTACTCATTATATAGAACTTGCAGCCATAGTACATGCTTTAAAGATGTGGAGGCATTTCTTAATGGGAAGAAAATTTGAGTTAAGGATAGACCATTGTAGTATGAAATACTTGTTTGATCAACCAACTTTAAATGCTAGGCAAGCTAGATGGTTGGAATTTTTGTGTGAATTTGATTTTGAAATCAAACACATAAAGGGGAAAGAAAACAAGGTGGTTGATGCACTCAGTAGGAAGGTACATGAAATGCATGTGGCAACACTTAGTACTTGCCAACTAGATTTGAAGTAGCAGATTGTTAACCATATTGTTGAGGATGAAGTGTACGTGCAGATAAAGGAAAAATTGCAGCAGCAAGACCTTGGCAAGAAGTATGAAGGCTATCATTTGGAAGAAGGCAGACTTCTTACTTATAAGAATAGAGTCTATATTCCAAATGCGACAGATTTGAGGAGGATTGTTATGGATGAAATCCATAAAGCTCCATACTCTGGTCACCCAGGATATCAGAAAACAATTGCTACAGCAAGAAAATATTATTTCTAGCTAGGCATGAAGAAGGACATCGCTGAATACATTTATAAGTGCATGGAATGTCAGCAGGTGAAGAGTTAACACCAACATCCAGCAGGTTTATTGCTCCCAGTTCCAATTCCAGAATGGAAATGGGAAGTAATATCCATGGACTTTATTACAGGATTTCCAATGACTGTGAGACAACATGATTCCATCATGGTTGTGGTGGACAAGTTAACAAAGGCAACACATTTTATACCAGTTAAGTCCACACATAAAGCCGATTCCATTGCAAATATTTTCATGAAGGAAATTTTCAGATTACATGGGTTGCCTAAGGCAATAATTTCTGACAGGGTTACCAAGTTCACTTCCAATTTTTGGAAAGGTCTCTTTGCAGATTTGGGTACACAAGTAAGCTTTAGTACCGCATACCATCCTCAAACAGATGGGCAAACAGAAAGAGTAAATCGGGTGCTTGAAGACATGCTCCACATGTATGTAATGGACAAACCATCCAAGTGGGAGGATTATCTACACTTGGTAGAATTTGCATATAACAATGGGAAACAAGCATCGTTGGGAATGAGTCCTTATGAGGCTTTGTACAGCAGAAGGTCTAGGACACCAGTGACTTGGGACAAGCCAGTGAACAAAATTGTACTTGGGAAAGAATTGCTTAAGGAAATGGAGCAAGAAGTTGCCAAGATCAGACAGAATTTAAAAAAAGCCCAGGATAGACAAAAAAGCTATGCAAATAAACATAGAGTGCATAGGGAATTCAATGTTGGGGATCATGTGTATCTTAGCGTGAGATCAAGGAAGAGTTCCTTGAAGCTTGGGAGTTGTGCCAAGCTATCACCTAGATATTGTGGGCCATTTGAAGTGCTTGAAAGAATAGGACCAGTTGCATATAGACTTGCATTGCCTGCTAGCACTAAAGCTCATAATGTTTTTCATGTCTCTTTGCTTAAGAAATATGTACATGATCCTAACCATGTGATTAATTGGGATGTGATCCAGGTGGAACCCGAGGGAGAATTCCAAACCGATCCATTGTGCATCCTAGACAAGAAGGTAACATTGCTCAGGAACCAAGCCATCGGACAGGTAAAGGTGTAATGGAAGCACTACGGTCTCGATGAGGCTACATGGGAGCTGGAGGATGCCATGAGGGTGGCATATCCATTTTTGTTCAATTTTGATGAGCACTGAGGACAGTGCTAATGTAAGGGGAGGGGAATGTAATGTCCCCATTTTAACCGCCTTTGCATTAAATCGTAAATGATGTAAATATTGTTATTTAATCATGGTGAGGAGCTCAAGTCCAAGGCCCCACCATTGATTTAGCGTTTTATGTATCGGCAATTAAAAAAATAGATGCCTATGGTTCTTGTGCTAGATAGGCACAATGTAAATTAAGACATCATGTAAATATGAATTTTAATGAAAAACCCACAACTGGCTATGCAATGCAACAAAGAGATGGGGGCATGATTCTACAAGGAATAGGGAGGAAAATTATTCAAACCCTTGAGCCAATGGTGTTAATCCATGTGTCAATGAGAAAACCCATAAACCACCAACTACCCATTTTGGGTTATGCACCCAATCATTTAATTCTTTCAGAAATTGGTTGAGGCAGTTAATGCCTTGGGAATGAAGAGGTATGGCAGCCAATTTCGTGTATGGGCAAGCCATCAACCTGAAAAAACGTACTTTTTCTTCTGGGGCAAGAAAACACCCGCGAAATGGTGCCCAAAGCCATTATGAACCCATAGTCTTTCCTTGAATCTCACGCAGTCTGAGCTAGTTGGACTTTCCCCATCACGTTTTTTACCAATTTCCTGCATTTTTCCATAGCTAGGAGCTCGTTTTTGTGTTGCACAGTGGCTGGGAGAAAGGGAGTCATGTTTTGGGGGTTTATAGTGGTCGTTTCAGGCCCTGGAATGCATATAAACGTTTTCTGAAAATGAATGGCTCTTCCAGGGTTTATTTCCCATCTACCAGTTCGTTTTGGTTGCCCAAATTTTTCAGCACTTGTATTTTTGTTGTTGGGTGCATTCCTGCATTGGTTTGAAATGTGAGAAAGAAGTTAGGAGTGGAAGTGGACCTAAACTGGCTTGATAAACCTAGTGAGGGGGATAACCTCTCAAGAATATCAAGAGGGCTGGCTACTCTTCTATGCACACCTTGAACAATATTAGATTGGAAGGTATGGCCCGAGGGACTATGTAGTAGTGAAGGGAGTACTTCCATGTGCCAGGTGTGTAGGTATTGTGGGATCCAAGCTAGATAGATCTTGCAGAGGGTACCCATATCTCTATGGATGATCCCACTAGCTTAGCAATTCTTCCTTCCATTGCCTAACAGCTTGATAAACCCAACTGTAGACTGGCTTGGCTGATTTGGTGTATCTTTGGGCTATGTGTGAGTTTGTTGTTCTCTGATTCCTTATAGAGATCATGCCCAGCTCGGGGGTGGCAGTGTGTTGAGATATTGATGATCACAACTGGCCTATGGTTGGGTGGAACATTGCAGTTGCATAGCTAGTTGCTCGGGGCTACTTTGTTATAAGATAAGTACTCTCTTGTGTTAACTTTACAATTATTTATTTGATGAATATCGTGAATGTATGATGGATGCGTTATTGAAATTACTTCCACTGTGTTTTCTTATAATTATACATTTCCATATGTCTTTTTATATTATGTGAATGCTTATTTAAAAGTTCATGGGGCTAGATTCCTAGCTTTAGCATCACGTTCTCTCTATCATGCTGGTATGATGGGAGGGGACATCACAAAACAAGGGTTTAAACTTTACATTAATATGAACTGTATGCTTATTCACAATTGCTTCAAGTTTAAACATCTTATGTATGGCCATGATTTTACACAGTGGACATTTGGACAATGAAAATCAATGCTGCATGAATAACATCATTTAAAAATGAATCCACAGATATGTATTAATACACTACCATCAATGTAAGCGAATACCGACGGTCATACTATGTGGATCAGATGTGCTAGCAATATCGATTGCCTTTCATACAAAAATGCATAATGACCTACACTACAAGTATTGTATGCATCTACCTTAACCTTTTATGCCTGCGGCTTTGCTCGACGAGCAAACATGAAACTACATTATTTATGTCAAATGATGGAAAGTATGATGTTATGACCTTATGGTCCGGATTAATTGTGAATTAATGGAGCATTGTTACCATTTAAAGAAAACTAATGTGTAAATAAATTTATTTGAGTATGAAGCAAGCAGGAAATTAACTACTATTTGAATGTTGTAAGAAAGTACGATTAAACATTGCGAAACCATTTATGAATGTAGAGACAAGTATGAGCGAAACACCCCATTGCTGGAAGCTAAATGCTTCACCATTCCCACATTTAAAAAGATGATGGCCACAAGTTTCGCATAATAACTATGTTTAAATTATAAAATAAAAAGAGACAGAGGCCGAGAGCTTCCATAACATCTCGTTACAGTAGCAAATGAGCTATTGCTTGACGCTCTCCTTTTACAATGCATACATTATTTACAAAATCAATATTACAGTCCAAAGCTATCTCTCTTCTTCCCTAAACCACGTAGTTCGTGGAGACCGACTGTCGCACAACCAGTAAGTGAAGCTTCTGCAGCTTGGGCTGACAGCAACCATTTTTTAAATAATGAAATACTAACACTTAAACCCTACCAATGCTTGAGTAACTTAGCCTAATCCCATAGGATAAGAACAACCTCCGAGGGCATCTTTCAGTTGGAAAGTTACCTGGAAAATGGGGAACCATCCCCCACAATGGGTGACAGTTGAGGAGCCACAATGCGTGCCCAACCTCCATCACTACTGCTTACCTGCACAAACATTAAAACGTGGTTAAAAACGTAATAAGTAAAACTAGACACAAGATAATTTACCATAGTATAAACGAGGCTTATGTTGGGACTTTTACATGCCAGTGAAGCGAAAATGCAAACATTGCTCCACATGTTGCATCACCAAGCAGTAACACAAAAATTAACATAAGTATGATTTATGGCCAAACGTTTTTCAAATTGTACAAGCATAGAAATGTAATTATGAAAAGTGTTGTGAGGGTCAACTTACCTAGCATGCAGGGAGAGCAACATTTTGGCGGCATCCTCCTGCTGTCCAACATAACCCCTCGACGTCGAAACTCACCTTCGAACTCATGGCATATCTTGTTGATCAGAGCAGAAACACTATGGTCAGACTTCATCATGATAACAATAACTTATTCGTTAAGATCGACCCTCACATACATTGGCTTACTACCGGTGATGGAAGGTCAGGTTACTAATGAGCCCGGTGGTTGTGTCATTGGAGTCTATACCGTAGAAAGACTGGGTGCTAAAAAAACTAACACTGGATCAACAGTGATGAATGGAACTCGTTTACCAACAAACCAAACAATGGTGAAGATCAACTGGTGCATTAAGGGATCCTACCTCGAGTACTTAGTACAACTCGTTGGAATGGAGCACGTCGCAGCTGGAAGGAGGAACCTTCATTAATGCTAACCAACCTGTGTCCACTTTGGACCCAAGACCATCACATAGCTCGTCCATTCCCTTCCACGTCGTCGAAAGGATTCATATACCTGTCAAGTGGCAGCCAACACAGGGTTCAAAACATTGGTAAGGGTTGGTAAGCCTACATGGCACAACCACTTCACCACCGTTTGAAATGACAGTGTTAAACCTCCAACCCGTGCCTACTTATGCATAAGGTTATCCACGTGGGCAGGATCATTTGCATGTTTTCGTAGAAATTTTGTAGTTAATGACATCGCATTATGGTTGGTTAAAATTTCATTGATCCACGTCGTTGCCTTTGCAACCATAGTCCCTTCATTGGATATAATTGGGTATGTCCACTGTAATGTCGTCATATGACTTTATATATTGCCACTACTATGTTGGACTATAAACCTTTGGTTCCAAATTTATTACATATATTAAGTTGGCATGTTAAGCCTAAGTCCTTTGCATGGGACATATTATATATATATATATATATATATATATATATATATAGTTTAAAAAAAAGTTAAGTGTCAATTACAATATCATTAATATAGGTATTCTTGCTAAGTATTATGTTGGAATTTCAAGCCAAGGACCAAGCCTTTGGTTAAATGATATGCATGTATATATATACACACACACACACACACATATATATATATAAATATTTATATTGTTTATAAAGTAAAGTTGATTCCAATAATTGTTTAATATGTGTGGAAGTGATATCATGTGGGACACTTAGTAATGTTTTCATTAGTGTTCTATTTGTTTATGGAGTTAACAAATCCTTTCAAGGTTAACTTTAGAAGTTATGCATTTCATTATACTTGTCATTGTTATGTAAGTTTGTATAATTGTATAAGTCATAAGTACAATAAGAATACTCACAACACATGATACCTTAGCCTAGTACATTGCAAGTTAATGCTAGGGCTTAATTCATATTAACACATAGGTTATATGTTGGGAACATATAACCATGTTAAGTTAAAATGATATTCAATTAATACTATATAAAGATTATAGTTGCGTAATAAAATATTAATAGATGTTAATATAGTTATTAATGAGTTATTGCCTATCACTTAATACTGTCGTAAGTGTTTAAGATGTAACGCACATGTATTTGCTGACACATGAGTTGTCTTTGCATGTTCACATTTTATTGAAGAGTTACGCCTGCTGTAGCGACAGCTAGAGCTGGCGTTTTCCGCATTCTTTAGTGATTAGAGTCCTTATTCAAAAAAAAAATCGCGTAGAGGAGACGTGACAAATTGGTATCAGAGCACGGTCACTACACTAGGACCTTAGGCTCATTTGCGTGGAATGCTGTGTTTATATGTATGAGATAAATAATTAAAATTCCTGTAGCATATTGTTTTGTAATTTTTTTTTTGTTACAATAACTACATGATTGTTTATGATTCCTAACAAATAGATGATTGGCCACACTTAGACAGCATCGTGGATGAAACAGTAAATGGAAGAAATGAATTGTGTCGAACAGAAAGGAAGGTTGGTTGTATAAACATCCAGTCAGCGAGGAGAAATGGCCTGCAGACACGAGAGCAACCAGAACTCTCCACAAGGAGCGACAACATCCAGCGAGATGTTGGAAACAGTCAAAAGTCTTAAGGTTGAATTGATCAGCATTAAAGAAGACAGCATTAAGAACTTTGAAGAACAACAAGAAATAAATGCCATTCTGCTGCAAAAGTTGACGGAGAAATAAAATAGTCACCTCCCAACATCGGAGGAGCAGCATGCAGAAAAATCAATCACAAAAAGAAATTGTAAATTTAAGACTACACCTCTAAGAATTTATGCGAGCTATAATATGGACGACAATGACAAAGAGTCACATGGCAAAGATTCTGAAGAGTGCGTTCCTAAGAAGAAAAAGAAGACTGGAAGAGTAACTCATCTACATTCAGAATTGAGAAAAATCAAGCCTCCTACTTTTAATGGAGAAATTAAAACCGGAGAAGAGGCAGAACTATGGCTGAGGGACATGGAAAAGTACTTATGCATGTTCGACTATTCCAACCTTAGAAAGGATAGAATTTTTGTTTTCAACCTGCAAGGAAAAGCTTCGGTTTGGTGGGATGATCTCAAGGTGACTCACTCTATCAATGAGAAGAAGGTAAAGTGGAAAATTTTTGCAACATTCTTCAAACAGAAGTACTTGTTTGAAAAGTACTTTGATAAAAAGGTAAAAGACTTTTACGACCTTAAGTTGGGACAACAAACCATGGAGGAACTAATCAATAAATTTCTGGAATTGCTCAAGTATGTTCCTTAAATTCGGGATGAAAAAGTCAGAATTTCGTGTTTCCTGAATTGTTTTCCGTTTGGGTACAAGGATCATATAGAGTTTGATGATCCCAAGACTTTGGATGATGCTTTCAGAAAAGCTAGACTGTGTTATGAACAGGGGTAGAACAGAGATGAAGTGTCTAAAAGGTGGAATGAAAGGAAGAAAACTAAATCTGATAACAAGAAGAAATGACACAAGCCCAACCAATTCAGAAACCAAGTTATGAGGGCACCTTTCAGCAACAGGTTTGAGGGAAGCAAGCCACAATCCAAATTTGTTCCATGTTGATGTATATGTAACTTTGGAATGTATTTCACATATATGTATATTGTATTCCTATAGAGATGTTATTATTCCTCTATAGGGAAGTGTCGTCATTTATATTGTAAGTGTCGTAACTTATATGTTGATGTATATGTAACTTCGGAATGTATTTCACATATATGTATATTGTATTCTTATAGAGATGTTATTATTCCTCTATACGGAAGTGTCGTCATTTATATTGTAAGTGTCGTAACTTATACTTGATGGGTTATTAGACCACCTTGTTTGGGGTCGGCCATGTGGGTCAAAGGGTTATTAGACCACCCTATTGGGGTTCGGCCCAGTCAGCATTATGTTATGTGGTTAAGTTCGAGCCTACATGAGTTAGGTAAAAAGGCAAGTCAAGTCAAGTATAAATAGAGTGCGGGAGGCACTCTATTTACTCACTCACTTCTCACACATGCACTCAAGGAGGAGTGGCACACTTATGGAGGAGGAGGATCTGCTGCTAGGTTGTGTCTATCTCTTATGGTTGGTTGTATCATTGCTCTATCTATCTCTGAGGAAGTTATTGGGGTTTTTCACCTTTATGGTTTTCCCCAAGTAAATCTTTGTGTCTCTTGTGTGCTTGCATTATTGTCTCCATAATTGATATGCTGTAGATATGTTGTACATGTTGTTCTCTCAGTTAAGATCCTAGATCAGATTGAAGTAAATTCAGAAAATTTAACATGGTATCAGAGCTAGCCTGAAAGAAGGCATGATATGGCATGTATGACACTTGTTGCAATTACGATGGTAGGGCTTGATATAGCAAAAACCAGTCATCGTAGCACTTTCGCTATAAATCCGTTTTGGAAAAGTTTTCGGATATGAAATTGTTACAAGATGAAGATTAAATCTCCAGGTACCTTGTGTCCAAAGGAAAACCTCTAATTCGTTGTACTTTGTGAGTTATGATCTGTACAATATAGGGTTTCTGCCTCTTCCAGATCTGAGTCAAAATCAGGTGACCTTGGGAAAAAGGTCATAACCTGGGCTAGGAAGTTCCAAATGAAATTTCGTAAAAAGTGACAGGTAGTACACAAAATGTACTATTTCAGGAAACGTTTTCAGAGGCCGAAGTTGAACAAGTGACACGTGGCACTCCGTACAAGTTTGCTCTCCTGTATTATCCCATAAACAGGTCACGTTGCGACACTTGGCATAACTCTTTCTCAGAGAGTCCAATTGAGTTCAGACCTATCAGGATGGAAATATAACAGGCCGAGATATCTCAGGAAATTTTTTCAGAGGCCGAAGTTCAAACAGTGACACGTGGCAAGCCGTACAAGTTCGCTCTCCTGTTTTTAGCCCAAAACAGGTCATGTTGCGACATTTGACATAACTCTCTCTCAGAGAATCCAATTGAGGTCAGACCTGTCAGGATGGAAAGATAACAGGTCAGGCTATCTTAGGAAACTTTTTCAGACCCTGTGGATCAAAATTTTTGGATTTACACCAGAAACAATCAGGTACATATTTCTGTCAAAACATAATTATTTTTTAGTACCTTCATTCATGGCTTCCGGAATTTAGGGCTTTGGAGAAAGTTGGAATTTTTGTAATCGGAGACCACGGCTGGATGCTACTCATCAAAATAGAAATTTAGAGACCAAGATCAGAATTTTTGGTTGGGAAGAAGGCCGGGCTTGATTAAACCCTAGTTTGGGACTTTGATTAGAAAAGTGGAAAATTAGGGCTTCTGTAAAAATGGGAATTTTTGAAATCGGTGACCACAGCTGGAAGCTCCTTAGAAAAATAGAAGCTTAGAGCTTTGGATCAAACTTTTTGATGGGTCAAAAGAGTGGACTTCATCAAACCCCAGTTCAGGGTCACGTCCAATGAATCTGGAATCTTCAAAGACAAAATTGAGGAGTGAAACTTTGCAGTTTTCAAATTCTAAATATACCAGTTTGATCAACTCATCAAGGCGCATATTTCTATCCTGTCGGAAGTTTAAAATTCAAAGTTTGAATTTTTGGGGTTTCTATGACAAACCCATATCCAGCTCCAGGTCTAGTTCTTGTAAATCAAGTGGATTGGGTTAATCCTAGAAGAAGATGGATTGGTCACCTGCATAAGTGAAGAAGTTCCTGTCTCAGAGGGAGATGAGGATAAGGCCTTACATAAGAAGATTACAAGCGATCTCGACAGGTATGACTCATCAAGGTATGTTTCGATATTTGTACATGATTAAGTTTATGGTATGTTTTACGGTTAGTACAATTTTGATTTTAGATTTGTCGTATCACCTTAACAAAATTATGAATGCATGATAGAAGATATTCATTGATTAGGGTGTTGACACTTATGATTGTACTAATGCATTATGGTGTTGTATGAGGTGTATATTGTCTACTAACATGAAAGGTACACCAAGAAAGACAAATCATGTTCTGGTTCAAGAACATATGATCATGATGACACGAGGACAAAGATTCATCCATTGTCATGGATCTCATAGAAGGTCCATTTACGAGGTATGTATAACTTGGTTTTGTAATGGTTAACCTATGAGATATACAGGCTACTAGCACAAGTCATTGAAGAAGAACAAGAAGACATCATGTAAGTATGTTAGACATAACTAACTAGCATGCTAATCCAGGTATGTTTTTCCTATATCAAGCTAGAATCCTACCGTGTGTTAGGATCTTATACTGTTGTGCTATTGATAATGATTATTCATGAAGTCATAAGTTTGAATAATCATGGGTATATGCATATTATATCTCTTATCTTGATTAATGATTCAACTAACCCAAAGAGTCATAGGTTTGAGTAATTACAGGTTTAGACATGTTATGTTTCTTATGATTTGACTAACCATAAGAATCCTACATAAACCTTGAATGCTAATGCTTATTATTTCTATTTGAAATGATCATGACTATACATGCTTAAGATTATTGTGTTTTAATAGTATACTAATGAATGTATGATTTTATATGAGTTCACAAGGATAACACAATCATGATACTAATAAGCATGCATAGGGACCAAGGATGAATGTAAGTTCAAGGACAGGTAATCCAGGAAGCAAAGATCAAGAGGGAGGACACTCCAGATGTTCCTGCAAGAAAGCAAAGGAACACACTTCAGTAGTTTCTGCAAGGATGCAGATATTCAGAGGGAGTTGACCATATTTCCACAACAGAAAGGTGTAGAAGAAGCTACTTCAGATTAGGACTCCAGCAGCTCCTGTAAGGAAGCAAAGAATCAGAGGGAGTCCACCCAACGAACAAACAAAGATAAGTATTTTAATTTCTTGCATATTTGTTTGTTTAAATAAAACTGTTCAATGATGTATATACTGATGTTCCTAGAATTAGGTTGTGTATTATGCACATTAGAATAATTGCATTGATGAACAATATACTACTAATATGCATGGGTAAGTAGTCTATGGCACTATACAACATTCCATTGCTACTTATCTAGAATGAAACCTCTTTGCTGACATGTTGGGAGTTGTGCACACTCTTAACAATGTTCTGGTAGAGATTGGAAGGCATCTAGAAAGTTACGGGATATGGATAAATGTTGTATTGAAGCATTGGCTAAGATAATTGCATGATTGTATGACATATTTCTTTATGTGTAAGAATTTGTTCTGAAAATTATGAGATGTTTCTAATCATGCAATTTAACCTGTTTTGTAGGAAAGACCATATATCTTCACCTACAAAAGGACTACAACATTTGTTCCAACAAAAAAGATATCTATTGAAGATATTGAAGTTCCCAGGATCTGGGATGAAGAAATGGAATGCCATGATCCGTCGATCATGAAGAATGATGTTTGGGATGCGATCCCAAGAGCTTAAGGGAATTCTGTCGTGACTTCCAAATGGAACTATCAGATCAAGCATGTTGCAGATGGCAGAATTGAGAAATACAAAAGTGATGCACCAGATGGATTTCAAGACAGCATGGTGTAGTCATATATGTGTGCAGAACTTGATATGGTAGGATAGACAGCTTTCTATCCAAGAATAAAGCGGATTCCAACCTTTTCTACAAGGTTGAGGAAGGCAATCCAGCGATACTACTATTTGGATGACCTGTTTGTATCAGGTGAGGATAGACTGATTGCCGACACGCAGCGGAAGCTTGCTGCCGAGTTCGAGTTGAAGAACTTGGGGATGATGCACTATTTGTTTTTTTTTTTGGCATGGAGGTGTGGCAGAGTGCAGATGGAATCTTCCTTGGACAAGGGAAGTATATAGTAGAGATCCTGAAGAGGTTCGGGATGATGGATTGCAAGGCCATGGCCACACCTATGGCATCGAATCTGAAGGTTCTATGTGATGCTTCATCTGAGCCGGTTGATGTCTCTTTGTATCATCAGATGATTGGGTCCTTGATGTACCTGACGAACACGAGACCAGACATTTGCTTTGTTGTGAACACATTGAGCCAGTTCTTGACGGATCCAAGGAGTGTTCACCTGGTTGCTGTAAAGCATGTTCTGAGGTACCTGAAGGGTACAGTGGATTATGGGCTCAAGTATGAAGCGAATCAAAAGTTTAACCTACAGGGTTATGTTGATTCAGATTGGGCTGGCAGTGCTGCAGATAGGAAGAGCACATCTGGGTGCTGCTTCAGTATGGGATCAGGTGTGATCTCTTCGTTTAGCAGGAATCAGTCCTGCGTAGCACTAAGTACAGCTGAGGCAAAGTATGTTGCAGCCTATTCAGCTAGTTGTGAGGCAGTATGGCTACGGAAGCTACTGTCTGAGTTATTTGATCTCCCGTTGGAGGCTACTGGTATCTTCTGTGATAACCAAAGTTGTGTGAAGCTGTCCGAGAACCCATTGTTTCATGACAGGTCGAAACACATAGAGATCAAATATCACTATATCAGGGATATGGTGTAGAGAGGAGCTATGAAGATTCTGTATGTTGCGACGGACGAGCAGATTGCATATGTGCTGACGAAGCCACTAGCAAGAGTGAAGTTCGAGTACTTCAGAGAGAGGCTTGGCGTTCTTCAGATCGAGGACACTTCGAGGAAGAAGTGATGGACACATTTGCTGAAGCCATTCCAAGCATGTTGGAAGGAGGATCCTTCACATGGCTGTGGATGTAAGCGCTGGATGATGAGCATTAGGATGATGTTCTGGTTTCTGCTTGGATATGATCAGTTGGATCATTTTTATGTATGTATGTACGCATCATGTTGGATGCTGGATATGATCAGTTGGATCATTTTTATATATGTATGTACGCATCATGTTGGATGCTGGATATGATCAGTTGGGTCATTTTTATGTATGTATGTATGCATCATGTTGGATGCTGGATATGATCAGTTGGATCATTTTTATGTATGCAACATGTTGATGCTGGATATGATCAGTTGGATCATTTATATGTACGCATCATGTTGGATGCTGGATATGATCAGTTGGATCATGTCTATGTATTTTGTATATGCATCATGTTGGATGCTTGGACCATGTATCTGTATATGTATCAGGTGGATACATTGTATGATCAGATGGATCATGGATGATGATATGTATCAGGTAGATACTTGGTATGCATCAGGTAGATGCATTGATGATCAGGTAGATCATGCAGCAGGATGTTGCAGTGATGATCAGGATGATCATGGATGATGAGCTTCAGGATGTTTCTCTAGATGACATGCAGCAGGATGTTGCATTGATGATCAGGATGATCATGGATGATGAGCTTCAGGATGTTGCTCCAGATGACATGCAGCAGGACATTGCAGTGATGATGATCAGGATGATCATGAGTACATCAGGATGATGTATGGTGAGTATCAGGTTGATACTCTGTGGTCGTGGATCAGGTTGTGCAGATGAGCATGTCTGGGAGATCCTATAGGTCGGAGTTGTGTACCCGTAACAGCCTGGGATGCTCTTTTGAGACATTGCTCTGGGAGGACATGTAATTTGTGCCCTGGGAGATTTCAGGTCGGAGTTGTGTACCCGTAACATCCTGAGATGCTCTTGCGAGGTTTTGTCCTATGGCATGTAATTTGGGCCCTGGGAGATTTCAGGTCGGAGTTGTGTACCCGTAACATCCTGAGATGCTCTTTCGAGGTTTTGCCATGACCACATGTAATTTGTGCCCTGGGATATTTCAGGTCGGAGTTGTGTACCCGTAACATCCTAAGATGCTCTTGCTAGGTTTTGTGGTGGACCACATGTAATTTGTGCCCTGGGAGATTTCAGGTCGGAGTTGTGTACCCGTAACATCCCGAGATGCTCTTTCGAGGTTTTGTGGTGGGGTCACATGTAATAGCGCCCTAGGAGATCCTACAGGTCGGAGTTGTGTACCTGTAACATCCTGGGATGCTCTTTTGAGGTTTTGTGATGCACGTAATAAGTCCCGAGGATTCCACAGTATGGCCAGTGATGATGAAGACCTGCAGGTGGTGGGCCTACATCCAGTATGAAAAAGGACTGGCTCTGTAGAACTTCCTATGATGAGTAGATTCAGAGATTGATTGAGATAGCAGCAGCAGTGTCAATGATGATGACTCGATGACGATGATCCAGAGAAGATGACTTGTGCTAGAAGAACTGTGCTGAGAAATACCTTCCTAGTTAAGAGGGAGTGTTGATGTATATGTAACTTCGGAATGTATTTCACATATATGTATATTGTATTCTTATAGAGATGTTATTATTCCTCTATACGGAAGTGTCGTCATTTATATTGTAAATGTCATAACTTATACTTGATGGGTTATTAGACCACCTTGTTTGGGGTCGGCCATGTGGGTCAAAGGGTTATTAGACCACCCTATTGGGGGTCGGCCCAGTCATCATTATGTTATGTGGTTAAGTTTGAGCCTACATGAGTTAGGTAAAAAGGAAAGTCAAGTCAAGTATAAATAGAGTGCGGGAGGCACTCTATTTACTCACTCACTTCTCACACATGCACTCAAGGAGGAGTGGCGCACTTATGGAGGAGGAGGATCTACTGCTAGGTTGTGTCTATCTCTTATGGTTGGTTGTATCATTGCTCTATCTATCTCTGAGGAAGTTATTGGGGTTTTTCACCTTTATGGTTTTCCCCAAGTAAATCTTTGTGTCTCTTGTGTCCTTGCATTATTGTCTCCATGATTGATATGCTGTAGATATGTTGTACATATTGTTCTCTCAGTTAATATCCTAGATCAGATTGAAGTAAATTCAGAAAATTTAACATTATACTTGATGGGTTATTAGACCACCTTGTTGGGGTTGGACCTATATAAGTCATGTGGGTCAAAGGGTTATTAGACCACCCTATTGGGGGCCGGCCATGTGGGTCAAAGGGTTATTAGACCACCCTAGTGGGGGTTGACCCAGTCATAATTATGTTAAGTGGTTAAGTTGAGACCGACCTAGTTGAGTAAAGGTCAAGTCAAGTTAGTGTATAAATAGAGAGTGTGTCTCTCTCATTTTATACATTCTATTCTCTCACTCACACTTTGGAGAGTGGAGCACTTGTGGAGGAGGAGGCTCTGCTACTAGGAGAAGACTATCTCTTGTATTCTGGTTGTATCATTGCTCTATCGATCTGTGAGGAAGTTATTGGGGTTTTTCACCTTTATGGTTTTCCCCAAGTAAACTCTGTGTCTCTTGTGTACTTGCATTATTGTGTTCATGATTGAAATGCTGTAGATTTGTTGTACATGTTGTTCTCTCAGTTAAGATCCTAGATCAGATTGAAGTAAATTATGAAAAGTTAACATGGTATCAGAGCTAGCCTGAAAGAAGGCATGATATGGCATGTATGACACTTGTTGCACTTATGGTGCTAGGGCTTGATATAGAAAAAACCAGTCATCGTAGCACTTTCTCTGTAAATCCATTTTGGCGAAGTTTTCGGATCTGAAACTTTTACAGGTCGAAGATCATATCTCCATGTACCTTTTTTCCAAAGGAAAACCTCTAATTCGTCGTAATTTGTGATTTATGATATGTACAATATAGGGTTTTTGCCTCTTCCACATCTGAGTCAAAATCAGGTGACCTTGGGAAAAAGGTCATAACTTGGGATAGGAAGCTCCAAATGAAATTTCGTAAAACGTGACAGGTAGTAAATAGACTGTACTATCTCAAGAAAATTTTTCAGAGGCCGAAGTTGAACTATTGACACGTGGAACGCCGTACAAGTTCGCTCTCCTGTATTATCCCATAAATAGGTCACGTTGCGACACTTGGCATAAATCTCTCTCAGAGAATCCAATTGAGGTCTGACCTATCGATATGGAAAGATAACAGGCCAGGCTATCTCAGGAAAAATGTTCAGAGGCTGAAGTGGAACCAGTCACACGTGGCTTGCTGTACAATTTCACTCTCCTATATTATTCCATAAACAGGTCACGTTGCGACACTTGGAATAACTCTCTCTCAGAGAATCCAATTGAGGTCATACCTATCGGGATGGAAAGATAACATGTTAGGCTATCTCAAGAAAAATTTGCAGACCCTGTGGATCAAAAAGTTTGGAGTTGAACCAGAAACAATCAGGTACAAATTTCTGTCAAAACAAAATTATTTTTGAGTACCTTCATTCATGGCTTCCGGAATTTAGGGCTTCGGAGAAAGTTGGAATTTTTGTAATCGAAGACCACGGATGGATGCTACTCATCAAAATCGAAATTTAGAGACCAATATCAGATTTTTTGGTTGGGCAGAAGGCCAGGCTTGATCAAACCCCAGTTGGGGACTTTGATCGGAAAGATGGAAAATTAGGGCTTCTGCAAAAATTGGAATCTTGGAAATCTGTGACCACGGCTGGAAGCTCCTCAGAAAAATCAAAGCTTAGATTTTTGAATCAAATCTTTTGGTTGGGTGAAGCTGCGGGAAACTCAAACCCTAATTCAGGGTCCTCCCTAGTGAATCCGAAAATCTAAAAGGCAATTTTGTGGGGTGAAACTTTGTAGTTTTCAAATTCTGAATATACCAGCTTGATTAGCTCATCAAGGCGCATGTTTCTATCCTTTCAAAAGTTTGAAATTCAAAGTTTGAATTTTTGGGGTTTCTCTGACAAACCCTAATCTAGCTCTAGGTCCAGTTCTTGCAAATCAAGTGGATTGGGTTAATCCTAGAAGAAGTTGGATTGGTCACCTACATAAGTGAAGAAGTTCCTGTTTCAGAGGGAGATGAGGCTAAGGCCTTACATAAGAAGATTACAAGCGATCTCGACAGGTATGACTCATCGAGGTATGTTTCAAGATTTGTTCATGTTTAAGTTTATGGTATGTTTGTCTTCATGATTATTATGGTTAGTACAATCTTGATTTGAGATTTGTTGTATCACCTTAACAAAATTATGAATGCACGATAGAAGATATTCATTGGTTAGGGTGTTGACACTTATGATTGTACTAATGCATTATGGTGTTGTATGAGGTTTATGTTGTCTGCTAACATAAAAGGTACACCAAGAAAGAAAAATCATGTTCTACTTCAAGAACATATGATCATGGTGGCATGAAGACAAAGATTCATCCATTTTCATGGATCACATAAAAGATCTACTTACGAGGTATGTATAACTTGGTTCTACAATGGTTAACTTATGAGACATGCAGGTTACTAGCACAAGTCACTGAAGAGAACCAGAAGACATTATGCGAGTATGTTAGACATATCTAGCTAGCATGCTAATCTTGGTATGTTTTTCCTATATCAAGCTAGAATCCTACCTTGTGTTAGGATCTTATACTGTTGTGTTGTTGATAATGATTATTCATGAAGTCATAGGTTTGAATAGTCATGGTTGTATGCATATTATGTTTCTTACCATAATTAATGATATGACTAACCAGAAGAATCATGAAGGTATAGGTTTGAGTAATCACGGGTTTATGCATTGGTGATTTAACTAATCAGAAAAGTCCTATGATCAAATAAGAATATGCATGAGTAAAAGAAGACTTCTTTGAAACCTTGAATACTAATGTTTATTATCTGTGAATGATCATGACTATACATGTTTAAGACTATTGTGTTTTGATAGTATTAAGATTATACTAATAAATGTGTGATTATGTATGAGACCTCAAAAATAACACAATGATGATACTAATAAGCATGCATAGTGATTAAGGATGGATGTAAGTTCAAGGACAGGTAATCCAGGAAGCAAAGATCAAGAGGGAGCACACTCCAGTTGTTCCTGCAAGAAAGCAAAGGAGCACACTTCAGTAGTTTCTGCAAGGATGCAGATATTCAGAGGGAGTTGACCACTTCTCACAATCTACATCAGAAAGGAGTTGCAAATATTCAGAGGGAGTCCACCCAGCAACCAAACAAAGATAAGTATTTGAATTTTCATTTATTACATAATGTTATTCAATGATGTATATGCTTATGTTCCTAGAATTAGGTTGTGTATTATGCATATTAGAATAGTTGCATTGATGAACAATATACTACTAATATACATGGGTAAGTGGCCTATGGCATTGTACAACATTCCATTGCTACTTATCTAGAATGAAACCTCTTTGTTGACATGTTAGGCGTTGTGCACACTCTTAACAATGCTCTGGTAGAGATTGGAAGGCATCTAGAAAGTTACTGAATAAGGATAAATGTTGTATTGAAGCATTGGCTAAGATAATTGCATGACTGTATGACATATTTCTTTATGTGTAATAATTTGTTCTGAAAACTATGAGATGTTTTCTAATCATGTAATTTAATTTGTTGTGTAGGAAAGATCATATACCATCACCTACAAAAGAAGGACTACAACATTTGTTCAGCAATAAAGTTATCTATTGAAAATATTGAAGATATTGAAGTATCCAGGATCTAGGAAGAATGCCATGATCGAGGAGTACCAGTCAATCATGAAGATGTTTGGGATGCAATCCCAAGACCTGAAGGGGAGTCTGTAGTGACTTCCAAGAGGATCTACAAGATCAAGCATGCTGCAGTGATGAAGAGGAATATACACTTTCTTGAATGGTGTAGTTGAAGAAGAAGTGTATGTGGTGCAACCACTTGGTTCTGAGACACATGATAGGGAGTCATATATGTGCAGAACTTGGTATGGTAGGATAGACAGATTTCTATCCAGTTTGGGCTTTACCAAGAATAAAGCAGATTCCAACCTTTACTATAAGGTTGAGGAAGGCAATCCAGTGATACTACTATGTGGATGACCTGTTTGTAACAGGTGATGATAAATTGATTGCCGTCATGCAACGAAATCTTGTTGCCGAGTTCGAGTTGAAGAACTTGGGGATGATGCACTATTTGTTTTTGGCATGGAGGTGTGGCAGAGTGAAAATGGAATCTTCCTTGGACAAGGGAAGTATGCAGTAGAGATCCTGAAGAGGTTCGGGATGATGGACTGCAAGGCTATGGCCACACCTATGGCATCGAACCTGAAGCTTCTGTGTGATGCTTCATTTGAGTCGGTTGATATCACTATGTATCATCAGATGATTGGGTCCTTGATGTACTTGATGAACACAAGACCAAATATTTGCATTGCGGTGAACACATTGAGCCAGTTCCTGACGGATTCGAGGAGTGTTCAACTAGTTGTTGTAAAGCATATTCTGAGGTACGTGAAGGGTACAGTTGATTATGGGCTCAAGTATGATGCGAATCAAAAGTTTAACCTACAGGGTTATGTTGATTCAGATTGGGTAGGCAGTGCTGTAGATAGGGATCAGGTGTGATCTCTTGGTTTAGCAGGAAGCAGTCCTTTGTAGCACTAAGTACAACCGAAGTAGTTTATGTTGCGATGAATGAGCAAGTTGCAGATGTATTGACCAAGCCGTTGGCCAGAGTGCAGTTTGAGTACTTCAGAGAGAGGCTTGGTGCACTTTAGATCGAGGTTCTTTCCAAAGGGAAGTGATGAGTCCAGAAGATGCAGATGCACATGAGCTTTTCTGACATGGTTGATGTGTTCTTCCTTGTTCGTGATGTAATTTCTAAGCCATTTTTTCACATGGTGGTAGATGTGTTCTCCCATGGTGAAAAAGTAAGGGCTGGAGGCTTCCTCGAATGGTGGTAGATGTGTTCCCCCATGTTGGTGGTGTAAGTGTTGGATGATGTGCATCTAGGATGTGCTTCGTGGACGATGAGATGATCTAAAGAGGACGATGCTATGATGATCAGGAGGATCATGGATGATGAGCATCAGGAAAATGCTCCAATTACTACTCTGTATATGTATATATGCATCATGTTGGATGCTTGGACCATGTACCTATATATGTATCAGGTGGATACTGAGATCATGTATGTTGATATGTATCAGGTGGATGCATTGTATGGATCATGTATCTATGTATGTATTAGGTGGATACATTGTATGATCAGGTAGATCATGTATGATGATATGTATCAGGTAGATACTTGGTATGCATCAGGTGGATGCATTGTATGATCAGGATGATCGTGGATGACGAGCTTCTCCAGAGGACATGCAACAGGATGTTGCAGTGATGATGATCAGGATGATCATGTGTACATCAGGATGATGTATGGTGAGTATCAGGATGATACTTTGTAGCCATGGATCAGGTTGTGCAGATGAGCATGTCTAGGAGATCCTATAGGTCAGAGTTGTGTACCTGTAACATCCTGGGATGCTCTTTCGAGACATTGGTTTGGGAGGACATGTAATTTGTGCCCAAGGAGATCTTCAGGTCGGAGTTGTGTACCCGTAAAATCCTGAGATGCTCTTGTGAGGTTTTGTCCTATGGCATGTAATTTGCTCCTGGGAGATCTGGATAGGTTGAAAAATGCCTCAGATGCTTCAGCCAGGTTTTGCCATGACCACATGTAATTTGCTCCTGGGAGATCTGGATAGGATGAAAAAGGCCTCAGATGCTTCAGCCAGGTTTTGTGGTGGACCACATGTAATGTGCTCCTTGGAGATCCAACAGGTAGAGCTGTGTGCTCGTAACAGCCTGGGATGCTTCAGCCAGGTTTTGTGGTGAGATCACATGTAATGTGCTCCTGGGAGATCCGACAGGTAGAGCTGTGTGCTCATAACAGCCTAGGATGCTTAAGCCAGGTTTTGTGATGGGTCACATGTAGTGTGCTCCTAGGAGATCCGACAGGTAGAGCTGTGTGCTCGTAATAGCCTAGGATGCTGTAGCTAGGTTTTGTGACGCACATAATAAGTCTTGAGGATTCCACAGTATGGCCAGTGATGACGAAGACTTGCAGGTGGTGGGCCTACATCCCGTATGAAAAAGGACTGGCTCTGTAGAACTTCCCATGATGAGTAGATTCAGAGATTGATTGAGATAGCAGCAGCAGTGACGATGATGATGACTCGATGACGATTATCTAGTGACGATGATCCAGAGAAGATGACTTGTGCTAGAAGACCTATGTCGAGAAATACCTTCCTATTTAAGAGGGAGTGTTGATGTATATGTAAATTCAGAATGTATTTCACATATATGTATATTGTATTCCTATAGAGATGTTATTATTCCTCTATACGGAAGTGTCGTCATTTATATTGCAAGTGTCGTAACTTATACTTGATGGGTTATTAATCCACCTTGTTGGGGTTGGCCCTATATAAGTCATGTGGGTCAAAGGGTTATTAGACCACCCCATTGGGGGTCGGCCATGTGGGTCAAAGGGTTATTAGACCACCCTAGTGGGGGTCGGCCCAGTCAAGATTATGTTAAGTAGTTAAGTTGAGACTGACCTAGTTGAGTAAAGGTCAAGTCAAGTTAGTGTATAAATAGAGAGTGTGTCTCTCTCATTTTATACATCCTATTCTCTCACTCACACTTTGGAGAGTGGCGCACTTGTGGAGGAGGAGGCTCTGCTGCTAGGAGATGACTATCTCTTGTATTCTGGTTGTATCATTACTCTATCTATCTCTGAGAAAGTTATTGTGGTTTTTCACCTTTATGGTTTTCCCCAAGTAAACTCCGTGTCTCTTGTGTACTTGCATTATTGTGTCCATGATTGATATGCTATAGATTTGCTGTACATGTTGTTCTCTCAGTTAAGATCCTAGATCAGATTGAAGTAAATTCTGAAAAGTTAGCATTCCACCCATTAATAAGTTTAACATTGAATGCACCAAAAAACAAAAACATACACCATCTAAATCACC
Source organism: Larix kaempferi (assembly GCA_027924585.1). Classification (NCBI taxonomy): domain Eukaryota; kingdom Viridiplantae; phylum Streptophyta; class Pinopsida; order Pinales; family Pinaceae; genus Larix; species Larix kaempferi. The sequence continues at coordinate 5,277,954 of BSBM01000125.1, read as the reverse complement.
ACTCAAATGTTGGGGTTGTGGAGAAAGCCACCGATGGTACGATTTTCCTCATAAGAAGGATATAAGAAAACCATTGCATAACCTGCAAGAGGCTTCTACGGTTCAAGACATAGCAAGGGGCCCGAAAATCTATGTTACATTGAACAACCATCAAGCATAACACCAAGCCTTTGTAATCGAAATTGAAGGTATGCTTTCCGGGACACCCGTGTCTATCTTGATTGATTCCAACACATGTAAAATTTATGTAGACCCAAAACTGTGTGAGTCATGCAAACTTAGTAAAAACAAATACATGCAGCCTTGGCTGGTTCAAATGGAAACGGGGACAAAAAGGAAATTTTCTGAGGTAGTGAATCAATGTCCCTTGAAGTTGAATGAATCCTACACTAGCGCAGATTTAAATGTTTTTCCATTAGGATCATACGATCTGCTTATCGGTATGGATTGGATGGAAAAACATTGGGTTGTTATTGACTGCTATAAAAAATCTGTCACTTTCATGGATGATGTTGGATAGCCTGAAATGATTCAAGGAATAGTAAGAGCAGTGAAATTAAGGGAAATTTCTGCTCTTCAACTGAAAAGAAATGCATGAAAAGGGTGAAAAATTTATGCTGTCCACATGACAGAAAACCAGTAAAGTGAAATTTCAGATTTCACAAAACATCATGTTTTGGATGAATTTGAGGATGTGTTTCCCAAGGAGATTCTGGATTTACCTCCTAGACAAGAACTGGATTTTACCATAGACCTATCCCCGAGAACAATACCAAATTCTAAGGCACCTTATCGGGTGAGTACACCTGAATTGATAGAGCTGAAAGCACAATTACAGGAGCTGTTGGAAAAAGGTTATATCCATCGAAGTGTATGCCCGTGGGGGAGCACCAGTGATCTTTATGTAGAATAAAGATAGCACATTTCGGATGTGCATTGATTATAGATAGTTAAACAAGGTAACCATAAAAAATCAGCATCCCTTTCCAAGGATAGACGATCTGTTCGATCAGGTTGGGGGTGCTATTGTCTTTTCAAAAATTGATCTAAGGTTGGGTTATCATCAAATCAGAATTAAAGAAGAAGATTTGCATAAAACAACTTTTCGTACTCACTATGGACATTATGAATTTGTGGTGATGCCATTCGATTTAACGAATGCACCAACCACCTTTATGTGCTTGATGAACATTGTTTTCAGCAAGTACTTGGTTAAATTTATTGTGGTGTTTATTGATGACATCCTCATCTATTCTAAGAATGAAAGAGAGCATGAGGAACACCTAAGGTTAGTGCTGCAAATTTTAAGAGAAAATCAGCTTTATGCAAAGTTATCAAAATGTGATTTTTACAAGGACCAAATACAATACTTGGGTCACATTATATTAGCCCAAGGTATCACGGTGTATCCTGACAAAATCAAGGCCATAATGAGCTGGACTACTCCACAAAATGTAAGCGATGTCCGCTCTTTTATGGGATTAGCCAAGTACTATGGGAAATTTATTGAAGGATTTTCTGAAGTGACCCATCCCATTACCTCTCTGCAGAGAAAGGAAGTCAAGTTTATTTGGACAGCCAAGTGTGAAGCAAGTTTCGCAAACCTAAAACAGTTGCTTACTTCTGCTCCTATTCTAAAAGTGGTTGATCCATATGGTGATTTTGTTGTATGCACGAATACGTGCAAGGATGGATTGGGAGGCGTGCTAATGGAAGACGGTTGAGTAATTGGGTATGAACACTACAACAAAATACCCTTTTGGTGGCGGTTTTGGCTTGTGGAGATTTTGCTAAACCCCCCCCAAAACGTTTTTTTAGGTCTTTGGGGGCGGTTCTTCAAAACCCCTCTCAACAGTCCCAAAAATTGGACTTTTGGGGGCGGTTTTTAAAAACCCCCCCCCAAAAGTCCAATTATCAGGATTTTTGGGGGCAGTTTTGTAAACCCCCCCAAAGTCCAGTTCTTAATACTTTTGGCGGCGGTTGGTTAAAACCCCCCACCGAAAGTCCAATTTTCAATACTTTTGGGGGCGGTTGTGGGAACCCCCCCAAAAAAAGTATTGACCCCTTAAAAGTAGCTTGCGGCAGTCTTGCTAAACCCCCCCACCCAAAATGTTTTTTAAAGGTATTTGGTGGCAGTCCTTAAGAACCCCCCTCAAAAGTCCTTAGAATTTGAGTTTTGGGGGCGGTCCTTAAGAACCCCCCTAAAAAATCCTTAGAATTTGGCTATTGGGAGCGGTTTTTAGAAAAGCCCCCCAAAAGTCCAACAAGATTTTTGGGGAGGGTTTGGAAAGACCCCCCCCAAAAGTCTTGTTGGACTTTTGGACTTTTGGGGGGGGTTTGGAAAGACCCCCCAAAATTTTTGTTGGAATTTTAGTCTTTTGGGGGGCGTTTGGAGATCCACACCCTTGGAATATCTTTATCATCATCCTATGAGCTGTGGCGGGAATTCCCCTAAGGCCAATTAGGCAGATTTTACCATACTTGGACAATTTTTTATCTTCTCCTAGGCTTGGTCTAATTTCCCTAAACCAGTGTTTTTTCAGGTCTTTAAACAAACTGAGACCATGGTTGAGTAGACAAAACAGTAGCCTACAATATCCCCATGTGCTGCCGGCATTTTCTTGAACACACAATTTGTGCCGAGCATCCTCTTAGGGCTACTTGGACCCCATGTTTGGGTTCATAATTGGTTTTTTGGGCATAGAGTCTAATAATGTTGCCGAACTAAATCAAGGTCTTCACCAAGGACCCCTCTAATCGTGGAAGGTGATTCTAAGATCATTCTCCACATGGATGCTGATCATTCTCCAAAGTGGTGTAGCATTTTACTTCTCCCATGTCAAGCTGATCTACTGGCCAACCACAAGAGCAATGTTCACATGGCCGCCTGCTCTTATACGTGGGAGGATTTGACAGAAGCAATTTTTCAGGATGCCGCCTGCTCTTATACATGGGATGATTTGAAGATGATGGTTTTTCATGTGATAAGACATCATGCTGACGGTAACTCTGGCCTTTTGCAGTTGTTCGCATCGACATTTATCTCTTATCTTTTCATCCTCCTTCGAAGTTCTCGATCAGTCTTTTCATCCTCCTTTGCAGTTCTTCGATGGGGGAAATGATGGAAGAAAATAAGAGTTATTAATAACTGTACCTCCTTCACTTATTAAGATGTACCCCCTTCAGTTATTAAGAGTTATTAAGATGTACCCGATTCATCATAACAGTCGGTGGCAGGCGAGAATATATGGAGGCTCAAGGTGGCAACCGTGATCATCATTGCTAGTTTTCTGCATGCATGCAAGTTTTGGTAATGTGGTTGATTATGGAGCAAGCCTCTGGTGATAGGATGAAGGAGCCGCAATATATTAACTATCATCCTAAGGTTGGAGATAATTCCAGTTGCAATAGGAAGAGAGGGTGTGGGGATTCTCCGGGGGAGCCGGGTGGTGGTCTGTCTCATGCCTCTCAGCGGGTGCATAGGTAGGCAACTTACTTCGCTCTTAATATCCCCTTGTAAATCTAGAGGGACATCAATGACTATCAAAAACAATGGTGGGATCGTGTGAGTAGGGAAACCCTGGTGGGAGAGCGTAAGCAGTTGGAGAATTGGATCATTGATAATGAAAAAATTGGTTGGCTATGCCATTCACGATAGGCATCCTATCAGAGATGACAATGCATAGCTTCTCTTTAAAGAGTCTCGCGTAATTAACTAGAAGCTGGACTTCCTTCTGTCTGCCATGGCGCTTCAACCTCCTCCATGCGCTGCTTCTTCTTCCAGCTTTCATCTTTTGGGGAGTTCTCCAGAAGCTCCTTATATAGTTCGATGATGTCTGGGTGGGTGGGTGTTTATTTGGGGGATCTGGGGCTATCTGGTTTAGCATTTATCTTATGTATTAGTGGTTATGAAGCTGGGGTGTCTATTATGATTGGGAGTCTATATTTATGCTCTTTGGCCTACGAGCCTATGGGAAGAAAGTATTTGGTTCTGTTGTTTTTGGTAATTCTGTGGTTTTTTGTCTATTCGGGTAGAAGGTTCGTCTCGGTTACTGTGGCAATAGCCTTCAGATGTTCCATGAGGGTGTGTGTTTGTTTTGATGAACAATTCTGAGCTTCGGCCAGATTGCTCCTTTTGTAATTCCTCCTTTTAATATAATGCAAAATCTCCTTATTTCCAAAAAAAAAAGGCTTCGAATGGTGTTTAGTATTCCCAAAGGATTATTATTCCATATCACAACCATGATAAGTGTATTTTTGTGTTTTAAGTAACTATAAGTATCGTTCTCTACTTTTAAAAATTTGATTTATGATGAGGTAAGTGTTCAAGTAAAAACTAATATTTTTTTGATAATGCATGATGATAAGAATGTATCTACTAATGCATACTTTAACCATTCCTTTGACAAAAAGACATACTTTAACCATTCCTTTGAATTTGTCATAGTACTCTTTGTAAAATTACTTAGGGTAATGTGATAAATTTGAATATTAGTTTAAATTGGATTGAAAACGACTCTTCATAATGAATTATGATGATATGAACATATAACTAAGAATGTCGGGTTTGATATGATTTACATTATAACACATATCCCTATTCTTGGAGAATTATGTTATGATATGATTGCTAGATGAAAGTCGAGATTGTAGACGTGTGTATTCTTCTTTTCACTAGTTAATTTCTGAGTGTCTATGCTGATTTAAAATTTGAAACCTCTATGTACGATCTCTATAACCGAATACGTCCTTGAAATGGTTTTTTTCTGCAAGATTGAATGTCAGTCCAAATGCGTTTGAATGGCTTGCAATGCACCTTCATGGTAGAAATGTTGAGTTAAAATGGAGTATGTTTCTGTATTTGAATCTTTTGAGAAATCCATTGATCAAAATCTGTATGTTATTATTGGTTGGGATAGAGCCGTGATTGCAGAACATTGCAATTATTGGTAATGAGCGAGTGAATTGATTAAGAGGACAGGACGAATGCGTCCCCTGCATCTATTAAATTGAAGTTTACTGTCGAGGCCAAATCCATTGAAAGGATTTGGCCAAGATGTCTCTGAATTGCTTAACCAATAGATTCCTTAAAAACCAATCACACTAGTAAGATTCAAGAAAGACAATCTAATCTAATTGCAGTGTTGATAGCATTGAGGTAATGCATATTGCTGTGTAAATATTTTTTTTATAATATAAGCCGTATTTTCTAAAAAAAGTAAAAATTATTGACTTAAAAAGTGAAAAGTGTTTTGTCGTTGCATAAAATGTAGATTAATCTTATTAATTGCATATAGTTGTCCTTCATTCAAGTTCTCTAAAATAGTAAAAAAGTTGGACGAATTTTCCCATACTTAGCCAATTTCTTGATTTTCACTAATTTTTCGTATCTCTCCAGACTGATTCATAATGCAACAATGATTTCAACTTCATGCCACATCATCATCTATGCCATGCAATGCCATGCGGGAATCAATATCCTTATTGTGGGCATCAACCTTAATGTAGGCATCACTTAGCCCCTTTACAACACTTAGCCATTTTTCCTTTGTCTTTAGTATGCAAAATAACATTTTTCTTTTATTTTGGCAGGTTGATATTTTCCTTATCTGATCACCATAAGAAAAACCAAGAGCATGGCTAGATAGCCATTTCAACAATGAACAAGACCATATGGAGATCGTTGATGGAGTGAGCTGATACCGATGAGCAAAGAAATAATGAGTATTCAATGAGGAATTGGCGAAGCCGTAGTTTCCAAAAGTAGGAAAAATGGAAATATTTAGGTGTTGCAGCTGCTCGAAATAGGAAGAATAGGCACTTTTGGAGGTGTCGCAACTGCTCAAAATAGGAAAATTGGACAAATTTAGGTGTTGCAGCTGCTTGAAATAGGAAAAATAGGCACTTTTGGAGGTGTCGCAGCTGCTCGAAATAGGAAAAATAGACAACTATTGGAGAGCGCTGATAACAATGGAGAGCGTTGATGGAGAGTGTTGATACCGATGAGAAAAGAAATAATGAGTATTCAATGAGGAATTGGCGGAGTCTTAGTTGCCAAAAGTAGGAAAAATGGACAAATTTAGGTGTTGCAGCTACTCGAAATAGGAGAAATAGGCACTTTTGGAGGTGTCGCAGCTGCTCGAAATAGGAAAATTGGACAAATTTAGGTGTTGCAGCTGCTTGAAATAGAAAAAAAGGCACTTTTGGAGGTGTCGGAGCTGCTCAAAATAGGAAAAATGGACAAATTTAGGTGTTGCAGCTGCTTGAAATAGGGAAAATAGGCACTTTTGGAGGTGTTGCAGCTGCTTGAAATAGGAAAAATAGTCACTTTTGGAGGTGTTGCAGCTGCAGTAAAGAGAAATAAGCCATAGTTAGCGATGTTGCAGCTGCGCGAAATGGGAAAGATATGCGATTTTGACGTAGTCGATGGGAAGATTGTTAAGATTCAATATGCTAAGACAGAAAATATCAGCATTACATTCCATTTTGTAATAATAGCATATACAGGATCACTGAAGAAACAACAAGCACAACATAAACACAAGAGACACAGATTTATCCTGGGAAACCCTCATGGGGTGCAAAACCCAGCAAAGCTTCCTCAATATAGATGATCAACAAATACAAAGATGTAAATCAAAGACATGAGCTCCTCCTCCTCCATAGCAGACCTCTCTCACACAAGTGCGCCACTCACAAGTGAATGAATGAGTGAGATAAGTGAGGAACACACCTCCTCTATTTATACACATCTCCGACTTGTATTTTATACTAACTAGGTTGGCCCCAACTTTACCACTGGGTTAAACACCCCATTACAACTGACTGGGCCAACCCCTCTAGGGTGGTCTAATAACCCTTTGACCCACATAACACATACAGGGATGACTCCCACTAGGGAAGTCTAATAACCCATTTTACCACATTCCGACGGAGGAATAAACATCTCTGGATATACAATAAGATCTTCTCGGAGGAATGAAACATCTCCGGAATAATAAAGTACAAATATAATATTCTTTGAAGTTACAATATTTCAACACTCCCCCTTAACAAGAAGGATATTATAACAACATTTGCATGAGCAAGGAGTCATCAACATCATACATGATACATTTATAAATCATTGGAAGCTTTCTCAACATCATCAGTAACTCAAGCAGTTACTGGAACATCTTCAATACTGGAACATCAACATCTTCAGTACTGAGTCTTTATCTTCTACAACACTCGAATAGCTACAACAACATCAACATCTGGATCCTCATGTTCATCAGCATCTTCATCACACGATCATCAGCATCATCATCACACAATCATCAGCATTGTCATCTAGACCATCACTATCAGCAGCATCGTCATCTAGATCATCACGATTAGCAGCATCGTCATCTAGACCATCACGATCAGCAGCATCATCATCTAGATCATCACAATCAACAGCATCGTCATCTAGATCATCATGATCAGCAGCATCATCATCTAGATCATCAATATTAGTATCCACACCAATACAAGTATACACATCATCAATACAAGTATCCTCATCAATACAAGTATCAATCAATACAAGTATCCTCATCAATACATATCATCAATACAAGTATCAATACATCAATACAAGTATCCTCATCAATACAAGTATCCTCATCAGTCAAGTATACACAATAGCAGCATACCCTGCAACACAGATGATCTATTTAAGACACCTCATCATGTCTAGGGACGATGCAGTCCACTCGTCAACTTAGACAAAGTCTAAGGACCAATTCTTAGAGACATACGTCTATGGATCATTTAAGACACCTCATCATGCCTAGGGATGATGCAATCCTCTCATCAACTTAAACAAATTCTAAGGACCACTTCTCGGAGACATACGTCTATGGATCATTTAAGACACCTCATCATTCCTAGAGATGATGCAATCCTCTCATCAACTTAGACAAAGTCTAAGGACCACTTCTCGTAGACATACATCTATGGATCGTTTAAGACACCTCATCATGCCTAGGGATGATGCAATCCTCTCAACAACTTAGACAAAGTCTAAGGACCACTTCCTGGAGACATACGTTTACGGATCATTTAAGACAGCTCATGATGCTTAGGGATGATGCAATCCTCTCGTCAACTTAGACAAAGTCTAAGGACCAATTCTTGGAGACATACGTATACGGATCAATTCAAGGGACCAAATTCTGGGGACGATACAATCCCCACCTTTCCACTAAGGACTTCATTCTCGAAGAAATAGGTCTACGGATCAATTCAAGGGACCGAAGTCTGAGGACGATACAATCCCCACCTGTCCACTAAGGACTTCATTCTCGAAGACATATGTCTATGGATCAATTCAAGGGACTGAAGTCCGAGGATGATATAATCCCCACCTGTCAACTAAGGACTTCATTCTTGGAGACATATGTCTACGGATCAATTCAAAGGACCAAAGTCTGGGGACGATACAATCCCCACCTATCCACTAAGGTTTTCATTCTCGGAGACACAGTTGTACGGATCAATTCAAGGGACCAAAGTCTAGGGACGATCCAATCCCCACATGTCCACCAAGGGCTTCATTCTCGAAGACATTTGTCTACGGCTCAATTCAATGGACCGAAGTTCGGGGATGATCCAATCCCCACATGTCCACTAAGGGCTTCATTTTCGGAGACATATGTCTACGGATCCTTTTAGAACATGTGTTCAAGGATGATGCAATCCCTCTTCTTTCTCGGAGACATATGTCTATGGATCCTTTTAGAACATGTTTTCAAGGATGATGCAATCCCCTTGTCAACTTAGACCTATCTAAGGACCATCCACCAACCTCTATGTCGGCATCACCAATATATGTATCCACATCATCGACCTCACTATCGATGCAGGCAATGTCATCATAAGTGACCACATCACTCCCCCTTTCGAGAAGGGTCCTACCAATCTTGTCTCAGAAATACTCAAACTTTACTTGAGGTAGAGGTTTGGTTAGTACATTGGCAACTTGTTACAAATTCGAACTTTATAGTTCCTTTCTGCACCATATCTTTTATATAGAAATGTCAGATCTCTATGTGCTTTGACTTATCATGGAACACTGGATTCTCTGCCATCTTGATACAACTCTGTTTGTCACATAGGATCACAGTTGGGTCTATCTCTAAGTCAAACAATCTTGAAGCCATACTACTTCATAACTAGCATAGCAAGCAGCCATATATTCCACTTGTGCTGAGAGCCACACTAGACTGCTTCCTGCTAAACCATGAGAACATGGTCGATCCCAAACAATAACATCCTTTCGATGTGCTCTTCCTATTTGATACACTTCCTACCCAATCAACATCTGTGTATCCATCTGAAGTCATGATCTCCAAGATAACATAGATCAAAGTCTATCGTACCCTTTAGGTACCTCATCATATGCTTTGAAACCATCAGGTGAAAACATCTAGTTTCCACTAGATACTAACTCAAGGTGTTCACAACAAGGCATATATATGGCCTGGTATTCGTCAGATACATCAACGACCCAATAATATGTCTGTACAGATTCACATCAACTAATTATGAGAAGTCATCAGCTAACAACTTCAAGTTGGAACCCATGAGAGTGGCCATGGCTTCACATTCCAACATATCAATTCTTCTCAAGATTTCCACAGCATACCTTCCCGGGATGAGAAATATTCCTTCTGAGCCTTGCCATACTTCCAGACCTAGGAAGTAATGCATCAATCTGAGATCTTTCATTTTCATTTCTGCAGCCATCTTCTTCTTTCTTTTCATGATCTATTTGTAGAAATAGATCATCCACATACAGTAATAGTATGACAGGTTCATCATTCGTAACGGATCAGCTTTACTTTTGGTAAAGGGCAAGCTTATCAAGAAACTGTCAATTCTCCCTCTGTGACTGAACATCATTAACACTCTGCATTGAGTGATCTTTTGCATATCTATCTGTGCCATCTCTCGTCATATGGGTCTACTGATATGAGCCTCGAGATCATTCGAACTCCATGGTCAGTTCCTTCTTGCATCCATGTCATCTATACAAAGAAACCATCTTCAACCTTCTAGCAAGGGTTGAAATCCACATCACCCATGGTGATCATTAAGCTCATCAAATGATTATCGATCCTGGGTACCCATATAGAGCTTTCTTTAATTGAATCCTGGGAGTTTTCTCGATTCACATTTCTTCTTCAATTACACTATTAAGATAATTGTCTTATCTAGTCCCTTGGAGCAAACATCTCGTCATGATCCTCTTCCTCTTTCTAAGAGAATATTCTAGCCACGAGCCTTCTTTATTATGTTTGATTTGTAAATATTCTTGTTTGAACATCCATCACTTGTTCGTTGTTCATCATTCTTCATGATATTTCCTACAAATCAAAATTAAGTACATGATTAGTAATACTTCATAATCATCAAATAATGTTGACATGATAACCTATTATGCATACAGATATGATTTACATAGTTATGCTACTATCTTGATTAATACTTTGGCACAACACTTTTCCATATCCTGTATGCATACAGTGGCTATCTAGATGCCTTCCATCTCTACCAGAACATACTATCGAGAGTGTGCACAACTCTCAGCATGTAAGCAAATAGGTTTCATTCTAGACAAGCAACAATGGAATGTTTGTCCAACTTACCTATCATATGCATATTAGTAGTATATTGTTCAATGTTATATGAATGTTTACACTCGGCATGATATATTCTAGGAATTCAAATATGCATACAACTATTACAAGCAATATCATTTACTATTTCAAATAACAACTCAAATACTTATCTTTTATGTTTGTATGGTTGCCTCCCGCTTGATCTTCTATATAAATTTTGAACTTCTATTCATTCTGTACCACTATGCATGCTCAAGTGTGCACTAGTGTCATCCCCATGATCTCATACACAAACATACATTCATTAGTATAATCTCAATATTATCAAAACATTATAATTCTAAATAATCTTGAATATGTATAGTCATGATCATAGATGGGTGAAAACATGAAGTTGGGAAACAATTTTGGCTTGTTTTTGACAAACAAAACTGCTAAATTTTATATTTTTCAACTTCGACCTCTTCAAACCCATATCTCCCTTAGGAATTTCAACTTGAAGTAAACACAAAGGTTTTAGAGAATTGAATTATCTTTCTACTCGTATTTTTTTAATTTTTTTATGGACATATCGTGGGACAAATTTGTTGTCAATAGACGACATATACTCGAAAATTTTAGGTATGGATAATGAGTGACTTGTGTTGATGATGATTTTTTGATAGATGATTATTCATTTTAGGGAAAAAATTGAAGGCTCATAATGTACACACACTACACTGGATCCTGGACTATATTTTGAGTTTTTTAAGACTCGGGAACTATTTTTTATTATTTATCGAAACAACGTATGCTCAAAAAATGGTGCATTATCGACACATGTTTTTGTCTTCACATTTTCTTTCAAATGTGACTCTTATTGGAAAAACTAAAAGTACCCTTTTGAAGAGGACGAGCCAATTATGATCTCTGTGAAATTTCAAAGTTTTTGGTGTTGTCTTTGTTATGATATTGAATTTTCATTTCAGGTGATTTTCAAGTCGAAATGAAACAATTATTATATCATTGGAAAGGGATAAGGTTTAGAAAAAATATATTAATAAATAGAAATTCAAGTCGAAATGAAACAATTATTATATCATTGGAAACTAGATTCGAAGATGAATCCATTGCTACCAAGTCCAACAAATAATATTTAGAATTTGCAGGGGTTCGGGCTTGCTGAAGTTGTAGGTTCCAGAAAGATGCCATATATTTTCGCAGGTTTGTTGACCATAAACTCTTGGGTGAAAAAAATATCTTCCAAACTCTCAACCGAGAGTTTAGTTCAAACTCTCATCCGAGAGTTTTTTTTAAAATACAGCATGGAGATTGGTTCAAACTCTCGGCCTAGAGTTTATTTAAACTCTCGAGCGAGAGTTTGAAATCTGAAAACTCTCGGCCTAGAGTTTGAAATTGACTTATTTTCGCGTGATGATTCGCCCGCGCTCCCTTTTTTCACTCTGTTTGTCACAAAATTGTTTCCCAGGTTCGCAATTTCACCAAGATAATAAACATTAGTATTCAAGGTTTCAGGGAAGTCTTCTTTTACTCATGCATATTCTTATTTGATCATAGGACTCTTCTGGTTAATTAAATCATCAATCAAGATAAGAGACATAATATGCATAAACCCTTGATTACTTACATTTCTGATTTTATGAATAAGCATAACCAATCATACCAAGTATACTTATATAAGGGATCCTAATAGAAGGTAAGATTCTCACTTGATATAGGAAAACATACCTGGATTAGTATACCTAAACAATATCTTCTTTGTTCTCTTCAATGATTTAGAGATCCTGTGCTAGAATCTACATATCTCATAGGTTAAGCATAATAGAACAAATTCATACATACCTTGTAAGTAGACCTTCTATGTGATTAAATATTATGGATGAGTCTTTGTCTTCATGTCATCATGGTCATGGAACTTGATTTGTCTTTCATGATGTACTTGTATCTTGTTAGCAGACAACATCAAACTCATACAACACCACAGTGCATTAGTACAATCATATAGCCCTAATCAATGAACGTCTTCTATCATGGATTCATACTTTTACTAGGGTGATAAGACAATTCTATCATTAATCAAGATTGTACTAACCTAAATAATATGAAGACAAAATATTATTAACTTAATCAAGAGTTAGATTTCAAGACATACCTGTATTTCCTCAAGTCATACCTATCAGGAAATTCTTGTAGTCTTCTTATGTAAGGCCTTAGCCTCAACTCCCCATGAAACTAGATCTAGGGATCGATTAGGGTTTGTCAGAGAAACCCTAAAAACTCAAACTTTGACTTTCACACTTCTGAATGTATGGAAGAATGTGTCTTGCTAAGCTGATCAAACTTGCATACTTCAATTTTGAAATCTCCAAAATTTGACCCCTCAAAAATTGCCTTTGAAACTTCTGGATCTTCTGGATAGGATCCCGAAATAGGGTTTGATGGAGCCCACCCTTCTTCCTAATCAAAAGGTTTGATCCAAGGCTCTAAACTCTTATTTTTCTGAGGAGATTCCAGCCGTGGTCATAGACTTAAAAAATTCCAACTTTTGCTGAAGCCCTAGTTTTTCATCTTTTCGATCAAAATCCCGAACTGGGGTTTGATCAAGCCCGGTCTTCTACCCAACCAAAAAATTCGATCTTGGTCTCTAAATTTCAATTTTCCTGAGTAGAATTCAGCCATGGACTCTGATTCAAAATATTCTAACTTTCTCCAAAACCCTAAATTTCGGAAGCCATGAATGAAGGTGCTCCAAAAATAATTCTATTTTGAAAGAAATATGTACCTGATTGCTTCTACTGTAACTCCAAACTTTTCAATCCATAGGGTCTAAATTTTTTTTTCTATGGTATACTGACCTGTTATCTTTCCATCTCGATAGGTTTTACCTCAATTGGATTTTTTGAGAGAGTGTTATGCCAAGTGTTGCAATGTGACCTGTTTATGTGATAAAACAGGAGAGAAAACTTGTATGGTGTTCCACATGTCACTGGTTCAACTTTGGCTTCTAAAAAAGTTTACTGAGATAGTATAGTCTGTGTACTACCTGTCACTTTTTACTAAATTTAATTTGGATATTCCTAGCCCAAGTTATGACCTTTTTACCTAAGTCACCAAATTATGACTGAGATCTAGAAGAGGCAGAAACCCTAACTTGTACTGATCATAACTCACAAAGTACAACGATTCTGAGGGTTTCCTTTGGACACAGGGTACATGGGGATGTTATATATGCTTTGTAAATGTTTCAGATCCTGAACCTTTGCAAAAAGGGATTTATAGCGAAAGTTCCACGATGACTGGTTTTTGCTATATAAAACCCTAACCTTCAAATTGTCGCAAGTGAAGCAAGTGTCGTAAGTGCCATACATTGCCTTCCTTCAGGTTACCTTTGATACCATGTTAAGATTCAATATGCTAAGATAGAAAATATCATCATTACATTCCATTTCATAATAATAGCATATACGGGATCACTGAAGAAACAACAAGCACGTCATAAACACAAGAGACACAGATTTATCCTGGGAAACCCTCATGGGGTACAAAACCCAGCAAAGCTTCCTCAATATAGATGATCAGAAAATACAAAGATGTAAATAAAAGACATGAGCTCCTCCTCCTCCATAGCATACCTCTCTCACACAAGTGCACCACTCACAAGTGAATGAATGAGTGAGTTAAGTGAGGAATACACCTCCTCTATTTATACACATCTCCGACTTGTATTTTATATTAACTAGGTCGGCCCCGACTTTACCACTGGGTTAAACACCCCATTAAAACTGACTGGGATGACCCCTCTAGGGTGGTCTAATAACCCTTTGACCCACATAACAGATACATGGTCGAATCCCACTAGGGAATTCTAATAACCCAAGCTACCACATTCCGACGGAGGAATAAACATCTCTGGATATACAATAAGATCTTCTCGGAGGAATGAAACATCTTCGGAACAATAAAGTACAAATATAATATTCTTTGAAGTTACAATATTTCAACAAAGATATGTGCTTAGATCAGTGTGAATGGAAGGAACTACCTTACCCCAGATAACCCATAGAAAAACTATTCTCCTAATGAAAATCTGTAAATGGGAGGGCTTGGGTTTTTTATTTAAATGTTTGTTTTTGGCAATAGAAGGTGTTGGTCACCCTATATGCTAATTAATTACAACTAACACATAGGATGCTCAATATAAATTGTCAAACCCAGGGAATTCTTTTATTTCAATGGGAATAAGCACAATCTATGCATAAACATTTCAAGTAGTTGATTAACTGAATAGAGATAATAATCCTACCTATCTGCTCAACCAAACTCATTCCATAAAGAAAACTAATCTAACTCATGCATCTAGGAATTCAAAGTCCAACTACCTTCCTACAAAAATCAACCTAGCAGTTACTGGTCTAAGAATATAAATGAACTAAATTACTTTTGCAAGAAGTTAAATCCTATAATTATCAAACTACAGTATTCAATCTTTACCAAAATGATTCATCCAACAACTACTATAACTCAATCATAATCTGCCTAATCTATGAATTCAACTAAAGATACAACAACAACCAGAATTAGAAAATAAACTTGAACTCTAAATTGATAATCATTGGAAATCCTAGGAAGCATAAATGCTGAAAGGAATTGGAGCTATTCGTAATGCAAAGAATAAACTACCAATAAAGAATGCAATCATAAATCTCTGTTGCAGCTATCAGAAATACGCCTAATGCAATTCCACAACACACAACAGGAAATGAATTAATCTAACTACCTACTTAACTCAGCAATCTCTGTGAGAAGGAGGGCCCTGGACTTCTAACAGAGATGCCATGAACTACCACGAATTAAGACACAGAAATAGAAATAACTCTACTCTTCATTAAAATATGGTAATCCATAGTATCAGCCTCTGTTACAGCCTATACAAAATGATAATTATCCAACCCCAGACTTTCAAAGCCTTCCCATATTTATACATGCAAAATACAGTTCGCGATACACTAATTGTGTGTAGCAATGAAGATATCTGATCTTCGTGCTGCAGAGTTATAGCTAAACGGTTACAACCATAATGAATGAGGCCGTTAATCATGAAGGATGTTGTTACATTGGCAGTCAATGGATCAACGGTTTAACACATTGGGAGGTGTCCTGTCTATCGCAGCTATACTCTGTTCTAGCGACCTATTACAGCTTCACGTGGAGAGATGCACTGTCCCTTGAAATATGAGGAATCAAATCAAAAGAGTAACAACTGGCACCACGTGTGATTCTTTCCCAAGGCATTGCGACTGATACACCTGTGCTTTGATCTTAACTTAATGAAATCAACACAAGATAGCATAAATCGAAGGCTAGAATTCATAACCATAACAATCTTAAGCATTTAATTAAATGAAACAATAATGATGTATAACTTGTCAGGACTGTTGATTAATCTAGAAAAATGCATGTACATGGTTTATGAAAGTAGGGTGTAACTAGGCAAAATGATGAAATAGGTATTGTCAAAAAGGGGCATTTCCAGGGCCCAACATCTCCCCCCAACTATCCAATTGCATGTCCTCATGCAACAGCCGATTAGTTCGAGCCTAACTCTGATCCTCGTTCATATTAAGCAAGTGAGTAGAAGGAATCAATTTTGACAATTAGCCATTGGAAACGCTAGTTCTTGTGTGACATCCTCTCCTTACCCTTAGCAGCTTTGTCTTATATTGGAACTCACCAGATTTTCAATTGTGTTGGTCCTTCTGAAAAATTATATTTTCCTTATGTCCCCGTCTCAGCATCTTTTTCCTGAGTTGTAATTCCAACAAAAAAGAAATTTTGAGGGCACTCGTTCTTGTGTAACAATGTCATATTTCTTGATTCTTTTGGCCAACTGAATCAATTCAATGTTCCTGAAACCATGAGGCTATGCCCTGGGATAATTGCTTTTATTGTCTTGCTCCTGAGGGTTTCTGTAATGCTAGGTACACTACTGTAACTTTATGCCCTGCCATATTAAAAATATCTCCACATTCCGGGCATATCATTTTTGGTTGTCCTTCATTCCCCTGAATGGACGATAAATTCCCCAGTTGGTCTGTAGCTTCCACCATTGAACTCGCATATTTCTTTGCCTGTTTCCGGCATGTCTCCTTCCATTTTTCTAGTTCTGCACGAAGCACTTGCACCTCCTCCTTTAACAGTTCATTTTCAAACATAAGATTCTCTATTTGAGGTTCTTCTATAGCAGGTTCTTGTGTATCAGCAGGTGGTCAGGGTTTTAAGATGGGAGTCCCAATTTATGCCCCAATAAATTGACCTGCTTCTGCTGTAGTAGCCGTTTTGATTTTTCTCCTTTTCGCTGGGCTGGATGTCTAGCCTTTTCTTATTAGCCCTTCTTTTCTCCTCTGAGGTAGAAAAAATCCTATCGCCTTAGAAACAGGGCCAAATCCCTCCTTTCAAATTAAATTTCTTCTTATTTCAGGGAAGGTCTCCACATTCAAAGCTTCTAGACCACTTTCTGCTACTGCTTTCGCCTGACATTTCTCTTCTACTATTGCGATTTTAGCTGCCTCAGTTTCAATCTCCTCTTCATCCTCCAATCGAACTTCTGGTGTTCCAATCCTCCCCCCAACTGAGTTTGAGGAACTCCAGTCCTCATCCGCTATCTTCGAAAAGAATTCCCTGGGTGCTCTTGGATGAACCAAGAGTTGCCCCCAAGTCAACTTGTTATATGCCAGGGCCTGTAAGATCAATAATTTAATCAGCCCATGATTTGAGAGGGATGATAAGGGGTGTTGAGCTCTTTTAGCATAATAAGCCATGCGTTGCAAGGATCTAAGAAGATAGTATGGCATATTTAGTAGCTTACGATAATGTAAATGTGATAGGAGGAAAAATTCATAAATGTAAACAACATTGTACCTCCCTTCACATATAATATATTTCTCTAAGAAGAGTGCAACTTGGTCCCAAGGACTTGGAAGAGTCTCCAGCACTGTTCCTCTACCTCATGGTCGAACACTCTCCCCTGCTGCCAGGAAATCCTCACTTGCAGTCGGGTGATGGAGTTTCTGACTAATCCAACGCTTCCCGATTCTAGGAAGTCCCGTTACCTCTGCCAAGATTACCTCTAAAACATCTACCCTTATGCCTAGAACCTTTGAATGAGTGCTCGTCAAGTTTTGAGCAAATTCAAGGGTTGTTTCCTCATGAAAACCATTCAAGTGTTGAAAATAGTTTGTCCACCCTGCTTCTTGAAAGATAGCAAAGACATCTATGTTCTTATACAAAGATTCTATTGTTAAAGGCTCATACCTCACAGGGATACCCATACCACTGAGCTTTTTGCGAAATATTGTAACGAATATAGCAGTTACAGTTTTGAACATCGAACTGAATACATGCAGACACAGTTGATGGATAGTTGAAGTTTGAATTGAGCATTTTTGGAAAGGTGGCACAGTTAATTTTGGGATAAAACGGAGGTAAGGTAGAATGGCGGTCAAACCATAAGTACAAGTAACAATTTTAAATGTGATTTTGATTTAGTTGATTTGTTGTGGATCGATGATGGGGGTAAATAACAAGTATAACCATTATTGCTTGCGATGTCAATAGATGCCTAATCATGACTATAGTTAGAACCCGTACCTTCAAAATCAATGCTTAAGCCGCCACTCTGTCATGGCATGATATTTCACAATCGCATCTCTGGTAGAATACGTGTGTGCCAAGATGAGTTGGACACCGCCAACCAAGCTGATAAGTACATTCACGCTGATAGGAAAACAAGATGGCCCAATAATTTCCTTCATTCTTGGTAGACTGTCATTCGAGCTGTGGAGTCATCATTTAAATTTGAGCCAGGTCATATCATTAGCGGCGAGACTGTTCCAAAATGCAAACAATCTAGCGGAGTTGCAGATAATGAATAAGAATGAAAACTTGAGCAGAGTTTGGAGAAATATGGTAGAGTTCTAGCTACAAAAATTTAGAGAAAAGGAAAGAATAGTGGTGTTGCAGCTGCTGGAAAAAGGAGAAAATGAAATGGAAATAGAGGAGTCGCAGCTGCTAGACTTGGTGGAATAGGCATAAATAGTGGAGTCCCAGCTGCTGGCAAAAAATGAAAATGAAATGGGAATAGCGGAGTCGCAGCTGTTAGTCTTGGCGGAATGGACAAAAATGGCAGAGTCACAGCTACTGGAAAAACGAAAGGCATAAAAATATTGGAGTTGCAGCTGCGAAACTTGGCAAAATAAGGAAAAGTAGCGGAGTCGCAGCTGCTAAAAAAGTGAAGTGAATGGAGAATAACGAGGTTACATGTAATGTCCCCATTTTGACCCCCTTTTTGCATTAAATTGTAAATGATGTAAATATTGTAATTTAATCATGGTGAGGAGCTCAAGGCCAAGGCCCCACCATTGATTTAGCGTTTTATGTATCGGTAATTAAAGAAATAGATGCCTATGGTTCTTTTGCTAGATGGGCACAATGTAAATAAGACATCATGTAAATACGAATTTTAATGAAAATACCCACAACTAGCTATGCAATGCAACAAAGAGATGGGGGCATGATTCTACAAGGAATAGGGAGGAAAATTATTCAAACCCTTGAGCCAATGGTGTTAATCCATGTGTCAATGAGAAAACCCATAAACCACCAACTACCCATTTTGGGTTATGCACCCATTCATTTAATTCTTCCAGAAATTGGTTGAGGTAGTTAATGCCTTGGGAATGAAGAGGTGTGGCAGCCAATTTCGTGTATGGGCAAGCCATCAACCTGGGAAATCATATTTTGTCTCCTTGGGCAAGAAAACACCCACGAAATGGTGCCCAAAGCCATTCTGAATAGTCAGTCTTTCCTCTCCCACGCAGTCTGAACTACTGGGTCTTTCCTCATCATGTTTTTAGCATTTTTCCCTGCATTCTCCATGGCTGTGAGCTTGTTTTTGTGTTATACAGTGGTTGGGAGAGGAGGACCACGATTTGGGACTGTTATGGAGGCCGTTTTTGCCCCAGAATGTCCATGGACGTTTTTCTAAGAACGGATTTGGCTTCCCAGGGTTGTTCCCCATCTTCTAGTTTCGTTTTTGGGTTTCCCACGTTTTTCTGAAGCTAATGAAAACCCCATCTTTGGGCATCTCACTGTAAAAACGTTTCTTCATGCCCAGCACTTAGACTTCTGTTGTTATGTGCATCCCTATTTTGATTTGAACCTGTGAGCAAGAAACTTGGAGTTGTAGTGGACAGAATTGACTTGATAAACCTAGTGAAGGGAGTAACCTCTCAAGAAGATCAAGAGGGCTGGCTACTCTTCTATGCACACCTGGGACACTCTAGAATTGGAAGGTATGGCCTGAGGGACTGTGAATTGATGAAGGGAATACTTCCTTGAGTAGGGGTGTGTAGGCATTGTGGGTGCCAAGCTAAATAGATCTTGTAGAGGTATCCATAGCTATGTGGTTGAGCTCACTAGCTTAGAAATTCTTCCTTTCCATTTCCTAGCAACCTGATAAACCCAATTGAAGATTGGCTTGGCTCATCTTGGTGTATGCTTAGCTATGTGTGAGTCTGTTGTTCCCTGGTTCCTTGTAGAAATCATGCCCAGCTCGGGGGTGGCAGTTGCATCAAGAGGTTAATAAGCACAACTGGCCTATGGTTGGGTGGAACGTTGCAGTTGCATAACCAGTTGCTTGGGACTACTATTATAAGATAAGTACTCTCTTGTGTTAACTTTGCAATTATTATTTGATGAATATCTTGAATGTATGATGGATGTGTTATTGATTATTATTTCCGCTGTGTTTTCTTATCCTTATACATTTCCATATGATCTTTTATATTATGTGAATGCTTATTTAGTAAGTTCATGGGGCTAGATGCCCAGATTTTAGTATCACGATCCTCTCCATCATGTTGGTATGATAGGAGGGGATGTTACATTACAGTTGCAAAAATCAAAAGAATGAGCAAGGTAGGGAGTCGCAGCTATGCAAAATAAGTAACAGGCGGATTTTCAGCTGGCTGCTGAAAACTAACAAATCATTCATCTTCTTCAAAAGAGCTTTATTAAATCAGAAAACAATGTAAGGCGCCTGCAATCGTCTGTCCCAGTCACGAATGTTGTTCCTCCAATTAATTCCTACACACAATTCTTCAAAACAAACCCGATCAAGTGCAAAATAAAAAATAGATCAAATACAGAATGAAAAAAAAAATATTTATGTACAAATTATGTGGATATTGCAGTTCTTAAAAATTCACGAGGAAAATTTTCTTCATACAGGAAATCAATCACAGCCTGATCATTAGCCTTAACCAAGGCTACAGCTTCCACCCATTTGGTCATGTAATCTGTGCAAACCAAGATGTGAACTTTCTGTTTTGAGGGGGGGTTGATAGGCCCTACGAAATCCAGAGCCCATCTGTCAAATGGTTCTACCACGAGTTGTGGCTGCAAAGGAATTTCATCTAATCTGTTGGGTTGGCCCATCGTTTGGCAGCTATCACATGCCTGAACATACTTCTTTGTGTCCCTAAACAACGTGGGCCAGAAATAACCCATTCTCAAAGCCTCATGACCTGTCCTTTTGCCAGCAAAATGTTTCCCACAGGGCTCATCATGGCAAGCTTTAAGGATACTAAAAATTTCATCTTCTCTAACACATCTTCTGATTTCTAAGTCAAGCCCTATGTAGAAAAGATGTCCATCAATCCAGCAATACCTAGCACTCTGTTGTATGATTTTTCTTTTTTCTCTCTTCGACAGATGTGCTGGGAGCTTACTTGCAGCCAAAAAGTTAGCAATATCTGCATACCATGGAGAATGAGATGATACTGCAAATAAATGTTCATCAGGGAAGGAATCTTCGACTGGTAAATTGTCATCACTGTTAGTAAGTCAAGATAAGAAATTTGCAACAACATTTTCCTTTCCTGGTCTATCAATAATTGTGATGTCAAATTCCTGTAACAGTACCAGCCATCTAGTAACTCTAGCATTCGTGATTGGTTTATTCTTTAAATATTTGACAGCAGAATGATCAGTGTGCACAAAAGTGGAGTATTCAGTAATGTAGTGTCCAAATTTGTTGATGGCATAAACTATGGCAAGGAATCAAATCAGAAGAGTAACAACTGGCACCACGTGTAATATATCGATTTTGACCATATTGCATTAAAATTGTAAATGATGTAAATATCGTTATTAAATCATGGTGAGGATCTCAAGGCCAAGGCCCCATCATCGATTTAGTGTTTATGTATCGACCATTAAAAATAGACGCATATGGCTCTTGTGCTAGACATGCACAATGTAAATTAAGACATCATGTAAATATCAATTTTAATGAAATACCCACAACTAACTATGCAATGTAACAAAGAGATGGGGGCATGGTTCTTACAAGGAATAGGGAGGAAAATTATTCAAACCCTTGAGCCAATGGTGTTAATCCATGTGTCAATGAGAAAACCCATAAATCACCAACTACCCATTTTGGGTTATGCACCCAATCATTTAATTCTTCCAAGAGTTGGTTGAGGTTGTTAATTCCTTGGGAATGGAGAGGTATGGCAGTCAATTTCGTGTATGGGCAAGCCATCAATCTGGAAAATCATATTTTTGCTTCTTGGGAAAGAAAACACCCACGAAATGGTTCCCAAAGCCATCTTTCACCCATGGCTTTTTCCCTCTCACGCAATATGAGCTAGCTGGGATTTCCCCATCACGTTTTTCACCATTTTTCCTGCATTTTCCATGCCTGGGAACTCATTTTTGTATTGCACAATGGTTGGGAGGAAGGGAGCCACGATTTTGGGGTTTATGGAGGCCCTTTTTGTCCCTTGAATGCCCATAAACGTTTTTTGGAAACGATTTTGCTCTCCCAGGGGTTGATTCCCCAATGGCCATTTCGTTTTGGGTTGCCCCATGTTTTTCTGAACTGGTAGAAACCCCATTTTGGGAATCCCACTATAAAAACGCTTTTCTACATGCCCAACACTTGTGATTTTTCTATTATTTGCATCCCTATTTTGGTTTGAACTTGTGAGAAAGAAATTTGGAGTGGTAGTGGATAGAATTGGCTTGATAAACCTAGTGAGGGGAGTAACCTCTCAGAAAGATCAAAAGGGTTGGCTGCTCTTCTATGCACACCTTGGAAAAATCTAGATTGGAAGGTATGGACTAAGGTGTTGGAATATTTAACCCTTCCTAACATTTATTTAATTACATAAGATGCATTAATTAATCACTTGTTGGTTAATTCTATGTAATAATTGAGGAAATTTCCATTGTGTGCTCCACAAGGCAACATGGGAGGATAAGATTCCATACAAGGTGTGTTCTACAAGTCTCATAGGCCACTTGGACACATTACTAAACATTTCTAGATAATAATTAGGAAGGAGGGCGCATTTGTGAAGAAAGTTGTTGCTTTTATTGCTTTTTCCCCCATAGGAAAGAGCTAGTCAACCTAGGAAAGTGTTTTTCTCACCAAAAAATTTACTTAACACCAATTCCACTCAAATCTCGTATTTGGAATCTATTTTGGCTATATTTGACCTTCAGCTCACTAATTAGAGAATTTGTGAGCTTTTGAGCAGTTTTGGAAAGCCAACTTGCCACCTAGGGGGGATGGGCAGTTTTAGAAAGTCTGTTGAATAGGAGATTCTTTTGGAATCTTTAGCCATTCAAATTATTGCTGTAATTTTATTTAATAACGGCCTACAACATTCATATGTTGGCTGATGTAGTTATTATTCATGAGAAGTAATACAAAAATCTATTCGTGTGCATTATTTTTGTGCCTTTGACCAGTTGTGTGAGATGTTTCATATGAGAGAGTGTAATTTCTTGTAGATTTCTTGGATGTGATATTATTTTCACATGGTATCAGATCCATCAATCTATTCCTTTTCATCTATTGATTGTCTTGCAGGATCCAACAGTCTTAGGAAGGGCGCATTGATCAAACCACCGGGTGATTTCTATTCTCTACAGGGTGCATTTTGGAATCTAGAAGTGTTCTAATTTCAGTCCAAAAGTTATATCAATTGCAGCAATGGATCATACATAGTAGATAATTCTCACTCCTTTCAATTACTTTGATTGGAAAGCACAAATGGAGATTCTACTGAGGAGCAAAGGGCTCTACAGGGTGACCATGGCAACAGAAGCTGAGCCAACCTCAGCAGTGGAGAAATCTAAATGACATAATCGAAGGGATGAATCCTATGGGCTGTTATGTATCACTACATCTAGAGAACTCTTATTTCATCTTGATGGCCTCACTTCACCCAATGAAGTATGGCTGAAACTTCAAGAATTGTTCGGTAAAACCGATGAATTGAGAGGCCACCAATTGGATAATGAGTTAGTCTCTTTGAGTCCACAAGATTTTGATAATCTACAAGAATTCTTCTCCAAATTCAAGTCTCTTGTATTGTAGCTGAAGCAATGTGGAATAGACAAGAAAGATGAGCAATTAGTTTTGTCCATTCTCTCCAAGCTTGGCCTAGACTATTCAATTTTTGTTTCCACCTTCCACTCCACCCGGAAAGCAATTAAAAATTGGAAGAGCCCGTCACTTTCAGAATTCATGGAGTCATTAACTCAAGAACAAGACAAGATGGTCTTAATGGGAGCCATTAAAAATCCATCCAAAGACCATTGTCTAAATGTTGGTGTTAGGAACTTGTGTCAACCCTTCTCTTTACTTTGTTAGTATATTGTTGTTGGACGCATATGCTTTGTAAGTCATACCGTAGTATTTGTTGATCCAAATTTTATATTAGCCCATGGTATTGACCCATAGTATTGGATGCATATGATTTGTAAGTCATCCCATAGTATTATATGTCCCATGGTTTTGACTCATAGTATTGGGCATAGACTTAGTATATAAGTGTGTGTTGAGGTCATTGAAGGCACCGTGAAGTTAATTGTATTGAGCTTGCTCAAATGAGGTTTCCCCCTCGAAGTGGCCAATGATCAATATAAAAGTGATTCTGAGTTCTATTATTTCTGATATCTCGTGTATTTGCATTAATTAATTATTGCAGGTTCATCGCATCTAGTATCAGAGCACTTTCTAGGGCTCGTTGGGTGGAATTTCTGCCAATTTTTTTTTTTTGCATCTGTTGCAAGTTCGGATCTGGGAATAATCCCTATCTGCTTAACTGTGGGAAGTACTTGGGCATAATCCCTAAAACTCATTGTGAGGAGTACCATAGGAACCCCAAAGTAGCTGGCCCATTGAGAGGACCTGCTAGTGAAAAGGGCAATGACCCCTACCCGATTAACTATTTCCCACATGTGAGGTAAACCAAGAGCTATCGTTTGTGGAAAAGAAATTATCGATTTTACCTGAAATGTGGAGTGAGGGGTACTGCCCCAATACGCAAGCCATCAGATGGCATTGGTGGCTGAGTGAATCCCCTGAACCGATAGGAAGGTGCACATACCTGGGGTCCATATCTATTTTCAGCTGAACTAAAGCCGATCACTTCCGCTCCAGATCCAGCCGTTTCAGATCTATTCTAAAAGTCATTCCAGATCCATTCATCATTTCAGATCTAGCCATTTTTCAATCCATTCCACGTCGTTGCAGATCCATATGTTTTGCATCACCGTTATTGATCCATTTCTGCAAAAAAAAAAAAAAAAAAATGTATAAAATTCTGTTTTTCGGCCATATCTCCCTTGTTTCAACTCCGTTTTCCCTAAAACTTCACTAACATCCCTGCCATCCCATTCTGCATATTTCAATCCTGAAGACCCTATCCCAAATTCCACTTCCCAAGACCAGAAATCTCACATTTGTCTATTTTTAGGGTTTGCCATAACTCCTTGAATTTTCACCCAAACGCCTTCAAATGTTGCCACCATGTTCCTTTTCTAATTCTGCTTCTTTGTCCCTCTCTACCAAATTTTCTCATTCTTTCACCCCGCTTCTGAAATCCCCATTTTTTACCTCCCTGTCCCTTTGAAAGTGTTCAAATCCTAGTCAAACCCCAATTACCAATCTGCATTTTTCCCAAATCCAAATTTTCCTTTACTAAATAAGCTTTTGTTTGTGTTTTTCTATCCATTTCCAACAAAAAAAAAAAACTCTTGGTTGTGGTTGTCACCCGCAGAGGAGCAAAAACCATGGAGGAAGCACTTGCAGCCATCCAAACCAAACTCCAAGATTTGGATGAAAAATTTCTCAGCCTCCATCTTCAGCATTCAGCCATGAACAATAACCGACAACTAGAATATTTTGCAGCCACTGGTTCTCTTCTTCTAGCAATATTCGTGGGCCGAAGCTTGATTTTTCTCGCTTCAATGGTAATGATCCGATTGGATGGATATACAAAACAAAACAATATTTCAGTCTGCATAATACTTTTGATGTCCATAAATTTCCACTTGCATCCTTTCATTTGGAACAAGAAGCCCTTCAATGGTACCGTTGGTACATCAAAGCTCATCCCGAGCCAAACTAGACAGATTTTTGCCAACTCCTTTTGTCACGATTTGGTCCTAGTGCTTTTGACGACTTCACAGGAGCACTCACTAAAATTCACCAAACTGGCACAGTGAGAGAGTATCAGATGGAATTTGAGAAACTAACCAATCACACAGAAGGATTGTCTAGTGAATTCTACAGCAGTTGTTTTATCAGTGGTCTCAAGGATGAAATCCGCTTAGATGTCAAAATGTTCTGTCCCAACACAATGATGGAAGTCCTAGGGTTGGCTAAGCTGGCTGAGAACAAGATCGCGGCTCAACAATGCTCCAAACCCACCTTGTTCCGTTAAGAAATATGGGTTCCCAACGACCTCCCATCACGCCTGCTCCTCGACCAACTCCTATCAAGCATTTGTCTGAAATAGAGATGCAGGCACGCCAAGAAAAAGGGCTTTGTTATAATTGCGACGAGAAATTCACTCGGGGACATAGATGTGTTCAACAAAAGCTCTATCTCTTGGATGTGGATTCTCCGCCTGCCTCTGAACTTGGTGAAGAAGCTCTCGATACAGTCGATGATCAGGTTGACATTCAGCACCCGCCTGTTGACACCCCATATCAGGACGACCCACCCGAGATCTCTCTCCATGCTATAACCAGCATCACCACCCCACAAACAATGCGGGTCAGGGGATACTTCAAGAAGCTCCCTCTTACCATACTCATTGATTCTGGTAGCACTCATAACTTCATTGACCCTTAGATTGCCAAACAGGCTGATTGTTTTGTCCATCCTTGCTCCCATTTTGAAGTCATGGTTGCCAATGGGGGCACCTTACCTTGCAAGGAGAAGTGTCACAATGTGCGTGTCTCTATGGAAGATTATAACCTGCGCTTTGACATGTTTTCCTTGTCCTTAGGCGAAAGTGATGTGGTTTTGGGCGTTCAATGGCTACGCACACTTGGCCCCATCTTATGGGATTTTGATGAACTTTGGATGCAGTTTTCATTCAATGGGGCACAACACAAATTTATGGGCTTACAACCAGGGTCTCTCTGCATCATCAGTTCACATCGCCTAGAAAAAATCCTTAAGAAGAATTCACATGGTGTCATCGCTCAGCTCCATTCCATTCAGATGCACCCATCAACAGTCTTCACTACTTCCTTAGATAGATATGTAGGTGTCTTTGTTGAACCAATGAACTTGCTTCCTTCAAGATAACTTTCCGGTAAGAATTTAGCCGTATCTACCTCTCAGCAGGAAATGATGGCTATTTTGCATGTAGTACAGAAGTGGCAGCCATACCTATTAGGGAATTATTTCTGCATCAAGACTGATCTCCAGGGTCTGGAAAATTTCCTGGAACAATGGGTATCCTCCCCAACACACCTGAAATGGGTTATCCAACTCATGGGTTATCCCTATGCGATCACTTACAATAAGGGTAAGGACAATATGGTGGTAGATGCTCCTTCTCGCACAATTGATGACCTAGTTTCTCTTACAGCTATTTCTCTACTTCTTCCGAATTGGTTGCAATAAGTTCAACAAGGCTATCTCTTCTATGAACTCCATGCTTCTTCATCAGCAGGGCACTTTGGGTTCTTCAAAATGTATGACCGAGAACAATGTAACTTGTTTTGGTAGGGACTGAAAATGACAATTCAATAGATGGTGGCCAACTGTGATACTTTCCAGGTCAAGAAGGGTGAAATGACACTCCTTTCGAGACTGCTCAAACCCTTGCCCATCCCTACACAGATTTGGCCAACTATTTCTTTGGATTTCTTAGAAGCGCTTTGGTGGTACAATACAACATCTACAAGGACACCATATGAAGCAGTCTATGGACAGACACCGCCAGTTCTTCTTCCATACACCCTTAGCAGCTCCCCAGTTCAGGCAATTGACTCGGTTCTTCGAAACCGCGATCAGATTCTTCTCATTTTGCAAGACAATCTTCACATGGCCAGAATTCTACTACAACAACAAGCCGATCAACACCATTCTGAGCGCACTTTTCACGCAGCTGATATGGTTCTTCTTCATCTACAACTTTCCAAGCAACCCTCCCTGAAACTCCAAAGGCGTCAGTGGCCTGAAATGCAACCCGAGGATGCTATTGGGGAACCACTCATTCAGATTCTACATCAATTTCCCCAACCAAAGCTTTGAGGAAAAAGATTTTTCTAACGGAGAGGGGATGCTAGGAACCCGTGTCAACCCTTCTCTTTACTTTGTTAGTATATTGTTGTTGGATGCATATGCTTTGTAAGTCATCCCGTAGTATTTGTTGATCCATAGTTTATATTAGCCCATGGTATTGACCCATAGTATTGGACGCATATGCTTTGTAAGTCATCCCATAGTATTATATGTCCCATGGTTTTGACTCATAGTATTGGGCATAGACTTAGTATATAAGTGTGTGTTGAGGTCATTGAAGGCACCGTGAAGTTAATTGTATTGAGCTTGCTCAAATGAGGTTGCCCCCTCAAAGTGGCCCGTGATCAATATAAAAGTGATTTTGAGTTCTATTATTTCTAACATCTCATGTATTTGCATTAATTAATTATTGCAGGTTCATCACAGTTGGAGACTCAAAGAATTCGAAAGGAAAGAAGAAAGGCAACTTCAAGAAGCCCACCGGTGAGCGGAAAGACAAGCAGAATTTTAATGGAGAGCCATCAATATTCAAGAAGAATTCGAACAAGAAGAATGAGAGGACAAAGTGCACTTATTGCAGCAAGGGCTTTCATCCCAAAAGCTCTTGTATGAAGAAGACCATCGACCAATTAACTCAGGCATTGGAGAAAGCCAACATCCCTCTCCCAGAGAGCACAAGAAGGAAGGATGGAGGATCAAATTCCGATGACAAAGAGAGAGTTCATGCACTGATGCCAGCACTTCCCAATATTAATCATTCATCATTGATTCCAGTGCTTCAATACACATGGTGTCTGCAAGTAAGTATTTTACTTCACTTGACTCTTCCAGTGGTCCGAATATTGTATTGGGAGACAATTTTGAAACTTCTAGCAAAGGCAAAGGTAGCATAGATCTCAAGTTTGGGTCATTCAATAATGTTTTATATGTCCCTGGACTTGCTGCAAACCTACTGTCATTCTATCAGATGACCCATACAGGGCTTCCCAAGAGAGTAACCTTTACCCCCAATGATGTTGAGATAGCATAAATTTCAACAAGAAAAATTATTGCATTTGGTATTGCTGACCACTGTTCTAGAATCTACAAGTTTTCTCATTTTGTGCCAAACTCCTCACCTTCTGCTCTATTAACCCATGCCAATGAGTCTAGCAAGCTATGGCATGAAATATTTGGCCACCTAAACTACAAATACCTTTCCCAACTTCATGAGAAATAGATGGTTATAGGGCTGCCCAATATCAAATTTTCCAAAGGTGTCTGCCAATCCTGCATCCTAGGAAAACACCCTGAGCACAAGTATGGGAGATCTACCACTAAGAGAACCACTGCACCATTGGAACTTATACACACTGATATATCAGGTCCATTTCCTCATGAGTCATTGAATTCAGCAAAATATATTCTCACATTCATAGATGATTTCAGCAGATATTGTTGGGTTTATTTCATCAAGCTTAAATCAGAAGTTTTTGGGTTTTTCAAGCTATTCAAAGCCTCAGTTGAGAATCAGTCTGGTAGGCATATTAAAGTGTTAAGATCTGATAATGGTGGTGATTATGTTAAATCATAGTTTCAGCAATTTTGTGCTTCATTGGGCATACAGATGCAACATACAGTTCCATATACACCTCAGCAAAATGGGGTTGCTGAGAGAAAGAACAGATCTCTTATGGAGATGGCCACATGCATGCTTGAAGAAAAAGGTTTGTCTCCTAATCTATGGGCTGAAGCAATAAATTGTGTCACCTATATTTAGAATAGAGTGCCACACAAAGCTCTCAAATGTATCACTCCTTTCGAGGCTTGGAGAGGTAACAAACCAGATATCTCTCATTTCAAGATTTTTGGCTCAAAGGCTTGGGCTAGGATTCCGATTGAGAAGAGGAGGGCTATGCAGCACCAAATCCAACCATGTTTGTTTGTGGGATATTCAGAGTACTCCAAAGCTTATAAGTTTCTGAACATGACAACTCATAAAGCATTCATCGAAAGAAGTGTGCAGTTTGAGGAAGAGCCCTCTCAGAGCGCAGAAATTGGAGATTCATCTTCCTCGCTGACTAAAGAAGAAGTAAGTGATGTTCTTGATATTTTTTATTCTGATATTTATAATGATGAGGATCAATTTATTGCAGATTCAAACTCACCTACAAGGCCTAAGTGGGATGCAAAAACTTTGCAAGCAGCAGGTGAACTAGCAGGCAATCCTCGGGACCAAAGGAGGACTAGATCATAGTTTGAGACTGCTCTCAATGTGAATGATCCTTCTCTTTCTGAGAAGTGCTATATGATGATAGATTCTAATCCACAAACATATGAGGATGCCTCACATGATCCTATATGGCAGATTTCTATGGATGAGGAGTTTCAGTCATTGCAGAAGAATGAAACTTGGGAGCTAGTCAAGCTCCTCGCAGGCAGAAAATTGGTAAGATGCAAATGGATTTATAAGACTAAATGTGCAGCAGATGGTACAACCATTAAGTACAAAGCAATCTTGGTAGAAAAGGGGTATTCTCAGGTACAAGTACTTTCTTATAATGAAACATTTGCACCGGTATCTCAGAAAGACTCCATTAGACTAGTTTTGGCAGTGGCAGCTTCCAAGCAGTGGGAAGTACATCACATGGATGTGAAAGGTGCTTTCCTCCCTGGGGAACTTGAAGAAGAGATATATATGCAGAATCCATAGGGGTACACATCAGATCCAAACCTTGTTTGCAGGTTGAACAAATCTTTGTATGGACTCAAGCAAGCCCCCAAGGCTTGGTATGCAAAGATGGATAGTTTTTTGCTGCCACAATCCTATGTTCGGTGTAAATCTAACCCAAATGTCTATATGAAGTTTGCTGATGGTTTTATTATGTTAATAGTGTTGTATGTTGATGATTTGCTTATCACAGGTGATAGAACTGAACAAATAGCTTCTCTTAAGACCGCAATGCACCAAGCATTCTCCATGAGTGACTTGGCAATTCTTAAGCAATTTTTGGGGCTTGAGATTTCTCAAACAAAAGAAGGAACCAAGGTATGTCAATCAAAGTATGCTTCTGATCTGTTAAAGAAGTTTAAGATGGTTGATTGCAAGACTTCTAAGAATCCATTCCTTTCTGGAGTTAGAATGGAAGAAGCAGAATCTACACCGCTTTTTGACAGTACTCTATACAGACAATTGATTGGCAGCTTGCTCTACTTGACACACACTCGACCAGATCTTGCATATGTTGTGAGTGTAGCATCTAGATATATGGAGAAGCCACATGAGCTACATTGGAGGGCTGCAAAAAGAATCCTTCATTATGTGCAGGGAACAAAGAGTGATGGGATTCACTATGTGGTAGATTCGAGCTTAGATCTCTTGGGTTTCACAGATTCGGATTGGGCTGGTGATAGCCTTGACAGGAAATTCACATCAGGATTTTTATTCATGCTTGGAGGTGACCCTGTTTGCTGGTCCAACAAGAAACATAATGCCATATCACTATCTTCAGTGGAGGCAGAGTACAGAGGAGCAGTGAATGCTGCTACACAGTGTGTCTGGTTGCAGGGGATTTTGTCTGAGTTTGAGATTTCTTTCAGTACTCCTACTGTCATTTATTGTGACAACTAGAGTGCCATTAGAGTTTCATGTGATCCAGTATAGAGGCAAAGGAACAAGCACATAGAGATTCATATACACTACATCAGAGACCTAGTGCATGACCAAATCATATATTTACAGTATTGCCCCACAGGTGAGCAAATTGCAGATATCTTCACCAAGGCTTTCACAAAGAAGACATTAAACTATCTTAGATCATTGCTTGGGATGGTTGAACATGTGGTGGAGTGAAGGGTTGATCAACAACCTTTCAATTTTGATATGTCCATGTTTTGAGGTAAGGTTTTTCCCATGAGGTTTTCCTTCTATCCTTGTTTTGTGGACCGGCAATATTTTGTACGGGGTGACCAAGTCTTGTTACTAGGCCCTTAGCATTTTTTATATATTCTGATATTTATATCATTTAAGTAAGAATTAAGAGGGGGTTTTGGAATATTTAATCCTTCCTACCATTTATTTAATTACATAAGATGCATTAATTAATCACTTGTTGGTTAATTCTATGTAATAATTGAGGAAATTGCCATTGTGTGGTCCACAAGGCAACATGGGAAGATAAGATTTCATACAAGGTTTGTTCTACAAGTCTCCTAGGCCACTTGGGCGCATTCCTAAACATTTCTGGATAATATTTAGAAAGGAGGGCGCATTTGTGAAGAAAGCTGCTGCTTTTACTGCTTTTTCCCCCATGGGAAAGAGCTAGTCAACCTAGGAAAGTGTTTTTCTCACCAAAAACTTTCCTTAACACAAATTCCACTCAAATCTTGTATTTGGAATCTATTTTGGCCATATTTCACCTTCAGCTCACTAATTAGAGAATTCATGAGCTTTTGAGCAGTTTTGGAAAGCCAACTTGCCACCTAGGGGGGGTGGGCAGTTTTAGAAAGTCTGATGAATAGGAGATTCTTTTGGCATCTTTAGCCATTCGAATTATTGCTGTAATTTTATTTAATAACAACCTACAACATTCATATGTTTTTTGATGTAATTATTATTCATGAGAAGTAATACAGAAATCTATTCTTGTGCATTATTTTTGTGCCTTTGACCAGTTGTGTGAGATTTTTCATATGAGAGAGTGTAATTTCTTGGAGAGTTCTTGGATGTGATCTGATTTTCACATGAGGGAATGCGTATTAGTGAAAGGAATACTTCCTTGAGTGGGGTGTGTAGGCATTGTGGGTTCCAAGCTAGATAGATCTTATAGAGGTATCCATGGGTCTATGCTTGAGCTCACTAGCTTAGCAATTCATTCCCTCCCTTTGCCTTAGCAGCTTGATAAACCCAATTGTGGATTGGATTGGTTGATTTTGGTGTATTTTGTCAATGTGTGAGTCTGTTGTTCCCTTTTTCCTTGTAGAAATCATGCCCAACTCGGGGGGTGGCAATTGTACTGGGAGATTGATGAGCACAATTAACCTATGGTTGGGTAGAACATTGCAGTTGCATAGCTAGTTGCTCGGGACTACTCTGTTTTAAGATAAGTACTCTCTTGTGTTAAATTTTTCAATGTATTTATATAATGGCTGTCATGAAAACGTTGAATGTATGTTAGATATTAAACATGATTTTTAATTCTGCTGTGTTTCTACATTATGCATATGTATATGTTTACTTATTATCAATGAGTTTTTACTTAATGGATATGGGGCTAGATGCCCGAATTTAGTGTCACATTCTCTCCCTGGCTCAGTCTAATGGGAGGGGCCATGACACCACGTATGATTCTTTCCCAAGGCATTGCGACTGATACACCTATGTTTTGATCTTAACTTAATGAAATCAACACAAGTTAGCATAGATTGAAGGCTAGAATTCATAACCATAACAATCTTAGGCATTTAATTAAATGAAACAATAATGATGTATACCTTGTCAAGACTGCTGATTAATCTGGAAAAATGCATGTATATGGTTTATGAAAGTAAGGTGTAACTGGGCAAAATGATGAAATAGGTATGGTAAAAAAGGGGCATTTCTAGGGCCCAACAGAAGGAAATAGAAGGATAAACTAATTTACAAAAAAAAAAAGTTTATGAAAATATGATAGATAGACTACTCATTCGACATATTCACAACACAACATCTCATTTCACATGCAATGAAGATTATATAATACTGATGTATTACAAAATCAGAAATTGTGCCCATGACATATAATGGCAACTTGTGCCCAAAATTTTAATTAAATGTAAAGATTAATTCCGAACTACAAAAAATTTATAAACTATGTCCTAATGTAAGTATAAATATTCAATAGATCAACTATTCTCAGTTGATACAACATCACTGAAATCACTAGTCACACAGTATAACCACTAGTTACATAGTTCATTGTCATCCTTATGCCAAGGAATGAAGCTCAACAAAGCATATACTAGATTACTTAATGCACTACTGGGACGTGGTAGAGCTATATTTTCAAATAGAGGATCTAAAATTTCTGTCGAATTCACAATATAATAGCCTTTTCCAACAGGGACACAGTGTACCATTGCATTTGGGTCAGTCTTATGTATCGTCTCCCTTGCAACTGTAACCCTTGAGTTTAATGCAATGAGAAAGCATTTCTTTCCTTGCAGCCCCAATTGGGAAGTTGGTGTCAACTCATTAGCATTATCTTGACCCTGCGAACAAATGAGACAAAGTAAGATGCATGGAAATAAGAATTTAAACATTGATGATCCTAGATTAAATAATTACAATCTTACCTGAATTGGTGTTTTCATTTTGTCAATTTGCAGTTTTGATGGAACCATTGGTGTTTTCTGTACAGAATGTTGGTCATATTTCGATGCACGACTCTGCACCCAATAGACAATGATTTCTAATATATTGATAAAATAAAATAAAATTGAACTAAATTACTAAATTTATCAATACTTACTAGGGAATATGATGGAGTATGCATTGAAGTTAATTTCATTTGTATTAGTCCTTTCATAGGGGTTGTTATGTCCTCTATATTACTTTGTCAAGGAAACAAAATGTAATATATATATATATATATTCAAAAGATGAAAATAAAATATTATTTTAAATAATAATTAAACAACTAACCTCCACCACAGGTGTGATTTCATCATGAGCATTTTGTACAGTAGGACACTGTTTATATGAGCAATCGGATATTAGAAGTTAGATCATTAGTGTGAAAATATGTATATTGAGACAAGAGTAAAGAATTGGACACTAACACTTTCTTTGTTGACCACATGTCCTCTCTCCATATCTTCTACTCTTTTTAGTAGTTCAATTATTGTTGTTTTCAAAGATGTGATTTCCTGTGTTTTTTCTTTCATTGTAGCTTGGCTTACAACTAGTGCCTCCTTGTATGGAATTTTTCCAAACAAGTTAGTTGGCATAACTCCTAAGCCAATGCCACGACATCGTCCTCTTGCATCAACACCTAGTACCTTGGCAAGGGCATCATCCCTAGCTTCAAATTCTTGAGATGCAACTTCTACTTGTGCTTGTTCAATTGTTTGCTAACATTGACATACAATTAAATCAGATGATAGAAGAAAACATTCCCAGCATGTAAAATGAAATTTTAATCAATATATAAATTAAAATGTTGAGAACATACTATTGTTTCTCCTATAGTTGGTGTGATTGGAGTGCCATCCTTATTTTGATGGCACTTCTTCCATAAGTCTTCCCTATTAATGCTTGTAGTTGTATCACCAGAGGCTATAGAGTTTTTCTAGTTGCAACAAGTAAAATAGTATAGTTAAGTTGTGACATTACAATGAAACTAAAATAAGCTAATATTTCTCATATCTTATAAAATATCATCACAATTGTTTACCATATCATCTTCGACCCGTTGATAACCTCGACGTCCAGAGGAGTGCAAGTCCCTCTCCTTTTCTCTATTTTCCTTGTTTTTTTCCTTATATCCTAGAAATCAATTGAAAATAACATATATAAGTCAACATTACAAGCCAATAGACATTCTAAAAAACTTGATTATATAATATGTGAACTTTTTCCTTACCAGGAATTCAGTGGTGGCTCATGATAGGACGAATTCTCTCCACACTGTCTCACTTATCCTAATTGGAGGAACATCTTTTAATCTTTCCTCTATTGACTCATAAGGGTCACAGTATTTTTTGGTCAACCGATATCTATGACTATTTTCCTTATGGCCAATGGATTTCATACAATATTCTTTAAGGACCGGGGGGGTTATGAATTTTTCCTACAACATACAAGAATTGCATTTTTAGATGTCATACATGGTTTGAAAATAAACTTCGAAATCATCCAAAAATATAAATGTTGAAAACAAATACATGTAATCTCTAATACTCACATTAATAATGTTCCACAAGTCCTCCTTTAATTGATCTGAAACCTTCCTCCAATTAGAATAATTGATTGGAACCATTTCCCTTGTGAACACACCTAGTAATGAAGATAGCTTCACGGAGTTTGGACCAATTGGTTGGTTCCTTTCATTGATATGAATTTCGATCTTTCCCTCCAAGTTATTGATTTCTACACATTTAGTTGCTCCTCTACCTTTCTTCTTGATTTTCTCTGTCGATGATTGTGTGGAGGGATCTTCACCTTGTATGCTAATATCTTGTTGGCATTGTTCTTTGTGAGCAACTTCTATAAAAGAAGGGCACTTAAAGGTGTTATGGATTTCTAAGTCATAAAATTATATTTATGAAGAACTACAAAATTATACATTAATGAGCTTACCTTGTTCTTCATGTTGCTCTGTCCCTTTTTGTTTCGAGGGATCTTCCCCTTCTACACTGTTATCCATATGGCATGGTTTTTTGTGAATGTCTTCTATAAAAGAAGGGCACGTAAAGGTGTTATGGATTTCTTAATCATAAGATTTATACTTACAAAGAACTAGAAAAATCTGAATTAATGGGCTTACCTTGTTCATGTTGCTACTCCTCCTGAAAAGATGAAAATGTATCTTTGTCATTTCCTTCTTCGTTAGGATCACTAGTAGAGTCATTCAAAGGCATAGAAGGTGTAATCTTCTTTTCTAATGTTTGTATTTTCCTCTTCTTTGTAACTGTAGCCAAGAATGTTATTAAACATATGCCTAACATTATCATACAATAAAAATAATCATTATACTGCATAAGGAAATACATTGTTCTATTTCTAAATATTTACCTTCTGAGATGCATGTCCCTTTCTTTCTCATTTGATCATTTTGACGCATTCTTTTTGAAAATTTCATAATCAGATTTTTTTGATTTCGTGTCATAATCTGCTTTCTCTATTTTTTTTAAAATGATTAGAGTATTGATTAGCCATAGCCTATTAGATTGTTATTAAAGTACAAAGTAATATGTTTTAACCATTTAAATTAAATAAAAGTAGTATTCCCATTTTCTATGATGGGGAATTTTGTTTTTTTCAAAGAACTCACAGATGTAACCTCTTGGGTGGCTCAGCCACAGTTTTATTAATATAAAATCTACTCGTTTCTATTAAAAAAAACAATTTAAATTAAATAAAAATGATGATATACTTCAATCACAAACAATCACTTACCTCCATGTCTCCACTTGTACAAAGCCTGCATAACCAAAAAAATAAAGTCTATCATCACTCAATTGCTAACTGAAAGTTGTTTAAACAAGTTTCAAAAGTAAAACGGAAGACTATCTGTAATGACTATCTGCTAAGAGGAATAGATGTCATAATTTGAGTGAGAGAGAGGGTTAGGGTTTAGGTTAGACACGTACAATAGCCAACAAGATATCTCAGTCTCCAAGAGTGAAGACCTCTCAGCCTTAGAGGCTGCAAGCAAAACAAGGTTTACACAAGAAGCCCCAAAGATGAACACAGTAATGGTCTTGCAGCAGTGGGAAAGTGCAGTCCAATTCTAGTGGTTACAAAACAATCACAACATTCCACGTCTCAGCTAGGAAGAGCCACCACAATCCACGGTCATCCCTAGAGGAAGCAACCTTTTTTGTAGAATTTTTAAAATTTTGTAGCAGAGGAACCACTATTTTGATTTCTGTCAATAAAGAAACCACAGAATGTTTTCATTTATTATGTTGTTTTCACGAAAGCATGGATAAAATACCTGCAATAACAAGAATGCCGTGAAACTTAAGTTACACCTCATGCAGTTCACCTAGTGACGCAGTTCACCTCAATATATCAAAAAACAACAAAGCTTAAGCTTTCGTGGTGTGCAAAAAGAAAACGACGCTCTTTCTCGGCAAAACTATTCGCGGGAGATAAAATTTGAAAAGTTATGTTAGGGGTCCCATTTTTTTTATTATTAAATTTCGTTTTTTTTTTTGGGTAAATTAAATTTCTTTTTTTTTTGGTATAGATAGCAAAAACACCCAAGTTTTCTCCTAAGGTTTTCAATGAAAAAAGGAAAGAAAATGCATAAAAAGGAAAGGAAATATTAGCATATTGTGGTCTATGACATGAAGTTAAATAATGTAATAAGTATGGCTTCTAAGGCATTGATTGTGAGGTTTATTTTTAGAAGGATGGGGACAATGAGTTTGTTTCAATAGATTCAAGTCCACCTATACTAACTGGGACCCTTCAGATGTATTGACTTGTAATGTAAACATTGTGCATATGTGATATACGATTAATCCTAGCATGGAGCTCAAGGCCAAGGCCCCGCTAGTGAATCACTCATCCTTGAAGGGATGATATTTTATGTTGTGCCATCAATGTGTTAGTAAGCCATGGAAATTGTAAAAACATGTAGATGATTATAATGCAAATAAAAATGCCAAGGGGTTGGCTATGGATGCAACTAAATGAGGGGGGTATCTGTATCCACTAGGAAGAGGTCACTAGGGGGTTTTGCGATTGGACCCTAGTTGGCTACCATATGTTATCTTGAGAACCCCTTTGACTGTTCTAGTCATCATTTAATTCTGTTGTAAGGAAGTGGGTGATAAATTTAGTCCATGAGAGTGAAGGAGTATGGGTAGCCCTTAAATTAGTAAGGCAGGGTATAGGATCGGTTTGCTCAACCCATAAGCCACTCCATCTCGTGGTAATTATGTGTTCTTAATGTTTAATTGTTCATGTTTCATTCAACTATGCTTATTTGAGTATGCATATGCATCCATGCTATTTTATGAATTTCTTTAATGATGAATAGGGCCAAGTCTTGTTGAGGCCCAGGAGGTTCAAAATGTAATTCGGTCATGACTTTGGGGGAGAAATAGAAACCCCTTTTGTGTTCATGTTCCCTCTATGGGTTAGATGAAGGGAGGAGACATGTCATACTGGATTAGAGCTCTTTATAGAGTGGTAAAGTGGTATGGATGAGGATTGGGGCCGAAACACCTTGGTTGGAAGAAGGAAACTTCAGAGTTTTCAAGTTTGGAAGAAGATCATACACTTGCATGGGTATCTCCGAGAGCTTTCCAATATATGATACCAAGTTTTCAAAAAATGGACTTAGGATGAGAAAGTTATCAGCCTGAGAAGTTGGCAGTAACAATGGTATATATATGGTCGACTTCTGACTTTCAGAACTCATAGTGCAGATTACGGATCACGGAAGTTGGAGGCGCGATTCTACGAAACTGAGACCTTTGGAGTTCCGACTTCCGACTCCCACGTCATGGATTATAGAAGTTGGAGGCGTGATTTGGCTTAGTAGAGAATTGGGTGTTCCAACTTCCCTACTCCTGCATCGCGGATTGTGGAATGCGAAAGTCGGAGGCGTATTTCTTCGACGTCGTGTATTTGTCGTTCTGACTTTCTGACTCTCGCGTCATGGATTGCGGTAGTCAAAGGTGTGATTCTTGAAGTGGCATGTTGGGGTGCCGAATTCCAACTCCGACATGTAGATTGCAGACCAAGCTATTGCGGTTGTGCGAAAGTGCATAGTTTGGAAGCAAAAATTTTATCAGGTTGTATTCTAAGGAGCTCCCCCATCACCTCTAAAGGGCACCGAGGGGGTCAGGGACGTTACAGATATCCTAGAACAGTGATGTGTGTTTCTTTAAAATATTGTTCATGGATTTGGATACCTCAAAGAATATTCCTTTAGGGAATAAGGCATGCGATTCCTTCCTTAATTGTGTAATATAGAGCCTCAAGACCCCTAACTACTATTCAAAACCATCTAATGACATAGACATCCCTACTCAAACACTAAAGATACTTTCAAGAATCCATGTGTGTTTGTTCAAGTTGTTCTTCTTGGCCATGGATTCTCAAAAGGTTATTTTTTTATTAAGGCCCAATTTTTCTCCCTCAAACATGTATAGGGAACCCAATATCTCTACCAGGTTCTCAAAAAATTCTAATGGAACTAATATCCTCACTTATATGAATAATATGCTCTTGGGAGGTCATGTGTGGTGATTATAGGAATTGTTCTTAGCCAAAGATGCTTGGAATTTCCTTTAGGACCTAAGTCACACTCTTTTTACCCCAACCATATCCATGGTGTTGGAACCTATAATTAGTCTTAAAATTCTCACCGTGCCACATAAACCCCACTCATAGGCCAAAGATATCATGGAAAGGTCTATTGTGGTTGTTCAACATATCATTCTTGGCTATATACATCTAGAAGCTTCCTTTAGGTACTAAGGCCCAGTTTCCATTCCTTAACCATGTCTAGATCCCCAAGACCCATACCTAATGCTCAGAAACTTCTTAACAATTCCCATATTCTGACTATAAGGACAAATATCCCCTCAAGAGGTTAGCTTTGGTGGTTGGAGACATGACTGTTAGACCTTTAATAAGCATGGCTTCTAAGGCATTGATTGTGAGGTTTATTTGTAGAAGGATTGGGATAGTGAGTTTGTTTCAATGGATTGAAGTGCATGACTAGTAATCAATTTTAGCTTACCACAAGGGATGTCATTGTCATCTGAGGTTAGATGTTGAGGTTTATACATCCAAACATAGTATTATTTCTAGTCGGTATCTACTGCATTTATACCTAGGTGGATTTACTGGTTACTTGATCAAATTAGTTATATATCATTCAAGTTCCCATGCCAATAAGTAAGGATACCATAAGGATAAAATAATTGTACTAAATTAGTGTAATTGCATAGACTCTCTTATGATTCTACCCAAGATATTTCCTCTTTATGCTATTAATTGTAACTACTGGCATGATATGACTCATTATGATCTCTCTTCTCATGGAAATCATATGAGCCAAAATTTGACTAGTGGTATGCCATACAAATCTACTTTATTAATTGACATATCAATTAGGTAACTAGGGATATTAGAATAATGAGAAGAGATATATGGTTAAGGTTAAGGTCCTACTTGGAGAAAACCTAAAAGAACCTATACAAATCGATACATGGGTTAAGGTCCTACATTGGTTAAGGTCCTACTTGGAGAAATCCTAAAAGAACCTATATAATCCTTTTAAATATTAAGAATTTTTATCATTACCTCTTCCAACCATATGAAATTCTTATAAAGATAAAAGGAATTTGAACCATGAACCTATGTTTTTTAGACCAGTATTATACCATTGAAACTATTATCCTAATGAAAATTTGATTACTTGCTAAGATATACCTCTAGTTGATTTTCAATGATGCCTACCTTACATCTACCACATATCATCCGATGGCAATCTAGAGCCTCCACCTCATTTATGTATTTGCATTGTTCAATGAACTATTTTAGTGGTGGAAGTGTAATAGTTTTTACATATGTCTACATGGGAATTTCTATTTAGGTCATTGGAGAGTCAACGACGGGTGGCATATGAAATTATTGAACCAAGTGATCTCTAATAATGTTATGGCCATTGCACTACACCTTTGAGTAATTTACTCACTCCCAAGTGATATTTTTTGAGCTCTAAAGGAAAAGAAGTTTCCCATACCTTCCAAGCCATTAAATGAGGGGATCGAAGCCAATTCTAACTTCTAAAAATACATTGATATGTTAAAATGGTGGTGACAACTTTAAAATCTTGATCTCCTATCATACTAACAACATATATTAGTTAGTCTAAAGGTTGGGATATGTCCACATTAGAAACATATTTATATTTAACACATAGAGCCTCCCTACGATGTAAGTTATAAATATCCTTGAAAAGCAATATAATAGAAGCTAGAAATGATTATGCAATAAGTAAATTAAGAATATTACAAGAAACTAGCAACCCCTAGCACCATCCCCATAGCATATTCTATAATAAGGTTTAGCCCAAGGGGGTCTTCCTGTGAGTCTAACAAGTAACAATATTATATTATACCTAGGATTGATTATAGGCTCATGTTGTGGTTATACATACAACAAATTTTCAGGCCCATCTAGATATAAGATGCTAAAGATTCATGCATATTCGCTTTTTCATCTTTTTTGGTTTTTATGTTTTTGAAAAAAAAGAGTAACAAAGGGGCCGATTTCATCTTGTGGAGGCCGTATTCTTCATTTGTTGGCTGAGTTTGGACTACGTGGGCCGTGACATCATATGAAGACGATGATTTACTTTCTGTTGGGCGCATATCCTTACAGCCAAAAGGAGCTACAATCTACTACAACGTTGTTATTGACACCTACAAGAATCTACTCCAGCATTGTTGGGTACTCTCACTGTAGTTTTCCTTCTTGTTATGACTATGCATAACATTTCTGGGTAGTGAAGGGAGTCTGAGAAGATGACCATTTGGGTTGTTTTGAGGAGGTGGCATAAACCAAAGAAAAATCGATACACCAAAGAAGGCCAACTCACTTCCATGAATCATTGCGCACGCTCAGGAAGCTACAGGTTAGAGTTAAAGTAATTTCATATTTGTTTGTCCACCTTAGAACTATTGTTATAGTCATTGTAAACTCAAAGATATATGAATATGATATTTAGGGTTTATTTTCCTTGTTATTTATGCAAAGATATCTCTATTTCATTTACTATTCACTGTTAACACTACGAAAATCAAGATCTAATATCCGAAACAACTTCTTCCCGCACTGTCTTCCGCAGCGGAATTCTTTCCGGAATGCGGGAATAGAGTTTCCGCAAAATGCTTCTTCCCCACCGTCGATCAATTTCGCTACAAGCTGGAGTGTTTGTACAACTTACTTTTTCACACAGTGAAATGGATTTCTGATCGCTCGATCAGTGTGCCCACCAAATCAATGGTGGATTCCAAAATTTATTGAGCGCATCCCATAGAATATCGCACACATAAAAACTGTTTCAAGGCTTGCAACTTCTCTCGGCGATATCACTAGTCCAATAAAGGGTAGCGACCCACATACTAGACCTCACAGAATTCCATCCATACTAACAGATCACGGCCAAGAAATTTACACACCCTCATGACACCCTTAGTAACCCACATTAGGTCATGCTACCTTCATAACATTCCTCAAGGCACTTTCATCCAGTCACGAAAGTCCTATAAAGCCTAAGACATGTCACAATAGCCCTTAGAAGGCTCAATATAGGTCATGGGTTTCTCTAGAAAGCATTACCAGAATTTACACATATGAAATTGATGCAAACAGGAAACACAAACTGAATATGAACACTGCAATGAATCTCAAAAACTCAAAAAAAAACTTTTCATTAACACTTCCAAGAAAGTTTACAAAGCTATAGTCCAACCACAGAGGTGTGAAAAATGAAAGTTGAACCCTTCCTCCTCCGTAGAGGTGACATTTATCCCCGAGACATATCTCTAAACAGGGCATCAAAATCAATTACATTGAGGGAATCAAACCCGAAAGTAAGTCCTAAATACTAACAAACTCCGACGTGGCAGATGCGCCATGCCCACAAAACATTTCGGGAAGGCACGCTGTGCTGTGCATGACCAATAAAAAAGGGAAATCTCGACATCTGGGGATTTCTTGCTCGCTTGATGAAAATGACAACTCCAAGCATATGTTTAACAGACTACGGATGACTCAGCTGCTGGCGGGACTTACAAGATGATGATTGCTCAGTCTATGTATATCTTGCCACTGCTGATCTGTAGGGGTGGCCATCTCAAATAACTCCTATAGGAGAAAATCCAGGTCAATCAGGGGCTTATGTCCAATAGCAGGGAGATTTGATTTGACAGTCCTGAATTG
Organism: Larix kaempferi; assembly: GCA_027924585.1. Lineage (NCBI taxonomy): Eukaryota > Viridiplantae > Streptophyta > Pinopsida > Pinales > Pinaceae > Larix > Larix kaempferi. The sequence continues at coordinate 5,234,027 of BSBM01000125.1, read as the reverse complement.
AGCCAGCAGCTTAAAGTCCTCGCTGAGTTTATCGATGATTACCTCTCCCTTTAGCCCACCATTCATACCCTCAAAATTTGCATGGTTTACTCTTTCCTGGTTCAGCAGTTGGACATATTTGCTCTGAGGGATCAGCTTCCCCTTTGGACCCCAAAACTCAGGAAACCCTTTCTGAAACAAGGGCTGGAACGATTTGTTGAACTTCTATACCCCTTGCTGAATAATGTTAATCCTAGTAAGTGCATTCTGCAACATGTTGTGCTTTGTGGCCATCCTCCTTGCTACCACTAGAACTAATATCCTATCATTAATCCCCAGGGAAATGAGTTCTTCCCCACATGATGAGCTCATAATAGCAATCACCTTCTAGGCCTCCTCCCTAGGCCTTTGTTCTAGACTTTCCTACAGGGCTTTACATCTTCTGCTTTCTACCATAGTAGCCTATTTATGCTCATCCACCATGTCCAAATGCTTTTCTAATGAGGGCATCTCCTTTATCACTGCATCCCAAAGAAAATGTTTAGCCCCTTGCATGGGAATTCGGCCTATGACCCTTTACTCAAACTTGGCTACCTTCTATTTGAGTGTCCTGATCTCTTCAACATAGTCTTCACTTTCCTTAGCAATGATCATGTGCTCGAGCTCTTGATTGGCCTCCTTTAATTGAGTGATTTCCAGGTCCTTCAGGGACATTTCAGACATATCTTTGATTGCCAGAGCAGTAGGTGATCTGTCCTCAGGGGTGCTATAGTCATTAAATTCATCAATTCTCTTCTGCATCTTTTGCTTCTCTTCTTCCCATGTGTGCTTGTCAGCCTCCAACACAGCAAGGCGGCCTTTCAGATCCAAAAATTCATGCTGCAATGTCTCAATCTCCCCTTGTAACTGCATGGTCTGAGGAGGTAGCTGGATGTCTTTCATAGGTGTCTTGCTTTTCTTTTTGTAAGCTTGTATCTTGGCCAACGACTTAGCTGGTAAAATAGGATGCTCTGTTGCCACTGGCTACTCAGATGCAAGGGGCTACTATAAAGCGTTCTGTGTTGTTAGGTCTTCCATTTGTGTTAAGTTTAAACTAATTTGACTAGCAAGATCACTGAAAGAAACATAATCACAAGATAGACAAAGAGTTTACCCTGGGAAACCCTCATGGGGTAGAAAACCTAGCAAATCTTTCCTCAATAAGATGATCAACCAAAATACAAGATGTGCTGCAAGACTTGACCTCCTTCTCTACCTCCTATGTAGACCTCTCAAACACAAGTGCACTACTTTATGAGTTATGCAAGTGTGAGATAAGTGAGTAGCATTCTCCTCTACTTATACTAGTTTCCCGACTGACTATTTCCCTTATGGGGCTGACCTCTCCCAATTAGGTCTAATAACCCCTAATTAATTAACTCAGGGCCAACCCACACATGGTGGATCTAATAACCCTGGTTACCACAATTCATCGGAGGAATAAACATCTCCGGATACATAATATAATTACCTCGGAGGAATGAAACATCTCCAGAATAATAAAGTACAAATATAATATTCTTAGAAGTTACAATATTCAACACTCCCCCTTAATGAGAAGGATATTATAACAACATTTGCAGGATTAAGGAGTCATCGACTACATCATACATGATACATCTATAAATCATCGAAAGCTTTCTTCAATACATCATCATCAGTAACTCAGATAGTTACTGGAATATCTAAATCCTCACGATCAACAACATCGTCATCATACAATCATTAGCATCGTCATCATACGATCATCAACATCATCATCACATGATCATCAGCATCGTCATCATCATCGTCATCACACGATCATCATCATCATCATCACACAATCATGAGCATCGTCATCATCATCGTCATCACACGATCATCATCATCATCATCACACAATCATGAGCATCGTCATCATCATCGTCATCACACGATGATCAACATCGTACACTCTGCAATACACACAATCATATTATAGGATGATCAATCCCGCTCTCTTTAGGACATAGGTCCATGGATGATACAATCCTATCATGTACCTTTTGAACCAAGGTTTAGGGACGATCCATCCCTATCATGTACCTTTTGAACCGAGGTCCAAGGATGATCCAGTCCTATCATGTGCCTTTTGAACCAAGGTCTAGGGACGATCTAGTCCTATCATTCAATTCTCGGATACCTCTGTCTACGGCTCATTTAAGACACCTCATCATGCCTAGGGATGATACAATCCTCTCGTCAACTTAGACAGAGTCTAAGGACCACTTCTCAGAGACATACGTCTATGGATCATTTAAGACACCTCATCATGCCTAGGGATGATACAATCCTCTCGTCAACTTAGACAGACTCTAAGGACCACTTCTCGAAGACATACGTCTATGGATCATTTAAGACACCTCATCATGCCTAGGGATGATAAAATCCTCTCGTCAACTTAGACAGAGTCTAAGGACCACTTCTCGGAGACATACGTCTACGGATTATTTAAGACACCTCATCATGCCTAGAAATGATACAATCCTCTCTTGAACTTAGAAAGAGTCCAAGGACCACTTCTCGGAGACATACGTCTAAGGATCAATTCAAGGGACCAAATTTCGGGGACGATACAATCCCCACCTGTCCACTAAAGACTTCATTCTCGAAGACACATGTCTATGGATAAATTCAAGGGACCGAAGTCTGGGGACGATACAATCCCCACCTATCCACTAAAAACATCATTCTTGAAGACACATGTCTATGGATCAATTCAAGGGACCAAAGTCCAGGGACGATACAATCCCCACCTGTCCACTAAGGACTTCATTATCGAAGACACATGTCTACGGATCAATTCAAGGGACCAAAGTCTGGGGACGATACAATCCCCACATGTATCCTTATCAATATAGATATTGTTAGTACATCACTAGTACAAGTACATATGTATATCATCAATACAAGTATCCTCATCAATATATCAATACAAGTATCCTCATCAATACATGTATACAAGCAAGTATCCTCATGAATACATGTATAAAAACAAGTATCCTCATCAATACATGTATAAAAACAAATATCATTATAAAGTAAATATCAGAAATGTATGTAATATAAGTATCCTAAGTATATATCTAAGAAATATAAATATCCTAAGAATACTAATACAGGTATCCTCATCATTGACCTTACTGTCGATGCAGGAAATCTCATCATTAGTGATTATATCACTCCCCCTTTCGAGGAGGGTCCTTTTGAACTACACCAAGCTTGTCTCAGAAATACTCAAATTTCACTCGAGACAAAGGTTTGGTCAATATATCAGCAATTTGTTCCTCAGTGCTCACATACTCAAGCTTAATAGCTCTTCTCTGCACCATATCTTGTATATAAAAATATCGGATCTCTATGTGTTTTGACTTATCGTGGAATACTAGATTTTCTGTCATCTTAATACAACTTTGATTGTCACACATGATCACAGTGGGATCCATCTCTAAGTCAAACAATCTAGACAATAGTTTCTGAAGCCACACTGCTTCACAACTAGCACAGCAGGCAACTATATATTCTGCTTCAGCAGTACCGAGAGCCACACTAGATTGTTTCTTGTTGAACCATGAGATCATGGCAGATCCAAGACCATAACATCCACCTGATGTACTTTTCCTGTTTGAAACACTTCCTTCCCAATCAGAATCTGAGTAACCATGTAATCTGAGTTCATGACTTCCAAGATAATATAGACCAAAATCTAATGTACCCTTTAGATATCTCATCACATGCTTTGCAGCTATTAAGTGAACCTTTCTAGGTTCTACTAGATATTGACTCAAGGTATTTATAGCAAAGCATATGTCTGGTCTGGTATTTGTTAAATACATCAGTGACCCAATGATTTGTCTATATAGAGTCACATCCACTAATTCTGAAGAGTCATCAACTAATAATTTCAAGTTGGAGTCCATGGGAGTGGCCATGGCTTTACACTCCAACATATCGAATCTTTTCAGAATCTCCACAGCATACTTACCTTGATTTAGAAAGATTCCTTTTGGTTCTTTCCATACTTCTAGACCTAGGAAGTAGTGCATTAATCCGAGATCTTTCATCTCGAATTCTGAAGAAAGCTTCTTCTTACATTTGATAATTTGTTTCTCATTTCTAGACAGAAATAGATCATCTACATACAACAATAGTATAACAGGTTCATCATTCATAACTTTGAGATAAATATTAGGGTCAGCTTTACTCTTGGTAAAGCCCATGCTTGTTAAAAAAATTTCAATCCTTCCGTACCAAGCTCTGGGAGCTTGCTTCAATCCATATAAGGCCTTTTTCAGCTTGCATACATGTGTTCTCCCATCTTTAACCTCAAACCCTTCTGGTTGTTCTATGTACACTTCTTCTTCAATCACACCATTCAGGAAAGTTGTCTTAACATCCATCTGGTGTAACTTCCATTTCATCATAGATGCAAGTGCCATGATAGTTCTAATTGAAGTGTATCTAGCAACTGATACAAATGTTTCATCATAGTCAATTCCTTCTTTTTGAGAGAATCCTCTGGATACAAATCTTGCCTTATATTTTTCAATGCTACCATCTGCAGCATGTTTTATCTTGAATATCCATTTCGAAGATACCACACTTTTATCTTTTGGCTTGGGAACTATATCCCAAACATCATTTTTCATTATTGAATGGTATTCTTCTGTCATTGCTTCTACCCACTCTTTCTTTTGAGCTGCTTCTTCATAGTTAGTAGGTTGTTGATCCACAAGATCACACATCAAAGCCACATAGTTAGATACTAGCTTTGGTTTCTTTCTTTCTCTAGTGGAGCCTTCAGGAGCTCCATACTTTTCAGCTCCTTGAATAATGTCTCTAGCCCATGCTGGCCTTCTTTTTCTAGATAAATTTGTAATGGGGATTCTTGTGGTTCTATCATATCATGGTCCTCTGGTGCATCATCTTCAGGGATGGGCATAGCTTCTGTGATTCTAGGAGGTGTATCTTCTTCATAGCCTTCTTCAAGTTGGCACTTCCTTGATTTCTTGAGAGCTGCTTCTTCATCAAATGTTACATCTCTACTTATTTCCATATGATGAAAACCTGGTATGTAAATTCTGAAAGCTTTGGATGATTCACAATATCCAACAAATATTCCCTTCTTACCAGAAGGATCCAACTTGGTTCTCTTATCTTTTGGAATGTGAATGTACACTGGACATCCAAATATTTTGAGATGACTTACCTCAGGCTTCTTTCTTATGAACACTTCTTCTGGAGTCTTGAATTCGAGAGCACTATGGGATAGTCTATTTTGTACATAGATTGTTGTTCTCGCTGCTTCATCCCATAGATACATGAGTAGATCTTGGTCATGTATCATAGTATTTACAACTTCCATGATGGTTCTATTATTTCTTTCAGCAACCCCATTTTGTTGGGGATTGTAGGGAGTGGTTAGTTCCCTCTTGATTCCAGCTTCCTTACAAAAGTCTTCAAACTCCTTTGAAGTATATTCTCCACCATTATCTGTTCTGAGAATCTTGATTTTCTTTTTTGAGTGATTTTCTATCAAGGCCTTGAACTCTTTGAATTTTCCAAAGACTTCATTCTTCGCTTTTAGAAAGTATATCCAAGTCTTCCTTGAATAGTCATCAATGAATGTGAGATAGTATTCAAACCCACTTAGGGATGTGGTGGGCATTGGTCCACATACATCTGAATGTATTAATTCTAGAATGTTCTTAGTCTTTGTTTCACTCTTTGGAAAAGGGTTCTTGACATTCTTCCCTTTTTCACATCCTTTGCATGTGCCATTGTGATCAACCTTTAAATCTGGTAGTCCTATGACAACTTTACTCACATGAGGTAGAGCTTTATAGTTAATATGAGCAAGACTTCTATGCCATAGTTCATTAGGACTAGTGGCTTCATGAACAAGGGCAGCTTCTGGATGTCCTCTGAGTTTGTATAGACCTCCTTCCTCTTCACCAATAACAATTGCATCCTCAATTGATTTTCCTTTGGGCCACATGAGTACTTGTCCATCTATGAATGCAACCCTGTAACCTTTCTTATCTAGAGCTGAGATAGAGAGTAAGTTCTTCTTCAATCCTGGGACATAATATCTCTTTCATTTTCAATGGTGTCCCATAATCAAGCTTGTAACTTACTTCACCAATTCCCTTGATGGGATATTGATAGTCATCTCCTAATGACACCTTTTGTGGAGAGGTATTCTCTTCCAATTTTGAAAGAGTTTTCTTTTGTCCAATCATGTGCTTTGAGGCACCACTATCAATAAGCCATGTATCTTCTCCAGGTGTTATAGATCATGAGAGTGTAGAGAATAGATCATACTCTTCTACATCTTCTTCTTCATACCTTCTAGATCTTTTCTTGGGGAGGGTCCTTTCTTCTTCTTCTTCATCTCTTTTAGATATTTTCTTATGAAGCCTTACTTGCTATTCTTCTTCTTCTTCACTTTCATCTTCTGCAAGATGTGCTTGATGTCTTTTATAGTGAATATTTTTCTTCTTGTTTGAGGGACAAAATCTAGCAATGTGTCCTTCTTTATGACAATTGAAACATTGGAAAGAAGAGAACTTTCTTCTTCCTTTCTTTTGAAATCTTTGTGGATATTGAGACTCCTTGTGATTATCCTTCTTGAAGTAAGATTGATTCTTCCTTCTCTTAGTGTGTGTAGCCAAGGCTTGGCCATCTTCTTTGAGTAGAGCTTCTCTGTTAGAAACCCTAGCTTCTTCTTGGATACAATCTTCCCATACCACATCAAAATTCATGCTTTCTTTTCTGGCACACATGGTTTGGATGAAAGACTCCCATGGTCTAGTGAGACCATTTAGAGCAGTCATGACTAGTTCATCTTCATCAAGGGTATCTCCAATAGCATCTAGTTGTTCTTTGAGCTGGGAGATCCTTGAGAAATAATCTTGAATAGATTCTCCTTTGTTCATCTTTGTGATCTTCAATTGAGTTTTTAGATTCATCTTTCTATTGATGTTCCTCCCTTCATACATTCTTCCTAGGGAATCATACATTTCCTTTGGGGTCTTCTTGGATGCCACTTGGGGAATCAAGCGGCCCTTGACAGAATCATCAATGATTCTCTTTGCCTTAATTAGATCATTCCTATACTTTTCTTTGGCTTCATCTTCAGCGGGTTATGCAACTTCATCCTTGATATATTGAGCAAGATCATTCTCTTCAAGAATGAGATCAATTCTATATTTCCATGCCCGAAAATTTTCTATACCTTCTAACTTGTCTTCAAGCTTAGTGCTTGGAGCCATCTTCTCTTGGGGGAGTCCAAGAGATTGAAGTTTCTCAAGAGATAGAGTAACACTTAGCAGGATATGTGCTTGATTTATTTGGGAACATTGGTGTGTTCAGATTCTGGAAGCTTTAACTTTTTACTTTCCGGATTTGCAACAGAATTTTTGGTTTATCGCACTTTTGGTCAAACTAGGGTTTGACTTTCTCGGAGTTCTACCCAACCAAAAACTTCGATCTAGGGCTCAAAATATTGATTTTGAGAAGGGATATTCAGCCATGCAACCGAAATCCAAAATACTAACTTTTGTAGAAACCCTAATTTTTGGGAGAGAGAGAGAGAAGAATAATTTCACCTTTTGAAATATGTTCTATTCAGGCTAGCTTTGATACCATGTTAAGTTTAAACTAATTTGACTAGCAAGATCACTGAAAGAAACATAATCACAAGATAGACAAAGATTTTACCCTGGGAAACCCTCATGGGGTAGAAAACCTAGCAAAGCTTTCCTCAATAAGATGATCAACCAAAATACAAGATGTGCTCCAATACTTGACCTCCTTCTCTACCTCCTATCTAGACCTCTCAAACACAAGTGCGCTACTTTCTGAGCTATGCAAGTGTGAGATAAGTGAGGATCATTCTCCTCTACTTATACTAGTTTCTCGACTGACTATTTTCCTTTTTGGGCCGGCCTCTCCCAATGAGGTCTAATAACCCCTAATTAATTAACTCAGGGCCTAACCCCACATGGTGGATCTAATAACCCTAGTTACCACAATTCATCGGAGGAATAAACATCTCCGGATACATAATAGAATTACCTCGGAGGAATGAAACATCTCCGGAATAATAAACTACAAATATAATATTCTTAGAAGTTACAATATTCAACAACTTGGTCATTCAACAGTTTCACCTGCACGTTCCAGGCCTTGTTTGTTGCCTTTTCCTACTTCAATTGGGTCTCCAGTTTAACCACCCTTTGCTGGGACTTGAGATGGGCTAACGCCTCCTTAGTTAGATCAACATAAATGAGATTGCTAACTCCCTTATGGAACACAATCTTATCTGGGATTGAGAACCCATCCATCTTGAACTCGACCTCCAAAACTCCTTCCTCATTAGCGATGGCTAGGTTCAAGGATTTTGTTGTAATATTTCTGGTAGTAGTGAAAGAGGCTTTGCTTCCTGATAGCTTCCTTATCTTCTTGGACTGATTCCGAGTCTCAGCCTCGGATTTCTCTTTGATCTGCCCATAGGTGGTCAACATTTGATTTTCAGTATTAAATTTCCCTTCAACCGCGGAGGTAAAAGAATACTTCTGATAATTGAGTAGAGACTCCTCACCCCCTTTCTTGATTGATTGTGTGGTTTGTGGGGGATTTCTCTGTGAGTGTGTAGTGGTTGGCTTTACAACCACTAGTGGTTGGGCAATCACCATCTGATTTCGAACCTTTCCCCCAGCAGGGTTTACTGAAACAAGCTCCTCCTCTATCACTTTCTTGAGGGCATCAGATTCAAAATTAAACTCCTGGTCCAAGTTGATTACGTCCTCCTCTACGTCTATCCTAGGCTTCTTGCTAGGGGTTTGTTCATCACATTCCATATCCTCCACATCTGACCGAGACATTTTTCTATTACCATCACTGTTTAGGGGCAAGGCAGTAGCTGGGATCGTACCTTGCACTTCTTTAGGATCTTGAATTTTCTCTGCAAAAGTCCAATCAAAATCATAGGCAAGAGAATTTGCATCCCGGGACAAGTCGGGGATCGTGGAGTGAATAAAGACTGACCTCTGTTAAATTTTCAAAATTTACTTCAATCTGATCTAGCATCTTAACTGGGAGAACAACATGTACAGCAAATCTACAACATATCATTCATGGACACAATAATGCAAGCACAGAAGAGACACCGAGTTTACTTGGGTAAAACCATAAAGGTGAAAAACCCCAATAACTTCCTCAGAGATAGATAGAGCAATGATACAACCAGAATACAAGAGATAGTCTTCTCCTAGCAGCAGAGCCTCCTCCTCCACAAGTGCGCCACTCTCCACAGTGTGAGTGAGAGAATAGAATGTGTAAAATGAGAGAGACACACTCTCTATTTATACACTAACTTGATTTGACCTTTACTCAACTAGGTCGGCCTCAACTTAACCACTTAACATAATGCTGACTGGGCCGACCCCCACTAGGGTGGTCTAATAACCCTTTGACCCACATGGACGACCCCCAATAGGGTGGTCTAATAACCCTTTGAACCACATGACTTATACAGGGCCGACCCCAACAAGGTGGTCTAATAACCCATCAAGTATAAGTTACGACACTTACAATATAAATGACGACACTTCCGTATAGAGGAATAATAACATCTCTATAGGAATACAACCACTTCTGTATAGAGGAATAATAACATCTCTATAGGAATACAATATACATATATGTGAAATACATTCCGAAGTTACATATACATCAACAACCTCTGCACCTCGAACCTCCTTTTGGAAATGATCCCCTTAGGATCGTAATGTTGTGCATGAGTCCCCTAAAACTTCATGGCCTTCAATACTTTCTCCACCATTTGTAACGCTGCTGGCTTCTTCACAACAAAAGGCCCCAAATTAATAGTGTATTTGATCCAAGAGTTCTTCCTGTGAGCAGTAAAATGATCCTCATCAGCAGATATCCTCTTCCTAATCAATTCTAGTGTGAATACTGAGGGAGTTAGGTAAACTGGTAGCATGAAAGGGGCAGCCGAAAAACCATATACCCTGATAACTGAATACTTCTACATCAGGAACCAATCTCCAATACCCTCTTGTTGCAAGACAGCCTTCATGTCTTTTGATATCCTCTTCTCTTTAGGGTTGAATAGTTTGGAGACGTTGATGACAATTTTGTCAATGAACATGGTGTAAGACCAGTCCTGGATCTTCTGGAGAGACTGGGACCAGTCTTTGAACACCTCTGGATCCATGTCCTCAAGGTTCTACTGGTTGGAACTGACTATGATGGCAAATAGATACACCTGGTCTCTAAAATGCTTATCGAAATCAAACTTCTCAAGTTAAGAATTGATTTCTCAAGCCAAGAAATCATCGAACTTAATTCCTGCTTCAGATTGGCTCAAGTAAAGGAGAATGCCTAGCATTACTCCAGAGACCATGATATCGCTATCAAGTCCTAGGATTTGACTTAAGAGGGACATGGTTGATATGACAGGCTTATGAACAATTCGGAGGAGAGTGGGGTGATAAGGGTCTCTGAGGGAACTGGGGTCATCAAAATGGTCTGGAAAAATTTATTCTTGGATTCTAGGTCGGCTTTACCGAACACCTGCAAAACCTCTGATTCAGTGAAGGGGATCAGGGCCTGACATTGGGCTTCGGAGAGACCCAGGGCAACCCTGATAGCTTCTGGTGTAATTATGCAAACGACATGGGAGTGGGTATCATCTAATATGGCCTTCCCAGTGGAGGAATAATTGGAGGCTACCCTTTGGACAAAATCTGGGAAATGGTGCAATTGTTCTAATGCGAACCCTATTAAGGATGACTTTAAATTTACCAACAGTTCCGATTGGTCTCCGGAAGGTGACAACAAAGCGTTCTGGGAATCACTGACACTGGACAACTGCAAATGAGGATCATAAGTGTTGTAAATTCGAACGCAAATGTTCTCCTCGGACGGGTCAAGGATTTTTACAGACGAGGCCATGGCAGAACTGTTTATTGGATGAATTACAGAACACAAAAGGGTTGATAAATGATGAATGAGTACCTGGTGGTGACAGTCCATACTTCTAGAGGTTGCAGTTGTATCCAGGTGACTCGTGCTTGGTAGACATTGGATTTGTAGGGTGGTGGGAGTATTAAGGGACTGTTAATGTCAAACTGATTAGCCTTATAAACCATTGCGCTCCGTAAACGTGACCTTTGTACCTCCAATCTTCGAGCACGATATCCAATGGGGAGGGGCCCACCATATTTCGTAAATTTGTTTTTTATATTCAAAGTTATATTAATGGGTTTAAATATTAAATATCTTGTCTTTAATATAAAACCAAAATATTATGTAATTGATGTTTGGATTTGGTTATTATAAGGTGGAATCTTGTATGGTGTAATATATTGTTGTCATGTGCAGGTAAACACTATCATGGAAAGCATATGGGTGTACTACATGAATATTCCTAATCGTATATTGGAAGGAAGTTGAGAGGCCAACTCTCAAGGAGCCAATTCGAGAAATTGGGCTAGTTTTATTTTCAAATGGCCAAAAAAAGGGATTGGACAGATTTGAAAATGAGGTATACTTTTTATATTTGATTCTTCAATATGATATTTTATAACATATGTCTTGATTGTAATTTGTAGTGGTTTTTTCTTACATGATGTGAAAATTGGTTCTATGTAGGATGTCAAAATAATATCAAGTCAAGGTTGAAGAATTCATAGAGTTTTCAAAAAGGCATTCATAGGATAATAACACCACAAGATGCCCTTGTAAAAAATGTTGCAATGTTGCAGTATTGACGTTTCAGGAAGTACAAGACCACTTGATGATTCATGGTATAACAAGTTCATATAAAACTTGGTTTTTCCATGGAGAGAGAGTTCCTACTCAGGACTATATATTTGACAAGAGAAAGAAATGCCACACAATAGAGATGCATGATTTGCCTCCAAAAATGACACATGGTGATGAACACATATTCGGACATCAATATGATAATCAGAATGATGAGTTTGCAACATTGCTTACAAATGATACTGAAGTTCTTGAGAATGATGATCGTAACGATGGAACCATGGTTGATGATCATATGGTTGAAATGGTGAATGATGCCTATCAATATTATAATGAAAATCTAGATGTGAATTGTGAAAATGGCCAAGTAGAATCAATGGAAGGAAAAAATGATGTCAATAAATATCTAAAGTTAATTGAAGATGTGAAGGCACCATTGTACCCAGGTTGCACTAGTTTAACTAAGCTATCGACCACTGTGAAATTGTACAACCATAAAGTGAGAAATGGATGGTCTGATGCAAGTTTCACCCAATTGTTGAAGTTGCAAAGAGAAATGCTTCCAACGGGAAATACACTTCCAGAATCTACATATGCTACAAAAAGTTTAACTAAATCATTAGGCTTGGACTATGAAATGATACATGCATGCCACAATGATTGCATTTTATATTGGGGAAAATATGAAAAATAAATGAATGCCCAACATGTGGCGAATCAAGATGGAATTTTGATGCTCGTTCTGAAAAGGTGCATATTGGTGTCCCGGCCAAAGTGCTGAGGTATTTCCCTATAGTGCCGAGGTTGAAGAGAATGTACAGGTATGATTTTGAACTCTTATAATTCCATTATATCAAACACCTTCATGTACTACCAACCTACTAGAGAATCATCTTCTTTAATCTACTAAGTAGTGCAATGCATATATGTTTCTTTATGTTTTTGTTACAGCTATACATATATTTCACAAAAAATGAGGTGGCATCATGAGAATGCAAATAAGGACGGAATAATGCGCCACCCAGTTGATAGCCCGGCATGGAAAACTATAGATTCTAAATGGCCTGATTTTTCCAATGATCCTCGCAATGTACGACTTGCAATGGAAATGGATGGATTTAATCCTTTTGGAAACTTGAGTAGTAGTTACAGTGTATGGCCAGTAGTACTAGCCACATATAACCTTCCGCCATGGTTATGCATGAAAAGGAGATTTTGTTTGTTGTCATTGTTAATACCTGGTCTCAAGCAACCAGGAAATGACATAGATGTTTATTTGGAACCATTGGTAAATGAACTAAAAATAACATGGGATTAAGGGGCAAGGACATACGATGCTCATTCAACGTCATTATTTAATATGAAGGCTATATTGATGTGGGTAATCCATGACTTTCCTGCTTTTGGAAATATGGCTGGTTACATGACTAAAGGGTTTTGTGCATGCTCTATATGTGGAAGGAACACAGATTCAATGTATCTCAAATGTAGTAGGAAGTGTGTGTACATGGGACATAAGAGATATCTTCCAATAAATCATAAGTATCGTTCACAAAAAGGACTATTTAATGGGAAGTCTGAGCATCTCATTGCACCTACAACTATACAAGTGTCAAATATTTTTACAGAAACAAAAGGAAGGGAAGAGAAATGGGGAAAGATTAAAAGTACAAAAAGAAAGAGAAATTTAAAAAAAGGTGAAAATTCGAAGAATGACGTGTGGAAGAAAAGGTCAATTCTATTCAATTTACCATATTGGGAGGTATGTGCACACATTATCTTAAGGCCTAAAATGTACGATGCTTGAAGGATTTCATTGTGTTTAATATGAATATATTTATTTTTTCTTTGATGTTATAATTCATTGATTTTTTATACGGTTGGATGTAGAAACTTCTAGTGCATCACAATTTAGATTTAATGCACGTAGAAAAAAATATATGCGAAAGTATTTTAGGAACCCTTCTAGATATAAAAGATAAATCAAAGGATGGGAAAAATTCTCGTGATGACTTACAACAGTTGGGTATAAGGAGGTCCCTTTGGCCACAACAAAAAGGCAAAAAAATATTTCTTCCACCCGCACCACACTCTTTCAAAAAAGGAGAAAGAGATTCTTTGTCGTGTTTTGTTCACCTTAAAAGTTCCAGATGGATATAGTTCAAACCCTAGAAATCATGTATCTATGAAAGATCCCAAGCTTCATAGTATGAAAGCACATGATAGCCATGTTCTCATGCAATAGATCCTTCCAGTAGCATTGCGCCATGTGCTACCAAAAGCAGTTCGAAACACTATTTGTAGGCTTTGCTTCATTTATAGGCGAATTTGTGCAAAAATGGTGGATCCAACAGATCTTGATAACTTACAAGATGATGTTGTGGAAAATTTGTGCTTACTCGAAAAATATTTCCCCCCTTCATTCTTTGATATAATGATACATTTGACTGTACACTTGGTGCGAGAGATACGTTATTGTGGACCAGTTGCATATCGATGGATGTACCCTTTTGAAAGGTTAGTTAAATGTTATTAAGTGCAAATCCACATAAATTCCAGCATTTTATGTGCATATAATAATAATACATTACTAGCAACTCTTTATTCATACTTTTGATTTCTCTACAAATTGTGTGTTTTTTTCTAGGAACATGAAAGTTTTCAAAAGTTATGTGAAAAATGAGAATAGGCCCGAAGGCTGCATAGCTGAAAAACTACATTATGGAGGAATCCATAAAATTTTGTGTTGGATATGTTGAAGGTATGGATTATATTGAAATCATGCCTAGTAGAAATGAAGCTTGGGACGATGAATAAGGAGAGGTTGGACAATATGGGAAGGCCTTATCTAGTGGAACTTCTATTGAATTAGATAAAACTAGTTTGTTACAAGCCCACAGATGGATCTTGCACAACACAGATGAAATTCAACCTTGGATAGAGTAATTAATAAGAACATACATATGAAATCATTTTTTATTATAATATATCGCAATGTTTTCATAAATTGTTTATTGACATTACTTGAAAATAGGATGCACTTGACAGAAATTTCCAATAGTAACATCCAAGCCCAAAAAGATGAAGTCTTACTACAAAAGCTCCACAACCAACAATTTAGTGATTGGTTAAGAAAACAGGTAATGATATGTTCTTCATATTAGATTTAATTGAACTTCATTGATCAAGACTATTATGATGTATGGAGGTGAGATTCTTTTAATGTATTTTGAAATTGCATGGTTTTTAATGACATTTCAAAATTTCAAGGTGGAAGGAAAAGAAAATATTTTTGATACCCTTAAATGGTTGGCACATGGCTCAAGAAAATATGCAACTAAGTATGATGGCTACTTAATCAATGGGTGTAGATTTCATGTAAAAAGATTAGAAAATGTCAGGGCCACCCAAAATAGTGATGTGTGCATAGATGCACAAACATTAATGAGATCAAGTGCACAGGATAAAAACCCTATACATCAAATGACAACATATTATGGAGTGATTCAAGAAATAATGTTATTGGACTACTATTTGGTGTAGTATCCATTGTTCAAATGTGATTGGATAGATGTACACAAGAAGAATGGAATGAAAGTTGATGAAATTGGTTTCACCATGGTGAATCTGAAGAGATGCTTGAGTAAGGATAGACTGCAAGATGATCCATTTATTCTAGCATCACAAGCGAAACAAGTGTTTATGTACAAGATCCGGTAGAGAATGACTGGTGTGTAGTTTTGACATGCCCTCTGATGGGATCAAGAAATTGTAATAGATATGATTTGGAGTATGCAGATTTATCAAGTGTTGCATATTTGAAGGGACGAAATGCAAAGAGGATGAAGTTGTAGGTGATGGTGGCATGGATTATGTTCGACAAGATTGTGAAGGCACATGGTTGGATGTTGTTTAGTAAGTAGCATGCATGATTTATTTATCAGTTCTCATTTAAGTTGTATCTGTGAAAACTTATATCTTAGATTATTACTTGGATTTACCTTTCATGCATATATTTTTTGTTTTTCTACTGTTTATGCATATTATTACTTAGATTTACCTTTCATGCATATATTTTTACAGTAGAAAGATTGGGTGTGGGGAATTGAGAGTGATGTGAGGGGGGGGAGGGGCCATATGAGCTTCAACCTTCACGAGGTTGGCCCTGTTTAGTAGAGAATAAGATATTCTTGAAACCAAGAGAAGCTC
The DNA here is from genome assembly GCA_027924585.1 of Larix kaempferi. Classification (NCBI taxonomy): domain Eukaryota; kingdom Viridiplantae; phylum Streptophyta; class Pinopsida; order Pinales; family Pinaceae; genus Larix; species Larix kaempferi. Next base: position 5,217,983 of record BSBM01000125.1, on the reverse strand, counting down.
ATTCAGGTATTTTCATTTCGTTTTTTAGAATTTCATATATGTTATGCCTTTTTTTACATATCTAACAATCGCTTATATGAAAATACCATTTTGTCATGATATATGCAGGTCTTCGTAATGGAAAGCAATATAATGACAATTTGTATCGTTCTCTAATGCATATTTGTAAGTTATCACCCATAAAGAATTTGTCAATTAGATATCTTATTATCATTTCTACAAATTTTTAATTTTTTGGGTTATTGGCCGTTGGATGAATCATCCGACGAATGGAGTCATTTCATCCATAGATTGTTTGGGTAAGCACGTGGACCCCCAACAGGTCATTGTTTTAAGGAATAGGTTAGGCTTAGTATTCATGAATCATAGCTTATCAATATTTTACTATTTGTTTTCAGGAAGAGGTCTTAAGACTGACTTTGCAATTTAGTTTGAAGTTTTTTTTTTCACCTTTTTGATAGATTTCAACTAACCAGGAACAAAAGTACTCTTTCCATATTATAGTGGAGTACAAATTATTTACAAGAATCTACTTCTCGAATTACGCACAGGGCCTGCACATAACTCCATCCACAAGTAGCCTTGCTTGTGCTTGTGCAAGTGAAACAGCTCGCCATAGTGGAGTATGAAACACCCTTTCTTTACCATCAGGCTAAGACTCCATTTTCATTGAAATTTAGTTTATCTATATTCTAACAAAAAAAACGTCTTTGAATCTATTTGAGTATATTGACCAGTGTGATTTGTCTCTTAACTGTTCCTGAGTTTAGTATGTAAATTGTTGTTTCTACTTCTCAATGGAATATTACCAAACTACGAATACAAGTTTTTTCTTTACCTTTACTGTTGCATCTAGCATGAATATAGCCATTGAAATGTATCTGATCTATTTGTTCACTGCATATGTTACCAAGATATCTTTTAGTTGTTGGAATTGATGAGAATGTATAATTGAATTTACCAAAAAATACCTTATATAATGCCTTTCATAGTCTGTCATGTTCTTTAACTTATTGTATTGCCACTAAAATTAGATAAATAAACATTGGTACAATTCTATCAAAAAAATGTTAATTTTCTGCTCTAGAACTGATTTGACTAGGCTATGATCATAAATAAAGTTGTTCTTCATCAATGTTTGAGAACTGGCTGTCCTAAACAATTTTGAGGGCATTGATCATTTTTCTTATCTTTAGGTAGTAAAGGAGATACTCGAGTGTTGTATCTAAAATGCACGGTGCTACTTTTGTTTTCTTAAAATAAGGATATGGATAGTACAGTTCTGTTTTGTTGTTTGTTTCCTATATATTTTTGCAACAAGCTTCAGATAACATTTTTGTCTAGCAACAATGAAAGCTGGGGTATTTAGGAATGATGAAATGAGATAACAATTAATTGCTTCATAAATATTTGGGCTGAGACTTTAGCTCTCTCTTATCTATTAAACATTTTAAGGTAGTAGCATGTCTTCATTGTTATCATGCATTGAAATGTAACCTCTATTGCATCCATAATTTGCTGCTCTCGGTTGTTACATTTTCAGATGAAATTTTTTTGCTTGTGTTAGATGACAATGCAATTAAAACCTTTTCATTCGTTAAAGGTTGCTGCTGAAATAGCATGACAAAATGAATTGACAATGAAAGAAGCACATTTCACATGGGAGAAAGAAAGAACAGACTGTAGATCAAATAACACATGAATCTCTAAACAGAAACACCTGCAAGGCCTGCCAACTTTATTTAAAATAGCTTCAAAATTGTTCAAACACAGAGCAACCACTCGGGCTCCGAAATTTTCAACCCCTTTTCCATTGATTACATTTAATTTATAAATGTCTTCAAGCCCCAGGCTCGGCCTTCTCTTGAACATAAAACAATTATAACCTATTGACACCTAATCGAAGCATATTTGCCATTACATACATGAGAGAGAGGTGGAAAAATCGGCTCAATAGCATTTTACATTTGCAGGTCGTTTTTGCTATATGACCTCCTATACTTAACAAAAAGACAAAAATTGATCTTGGAGATGCTCTTCCAGCTGGCCGCTCCTACTAACCGAATGCTCCCACTAGCATAAAACTTTGCAATAACCTCGAACTCTTCATGCACCTGTCTTGATTCTCCCCTTGCCATACTTCTTAATGGACTTCCATTGGTTAGTTGAGGGTAGGTCCAGGGTGGTGATCTCCTTAATTAACACTCTCATCTCTGTGTGTTCTTTGTAAGAATAAACCAATGTGTAGTGTCCTGGCTCCCCCGAACATTGAGGCTAACTCGAAATCCCTTGTCAATTTTTCAACTACTATCTGACCCGTCAGAGGCTGATCCATCCTTGCAAAATCCTCCTAGTTTTCCCTCTAATTCAATAGTTTAAACCTTGTATTCCTCATTTGATAACATGGTTCCATTCTCCCCCCGGAACATAGGTAGGCCTTTCTTGAATAAGGGGTTGAATGACTCCTTGAACAACCTCAGTTGATTTGAGAGAATGCCTATCCCAAAATGGGTGATCTTCACCTGCTGATGCTTGTTAATTATTCTCTTGGCCCATATAATTGTGGCTACCCTATCCTTTACACCTGCTATATCAGCCTGCTCCTCTGACAAACAACTCAGAAACTCCACTGCATTTTCTGCATAATCCGAGGGCTTCTTATTAGCTTTTCATTGGCCACTGCTATAGCCTGTTAGCGAAATTTACCACAATTTCCTTATCCACTATGAAGTTCAAATAGGGCCTTAGGTCGTCTGCTTGTTGGATGACATCATCACAGATGATTTTCTTAGTCTCCTACAGTACCTTCTGTCCTATCACTTGCTCCTTTAACCTGTCAAGATCACCTGCATTCCCTTGTACTTGGATTCCCAAGCCTCCTTTTCCTTCTTTGCATTGTCCTTTAGAGTCTTCAGGCTAGCTACTTGTTTTCTCAATTTGATCATTTCAGCATTTTCTAGGATAGCATTGGCTATATGCCCACTATGGAGAAGTCTCTAGACTCAATGAGGGCGTGACCTCCATTTCTTGCTCTTTTTCATTTTCCTTTACTTTCATCTCCAGTTCTTGAAACTAGGCTTTCCATACTTTCTCACTAGCTGCTACAAGGGCTATTTTAAGCTGCAATTGCTTCTCTTTTTCTCTGAGCTCCACTAGCTGGGCCTTACAGTCAATCAATTCTTCCTTTAATTTTTCTTTCTCTTCCTCTAGTTCTGCCATCTCAGGGGCATTTACCAACTAAGCAACAAGAATCTTTAACTTCCTTTTAAGGATAGGATCTCCTGATCTTTTCCATCCAACAACCCTTGTATGTTTTTTCTCTTGGCTTCTTCAGTCACAGAGGCTAATAATTGAGCTTGGATCTTCTTCACCTGTCCCTTTAGAGATTTATTTCTGCCTTCTCTATCCTTAATTGATTTTGAACCTTGGATTTGTTTGATTGTACTTTAGACAATTCTAAGGAACCCTTCAGTAGTTTTTTGTATAAAACCTCACTTGTTTCCTTGTGCAGGTTGATTATGTCAGGATCTGGGATATCTTCCAGATTGACCTTTAACTCAGTAGCTTTGTTTTTAGTGGCCAAAGCTAGGTTTAGAGTATTCTGGGCCAAATTTCTGCTGGCCACCAAGGCTATGCTCTTCTTAGATATTTTCCTTACTTCTTCATATAATTTTGTTTGTGCTGCAATGTTGTCTATATTTCCCTCATAGTCCTCTAGCAGCTCTGTTCTGGTCGTGCTCAGTGCTGCAGGTCCCTTGGGTGGTTTACCAAAACATGTTCTTGACTAAAATATGGAGCATTCGGAACTTGACCTGCTTCTTCTTTGGCTTCTCTTCTTGAATCTTTGCCACCTGTTGATCAACTTCTTCTATTTTATGCCTCTTGAGGCCCTTTCAGGGTCACTGTCCACATCCATTGGACTGTTGATTTCCTGTTGATTGGACTTGTCTGGGATGGCCACTAGGGGCAAAACCATTTGCACTATTGTATCTTTACTAGATGATCTGGGTGCTGAGGATGAGCCTTCCTCAAAAAGGTATTCCAAATTTTGGGAAGTCTCTGGGGGGTCAATGCCCATCTGTCCCTGCTCAATATACTCCAGCCAGTTTTCCCTCTCAGCCATGCCAGCCAGCTCAAAATGTTCATACCCCTTTCTATTTGTTGTTACCCTTCTTTCTGAAGTATGTGATGGGGGTCATAATTCACTACTACCTTGGAGGGGAATCCCATGTCTTTCATTATTTGCTGAAGGCTTGAGAGAGATGCTCTAGTTTAACCATGATGGATCCTACTGTCTAGGGAAAATTTATGTCCGATGCCTTCTTATCATCTAGGAAGTGTTCACATTCAACTGTTAGCTTCTGTCTTACAAAATCCATGGTGAATATCCTAGGGGGTGAGGAATGCAGACAGCTCATATGGGGCATGGGAAAACCCATATACTCTGATTACAGTGCCCTGCTTCAATAAAAACCAATCCCCTACCCCTTTTCCCATTTGGGGTTGCAGTAGGTCTTTTCATCTCCGGTATTACTCTAGGTAATCTTTTCTGAAAAAGTAGGAAGTAAACCTCAGCCATGAGGCTATTCATGAACATCTTTTAGTCAGAATACATCTCTTTGGTAATATGCAGCTCTGGGACCTGTAGGTTTTCATCATTGGCTGCCAGGAACATCTTTACCAAATAGGGTTGGAACCTGAACGACCTAGTCTTAGGAAACTCCACAAGTTGGGAATGGATACTTTCTGCTAGGGCTTCGTCAAACTTTAGACAGACACACATGGGGGGTAAATTAGGGTCAGATGGCTCAAGGGGACAGGTACTGATAACAAACATAAGGCTAATCAGGTGTTTGGTTATATCATGGTTAGTGTCCAGCCCTAAAAACTGGGACAACATCGAGATTACATATCTAGATTTCTTCTGTGAACAAGTTGGCTTCGCCAGGGAAAGAGTCTGCTGGACAGAAACACCTGGGTGTAGGGAGGCATGGTAGAAACTCTCCTTGAGGTTGTCTGTGTCTCTTTGGAAATGTTGAATTAGGGATTCTAATTGATAACTCTGGGACTTTCAGCAGAAATCTTCAGGCATGGCTAGGGCTATCCAAACGGTTGGGGCATCTATGTAACACATAATCTTTGAACTTGCAGCATCCATGACTGCCCTACGACTAGGGGAATAATAGCTGGAGCACCAGTTTATCAACTTAGGACAATTTGGGGTCTAACTAGTGGTAAAAAGGTGAAAGGAAGACTGGTAGACCTTGTGGATATCTCTGCCCTGGGCTCTTATGGTTTCTAGTTTTCTTTGTCTTTGGCGGCTTTCAGGGTACTATTAAGGAACATGGTGTTGAAAATGTCACTGTCTTTGTCCTTTATCTAGTCATTTATCTTACAAGATTCAAAACCTGGAGCTCCTATGGAGCCCGCCATTTACAAAAGTTCATAGAGGAAAAGAGTGGCCTACATGGCTGGTTGACCATGGATCGATCTTCCTTTCCTTTCAATGTGCACATGAAAGACAAGATGAGAATCCTATGCAGGACATTATTTTATAATATTATCCTGCCATATCGTCCCTCCAGGACAAAGATGGAGGAGCCATGTCGGTCATCCGTTGGCCAGATTGATCCTTTGCCATTAGATCCTTTGACCTTTCCTACCACATTTCTTTGTGGTTTCCAATTTGGAAACTTGACATCTTGCCAGCGCTTTTGACTTGTGAGAAACCTTGCATGATGTCGATCCGGGTTCCTGCTTAGATCCTGGCCGTCCAACTATGTGTCCCATTAATTGTCCACAAATCTTTGTCCCACCTAGTTACCCGCACAAGTATTATTTACGAAGTTCACCCGGACCATAGATCTTTTCCACACCACATCTAGGCCGTCGGAGGATGCAGTACTTTAAGAAAAGTTCACAAATATTAATTGTGACTGTTTTTTGCACACATAATATCTACGAACATGTTGTGAGCCGTTGATCTATGCCCTACATCGTTTATTGCTTTTGGACCTACCCATCGGCTAGTACCCCACCTCTTCTTAAAGATTCACCAACTTACTTCGCGAAGAAGGTTCCCGACCGTAGATTTCCTGACGCTAGATCTGACCGTCCATACATTTTTCATAGGTTCCTTTGCATTTGGCCTTCGACTGATTACTTCAAACCTTAGCTTTTTCCCACATCGTTGCTTTCAACCTGATTCGTCCTGCTGAGAGTTCCTGAGAAATCAATATTTTTCTTGAACCTCAGGCCTACCTTCCCTTCACGAGTCCTCCAGAACCCTTAGCACAATTCAGGTGCTAACAGATCCATCAAGCAACCATTAGAAACGATGCTCGTTCTTATCAATGAATACTTGAAATTCTAGTTAGATATTCACTTCATGAGTATGTGTTTGAACTTGAAAGCCAAGTCCTGCAAAACGTTTTTGTATTACTATTTTTTTTATTGAATCAATGCTGCATATGAAACCTTTCAAGTTCAACCAACTTATAAGGTTAGAGCCATTCAGACTACTTTCTTAGGTCTCTCGAGTCAAAAACAATGTTGGGATTATTAATGTTTTCTTAGAATTACAAATGATGCAATCTTGGTCTTAATATTGCCCCTTTCCCCAATTCTTAAAGGGTTCTAGCTCAATGGTAGAGCGCTTGCTTTACAAGCAGGAGGTTGAAGGTTCATTCCTTCATGCCCTAATCATATGTCACTACGAGGGGGGTTCATAACCACCCCCAAAGGTTTGTAAAGAGTTTTTTTTTGGGGGGGGGGTTTGAACTGCCTTTGTAGGTACCTACGAGGGGGGTTTTAAAACCGCCCCCAAAGGTTTGGAAATATTTTAAGGGGGGGGTTTCGAACCGCCTCTGTAGATACCTATGAGGGGGGGTTTAAAACCACCCCCACATGTTTGTAAAGTGTTTTGGGGGGGAGGTTTGAACCGCCTCTGTAGGTACCTTCAAGGGGGGTTTAAAACCGCCCCCACAGGTTTGTAAAGAGTTTTGACAGTGGTTTTGAACCGCCTCCGTAGGTACCTACGAGGGGGTTTTAAAACCACCCCCACAGGTTTGTAAAGAGTTTTGGTGGGGGTTTTGAATGGCCTCCGTAGGTACCTAAGAGGGGGGTTTAAAACTGCCCCCACAGGTTTGTAAAGAGTTTTGACGGGGGTTTTGAACCGCCTTTGTAGGTACCTACGAGGGGGGTGTATATCCACCCTTAAAAGAAACTTTTGGGGGAGGTTTATAACTGTCGCCAAAAGTCACTTCAGGGGCAGTTTTGATCTCTTCCAGAACCGCCCTTAAAATCCAAAACTTTTAGCGTCGATGTTATTAGGGGCGGTTTCTTAAAAAATGCCACCAAATACAAAACCAACCCCAAATTAGTGACTTTTGGAGGTAGAAGACAACTGCCCCTTAAAGTAAAAAAATAACTTTTTAGGGGGGGTTTCGAACCGCCCCCAAAAGTCCAAAAGTAACTTTTGGGGGGGTTTAGAACCACCCTCAAAAGTGACTTTTGGGGGTGGTTTAGAACCACCTTGAAAAGTCACTTTTAGGGGTGGTTTTGATCTCTTTTAAAACGGCCCCTAAAAGTCAAAACTTTTAACGTCGGTGCTATTAGGGATGGTTTTGGAAAGACCGACGCCAAAGCCAAAACCGCCCCCAATAATGCCTTTTGGAGGCGGAAAACAATCGCCCCTAAATGTCAAATTTGTTGTAGTGGAATCTAGAAAGCTGAAAACGCATGAAGTAAACTATGCGACGAATGATTTAGAACTGACTGCCATAATTCATGCTTTAAGAATGTGGTGACATTATCTTCTTGGAAAAATATTTGTCCTGAAAACTGACTACATTGGGCTGAAATATCTTTTTCAATAGCCAAATCTGAATGGAAGGAAAGCAAGGTGGCTAGCTTTCTTAAGCGAGTTTGACTTTGAAATTCAGCATATCAAAGACAAAGAAAATCAAATTACTGATGCACTTAGTAGATGCATGCACCTACTAACTATGGCTTCAGTTAAGAGTTTTCAAATTGATTTAATGTCGTAGATTCGGACAACAGTTGAAAAAGACCAAAACAATCTTAATTTAAGAAAAAAGTGTCTTGCAGAAAATTCATATTAGCAAGCAACAGATTACAACATATCCAAGGATGGATTGCTGCTATTTAAAAACATACTATACATACCAGATAAGCTAGAATTAAAGCAACTGATTCTGGATGAATTTCACAAAACACCATATGCTGGTCATCCAGGTTATCAGAAAATGATAACAACTGTTAAAAACAACATTATTGTCCTAGACTGAAATAAAAAATTGCTGAATACCTCACAAAATATGGACTGTCAACGGGTGAAAATAGAACATCAACATCCGGTTGGTTTGTTGCAGCCTATACCGCTACCAGAATGGAAATGGGCGACCATTTCTATGGATTTTATCACTAGGTTGCCTAAAAATAACAAGCAACATGATGCCATTATGGTGGTAGTGGATAAGTTGACTAAGGCAACTCACTTCATACCATTCAAATCCACTTTCAAGGCAATAAACATTGCAGAGGTTTTCATGAAAGAAGTCTTTCAACTTCATGGAATTCCCAAAGTGATTATATCCGACAAGGACACCAAATTCACCTCACACTTTTGGAGGGATATCTTTGCAGGTTTGGGGACTAAACTAAGTTTTAGTACAACCTACCATCCGCAAATAGATGGAAGGACCGAGAGGGTGAACCAAATCCTTGAGGACATGCTTTGCTTGTATGATATGGATAACCCAAAGCAGTGGGAAAGCTACCTACACTTAGCTGAATTTTCCTACAACAATGGTTACCAAACTTATGCAGGAATGAGTCCTTTCGAAGTGTTGTATGGAAGAAAGTGTAAAACCCCTATGACTTGGGATGATCTAGTAAATCGGATTGTGATGGGTCCCAAAATGTTAGCTGAACTAGAAAACATTGTGCAGAAAGTTAAAACAAACTTAAAAACTGCCCAAGATAGGCATAAAAGCTCAGTTGATCAGCATAGCGAACATAAAGAATTTGAAGTTGGGGATCATGTATTCCTAAGAGTGAAAGCAAAGAAATTTTTTTTGATCTTGGGAAAGGTTTCCAAACTTGCACCAAGATTTTGTAGTCCTTTCTAAATACTTGCTAGAGTAGGACTTGTTTCTTATCAGTTAGATTTACCAACAAATTTTAAAGTGCATGATGTTTTTCATGTTTCATTGCTGAAGAAATATGTATATGATCCTAAGCATATTGTAAAATAGCATGTGATTCAAGTGGAATTAGAAGGAGACTTCCAGACAGACCCTATATTCATACTGGATCGGAAAGAGGTGGTACCTCAGAATCGAACCATCGTTCAGGTAAAAGTGCAATGGGAGCACTATAATCCTGAAGAGGCTACTTGCGAAATGGAAAAGGAAATACGAGCATCATACCCTTTTCTATTTGAATAAGTACATGACACAAACTGAATTTTCTTAATATGCTATTTGTTGTTTTCCAAAACTGTTTAACACTGAGGATAGTGAAAACTTAAAGGGAGAGGAAATGTAATACCCCAATTTTGGACTTTGAACCCCTATTATATTTTGCTAAGTATTATTTCAGTTTTACTTAATTGACATTATAAATATGATAAATTGATTTCTAATTACCATGTGGACCAGCACACTAATGAGATGGGAGTCACAGTCCCCTAAGGGATGGAGGGAAAATGCCACTTAATAATAAGAAGAAGAAATTATTATTGGAGAAAAATGGAAAACCTTAAAGAAAATATTTGAGAGACAAATGAATTAAAAGAATTCATAAAATGAGGAATTTCACACCTAAGAGAACAAAAAGTGAAACTAATTGGAAGCACTTGATCATTATTCATTATTCACATTCTCATGATCCTAAACACACAAGAGAAATGGGTGTTGGAATGAACACTAACCTGAGACAAATGAGGACAGATTTGGGAGAACCAAACTGGTCCTAAAGACAAGTGCATGAGGAAAGATTTGGGAGAACCAAACTGATCCTGAAGACAAAGGAATGATGATAGATTTGGGAGAACCAAATTGGTCCAGATTAAGAGGAATCTTTTAGCTGAGTATGGGATTTTCCACTTAATTGTGTGTAGGTAGGAGAACTACCCCAAGATTGCAGGAGTACTGCATTTACACTGAATAGGCTGTATTTAATTGATTCTGTTAATGGATGAGGTTTAAAATCCCCTGGAGCATCCTGGAGCTAAGGAGTACTGAGTTGGATATTGGGTTGCCTACTGCCACTGAAATATCCTGAATAACTTGGGGAAAACAAGTTAAGGGTAACTTAAAATATACACTTTAACCTGGGGGACTCTGAACTCAGCTCAGGGTGACCTGAAAGAAAGGAGTACTTGTTGGTCAAAGGCTGGGAGGTTTGTGCTTGGTTCCCTTGGTCATCAGATTTCAGATAAGTATATATGTTGAACCTATATGATTATTTTATGGACAGTATTGGAAATTGTTTAAGTGTATTCCTAGAAGTACAGTTAAATTATCTACTATTTTTAGATCTACTTATATGTATACTGTTATATGGATTTCTGAGTATAGATATTCCATAACTGCTAGATCTCATTAATCTGAAGCAGCTTTATGATCTAAGTTGAAATACTTGAATAATCACCGTTCATGTTTTACTGTATGCATGGATCTAGTTCTGATGTGTTTAACCAGACATATCTATTGTTTAAATCGGGGTTGCAATCCTGAGAGAGGCACCCTAGAGTGATTATGGTTTGAATGCTAACCTAAGGTTAGTTGTATGCATTTTATACAGATTTCATGTACTTCTATATTATTGACAGGACTTTGTTTATGTATAGGTTATTGTGCAAATCAGGAAGACATGTAAACCAAGGGTTTACATGTCAAGCAATATATGTTTATAAACCCTAATGTTCTATTTTTATAGAGTAACCCAGAAAGGGAACATTTAAGCTAAAGGTCTTTTCCTAACTGGTTAAATGAATTGATTATAGTTGAAGCGGTTTATACATTCATGTAAAATGTTTATGATGAAATTGTATTCTAGATAGGGCTTAACATTTCACTCTAAGCTATTCTGAATGTGTGTAGGAATCCAAGCTTCATTATGATGTTTTGATTAGGGTTTCCTAAGTTTTGCATACACCTGCCTTTATATTTACAAATATACATTAAAGTTTCGAATGCATTCTACTTTGTAAATACAGTGGTGTTAATATCCTTTTAATAACCTCGATATGGGTTAAGTTAAGGACGCGGTATACATCTCTGAATCAACTCGTGTGCTATGGTTTTAGACCACACTAATCTAAAAGAAAATACAGAGTTAATGGTTCTATGCAAACAAGGGTTTAAACTTTACATTAATATGAATTGTATGCTTATTCACGATTGCTTCAAGTTTAAACATCTTATGTATGGACACGATTTTACATAGTGCGCATTTGGACAACGAAATTCAATGTTGCATGAATAACATCATTTAAAAAAGAATCCACAAATATGTATTAATACACTACCATCAATGTAAGCGAATATTGATGGTCATACTGCGTGGATGAGTTGTGATCACAGTACTAATTGCCTTTCATACAGAAGTGCATAATGACCTACGCTGCAAGTATTGTATGCATCTAGCTGAAACTTTTATGCCTACGGCTTTGCTCGACAAGCAGTGAGAAAACATGAAACTACATTATTTATATAAAATTCTAGAAAGTATGATGTTACAACCTTACGGTCAAGATTAATTGCGAATTAATGGAGTACTGTTACCATTTAAAGAAAACGGATGCATAAATAAATTTATTTTAGTATGAAGCAAGCAGGAAATTAACTACTATTTGAATGTTGTAAACAAGTACGATTAAACATTGCGAAACCATTTATGAACGCATAGACAAGTATGGGCGAAACACCCCATTGCTGGAAGATAAACGCTTCACCATTCCCACATTTAAAAAGATGATGGCCACAAGTTTCACATAATAACTCTGTTTAAATTATAAAAGAAAAAGAGACATACGCCGAGAGCTTCCATAGAATCTCGTTACAGTAAAAAATGAGCTATATCTTGACGCTCTCCATTTTACAATGCATTCATTATTTACAAAATCAATATTACAGTCCAGAGCTATTACTCTTCTTCCCTAAACCACCCAGGTCGTGGAGACCGACTGTCGCGCAAGAAGTAAGCAAAGCTTCTGCAACTTGGTCCAATGACCACCATTTTTTAAATAATGAAATCCTAACACTTAAACCCTACAAATGGTTGAGTAACTCAGCCTGATCCTATAGGGTAAGAACAACCCTCGAGGGAATCTTTCAGTTGGCAAGTTACCTGGAAAATGGGGAACCATCCCCCACACTAGGAGACGGTTGAGGAGCCATGATGCGTATCCAACCTCCATCACTACTGCTTACCTGCACAAAGGTTAAAACGTGGTTAAAAACATAATAAGTAAAACTAGAAACAAGATAATTCACCACAGTATAAACAACGCTTACATTGGGACTTTACTTGCCAATGAAGCGAAAACGCAGACATTGCTCCAACTATTGCGTCACCAAGCATTAACACAAAAATTAACATAAGTATGAGTCATGGCCGAAAGTATTTCAGACTGTACAAGCATAGAAATGTAAATACGAAAAGAGTTGTGAGGGTCAACTTACCCTAGCATGTAGGCCGAGCACTAGCGGCATCGTCCTGCTGTCTAGCATAACCCCTTGGTGTCGAAACTCGCCTTCGAACTCATGTCATAGCTTGCTTCTCAGATCATCAACACTCTGCTTAGAATTCATCATGGTAACAATGACTTCTTCGTTAAACTCAACCCTTACAAACATTGGATTACAACCGACGATGTAAGGTCAAGTTACCACTGAGCCCGGTGGTTGTGGCATTGAAGTCTAGAGCGTAGAAATAATGGGTGCCAAAACCATTAACGTTGGATCGACGGTGATGAATGGAACTCGTTTACCAACAAACCAAACAACGCTGAAATAAATGGTGAAGATCAACTGGTGCATTAAGTGATATTGCGTCGAGTACGCCGTACAACTCGTGGGAATGGAGCATGTCACAGCTGGAAGGAGGAACCTTCATTAGTGTCGAGCAACCTGTGTCCACTTTGGACCCAAGACCATCATGTAGCTCGTCCATTCCCTTCCACATTGTCGAAAGGCTTTGTATACCTGCCAAGTGGCAACCAGCGTAGGGTTCAAAACATTGGTAAGGGTTGGTAAGCCTACTTGGCACAAGCACTTCGTCACCCTTTGAAGCGACAGTTCTAAACCTCCAACCCATGCCTGCTTATGCATATTGTTATCCACGTGGGAAGGATCATTTGCATGTTTTCGTAGAACTTTGGTATTTAATCACATTGCATTATGGTTGGTTAAAATTACATTGATCCACGTCGTTTCCTTTGGAACCATAGTCCCTTCGTTGGATAGTATTGGGTATGTCCACTTTAATGTCGTTGTATGACTTTATATAGTGCCACTACTATGTTGGGCCATAAACCTTTGGCGCCAACCTTATTACCTATATTAAGTTGGGATTTTAAGTCTAAGTCCTTTGCATGGGATGTATTTATTATTATATATATATATATATATATATATTAATAGTTCTTAAAAGAGTTAAGTGTTAATTACAATATCATTAATATAGTTATTATTGCTAAGTATTATGTTGGCATTTCAATTCAAGGACCAAACCTTTAGTTAAATGATATGTATATATATATATATATATATATTCTTGGTTCCAATAATTGTTTAATATGTGTGGGAGTGATATCATGTGGGGCACTTAGTAATGTTTTCATTAGTGTTCTATTTGTCTATGGAGTTAATAAATCCTTGCAAGGTTAACCCTAGAAGTTATGCATTTCAATATACTTGTCATTGTTATCCCAACATATAACCATGTTAAGTTAAAATGCTATTCAATTAATACTATATACAGATTATAGTTGCGTAATAACATATTAATAGATGTTAATATAGTTATTAATGAATTATTGCATATCACTTAATAAGGTCGTAAGTGTTTATGATGTAACACACATGTATTTTATGACACATGAGTTGTCTTTGCATTTTCACATTTTACTGAAGAGTTACGCCTGTTGTAGTGACAACCAGAGTTGGTGTTTTTCACATTGTTTAGTGATTAGAGTCCTTATTCAAAAACAAAATCACGTAGACGAGATGTGACAATATATATATATATATATAAGTAAACTCAACAACACTGCGTGAAGCAGTGCATGTGAGGAAGAGGAAGATCCGCCCCATATGAACCATAGGAACTACTAAGTCTAGGTTTAGGTTTAGGTTTACGATTGCAATGGAGAACACTACGCCTAGCAGTCAACGCTTTGAAACTTTGAAGGGAAACAAAATAGAAAAAAAAGAAAAAGAAAACAATCTAAGCAGAAACCTTACCAGCAAGCTAAGTTACAGAGCTGAGTTGCGGAGCCTTTGCCAATGTGCTTTAGATTCATCATGAAGCTGCAAGAGAAAATAGTAATGGTGAATCGACAAATGAGGGAGGAAATGGATGCTTCAGCTGAGCTTTTGCATGAATTTGCAGAGCCAGTCTAGTGGAAAACTCAGTGGCGGAAGTGATCTCGGGGAAGGTTTACCCCTTTTTGGGTTCTCTATAGTTTAATTATTATTTTATTGCATGTTGGCCATGTGGCCATCGTGCCGAGTGACTCTTTGTCTCGAGTGACTCTTTGTTCGAATATGTTCTAATTATTCAAAATGATTAGATATGTTTTAAATTTGATTATGTGAAATTGTTATTATACATATATATATTGTAATTTGTTTTATCAATTATGAAAATTGTTAGTTAATCATTTTTTTAATTAATTATTTTAATATATTAATTATTAATTTATTTAAATTGGTCTATATAGTTTAAATTTTGATTATTTTATTTGGAGTAATTTTAAATTAAACTTTCATATATATATAATGTATAATGTATAATTTATTTTTAATTTTATATTTCTTACTTATGTGCTATGATTAATTTAAATTTAGGTTTAAACCTAGGGTTAGATATAAGTCTAAGTAATTAGTTAAATTAATTTATGACTTTGTAGGTTTAAATTGCAAGGTAATTGGAATTGGAAATAGGGTTAGGAGGTGACTCTAGATAAATTCAAATTAGGTCAAACTAAGCAATATAGTAAGTTTTGTAGGGAATCACGACATGTGCAATCGTGGTAGTAAATGTGATTATAGGTGACTACCTAAGCCATGATGAATCAAAATGAAACAATACCTTACATTTAGCCAGAGACATAGTGTCTTACCCCATGATTCACAATAGTGATGCGGGTTGTGGGATCACGTAGCCTCTTCATCCTCGTACCTTCTCCTCATACAAAGAATTTCTTAATTACCATAAGCTATGAAAGTGACATTATCTATACAAGGAATGTCGCGGTAGATGACATGTCATCGAGGGTTCTACTTAAGCATTATAGGGAAAATTATATCATTCTAAATAAGCTATAAAAGTAAAATAAATGCATTAAATGGAAGAAGGGAGGGGGATAAATTTTTGGTCAATTTGTCTACTTATTGCATGATGTGTGACATGGTATTTATACCAATTTATTAAAATATCTGTAATGTTGAGCTTACGCATGTTGAGTGTGCATCAGTTTGAGATGTAAATGTGTTGAATTGTTGAGGGAGGATAGCACTTAGTATAATTAAGGAAAATAACTTCTTTTTCCACCTTATAAGTAGGTGACCTTTTTGGTTAAGCTAAATATTGACAATAAGAGATCCATATAGAAATTTCAGTGTTCACCTGGGTTACCTCTGTACGTGAGTGCGAGTGAGAAAGATCCTTGATGTGATGAAGTTGTTGCATCAAGCCCGAAATAATGAGTGTTGTGAATGGGATATGTTGGTATCATTTGGCTTGTGTAAACATGATTGCATCATATCAATAAAGTGATTGCTTAGGTTTGGTACTAGGCTCTATATGTTGTTTTCTTATGATGATGAGAGAGAGGCCATATGTTCCATTATTATGTGTGAGATAATATGTGACTAATGAAAACATTAAAAGTACTAAGGATGCATTTGAAGAGCATTAAGGGGGATTGATGCGATATAATTCTTAGGCATGTAGTTTGGTATGGAATAAGAGGTTTGAAAATGATAATGATGTCAATAGGTAAATATACGTGAAAACTAAATACAACATAAAGTACAGTATGCAAAAGACAATGTGTTTAAATTACACGTAAATACCATAAGAGATAATGTTAGTAATAGGAAGAGTGTGTCAAGAACCTGCAATAATTAATTAATGCAAATACACGAGATATCAGAAATAATAGAACTCAGAATCACTTTTATATTGATCACGGGCCACTTCGAGGGGGCAACCTCCTTTGAGCAAGCTTAATACAATTAAATTCACGGTGCCTTCATAGGCCTCAACACACACTTATATACTAAGTCTAGGCGCCAATACCATGGGTCAATACTATGTGTCAATACAAACCATGGGCTAAGTATAGGCGCCAATACTATGAGTCAAAACCATGGGACATATAATACTCTGGGACGACTTACAAAGCATATGCGTCCAATACTATGGGTCAATACTATGGGCTAATATAAACTATGGATCAACAAATACTACGGGACGACTTACAAAGCATATGCGTCCAACAACAATATACTAACAAAGTAAAGACATGGGTTCCTAACATCCCCTCTCCCTTAGAAAAAGCTTTGTCCTCAAAGCTTTAGATGTGGAAATTGATGTAGAATCTGAAGGAGTGTGTCCCCTGTAGCATTCTTGAGTTGCATTCCAAGCCACTGGTGCCTTTGGACCATATCAATGATGTGAAAAGTGCGCTCAGAACGGTGCTGATCAACTTGTTGTTTTAGTTGAATTCTTGCCATGTGAAAATTGTCATGTAGAATGAGAAGAAGCTGATCACAGTTTCAAAGAATTGAGTCAATTTCCTGAACTAGGGAGCTGCTGAAGGTGTATGGAAGAAGAACTGGTGGTGCATGTACAAAGACTGCTTCATATGGTGTCCTTTGAGATGTGGTACTATACCACTAGAGCGCTTCTAGGAAATCCATAGAAATAGTTGTCCAAATCTGTGGAGGGATGGGTAAGTGTTCGAGCAGTCTTGAAAGGAGGGTCGTTTCACCCTTGTTGACCTGGAAAGTAGCACAGTCAACCACCATCCGTTGAATTGTCCTTTTGAGTCCCTGCCAATAGAAGTTACATTGTTCCTAGTCATACATTTTGAGGAACCCAGAGTGCCCTACTGATGAAGAAGCATGGAGTTCATAGAAGAGATAGCCCCGTTGAATGGATTGCAACCAATTTGGAACAAGCAGAGAAATAGTTGTAAGAGAAACTGGGTCATCAAATGTGCGAGGAGGAGCATCTTCCACCATATTGTCCTTACCCTTCTGGTAAGTGGTCGCATAGTCATAACCCATGAGTTGGATAACCCATTTCAGGTGTGTTGGGGAGGAGACCCGTTGTTCTAGGAAAGTTTCCAGACTCTGGAGATCAGTCTTGATGCAGAAATAATTCCCCAATAGGGATGGCTGCCACTTCTGTACTGTATGCAAAATAGTCATCATTTCCTGCTGAGAGGTAGATGCGGCTAAATTCTTACCGGAAAGGTCTCTTGAAGGCAACAAGCTCATTGGTTTAGCAAAGACACTTGCATATCTATCCAAGGAAGTAGTGGAGACTGTTGATGGGTGCATCTGAATGGAATGGAGCTGAGCGATGACACCATGTGAATTATTCTTAAGTATTTTTTCCAGGTGATGTGAACTGATGACGCAAAGAGACCCTGGTTGTAAGACCATAAATTTGTGTTGTGCCCCATTGACTGAAAACTGCATCCAAAGTTCAGCAAAATCCCATAAGATGGGGCCAAGTGTGCGTAACCATTGAACGCCCAAAACCACATCATATCTTCCTAAGGACAAGGCAAACATGTGAGAGCGCAAGTTATAATATTCCATAGAGATATGCACATTGTGACACTTCCCCTTGCAAGGTAAGGTGCCCCCATTGGCAACCATGACTTCAAAGTTGGAGCAAGGATGGACAAAACAATCAGCCTGTTTGGCAATCCGAGGATCAATAAAGTTATGAGTGCTACCAAAATCAATGAGTATGGTAAGAGGGATCTTCATGAAGTATCCCCTAACTCGCATTGTTTGTGGGGTGGTGACGTCGGTTACAGCATGGAGAGAGATCTCAGGTGGGTCGTCTTGAGATGGGGTGTCAACAAGCGGGTGTTGAATGTCGGCCTGATCATCTACTGTATCTGGAGCTTCTTCATCAAGTTCTGAGGCAGGCGGAGAATCCACATGCAAGAGATAGAGCTTTTTTGGAACACATCTATGTCCCCGAGTGAATTTCTCATCACAATTATAACAAAGCCCTTTTTCTTGACGTGCTTGCATCTCTATTTCAGACAATTGCTTTATAGGAGTTGGTTGAGGAGTAGGCATGATGGGAGGTTGTTGGGAACCCATATTTCTGAAGGGAACAAAGGTGGGTTTGGAGAGTTGTTGAGCTGCGATCTTGTCCTCGGCCAGCTTAGCCAACCGTAGGACTTACATCATTGTGTTGGGACAAAACATTTTGACCTCTGAGCGGATTTCATCCTTGAGACCACTGATAAAACAACTCCTGTAGAATTCATCATACAATCCTTCTGTGTGATTGGCTAGTTTCTCAAATTCCATTTGATACTCTCTCACTGTGCCAGTTTGGTGAAGTTTAGTGAGTGCTCCTGTGAAGTCGTCAAAAGCACTAGGACCAAATCGTGGCAAAAGGAGTTGGCAAAAATCTGTCCAGTTTGGCTCGGGATGAGCGTTGATGTACCAATGGTACCATTGAAGGGATTCCTGTTCCAAATGAAAGGATGCAAGTGGAACTTTCTGAACATCAAAAGTATTATGTAGACTGAAATATTGTTCTGCTCGGTATATCCATCCAGTTGGATCAGTACCATTGAAGCGAGGAAAATCAAGCTTCGGCCCATGAAAATTGCTGGAAGAAGAGAACCCGGTGGCTGCAAAAGATTCTGGCTGTTGATTATTGTTCCTGGCTGAATGTTGAAGATGGAGGCTGAGAAATTTTTCATCCATATCTTGGAGTTTGGTTTGGATGGCTGCAAGTGCTTCCTCCATGGTGTTTGCTCCTGTGCAAGTGACAACCATAACCAGTAATTTTTTTATTTTTTTTTATAGAAATGGATCGGCAACAGCAGCGCGAAAGGGATCCGCAATAGATGGATCTGCAATGGCACGGAAGGGATAAAAAATGGCTGGATCTGAAACGACGATTGGATCTGGAATGACTTTCAGAATAGATATGAAACGGCTGGATCTGGAGCGGAAGTGATTGGCAATAGTTCAACTGAAAATAGATATGGACCCTAGGTATGTACGACTTCCTAACAATTCAGGTGTTTCACTCAGCCACCAATGCTGTCTGACGGCTTACGTATTGGGGCAGTACCCCTGACTCCACAGCTCAGGTAAAACTGATAACCGCTTTGCCACAAACGACAGCTCTTGGTTTACCTCACGGGTGGGAACTAGTCAATCAAGTAGGGGTCGTTTCCCTTTTCGCTAGCAGGTCCTCTCAACGGGCCAACTACTTTGGGGTTCCTATGGTACTCCTCACAATGAGTTTTAGGGATTATTCCCAAGTACTTCCCACAGTTAAGCGGATAGGGATTATTCCCAAATTCAAAGTTGCAACAAATGCGAAAAAAATTTGGCAGAAATTCCACCCAACGAGCCCAAGAAAGTGCTCTGGTACCAAATGTGAAGAACCTGCAATAATTAATTAATGCAAATACACGAGATATCGGAAATTATAGAACTCAGAATCACTTTTATATTGATCACGGGCCACTTCGAGGGGGCAACCTCCTTTGAGTAAGCTCAATACAATTAACTTCACGGTGCCTTCATAGGCCTCAACACACACTTATATACTAAGTCTAGGCGCCAATACCATAAGTCAATACTATGTGTCAATAAAAACCATGGGCTAAGTCTAGGCGCCAATACTATGAGTCAAAACCATGGGACATATAATACTATGGGACGACTTACAAAGCATATGCGTCCAATACTATGGGCTAATATAAACTATGGATCAACAAATACTACGGGACGACTTACAAAGCATATGCATCCAACAACAATATACTAACAAAGTAAAGACATGGGTTCCTAACAGAGTGGTACAAAAAGGAAGAGGTCTTTCAAGCCTAATAATAAGAGTTAGTATAGAAACAGGTGAATGGATAGATGACATTTTGATATTGTATAGCTTAATGATACGGTGAACATGGGGTAGGTTGACCCATTGTTGAACTTCTAAGATGGGTTAGCAAGTGGAAAATATTGAGGGAGCTAGATATATATATATATATATATGAGTGGTTAGGGATCACCATGGATAATCTCAATGTAGGCATGAGGTATAACTATAAATATTGTAAGGTGTAAATTGAGAAAAGAAGATATGAAGAAATATAATTTATAACAGTGAGAATTGCATGGTAGTATTATAGATTGTAATGATGGAACCTTATAGAAAGTAAAATTTTAAACATTTTGGACATCTTGTATTACCCTTGCTAGTAGGCATATTTGAGCAACTGCGATGAACATTGTGATAAGATTGTGTCCTAGGTGCAATAACACACTTCCCAAGAGAATTTATGATGAAAATATTTATGAAAACGTATGGGTGTCTTTACAAAATCTTTGAAGGGAGTAGGATGAGTACGCATAACGAATTTCTAGCCACTTGAATTAAAGTGCATATATACGATTGATTCTAGTAAGCCATGTTTTCACCTTGTGAGGACGAGCTAGGTAATGATTAACAATACTTTAGGCTTGCAAGATACTACAAATCCTACAAGGTATGTGTATAGGCAAGGTAGGTTGAATTTCATGGTGGGCATAAGTTGGTTGCATTCCACATAGGGGTGAACTTTGGGTCAAATTCAAAAACCATTTATGGATGGGCATATCTCAAGACTCGTGAGTCATGATCTCCTCAAAATTGTCGAGTAATAATATGTAATTCATTGAACAGTAAATGGTGCAATTCAAAGTGAATTTAGCTTGAGATGAGAACCAATGAAAGAGTCATGCCAACGTTTTAGAATCAAATTAAAAGTTATATAGAATACATTGTCTTCCTATGAATGACATTATAGAAAATACAATGTAATTTAAAAAGGATGTTAATTATTCTATGGATAAGTATAGTAATGAACCCTGAATAGGTCAAAACAACAACCTATGCAAACGATAAACAAAATAGAAGAACACTTCCCTTGTGATAAAATGAGTAAATTTTATGGACGTCGTTATGTCTAAACAAGAGGAGGCCCATTGGGGCAAGTATAGCCCAGGTTCTACCACCGAGGAAGAAGTAGAGACAATGTGTCTTGAGTTTCCCACACTATTATTATTCTAACTTCGGGACGAATTTTCTTGAAGGGTGGGTATATGTAATGCCTCATTTTGTCTTTACCACCTGAACCACCATTTCCCAATGTTGTTTCCTTCTTATTATGGAACTTCGTCAATTTGATTACACCGTGGACATATGGATTTATTATTTTCGGCATTTAAATATATGAGTGTGATGTTAATATTATGAATTATGTTCATGATTCGATTAAGTATCTAAATGCAAATTTAATAAATGATGGGTACATGATACCAAGTTAAATTTATATGTTGAATGGATGGATATCATACCAGGTGCATGGTACATAGGAAAATAATTTTTCATTATTTTTCATTAGTAATGAAATGTATATAGATGTTAATGATTGCACTATATTCTCGATATTGTGATTGGAGACTAATCTACAGGTTAAAGTAACTAAGTGATAGTTGAGTCCTATGAGGTGGGAGTACCTATGGGACATGAATCCCGAAAGATAAATGGAATGACAGTGGTGCATTATTGTTTAGAATGAGTATTGTGTTATTAGCATGATGTGTGGGCAGGTGTGGGATTTCATGAAAGTCAACCGCCCAACTTGGTTAGTTGATGACAAAAATTGAGTACAACATTCGCGACGCAGTCACTGTGTCGATGTAGACATAGTCCCTTGTTCCATTATAGGGGTGGAGGGATTACCCACCATTTATCCCCAAAACCCAGAGTCATGGGATGGTTTTGCTATGACATGCTCCCCAAGGTGTGTGATGATGACTGTTTGGTTTCTGCTGGGAAAGCATGGTCGATGTAGTCGACACTTCTGCTTACAGGTTCTAACTAGAGCCATTCATGGCGTGACACTTCAGGGTAGTCCAGTAGAGGAAGGATAGGATGTGGAAGTTAGATGTGAATTAGGTAGAAGGAGGTAGGTATATAAGAACATATTGGATGTTTTAGAGGGAACTTAACTAACTGTGTGTGTGTTTAAACCTTTGTTTGATTCTTGTGTTGTAACTAGTATATTACAATTGTGTCATAGATTATTATGATATGAGTTAGTGGTAGTAGGGACCCTTCCTTGTAATTGATTGATTAAACTAATGTGAACATAAAGATAATGAAATGAAACCTTAAAAGGATAACTGTTACAAAAACTAATAATGCTAAAGTAATTAGGTTATATGTATGTTCGTTCCACCTGCATGGAAGATTGTTATTATAAGTTATCAAGTATGATTATGCGAGATAATGTTTCTTATAGTACATATCCAACTTGTGCATACACAGGACACACATGCACACTCTGTACATGTACGCTAGTTTCGATATATGAATACTAGACATGCTAAATAATTGTATAAGTTGTTATGAATAACTAAGTTAATTGCGCGATGATCCAATAAAGATAATGAGCATTTAAGTTGTTAAGTATATGTGAACATTGTAATAAGCAATTAATTAAGTATTGTCATTTATCATTGTATTGTTTAATCATTATCATGATTATTTAAAACCCTTAAGGGTGATTCGTTTACAAATACGAGAATGTTGTGTTGGTACTAGGGTACTTGTCGGTTAAACAAATAAATATTATTATTATTATTTAATTAATGTTAATAATAATAGAATTGTCCTTTATCATAAATTATAGTGGAGAAACTCAATTATTATAAGGATTATTGAGTAAAGTATTTAATCAAACGATTAATCGAAGCAATTGTGAAAAGTTAAAATAAAAAATATATATTTAAAAGATGAGATAGGATGGAATTAAAGTAATATTGTTATTAATTTATTACCATGTAAGACAATTGATCTGGATGGGTAATACATTCAAGATACTCTCCACTACCGACTTGAAAAGTCAATATTAATAACTAATAAATTATTATTTTATTCAAACATATTAATATTTAAAATTGTGAGTGGGACTAGTAATTAACCCACCGTCTCGTGAAAATATTGAATGAACAGATTAATATTTATTAAATGAATGTACAGTCAACTCACTTAAATAAAATTAATTGACATCAATACCATTGAATTGATCGAGAGAATAAGCACATAAAATATAATATTTTATTAGGATGAAATAAATTTTTGGGGGTATTAGAGTGATTTGACAAGGGCGGTGGAGTAAACCTGAAGGCTTGAGTAGGATGGAAATATTATTAGGAGAAAATCATAGGGAAGAGAGGGGGTTCTCGAGAGAGGGAAAAAGAACACTATGAAGTAATGAGAATTATTTTTAAGGGAGGTCTTGGAGGAGGGGGGGACAACTAGAGGTTTGGAGAAAAGGAAGGAGGCTATAGAAATAGTAAAGGAGGTCTATTTATTATGTATTTTTGGGAAGCAATAAACTAGTTTGATGGGTTGTACTCAATTTTTGGGCTTAGGGGTCCAAGAAGAAATTCTTGGAGCTAAGAAGTTGGCCTGAATTTCCTAGTTGGAAAGGTGGTAAGCCTATTTTGAAGGGTTGTGTTTTCTGCTATCCTACGGGTATTCACCTTGTATGAAATTTCAATTTTTACTTTTGGAAATATGAACTGTATAAATTGTTGAAAATAATTATATTTAGAAAGTGAATAAATTGATCTTGTTTATGCATATTCGTATAATTGATTTTCTCCACTAAGGACTAAGGAGTTTCTCATATTTTTTGGAGAGTGCATCTGCTACCACATTATCTTTCCCCTTTCTATAGATGATTTCAAAGTCATATCCCAACATCTTGATTACCCACTTTTGTTTATCTTCCTAAGATAGTCTTTGTTCCAAGAATTATTTAAGACTATCATGATCTAATTTGACCTTGAATTTCCTACCTATTAGGTAAGGATGCCATTTCTGAAGAGTGTGTAGTATTTCCAACATTTCCTTCTCATAAATGGGCTTTTGTAAGTTCTTGACCTTGATTACATGACTTGTGAAAGCAAGTGGGTATCCTTCTTGCATTAGAACATAGACAATGCCATTCCCTAAAGCATCACATTCCATAGTAAAGGTTTTTGTGAAGTCTGGTGTGGCCAATACAGGAGTTGTGTACATTGCATATTTAAGTTGTTCAAAAGCTCGAGTTGCCTCTAGAGTCCAATAAAATGCATCTTTCTTCAATAATGTTGTTAGAGACACTTCTATTCTTCCATAATTTCTAACAAACTTGCGGTAGTACTCTATCAAACCTAAGAATCCTCGAAGACTCTTCAGGGTTTTGGGAATGGGCCAGTCTATCATGTATTTAATTTTTTTAGGGTCTACCTTGACACTTTCACGAGATACAATATGACCCAAATACTCTACCTCCTTCACCCCAAAGAAACATTTGGAAGGTTTTCCATACATTTTTTGATCATGTAGTAGTTGTAGTACCCTACCAACATGTTGAACTTGTTCTTCCCAAGACTTCCTATAGATTAGTATATCATTAAAGAATACTAACACAATTTTTCTATGAAAAGGCTTGAAAATGGAATTAATCAAACCTTGAAATGTGGAAGGCGCATTCGTGAGACCAAATGGCATGACTAGAAATTCATAATGACCTTCATGAGTTCTAAATGTTGTTTTTTGGATGTCTTCATGCTTCATTATAATTTGATGATACCCATAATGAAGATCCAACTTTGTGAATAAAATTGCTCCATGTAATTCATCTAACAATTCATTAATGACAGGAATGGGAAACTTATATTTAATGGTGATCTTGTTGAGCTCTCTATAATATAGACACATACACCATGATCCATCCGGCATGTGTACCATTACCACTGGTGCAAAGTAAGAACTTTGGTTAGGTCTAATTATCCCATCCTCTAACATTTCTTAAACCATATGCTCAATTTCACTCTTTTGTCCATAGGGGTATCTGTAAGGTCTAATTTTAGGAGGAACACTTCCTAGAATTAAGTGAATAATATGATCAAAATCTCGGACAGGTGGAAGACCTTTCAGAATATCTTAAAATACATTGGAATTCTTATTAGTGACCCTCTGTAGATATGGGGAAATAGGAGGCTTAGATGTTTGAAGTTCTAATGAGCATAATTGTACAATTACACCTTGATGTCCATTTCTTATCAATTTTTCCATACCATTAGAGCTTACCACCTTTCTTGGTTTCCTTGTGATACCTTGTAATTCATATTCCATTCCTTCCCATAAAAAATTCATGAAAAGCTTCTGAAAATTAAAAGTCACGGTTCCCAACGATTGTAACCATTGAACTCCTAAGACAACGTCATCACCACCCATTGGAATAGAAATCATTGGACTATTCAATACATATTCCCCCATAGTAAGATTTATATTATGGCATATCCCTGAGCAGTTGATACTTCCTCCATCTGCAATCATTACTTGAAACTTTGGTGCTGGATATACAAAGAAATTGAGATATTTTGCTAATTTATAATGAAATTATGAGTACTACCGAAATCAATCAACATTGTTACCTTTTTCTTTTTTATAAATCCTTCGATCTTGAGATTTTAAGGAGTTCTAATTCCATCCAATGCATGACATGATATGGTGGGAGTAATTTCTTTTGAAGTAGTATCTTCTATTTATTCATCTGTACATGGTTCTTGTTCATTTGGTTCTTCCTCTTCACAATCTATGTAAAATAATTTCTTCTCACCACATTTATGTCCCTTACTATACTTGTTGTCACAATTAAAGCATAGGCCTTTTGCTCTTATTTCCTCTAATTGTTGAGGTGTCAACCTTTGAGGTGGGTTAGATGAAGTAACAATATTTTCTCGGTATGTGTTGGAGGTGGTATTTCTAGTATCCATTGCCATATTTTTACTTTCAACCTTCCTTTCCATCATGAAGGCCTTCTCCAAGGATGGTGGTTCAATATACGCACCTCATGTTGAATTTTATCCTTCAAGGTTCCAATAAAGAGATCCAATAGATTATTTTAAGAAATTTTCTTCACTCTAAGACTTAGCTTCTGAAATTGTTTGATGTGCTCTGTAACTGTACCTTTTTTATTGAGATTTATTAACTGGATAAAGAAGGTATTTCTATTAATATCCCCATAATGTGCAATCAATTTTTCGGTGAATATAGACCAAGATATAATAGAGTCCTTTTTATGGTCACAAAGCCATTAGTACCATACAAATTGATCGGGCTTTAAATATAATGATGCAATAGTTTCCTTTTGCAAAGTTGGAACCTGGTGTAGATAAAAGAATTGCTCCATTTGGAATATCCATGTTATTGGATTATTGCCATCGAAATTTCTCATGTCAATCTTGGGAAGTTGGGTACCCGTTGGTGACCATCCCTGATGACTTCCATTACTAGATTCATTTCCTCTTGGAATATTATTATTCATGGAACGTTTCTCAAAATGAGAATTATCTTTATCCTCTTGAGTATCCTGGAACACATCATCACCTATAGGAAGAGTATCCCTTGAGTTTTGTGTGAGATTAACAATATTTTTCATATTTCTCATCAACTTATCCTCTAGATTGAGTAAATCAACTATTTTCACCAACCCTTTCATATTTTCCTCCATTTTATTCAACTTCTCCTGTAAATTATCCAAATTAAATTTTTTCACAGACCCTTTAATCATATCTTCCAACTGGGACACTCGAAAAGAGAGGTCTTCCCTTTCATCATACATCGAGGATGGATCCTCTGGTGGTTTGGATGGAGTGTAACTCTTTACACTTCCTTTTGGTGGAATTTTAAACAATATAAATATATATCACACCTTAGGTGTCACCACAGTTAGATACTTTTCCTCAAAGTTATTCAAAATTAAAAATGGTGTACCTTTTCAAATCGTTATTGGAAGGTTGTTTTAAGGCCGACTTGAAACTAATGTAAATTTTAAATTTATGCTCCCATGGGTATGAAAAATTGTTCTATTGTATCCTTATGTATCCTATTTCCAATTCCATAAATCATACCTAATTTGTATGTACCCATAAGAATTTATTGCGAATCTCCCAACACTTTTTTTTTTTTGTCTTTTCAGAATATCAAACTTGTGCGGTCTTCCACATGTCCAATATTTCGTATATGAGGTTGAAAACCCTACCACATATACTTTGGTCTGTATTATTTTATGTTTAATATGCCTCATTCAATTTGGATCTTGCATGCCCCATATATGACCTTTTTCTCCCAAAACACTTGTTTTAGATTGGTGTTTGGACTAGTCAGAAAACCTAGCTTCTAGAGTGAATATCTCTAAACTTGTAACGTTTCAGTATCTGAAACTTGTAACAAATTTATTTAGGCCTTTTTTCTAGATGGGTTTTAAGTATCGCTCTTTGAACCCTTGTAGAAAAAATATTATGGTGAAAATTCCAATATGACTTGTTTTGAAGAAACTAGTCCCGAGGAAATTGCTCTGATAGCAAATGTTAAGCAACAAATTTCCAAAATGAGAATGAAAAGAGTAGAAATAGATCAGAAAGAGTACTCCATCAATTTATTGAATAAAATAGATGAATAATAAGCTTCTTCAAGGGGGAAACCTCCTTATACAATGTACTAAGTACAAAATACAAGGAAATAAAAGATTCTCCAAATGAAAAGGTATCCTTCCTATATATAGGAGACTAAGGGGTACAATCCCAACTAACTGAACCAAGATGATGTAACTAATATAACCATACTAATGACAATTCTCACTAATGGACCAAAGCCAACATCAAAACTAATGTAATGAACCACAATATAGGGGGGGATGTGCCCATATTTAGTGCTTAACAATGTTCCTTATGCAGTTCATCCTGGATACCAAAAGATGTTGACAAAAATTAAGAAATAATATTATTTTTCAGGCATGAAGAAAGAAGTGGCCATATTTATTTCTCAATGCTTAGATTGTCAAAGAGTAAAAGCATAATATAAACACCTTGCTGGTATACTCAACCCATTGTCAGTACCATAATGGAAGTGGGATGTGGTAACTATTGATTTCATTACAAAGTTACCTAGAATACTGAAGCAACATGACTCCATTATGGTAGTGGTTGAAATTTTTTTAAAGTCATCCCATTTTGTTCCGGTGTAGTCAACATATATGGCAGCACATATCACAAAAATTTATATGAGGGAAATTTACAGGTTGCATGGTATTCCAAAAGCAATAGTTTTGTATCGAGATCCAAAGTTCACTTTGAACTTTTTGAAGGGGTTGTTCAGATAATTTGGAACCAAACTCAATTTTAGTACAACTTATCATCCGCAGACGGATGGACAAACTGAGCGAGTAAATCAAATGATTGAGGACATTATTAGAATGTATGTAATGGACAAACCCAATAAATGGGAAGATTAATTGTACTTAGTGGAATTTTCCTATAATAATGGTTACCAAGCATCATTGAAGATGAGTCCATTTGAAGCATTATATGCTATAAAATGTATTATTGGACAGTGTATTGGGCCAAACCAGTGGATAGACTAATAGTTGGACCAAATATTCTTCAGGACATGGAACAACAAGTACCAATATAAATCATAATGTGAAGATATCCCAAGATTTCCAGAAGAGTTATGCAGATAAAAATAGAATGCATAGAGAGTTTCAAGCTGGGGACAAAGTGTTCCTAAAAGTCAGAGGAAAAAAAATCATTGCATTTGTGTAACTGTAAGAAGTTAGCAGCCATATTTTTTGGACGTTTTGAGATCCTAAACAGAATTGGATTAGTAGCCTATGAGATATATCTACCTCCTATGGTTAATTTGCACAATGTTTTTCATGTTTCGATATTGAAAAAGTATGTTTATGATTCTAATCACATACTTGATTGGTTTGTGGTACAAGTGGAACCCGAAGGGGAAATCCAAGTACAACCATTTTTCATATTAAATAGAAGAGTCAAGACACTCAGAAATAGGGTCATAGGACAGGTAAAAGTCCAATGGATCCACTACAGTCCTGAAGAAGCAACCTGGGAATTTGAAGATGAGATGCGTGAAGAGTATCCCCGTCTATTTTGAAGACTATACAAACATAATTAAATTTGAAAATTGTGTTCATGTGTTTTGGAAAAATATAACGCCGATGATGGTGTTGAATTTAAGCGGGAGGGGAATGTAATACCACTGTTTAAGACCCTTGAATTCATCCTAGGTACAATGTGAATATTATTATTTAATGCTTAAAAGGAAAGACAATTGTATATTTCGACATTATAATATTAAAAATTATAATTGGTTGTGGCTAAGGCAGAACACTAAAATATCGGGGACTCATGTATTCACCAGAGTCATCAAGGGGGTTAAAATTCCTTAGGTGGGGAAACCGTTTCTAAGACCCTTTTATAATCCTCAGTCCCTAAAAATACCCAAATTTTTGGCTAAGTCATAAGTCCATAAAATTTACTTAAGACTTGGGTTTCAATATTAATTAAGAATATTAATAAAGGGGATTATGTGTTTGAATTAAATGGCTGGGAGTGTCCACATGTTTTCTATTTTGCATCCATAGACTTATGCATGCAATAAAAGGTGGGTGAGTTTCATTCTGCATGACGGCTGAGAAGAAAACTACACTCCCAAAAAATTACCTTGTTGGGGTGTCTGATAGAATAGGGCAGGAAAATTATTTTTGAGACTGAAGTCTGATATAAATTGCTCAGCATGTGATCCAAATTGTTGATAAATATTTGTTGAAATGTTGTCCATTTTGACTCTAATTTCACTTGTGAAAATGGAAATGGTGTAAGAAATTGGTTTAGTGGATTTCTAAGCATAGATGCAGTGATGGGTTTCACTGTGGTGCTAGTTAGAATGAAGCTAAGGGAAGCGATTGCACAGTTGGCTTGGATTTGGTAACAAACCAGTAAATCATGTTTTCCAAGTGAGGAAATCTTGAGAGAAACCCGAGAATTGGAGAGGTGTCTCTTGGTGAATGTACGAGTCTCAGATAGGGGGTGGCATTTGGTTGAGAGATAAGTGAGAAAAATTTCCTATGGTTGGGTGGAGCATACTTCACACACAGCCAGTTTCCCATTTCAACTATTTTCGGATAAGTTTTTATTTCTCAATTTAGTTTGACTGATGAATGATGACTAAAATTACATGTTTATAAATTCCTGAGTTGTTTGTTGAATTCTAGTACATGGAATTTACACTGGTTTATTTCTGCAATTTATTTGCTTTCTGGTTAAAATTATGGGTTTTATTTTCCATAAGGAATTAAATTGCGCAGACCTAAAATTAAAAAATTTTGTGATAAATTATTATTTCAAGGGAAGGAAATTTTTGGTATGTTTAGCTATGGTATATTTTCCATAGAATGAATTTACTTATCGACGCCTATAAAATTGCTCGTAGGTTAATGTTAGAGTGTCCAATGGCCATAATATTTCCTTGGTTTTGTTATTTCTTTACCCTGCTATTATAAGTATATCTCAATCAATTTTGACATGATGGTTGATGGAATTTCAACCATGAAATGGTTTATATCATACCTATATTTTGTGCATGATCTGTACACAATAAATACTTCTTCAATAAAAAAACCTAAAAAGTATATATCCCAACCATCCAATGAGGGATTCTCATATTTTTCTAACATGGTTATGTCAAAGGTCTATATCGTGTTGTTTGATGCTCCTCCCCCTAGGATATTCCCAGAATGAAAGAATCTTCTGCAGCCTAAACCTGAAACCTCGGTAGGTGACTGGTTTTTCCATGAAATTCATACTAAAATTCACATTTATTGTTCTGAGTTGGAATCTTATAAGTTACCTTCCTTCTTAACTCCTATATTTTTTTCTCTAGAGTATATTTGTTAGAGGTTTGATTATGACACATTGAATTTTCTAAAAAATAATAGCACTAGAACTTTCAGAGTGCCATAAGAGGCAAGTCCTTTTGTTGTCAAGTCTAAAGTATCACAATCCATGATTGAACAAATGTTGGCTAGCTTGAAATTTTCTCTAAGTTTCAACTCAAAATATGATCCTAGGGGGATCATATATGAAAAGAGAATAGTAGTAATATTGGTAGAATATAATCCTAAGCCACATCATGACTTGGACATAATTTCCAACTTAGAAAGTTGGGATGAATTAAAGAAGGTCTTATTTCCATAATCTCAGACAATGTCCCAGGTGATCCTAATCCCTCACAAGACAAATGAACTAGGTAAAGATCATTGACAAAGATTACTTCAGATACTGAAATGAAAGAGTATGGAAATTTGGGGTCACAATCTGTTGTAGTCATGTGGGTCACGTGGTTACCAAAGATACATTATATATTATAAACAAGCATGCACAGTGATTCAGATACAAGAGACAAGATACCAATGGAGAGAGAGAAGCACAAGCCTTTATTACCAGCAAGACCAAAATGCTACATAAAACAGATCTTAGTTAACTAGTACATTGGCTCAACATCCTATATATATATATATATATATATATATATATATATATATATATATATATATATGTTTACATTCAGTTATATAACTGTATTGTCGACGCAACTGACCGAAATAGCCCGAATGGTCGACACGACTTGTCGACTTACATTACAAATGGTTGGGCGGAGGGCCTAGTCGACAAGCCGACCTATTCTCCTCCAAAATCTCCCCCACCTCAAAATCTGTCTTCCTCTTGAAGAAACAAGGAGATGTAAAATAACTAAAAAAAATATGAATGACTGTGCAAAATTGATAGATGTAGTTGTTATTGTTATTCATGAATGGAACTAGTTACTGCTTGTTGTTGTACATAGACATTAACAATTGCTTTAGCCGAGACAGATAGGTGGTGCTAAAAATCCTCCCAATGGCGCAGTGAGTTTTGGATGTAAATGATAAGTGTTGTCAGGCTCGATAAGTCGGCCATATTTTCTTGTGTTGTCTTGCCCCGCAGATGAATTAAGTTGGGACCAAATAGCTCAATTTTCTTATTAGTAGCTGTAAGAAGAGTTTGGAGATGTGGTCGAAGTTGTTCCACTTTGAAAAGGTTATTTCGGGCCTCGCTCATCCACTGCTCCTCACTTTTTTCTAACTTCTGCAATTTCCTATTTTCTATCACAATTTGTTCTTCAATAGTGGATCCCATGGTGTCGTCAGCTACTCGGCGTTGTTGATGAAGATTATCAATTAAGTCGCGTGTTGCCCGCATTTCTTTGAATACATTTCCAAGCTTGTGCAATGGGCACCTATCAACAATGTGATAGCAGTTTCAATATAGAAAGCAAAAACGATTATGAATTAAATCTAAACTAGCATGTGCATATAACAAATAAAATTAAGAACAATTCATGGAAAGAACAAGAAATGAAAGAATTTTTTGTATTATAATACCTCAAATGGTGAGGATTTGTGGTGTTGAGTAGCTCCAAGGTTGAGATGCTCCAGGCTCCAATGGTCTCTTCTCCAAGATTGCTACAATGGTCAAGAACTCAAGGGAGATTTTGACAGCATGAGGATAGGATGATGGATGGATGGAAAGTGAGGAGCCCCTATCACCTTTTTATAGTTTTTGGTGATGGGGAATACCATTGTGGTTTTAAGGAAACCAATGGTATTGACCAACATGGTTTAGGTACATTTTTCCCTCTTTTTTCCTTTTTTGAATATTTTTAATATTTTTATTCCCGTTTAATATTTTTGGGAATTCTGGACCCTTTTTGAGGGTTTTTTTGAGGAAAAATATATATTTTGAGGGGAAAAAGGGTGTATTATGGTCTTTTGGTGACCTTTTGATGGCTTTAGAGGCTCAAATGGTGGAAAAGTGGACAAATGGGTCATGTGAATAAGGGAATGATCTAGTGAGCATTTTTTGGGTGTTAACAGATTGCCCCCTGATGTGTGAAGGCAGGAGCTCATCATATGGTCGATAGACATCATAGTTATTTTGTCTTTTTCCTGGGGTTTGGAGTAGAGAAGAGACCGGTTGGAGACTGGATCAACGGACCCTTGGAAGATGCAAAAACAAAAAATATTACATGGCCTCAATATGAATGAGGAATAATCTCTGATAATGGATGAGGTGGGCATACCCATGCTCGTATCGAGACATATACATAACAATTAGTCCCAAGAAGGGGGACCTGAATAATACATAAAAAATATGCTGGTACATCGTAATGGTCCAAAGGGGACACTATTCTAGGATGTACTTATGATCATAGCATGACTGATCTCAATAACTAATATACTGGACATGCAACAACCATTCCGAATAAGGTTTCAGGAGGGTTGATGAACTGTTGAAACTGAAGGTGTCCAACATCTGTAGGGGCTCAGCAACTGTGAGTCAATTCTGAGGAGTGTATGTAACTGTATACTCGAGGGAGTATAAAACTGGGGTACATCTGAAAAACTGTCACCATGCACAACCCAGATATCTATAGGAAAATGTAACTGGTTGTTTCCATAAGTAGACTCTCAAATGTGGGAGAGTCAGGTGGTATCCGGGGTCTTCAACAAATAACTGAAAGGAGCAATACCCTGTGCGAGTCTCAACGATGCGATCAAGGTGTTGAAGTCGAGCATGTGAAAAACAACCATTTGGAGAGGCATTGAGGACTCTTCTTGAAATGATTCGTAGGCACTCATCATAAATGGTGATGAGTCCAAGGAACAGGGACCTCTAGGTCTATCCTTTTGAATAAATTTGGTTGGCGTCGACAGAGGGAGACCAACAACTATCAAGGCAATGATGTTTCCTTAATAGGAGTGTGAGGTGTACAAATGAAGTGGGATAGTACTGATGGTAGGACTGACATATTGTGGGGATGGGAAATAATTGGGTCATAGAGTGGGTGGACTCAAACTTCCTTTGTTCAAAGTATGATGACATGGTTGACTTTGCAGCGTAGGAAATTGACTTATAGGTTTGGGGATCATAGCTTTAAGGACTGAAGGGTATGTATTGTAGATTGGAGTGACTCTCAGGGTGACATACTGCAGAATACTCTGAACACAGGCGACCAAAAAGGGGAAGCTTCCATATGAGTAGACATGATCTCTTGTGGCACCGAGAAGCACCATTGGGTCCTTCTTCCTAGTTTTAATGAGATCCAAGAAGGGATAAAAGTGTGCTCTGAAATGGTACTGTCCTGTGGATTTTGTGAGCTCGGGACTGTTCGTGCTCATGAGTGCTTTCATTTTCAAGGAGTCTGAAAACGATAAGAAGACTCTGCAGTGGTGGTGGCATACCGTCTTGTGGATTTATACAAGCCCAAGATGGTGATTTCTTGTGGTTGCTTTCATGTTTAGAGAGTTTGAAAGCGGTAAGTGGACTCCATTGGTGTTCTTTTTTGTAAGTTAGTCTCCAAGGCCTAAAAAAGCATAAAATGATGCAAATGGAGAACTCTTCTAGCCGATGTCACTAGAGTATTCCTTTTTCGTAATTAGTCTACAAGGTTCGAAAAAGGGGTAAAATTATACCAGGTAGACGCCCTTTCAGATACATTTAACGAGTATGAAAGGAAGCAAGGTTGCTCGGCGATATTTTCATTATTTTTAGGAGTTAGAAAAGAGCTTAACAGAAACTCCCTAAGTGCCTTTTTCGTAAAGGAATTGCTCGACCCAAAAAAGGGATAAAACTATACCGAACAAAAAGCTATTGGTGGGAGCGAGAAATGGTCTCAAACATCGTCATGAGTGTGGAAAACTGAATCTAGTGACATAAAGATTGTAAAAAATGGGCAATGCTCAATGTGGCACACAAACCGAGGCAGCGAGGGGCATGGGAAAAAATGCCCAAAAATTATAGGGGTGAGAGCGAGAAATGGTCTCAAGCATCATCACGAGCACAAAAAACTGAATCCAGTGATATAAGACTCGTCAAAAATAGACGACGGCCGACGTGGCACATAAACCGAGGAGACGAGGGGCATGGAAAAAAGTGCCTAAAAAATATGGGCGTGAGAGCAAGAAATGATCTCAAGCATCATCACGAGCATGGAAAACTGAATCCGACAATATAAGACTCGTCAAAAATGGACAACGACCGATGTGGCACACAATTCAAGGCGAAGAGGGGGCATGGAAAAAGTGACTGAAAAATCTGGGGGTGAGAGAGAGAAATGATCTCAAGCATCGTCACGAGCATGGAAAACTGAATCCGACGATGCAAATGGTGCGAACAAAGGAGGTCATAAGGATTCCGGAATGGTCAAAGGAAATAAGTAGGTTAAGAAATGGCTACAAATAAAGGTGATCCCACCAAGCCAAGGATGCAGTGGTGGGGAGAAATGATGACCCATGGGGGAAGAATACTAGGTGTATCAAATCAAATCAAATATACAAGTGATATGTGACCTCAAAAATGGTTTAGATCACACATGTGAAAAAGTGAGCAGGGTTAATGACTTGCCCCCATGCTATGTGCATGGGGTTTATGATTGTGGATCACATATGTGTTGGCTTGAATAATGGGGTCATTGAAATAATGAGATAGATGTGATGGGGAAGGTTCAAAATGATTGATCATTCCCCCTATCCCAGGGTCGAGGTAATCCATTATGCCCCTTAACTCAGGGGTGTCAATGTGGTGCATATGTTGTCTCAGAGAGGGATCAATAGGGAATTGAGCAACTGCTGGCGGGGGCTATACCATGAGGCTGTGGGTTGTGGTGGCATATTGAAGTGATGATATGATGATGGGGGATTCCCTTTGTGGGGTGGATGCCCCCAGTATCTCCGACGAGAATCACGATGATGATGAGTAGGCAAGGTTTTGGGCCTGCCACCATGTTGTGGACATGTGGTTTCCTCGTCGATTTGAAAGGGTTGAACATGTGTGTCAAAGGGATCAATGGAAGGGGCCGACCGGACAGAGGGGTATCCAGCGGAAACCGTGTAAATGGTGTTAATTTATTCCGAGGAGGAAGATGGTGGTGGATGAATTTCCTCAATTTGAGGAGGGGATATCTCTAGGTCGGCATTATTCAATTCGTATAAAGCTGCTCTATAATATGGGAGATCAGGGCAGTGATGTGAGTAATGGTTGTAAATCCCGCATATCGCACAAGGGTGATTGGTACGCAACGATTTATCATGAGGCTAAGGGGGCAATTCAAGTTTGACAATTGGTATGTTAGTGTCATCATCCAACATCTGCATCTGTTCTTGAAGTGCCGGTAATTGTGGACATTGATGGGTAGCATGGCCTATATTGTCACACAAAGAGAACTTGGGAGGAGCACGGATTGTTGGGGGATTCTTCTCTAGTTTTGGGGTCGATGGGGGGCTGCGGGTTGTGGGTCCAATTGTATAAGTTTGTGGGCCTCTTCCCCCAGTGTTTCAGAATGGAGGGGGAGGATGACTAGATGTTGATGCCGTAGTCACCGTTGGGGGTGGTCGGTTCTGGATGTTTTCTACACCAGGGGGTGGATGGTTAGAAGTATTGATGGGTTGGACCAGTTGTAAAATGACATTCGGTGTCGGGGGAGGGATTGGGGCAGGTAGGTACCACAAAGGTAGTCCTAATGTTAATCCTGGGAGATTAAGTGTAGCCATGACTGGTGTGCTGATGGAACTTGAAGGGGGAAATAAAAATGGGATAGTATGAATTGGTGTGGCTCCTACGTGAGTTGGCACTGAGGGTGGTTGCAGGAGTAAAGGGGGCTGTTGGTTTGGTACATGTGTGTTATGCAAGAGGGTGCACAAATCAGATATCTCGGTTATATTCAAAGGGGGTGGGATGGATTGGAATGTGGAAGTCATAGGTGATTCCGATTATAATCTGGGTATGACTATGGAGATGAACGATGTAGGTGCATTCTGAACTGGTTGTTCAATCATAGGGAGAACATTTTTAGGTGCAGCGGGGGCATATTGGTTTCGACGTGTTTGGAGATTCATGTCGGATGATGACATCATAAGGAGATGATGAGTACTTGAATCCATTGGTTGGTTTGTGTGTGCAGCATATGTGATTTGCTGTTGTGGTGATATGGTTCCTTGAGGAGGATCCAATGGACGATTGTTCGCCACTCCTTGTGTGGGAAAAGGATTATGCAGCACCATGGGTTGTGGTTGAGGAGGTGACGCTGGTTGTGCCGCCTGCCCTTGGCATTGGGCGTCATCAGAGCACAGTTGGCATGCTCTCCCCAAATGGGGGAAACTGTGTGTATAATGGTCGTATACCTCGCATATGGAACATGGGTGGTTTGTTTGTAAATTGGGGTTCTTACCCTATTTCGGTGGTCGATCAGGGTTTTGGTTGGCGGGGGTAGCGTTGTTGTTGTTTGGAGGATAAGTCTGAGCGATTGGAGGTTGTGGTGCAGCAAGGACTACCTGTGGTGGGTAATAAGCCATTGGGGCTTGTGAGTGAACAAGAGCATGTGTGGCTTGCTGATGGTAATACGTAGGGGGTGCAACCAGAGGTGGATAGGATGAAGGTTTGTGACCATAACACTGTGGTGGACATGGGGGTCCATAAGTGTGGTGGGGGTGGGCCAGGGGAGCATACGAAGTTGTAGCTCCGGAGTGAGATGTGGCCCGCGAAAGATAGGGGCCGTTCTTATTGTGCATAATGGAAAATGGTTGGTTGTGGGACGCAACTTGTCCAATGATGCCAACGGTGGCGTGGGATTCCCCTGGCACATCAGTCCGGGAGGAATCACCGCAGGGAGTGTTAGGTAAAATGGTATATAGGTAGCCACACTGGGCATAGATCAGATCAAACTGCTGGGATTTTAGAATGGCTTCTTCTTCCGACTGGGGTCGTTCAGAAGCTACATCCTTGGCTATGAGAGGGAGGAGTGATTTCAGGAACCAATCCAAGAAGATATGGTTGTCAAGTTTTATCTTGCAGAGACTACGGTGCTTACGCCACACATGGATATGATTGGTGATGTGAGTAGTGGTTTTCTATCTACAAGACAGTAGTATTTCCACTCCTACATTGTAGCGAACAGGTAATTGGAAGAACTATAGGAAAGCCGAGGCAAGGGATGTGAACATAGGGTGTGTCCCGTGGGGTTGCTTGATGTACCATTTGGCTGTCGAGCCGGTAAAAGTTTGTTGTAATAAACGAAGACGAATGGAATCGTCTACTATGGAGTTTGAGGAACACCATAGGTGAAAGGACATGATGTGGTTTTGGGGGTCTTCCCTAGCCTTGCCTTCAAATTTTGGGATATCGGAGGGGAGCTTTGTGAGCATGGGGGGCCAACTGAGGTAATGTCTAATAGGATCATTAGTTAGTATTTCCAAGTCTAGAAAATTCAAACTTGCCAGAAATGGTAGACTGGCCGAGGGGTGTGATGTAGTGGCTGGGGCATATGTGCTAGTGGTAGCATTATGGTGTGGGCCACTGCCCCCAAAGGGTATCTGATTTGTGAAAGGGATCTGTCCCCAGATCAAAGGTGTATGGGTGAAGCCCGTGTTCCCAAGTGTAGCTTGAGTTATAGATGGGTTTGGATTGGGTATGGTAGACGCAAGGTTTGGTATGCTAGAAGTGGTTCCAGTCAAAGGTATACCTATAGCAGGTGTAGGTTCTGTGTTGGGCATGCTTGAAGCAGGTGTGGCCCCCATATTAGGCATGCCTAAGGGAGTTGTGGCTACCGTGGTTGTCACGGTAGTAGTAGTGGGGTTTGCTGATGTGGCCCCTACAACACTGGTGAAAAGGGGTCCAAATTGTGATCCATCCATGTGGTTGGTTGGAGATGTGTCGGTAGGGTGTTTGGATTCAGCCTCAGAATCAGATGTGAGGTGAGGTGCGTTAGAATCAGATGATGGTGTTCTATGCCGATGACATATTGAGTCAAGGGATAACGCTCTATGTCGATGATGTGTAAAGTCAAGTGTACCGAACTAAGGGGGTTCACCCTGAAAACAATGGGATCGTCTTAAATTCTCAATGGTGAGAGATGTCTTGAAATATCAATGGATGTAGGTGAGATAAAAAGCTCAAGACCCTAGTGCAACAATGTGTGCAGGAGGGGAGTATGAAAAAATAATGGTTCACAGGCCAACAACCAACCTCAAAAGCACTTACTATAACAACTGTGCTATAGTAAGTGGAGGGATCAAGAAAAATTGGTCAGAATACCAAAAATCAAGTAGCTCCTAGAAAAAAAAAAAAGTGGTGTTCACTAGACCAAGGGGCGTAGAAGAACATGCAAACACCTAACTAAAAGTATTGTGAGTTGACAAACTATATTCTATACAAGGTGATGAAATCCAAGTCAGACAATATAGAGTGTAGAATCAATGGCTAGATATCCCCCTACCAGGAGGGACACCGGGTAGACAAGCCTAGAAGTATGGCTACTAAGATACCCCGTTCATGACACGTTCAGTTGGGTGAATCCGCAGTTTAGTTCTATCACCGTTGTACTCCCATACAGGTGGTACACCGAGAACTATGAGAGGTATCCTTTGGTTACTGAATGGATTGCGGTATTCCACTCAGGATTCCGGAACCAATCTGGCTACTTCAACCCTCCTAAGGGAGAGGCCTTCCCGATAAATTGGTTGATAACCATGTCAAAATTATAAGGTATTTTCGATTCCCTAAAGGACAACCACGATGTCTCAAATGTAAATAATTGAGGGGTGTTATTGGAACACCTATCCCCTCAATCCTATAAAATTAGTCACAACAGATCTAATGAACAAGTAAATCAATCACAACAGATGAATATAGAAAATATGGTGTAAAACTGTGCAAAACATGCAGCAGTGCTCAATATCCCAGAAAGGGTGAATGAATTACAATAGAATACAATCACTGTCAATGAGCAATTCGAATTGACTAAGTAGGCCATTCGAATCACTTAATGGAGTAGCTTGACTCCAACTAGGAATCCTCATCATCAATCGGTGGTGGTCATCAATGCACAAGAACTAGTCATCCAGGTGTCAATCTGAGTCTAACTAAGTGTGTCATGTGTAACTGAAGTGTGTAGCACTGATTAAGGGAAGGAGGCTCAGTGGGGGGCACATGGGAGACTAACTGAAGTCAGAACAAGTCATCTAGTCAAACTAGAGGTCCAACGGAAGTGAAACAGTCAGTCGGGAGTGAAACTAGCCTCAAATCAGGGAGAATCGGAGCTAACTGAATGTAACTGAAGTGGAACTGCAGTGGTAGGTGAACAAGTGCACCCTTCTCTGGAAGTAGGTGAGAAGTGGGTGCCTTTCAGCCTAGGAGGGTTAAAACTCTGTAGTAAGTGGCTCCCGGGTGCTAGAATGAGGTGGCTAAGGTGCTGGAGGCATCAAACTGGTGACTGGGATGCATGCAAGTGCATGCAGGTGCATGCAAACCCTAGATTTTGCATGCAAGATCCTGAAAAAGATGATGTGGATATCCGAACACCCCCCCCTCAAGCTAGACTATGATGTGCAAAAAATAATGTGGGGCCCTGGTAACTAAGACCAAAGGTCACCCCAATACAATAATCCAAAAAATGCTGAAAATAACTAAGTGAGGAAAGAGGGAAAACCCAGTGGGAAGAAAGCCCCCCCTCAAGCTAAAGCATAATAATGAATCAATCTGTCTCCACCATGATGGAAATCACCCCCAACAGTGAACGGAGGTAAGAGAACTTCTTCTCAGTGAAGCTCTTGGTGAAGATGTCTGCAATTTGCTCATCAGTAGGGCAATATTGCAGAATGATGGTGCGGTCATGCACCAACTGTCAAATGTAATGCATATGAATCTCAATGTGTTTGGTCCTCTGCCACTGAACTGGATTTGTGGAGATCTTGATAGCACTTTGATTGTCACAAAATAGGACAGTCGAAGTAGTGCTACCAAAACCAAACTCGGAAAGAATACCCTGCAACCAAACTGCCTGAATGCAGGGATTGACTGCCCCTCGATACTCTGCCTCTGCTGAAGAAAGTGCAATGGCTGCTTGCTTTTTGTTGGACCAGCAAATAGCACCATGACCAATCATGAAAACATAACCGGAAGTGGACTTCTGATCAATGCTATCACCTGCCCAATCTGAATCAGTAAAACCAATGAAATCTAGCTCAGAATCTGCAGCATAATGTATGCCAAACTGTCTCGTACCTTGCACATACTGCAAGATCCGCTTGGCTGCTCGCCAATGAAGCTCATGTGGCTGCTGCATATATCTTGACATGGCACTCATGGCATATGAGATATCAGGCCGTGAGTGTGTCAAATAAAGTAGTGAACCAATCAACTGTCGATACATACTGCAATCTGCAAGCGGTGTAGAATCTCCCTCCTCAAGACTGATTCCTGAGAGGAATGGGAATGGGGATGCCTTACATTCAGCCATATTAAACTTCAATAACAGGTCGGAAGCATATTTTTTCTGAGATATAGTGATCCCATCAAAATTTTGAGCTATATCCAAGCCCAAAAAGTGACTCAGCAAGCCCAAATCGCTCATGTCAAAAGCTAGATTTAAGGCAGATTTTAGCTTGTTTATTGAAGTAAGTGTGCTACCAGTAATGAGAAGATAATCAACATAAATTACAATAACCAACAAATTACCTTTAACTTGCTGAAGATACACATTCGGATCAGATTTGCATCTTTGGAAATTCTGAGAAAGAAGGAAGGAGTCCATCTTTGCGTACCAAGCTCTTGGGGCCTGTTTTAACCAGTACAAAGATTTCTTCAATCTGCAAACTAATGATGGATCTGATGTGTAACCCTCTGGCTGCTGCATATATACCTCTTCAGCAAGGTCTCCATGTAAAAATGCACTCTTCACATCCATGTGGTGCACTTCCCAGTGCTTGGATGTGGCAACAGCTAAAACAAGGCGGATGGAATCCATCTTTGCAACCGGTGCAAAAGTCTCAGTGTAGTCCACTCCTTGGACTTGGGAGAAACCTTTTTCCACCAACCTTGCTTTGTATTTGCTGATAGATCCATTAGTAGAAACTTTCGTGCGGTAGACCCATTTACACTTCACTAATTTTCTTCCAAGTGGAAGAGAAACTAGCTCCCATGTGTTGTTCTTTTGAAGAGAATTGTACTCTTCATCCATGGCACTTTTCCATCTCGGATCTCGGTGAGCAGAATAGTATGATGTGGGATCTGAACCAGCCATCAAATAAAAAATCTCAGGAATTAATGGATCAGAAATAGATAGTGCCATACCTGCTCTTTGAAAGTCTGCTCTTGTTCGTCTCGGATCAGCAGGATTTCCAAGGTTCGAACCAGCAGATTGGAGAGTGTTTTGGGCCCACTTTGGTAACTGAGGAGGATCATAATGGTCGGATTCCGAACCTGATATGTCATGATCATCATATGCTGCTGAAATATCATAAATATTAGAACTCATACCTTCATTATCGCTGCACGGATCTTCTTCTGGTGAAGGCGGTGAATCGGCAGTCTTTTCCTCGACTAGTTGCAATTCTTGAAGCGGTTCTTCAAATTGCACACTGCGCTCTATGAATACTTTTTTAGATCTGATATCCATGAGTTTATATGATTTTGATTCTTTCCCATATCCTATCAGTATGCACTTGGTACTTTTTGGATCCAAGGCTCGTCTCTTCTCAGAAGGAATTCTAGCCCATGCAGTAGAGCCAAAAACTCTCAAATTTGACACATCCGGTTTGTGACCAAAGAATGCTTCGAAATGAGTCATACCTTTCACGGATGAATGTGGAACACGGTTCTGTATATATGCAGCAACATTGATTGCTTCAGCCCAAAGATTTGCAGCCAAACCTTTTGATTCAATCATGCATGTAGCCATCTCTTTCAGTGACCGATTTTTCCTTTCCGCTACACCGTTCTGCTGGGGTGTGTAGGGAACTGTATGTTGGATCTGAATTCTGCTTTGGGCACAAAGTTGCAGCAACTCGGACTTGATATATTCCCCACCATTATCAGATGTAAGAGCTTTGATCTTGCTCTCAGTGGTGGTCTCAACAGAAGCCTTAAAATCCTTGAATTTTCCAAGCACTTCTGACTTGTTTTTGAGAAAGAATACCCATGTAAAGCAGGAACATCAATAAATGTCAAAACATACC
The DNA here is from genome assembly GCA_027924585.1 of Larix kaempferi. Taxonomy (NCBI): domain Eukaryota; kingdom Viridiplantae; phylum Streptophyta; class Pinopsida; order Pinales; family Pinaceae; genus Larix; species Larix kaempferi. The sequence continues at coordinate 5,174,488 of BSBM01000125.1, read as the reverse complement.
TTGAAACATTTAATGACATATGGGGTAGCGGACCACTGATATCAGAATGGATCAATCCCAAAATAGTAGAAGCTCTGCTAGCTTTGCCGCGGTCGAATCTGTGCTCGGGGTGCTTCCCAATGATGCAACCAGTGCATATTCCCTTCAAGGAACGGAGTTGCGGAAGCCCATCTACCATGGATTTGTTTGATAACAGCAGCAAATAATTATAATTAAGATGTCCAAATCTTTCATGCCAAAGCCTAATAACCTCATTACCATGTGTGCGAAGAGCAGTGGGCTTTGCAAGCGGAATAAAGTGTGAAAACTCATAGCATTTTGCAGTGTGGTTTGCCTTTCCGACTGCAACTAGTCTTCCACTTTTGATGTCAGAATTTCAACTGTATTAGGGCTGAATGTAACTTGCTTCGGTTCACCAGTGTGTGTCATCTGATACATAGAAAGAAGATTTGAAGCCAAGGAAGGCACATAGAGAACATTCTGAAAGCTTCCATGATCTACATGAATCGTACCTTTGCCCTTTGAAGAAATTTTTGAGTCATCTCCCAAATGGATGGGGATGGAGCTGTTTGGATCGAATGAAGAAAAAGAATCAATATTTGCAGCCATATGATTCGATGCACCCGAATCTATCAAGAGAGTAGTGGGCTTCGAAACAGTTTCCATGAGTGCTTGTCCTCTTTCATGATCATCATTCCTATTCTTCTTCCTTGCACCGTCGAGAAGAGTTATGTTGTTCTTTTCCAAAAGGAGGGCCATTTGATCTATAGTCTTCTTCATACATGAAATTTCGGGATGAAAGCCAGGATTGCAATAAGTACATTTAGATTTTTGGTTACCTTCTTTGCCCTTTTGCTTGAACTTCGAACTGGATGGTGCATCCGTTTGTTTGCCTTTGTCTTTTTGCTTGTGAGGCTCGAATTTGGGCTTTTGCTTCTTTTGCTTTCCTTTACCATTCGAGATCTTGGGTCCTTGAACATATAGGGCTGAATCTTTGGAGCTTATGGACCCCATTTGAATCAACTTGTCATGCTCTTTTGTGACGGACTCAATGAAGGCATTCAAGGTAGGCATCTTCCAATTCGGGGTAGTTAGCCGACCGGAATTGAAAGTAGAGACAAATACCGAATAATCTTTCCCAAGCTTGCTTATAATGGAGAGGATCAATTGTTTATCCTCTTTGATAACTCCACTGTTCTTCAATTGCAAGTTCAAGTTCTTGAATTTTGTGAAGAATTCATTGATGGTCTCGAAATTCTCAAGATTAAGGCCAATCAATTCATTCTCTAATTGAAAAGGCCTAAGCTCATCCTGCTTGCCAAATAGTGTTTCAAGTTGCTCCCATATGGCTTTTGGAGTCTTCAATCCGCTAATATGGAAGTGAAGATCGTTGGAGATGGAGAGACAAAGAAGACCATAAGCTTCATCAAGCTTGTTGTAGTGTTTGGTTCGATCTGACACATTGTTTGGCTCCAATTCAAGACCAAGAGTGACTCGGTAGTAACCTTTTGAACGTAATATGATCTCCATATCATCTTTCCAATCAAAATAATTGAATGGGGTGAGGATAGGCTTTGAAGAAGAGTATTCCATTGCTAGGAGCGAGTCAAACTGATGTAGATGAGCTTGCATGCAAAGTGTAGCGAATGCAAAAGAGGAGTTTGCATGCACAGTGTAGCGAATGCAAAAGAGGAGCTTGATAACCTGCAAATCACAATCAAACCAAGAACCGTAAGGTCGAACAATCAACCCTTTTAGAGTTGCATCACACCTAGGATTGGAGATCAAACAATGTTGAATGGGTCCAATGTATTAGATCCAGGAATTATGTGGAAACTCAAGCTTCTGGAGTGGTATTGGATGTATTTTCAAGCTTTGCATGCATAGGAGCGAATGCCCTTCAGATATCTCATGCCAAAACTTTTTGCAATTTTTGAGCAATTCAGTCAAATCTTCTTGTAGAAACACCTATAGAAAAGAGATCTTGTCCCTGCAATGGCTCTGATACCATGTAAAATTAGTCACAACAGATCTAATGAACAAGTAAATCAATCACAACAGATGAATATAGAAAATATGGTGTAAAACTATGCAAACATGCAGCAGTGCTCAATATCCCAGAAAGGGTGAATGAATTACAATAGAATACAATCACTGTCAATGAGCAATTCGAATTGACTAAGTAGGCCATTCGAATCACTGAATGGAGTAGCTTGACTCCAACTAGGATTCCTCATCATCAATCGGTGGTGGTCATCAATGCACAAGAACCAGTCATCCAGGTGTCAATCTGAGTCTAACTGAGTGTGTCATGTGTAACTGAAGTGTGTAGCACTGATTAAGGGAAGGAGGCTCAGTGGGGGGGCGCATGGGAGACTAACTGAAGTCAGAACAAGTCATCTAGTAAAACTGGAGGTCCAACGGAAGTGAAACAGTCAGTCGGGAGTGAAACTAGCCTCAAATCAGGGAGAATCGGATCTAACTGAATGTAACTGAAGTGGAACTGCAATGGTAGGTGAACAAGTGCGCCCTTCTCTGGCAGTAGGTGAGAAGTGGGCGCCTTTCAGCCTAGGAGGGATAAAACTCTGTAGTAAGTGGCTCCCGTGTGCTAGAATGAGGTGGCTAAGGTGCTGGATGCATCAAACTGGTGACTGGGATGCATCAAGTGCATGCAGGTGCATGCAAACCCTAGATTTTGCATGCAAACCCTAATTGCATGCAAGATCTTGAAAAAAATGATGTGGATATCCGAACAAATCCTACCTAACTACAAGATTATTTTAAGTGCTCCCCAAGTGGGTTTAAAAATTTTTGTTGAGTTTAGGTAAATTTTAAGGCTCAGTTAATTAAACATGTGGCAGATTGTGTGCAAGTGTGATTATTTAATTGAAAAAAGGGATTTGCCTCGCTTGGGTGATTGATTGCAAATTAAGAATAATGCGATTTCAACTTGTAAAAAATAAAAGGCTTTCTCCTTAAATGCTAATGCTTTGGTAAACTTTTCAAAAATGTGTGGATTTTTCAAAAAATTTAAAGTAAAGCAAACATCATAGAAATAAGTGGTATTCTAATGCTTTGGGAAAAAATATATAGCAAATTAAAAATTTGGTTTTAATTTTGCAAAAATGAAATTGCTTCACAATTTTTCTTTCACTAGACTGAAATTTTTTTTAAATGACGAAGTAAAGCAAAATAATAGTAATAAATATCAATATGTAATGCTACAAAATGAAACAGTAGGCTGTTCAAAAGTGCAGGGAAGATGGCTGGAAAACATGGGCCAAAATGGGTGAACTGAAGTGATAAATAACACCAAAATAAAATATTAGAGAAATTTCTATGAAAAAATTCTTAAATCTAATAGGATATTTGGATTCCTTGTGCATAGCAGTTTTAATATAGAAAGCAAAAACGATTATGAATTAAATCTAAACTAGCATGTGCATATAACAAATAAAATTAAGAACAATTCATGGAAAGAACAAGAAATGAAAGAATGTTTTGTATTATAATACCTCAAATGGTGAGGATTTGTGGTGTTGAGCAGCTCCAAGGTTGAGATGCTCCAGGCTCCAATGGTATCTTCTCCAAGATTGCTACAATGGTTAAGAACTCAAGGGAGATTTTGACAGCATGAGGATAGGATGATGGATGGATGGAAAGTGAGGAGCCCCTATCACCTTTTTATAGTTTTTGGTGATGGGGAATATCATTGTGGTTTTAAGGAAACCAATGGTATTGACCAACATGGTTTAGGTACCTTTTTCCCTCTTTTTTCCTTTTTTGAATATTTTGAATATTTTTATTCCCTTTTAATATTTTTGGGAATTCTGGACCATTTTTTAGGGTTTTTTGTGTTTTTTGAGGAAAAATATATATATTGAGGGGAAAAAGGTGTATTATGGTCTTTTGGTGACCTTTTGATGGCTTTAGAGGCTCAAATGGTGGAAAAGTGGACAAATGGGTCATGTGAATAAGGGAATGAGCTAGTGAGTACTTTTTGGGTGTTAACAGAGATGTGGTTGAAGTTGTTCCACTTTGAAAAGGTTATTTCGGGCCTCGCTCAGCCACTGCTCCTCACTTTTTTCTAACTTCTCCAATTTCCTATTTTCTATCACAATTTGTTCTTCAATAGTGGAGCCCATGGTGTTGTCAGCTACTCGGTGTTGCTGATGAAGATTATCAATTAAGTCGTGTGTTGCCCGCATTTCTCTGAATACATTTCCTTAATGTGTGTACCAATTGCAGAGAACATTGGTGACTGTAGTTGCCTGGTCATTGTACTGGATAAGATGATCATGCACTGCAATGAATGATTCATATTGTTCAGACATCATAGACGTTGTTTCTGTGGCTTGTTCTTGTCAGTCCCTGGTGATAAAGTGTACTAGTTGTGTCAGAGTTGACTGGAAGTGTGATGACTTGTTGTGCTAATTATTGACACTTAGCCAAAAATACAATTTGATCCTCCTCTAACTGTCTTCGGATGCTAGTCGTCTATGTCGTTGTTCTCGATGAATTGCATCAGCAAATAAGTCGATATCTGCCTGTGTTGCCTATTGCGGATTGTATGTCGAGATGGGCTTGAATTGGTCAAGATGTACAGATAATCAACCCAATTGAGATATATGGTCTAGATACTGCTGATGTTGTTGAAGGTCTTTGTCTTTACACTATTTGTCTTTACGCTGCTTCTTCTTGCACTTTCCTTGAGATTTTAGGGCTTCTGCTTGCTGTTGCTGAAGGTTTTTGTCTCTACGTTGCTTCTTCTTGGACTTTCCTTGAGATTTTAGGGCCTCTGCTTGCTGTTCTAAGTCTTTTCGTGTCTTGACTGCTTCTAATGGATGTTCTACTTCTACTTGTGCGTCGGAAATGGTTTGTTTGGCTTGTATTGAGCTGCTTAGTACCATTGTTGTGTTTGTCGGGAGTGCTTCCTTGGCTACTGCTTGATTGGCTTGTTTTGTTGGCTCAACTGCTACTTCAATGGTTTATGGTGCTGGTTCGACTGCTGCTTCTGAGGCCTCTCGAACTGGTGTTTCTTGTTCTTGAGTTTGAATTGCTTTGGATGTTGTAGTGGTCTCGCCGGTAGGGGTAGGGGATGAGACACTAGTAATGACTTCACCATTAGGTGACATAGTTGTTTTGTCGACTGGGGGAGGGGGTTTGGAATGGGACTTCCAGATGGTTACAGACTGACTAGAGGAGACAAGACTTCTAGTATTAAAGGTTCGACTGAAGCCAAAATTTCAAAGTCTGGTGATCAATCCAATGGGTCGACGATGGGTCAGGAAGGTGAATGGGATTCCATCGATGGGCTGACTAGAAAATGGATGAAAGATGAGGTTTCGTGAGAAATGATCAGACTATTTGGGTTAGGATTACAGTGGAGATGAGTATGACGTATACCAATTGCTTGTGGTGCTGAGGGGTTCAATATTCTAGTTGGGTTAGCACTAGGAGGGGTAGAATCAGTCGGTGAGCTAGTGTCAAGAAAAATAGGTTTATTGGTCACTAAATCTCGCCATTGTGGAAAGATATTGGGGAGTTTGGATATGAAGTGGGTAAATTCATGATCAGTTTGAAACATTTGTCGAAGGGGAAGAGGAAGGGATTGTACAAGATTTGAAATTTGAGGTGTTGATGAAGGTGCAAGTGGAGTACTTACCAAAGGTGTAGAGAAAACAAAGTCCTCCATCAAAATAGTCAAAGATAGTGGAGGTGAGCTTACAGTCAATTCGATAGGATGCTCGATCATAAACTTAAATTTCCTTTTTGGTTTTGGTTGGCTATGAGGTTTCTCATCTTCCAAGAATTTCTTGAACTGCTCATCGACCAACACTTTTTTCTTAGCTGCATCTTCCAAAATTTGTGCTGCGTTGTCGAACAGTTCTGCTTCGTCTTCTTCTATCGGTTCCTGGATAATCATTTTTCTTTTTCCCCTCCCATGTATTTGTACATCCCTTGCTTGTCGAGCTCTTGATAACTCGTCAGCCACCTGTTGGATGTTGTCGCTTGTCAAAGCGTACTCTGGATTGTCGGACTGGGTTTCTTCATCTAAATGTTCAGCAGTATCTGGTGGCTCTTGGTGAGTTGGTGAGGTGTAAGAGTAAGTGCTAGAGGTTGTGGTTCGACTGCGAGCTCAGCTTGAAATGTAAAATTGTTCATATATAGATGAATTTCATACTCTTCCTCTTTTTCTGCATCTGTTAAAGGTTCGACTATGGGAACGCCGACCTCGCATGCCTTAGCAGGAATTATCAGTTTTGTGTTATATTTCTTGCTGATATCATTGAAGATTTCATCGACCAAAGGGTAATAGTCGAGAGATTGTGCAGCACCGGCTACGCCTTGCAAGTGCTAGACCGATGTGTGATCTAGCACGAGTTGAATGTGCACAGACGGAGGCAGAATTCATCGAACATTCTGGGGTACTCTCCATTTGGTAGAGTGAGTTTTTAGGTTTTGGAACCATAGTTCTAGCCAAATCTTCACTGTTGTCGGACCAAGTCGACTGCCTCCATGCGTAAAGAAATGGAATTTTTGTATTAGCATAGGTCGGTCTTGAGCAAAGTCTTTATTTCCTGTCGTCTTGATATGAGTCATGGCAATCCAGATGATCAAAGATGGGTATCGAATGGACGCTCCGTCTTCTTAACACGTGAAACATATGGTCCGAATTATGTCGGCTAGATATTCATCCCAGTTGTATATTTTGTCATTTGCTGCCATATTCATAACTACCTCTAGCATTTCAATTTTTAGGTCTGAGCCGCACCCAAAACTTGATAAAGTGGTCGAAACAATTTGGGCAGCTATCTTATAATTTTCAAACTTGATATGACTTACCATTAACCCTCGAGAGTTTTTTTCCCAGTTAGATGATCTGTGAATTCTTTAATCAACTTTGGCTTCTGTTGAATGGGAACATCTACACCTTTATTTTACAATCCTGTAATCATGTTGATAAGTGCACCATTTACTTCGACCAAAATATCGAAATAAAATTTCCCATTGTGATATCTACTAACTATGAATTGGGCAATAATATCCTTAATTCTGCCAAAACGGTTCGAGCGGAGGTGCCTGTATGTATTGCATAATTGTGGTAGTCTGCAGTATTTGAGATTCATCTCTCCAATGGCCATTTGCATCCTTTCCCCAATCGAGAATATATTTCCAATTCCATATCCAATGTGATTCTAGTACCTTAGCATTTCGAACCAGCTACAAGTGGGTCTCCAAAGGGGATTGGGCCTTCTCTAACTCACGGACTCTGGCTGCAGCTAAGTGAGTTGTCGCCTGAGATTTCTTGGGTGCCATGGCTTTTGTAAATCTCTCAGGTTTGTGAAGGTTTTTCCAGGAGTTCTGAAGTCTGGTTTTCAAGTTCTTGGCAAAAGATTAACCAGGAATCCTCAAGCTCGGTATTTATAGAAGACGAATTTGGCATGTATTACTGCGAATTAGATGGTTGCATTAAATACTGATTTAACAAGGAATTAAATTTGGAATGACAGGCTATCTGTGCCTCGTCAAGTGCATGTCGGTTTTGATTATCTACTGGTCGGCCATCTCGAATACCTTTTGCTGTTGTATTTATGTCGAGGATTTTCGTCGTGTATCTTTTGTCTGATCATGTCGGTTATGAGTAACCTGGCGGGACTAAGGAATATGATCATCTACTCATTTTCGATTATCTCTACACTCATGGCTCCTATCATGTCAGTGGTCATGCGTTGGTATTCTTTCATGCCGATCCTTGTTCTTATCATCTTTACTCGCCTAGTCCTTTGTCATTATGAATGTGATCTAAATTGTTGTTTATGGGGATTGCTTATAATGCTTTTCTCTTTCAGTTATTTGTAACCTTTTTTTTTTTTTTTTTGAGAGGCTCATGGCTTATACAATTTTAGTTGGGCACCATTTACAAGTTTCTTGAAAACACTACGTTGTAATGTTTTCAGTTGGACTGAACCATTGGGGTTTATCATTTCAACAATATAGGGCCCCATCCACTTCGAGTGCAACTTTCTTGGTGTTGGCTCGGTTTTGCAACCAAGCTTAGTGCTACGGGCACCTACTAAGTAGTAGTAGCAGTTTCAATAGAAATAAAAACAATAAACTAAATAAACAATACTTTTCATGGATCTAAGCAAGAATCTAAGCAAATAATTTAAATATTTCAAAAATCAAGAACAAGAAACATAAGAAATAATTTTTGTATTGAAAAGTGGGGGGCAAGCAAGTGCTTGCGATATTACCTTCAATGGTGAAGGTTGATGTTGAGCAACTCCCAAGATGAGTAGCTCCAAACTCCAATAGGTCTCTTTCTCCAAGGTTGCTTCAATGGCTAAAGTGCTCAGGGGAGATTTCAGCAGCATAAGGATGAGATAATGGAAGGATGTGAAATGAGGAGCCCCTACCACCTTTTTATAGGTTTTGGTGGTGAGGAATACCATTTGTGGTTTTGTGGAAACCAATGGTATTGACCAACATGGTTTAGGTAATTTTTCCCTCCTTTTTCCTTTTTTGAATAAAAATAATATTTTAATTCCCTTTTTAATATTTTTGGGAATTTGGACCCTTTTTGAGGGTTTTTTATGATTTTTCTTGGAAAAATAATCTTTTTTAATGGAAAAAGGGGTGTACTAAGGTCTTTTGGTGACCTTTTGTTGGTTTCAGAGGCTCAGATGGTGGAAAAGTGGACAAATGGGTCATGTGAGTAAGGGAATGAGCTAGTGAGCACTTTTTAGGTGTTAACAGATTGCTCGTATCAAGACATATACAAAACAATTAGTCCCAAGAAGGGGGATCTAATACGTAAAGAAATATACTGGTACATCATAATGGTCCAGAGGGGACATGATTGTGGGATATACTCATGATCATGGCTGATCTCAATAACTAATACACTGGAATAACTGTTGAACTGCTGAAACTGAAGGTGTCCAACATCTGTATGGACTCAATGACTGTGAGCCATCTCTAGGCAGTATTGTAACTGTATACTCAAGGGAGTATGGAACCTGGGTAAATCTGAATACTGTCGCCATGCGCAGCCCGGATATCTATAGAAAAAGTGTAACTTGTGTTATCCATAGGAAGACTCTCAAATGTGGAGGAGTCAGGAGGTATCCGGGGTCTTCGACTAATAACTGAACGGACCAATACCCTGTGCGAGTCTCAACGATGCGATCAAGGTGTTGAAGTCGAGCATGTGAGAAACAACCATTGGGAGAGGCACTGAGGATTCCTCTCGAAATGATTCGTAGGCACTCATCATAAATGGTAATGAGTCCAAGACACAGGGCTATCCTCTGGAATCAATGTGGTTGTCGTCGACAGAGGGAGACCAGCAACTAACAAGGCAATGATGTTTCCTTGCTGGGAGCGCGAGGTGTAAACTGAAGTGATGTAGTACTGCTGGTAGGACTGACATACTTGTGGGGATGGGAAATAACGGGGTCAAAAATGGGTAGACTCAAACTTCCTTTGTTCAGAGCAAGATGACGTGGTTGACCTGGCAGCATAGGGAACTGACTTGTAGGTGTGGGGATCATCTTTTAGGGACTGAAGGGTATGTACTGACTCTGGGGGGGTGAAGCTGATGGTAGCTGTCGAGGGAGTTTCCGGGTGACATACTGCAGAATACTCTGAACAAAGGCGACCAGAATGGGGAAGCTGCTATGTGAGTAGATATGATCTGTCGTGGCGCCAAGAGGCACCCTTCTTCCTTCTTCGTAGTTTTAATGAGCTCCAAGAAGGGATAAAAGTGTGCTCTGAAATGGTACTGTCTTGTGGATTTTGTGAGCCCAGGACGGCGCATGCTCATGGTTGCTATCATGTTTAGAGAGTCTGAAAGCGGTAAGTGGACTCTATTGGTGTTCTTTTTCGTGGTTTAGTCTCCAAGGCCCAAAAAAGCATAAAATGATGCGGATGGAGAACTCTTCTAGCCGATGTGACTAGAGTATACCTTTTTCGTAATTAGTCTACGAGGTCCGGAAAAGGGGTAAACTTATACCAGGTAGACGCCCTTTCAGATACGTTTAGCGAGCATGAAAGGAAGCAAGATTGCTCGGCGATCTTTTCATTGTTTTAGGAGTCAGAAAAGAGCTTAACAGAAACTCCCTAAGTGCCTTTTTCGTAAGAGGGGTTGCTCGGCCCGAAAAAGGGATAAAATTATACCGAACAAAAATGGATTGATGAGGGCGAGAAAAGGTCTCAAGCATCGTCATCTGTGCGGAAAACTGGATCCGGTGACATAAGGATTGTCGAAAACGGAGGACGGCCGATGTGGCACGCAAACCGAGGCGACGAGGGGGCGTAGAAAAAATGCCCGAAAAATCTAAAGGTGCGCCGAGGATGGCTGGAGGGATCTTGATCGGGACATTTTGCAGGGATGTCTAGGTGCGCCGCCTGAGTGGCAGTCACTTCTGTTGAGGGCAGCGGTGTTTGTTGCGAGACACGGGGGTGGTAGAGGAGATGCTCCGGCAGGGCCGGCTCAGGGGAGGATACGTCTGAGGGACGATCCAGCAGGGCCAGCAGAGCGGCGAGTTCGGGGTCGTCCTGACCCGGCTGGGCCGGCTGGGCCGGCGGAGGTGGATTCGGAGGAGGAGCCGGAGGAGGAGCCTGAGGATCCACAGGATCCAGATGAGTAGACGTCATTGTTGCCCCCAAATGCTTATGAGCATATGGGGAAGCATTTTTTGTATGACAGATGTATTTTTTGTATATCGAGTGCTGAGGGCACTTATGACATGTAGACTATTTGATTTGTATATATATGTGGATATATATTTTAGATCTATTGTCGTGTATGCACGTGGGTGCACATTGTCTTTTGTATATGTTCGTGGGGGCACATGTTATGCACGTGGATGCAGTGTATTTATTGATTTATATATGCCCGTGGAGGCACATGTTATGCACATGGATGCAGTATTTTGGTTTGTTTGTTTTATGCCCGTGGAGGCACATGTTTTGCACATGGATGCATTTTTGTTTATGGATATGACATGATGTGATTGGTGTGCCAGTCGAGGACACTGTTGGCCATATTATCTGCTACACCATTGAGGTGTCTTGGGACATGTGTGAATGTAATGGATTCAAACTGTCTAACCATTTGTTTAGTGCGCAGGAATTTTCTGAACAGACAGGGATCGCGTACCTGGTAATCATTGTTGAGCTGGGAAACTAGGAGCTGTGAGTCCAAGAAAACGTTGAGGTGACGTATGCTCATCTGGAGAGCAGCGGCCAGGAGACCGGTCACGGCATCGTATTCAGCTTGATTATTGGTGGCGGCACCTAAACATACTCCATCTATGTGAATTAACTCATGTGAGGGGGAGTATATTACCCAAGCTGCGGAGGCGAGATTGGGAGACCAACGGCTTGCACCATCAGCGAAACCGACATGGCAGAGTGGAAGAGGCTCCATCTGTGGTCATGCAGAGAAAACAAATGTTTAGGTTTTTTGAAAAAAAAATTGTGAACGAAAAATGTATGCCTATACTAAAATGGACGATGGTGTCCATGAGATTTTCTATGGGTAAAATCTTTTAAGGTACAACCCGTTGCGTGGGTTGCGTAAGGTGTTTCCTTCTGAATCGGTCAGAATGTATGCCCCCTGCCCGAGGCAGGTGTGTATGATGTAGGGGCCTTGCCACATAGACATGAACTTTCCCTTTCCGGTTTTATCATGAGCTTGATCGTAAGCGAGGACAAGGTCTCCCTCCGAAAAGGTTCTTGGGTGGACGCGTTTGTCGTAACTTAGTTTCGATCGTTGTTTAGCAGCTTCCATGTTTTGAATGGCGGTGCACCGATCTTCATCGGCCTGCTCTAGGAGTAGTAAACGTTGCTCGATTGGGGAAGTGTCCGGTAGAAGTTCCACGGCGATGTGTAAAGCTGGGATCTGGCACTCAATAGGGAGGACCGATTCCACACCGTGAACTAAATGGAAAGGGGTAAAACCGGTGGCAGTTTTGGTTGATGTGCGGTAGGCCCATAGTGCCGGGAAAAGCATGTGATGCCAATTGGATTTGTGCTTGTCGACAGTGCGTTGGAGAATGGTCTTCAAGATTTTATTGATCGCTTCGACTTGGCCGTTTCCTTGGGGATAGTAAGCGGAAGAGAAATGGTGTTCGAATTTCAACATGGTTGATAACTCCTTCCAGACGGCATCTTCGAAGTGAGAGCCGTGGTCAGAGACTAACTACTGTGGTACTCCGAAACGAGCGATGACATGGTTGAAGAAAAACCGTGCCGCAGTGTCGGCTTTGCAATTATAGGTTGGCATGGCTTCTGCCCATTTGGTGAAATAATCTACGGCCACAATGATGTGTTTGTGACCGCCGGCTGACGGGGGATTGCAGTCGAGGAAGTCTATGGCCCATTTGCAGAATGGTCCAACAGTGATGACTGGATGAAGGGGGGCAGGGGGGGTTCTTGCCTTGGGGGCAAATAGCTGGCAGTTCTGGCAATGCTTGACTGCGGTGATGCAATCAGTAAATAATGATGGCCAAAAATAACCGGCCCGAATGATTTTCTGGGCGGTAGCCATGCCGGAGAAATGGCCTCCACAGGCACCGCTATGACAATCATTGAGGACTTGTTCTGCCTCACTATGGGATAGGCAGCGGCGTAAGATAGTATCAATGCCGCGTCGATAAAGTACATCCCCAATAAGTAGGTATCGGGGGGCGTGGTGTCATATGCGACGGCGTCCATCACGATCGATGTGTGGTCGGAATTTTTGCGTACGAAGGTAAGTCAAAATGTCTCCGTACCAAGGGTCGTCAGACGAAATGACGAAGATCTGCTCGTCAATCAGGTCCGTTTGGATGACGGGTGATGTTGAAGAGGAGGGGAGATCTGTAATGAGGTGAGCAAGCGCAAGGGCTTTGGTGCTTTTGGGGGTCTTGAAAGTAAGGTCATATTCCTGGAGGATAATGACCCATTTAGCGACGCGACCCTGAAGGAGCCGCCGGGTGAGGAGGTAGACCATGGGGTTGGAGTCGGCGACAACCGTGGTATGACTAAGCAAAATATAGTGTCGCAGTTTTTGTACGGAAAAGACTACAGCTAGGGCTAATCTTTCCTCGTATGGGTAGCGTAGCGGTGGGCCAGACAAGGTCTGGATGACGTAATAAATCACATGCTCTTTGTGGGAAGCATCTTCTTGTACCAAAACTCCGGACACGGCATGTTCAGATGCCGAGACGTAAAGGGTGAAGTCTTGGGAGAAATCCGGTGGGGATATCAAGGGGGCTTGTGTGAGAGCTTTCTTGAGGGCTTCGAATGCCGTGTCTGCTTGCTCGTCCCAAACAAAGGGTATGTGGGTACGAAGTAAGCGTAAGAACCCGTGGACTTTGGTGGCATAATCAGGGACAAAGCGCCTAAGAAAATTGGACCGCCCTTGCAAGCTCTGAAGCTGTCGAAGCGTGCGAGGAGGGGGAAGTTCTAAGATGGCTTTAACTTTCAGGGGATCGACAGTGATTCCATCTTGGGAAACAATGAAACCCAACAACCGGCCCGCCGGGACGCAAAAGACACACTTGTGTGGGTTCAAGCGGATTTTATATTTGCGACAACGGAGGAAAACTTGCCGGAGGTCGTTAAGGTGGTCTGATCGTTTTCGGGAACGAGCTGTGAGGTCGTCAAGATAGACTCGTAGGATATGGACCAAGTCGTGAAAGTAATAGGTCATGGCTCGCTGGAAAGTGGCACCAGCATTTTTAAGGCCAAATGGCATGACGCGGTAGGCAAAGGTGCCCCATGGGGTGGTAAAGGCAGTTTTGTACTGATCCTCCTTGCGGATGTGAATCTGGTTATATCCGGAAAACCCGTCCATGAAGGATAGGACCTCATGGCCCGCACACTCATCAATGAGTTGGTCAATGAATGGCGTGGGGAAATTGTCTTTTGGACAAGCGTGGTTTAGATCGCAGAAATCAGTGCATACTCTAAGGGTGCCTTGCTTTTTGTTGACAGGAACGGGGTTCGACACCCATGTGGTGTACGGAATAGGGTAGATGAACCCTGCTTTTCGAAGTTTCTCGACTTCAGCCTTAACAGCTGGGAGCTTGGCAGGGTGAATAGGTCGTTGTTTCTGACGAACAGGGAGTACTTCCGGCCATGTATCGATGTGGTGTTCAATAATGGCGGGGTCGAGACCAGGCATCTCGGTATAGGACCAGGCAAAGACATCACGGAACTCTTGAAAGAGCTTTTTGTATGCCTGAGTTTCTGCTTGAGTGCAAGATGCGCCCAGCGAGATGAGCTCAGGTTTCCCTGGTGTTGTGGAAATGTCTATCTGTATAGTGGGGGAAATGTTTGACATGTTCCCTTCTTCAAAGGCATCCGGTGCTGGGATGGGGTCCTTTAACCAATCGAACTTAGCGGGTATGAAGTCTTTCGACTCGACTGATAGCTGGTTGGATGCGGTGGAGGTAGATGCTTCCGGGAGGAAGTACGAGCGATGATGCATATCATCCCAAGGGTAGTCAGGTGCAGTGAGTGTCTCCAAAATCTGCTCATCAGTATTGAAGTAATCAGACCATAAATCAAGGGGTTCTGGTTTGAAGGTTGTTGAAATCATATATATCGTATTGACTTCTTCTGACGAGGATGATGGTGGGGGGTGGATCTCCTCGATGAGGGGAGGAGATATCTCTAAGTCGGCATTGTTTAACTCGTACAACGCTGCTCTATAGTCAGGTAGATCAGGGCAATGGTGAGAGTAGTGGCCGTAAACACTGCATATAGCACAAGGATGGTTAGTGCGCAGCGATTTGTCACGAGGCTGTAGAGGTGGTTCTAATCTGACTACTGGGATGCCGATGTCATCGTCCAACATATTCATATGCTCTTGGAGTGCCGGTAAATGTGGGCATTGATGAGTTGGATGGCCAATTTCATCGCATAATGAACATTTGGGGGGAGCTCGAAACACTGGTGGGGGTTTAACTGCCTTCGGAGGTGGTATAGCAGTGTATGGTTGTGGACCTCTGCCCCCAGTGGGCTTAGCCAGAAGAGGGGGATCTTTTGACGTCGAAGCAATCGTGAGACCAGGAGGAGGTTTCGTTGACGACGAAGAGATTGCAACACCAGGAGGAGGCTGATTTGTGGTAACGATAGGTTGTACCGGTTGGAGGATGACGTCGGGTGTGGGTGGTCGAACGGGAGGCGGAATATACCACACGGGTAATCCCAATGTTAGCCCGGGTAGGCTAAGGGTAGCCATAACCGGGGCGCTTACTACACCCGAAGGAGGAAATAGGAAGGGGATGGTGTGGATGGGTGTAACACCAATGAGACTGGGGATCAATGGTGGTTGACCACCGGACGTTTGCGTATTCTGCGAAAGAGTGCAGAGGTTTGCGACTTGGGTCTCCGGTGACGGTGGTGGAATGGCCTGAAATGTAGAGGTCATTGGTGTATCGGAATAAAGTCCGGGTGCCACGGAATACACAAAGGAGGTAACCGCACTAGAAGCGGGTTGTTCAACCATGGGAAGAACATTCTCGGGTGCTGCAGGGGCGTTGGGATCATAGTAGGTGAGTTGGTCAATTTTGACCACGCGTCCCTCGTGGGGGAACATCATGGTGCGGAAGACGGAGGAGGCGACCGCTTTCATGGCGTACATGTAACTGCGGCCAAGTAAAAGGTTATAGTCGAGCTGGGCGTTAATGACCTCTATGTCGATGAGCACAGTTTTCCCACCTAATTGGACGGGCACCTTGGGTAATAAACCTTGAGGTTGAGCTGACCGGCCGTCGTAGGCCCGCAATGCAGTGGTGGATTGCTGGAGAGCAGGGGATCCCAACTTTTGCCAAACAAAAGTGGACATGACACATGTGGATGCACCTTCGTCGATGATACATCGATGGATGACAAGATTCCGAATAGAATCGGAAACTTGGACTGCTATGGTAGAAGGCAGTCGTGGTTCAGATTGGTCTAAATCAAAGGTCATCAAGTTTGAATCATTTGGGTCAATCGCCCCAATGGCGGAAAGTAAAGTCTTGCGCTGAGTAGGACAGGTTTTTAAGACTTCTAACGCAGACATGGCTGCGGGAGATTGAGCTAAGTCATCTACAATGTTGTAATTGGACGCAGCTCGTGCATTGGGGTTGTTGTTGATTCGGTGAAGGGGGAAGCGAGGTGCTTTAGAAGCGCCATCAAGTGGAACCTGAGGTATACGCAACGTCTGATCAGTGGGATTAGCAGTAGTATCCTTTTCGGCGGGGGGGGCTTCAGAAGTCGGTCCGTATTGATTCCGACGGGTTTGGATATTGACATCAGCGGTGGACATCATCAATAAGTGGTGGGTGCCTGAATCAAACATGGGTTGATCAGGAGCTGTGTAAGTTATTTGTTGTGGTTGCACGTTGCCCTGTTGGGGGGCTAACGGCTGAGTGTTTACCACTCCCTGTGTTGGAAAAGGGTTTTGGAGGACCAAAGGTTGTTGTGGGGGTGGTGGGGGGTTGGGTGGTGGCTGAGGAGCCGCCTGCCCTTGACGATGGGCGTCATTTGTCCATAGTTGTCGAGCTCGCTCCAGATGTGGGCAAGCGTGGGTATAGTGGCCATAGACACCGCAAATGGAACAAGGATGGTTTGTTCGTAAATTAGCATTTTTGGGTTGCTTAGGTGGCCGATCAGGATTCTGATGAGCGGGCGCCGCGTTATTGTCTTGCGGAGGATGGGTAGGTTGTGGAGCTTGGTTACGGTTTTGATTGTTTCCACGGTTGCGTCCTTTTCCGCGGTTGGGTTGTCCACCCTGGTTGCGTTGGTTATTTTGGTACTGGGGCTGATGTTGTTGTGCGTACACATGCCCTTGAGCATTAGGGGGATTTTGAGGAGCCGCAGGTGCGGGAGCAGGTTGCGGTGGATAGTATGCAGGTGGAGCTGGAGGTGGTCCAGTTGCCTGCTGGGGTTGTTGGTACCCCTGAGCTGGTGGAGGTGTGAGGTTAGCCGGTGCAACCGGTTGTGGGTAATGCATGGGCTGTTGTTGGAACTGCATGGGGTTTTGTATCGTAGGGTGAGCATAGTATGTAGGGGGTACATATGCTGATGGCGCTTGGCCATAACAATGTTGTGGACAAGAGGGTCCATGAACGTGATGGGTCTGGTTTGTTGGAGCATAAGAAGTTGTCGCCCCGGAACTAGATGTAGCCCTAGAAAGTTCTGGGGCGGGCATGGTGCTCACCATACTGAAAGGTTTTGCTTGCGGTGTAATTTGGCCAATAATGCCATCAGCGGCATGGGATGCCCCCGGTGTGTCACCGCGTGCAGAGTCACCTCGTGGGGCGTCAGGTATGATCGTGTATAGGTAACCTGACTGGGCATAGATAAGATCAAACTGTTGGGCCTTAAGGATGACCTCCTCCTCAGACTGGGGTCTTTCGGATGCTACATCCTTCGCAATGAGAGGAAGGAGGGATTTAAGGAACCAGTCTAAAAAGATTCGGTCGTCCAATTTGATCTTGCATAGGCTTCGGCGCCGACGCCAATCATGAATATGGTCAGTGATATGCGTGGCCGTGTTCTGTCTGCAAGACAGTAGGATCTCGACGCCCGCATCGTAGCAGACAGGTAGCTGGAAGAATTGTAGAAAGGTCGAGGCAAGGGAGGTAAATGTGGAATGCGTCCCATGGGGTTGCTCGATATACCATTTAGCTGCGGAGCCAGTGAAGGTGCGTTGTAAAAGCCGTAGGCGGATTGAGTCATCCACTATGGAGTTTGAGGAACACCATAAATGGAAGGACATGATGTGATTTTGGGGGTCTTCTCCAGCCTTACCCTCGAACTTAGGGATGTCAGAGGGAATCTTAGTGGGCATATGGGGCCAAGCAGGATCATGCCTGATGGGGTCATTTGTGAGCCTAGCTAAATCTGGCAGGTTGAGACTTGCCATGTATGGTAGACTAGCGGATGTGGTGACCGGAACCGGCACTTGCCTAGCCATAGTGGTATGGTGTAGGGTTCCAGTAGTGCCTATAGGTATGCTAGGTATGGAGGGTATGTGCCCTCCAAAAGGTGTGGCCTGATATGGGTTAGCGCTCCCAAGTGCAACTTGGGTTATACTTGGGTTAGGAATCGCACTAGGGATTCCTGGTATAGCACTGCCAAGTGCAACATGAGTTGCACTTGGGTTAGGAATCGCACTAGGGATTCCTGGGATAGCACTCCCAAGTGCAATAGGAGTTACACTTGGGTTAGGAATCGCACTAGGGATTCCTGGGATAGGGTTTGTGGAACCCGAAGGGGGTATGACCCCCATGTTGGGTATGCCCATGACAGGTGGTGGTCCTGTGCTAGGCATTCCTGAATGTGGAGTGGTACCCATATTGGGCATTCCCAAGGGGGTGGCTGTTGCCATGGATGGTACTACCGCAGAAGGGTTTGTGGATGTCTGACCTATGGTTAATGTAAATTGTGGATCATCTGGTGTTCCAGACATAACTGTGGTTGGTGGTAACTCGGTGGGGTTTTCGGATTCTACCTCCAAATCAAAGGTGAAGTGGGGTATGTCAGAATCGGATGACCGTGTAATTGATTGACGATGTGTCGAATCAAGGGATAATGCTCTGCGTCCGTGACGTGGAGAGCCAAGTGGACTAAACTCTGGGAGTTCGCCCTGTAGACGACGAGAACGTCTAGAATTCTCAATGGTGAGAATATGTTTTTTTTATGTAAAAAATTGTTTTAAGTATCAGGTGGTGATATATATGTAAAAAACTCAAAACCCTAATGCAACCAAGGGTGCAAGAAGGGGAGTGAAAAAATAAGGCTCACAGGCCAAAAAAATCAATCCTCAAAAAATGCACTTATCCCAGCAGCTGTGCTACAATAAGTGGAGGAATGCAACAACCGGTCAGAATACCAACATGCAAGCGGCTCCTAGAAAAAATAGGTGTAACTAGACTCAAAAGGTGGTAAAGATCATGCAAACACCTAATCTAAAAGTATTGTGACTCAAACAGACGATATCCTCTGCAAGGTGATGAAATCCAAGTCAGACAATATGAATGTAGAGACAACGGCTAGATATCCCCCTACCGGGAGGGACACCGGGTAATCAATCCTAAAAAGACAGGCTACTAGGATACTCCGTTCATGACGCGTCGAGAAAAGGTAAATCTGCCGTTTGGTCCTTTGATCGCAATATCCCTATACAGGGATATCCCGAGAACTGCGAATGGTAGCCCTTCGGTTACTGAATGGGTTTCGGTATCCCACTCAGGCTTCCGGAACCATCCTCGCGACTTCAACCCTCCTAAGGGAGAGGCCTTCCCACAAACTGGTTGTGACCGCGCCAAAAAGTACTAAGAGATTTTAGCTCCCTAATTGGACAACTTCTATGTCTCAGATGTATGAACTGAGGGGTGTTATTGGAACACCTATCCCCCCAATACTACCTAGCTACAAGAATTCTTTTAGTGTTCCCCAAGTGGGGTTAAAAGTGTGTTCAAATTAAGGTACGTTTTAAGGCTTAGTTCAATTAAGTGATCGTGTGAGTGCACATGAGGTGTTGTAAACTGAACTTGAAAAAATTAAATGCTTTAAGGGAAATTTTCAAAAAATAAAGGACTTTTCGAAAATACAAAGCAAATATCTAAGACTTTTTTCACTAAAAGGAATTAATATGCTTTTTCAAAAAATAACTCAAAAAATAAAGGATTTCTTGGATTTTATGAAAGCAGTGTATGGTTGTGGACCTCTGTCCCCAGTGGAGTCGCCAAAAACTGTTGGCTCGGTTTTGCAACCAAGCTTAGTGCTACGGGCACCTACTAACTAGTAGTAGCAGTTTCAATAGAAATAAAAACAATAAACTAAATAAACAATACTTTTAATGGATCTAAGCAAGAATCTAAGCAAATAATTTAAATATTTCAAAAATCAAGAACAAGAAACATAAGAAATAATTTTTGTATTGAAAAGTGGGGGGCAAGCAAGTGCTTGCGATATTACCTTCAATGGTGAAGGTTGATGTTGAGCAACTCCCAAGATGAGTAGCTCCAAACTCCAATAGGTCTCTTTCTCCAAGGTTGCTTCAATGGCTAAAAGTGCTCAGGGGAGATTTCAGCAGCATAAGGATGAGATAATGGAAGGATGTGAAATGAGGAGCCCCTACCACCTTTTTATAGATTTTGGTGGTGAGGAATACCATTTGTGGTTTTGTGGAAACCAATGGTATTGACCAACATGGTTTAGGTAATTTTCCCTCCTTTTTCCTTTTTTGAATAAAAATAATATTTTAATTCCCTTTTTAATATTTTTGGGAATTTTGACCCTTTTTGAGGGTTTTTTATGATTTTCTTGGAAAAATAATCTTTTTTAATGGAAAAAGGGGTGTACTAAGGTCTTTTGGTGACCTTTTGTTGGTTTCAGAGGCTCAGATGGTGGAAAAGTGGACAAATGGGTCATGTGAGTAAGGGAATGAGCTAGTGAGCACTTTTTAGGTGTTAACACTTGGTTTCCCTTTTAAATGGCTATTATAAAGCAATTCCAAGTCACCAACTGACATATTTTTACATTTGATGTTTCGATCATTCCATGCTTTCTGTTGTTGTTTCTGGATTTGTTGGTGTTCTATTGCTATCGGTCGACTTTCATCTAATATCGGTAGTTGTAAAAGGCACTCTTTTCGTGCATCTTCGACATCAATGTGTAACAATGTTGCGATTGCCAGGGCTTGTCGTCAAAAATGCAGGGGGACAACTGCTTCTTTCCCATAGACAAGTGAAAAAGGTGTTTGACCCTTCGTTCTTTTGTACATTGTTCTGTATTCCCAAAGAACAGCAGGTACTTTATCATCCCAGTCATCCTTCTCCATGTTGCACACTTTCGTTAGTCCTCTTGTGAGTGTTGTTAAATGATTCCATGATGCCATTAGATTGTGGATGATATGCTATGCTAATTCTATGATCAATTGCAAACTCTTTTGCTAATGCCTCAATAGTTTTGCAGACAAAATGCGTACCTTGGTTGCTAAGTAAATTTAGCGGGCATTCGAAACGTGTAATGATGTTTTCATAGATGAATTTGGCAGCAACCTCGCTAGAAAATGTCTCCATCAGTTCTGCTTTTTCCCATTTGGTGACATATTCTATAGCATGGATAAGATAACGTGCACCTGTTCGTCTTCCAATTACTGGAAATGATCCAATAAAATCAATTTCCTAGATTTTGAATGTGCGGCTAGGATTAATTGGAACCAAAGGCATTTATGTGCTAGGCAGTGGTTGTCCCATACGTTGGCATCTATCACATTTAGTTACAAATTCTCGACAGTCTTTATGAACTGTCGGCCACCAAAGTCCCAAAATCTTCCTTGATGTTATATCTGTGTGATAATGTCCTCCCGCCGGACTGTAGTGTGCTTCTGAGAGTATGCTCTGTCTCTCATGATCAAGTGCACACTGGTGTAATACATCATCTAGGACAAGTTTATAGAGGAACCCATTGATGAGATTATAAGGCGCAGCTTTCATAGAAAGGATATTCCTCTTTGTTTCAATCATTCCTTCAGGAGCTTGTCCATCCTCGAGAAATTGTGCAATTTCTGCAAGTTCCGAGGGAACAACTTCAATTCGAAACAAATGTGCATTTGGAAAATCATCTTCAATACCTATCGGTTCCTCTTTTGTGTCGACTCTTGACAAGTGGTATGGCCCGACATTAGCCTTTCCTGGTCGGATTATTACCTCAAATTCAAATTCCTGGAAAAGTAAGATCCAACGACATAACCTCCCTTGGTTCAATGGTTTATTGACTAGATACTTCAAAGATTGGTGATCTGTGTAGAATATAAAAGGATTAGCAAATAAATAATATCAGTATTTCTGTAATGCAAATACCATGCCTAATGCTTCCCTTTCTGTGGTAGAGTAATTTCTTTCGGCCTTACTCAACTTTCGGCTACTGAAAACATTAGGATAGTCCATTCCATATTCTCCAGGTTGTGTCAAAATAGCATTGACTGTTATTCCAGATGCATCGATATGTACATGAAATTTCACCGACCAATTTGGAAAACAGAGGATAGGTGCTTCGACCAATTTTCTCTTCAGTATGTCAAATGAAGTATTGCATTCCTCCGTCCACGTGTAGTCCTGATTTTCTTTCAACAACTTTTCGAGAGGATATGCCATGTCGGAGTAGTGTCTAATGAACTTCCTGTAATACCTCGTATGACCCAACAGGATTCGCACTTGCTTTGGGTTGGCTGGAGGCTTTAGGTCGAGAATAATTTTTATTTTTGCATAATCGACCTTGATTCCTTCTTTGCATACTACATGGCCTAGCAATATACAGATAGGAGTCGCAAAAATGCATTTTTTTAGGTTCAGCGACAATTGAATCTGGCGACAACATTCCAAAATCAGTCGAATCCATTTACAATGATCTCTGAACATTGAATAGATTGTCCAGTCGTTGAAGTAGACAGCCATGGTTTTGTAGATATACTCCTAAAAATACTTGATGACAATACAGGAAAAGATTGTTCGTGCATTCCTCAGACCGAAAGGCATGACTTTATATGCCAACGACCCAAATTCACACACTAATGTATTTTTTTCTAATCTTCTTTCGCAATAGGTACTTGATTGTACCCAGAGAATCCATCCGTAAATTAATAGCACTCATGCCCTGCAACTTCATTAATAATATCATCTACGAAATGAGTTGGAAAAGGGTCTGTAAGTGTTACCTTGTTCAGTGTTAAGATTCAATATGCTAATACAGAAAATATCAGCATTACATTTCATTTCACAACAATAGCATATACAGGATCACTGAAGAAACAACAAGCACAGCATAAAAACAAGAAACACAGATTTATCCTAGGAAACCCTCATGGGGTAGAAAACCCAGCAAAGCTTCCTCAATATAGATGACCAGCAAATACAAAGATGCAAACCCTAGACATGAACTCCTTCTCCTCCATAGCAGACCTCTCTTACACAAGTGTGCCACTCTCAAGTGAATGAATGAGTGAGTTAAGTGAGGAACATCCTCCTCTACTTATACTTCTTCCCCAACTGACTTTTACACAAGCTAGGTCGGCCCCAACTTAATTACTGGGTTAAACACTCGGCTACAACTGACTCGGCCGACCCCTCTAGGGTGTTCTAATAACCCTTTGACCCACATATCACATACAGGGCCGACCCCCACTAGGGAAGTCTAATAACCCAAGTTACAACAATCTGACGGAGGAATAAACATCTCCGGATCTACAATAAAGTCTTTACAGAGGAATGAAACATCTCCATAATAATAAAGTACAAATATAATATTCTTAGAAGTTACAATATCTCAACACTCCCCCTTAACGAGAAGGATATTATAACAACATCTACAGGAGCAAGGAGTCATCAACATCATACATGATACATCTATAAATCATTGGAAGCTTTTTTCAATACATCATCATCAGTAACTCAAGCAGTTACTGGAACATCTTCAATACTGGAACATCAACATCTTCAGTACTGAGTCTTTATCTTATGAAGCACATGAACAACTATAGCAACATCATCAGATCCTCTGATCACGATAAGCAGCATCGTCATCACATGATAATCAGCATCGTCATCATACGATCATCAACATCGTCATCACACGATCATTAGCATATACGATTATCAGCATCTAGATCATCTCGATCTACAGCATCTAGATCATCTTGATCTATAGCATCTGTATCATCTCGATC
Organism: Larix kaempferi; assembly: GCA_027924585.1. NCBI lineage: Eukaryota > Viridiplantae > Streptophyta > Pinopsida > Pinales > Pinaceae > Larix > Larix kaempferi. The sequence goes on along the minus strand of BSBM01000125.1, from coordinate 5,150,766 downwards.
TACAACATCTGGACCATATCAATCTATAGCATCTGGGTCATCTCGATCTACATCATCTGGATCATCTCGATCTACAGCATCTGGATCATCTCGATCTACAGCATCTGGATCATCATCTCGATCTACAGCATCTGGATCATCATCTCAATCTAAAGTATTTGGATCATCATCTCGATCTACAGCATCTAGATCATCATCTCAATCTACAACATCTGGATCATCATCTCCATCTACAGCATCTGGATCATCATCGTAGCATACTCTGCAATACACATGATCATATTACAGGATGATCAATCCCGCTCTCTTTAGGACATAGTTCCATGGATGATACAATCCAGATCAAGTTCTAGGATGATCAATCCTTATCACTTTAAGACAAGTCTCATGTCTAGGGATGATGCAATCCCCATCAACTTCTAGGAGGATCATTCCTTATCACTTTAAGACAAGTCTCATGTCTAGGGACAATGCAATCCTGATCAACTTCCAGGAGGATCATTCCTTATCATTTTAAGACAGGTCTCATGTCTAGGGATGATGCAATCCCGATCAACTTCCAGGAGGATCATTCCTTATCATTTTAAGACAAGTCTCATGTCTACGGACGATGCAATCCCGATCAACTTCCAGGAGGATCATTCCTTATCATTTCAAGACAATTCTCATGTCTAGGGACGATGCAATCCCATCACGTACATTTTGAACCAAAGGCTCACGGAGAATGCAGTCCTCTCACGTACCTTTTGAACCAATTGTTCACGGACGATGCAGTCCTCTCACATACCTTTTGAACCAACTGTTCACGAACGATGCAGTCCTCTCACGTACCTTTTGAACCAACTGTTCACGGATGATGCAGTCCTCTCACGTACCTTTTGAACCAACTGTTCACGGACGATGCAGTCCTCTCACGTACCTTTTGAACCGAGGTCTAGGGACAATGCAATCCTATCACGTACCTTTTGAACCAACTATTCACGGATGTTGCAGTCCTCTCATGTACCTTTTGAACCGAGGTCCATGGACGATGCAGTCCTATCTTCAATTCTCGGAGACATCAGTCTACAGATCAATTATGGGACCGAAGTCCGGGGAAGATGCAATCCCCACCTATCCACTTAGGACTTCATTCTATGAGACATCTGTCTACGGATCAATTATGGGATCGAAGTTCGGGGAAGATACAATCCCCACCTGTCCAATCAAGACTTCATTCTCGGAGACATATGTCTATGGATCAATTCTGGGACTGGAGTCCGGGGAAGATACAATCCCCACTTGTCCACTCAGGACTTCATTCTCAGAGACATTTGTCTACGGATCAATTCTGGGACCAGAGTCTGAGGAAGATACAATCCACACTTGTCCACTCAGGACTTCATTCTTGAAGACATCTATCTACGAATCAATTCAAAGGACCGAAGTCCGAGGATGATACAATCCCCACCTGTCCACTAAGGACTTCATTCTCGGAGACATATGTCTACGGATCAATTCAAGGGACCGAAGTCTGGGGACGATACAATCCCCACTTGTCCACTAAGGACTTCATTCTCGGAGACATATGTCTACCGATCCTTTTAGAACATGTGTTCAAGGATGATGCAATCCCCTTGTCAACTTAGACCCTGTCTAAGAACCATCCACCAACCTTTATGTTGGCATCATCAATATAGGTATCCTCATCAATACATGTAAGCATATCATTGATACAGGTATCCTCATCATCAACTTCAATGTTGATGCGGGCAATCTCATCATCAGTGTTTACATCACTCCCCCTTTTGAGGAGGGTCCTTCTGAACTACACCAAGCTTGTCTCGAAAGTACTCCAACTTTACTTGAGGTAGAGGTTTGGTTAGTATATCGGTAACTTGTTCACTTGAGGTAGAGGTTTGGTTAGTACATCGGTAACTTGTTCATCAGTACCTACAAATTCGATCTTTATAATTCCTTTTCGCACCATATCTCGTATATAGAAATAGCAGATTTCTATGTGTTTTGACTTATCATGGAACACTGGATTCTTTTCCATCTTGATGCAACTCTTTTTGTCACATAGGATCATAGTTGGGTCGATCTCTAAGTCAAACAATCGTGAAACCATACCACTTCACAACTAGCAGAGCAAGCAGCCATATATTCTGCTTGTTTCAAGAGCCACACTAGACTGCTTCCTGCTAAACCACGAGATCATGGCCAATCCCAGACAATAACATCCTCTCGATGTGCTCTTCCTGTCTGATACACTTCCTTCTCAATCAAACATTGTGTAGACATATACTCTGTAGTCATGATCTCCAAGAACCAAAGTATAACGTACCCTCATCACATGCTTTGCAGCTATCAGGTGAACTCATCTAGGTTCCACTAGATACTATCTCAAGGTGTTTCCTAGCAAAGCATATATCCAGCCTGGTATATGTTAGATACATCAATGACCCAATAATTTGTCTGTACATAGTTACATCCACTAACTCTGATGAGTCATCAGCTAACAGCTTCAAGTCGGAACCCATGAGAGTGGCCATGGATTCACATTCCAACATATCAATTCTTCTCAAGATTTCCACAGCATACTTTCTCAGGTTGAGAAAGATTCCTTCTAGGCCTTGCCATACTTCTAGACCTAGGAAGTAATGCATCAATCTGAGATATTTCATCACAAATTATGTAGCCATCTTCTTATTGCTTTCCATGATTTGTTTCTCATTCCCTGTCAGAAAGAGATCATCCTCATACAATAATAATATGATAGGTTCATCATCCATAACCTTAAGGTAAAGGTTAGGATCAGCTTTACTTCTGGTAAAACCCAAGCTTGTCAAGAAACTGTCAATTCTTCCTTTGTGACTGAACATCATTCACACTCTGCATTGAGTGATCTTCTACATATCTATCTGTGCCATCTCTCGTCAGATGGGTCTACTGATATGAGCCTCAATATCATTCGAACTCTGTGGTGAGTTCCTTCTTGCATCCATGTCATGTATGTATAGAAACCATATTCAACCTTGTAGCAAAGTTTGAGATCCACATCACCCATGGTGATCATTAAGCTCATCAAATGACTATTGATCCTGGGTACTCGAATAGAGCTTCTTCAATTGAATCCTTGATTCGCACTTCTTCAATTACATCATTAAGATAATGGTCTTATCTAGCCACTTGGAGCAAGCATCTCATCATGATTCTCTTCCTCTTTCTAAGAGAATCCTCTAGCCACAAGCCTTCTATAGTGTGTTTGATTTTTAAATTTTTTTGTTGAACATCCATCACTTGTTCATTGTTCATCATTCGTCATGATCTTTCCTACAAATAAAAATTAAGTACATGATTAGTAATACTTCATAATCATCCAATCATGTTGACATGATAACCTATTATGCATACAGATATCATTTACATAGTTATGAAACTATCTTGACCAATACTTTGGCACAACAATTTTCCATATCCTGTATGCTTACAATGGCTATCTATATGCCTTCCATCTCTACCAGAACATACTATCGAGAGTCTGCACAGCTCTCAGCATGTTAGCAAATAGGTTTCATTCTGGACAAGCAACAATGGAATGTTTGTCCAATTTACCAATCATATGCATATTAGTAGTATACTGTTCAATGCTATATGAGTGTTTACACTTAGCATGATATATTCTAAATATGCATGCAATCTATTACAAGCTGTTAGATTTTCAGAATTTACTTCAATCTGATCTAGGATGTTAACTGAGAGAACAACATGTACAACATATCTACAGCATATCAATCATGGAGACAAAAATGCAAGCACACAAGAGACAAAAAGATTTACTTGGGGAAAACCATAAAGGTGAAAAACCCCAATAACTTCCTCAGAGATAGATAGAGCAATGATACAACCAACCATAAGAGATAGACACAACCTAGCAGCAGATCTTCCTCCTCCATAAGTGTGCCACTCCTCCTTGAGTGCATGAGTGAGAAGTGAGTGAGCAAATAGAGTGCCTCCCGCACTTTATTTATACTTGACTTGACTTGCCTTTTTACCTAACTCATGTAGTCTCGAACTTAACCACATAACATAATGCTGACTGGTCCGACCCCCAATAGGGTGGTATAATAACCCATCAAGTATAAGTTATGACACTTACAATATAAATGACGACACTTCCGTATAGAGGAATAATAACATCTCTATAGGAATACAATATACATATATGTGAAATACATTCCGAAGTTACATATACATCAACACTCCCTCTTAACTAGGAAGGTATTTCTCAGCACAGTTCTTCTAGCACAAGTCATCTTCTTTGGATCATCGTCACTAGATAATCATCATCGAGTCATCATCATCATCATTGCTTCTGCTATCTCAATCAATCTCTAAATCTACTCATCATAGGAAGTTCTACAGAGCCAGTCCTTTTTCATACTGGATGTAGGCCCACCACCTGCAGGTCTTCATCATCATTGGCCATACTGTGGAATCCTCAAGACTTATTACATGCGTCACAAACCTGGCTGCAGCATCCCAGGCTATTACGAGCACACAGCTCTACCTATAGGATCTCCCAGGAGTACATTACATGTGACCCATCACAAAACCTGGCTGAAGCATCCCAGGCTGTTAGGAGCACGTGGCTCTACCTGTCGGATCTCCAAGGAGCACATTACATGTGATCTCACCACAAAACCTGGCTGAAGCATCTGAGGTCTTTTTCATCCTGTCCAGATCTCCCAGGAGCAAATTACATGTGGTCATGGCAAAACCTGGCTGAAGCATCTGAGGCCTTTTTCATCCTGTCCAGATCTCCCAGCAGCAAATTACATGCCATAGGAAAAAACCTCGCAAGAGCATCTGCAGATCTCCCAGGGCACAAATTACATGTCCTCCCAAGCAAAACCTCGCAAGAGCATTTTCCAGACGTCCCAGGGCACCGAATTACATGCCATAGTTAAAACCTCGAAAGACCATCTGCAAATCTCCCAGGGCACAAATTACATGCTTTCCTGCACAACCTGATCCACGGCCACAAAGTATCATCTGATACTCATCAAACATCATCCTGATGTACACATGATCATCCTGATCATCATCACTGCAACATCCTATTGCATGTCATCTGGAGAAGCTCGTCATCCACGATCATCCTGATCATACAATGCATCCATCTGATGCACACCAAGTATCCACCTGATACATACATAGATACATGATCCACACAATGTATCCATCAACATACATGATCTACCTGATCATACAAAGATACATGATCCACACAATGTATCCATCAACATACATGATCTACCTGATCATACAAAGATACATGATCCACACAATGTATCCATCAACATACATGATCTGCCTAATCATACAAAGATACATGATCCACACAATGTATCCATCAGCATCCAACATGATGCGTACATACAAAATACATACACATGATCCATCCGATCATATCCAACATCCAACATGATGCATACATACATACATATAATGATCCAACTGATCATATCCAGCATCCAACATGATGCATACATACATACATATAATGATCCAACTGATCATATCCAACATCCAACATGATGCATACATACATACATATAATGATCCAACTGATCATATCCAAGCAGAAACCAGAACATCATCCTGATGCTCATCATCCAACGCTTACATCCACAGCCATGTGAAGGATCCCCCTTCCAACATGCTTGGAATGGATTCAACAAATGTGTCCATCACTTCTTCCTCGAAGTGTCCTCGATCTGAAGCACGCCAAGCCTCTCTCTTAAGTACTCAAACTTCACCCTGGCTAGTGGCTTTGTCAGCACATCTGCAATCTGCTCGTCCGTCGCAACATACAGGAGCTTCACAACTCCTCTCTGCACCATATACCTAATATAGTGATATTTGATCTCTATGTGTTTCGACCTGTCATGAAACACTGGGTTCTCGGATAGCTTCACACAACTCTGGTTATCACAGAAGATACCAATAGCATCCAACGGGAGATCAAATAACTCAGACAGTAGCTTCCGTAGCCATACTACCTCACAACTAGCTAAACAGGATGCAACATACTCAGCCTCAGCTGTACTCAGTGCTACGCAGGACTGCTTCCTGCTAAACCAAGAGATCACACCTAATCCCATATTGAAGCAACACCCAGATGTGCTCTTCCTATATGCAGCACTGCCAACCCAATCTGAATCAACATAACCCTGCAGGTTAAACTTTTGATTTGCTTCATACTTGAGCCCATAATCCACTGTACCCTTCAGGTACCTCAGAACATGCTTTACAGCAACCAGGTGAACACTCCTCGGATCCGTCAAGAACTGGCTCAATGTGTTCACAGCAAAGCAAATGTCTGGTCTCGTGTTCGTCAGGTACATCAATGACCCAATCATCTGACGATACATAGAGACATCAACCATCTCAGATGAAGCATCACATAGAAGCTTCAGATTCGATGCCATAGGTGTGGCCATGGCCTTGCAATCCATCATCCCGAACCTCTTCAGGATCTCTACTGCATACTTCCCTTGTCCAAGGAATATTCCATCTGCACTCTACCACACCTCCATGCCAAAAAACAAATAGTGCATCATCCCCAAGTTCCTCAACTCGAACTCGGCAGCAAGCTTCCGTTGCGTGTCGGCAATCAATCTATCCTCACCTGATACAAACAGGTCATCCAAATAGTAGTATCGCTGGATTGCCTTCCTCAACCTTGTAGAAAAGGTTGGAATCCGCTTTATTCTTGGTAAATCCCAAGCTGGATAGAAAGCTGTCTATCCTACCATATCAAGTTCTGCACACATATATGACTACAACATGCTATCTTGAAATCCATCTGGTGCATCTTCTATTTCATCACTTTTGTATTTCTCAATGCTGCCATCTGCAACATGCTTGATTTGATAGTTCTATTTGGAAGTCACAACAGACTTCCCTTTATCTCTTGGGATCGCATCCCAAACATCATTCTTCTTGATCGACGGATCATGGCATTCCATTTCTTCATCCCAGATCCTGGGAACTTCAATATCTTCAATAGATATCTTTGTTGCTGGAACAAATGTTGTAGTCCTTTTGTAGGTGAAGATATACAGTCTTTCCTACAAAACAGGTTAAATTGCATGATTAGAAACATCTCATAATTTTCAGAACAAATTCTTACACATAAAGAAATATGTCATACAGTCATGCAATTATCTTAGCCAATGCTTCAATACAACATTTATCCATATCCTGTAACTTTCTAGATGCCTTCCAATCTCTACCAAAACATTGTTAAGAGTGTGCACAACTCCCAACATGTCAGCAAAGAGGTTTCATTCTAGATAAGTAGCAATGGAATTTTGTACAGTGCCATAGGCCACTTACCCATGTATATTAGTAGTATACTGTTCATCAATGCAACTATTCTAATATGCACAATACATATCCTAAGTCTAGGAACATGAGCATATACATCATTGAACAATTTTATTTAAACAAACACATATGCAAGAAATGATAATTAAAATACTTATCTTTGTTTGTTCGTTGGGTGGACTCCCTCTGAGTCTTTACTTTCTTGTAGGAGCTGCTGGAGTCCTAATCTGCAGTAGCTTCTTCTACACCTTTCTATTGTGGAATGTAGACAGATGGACAACTCCCTTTGAATATCTGTATCCTTTCATAAACCACTGGAGTGTACTCCCTCTTGATCTTTGCTCCCTGGATTACCTGTCCTTGAACTTATATACATTCTCGATCCCTATGCATGCTTGTTAGTATCATCATTGTGTTATCCTCTAGGTCTAATATAAAATCATACATTCATTAGTATACTATTAAAACACAATAATTTCAAGCATGTATAGTCATGATCATTTCAAACAGAAATAGTAAGCATTATTATTCAAGGTTTATGTAGTATTCTTATGGTTAGTCAAATCATAAGAAACATAACATATCTAAACCTATAATTACTCAAACCTATGACTCTTCAGGTTAGTTGAATCATCAATCAAGATATGCATAAAACCTGTGATTATTCAAACCTATACCTTCATGAATAATCATTATCAACAACAGTATAAGATCCTAACACAAGGTAGGATTCTATCTTGATATAGGAAAAACATACCTGGATTAGCATGCTAGTTAGTTATGTCTAACATACTCACATGATGTCTTCTTGTTCTTTTTCAATGACTTGTTCTAGTAACCTGTATATCTCATAGGTTAGCCATTATAAAACCAAGTTATACATACCTCGTAAATGGATCTTCTATGAGATCCATGACAATGGATGAGTCTTTATCCTCATGTCATCATGATCATACGTTCTTGAAGAAGAACATGATTTGTCTTTCTTGGTGTACCTTTCATGTTAGCAGACAACATAAACCTCATACAACACCATAATGCATTAGTACAATCATAAGTGTCAACACCCTAATCAATGAATATTTTCTATTGTGCATTCATAGTTTTATTAAGGTGATATGACAAGTCAAGATTGTACTAACTGTAATAACATGAAGACAAACATACCATAAACTTCATCATGAACAAATCTCGAAACATACCTCAATGAGTCATACCTGTCGAGATCGCTTGTAATCTTCTTATGTAAGGCCTTAGCCTCATCTCCCTCTGAAACAGGAACTTCTTCATTTATGCAGGTGACCAATCCATCTTCTTCTAGGATTAACCCAATCCACTTGATTTGCAAGAACTGGACCTGGAGCTGGATATGGGTTTGTCAGAGAAACCCCAAAAATTCAAACTTTGAATTTTAAACTTCCGAAAGGATAGAAATATGCGCCTTGATGAGCTGATCAAACTGGTATATTCAGAATTTGAAAACTGCAAATTTTCACTCCTCAATTTTGCTTTTGAAACTTCTGGATTCACTAGACGTGACCCTGAACTGGGGTTTGATGAATCCCACTCTTCTGCCCAATCAAAAGGTTTGATCCAAATATCTAAGCTTCTATTTTTCTGAGGAGACTCCAGCCATGGTCACAGATTTCAAAACTTCCCATTTTTACAGAAGCCCTAATTTTCCACTTTTCTGATCAAAGTCCCAAACTAGGGTTTGATCAAGCCCGACCTTCTGCCCAACCAAAAATTCTGATCTTGGTCTCTAAATTTCTATTTTGATGAGTATCATCCAGTCGTGGTCTCCGAATACAAAAATTCCAACTTTTTCTGAAGCCCTAAATTCCGGAAGCCATGAACGAAGGTACTCAAAAATAATTCTGTTTTGACAGAAATAGGTACCTGGTTGTTTCTGGTGTAACTCTAAACTTTTTGATCCACAAGGTCTTAAAAGGTTTCCTAAGATAACATGTCCTGTTATCTTTCCATCCTGACAGGTCTGACCTCAATTGGATTCTCTGAGAGAAAGTTATGTCAAATGTCGCAACGTGACCTGTTTTGGGATAATACAGGAGTGCGAACTTGTACAGCGTGCCACGTGTCACTGTTTGAACTTCAGCCTCTGAAAACTTTTCCTAAGATATCTATACCTGTTATCTTTCCATCCTAATAGGTCTGACCTCAATTGGATTGTCTGAGAGAGAGTTATGCCAAGTGTCGCAACGTGACCTGTTTATGGGATAATACAGGAGAGCAAACTTGTACGGTGTGCCACGTGTCACTGGTGCAACTTCGGCCTTTGAAAAATGTTTCTGAGACAGTAAAGTCTATGTAATACCTTTCATGTTTTACGAAATTTCATTTGGAGCTTCCTAGCCCAAGTTATTACCTTTTTCCCAAGGTCACCTGATTTTGACTCAGATCTGGAAGAGGCAGAAACCCTATATTGCACAGATCATAAATCACAAAGTACAATGAATTAGAGGTTTTACTTTGGACACAAGGTACCTGGAGATTTAATATTCGTCCTATAACAATTTCAGATCTGAAAACTTTGCCAAAACGGATTTATAGTGAAAGTTCTACGATGACTGGTTTTTGCTATATGAAACCCTAGCATCGTAAGTGCAACAAGTGTCATACATGCCATATCATGCCTTCTTTCAGGCTAGCTCTGATACCATGTTAGATTTTCAGAATTTACTTCAATTTGATCTAGGATCTTAACTGAGAGAAGAACATGTACAACATATCTACAGCATATCAATCATGGAGACAAAAATGCAAGCACACAAGAGACACAAAGATTTACTTGGGGAAAACCATAAAGGTGAAAAACCCCAATAACTTCCTCAGAGATAGATAGAGCAATGATACAACAACCATAAGAGATAGACACAACCTAGTAGCAGATCTTCCTCCTCCATAAGTGCGCCACTCCTCCTTGAGTGCATGAGTGAGCAAATAGAGTGCCTCCCGCACTCTATTTATACTTGACTTGACTTGCCTTTTTATCTAACTCATGTAGGCTCGAACTTAACCACATAACATAATGCTGATTGGTCCGACCCCCAATAGGGTGGTCTAATAACCCTTTGACCCACATGGCCGACCCCCAAAAGGGTGGTCTAATAACCCTTTGACCCACATGACTTATACAGGGCCGACCCCAAACAAGGTGGTCTAATAACCCATCAAGTATAAGTTACGACACTTACAATATAAATGACGACACTTCCATATAGAGGAATAATAACATCTCTATAGGAATACAATATACATATATGTGAAATACATTCCGAAGTTACATGTACATCAACACAAGCAATATCATTTCCTGTTTCAAATAACAACTCAAATACTTATCTTTTATGTTTGTGTGGTTGCCTCTCGCTCGATCTTCTATATGTCTTTTGAACTTCTATTCATTCTGTACCACTATGCATGCTCAAGTGTGCACTAGTGTCATCCTCATGATCTCATACACAAACATACATTCATTAGTATAATCTCAATATTATCAAAACATTATAATTCTAAATAATGTATGGTCATGATCATTCAATACATGGGTATACTAAGATCCTAGCACAAAGTAGGATTCTAACTTGACATAGGAAAACATACCTGGATTAGTATACCTGTTTAGTTATGTCTAACATATCTAAACAATATCTTCTTTTGTTCTCTTCAATGATTTAGAGATCCTGTGCTAGAACCTGCATATCTCATAGGTTAAGCCATAATAGAACAAAGTCATACATAGCTTGTAAGTAGAACTTCTATGTGATCAAATATTATGGATGAGTCTTTGTCTTCATGTTGTCATGGTCATGGAACTTGATTTGTCTTTCGTGATGTACCTGTATCTTCTTAGCAGACAACATCAACCTCATACAACACCATAGTGCATTAGTACAATCATATAGCCCTAATCAATGAATGTCTTCTATCATTCACATACTTTTACTAGGGTGATAGAACAATTCTAACATTAATCAAGATTGTACTAATCTAAATAATATGAAGACAAACATATTATGAACTTAATCAAGAATCAGATTTCAAGACATACCTGTATCTCCTTAAGTCATATCTGTCGATATTTCTTGTAGTCTTCTTATGTAAGGCCTTAGCCTCAACTTTCCCTGAAACTGGATCTGGAGCTTGATTAGGGTTTATTAGAGAAACCCTAAAAAATCAATCTTTGAGTTTCACACTTCTGAATGGATGGAAGGATGTGTCTTCCTGAGCTGATCAAACTTGCATACTTCAATTTTGAAATCTCCAAAATTTGACCCCTCAAAAATTGCCTTTGAAACTTCTAGATCTTCTAGACAGGATCCGGAACTAGGGTTTGATGGAGCCCACCCTTCTACCTAATCAAAAGGTTCGATCCAAGGCTCTAAACTCTTATTTTTCTGAGGACCTTCCAGCCGTGGTCACAGACTTCAAAAATTCCAACTTTTGCTGAAGCCCTAATTTTCCATCTTTTCGATCAAAATCCCGAACTGGGGTTTGATCAACCCCGGTCTTCTACCCAACCAAAAAATTAAATCTTGGTCTCTAAATTTCGATTTTCCTGAGTAGCATTAAGCCATGGACTCCGATTCCAAAAATTCCAACTTTCTCCGAAACCCTAAATTCTGGAAGCCATGAATGAAGGTGCTCCAATTTTTTTTTTTTTTTTATAGAAATATGCACCTGATTGTTTCTGCTGTAACTACAAACTTTTCAATCCACAGGGTCTAAAAACGTTTTCTATGGTATCCTGACCTGTCATCTTTCCATCGTGATAGGTCTGACCTCAATTGGATTTTCTGAGAGAGAGTTATGCCAAGTGTCGCAACGTGACCTGTTTATGGGATAAAATAGGAGAGCGAACTTGTACGGTGTTCCACGTGTCACTGGTTAAACTTCAGCCTCTGAAAAATGTTTCATGAGATAGTACAGTTTATGTACTACCTGTCACATTTTACTAAATGTCATTTGGAGCTTCCTAGCCTAAGTTATGACCATTTTTCCTAGGTCACCTGATTATGACTAAGATCTGGAAGAGGCAGAAACCCTAACTTGTACTTATCATAACTCACAAAATACAACGAATCTGAGGGTTTCCTTTGGACAAAAGGTACATGGGTATGTTATCTATGACCTGTAAAATTTTCCAATCCTGAACTTCTCCAAAATGGATTTATAGCGAAAGTTCCACGATGACTGGTTTTTGCTATATAAAACCCTAACCTCCAAATTGTCGCAAGTGAAGCAAGTGTCGTAAGTGCCATACATTTCCTTCCTTCAGGTTAGCTCTGATACCATGTTAATATTCAATATGGTAAGACATAAAATATCAGCATTACATTTGATTTCACAACAATAGCATATACAAGATCACTGAAGAAACAACAAGCACAGCATAAACACAAGAGACACAAATTTATCCTGGGAAACCCTCATGGGGTAGAAAACCTAGCAAAGCTTCTTCAATATAGATGACTAGCAAATACAAAGATGCAAACCCTAGACATGAACTCCTTCTCCTCCACAATAGACCTCTCTTACACAAGTGTGCCACTCTCAAGTGAATGAATGAGTGAGTTAAGTGAGGAACATCCTCCTCTACTTATACTTGTTCCTCGACTGAATTTTACACAAGCTAGGTCGGCCCCAACTTAATTACTAGGTTAAACACCCCACTACAACTGACTGGGCCAACCCCTCTAGGGTGGTATAATAACCCTTTGACCCACATAACACATACAAGGCCGACCCCCACTAGGGAAGTCTAATAACCCAAGTTACCACAATTCGACGGAGGAATAAACATCTCCGGATATACAATAAAGTCGCTACGGAGGAAAGAAACATCTCCAGAATAATAAAGTACAAATATAATATTCTTAGAAGTTACAATATCTCAACATTCAGTTCGTGGAAGTCAACACAAATCCTCAGTCATGTCGGGTTGTGCTTTTTCGGCTGAACAACCATCGAGCTTGCCCACTCTAATTGGTTGATAGGATATATAATTCCATCTTCGAGCATACTATCGATCTCTTTTTTAACAATGTATTTATACTTGTGTGTGAGGTTATAGGGCCTTTTCTTCACTGGTTTGGCATCTGGTTTGATGTCGATTTTCATTTCACCCATCTTTTGCACAAGTCCTTTCAGGTCTTTATAGTTGCGGGAAAATACATCTTGAAATTCCTTGAGGAGGATGGTGATTTTTGCAGTTTGTTCTTCATTCCAGTAGTCGCCAATTCTCGCCATCTTTCGTTGGTCGTCATTTGAGATATCCACTTTTTTATTATTATCTTTGCATCCATCCACTATGGAGCACGGTTGTCATTTATCGGTATTTCGCATTCCTTTATTTGTGTGAATGCAGGAGGAAATTCTTTTTCTATTAATCTCTCTGGTTCATCTTTCTCGACAGTCTCCGTGCCAAAGACTATTTTGACAGACTTCGACATGACAGGGTGATCTTTTCTCCACTGAAAACTTTTCCCGACTGAATTCTCCGTTTCTAAGCCTAGTCATGTAGAATGTTGGATTTACTTTGCCGTTATGTTATGACAGGTAGCTGTCGCCAAACAATTTGCTTCTTTTCTGCAGGTGCTATATTTTTTGTCGGATGCATAAACTCTTAGATATGGTTGCTCGCTTCAACCAACTGCTCCTCCTTTGGAGAAAACTGGAAATCATTGATGAAATTTTCTTTCAAATATTTCCATGTGAATGTCTCTCCTCTTGCCTCTTCCATCTTATACCATTTATTAGGTTGATCGTCCAGTGTGATGAGGAAGAGGTGTGGCCACACCCTTTCCTCTTTGTAACCCATTTTTTTCCATTCTGTTTCACATCGATTGATATGGGATTCAGGGCTTTGTCCCTATGTGAACATAGGGATATCTGCCTGACCCGTCAATTTATTTCCTCCAAATATTTCTACAAAAAATGTCAATGCACTGGTCCAAGTTTTGAGTCTTGACTGGTGGGTATCCCACCATCTTGCAACTTTCCTGGTGAAAGTCTCAACCAGACTCTGTAGTCTACCTTAATCTTCGACACGTTTTGAAACTTGTTTGATATGTACTACTGGAGAGTCATGTTCCTTGTTTCTCAGCATCAGATTATATGTCTGTGCATTTTTGGCTGGTGCAAGAGTCGAGAATTCTCAAATTTTTTGCTCAAATATTCTTGGAGCGGTCGAGATTGAGAGACATTTATTTACTTGCTTTTTTGAGATGGCTTCCACCGTCCAACATTCTTTTGCATGAAGATCACAATTCTCCACCTCCCAGCTGTAAAACTCTGCGTTGGAATTATATCTGATCGAAACAGGATCTCCAAATTGAAGCTCTCCTTGAGAATTTGGTTTAACATGATCTTCGTTATTATCTATTCAATAGAGTTGCCGAATATCATTATCTTCTTCTACAGGTTCCGACCAAGCTTCTACCTAAGATGGAAATATTGATACAATAACCTTCTGACTGTTTCCTTTTAGCTTGATGCGACCTTTATCTAATGAAATCGAAGCCTTTATCTTTCGCCCCCAAGGTTGACTGACCAAGGCTGGGAAAGAACTTGCATCATCTTTGGTATTAATGATTTTAAAATAAAATTTTGTTGTGATTCCTTTGATAGATGTTTCAACTCCCTTCAAAACTCCAATCGACTCAATGAGTCCTTGATCCACGAGCTTTAGATAAATACTTGATTCCTACAATTGTTGTCGACCAAGTTAGTCCCAAGTATCACGATTCATGATATTTAATTGGGAACCAAAATCCAGTATGACTTGGAGTACATGGTAGCCATGCATGTCGAGGTTGACAAGAGGGTCAAGATCATTTTTTTCTTTTTGATTAAGTCGACAATTTTTTTTGTTTTGTCTTTGCACGACATGTTTATGCTTGAATTTATGCAATAGGTCGATTAACTTTCCTACAGCTTCATCATTTGTAATTAGATTGAACAATTAATTCAGTGCTTCTTGTCGAATTTCTTCAGTGTCTTCATGGGATGCCAATTCAGAAAATATATCGGATGCATTTTTAAACACAAACTTTTGTTTAGCCAGATTTGGATAATCTTCTTTGGTTACTATTTTACTTATCTGTGGTCTATCTGTACCAATATGGGTACCTTGTGAAGTAACAATTTGCAATTTTTTTTATTCAAATCACATCATATTTAGGTACACAAGACAAGACATAAGCATTCTTTTTATTATTGATTTTTTCAAACATGGTAGGGCAATCCTCTAAAAAGTGATCGCCTACCCCACATTTTGTACAAAAATTTAGATCGATTCTTTCTTTGTATGGGCATTTTGCATGCCGATGATCTTCACTAAGACATGTAAAACATAGACTAGGTTGATTGGGTTGGACATTGCGACCACCACCGCCACAACTGCGACCCTGGTATCCTCCACGCCTGTTATAACCGTCATAACATCGATCATATCTGTGGTAACCATATATGGGATATCTTTTGTTTCTGTTTCGGTTATACTGATCATTTCTTCCATCATTTTTTTCAAATTTGTCATTTCTTATTTTTCTGTTGTTATGTTTCTCGACAAAATTTGTTTGGTACAATGCATGGCAATTTTGCTTATTCTTCAAATTCAGATGGAATTCATTGCTGGAATGAGTGTTGACTTCGCATATCTGGCACCATTTTGCTTTCTTATTCTTTAGATTGTATGGGAAATCGTTTGTTGAATGTAAGTCATATTCTTTACATAGATCACAAAAGCATCTAGTTTGAATAAGTCTGACATCTTGTTGTCGATCCTCAGTTCGACAAGAATCTTTAGTATGCTCTGCAGTCAAACACGTTGTACACCATAACTCTGGTCCTTTCAAATTCATGCTTCGGATGGCTTGCTCCATACTATCAAGGCATTCACCGACATGTCTATCACGGGAGACCAAAGGGTAATCATCGTCCATTTCGATCTCCAGAGCTCTTGTTAATACATCCTCATATGAAGTAACATTTTGCCAACGAACATGTACTTTGATTTTGCTTATAGGGCTAGTGATGAACCACTTGATGAGGATTTTGTCTTCAATTTCATAGTCGATCTGACTCAATAGGTATTTAAACCTCTTATCATATTATTTGACAGTTTTTGTCGGTCTTTGGACTGTCGTCTTCAATTTCTTCGCAGCCAGATATTTTGCATACTCTGTCTTATAAAAATATAAGAAATTTTGCATGATTTGTGCTTTTGATGCATTTCGTGTTTTAGCAATGTATCCCATGTACCAAGTTAATGATCTTTTTCTCAAAGAACCAACAAAATGGGGCAAATGAAATTCTTTCTCCTCCTAGTTAGAATTTGGAAGGGGCGGGAGAAGCAATGGTCATGTCTCGACAATGTGCACAGCACCTTTGTCGATCAATAACTTGAACAATAAAGTCAGTAGGGAACACAAGAATTGATCAGCTAGCTCAGTGAAGAAATTTTTTTTGACTTCATCCACAGAGACACACTCTTCAATCGCTTTCTCTTCACAGAAGTCATCCGCAATATTTTCGCACCATTCTGACAGATTTGTATGTCCTCCATTGATCAACTTCGATAACAAATTCCGCTCTTCTTCATCGACCAATCTTTTCATCCACTAGTTTCTTCAGGGAGGCCGACACGGACTCTACAAATTTTTCATGGGTCTCTAAGAAGAATCTTTCCCTTACTTAAATGATCGTCAGCTTGTTCCGTCGTGCATAGTTTTGCAGGTAGTTCGTGATTTTCGTCTTCCACCAATCCTTTATCTCCTGCTCCGAAATCATATATCATGCTATTATTTATGAATGCATCACCTAGAAACGGAACCAATGTTGTAGTCCTGTGGGTCATGTGGTTACTAGAGATACATTATATATTATAAACAAGCATGCACATTGATTAAGATACAAGAGACAAGAGACCAATGGATAGAGAGAAACACATTCCTTTATTACTAGCAAGATCAGAATGCTACATAGAACAGATCTTAGTTAACTAGTACATCAGCTCAATATCCTCTCTCTATATATATGTTTACATTCAATTATATAACTGTATTGTCGGCACAACCGACCGACATTGCCCGACTGGTTGACACAACTTGTCGACTTACATTACAAATGGTCGGGTGGAGGGCCTAGTCAACAAGCCGACCTAGGCTCCTCCAACACAATTCAAGAAATCCAAGTCTGAAAAGAAGTCTACAATGGTTATTCATCAAATTCAAATCCCCCACCTTGGCTCTAATCATACTTAAGAAGTTCACATCAGTGGTTTGGCCATGAGAGAAAATATCTTATTCACAATAAGAAGCATTAACCACTACTCATACCTATCCAGTTAAATATGGGATTTTTAGAGTTTCTGCTCAAATTAAAGATGGGAACATTGATTTATAAAAGGCTATATTCCCAAAAAAGGATCTTGTCGCGGAGCAACAAGATAGGTTGCTTTCAGCATTATATTTGAGACAAGGTCTTCTTAATATGGCTATTTTATAGCCACTCATACCTGGAGATAAGAAGGTACCTTCCAATTATAAGACTACTTAGGTAACTCTCAACTTGGATGCTTTTCATCTTAAGGACAAAATAGAGTTGTACTGAAAAACTAGAGAGGGATTTTACATAGATGTTTTAAAATATACAATGAGTACTAACAAATTGCAGCGTAAGTTGAATTGACTGGAACACTTGTTAAAAAATTAAAAGTCAAACACAAATGAAAAGTAGTTAAAAATTGGTGATTTGGAACAACAAATAGACAAGATAGTAAGGGATCCTCTTGATTCAACTCATGTGCATGAAACATTAAAAGAAAGGGGCAAGTAAATCATATCCTTGAATAAAATACTGAATTTTCAAGCAGTTGAGCATGTTCAAATGGTAGATCTAGTAGCAGTCCAAGCATAACTAGACAATTTGACAATTGAGAACTAGTCACATAAGGAGAATATTGAGGTATTAACAAATCTGGTTGAGGAATTAAAGCACCAGAATCAGGACCTGTGGTTAACAAAAGTCACAAAACTATAGGCCTCAGCTGCAACAGACCCCATTGATCAGTTAGAAAAAACCATGGCAGAGCTAAGCATTAAGTACACCTAGATAAATAAGATCGAGGATGGTCTCAAGAGAAAAAGTGAGGAAGTGTAAATCCTTAATGAATATATAAGCAAGAAATATGTTTCCATTTCTAAGCAACAACAGTCTGAAGAGATAGTACAAAAATACGTAAATAGGATGGATAAAATACTAAGTGGAAACCCTCTGTTAAGAGAAGCTAAACATATGATTTGGGATCATATATCAATTTTATATTTCTTAGGAGGAGTGGGAGTTATCCATGACATACTCTCATGACTTAGAGAACATAATCGGGATCTGGATAAGAAACTAGTATCTGGAAAAGCTATAATTGACCTCCTAAATGAATAATCATATGAGGAGCTTCGGGGCCTGGGCATAAGAGATCAAACCAAAGTCATAACTGAAGCCAAAAAAGTAATAAGAAAGTATTGGCTCAAAATGTGCAAGAGTTAGTGTCACATACCCCAATTTTGCAAAAATAATGTAATTATTTTATTAATATTCCTGAGACATTATGTTAAATTTAATGCTAAGTAGGAATTGATGACTCAGCAGAGTCACCAGAAATGGAATGTAAATTCTAAATAATTTATTATTAATAAATAAATTATGGAGACAACAGCATGGGAGAGCTGTTAAAAGAGGTTACTGGTCTAACTGGTGGATGGAACTAGGTGGAAAGACAAAAGACAAGTGGCAGCATCCTCAAACACTTCCTAAGTTGCAGGTGGCAACTTCCCTATATTTTCGGGTCATGATTCCCCAAGAAAGTGGAATCTGAGCAGGTGGCTCATTAATGACAGTTAACCCAACTAAGACCTAGGCAATCTTTTAAATAGTACTCAATGAACTGAGCTGGGGGTTCAGAAAGGTTCTGGAGGGAGAATACATTCAGGTGAATGCTATTCAGGAGTCCCATTGAGGAAGTGGGAAAAACAATAAGGAAGTGTTTTGAGTAAGGAAGCTGGAGTAACTTGGTTCCAGTGTAGCTGTTTTGGCTGAGGGAATTGTTGGCTGTACCTAGTTCCAGCCAGTTAGACCAGAGCAAGCTCGGGGGTCCTGAGAACTGCTGTTTGGGCACTCTCCAGGAGTTGGTAGGGAGGAACGGCCTCCCATTGCTGTTGTTGTCTACTATTGACACAGGTTCTGCCACTTATTCCTACTGTTATTTGAGTAAATTTCAATATAGGATATGGCTATCTCATCTATGTTTGAATAGAATTTCATTCAGTAGAGTTAGCATATCTGTATTGTCAATAGATAGAGTCTGCAAAGCTATTATGCTTTTAGAAATTTCCTATTGCCATTACCAACTACAGTCTAGTAAAAGTTGTATGCATAATATGTTTTGTTATTATTTTAGATAATAGAATATTATTGCGATTTGTTTTCTTTATTTATTTTCATTAGTTAAATAGACAGAATAGATTAATGATACCGTAGATATTCTGGAAATATACTCATTTAAAACAATTATAGGAACAGAATCATAGACAACTTTATAATTACAGTGAACCTTTTTTTTTTAGATAGTTTAACAGGTTTAAACCCTAGCTGAACAAGTATACCGGTCTATATCTGTCTCATGAATTAGTTAAACAAGTATACATGTTATTATCTGTACCCAGGATAGGTGAACAATTTTTAATTAGTAGGTTTATTTATTTACTGTCAGAATATAGTTGAACTGTTATTGACTCATCATAGAATTCGAATAACAGTATAGCCATATCATTGAAAATTTATTACCTATTATCTTCTTTTAAACAAAATCTTAGCCAAAAAAAAAACAATTAAACTATAAACAAAGAATCGTGACGAAGATGTTTTATTCAAAACCTATCTCTATCGTTATTACAATCCAGAAAATTACAACAGAGTTTGACAGAGCTAATAACCATAGGGCAGAAGGAATTTAAAGACAAACATAATAACTAGCTCGAAGCCGAGTCTTTACAATGTAGAAATTTTTATTTTCTTTTGTCAAAATCTTTCCATCATCATAAGTATAGTTTCCGCTCATTATCGAGCTCATTCCTCATGTAATACATAGCATCGATAGGGTGCTACCATAACAATAGTTTAAACATTACACACAGATTTAACATTTGAACCCAGTCATTGTTGGCATTTCAAAATCAAACTATACTTAGTTATTAATAATGAGACATATACTACAGTATGTAAACATTAAAAATTTACAACGACTCGTTCCCAGTCACAAAAGAGATCAACGGAGCTTGGATACTGTTCATATGTTTTTTTTTATATATATATTTCAACCTGGGTGAGAACCCCAATTCTCCAGGGTTATCCACACATTAAAATGGCCTATCACGGTAAGGGTTAGTGAACCCTATCGCTATCATTCAACACACAAAAACCAAAGAAAACGCCGAGAGATAAGACGGTATCATCACCTACAGCCGAGTTATTACTTCCTTGAAATATCTTAGAAAACTTAAAATATTCCCACAACTGTACATTGTGTTCATTTAAGGAAAACGCAGACAGTTTATGGCCACGTTGCAGGCAAGCTTTCACTATTTATTAAACTTCCACAGAGTTGGGTAATAACCCTATTCTTTCCAAAACACATTGATAAAAAAAAAAATAAAAAAAAAACACAAGGCCGTCATGACAGACTAAACCATAGCATGTTCCTCTCATTCACGACTTCGTATACAAACCCTATCTACTGTAATCAAACCAGAAGGTTACATATGACCAAAATCATGTTCGTAAATACGACAACAACCAGTCACAAAGGTGGTCTTCCCAGACACAACCCTAACCAACCAAACTATCAAAGGGGGAAACAGCCATGGTATAACCAGGCTTACCCGATAGGAGCCCAGCGCTAGAGGTTGAGCCTCGTACCCTTCAGGAGAGGTCAAAGCCTGCACATTACAAGTTGACGAGTTAGTGGTCAACATTTATTTTAATATAAACAATCTTTTTCAAACTGAAAATTTACGAAACAAATGATAACTCTTACCAGCAATTGTCGGAGGAATCAAACCCAGTGAACAACCTGGTAGCCACGAGTTGAGAAAAGTAGAAAAACCTCATTATAATCACCAGAAGGATGGGCCAGAAAAACTCCAAGTTTTCCTTCTCCAAAGATAGCCGTGACCAGGTAACATACATTACAATACCCTCACGCCACGGATGAACCAGTTTGGGAAGCACGAATAAAAACCCCAGGACATGACCATCTCTTGGATAACGATAATAGGAAAACCCTGATTCTAAATCACACAGGCAATAAGTGTAAGGCTGTGAGCAGCAGATGACTGATAATCCTCAGTAACAACAGAACGATATCCCAAAATGCCCAATGAGTTTAAGAAATACTTAGCAGAAGTTCAAAGACTTCAAACAACAGTAGGGATACACTCAAAGACCGTAACCACAGGAGAGACTGTAACTTATGATTACCACCGTAAACAAACTCAGACCAAAAGGGTTCTCTCATACAACTCGAGCCCGAAGGCAGAGGGAATGACCAGGTAGGGTTTCAGACAATCTTTTATATCATCAATGCAAGGACGAGAGCCATCCACGTAGCCCTTAAGATTTTTAACTTGCCATGGGTCGACTTTCCAAAGTCCAACTGCAATTCAAATTATTTGCTCATCAAATTTAAATCATTGCATGGATGAAAGTTTTATTCATGGTAAGGATATTTCACTATGATTGAGATACTATCATCGTATAGTGCATGTTTTGAAACCGGGCCATCAAAAGCTACCTAGGGTACATAATATCTTCCCCTACAATCATTTAATGGTGGTATAGTCAATTTCGACGAGAGTTCTTCATCATTGTAACTTTTAAATATTACCTTGACTAATATAAATGGATGCATAGTTTATCTATAAGGTCTTATTATCATAATTCTGCTATCACCCTTGTTAACAATCAAAGATAAGAACAATAACCTATAGTCTTGTGATATAATGATATAAACTCATCTATAGGTTTCCATACATTGGACGTGGTTCAAAAACAAAGGAACAAAGATTCTTAGGCATGAAATAAGCTTAATGTAATTATAAAAATTATTAATATGACGATGTATCATAAACATAAATGGATAGAACAGTATATCGCTATAGCTAACACAACTCCAATTTCATGCAATTGATATAGGTCACAACCATAGTCGAAACTAATAGTTGACGGAACATTACACAATGCTAGCGTTATGTCATGTATACGATGAAAATGCTACAATTAACATGATCCAGTGACTTTATCCAACATTAACCAGGAGACATTGTCATAACGCAATGATAATGTCAAAGAGACTGTAACTCAGCGAAATGCCTATCTTATACTATCCAGAATAATAGTAATCATTTCATGCAGACTATCAACTATCTAACAAGCATAAATTTCATGAAGATTATAGAAAAGGAACTCTACCGTCTTACACGTGACAACCGGTAAGAACATTTAAATCTTCTCTGAGCTTTATAGTACAGTGAAAGGAACTTTGATGCTTATAAAAATTCATTTACAATGATCCATACTTTACCTGTAAACCTGCGGAAAAGGAACGGATTATGCATTAGCTTGAAAGCTAAGTAAGCCAGTCAGCTATGGCTACTCCTCCCTTTGAGGTTTAAGAACAAAGACAATCAATAACTGCCATCAAAACTCACATTAGTATTATGACATAATATTTTAGACAAGATCATGATCAGTTAATTAAGAACAAATAGATCAAGGAATGCAATTTAATAACATTTATTGCTATCATAAAAATTTTAAATTTTTCGGAAATTTCAGGTTTTGACATGTGGTATCAGAGCATGGTTCAGACACTAGGCTTGGATGTGACTCCATTAGCTTCCGCAAAACAGTGACCATAAAAGAAAATTTAAATATATATAAAGTACTAACTTATATTTCTGTTTCATGACACAGAGCAGAAAATTTCCTTTTTTCTGAATTTTACAGGCAGGTATGGAAAAACTAGAAGAATATGCTGAGCAAGAATCTCCAAACACTGTGACAAGACAGATGTCAAGAGAACCTGAGACAGAGGAGGTAATTTCTCACACCACTGAACTGATGCAAACCATAAAAGGTTTAAAGACAGAGATAGAAACAGTCAAGAAGGATAATGAAAGTATTCTGAAAACTCAAGAGCAGTTAAATCAGCTATTGATAGAAAAATTTCAGACAGAAGGAAGGAGCAAATGAGCTAACTCAGAAGAAGCTAGTCATCAAAGAGGGCCTAAAAGGATGAAACCAGCTAAATCTGACAACAGTTCATCATTTGAAGAAAGAAGGGAACAACACAGTTACCGCACTACTAGTGACAGCAGTGAAGCTGAGCTGCACAACAGAAGGAAAAAGTACAGTCCTTACGAAGAGATTTCCGGGGAGTTTAAAAAGATAAAACCCCCAACATTCAATGGAGAATCTGAAACAGGAGAAGAAGCAGAATCCTGGTTATCCGGGATGAGAAAATATTTCCAGATTTATAACTATTCAAATCAGCTGAAGGCACGAATGGCCATCTACAACCTTTCTGGAAAGGCGGATATATGGTGGCAAGATCTGAAAAGGGTCAAGGGGATTAAAGAAAAAGAAGTTAATTGGAGTACTTTTAAAAGATACTTCAAGAAGAAATTTCTGTCTGAACAGTACTACGAAGAGAGGGCCAAGGAATTTTATGAACTGAAGCTAGGTTCTATGACGATGAAGGACTTAAACAGTAAGTTCTTAAGTCTGTTACGGTATGTGCCGTATTTTGTCGAAGAGAAACAAAGAATACAGCGGTTTCTTAGCTGTCTTCCATATCATATCAAGGACAGAATTGAATATGACAACCCCAAAACACTGGAAGAAGCTATGCGAAAAGCTAATTTCTGTTATGAACAGAATAAAAAGAAAGAGGGGATAGCCAGCTGGAAAGCCAAAAAGAACAGCAATCAGATCGAGTACAAGAAAAAGGAGTTTGCCTCCCATAAAAGTTTCAAGAATAGCAAAAACGGAAACCACTTTAATGGTAAAAGCTTCCAGGGAAACAAAAATGGAGCTGCCGGTCATTCCAACAATTTCAAAAGCAGCAAGGAGGCTCCTAACAATCATGGAAACTACACCAAAAATTTTGAGAGAAAGGAACCTGTCAAGTGCTGGGAGTGTAATGGCCCACATTATGCTTCAGTTTGCCCAATAGAAAGAAACAAATCAACAATATTCATACTGTTCAAGATGAAATGACTGTTGGAGACTTTGCATGGACTATGCGCCGAATAAATGCAGCGTTGGAAAACCGCCAAGCTGACTATCAAACTTCCATGGTGGAAGTAGGAGGTATGATTAACAAAACCCCTGTAACTATTTTAATAGATCCGGGTGCTAGTCTTAGTTATATTTCACCCCAGCTAGTAGAAAAATGTAATTTGACTGTTGAAAGATTTGATAATTCTTGGTCTGTACAACTAGCTACTGGGGCAAAAAGGAAAGTAAACTGTTATGTTAAAGAATGTATCTTAAATATGAATGATTTCAGAACTACCGTTAAATAAAATATCTTGCCACTTGGCTCTTATGACATACTTATCGGAATGGACTAGTTGGAACAGCATAGAGTAGTTTTAAACTGTTTTGACAAAACTTTTAGATGTGTAAACGGTAATGGACAGCATGTAACTGTTAGGGGTATTCCTAGGAAAACAGTAGTTAGGCAGATTTCTACCTTACAACTTAAAAGGGCAGTCAGAAAAGGGTGCAAGACCTATGCTGTAACTATTACCGATGAGACCGATAAGTCTGAAAATAGCAAGAAAACAGTAGAGAACATCCCTGTAGTCAATGAATTTATAGATGTTTTTCCGGAGGAAATCCCAGAACTACCTCCCAAAAGGGAGCTGGATTTTACAATTGAGCTGGTACCAGGTGCTGTCCCCAGTTCAAAAGCCCCGTATCGCATGAATATTTTCGAGCTTAACGAATTGAAAACTCAGTTAAAAGAGTTAATAGACAAAAATTACATTCCACCCAGTGTATCCCCTTGGGGAGCACCAGTAATTTTTGTTAAAAAGAAGGACGGAACTATGCGACTTTGCATAGATTACCGTCAACTGAACAAAATAACGATTAAAAACAGATATCCGTTGCCTCGCATAGATGACCTGTTTGATCAGCTACGTGGAGCTACGGTGTTCTCTAAGATCGACCTGAGATCGGGTTATCATCAGGTGAGGATTAAAGAAGAAGACATTTTCAAAACAGCTTTTAGAACAAGGTACGGACATTACGAATTTGTCGTAATGACATTTGGGCTTACTAATGACCCAACTGTCTTTATGTGCTTAATGAATAACATAATGCATAAGTACTTAGATAAATTTGTTGTCGTATTCATCGATGACATTTTAGTTTATTCTAAGAATGAGGAGGAGCATAAAGAACACTTACGTATAGTCTTACAAGAACTAAGAGAGCAGCAGCTCTTTGTGAAATTCAGTAAGTGTGACTTCTTTAAAGACGAAATCCAGTACTTAGGACATGTAGTCACTAAGGAAGGGATTTCAGTTGATCCTGAAAAGATTCGGGAAATTGAAGAATGGCCAGTACCAAAAGATGTAACAGATGTTAGATCCTTCATGGGAATTACCGGTTACTACCGGAGATTTATTGAAGGCTTTTCAAAAATAGCCAACCCAATCACTTCCTTGCAAAAGAAAGGCAAGAAGTTTGATTGGAACGTGAAGTGTGAAGAAAGCTTTAAGAAACTTAAGACTTTATTGACAACTGCGCCTATTCTCAGAATAGCGTACCCTAATAAAGACTTCGTGGTTTGCACTGATGCTTGTAATGACGGTCTAGGAGGAGTGTTGACTCAGGAGGGACATGTCATTGCCTATGAATCTAGGAAGCTGAAAATTCATGAAAAGAATTATGCCACTTATGACTTAGAATTAGCTGCTGTTATCCATGCTTTAAAGATGTGGCGACACCACTTAATAGGCAAAAAACTCACTTTACTGACTGATAATAAGGGTCTGAAATACCTTTTAGATCAGCCTAATTTAAATGCAAGACAAGCCAGGTGGTTGGCATTCTTAAGTGAATACGATTTTGAAATTCAACACATAAAAGGAAAGGAAAATAAGGTGGCTGATGCCTTGAGCAGAAATGCAAAGCTGAATTTTGTATCAGCTAGCAGCACCTATACCTCTGATTTAAATGAACAGTTGGTTGAAGGGATAAAATCAGATGAAAATTATCAGCATTTACAAGCTGCAGCCAAAGAACAACCTACAGAAAGTGTGATAAAGGGATATAGTTTAAATAAAGACGGATTTTTATTGTTTAAAGACAGGCTGTATGTTCCAAATGCACCTAAAGTTAAACTGTTAATTATGGACGAAGTTCATAAAACCCCTTACTCAGGGCATCCAGGCTACCAAAAGACTGTCACCATGTTGAGAAAAGAATATTTTTGGCCTAATATGAAATCTGAAACAGCTGAGTATATAGCTAGATGTTTGGACTGCCAACAAGTGAAAATAGAACACCAACATCCAACTGGATTGCTGCAACCTTTACCTATTCCTAACTGGAAGTGGGAGATAATTAGTTTAGATTTCATTACGGGATTACCTAAAAATCAACATCAGAATGATTCAGTTATGGTAGTAGTAGATAAATTAAGTAAATCAGCACACTTTATTCCTGTTAAAACCACATACAAGGCTGCAAACATAGCAGATATCTTTCTAAAACAGATTTTTCGGTTACACGGTATTCCAAAAGTTATTATATCAGACAGGGATCCTAAATTCACAGGAAATTTTTGGAGATCTTTGTTTAAGGGATTAAACACAACTCTGAATTTTA
Source organism: Larix kaempferi (assembly GCA_027924585.1). Taxonomy (NCBI): domain Eukaryota; kingdom Viridiplantae; phylum Streptophyta; class Pinopsida; order Pinales; family Pinaceae; genus Larix; species Larix kaempferi. The sequence continues at coordinate 5,123,406 of BSBM01000125.1, read as the reverse complement.
GCACCTCCTTCAATCCTCAGACGGACGGACAAACTGAAAGGGTTAATCAGGTATTAGAAGATCTGCTAAGGATGTACGTTAAAGATCAACCAGGTAAATGGGAGGATTATTTACATTTAGCAGAATTTGCATACAATAATAGTTATCAATCATCAGCTAAGTTTAGTCCTTTTGAAATTTTGTATGGACGTAAATGTAACACTCCTATCTCTTGGAGTAATCCCGTAGACAGGTTAGTGTTGGGACCTGATTTATTAAAAGAGATGGAACAAATTGTGAAACAAGTGCAGGTAAATTTGAAGATTGCCCAGGATCGGCAAAAGAGTCAAGCAGATTTGAAAAGAACTCCTAAAGAGTTCCAGGTAGGTGAACATGTGTTCATCAAGGTAAGGCCAAAGAAGAGCTCCCTAAGACTAGGAAGTTGTGCAAAACTAGCGCCACGTTACTGTGGTCCATTTGAAATTTTATCTAGGATTGGTCAAGTTGCGTATCAGCTAGCATTACCACCAAATTTAAAAGTACACAATGTTTTTCATATCTCTGTTCTGAAAAAGTATGTTCATGATGCTACTCATGTTATTGACTGGAACATTGTACAGGTAGAACCAGAAGGGGAAGTTCTGGTGGAACCGGATTGTATCCTCGGGAGGAGGGAAATTACTCTGCGGAACCGCATAATTGGACAGCTGAAGGTGCAATGGAAGCACCTTAGTCCTGAAGAAGCTACCTGGGAACTGGAAAGTAAGATACGAGAAGCATACCCACATCTTATCCAGCAGGTGGCTGAAGATGAAGAATAAGTAACATCGAGGACGATGTTACATTTTAAGGGGGTGTGTATGTCACATACCCCAATTTTGCAAAAATAATGTAATTATTTTATTAATATTCCTGAGACATTATGTTAAATTTAATGCTAAGTAGGAATTGATGACTCAGCAGAGTCACCAGAAATGGAATGTAAATTCTGAATAATTTATTATTAATAAATAAATTATGGAGACAACAGCATGGGAGAGCTGTTAAAAGAGGTTACTGGTCTAACTGGTGGATGGAACTAGGTGGAAAGACAAAAGACAAGTGGCAGCATCCTCAAACACTTCCTAAGTTGCAGGTGGCAACTTCCCTATATTTTGGGGTCATGATTCCCCAAGAAAGTGGAATCTGAGCAGGTGGCTCATTAATGACAGTTAACCAACTTAAGACCTAGGCAATCTTTTAAATAGTACTCAATGAACTGAGCTGGGGGTTCAGAAAGGTTCTGGACGGAGAATACATTCAGGTGAATGCTATTCAGGAGTCCCATTGAGGAAGTGGGAAAAACAGTAAGGAAGTGTTTTGAGTAAGGAAGCTGCAGTAACTTGGTTCCAGTGTAGCTGTTTTGGCTGAGGGAATTGTTGGCTGTACCTAGTTCCATCCAGTTAGACCAGAGCAAGCTCGGGGGTCCTGAGAACTGCTGTTTGGGCACTCTCCAGGAGTTGGAAGGGAGGAACGGCCTCCCATTGCTGTTGTTGTCTGCTATTGACACAGGTTCTGCCACTTATTCCTGTTGTTATTTGAGTAAATTTCAATATAGGATATGGCTATCTCATCTATGTTTGAATAGAATTTCATCCAGTAGAGTTAGCATATCTGTATTGTCAATAGATAGATTCTGCAGAGCTATTATGTTTTTAGAAATTTCCTATTGCCATTACCAACTACAGTCTAGTAAAAGTTGTATGCATAATATGTTTTGTTATTATTTTAGATAATAGAATATTATTGCGATTCGTTTTCTTTATTTATTTTCATTAGTTAAATAGACAGAATAGATTAATGATACCGTAGATATTCTGGAAATATACTCATTTAAAACAATTATAGGAACAGAATCATAGACAACTTTATAATTACAGTGAACCTTTTTTTTTAGATAGTTTAACAGGTTTAAACCCTAGCTGAACAAGTATACCGATCTATATCTGTCTCATGAATTAGTTAAACAAGTATACATGTTATTATCTGTACCTAGGATAGGTGAACAATTTTTAATTAGTAGGTTTATTTATTTACTGTCAGAATATAGTTGAACTGTTATTGACTCATCATAGAATTCGAATAACAGTATAGCCATATCATTGAAAATTTATTACCTATTATCTTCTTTTAAACAAAATCTTAGCCAAAACAAAAACAATTAAACTATAAACAAAGAATCGTGACGAAGATGTTTTATTCAAAACCTATCTCTATCGTTATTACAATCCAGAAAATTACAACAGAGTTTGACAGAGCTAATAACCATAGGGCAGAAGGAATTTAAAGACAAACATAATAACTAGCTCGAAGCCGAGTGTTTACAATGTAGAAATTTTTATTTTCTTTTGTCAAAATCTTTCCATCATCATAAGTATAGTTTCTGCTCATTATCGAGCTCATTCCTCATGTAATACACAGCATCGTTAGGGTGCTACCATAACAATATTTTAAACATTACACACATATTTAACATTTGAACCTAGTCATTGTTGGCATTTCAAAATCAAACTATACTTAGTTATTAATAATGAGACATATACTACAGTATGTAAACATTAAAAATTTACAACGACTCGTTCCCAGTCACAAAAGAGATCAACAGATCTTGGACACTGTTCATATGTTTTTTTTATATATATATTTCAACCTGGGTGAAAACCCCAATTCTCCAGGGTTATCGACACATTAAAATGGCCTATCACGGTAAGGGTTAGTGAACCCTATCGCTATCATTCAACACACAAAAACCAAAGAAAACGCTGAGAGATAAGACGGTATCATCACCTACAGCCGAGTTATTACTTCCTTGAAATATCTTAGAAAACTTAAAATATTCCCACAACTGTACATTGTGTTCATTTAAGGAAAACGCAGACAGTTTATGGGCACGTTGCAGGCAAGCTTTCACTATTTATTAAACTTCCACAGAGTTGGGTAATAACCCTATTCTTTCCAAAACACATTGATAAAAAAAAAAAAAAAAAAACCCAAGGCCGTCATGACAGACTAAACCATAGCATGGTCCTCTCATTCATGACTTCGTATACAAACCCTATCTACTGTAAGCAAACCAGAAGGTTACATATGACCAAAATCATGTTCGTAAATACGACAACAACCAGGGACAAAGGTGGTCTTCCCAGACACAACCCTAACCAACCAAACTATCAAAGGGGGAAACAGCCATGGTATAACCAGGCTTACCCGATAGGAGCCCAGCGCTAGAGGTTGAGCCTCGTACCCTTCAGGAGAGGTCAAAGCCTGCACATTACAAGTTGACGAGTTAGTGGTCAACATTTATTTTAATATAAACAATCTTTTTCAAACTGAAAATTTACGAAACAAATGATAACTCTTACTAGCAATTGTCGGAGGAATCAAACCCAGTGAACAACCTGGTAGCCACGAGTTGAGCAAAGTAGAAAAACCTCATTATAATCACCAGAAAGATGGGCCAGAAAAACTCCAATTTTTCCTTCTCCAAATATAGCCATGACCAGGTAACATACATTACAATACCCTCACGCCACGGATGAACCAGTTTGGGAAGCACGAATAAAAACCCCGGGACATGACCATCTCTTGGATAACGATAATAGGAAAACCCTGATTCTAAATCACACAGGCAATAAGTGTAAGACTGTGAGCAGCAGATGACTGATAATCCTCAGTAACAACAGAACGATATCCCAAAATGCCCAATGAGTTTAAGAAATACTTAGCAGAAGTTCAAAGACTTCAAACAACAGTAGGGATACACTCAAAGACCGTAACCACAGGAGAGATTGTAACTTATGATTACCACCACAAACAAACTCAGACCAGAAGGGTTCTCTCATACAACTCGAGCCCGAAGGCAGAGGGAATGACCAGGTAGGGTTTCAGACAATCTTTTATATCATCAATGCAAGGACGAGAGCCATCCACGTAGCCCTTAAGATTTTTAACTTGCCATGGGTCGACTTTCCAAAGTCCAACTGCAATTCGAATTATTTGCTCATCAAATTTAAATCATTGCATGGATGAAAGTTTTATTCATAGTAAGGATATTTCACTATGATTGAGATACTATCATCGTATAGTGCATGTTTTTAAACCGGGCCATCAAAAGCTACCTAGGGTACATAATATCTTCCCCTACAATCATTTAATGGTGGTATAGTCAATTTCGACAAGAGTTCTTCATCATTGTAACTTTTAAATATTACCTTGACTAATATAAATGGATGCATAGTTTATCTATAAGGTCTTATTATGATAATTCTGCTATCACCCTTGTTAACAATCAAAGATAAGAACAATAACCTATAGTCTTGTGATATAATGATATAAACTCATCTATAGGTTTCCATACATTGGACGTGGTTCAAAAACAAAGGAACAAAGATTCTTAGGCATGAAATAAGCTTAATGTAATTATAAAAATTATTAAGATGACGATGTATCATAAACATAAATGGATAGAACAGTATATCGCTATAGCTAACACAACTCCAATTTCATGCAATTGATATAGGTCACAGCCATAGTCGAAACTAATAGTTGACGGAACATTACACAATGCTAGCGTTATGTCATGTATACGATGAAAATGCTACAATTAACATGATCCAGTGACTTTATCCAACATTAACCAGGAGACATTGTCATATCGCAATGATAATGTCAAAGAGACTGTAACTCAGCGAAATGCCTATCTTATACTATCCAGAATAATAGTAATCATTTCATGCAGACTATCAACTATCTAACAAGCATAAATTTCATGAAGATTATAGAAAAGGAACTCTACCGTCTTACACGTGACAACCGGTAAGAACATTTAAATCTTCTCTGAGATTTATAGTACAGTGAAAGGAACTTTGATGCTTATAAAAATTCATTTACAATGATCCATACTTTACCTGTAAACCTGCGGAAAAGGAACGGATTATGCATTAGCTTGAAAGCTAAGTAAGCCAGTCAGCTATGGCTACTCCTCCCTTTGAGGTTTAAGAACAAAGACAATCAATAACTGCCATCAAAACTCACATTAGTATTATGACATAATATTTTAGACAAGATCATGATCAGTTAATTAAGAACAAACATATCAAGGAATGCAATTTAATAACATTTATTGCTATCATAAAAATTTTAAATTTTTCGGAAATTTCGGGTTTTGACATGTGGTATCAGAGCATGGTTCAGACACTAGGCTTGGATGTGACTCCACTAGCTTCCACAAAATAGTGACCATAAAAGAAAATTTAAATATATATAAAGTACTAACTTATATTTCTGTTTCATGACACAGAGCAGAAAATTTCCTTTTTTCTGAATTTTACAGGCAGGTATGGAAAAACTAGAAGAATATGCTGAGCAAGAATCTCCAAACACTGTGACAAGACAGATGTCAAGAGAACCTGAGACAGAGGAGGTAATTGCTCACACCACTGAACTGATGCAGACCATAAAAGGTTTAAAGACAGAGATAGAAACAGTCAAGAAGGATAATGAAAGGATTCTAAAAACTCAAGAGCAGTTAAATCAGCTATTGATAGAAAAATTTCAGACAGAAGGAAGGAGCAAATGAGCTAACTCAGAAGAAGCTAGTAATCAAAGAGGGCCTAAAAGGATGAAACCAGCTAAATCTGACAGCAGTTCATCATTTGAAGAAAGAAGGGAACAACATAGTTACCGCACTACTAGTGACAGCAGTGAAGCTGAGCTGCACAACAGAAGGAAAAAGTACAGGCCTTACGAAGAGATTTCCGGGGAGTTTAAAAAGATAAAACCCCCAACATTCAATGGAGAATCTGAAACAGGAGAAGAAGCAGAATCCTGGTTATCCGGGATGAGAAAATATTTCCAGATTTATAACTATTCAAATCAGCTGAAGGCACGAATGGCCATCTACAACCTTTCTGGAAAGGCGGATATATGGTGGCAAGATCTGAAAAGGGTCAAGGGGATTAAAGAAAAAGAAGTTAATTGGAGTACTTTTAAAAGATACTTCAAGAAGAATTTTCTGTCTGAACAGTACTACGAAGAGAGGGCCAAGGAATTTTATGAACTGAAGCTAGGTTCTATGACGATGAAGGACTTAAACAGTAAGTTCTTAAATCTGTTAGGGTATGTGCCGTATTTTGTCGAAAGAAACAAAGAATACAGCGGTTTCTTAGCTGTCTGCCATATCATATCAAGGACAGAATTGAATATGACAACCCCAAAACACTGGAAGAAGCTATGCGAAAAGCTAATTTCTGTTATGAACAGAATAAAAAGAAAGAGGGGATAGCCAGCTGGAAAGCCAAAAAGAACAGCAATCAGATTGAGTACAAGAAAAAGGAGTTTGCCTCCCATAAAAGTTTCAAGAATAGCAAAAACGGAAACCACTTTAATGGTAAAAGCTTCCAGGGAAAAAAAAATGGAGCTGCCGGTCATTCCAACAATTTCAAAAGCAGCAAGGAGGCTCCTAACAATCATGGAAACTACACCAAAAATTTTGAGAGAAAGGAACCTGTCAAGTGCTGGGAGTGTAATGGCCCACATTATGCTTCAGTTTGCCCAATAGAAAGAAACAAATCAGCAATATTCATACTGTTCAAGATGAAATGACTGTTGGAGACTTTGCAGGGACTATGCCCCGAATAAATGCAGCGTTGGAAAACCGCCAAGCTAACTATCAAACTTCCATGGTGGAAGTAGGAGGTATGATTAACAAAACCCCTGTAACTATTTTAATAGATCCGGGTGCTAGTCTTAGTTATATTTCACCCCAGCTAGTAGAAAAATGTAATTTGACTGTTGAAAGATTTGATAATTCTTGGTCTGTACAACTAGCTACTGGGGAAAAAAGGAAAGGAAACTGTTATGTTAAAGAATGTATCTTAAATATGAATGATTTCAGAACTACCGTTAAATTAAAAATCTTGCCACTTGGCTCTTATGACATACTTATCGAAATGGACTGGTTGGAACAGCATAGAGTAGTTTTAAACTGTTTTGACAAAACTTTTAGATGTGTAAACGGTAATGGACAGCCTGTAACTGTTAGGGGTATTCCTAGGAAAACAGTAGTTAGGAAGATTTCTACCTTACAACTTAAAAGGACAGTCAGAAAAGGGTGCAAGACCTATGCTGTAACTATTACCGATGAGACCGATAAGTCTGAAAACAGCAAGAAAACAGTAGAGAACATCCCTGTAGTCAATGAATTTATAGATGTTTTTCCGGAGGAAATCCCAGAACTACCTCCCAAAAGGGAGCTGGATTTTACAATTGAGCTGGTACCAGGTGCTGTCCCCAGTTCAAAAGCCCCGTATCGCATGAATATTTTGGAGCTTAACGAATTGAAAACTCAGTTAAAAGAGTTAATAGACAAAAATTACATTCGACCCAGTGTATCCCCTTGGGGAGCACCAGTATTTTTTGTTAAAAAGAAGGACGGAACTATGCGACTTTGCATAGATTACCGTCAACTGAACAAAATGACGATTAAAAATAGATATCCGTTGCCTCGCATAGATGACCTGTTTGATCAGCTATGTGGAGCTACGGTGTTCTCTAAGATCGACCTGAGATCGGGTTATCATCAGGTGAGGATTAAAGAAGAAGACATTTTCAAAACAGCTTTTAGAACAAGGTACGGACATTACGAATTTGTCGTAATGCCATTTGGGCTTACTAATGCCCCAGTTGTCTTTATGTGCTTAATGAATAACATAATGCATAAGTACTTAGATAAATTTGTTGTCGTATTCATCGATGACATTTTAGTTTATTCTAAGAATGAGGAGGAGCATAAAGAACACTTACGTATAGTCTTACAAGAACTAAGAGAGCAGCCGCTCTTTGCGAAATTCAGTAAGTGTGACTTCTTTAAAGACGAAATCCAGTACTTAGGACATGTAGTCACTAAGGAAGGGATTTCAGTTGATCCTAAAAAGATTCGGGCAATTGAAGAATGGCCAGTACCAAAAGATGTAACAGATGTTAGATCCTTCATGGGAATTACCGGTTACTACCAGAGATTTATTGAAGGCTTTTCAAAAATAGCCAACCCAATCACTTCCTTGCAAAAGAAAGGCAAGAAGTTTGATTGGAACGTGAAGTGTGAAGAAAGCTTTAAGAAACTTAGGACTTTATTGACAACTGCGCCTATTCTCAGAATAGCGTACCCTAATAAAGATTTCGTGGTTTGCACTGATGCTTGTAATGACGGTCTAGGAGGAGTGTTGACTCAGGAGGGACATGTCATTGCCTATGAATCTAGGAAGCTGAAAATTCATGAAAAGAATTATGCCACTTATGACTTAGAATTAGCTGCTGTTATCCATGCTTTAAAGATGTGGTGACACCACTTAATAGGCAAAAAATTCACTTTACTGACTGATAATAAGGGTCTGAAATACCTTTTAGATCAGCCTAATTTAAATGCAAGACAAGCCAGGTGGTTGGCATTCTTAAGTGAATACGATTTTGAAATTCAACACATAAAAGGAAAGGAAAATAAGGTGGTTGATGCCTTGAGCAGAAATGCAAAGCTGAATTTTGTATCAGCTAGCAGCACCTATACCTCTGATTTAAATGAACAGTTGGTTGAAGGGATAAAATCAGATGAAAATTATCAGCATTTACAAGCTGCAGCCAAAGAACAACCTACAGAAAGTGTGATAAAGGGATATAGTTTAAATAAAGACGGATTTTTATTGTTTAAAGACAGGCTGTATGTTCCAAATGCACCTAAAGTTAAACTGTTAATTCTGGACGAAGTTCATAAAACCCCTTACTCAGGGCATCCAGGCTACCAAAAGACTGTCACCATGTTGAGAAAAGAATATATTTGGCCTAATATGAAATCTGAAACAGCTGAGTGTATAGCTAGATGTTTGGACTGCCAACAAGTGAAAACAGAACACCAACATCCAGCTGGATTGCTGCAACCTTTACCTATTCCTAACTGGAAGTGGGAGATAATTAGTTTAGATTTCATTACGGGATTACCTAAAAATCAACATCAGAATGATTCAGTTATGGTAGTAGTAGATAAATTAAGTAAATCAGCACACTTTATTCCTGTTAAAACCACATACAAGGCTGCAAACATAGAAGATATCTTTCTAAAATAAATTTTTCGGTTACACGGTATTCCAAAAGTTATTATATCAGACAGGGATCCTAAATTCACAGGAAATTTTTGGAGATCTTTGTTTAAGGGATTAAACACAACTCTGAATTTCAGCACCTCCTTCCATCCTCAGACGGACGAACAAACTGAAAGGGTTAATCGGGTATTAGAAGATCTGCTAAGGATGTATGTTAAAGATCAACCAGGTAAATGGGAGGATTATTTACATTTAGCAGAATTTGCATACAATAATAGTTATCAATCATCAGCTAAGTTTAGTCCTTTTGAAATTTTGTATGGACGTAAATGTAACACTCCTATCTCTTGGAGTAATCCCGTAGACAGGTTAGTGTTGGGACCTGATTTATTAAAAGAGATGGAACAGATTGTGAAACAAGTGCAGGTAAATTTGAAGATTGCCCAGGATCGGCAAAAGAGTCAAGCAGATTTGAAAAGAACTCCTAAAGAGTTCCAGGTAGGTGAACATGTGTTCATCAAGGTAAGGCCAAAGAAGAGCTCCCTAAGACTAGGAAGTTGTGCAAAACTAGCGCCACGTTACTGTGGTCCATTTGAAATTTTATCTAGGATTGGTCAAGTTGCGTATCAGCTAGCATTACCACCAAATTTAAAAGTACACAATGTTTTTCATATCTCTGTTCTGAAAAAGTATGTTCATGATGCTACTCATGTTATTGACTAGAACATTGTACAGGTAGAACCAGAAGGGGAAGTTCTGGTGGAACCGGATTGTATCCTCGGGAGGAGGGAAATTACTCTGCGGAACCGCATAATTGGATAGCTGAAGGTGCAATGGAAGCACCTTAGTCCTGAAGAAGCTACCTGGGAACTGGAAAGTAAGATGCGGGAAGCATACCCACATCTATTCCAGCAGGTGGCTGAAGATGAAGAATAAGTAACATCGAGGACGATGTTACATTTTAACGGGGTGTGTATGTCACATACCCCAATTTTGCAAAAATAATGTAATTATTTTATTAATATTCCTGAGACATTATGTTAAATTTAATGCTAAGTAGGAATTGATGACTCAGCAGAGTCACCAAAAATGGAATGTAAATTATGAATAATTTATTATTAATAAATAAATTATGGAGACAACAGCATGGGAGAGATGTTAAAAGAGGTTACTGGTCTAACTGGTGGATGGAACTAGGTGGAAAGACAAAATACAAGTGGCAGCATCCTCAAACACTTCCTAAGTTGCAGGTGGCAACTTCCCTATATTTTGGGGTCATGATTCCCCAAGAAAGTGGAATCTAAGCAGGTGGCTCATTAGTGACAGTTAACCCAACTAAGACCTAGGCAATCTTTTAAATAGTACTCAATGAACTGAGTTGGGGGTTCAGAAAGGTTCTGGAGGGAGAATACATTCAGGTGAATGCTATTCAGGAGTCCCATTGAGGATGTGGGAGAAACAGTAAGGAAGTGTTTTGAGTAAGGAAGATGCAGTAACTTGGTTCCAGTGTAGCTGTTTTGGCTGAGGGAATTGTTGGCTGTACCTAGTTCCATCCAGTTAGACCAGAGCAAGCTCGGGGGTCCTGAGAAGTGCTGTTTGGGCACTCTCCAGGAGTTGGTAGGGAGGAACGGCCTCCCATTGCTGTTGTTGTCTGCTATTGACACAGGTTCTGCCACTTATTCCTGCTGTTATTTGAGTAAATTTCAATATAGGATATGGCTATCTCATCTATGTTTGAATAGAATTTCATTCAGTAGAGTTAGCATATCTGTATTGTCAATAGATAGAGTCTGCAGAGCTATTATGTTTTTAGAAATTTCCTATTGCCATTACCAACTACAGTCTAGTAAAAGTTGTATGCATAATATGTTTTGTTATTATTTTAGATAATAGAATATTATTGCGATTTGTTTTCTTTATTTATTTTCATTAGTTAAATAGACAGAATAGATTAATGATACCGTAGATATTCTGGAAATATACTCATTTAAAACAATTATAGGAACAAAATCATAGACAACTTTATAATTACAGTGAACCTTTTTTTAGATAGTTTAACAGGTTTAAACCCTAGCTGAACAAGTATACCGGTCTATATCTGTCTCATGAATTAGTTAAACAAGTATACATGTTATTATCTGTACCCAGGATAGGTGAACAATTTTTAATTAGTAGGTTTATTTATTTACTGTCAGAATATAGTTGAACTGTTATTGACTCATCATAGAATTTGAATAACAGTATAGCCATATCATTGAAAATTTATTACCTATTATCTTCTTTTAAACAAAATCTTAGCCAAAACAAAAACAATTAAACTATAAACAAAGAATCGTGACGAAGATGTTTTATTCAAAACCTATCTCTATCGTTATTACAATCCAGAAAATTACAACAGAGTTTGACAGAGCTAATAACCATAGGGCAGAAGGAATTTAAAGACAAACATAATAACTAGCTCGAAGCCGAGTCTTTACAATGTAGAAATTTTTATTTTCTTTTGTCAAAATCTTTCCATCATCATAAGTATAGTTTCTGCTCATTATCGAGCTCATTCCTCATGTAATACACAGCATCGATAGGGTGCTACCATAACAATAGTTTAAACATTACACACAGATTTAACATTTGAACCCAGTCATTGTTGGCATTTCAAAATCAAACTATACTTAGTTATTAATAATGAGACATATACTACAGTATGTAAACATTAAAAATTTACAACGACTCGTTCCCAGTCACAAAAGAGATCAACATAGCTTGGACACTGTTCATATGTTTTTTTTTATATATATATTTCAACCTGGGTGAGAACCCCAATTCTCCAGGGTTATCCACACATTAAAATGGCCTATCACGGTAAGGGTTAGTGAACTTTATCGCTATCATTCAACACACAAAAACCAAAGAAAAGGCCGAGAGATAAGACGGTATCATCACCTACAGCCGAGTTATTACTTCCTTGAAATATCTTAGAAAACTTAAAATGTTCCCACAACTGTACATTGTGTTCATTTAAGGAAAACGCAGACAGTTTATGGCCACGTTGCAGGCAAGCTTTCACTATTTATTAAACTTCCACAGAGTTGGGTAATAACCCTATTCTTTCCAAAACACATTGATAAATAAATAAATAAATAAAAAACCCAAGGCTGTCATGACAGACTAAACCATAGCATGTTCCTCTCATTCATGACTTCGTATACAAACCCTATCTACTGTAAGCAAACCAGAAGGTTACATATGACCAAAATCATGTTCATAAATACGACAACAACCAGTCACAAAGGTGGTCTTCCCAGACACAACCCTAACCAACCAAACTATCAAAGGGGGAAATAGCCATGGTATAACCAGGCTTACCCGATAGGATCCCAGCGCTAGAGGTTGAGCCTCGAACCCTTCAGGAGAGGTCAAAGCCTGCACATTACAAGTTGACGAGTTAGTGGTCAACATTTATTTTAATATAAACAATCTTTTTCAAACTGAAAATTTACGAAACAAATGTTAACTCTTACCAACAATTGTCGGAGGAATCAAACCCAGTGAACAACCTGGTAGCCACGAGTTGAGCAAAGTAGAAAAACCTCATTATAATCACCAGAAGGATGGGCCAGAAAAACTCCAAGTTTTCCTTCTCCATAGATAGCCGTGACCAGGTAACATACATTACAATACCCTCACGCCACGGATGAACCAGTTTGGGAAGCACGAATAAAAACCCCAGGACATGACCATCTCTTGGATAACGATAATAGGAAAACCCTGATTCTAAATCACACAGGCAATAAGTGTAAGGCTGTGAGCAGCAGATGACTGATAATCCTCAGTAACAACAGAACGATATCCCAAAATGCCCAATGAGTTTAAGAAATACTTAGCAGAAGTTCAAAGACTTCAAACAACAGTAGGGATACACTCAAAGACCATAACCACAGGAGAGACTGTAACTTATGATTACCACCGCAAACAAACTCAGACCAAAAGGGTTCTCTCATACAACTCGAGCTCGAAGGCAGAGGGAATGACCAGGTAGGGTTTCGGACAATCTTATATATCATCAATGCAAGGACGAGAGCCATCCACGTAGCGCTTAAGATTTTTAACTTGCCATGGGTCGACTTTCCAAAGTCCAACTGCAGTTCGAATTATTTGCTCATCAAATTTAAATCATTGCATGGATGAAAGTTTTATTCATAGTAAGGATATTTCACTATGATTGAGATACTATCATCGTATAGTGCATGTTTTGAAACCGGGCCATCAAAAGCTACCTAGGGTACATAATATCTTCCCCTACAATCATTTAATGGTGGTATAGTCAATTTCGACGAGAGTTCTTCATCATTGTAACTTTTAAATATTACCTTGACTAATATAAATGGATGCATAGTTTATCTATAAGGTCTTATTATCATAATTCTGCTATCACCCTTGTTAACAATCAAAGATAAGAGCAATAACCTATAGTCTTGTGATATAATGATATAAACTCATCTATAGGTTTCCATACATTGGACGTGGTTCAAAAACAAAGGAACAAAGATTCTTAGGCATGAAATAAGCTTAATGTAATTATAAAAATTATTAAGATGATGATGTATCATAAACTATAAATGGATAGAACAGTATATCGCTATAGCTAACACAACTCCAATTTCATGCAATTGATATAGGTCACAGCCATAGTCGAAACTAATAGTTGACGGAACATTACACAATGCTAGCGTTATGTCATGTATACGATGAAAATGCTACAATTAACATGATCCAGTGACTTTATACAACATTAACCAGGAGACATTGTCATAACGCAATGATAATGTCAAAGAGACTGTAACTCAGCGAAATGCCTATCTTATACTATCCAGAATAATAGTAATCATTTCATGCAGACTATCAACTATCTAACAAGCATAAATTTAATGAAGATTATAGAAAAGGAACTCTACCGTCTTACACGTGACAACCGGTAAGAACATTTAAATCTTCTCTTAGCTTTATAGTACAGTGAAAGGAACTTTGATGCTTATAAAAATTCATTTACAATGATCCATACTTTACCTGTAAACCTGCGGAAAAGGAATGAATTATGCATTAGCTTGAAAGCTAAGTAAGCCAGTCAACTATGGCTACTCCTCCCTTTGAGGTTTAAGAACAAAGACAATCAATAACTGCCATCAAAACTCACATTAGTATTATGACAGAATATTTTAGACAAGATCATGATCAATTAATTAAGAACAAACATATCAAGGAATGCAATTTAATAACATTTATTGCTATCATAAAAATTTTAAATTTTTCGGAAATTTCGGGTTTTGACTGTTAGCAGTTTAGTTGTCTTGTGATGTAAACTCCTTCAAAGTTATGTTCATTGACCTCATAAATCATGGTCTTCCTCCTCTCTGGGACGACAATGGAGATCTGTATCCCAAGGAGCATGACAATGATTTTCTTATTGATGCTAGTAACTATGAGGTAAATCTTATATATGTTGGAGGAGATCTAGAATCAAAGGTCATATTTGAAAAATTACATGAATACTTTGAGCTACTGGCAGGATTGCAAACAGTCTTCAAGGCCCTTCCAAAGCCTTCTTATGAGCATTATATTGAACTAGACATAGCCCTGAGGGGAATGAAAGTATTTCAGTACCTTATGGGAAAGGACTGGAAAAACATCACCAGATTCATATCCCTCAGGAAATAGGAAAAGGCAGCAATTTTGCAGGAAATAGTTAGAGAATTGTCATCATAGATAATTTTGTTGTAATCAATTGTAAAGCCTGAGGTTATAAATAGAGTCTGAGACCACTTTTGAAGGGTCGACTATTTTTTGAGCAAAGTGTAACTTCTCAAGGGGTTTTTCTGATCAAGATTGATTTTGTAAAGAATGATCTGGTGTTTTTTAATGAAGACCATAGGGATTCAAATATTTTTATGTATATAGTCTATCACCTTTTTTTGTGGTTCCATCTCTTCCATTCTTATGTAATTGATGCACAAAGGATAATACAACCTCTTGAGGCAATTGTTCATATGATATTTGGCTCAAATGTTATGGTTATTGTTATTTTCTTGTCAATATATTGTGGAATACTCATAATATGTTACTTGAAATTAATGTTGTTGTCTCTATAATGATTCATTCGTGTTCACTCTGCAATTATCTTTGTGTTATAATTGTTGAATTCTATTTGCTCAACATGTTTTCTATTATATGGTATAAATAATTACTTCCACTAGTACCTTTTCTCATATCATCCATCCATCCTTACATATTTTCTTTCCTCTTGTATCAAAAGTGATTCCCACCATTGTTCATCTTATCATGCATATCCACCTGGTTATTTTGCAATGCAAGAAAGTTCCATAAATTCTTGATTACTATATTTCTGCTCACTGAGTAGACCCATTCAAACACAAAAAAAATTATTGATGCCTTGGATTAGTTCCAAAAAAATCCTTGGAACACCTCTGGGACCAACATATTTTTGTTGTTGTTGTCGGGGATCAAAGGAATGAAGTGTTAATTTTTTAGCATTAATTCAACATACTTTAGGATCTTCACTGAAAGAATAACATGTACAGCATATCAATCATATCAATCACAACAAGCAATCACATGAGACAATAGACACATAGAGTTTCCATGGGGAAAACAATAAAGGTGAGAAACCCCATACCTTCCTCAGAGATAGATAGAGCAATGATACAAAACCCAAGCATAAGAGATAGTCTCCTAGCAACAGCTTATCCTCCTCCACTAGTGCGCCACTCTCCAATGAGTGCATAAGTGAGAAAGTGAATGAATGAAATAAAATGCCTCCCGCACTCTATTTATACTTGACTTGACTTGCCTAATAACCTTCAATAGGTCGGCCTCAACTTAACCACTTAACATAATGCTGATAGGACCGACCCCCAATAGGGTGGTCTAATAACCCTTTAACCCACATGACTTATACAGGGCTGGCCCCATCAAGCTGGTCTAATAACCCATCAAGTATATGTTATGACACTTACAATATAAATGACGACACTTCCATTTAAAGGAATAATAACATCACTATAGGAATACAATATACATATGTGAAATACATTTTGAAGTTACATATACATCAACACTCCCTCTTAACTAGGAAGGTATTTCTCAACACAAATCTGCTAGCACAAGTCTTGTTCTCTGGATCACCGTCACTAGATCATTGTCATTGAATCATCATCATCGTCACGGCTGCTGCTATCTCAATCATTAATCTCTGATCTACTCATCATAGGAAGTTCTACAGAGCCAGTCCTTTTTCATACTAGATGTAGGCCCACCACCTGTAGGTATTCATCATCACTCGCCATACTGTGGAATCCTCAGTACTTATTACGTGCATCATAAACCATCGCAAGAGCATCGCAGAACTTATTATGGGCACACAACCCAACCTATCGAATCTCCCAGGTCTTACATGTGGTCATGGCACAACATCAAAAGAGCATCCCAGGACTTATTACAAGCACACAGCTCAACCTATCAGATCTCCCAGGACCTTTTACATGCCACTGCACAACCTATCCACGGCCATAGAGTATCATCCTGATACTCATGATCATACTGATCATAATATCATTCACAAATCAAAAGCAAGATGCACATCACACAGCACTTACACTCACTGGCATGGGAAGACACACTTCAACCATCCGTGAATGGCTCAGCATTTATATATGTGCCATGGGAAGACACACTTCAACCATGCGAGAATGGAAACACACTTATATCCATATACATGGGAAGTCACACTTCAACCATGCTAGGAATGGCACAACACTTATATCGCAGCCATGGGAAGACACACTTCAACCATGCTCGAATGGCACAGCACTTATATCACAACCATGGGAAGATACACTTCAACAATGCTCGAATGGCACAGCTCTTACATCAACGACCATGGGAAGACACACTTCAACCATGTAGGAATGGTTCCATCCCTTATATCTACACCATGGGAGGACACACCTACCACCATGAGAGAATGGCTCATGTGCATCTATGTCTTCGGAACTCATCACACATAATCCAACTGATTATGTAATGTATCCACCTGATACATATCATCACATATGATCATCCTGATCATCATCATAGCATCATCCTAATACTCATCTCACATGATCATCCTAATCATCATCACTGCATCGTCCTGATACATATACATATACATGATCCAACTGATCATACCAAGCATCCAACTGATGCATATATATATACATGATCCAACTGATCATACTGAGCAGTAACTAGAGCATCACCCTGATGCTCATCACACAACTCTTACATCCACAGCCATGGGAAGGATCCTCCTCTCACCATGCTTGGAATGGATTCTGCAAATGTTTCCCATCACTTATTCCTTGAAGTATCTTCAATCTGAAGAACACCAAGCCTCTCTCTAACGTACTCAAACTTCACTCTGGCTAGTGGTTTCATCAACACATCTGCAACCTACTCATCCGTCACAAAATATAGGAGCTTTACTGCTCCTCTTTGCACCATATCCCTGATATAGTGATATTTGATCTCAATGTGCTTCGACATGTCTTGGAACACTAGATTCTCGGATAGATTCACACAACTCTGGTTATCACAATAGATACCAATAGCCTCCAGTGGGAGAACAAATAACTCAGACAGTAGCTTCTAGAGCCATATTGCCTCACAACTAGCCGAACAAGCTGCAACATACTCTGCCTCAGCTATACTCAGTGCTATGCAAGACTGCTTCCTTCTAAACCAAGAGATCACACATGATCCCATACTGAAGTAGCACCTAGAAGTGCTCTTCCTATCTGCAACACTTCCTGCCCTATCCGAATCAACATAAACCTATAGGTTAAACCTCTGATTCGCTTCATACTTGAGCCCATAATCAATTGTACCCTTCAGGTACCTCAGAATATGTTTTACAGCAACTAGGTGAACACCTCTGTGATCCGTCAAGAACTGGCTCAATGTGTTCACCACAAACCAAATATTTGGTTTAGTGTTTGTCAGGTACGTCAAGGACCCAATCATCTGACGATACACTATGACATCAACCGGATCAGACGAAGCATCACACAGAAGCTTCAGGTTTGATGCCATAGGTGTGGCCATAGACTTGTAGTCCATCATCCTGAACCTCTTCAGGATCTCTACTGCATACTTCCCTTTTCCAAGGAAGATTCCATCTGCACTCTGCCACACCTCCATGCCTAGAAAGTAGTGCATCGTCCCCAAGTCCTTCATCTCAAACTCGAAAACAAGCTTCCTCTTCGTGTCAGCAATCAATCTATCCTCACCTGTAATAAACAGTTCATCCACATACAGAAGTAGTATCACAGGATTGCCTTCCTCAACCTTGTAGTAAAGGTTGGAATCCGCTTTACTCTTGGTAAATCCCAAACTGGATAGAAAGATGTCTATCCTACCATATCAATTCCTAGGAGCTTGCTTCAAGCCATACAAGGCTTTCTTCAACCTGCACACATATGACTCTCTGTCATGTGTCTGAAAACCAAGTGTCTTCTCCACATACACTTCCTCCTCGAATACACCATTCAAGAACATTGTCTTGACATCCATCTGGTGTATCTTCCATTTCATCACTTATTTTATATTTCTCTATGCTTCCAGCTACAGCATGCTTGATCTTATAAATCCACTTGGAAGTCACAATAGACTTCCGTTCTGGTCTTGGGACCACATCCCAAACATCATTCTTCATGATCGACAAATCATGGCATCATTACTTCATCCCGGATTCTGGGAATCTCATATTCTTCAATAGATAGCTTTGTTGCTGGAATAAATGTTCCTTCTTTTGTAGGTGATGGTATAGGATATTTCCTACAAGTCAAATTCAATTCCATGATTAGAAACTTCTCATAGTTTTTAGAACAAAAACTTACACATAAGAATATATGTCATACAGTCATGCAATTATCTTATCCAATGCTCTAATACAACATTTATCCACATCCCATAACTTTATAGATGCCTTCCATCTCTACTAGAACTTTGTTAAGAGTGTGCACAACTCCCAACATGTTAGCAAATAGGTTTCATTCTAGATAAGTAGCAATGGAATGTTGTACAGTACCATGGGCCACTTACCCATTACTTGCATATTAGTAGTATCTTGTTCATTATTGCAACTTTTCTAATATGCATAATACACAACCTAAGTCTAGGAACATAAGTATATACATCTTTGAACAATATTATTTAAATAATCAAATATACAAGAAATGACAATTCAAATACTTATCTTTGTTTGTTTGTTTGGTGGACTCCCTCTCAATCCTGGTTTCCTTGTAGGAACTATTGGAGTGTGCCCCCTCTTGATCTTTGCTTCCTTGATTACCTATCCTTGAACTTATATCCATCCCCGATCACTATGCATGCTTACTAGTATCATCATTGTGTTATCCTCGAGATCTCATACATAATCATACATTCATTAGTATAATCTTAATACTATCAAAACACAATAATCTTAGACATGTATAGTCATGATCATTTCAAACAAAGATAATAAGCATTAGCATTCAAAGTTTCAGGGAGTACTTCTTTTACTTATGCATATTCTTATTTGACCATAGGACTCTTCTGGTTAGTCATATCATCAATCATGGTAAGAGACATAATATGCATAAACCCTTGATTACTTAAATTTCTAACTTCATGAATAATCATATACAAAAGTATAAGATCCTAACATAGAGTAGGATTCTAACTTGATATAGGAAAACATACCTGGTCATCATATTTGCTAGTTATGTCTAGCAATGTTTTCTTGTTCTCTTCAATGATTTGCATAATTCATAAGTTAACCATTGTGGAACCAAAATATACATACCTTTATGTGATCCATGACTATGGATGAGTCTTTCTCTTCATGTCACTATGGTCTTGATCTAGGACTTGATTTGTACCTTCATGTTAGCGGATAACATTCTCCTCATACAAAACCATAGTGCATTAGTACAATCATAATACAATCATAAGTGGCATAACCCTAATCAATGAATGTCTTTTATCATGCATTCATACTTTTACTAGGGTGATAAGACAAGTCTAGAATTAAAAAAGATTGTTACTAAACTCAATAACATGAAGACAATCATATTATAAACTTAATCATGAACAGATTTAAAAACATACCTATAAGTCATACCTATCAGATTGCTTGTAGTTGTTGTTGTTGTTGTTCGTTTTGTTCTTAGGACAATTTGAGGAAAAGTGTCCTCTTCTTGGTATGTACTGTGAGAGATTGATCTTCATTCCCCATTTTCTCTTCTCGAGCTACAATCCGAGCTTCTTCCTGTGAGCATTCTTCCCACATCTTACTGAAAGAGATAAGTTTCTTCCTAACACAAATTCCTTGGATGAAGGAATCCCATGACCTAGGAAGGCCAGTAAGAATGGTCATTACCACTTCTCCATTCTCTATAACTTCTCCCACAGCTTCAAGATATTCTTTTATCTAGGAGACCCTTGAGAAATAAGACTACATGGTCTCCGCATTCTGGATCTTGATATTCTTCAATTGATTCCTCAAGGTCATCTTCCGATTTATATTCTTTCCTTCAAATAGCTTGGTCAAGGAATCAAACATATCCTTAGGTGTCTTCAGAGATGACACATGTGGTATGAGATGGTCTTTGATAGAATCAGCAATGATCCTCTTATCCTTGACCAAGTTCCTCTTGTGTCAGGCCTTAGTCTCTTCTCCCTCTGGGACAAGAACCCCTTCACTTATGTAGGTATCCAACTCACTTTCTTCTAGAATTAACCCAATCCTATACTTCCATGCTCAAGCTTATCCTCAAGCTTGGTGTGGTGAGACATCTTAAAGAGTACTTCAAATGAAATAGAAAAGATTTAGGTCTTACCACTTGATTTGCAGAAATATGGATCTCGATCTGGATTAGGGTTTGTCAGAGAAACCCTAAAAATTCAAATTTTGAATTTCAAACTTCTAAAAGGATAGAAAGATGCTCCTTGATGAGCTGATCAAGCTGGTATACTCAGAATTTGAAAACTGCAAAGTTTCACCCTCAAATTTGCTTTTCAAACTTTCAAATTCACTTAGAGGACCCTGAATTAGGGTTTGATTTTCTCGAAGCTTCATCCATCCAAAAAGTTCGATCTTGGTCTCTAAACTTCATTTTTTCAGAGGAGCTTCTAGCCATGGTCTCAGATTTCAGAAATTCCAACTTTTGCAGAAGCCCTAATTTTTGGCTTCACTAGAGAGGACCCCAAATTAGGGTTTGATTTTCCCGGAGCTTCACCCAACCAAAAAGTTCGATCCAAATCTCTAAACTTCTATTTTTTTTAGGAGCATCCAGCCATTATCTCAAATTTCAGAAATTCCATTTTTTGTGGGAGCCCTAATTTTTAGGGCCAAAACTGAAAGTGCTCAGAATTGAATTCTGATTGGACAGAGAGATGCGCCTTGCTGAGGAGAGTCAATCTAGCCTCGTGCCTTTCAAGATCTCTGGAGAGAAACCCAAAAAACAAGAAGCCTTAGCTTTTGCAACTACATAGTGTCTTCTTCTCAGGTTAGCTATGATACCATGTTATTCTTGAGCATTAATTCAACATACTCTAGGATCTTTACTGAGAGAATAACATGTACATGATATCAATCATATCAATCACAACAAGCAATCACATGAGACAATAGACACACAGAGTTTCCATGGGGAAAACCATAAAGGTGAAAAACCCCATAACTTCCTCATAGATAGATAGAGCAATGATACAAAACCCAAGCATAAGAGATAGTCTTCTAGCAGCAACTTCTCCTCCTCCACTAGTGCGCCACTCTCCAATGAGTGTATAAGTGAGAAAGTGAATGAATGAAATAGAGTGCCTCCCGCACTCTATTTATACTTGACTTGACTTTCCTAATAACCTTTAATAGGTTGGCCTCGACTTAACCACTTAACATAATGTTGACAGGGCCGACCCCCAATAGGGTGGTCTAATAACCCTTTAACCCACATGACTTATACAGGGCCGACCCCATCAAGGTGGTCTAATAACCCATCGAGTATAAGTTATGACACTTCCAATATAAATGACAACACTTCCGTATAGAGGAATAATAACATCTCTATAGGAATACAATATACATATTTGAAATACATTCTGAAGTTACATATACATCAACATGAAGTTCAATCTTCCCTGGGACAACTAAAATTTTATGCTCTGATCTTTGACATGAACAAAAATCATATTATTGGCTATGATATTCACTTGACAACTCCATTAAGGAAAATCTGGCATTTGGTTGCATTCATACTTGAGATAATCCAAATCATGAAGAATTCCTATCCTTTCAAGATTCTATTTCTTGGAGGAATCGACAAGGAAGGTATTAATCTACATCACCAGGTAATCCTCGACGCAGTTTTTCTCCTCCTCTTTTTGGTCCACAATTTTTTGAGTCTTAAATCATTTTCGAAACTCCTAGACCCCATTCTCCTTTCATAACTCTAGGTAATCCTTTACATGTTCCTATCCCTCCCATCATTACCACTATAAGTGGAGAATATTCATCCCGTCTAAATCCTCATAAGCCTAAACCTCTCATTACCCTAGAAGCTAAAAAGATAATTGCTCAACACTTTATGACTGGAGAAATAGGAGGAGGTTCACCCACCTCCACCCTAAATTCATCATTGGGTTTCCACCCATCATGGACCTTTAATATTGCTTACACCCCTTAGTCATGTGCATGAGCATTATCTTAAGTTTCTACCCAAATATGATGGTAGTAAAGGAACGTCTACAAAAGATCAAATGGATCATTTTCAAGATTTTACCAATAATATCTTTATTTAAAATGATGACGTGTATATGAGGGTTTTTTATCAATCACTTGAGGGAGATGTCCGAAAATGGTTTAGGGGGATGCCAAATGCATCAATTGGAAACGTGGAGGAGTTATAAAATTTCTTTATGAATAAGTGGGGAGTGAAGCGGGATAACATGTATTACTTAACTGAGTTCTCTTCCCTTAAGCAAAATAGTACAGAATCAATAGTCGAATGCACAAGAAGATTCAATAAAGTATACAATCGGATTCCTAATGATATCATACCTACTGAAGTAGCCACAAGGGACACTTATGCAGGAGCCTTCCCATTAGACTTTTCTATCATGCTAAGGGAAGGAATATCTTCCAATCTTCTTGTAATGCAACATGATTCCATTGATGTAGAGGAAAATAAGAGGGAAAGTGGTAAAATAAATCCTTTTAATGATCCAAACCAGAAAGAGAAAGGGAAATCCAAAGAAGAGGCTGGTACCTGTTGGGTGTGTGAGCTATCTAAAAAAAAACACTTAATATTTAATTATCGATCAGGGTTGGTAATCTTAGATTTGAGGCAAAGTATATGCTAAGGTAGAATGGAACCTAAGTTTTTTCGGCTTGTCAGACCTTAAAAAGATTTAATAAAGAAAAGATTGAAAGATATTTCAAAATGAAAAAACCTAGCCAAACTTCAGAAAAATAGTGAAAGGAACTAAATCAGATTTAGTTAAACAAATGAACTGGAATAGTATATATTCATACTAATCTATCTTGTACTTAAATAATAGAAACCGATTGAAAAGAAAAATGTTGAATATGAAAATGGAAACTATACCATCTCAGATTCTAGTTAAGAATTAGGAAACAACTGTAAACAGATTAAGGACTATTAAATAACTTCAAAAATTAATTCAAGAGAAAAATCTATTCCCATGTAACAGGAACTGCAGTGAGTGTATCGTAATGGCTCTCAAATGAAATAGCAAAACAGAACGGAAGTAAATATAATCTATCTTCAACTAAAAGATGTAAACTACAAAAAGACAAGTTACAGTTAACTTTAAACATTCTGATCTATCTACTATCAATGAGAAGAAATATAAAACTAATGAAAACTAGAAGCAAGTAGAAAACTTGATAAAGATATTTACTTCTAAACTTGATTTGGAAGCAAGTAGAAAACTTGAAAAAGATATTAATTTAGAAACAAGTAGAAAACTTGAAAAAGATATTAATTTCTGAACTCAAATCCTATTCCATAAACATCTTCATTATTTATTAAGGTAAGAAACTGATCCTAATCTAAATGAAGAAAACTATCAAAACTATAATGCTTGAAAAATGAAATTGTTAACTCTATTCTAACTACGTCTTAATACCATGCAATAAATTAGACTAGAAATAAGATCGATAAATTCTGAAACAACAACATGTTAGCAAGATAAAATATGAAAGACATAATTGGAAAGACAGTTAAAGCAAACTAAGAAAAATAACAAGAATTGAATTAAAGCTCTATGAAATGTAAAACAAAGGCCTAATTATTGTTGAAAAGACTAATTAAGAGTAGGAAAGATTAAAGTAAAGAAAACTAAGAAACTGGATTCAAACTAGCATAAAACAGCGCAAAAAGAGTAAAAATCTGAATGACAATCCGAATGCCATTCCAAACGACAGTCCAAATGGAGGAAAAATGAATTAAAATAAGGAAAAGGAGAGTTTTGACGATCTTGATGTTAGCTGGCGAATGCAGATGAACCTACAATGCAAAGAAATTAGTAAGAAGACTTGTTGAGAAGCTAAGATAATAGAAAGAAACCTATTCTAATCATAGTTGAAGAGATAAACTATTCCTATTCTATGTTAAAGCAAGAGTGAGATGAGAGAACAAAATTATCCTACAGCTACAGAGAAGAAGCTAACTAAACTAATTCTAACTATTAACATAGCTTAAAACACAGGCTAACTAAATTCTATTTAATTA
Organism: Larix kaempferi; assembly: GCA_027924585.1. Taxonomy (NCBI): domain Eukaryota; kingdom Viridiplantae; phylum Streptophyta; class Pinopsida; order Pinales; family Pinaceae; genus Larix; species Larix kaempferi. The sequence continues at coordinate 5,098,445 of BSBM01000125.1, read as the reverse complement.
TAAGAAACGAACTAGCTAATTATAAAAGACTGGAATTAAACTATCAAAACTATGTTGTTGGTCGACCATTTACTAATCCTGTAAACACAAGTTATGTTAGCAGCACAATAAAAATTATAGAAAAGAAATATCATGTACAGAAAATGAATTAATGACAAATACAGGAAAATAAACAAACTAATTGCAGAAAAGGAAATACAGAAAACAAAGACAAAACCTCTGGTTGATGAGGGGCCCTTCCCAGCAATCAGAGATGGAAAATGAAACTGGTTTAACTAATCAAAATATCAATAAACTGGAACTTCCATTAATCTTAAGAAAATTACAGACTGTCATCTATCTGCTTGCAAATCTACGAACTATCTACGGTCTTCTCCAGCTATAAGCTAACTAGAAAAACTCTGTTTCTATCTGCAAGCGTCTATTTATACATTTTACAAATCGATGAGAGGGTCGACAGAGTCGACCTCTCTAATAACATAGACGTTTAATGCATAACTGGCTGCTTTGAATTGTTAAATTTTTAGAATTTACTTCAATCTGATCTAGGATCTTAACTGAGAGAACAACATGTACATCAAATCTACATCATATCAATCATGGACACAATAATGCAAGCACACAAGAGACATAGAGTTTACTTGGGGAAAACCATAAAGGTGAAAAACCCCAATAAATTCCTCAGAGATAGATAGAGCAATGATACAACTAGAATACAAGAGATAGTCTTCTCCTAGCAGCAGAGCCTCCTCGTCCACAAGTGCGCCACTCTCCAAAGTGTGAGTGAGAGAATAGAATGTATAAAATGAGAGAGACACACTCTCTATTTATACACTAACTTGACTTGACCTTTACTCAACTACGTCGACCTCAACTTAACCACTTAACATAATGTTGACTGGGCCGACCCCCACTAGGGTGGTCTAATAACCCTTTGACCCACATGGACGACCCCCAATAGGGTGGTCTAAAAACCCTTTGACCCACATGGCCGACCCCCAATAGGGTGTTCTAATAACCCTTTGACCCACATGACTTAAACAGGGCCGACCCCAACAAGGTGGTCTAATAACCCATCAAGTATAAGTTAGGACACTTACAATATAAATGACGACACTTTCGTATAGAGGAATAATAACATCTCTATAGGAATACAATATACATATATGTGAAATACATTCTGAAGTTACATATACATCAACACTCCCTCTTAACTAGGAAGGTATTTCTCGACACAGATCTTCTAGCACAAGTCATCTTCTCTAGATCATCGTCACTGGATAATCATCATTGAGTCATCATCATCATCACTACTGCTACTATCCCAATCAATCTCTGAATCTACTCGTCATAGGAAGTTCTACAAAGCCAGTCCTTTTTCATAATGGATGTAGGCCCACCACCTGTAGGTCTTTGTCATCACTGGCCATACTGTGGAATCCTAAGTACTTATTACGTGCATCACAAAACCTCGAAAGAGCATCCCAGGCTAATACGAGCACACGGCTCTACCTATAGGATCTCCCAGGGCCATATTAAATGTGACCTCACCACAAAACCTCGCAAGAGCATCCCAGGCTATTAGAAGAACACAGCTCTACCTATAGGTTCTCCCAGGGATAGATTATATGTGGTCACCACAAAACCTGGCAAGAGCATCCCAGGCTGTTACGAGCACACAGCTCTACCTATAGGATCTCCCAGGGACATATTATATATGTTCATAGAAAAACCTCACAAGAGCATCCCAGGCTGTTATGAGCACACAACTCTACCTATAGGATCTCCCAGGGATAGATTATATGCCATAGGACAAAACCTTGAAAGAGAATCTTCCAGATATCTCAGGGCCAGATTATATGCCATAGGAAAAACCTCGAAAGACTATCTGCAGATCTCCCAGGGCCAAATTATATGTCCTCCCAGAGCAAAACCTTGAAAGACCATTTTCCAGATATCCCAGGGCCAAATTATATGCCATAAGAAAAAAATTGAAAGACTATCTGCAAATGTACCAGGGCCAAATTATATGCTCATCTGCACAACCTGATCCACAGCCATAGAGTATCAACTTGATACTCACCATACATCATCCTGATGTATACATGATCATCCTGATCATCATCACTGCAACATCCTGCTGCAAGTCATCTGGAGCAACATCCTGAAGCTCGTCATCCATGATCATCCTGATCATATCATGCATCTACCTGATGCATACCAAGTATCTACCTGATACATATCATCATACATGATCCACCTGATACAAATACAAATACATGATCCACCTGATCATACATGATACATATCAACATACATGATCTACCTGATCATAAAATGTATCCACCTGATACATATACAGATACATGGTCCAAGCATCCAACATGATTGTTGGAGCATAGGCTGCAACTATGGTAAAGCTGCCAATTTTGGGGAAAAAGCACCAAGTTTTGAAGGAGAAGTGCTAATTCTGAGGAAAAGCACCATTTTTGGTGGAAGTGAACAGTGCGCGGTATGGTGCCAGATGGACGAGCTCACCGTTGAGTACGGACCGGAAATCGCGGAGCTCGTGCACACAAGTCAAAGAAAAGAGTAAAGGTGGCCGAGTAGAAAGCTCAACCACCACAGTAAATGAAGGAAGCGATGGAATAGAGGGCTCAGCTACCCTCATTTAAGGAAAAGTACAGGATTTATGGTTGCTCGGACCAAGGAAGAGCAATGGGACAAAGCATTGAAGGCAAAGGACAAGGAACAGAGAGCGATGAAGCAGCGCCCATACCCGTGATCTGCGCCAAAAATCACGGAACCTGCAGGAAGCTGCGACGCGACTGCGAGAGGCATCTAAAGTACACCTAGCCGTCAGTGGTTAGGGTTTTTTTGGGATCACTCTTGGGAAAGGCCCACAGTTTTGTAAAGTGAAACCCTCAGGGACACCTATATATATTTTTAATTGTAAAAGGAAAAGGGTTAGATGGGTTAGAGAGATAGGTTGGTTAGAAGGTTAAAGAGTTAGACTTGGATAGCCAGAGAACTAGAGTCACTAAGTTTACAAATAGTCTAAGTGACGTTTGATTCATTGTAATCTCTATAGAAGAAGAGAATAGATCTAAGAGAAGGGCTCCCAGCTGTGTGCGTGGAGTTTCCCAGAAAAGATCTACGGCTGCAGCTGTGTGCACAACAGAACTGTGTAATTCCCATCTCAAGATAATATAAGATCCAACTCCTGAGGACGTGTTTTCCCCATGGAGGCGAACCACATGATTCTTGTTGTTATGGTGATGTTTTGCATGAATGCTTGTCTATGTTTTACTATCTATGTTTACATCAATGCTTCGTTATATTTATGAATGAGTATGTAAAGTAAGTTCCTGAGCTCCCTTAGAAGTGTAGATGTGCATCGTCAGACGAGTTTGTGAGAACATTGCCGCGGTAGTGCTGAAGGAAGTGTGTTACTGTGCCATGGCGCAAGAGTAGAGATAATACGTCGTGTATCGAACGAATCGGATAAATACCCCGTGCGTAGGTACGGAGATACCGCGCAGCTGGCTAAGTCGAGTAAGCTCCAACGCTGTTGCACCGTATGACCTGAGAAAGAATCAGACGCTCTGTTCAGAAGTTATTGCATAAGAAGGGAAGAGGGAAGACTGTAGATTCCTCACCACCCCGGTTAAGGAAACCTGATTCCTTAGCCCCCCATAGCCACTTCGGGTGAGACCTCGGGCTGCTGCGCAGCCCGTTACCGAAAGGGCTAGTGCGCTAAGGGGTGTTTGTTGCTGCGCCTCCTTAAAACCCGGGTCTGTCCAAAAGCATCCAACAAATGGTTCCGTTGCCTTGAGACTTGTTAAGCCAACAAATGGTTCCATTACCTTGAGACTTGTTAAGCCAATAAATGGTTCCGTTTCCTTGAGACTTGTTAAGCCAACATATGGTTCCGCCGCCAGCTTTAACCCTATTATTTTGAAGGCAATGTGGTGCTGGAATCCTACAGCTGAAGAAATTCAAGAGTGGTTTGATTCAAAGGCGAGAGAGTTCGCTGAACGTGAAAATAGAAGCCCTAGGCTTCAGGCAGAAGACTGGTTGCAGAAGCATATTTATACTGACCTTTATGAAATCTTCTTTGTAACATTTGCAATCGAGTTGCATGAGTGGGTATCCAAGCTAGCACATACTGGACCCACTGTGCATGTTGATCAACCTACCGTTTGGTCGCCTGAGCTAGTTAGCACTGTGAAGCGGGTAGATAATCCTGTGTCCCGCGCAGTAGAATTTTGGTTGAACAGTCTGCTGGAAGGCTTCATTACTGAGTTTGCAGTTGATATGAGAAAGAGCTTTAGCGAAACTGAGAGGAGCTTCTTCAAAGAATACAGGGGTAAGTTCTTAAATTCTCTGAACCTGTCGATTAAAATGCTCTTATATGAAAAAGGAAAACTATGCATAGCTTCCGATGAATAGCATAGACAAGTAATGTATGCAGATTCTGATAGTGATTTTGAAGCTATTGGTTGCACTCGTAGTGGAAAACGGTATAAAGTAGACCAACATTCTTTTGAGTCTAGCACAGAATATAGTCGAGCTCGTAGAGTGAGCCATATAGAGAGACAAGGGAGTGTTCATATCCCTTATCACCCTTTTACACCGCAAAATCCAGATGGGGCCCAGCATAACCCCGCAGTAACACCCTCTAGTAGCCCGCACGGTACTTCAAGTACCTCAGCTCAACCTTTGTTTAACCATCCCGGAGGCATTGCCACAGCACCTCCACGTCAACCTAGCGCAAGAAGGATGGGTGATGACATGAAGCTACCAACCTTTAGAGGAACAGGGCTAGAAGACCCTGAGCAACACTAGTTTCTATGTGAAGCCATTTGGACGATTAAGCAAATTAATGATGATGATGTTAAGCTGGTTCAGTGAGAAACCACACTAAGAGAGAGAGCCTTAACCTGGTTTATGAAATACTCAACAGCACAGAATAGGACTCTTGCTGATGTAAGAAGTGCTATGCTTAAAGAATTCAAGAAACCTAAATCAGGATCACAGTGTATAACAGAACTAAAAGACATAAAACAGTTATCTACGTCGTCAATATGGGACTTTGACCAGAAGTTCAAAGCCTTGATAGATCAAGTAAGCTTTGAGTTTGCACCGCAGCAACATAAGGAATGGTTTATTGCTGCGCTGCTTCCTCACATTAGACTTCCTCTTATGCAACAAAATCTCACTACACAAGAACAAGCTCTAGAGATGGCTATGAAACTAGAAGCTTCACCAATTGCTGGAACAAGCAATGATGTTGCGTAGTTGCAGAACCAAATAGAAAACCTAACCTTGCAAGTGCATGATATTAAGAAAGGAAAGGATGTTAAAGAAGAAATTTGGGCTACAAAGTGTAGAGCACAAGGACATTCAAAGGACCATTGTCCTGTTTTCATAGATTATATTGCAACTGGAGCACCTAACCCTTTACCACAAGTACAGGGGCCTTGGTGTGAAATATGTAGAACTAGAGGCCATAGACCACAAGAGTGTCACTTGTTACAGAAATATGTACAAACTCCAAAGAATCTATATTGCAATTTCTGTAAATCAGTAGGCCATGATGAGAACAATTGTAGAGCATATGAGCTCATGATAGAAAGAAAACATGATGTTTATAGAGTACAGTCAAAACCACAGGGACCCACAGCAGGTCCGCAGTATGACCAAGCTCGCGAAGGCAGAGGAGGAAACTATAGGGGCCGTGGACGCACAGCAGGTTTTGGTCGAGGAAGAGGACAAATCACTTGTTACAACTACGGAGCTCAAGGCCATTATGCAAGGGATTGCCAAAATCCTACAACCATCTGCAGATACTGTAAATCTTATGATCATGTCATTGAAGAATGCCCTCAGTTGATTGCCAAGATGCAAGAAAAGAAGCCATAGGTTAACCAGAATATCCAATTGATTGGAGCAGAAAAAAGAGAACCAGATCCTACAATTAATATAGTGACGCGCAGTGGAGCAACCACTGGTGCGCCAGAGTCGGGAACTAGAAATCCAACGGCGCAATGGGTGCGCCGCGCTAATATTAAACCATCCCCGTTTGACCTACAGAAGCAAAAAGAAGCATTCAAGCAAGCTCAAGAGTATTTCTCAGATCCGCGAGCTTCAAGTTCTGTCGCAATTCCGCATAATGATATCAGACCGCATGTGTCGCATCAATAGAACGGGGTACAAGACCAGGCCAATACATCTGGAAGGCCTAATGAGGAGGATGCACTAGGCAGTGTTCATGCTTTCTTGAGAAACTGCTTAATGTTGTTGCGCAATGAAAAAGCAACTATGGAACTCCAAAACCTGTTGGATCAGTGTCAACAATCTGCTTCGATGAATACACCGTAGCGTGCTGTTCATCAGATTGGGAGTCATACTAGAAATGGAAGAGAGATGAGACTCACAGCGTAGATTGGAGCATTTGAGATGGACGAAGTCATTTTGGATTTAGGCTCAGAAGTTAATGTTCTCACCATGCAAACATGGGAACAGATGGGTAGCCCTCAGCTTGTCAGATCTCCTATCCAGCTAAGACTTGCAAATCAGCAACGAGTTTCCCCATTGGGCAGATTACCCAATGTACCCATTGATATTGAGGGAGTAAGAAGTTCTGCAGACTTCGAAGTAATCAAAATTCTGGATGACAGTAGACCTTACCCAGCACTTTTAGGCATAGACTAGGCATTTGATAATTTGGCTGTCATTAATTTGAAGAAAACACAGATGACCTTTGAGGATGAGCAGATCCGGGTCATTGCACCGCTTGATCCCCTTCAAGGACCATGGTATATTGAACCCATTCGAGCAGAAGAAGAAGCACACCACATGGAAAGTTTGTATCAGATGACTGCTAGTCATAATGATTATGTCAATCCCACAGTGGACGACCATATCAACTGGCGATGCGATAGTTCATGCACATCAGATTCGGAAGCAGGATTGGAAAACTGGCAGAATCGCTTACATGAAGTTTCTGCAAGGCGTTGCGCCAGGATGACTAAATCCATTCGATCGATTGGCACAGAATTGAATAACACCCCAACCTTTGATGGTTTAACTGGAGTAAGTGAATTCATACATGCATATGGACAAGAAATCCCAGACGAACAGCGCATACAAGCATTGGATGTAGCACTGCATGCTACACCCACGAGATGGTGGGGTGTGCATAAAGAAAATATCGACACATGGCAAGACTGTCATAGGTTGATACTGCGCAGATTTCAAGAGACTACAGCAGGAGTTTTGCGCAAATATGATGGACAGAGTGACCCCAGGACACACGTGAAAGCATGTATTCAGCAATGGTCAAATATTCCAGAGGATGAGTGGGTTCACCTATTCATCCACACGTTGGATATAGTTCCAAGGAACTGGTACACTGAAACAGAATTGCGCAGAGGCACTATCACTTGGCCTCTCATGATTGAAAGTTTTCAACTCACTTTCAGCTTTGAGTTAGAAAATCCAAGCATCGATCAGGATCTAAAGTGTATTAGAAAGAAGGTATTTGAACAATGTCCATTACCAGAGTATTCTCAACCAGACTGGGCTGTCCAGATGGAACATGCCCTGGAATGCTATAATTTTGCCGCTGGAAAAGAGGATGATGATCCTCGCAACATCAATATTCCAGAGTCAGAAGGGACGTGCAAAGTCGAAGGCCCTCAGCTTGATATTCCTGCCATTACAAAACACATCAAGCTCAAGAAAATTAACATTGGTACAGAAGCCGAACCCAAGGTTGCCTCTATAGGATATTATTGGGATGATGAAGCTATTGACCATATTGCAGATCTACTACATGAGTACCAGGATATCTTTCCTACCAAGTTTACAGAAATGAAAGGCATCCTGGGAGACTTAGGAGTTATGCGCATACCTTTGAAAGCGGATGCTAAGCCAGTAAAACAGCGCCCGTACAGGTTGAACCCGCGATATAAAGAAAAGGTTAGAGAAGAAATTGATAAGATGCTCGTAGCTGGTATCATTGAGCCAGTAGAGGAAAGTGATTGGATTAGTCTTATGGTGGTACAAGAGAAAAAGGCAAAAGGTGAAATAAGAATCTGCGTGGACCTGCGCAAGCTCAACGACGCATCAGCACATGATCCATTTCCTACGCCCTTTACAGATGAAGTGCTTGATAATGTTGGAGGACAAGAGGCTTACTCCTTCAATGATGGCTTTTTGGGATACCATCAGATCATAATCCATCCAGAGGACCGCCATAAGACCACTTTTGCGACTGAATGGGGCTCATTCCAGTATACAGTAATGCCCTTTGGTCATAAAAACGCTCCTGCTATCTTCTCTAAAGTCGTTGTTGTTGTTTTTAAAGAATTCATTCATAAGTTTCTAGAAGTCTATTTTGATGACTGGACTGTGTTTGGTTTACTAAAGAACCATATAGGGAATTTAAGGATGATGTTAGAAAAATGTAGATAGTATCAGATCTCCCTGAACTTGAAAAAATGTATATTCTGTGCTCCTTTTGGTATTTTGTTGGGTCATATTGTATGTAGACAAGGACTCATGATGGATCCTGTGAAGGTTGCCATCATTGCTAACTTGCCTGCGCCCAACTCAGTCAAACAATTGCGCACTACATTGGGACATACAGGATACTACAGAAAATTTATCAAGGGTTATGCAAAGATTACTGCGCCTATGGAAAGACTGCTGAAAAAGGATTCGAAATTCCAATGGACAGAAGAATGCCAACAGAGCTTGGACACACTTAAAGAAAAGATGATCACAGCGCCTATTCTAGTTTTCCCAGACTGGAGAAAAACCTTTCATGTTCATGTAGATGCTTCTTCTATAGCATTGGGGGTTGTACTTACACAACCGAGAGAAGGAGGTATCGACCACCCCATTGCTTACTCTAGCAGAAAGCTGTCCACAGCTGAGAAGAACTACACCACTACAGAAAGAGAAGGACTAGCTATGGTGTATGCCTTACAGAAGTTCAGAAACTATCTATTGGGAGCTCATTTTAAAATGTGTACTGACAATTCTGCTTTGAAGTACTTGGTCAATAAGCCAGTGTTAGGGGGAAGAATTTGCAGATGGCTACTCCTCTTCCAAGAGTATGATTTTGAGATTATTGTGAAGCCAGGTAGATTGAATGTAGGACCTGGCCATTTATCTAGGATAGAGTCAGGGGAGGAACCTACAAATTTGGAGGACAATCTGCCTGATCCGCAGCTGTTCTCTATTCAAGCAGCAGACGAATATTATTCTGATATTCTTGAGTTTCTTACTACAGGGCAAGCACCAGTTGAATTCACAATACAGCCGAAGAAACAACTTGTTGTCAAAGCCACAGACTTCACTTTGATAGCAGGCCAGCTCTATAAGTTGGGCCCTGATGAAGTTTTGCGCAGATGCATTTTACCGCATGAGAAGAACTCGATAATTGCAGAAGCACACTCAGGAACCGCAGGAGGCCATTTCGCAGGAAAGCCGACTGCGCAGAAGATCTTAGCCGCAGGTCTTTGGTGGCCAACATTGCACAAGGATACTAAGGAATTGTGCAAGTGTTGCGATGTGTGCCAGTGAACAGGAAAGCCTTCGAGACGAGATGAAATGCCGCTCAGACCCCAAATAAAAGTGCATGCTTTTGATAAGTGGGCCATTGATTTCGTGGGACCTATCAACCCACCAGGAAAGAGAACCTGCGCAAGATACATCATCACAGCTACTGAATACATCACCAGATGGGCTAAGGCAAAGCCAGTCAAGAATTGCGACACTGTCACTGTCGCGCAGTTCATTTTTGAGAATATTGTCACTAGATTTGGATGTCCACTAATTCTAATGAGTGATCAGGGCACACATTTTCTAAACAAGACTATAGAGGCCCTTACTGAAGAATTCCACATTAGTCACCACAAGAGTACACCCTACCACACTCAAGCTAATGGTATGGTGGAGGTATTCAATAATATTCTGGAGAAGGCCCTGACTAAGATCTGTAATCAACAAAGAGATGATTGGGACCTTAGAGTCACAGCTGTGTTATGGGCTTACAGAACCACATGCAAGAAACTAACAGGTCACACACCTTTTAGTTTGGTATATGGACAAGAAGCAGTTATGCCCATGGAATACATTGTTCCCAGTCTCAGAATTGCTTAAATTACAGAAATGGCAGATATTGATACTATGAGTGAAAGGCTGTCACAATTGGTTGCCTTAGAAGAAGACAGGCTTCTAGCTGGATTCCATCAACAAGTGCAGAAGGTGAGACAGAAGGCTTGGCATGATAGGCATATTAAGAATAAAGTCTTTCAGGTAGGAGACTTGGTACTCCTCTATGATAGAAAATTCATCAAGTTTCATATACATTGGTTAGGCCTTTTTCAAGTAATGCAGATAACTGAAGGAGGAGCAGTTCATCTTGCGAAGCTTAATGGAGAATTGTTGCCCACAATGATCAACGGGAGTCGGCTCAAGCTTTACCGCGATGGCCACTCCGCCCTGTCGACCTAATCAGCTGCTAAAGTAGTGCAGATGTTTAGTGTGGTTGAAAGAGGCATCGCACTTGTCCGTCTACACAGAAGTCGTGAGACATTTTCAGTCTCTGGCTTCCCGCGCAGTTCCTTGAACCATCCGCGCAAGTAATAAAATATGTTCTGAGCGAGCCTGTTTTTGCTCTTGCGGAGTTCCCCTAGGTTTTCAAACCTTCGCTCTTGCGGAGTTCCCCTAGGTTTTCAAACCTTCGCTCTTGCGGAGTTCCCTGTTGTCTATTTGTTGCTTGAGGAGTTCTCGTTGTGGATCCCTCTATATGCACAGTTACCCATGCTGAAGTAACCCACCAAAAAATTGAAAATTTGAATTACGAAAGTTCTGTAGCTGCGTCTGAGTCTTAATGAAGGACGAGACCACCAATTAATTGTATTTTCTCTGACAGATTCGGCTTGATTTCCCTAAGATCCATATTTAATTAAGGAGCCGAAGGCCGTAGCTTATCTCCCGAAAGGCTGTCAGAACCCGTCCATCACATTTAATGCATCACAGAGGTGCGGGGGGGGTAGGGGGGTTGTCAACTCATATGCATAGGCGCCTACGGTTATTAGCCCCACTTATCCGCATCTACTACCGCCTTTAGATATAAATACCCCTCATTCGTATATGTTTGGGTTACTTTCCTCGAGCTGTATAGTTGTCTTGTTTGAGTCTAAGTCATTGTTTTCAGAGCCGTGTCGTGCAGACTGCCCCCTTTGCTTTCAGAGTTCGTATCTTATGATGTTCCACCCTTGTCTGATCAGTGTTAAGTTGTGTTTGTAAGTTCATGACGGAGAACCTGTCAACTGAATAATTCATCCGACAGTTTACACGTAGAGGTTTAGATTTCGGTATGGGTACCCCGATCAAAATCGTCGAGCTTCCTGATCCAAGACAGTCCCCGGGCACAAGGGCGTCTCAACCGCACCAGCCGGAGGAACCCGTTCCAGATCCCTTGGACACTATGGTTAACTACATTCCTCCGTGGCCGGATGATGCACCCGAGGTGCGTATTCCAAAGAATGCCAAGTATTCGATTCCGTTGCCACCAATGGCGGAAATCGTGCACGAAGAAGGACCCCTGCTCGAAAATCTCCCGCTGGTTAAGTTTTCTTACTACAACTTGGGAGATTATAGAATGTATCCACAGTTTGCGCCGGATCACTATCTGACAGTGGTCCATAACCCTGTTAAGAAAGTTGACGAATTCGTCCCACAGCAATTTGCAGTAAATCTAGAGAGGCCTGGATTGTTGAACCTGTTGAAGTTACCGCACTTCGGGCGTAGCAATGAACTTAATGCGGTTGTCAAGGTCTTGTTATCCTGTGTTCATGGTGGTTATCTTTGGCTAGGGAGGTCAATTGATTTGAATGTGGATCTGATTCATCGAATTACCGACCTATCTAAGGTTGGTAAGGACCCCAATGTCCATTTTGTTGGTAAAGACAGGGACCGTAAGCTTGCTGCACAGGTGGTACATAAATACAATTTTTCGTGATGAGGTCGGGCTTATGACCTCACTTCGGGCTTATGACCTCACTACAGTAGAAGATGAAGCACTGATATTCACAGGTAGTCTGCGCGCAGGCAGACTTTTAACGAAGTGCCGACCCAAAGAAGTCCCTGGAGCTGTTGTAGAGCTCGCAGTCACAGCTGTGAAAGGAGAGCAGTATAACTGGTCTCTCTTCCTTCTAAATACATTCTTGGACAACTGTCGCAATGTTCAGGACACCACCAATCAGTTGTTCCATTTTTCTTGGCTCCTGATCTTGTGTGCCTTTGTCGGGTGGAAGGAACTGCCCAACACTCAGTTTCTTCCACGCTATTCAGGAGAGGTTACAGGGAATCGCTATGTTAACCTCTGGGATTCTAATAATCCCGTGACGCGCAAGATGAACCGTGCCGTATTCTTTGAGTACTACAATCTCCTCAGGGATACCATCTTGCAGATGCTGAGGCTTACTAAGGAGACGGCAGAAATCTATGGAAAGAAGTTGGTCTTTTCTGCCAACTTGCATGAAATCTATTTCTGCCCTCGTGGAATTCACTCGAAAGAATGGGCTGTAGGGATCTACTGAATGACTACCCAGGATGTGGAGGACACTATGAAGTACTGGCCAGATGAATGGAAGCAGGCCGCTGACATCGCCGCCGCAATGCCACCCCCTGCGGTGCCAGAAAAATATAAGGGAAAGGAAAAAGCCACGTAGAAGAATGATGAAGGTCCGTCAGGACCGCCTCCAAAGAAGCAGAAGCTATCGCACCCCACAGAAGCGACTGGAGATCCCTCTGAGACCCTTGCCGCGGGGTTCGAATAGTATTTGAAGGAGCAATTTCGCGAGCCGCGGACCTCTTAGGCCAAGATCAGAAGTGCTCTGGACCTACAACTCGTGGAATTGAAAGGTCTCGCAGGACGAGTTGCGCAGACCCATGCGCCAACATCCGGCTCGCAGGTACCGCAAGCGTCTACAAGCACCGAACGGGTTGAAGTACCTGTGGATAGGCACACTGTTGTACATATCCCGCTTGCAAGCATGGCACTCCTGGATCCTTTAGCTGCACTGCATGTAAGTGCGGTTGGCACTGTTGAAATAAATTTGTCACTTATTCCATTGGAAACTCTGCATTTGGTTCAGGAGGAGGTTTCTACTGAGCTGAGAGCTAGGGAGCTCTCCACATTCCACGCCAATCAAAGACTGCAGACGCAAGAAGCAGAGTTAAGGGCAGGTTATAAGGAGATCTCTGCGTAGCTTGAACTCCACGAAGCGCAGGATACTGGGCTAAGGAATGCTGTTGATGAAATCGCCCAGGAGCTGCCAGCCTGCCAGATCTAGCCAGACCTTCTGTTAGTTGAGAAAGTGCAATGCATCGGAAAAAGGGTGCAATCCCTAGAATAGCAAGTATTTTCTATGGCTGATGACCATAGAAAGCATCTCGCCGAGTTGGAAGCTCATGTCGCAGTGCCTCCCATGGATGAGACGCAAGTACGACTTGAAGCACTGCACATAGATTCTATCCAGATGCAGCACAAAATAGATGAATCCCAGCAGTTAATGATGCAAGCTATGGAAGCTTGGGCGGAGCTTGAGAAGCTCCCTTCTAAAGTTTCTCTTATAGAACAGGTTGAAGCAGTAGAAAAGTCCCTAACTGTTCTGAATGAAGAAGCTAAGTCCTTGGAAGGCTTAGCCAAAATGAGGAAGATAAGCGAAGTCCGTAAAGTCCAGCAAGAACTGCATAGGCTCAAAAACAAAGATGCTACTCTCGCCAACATCATTCAGCCGTTTATGGACGAGTATGCTAAACTTGCTGCCCAAGCAGAGGCCAAGGTCAAAGCATTTGCTGAGTCTCAAGAGTTGGTCGATGACATAGAAGGAGAAGAAGCTACTGCAGACATGGTGCAGACAACTGCAAAGTGCGTCGAAGAAATGGACTCCGCTGTTGCACAGTGGAAGCAAGACTTCGCTGTGACCCAAGCAAAGTCAGATGCACAACTAAAATGACCGCAAGCTAGTGCAAGTGGCTCGGGGATGAGCCACAAGTAAGTGTTAGGGGCCTGTTGGAGCATAGGCTGTAGCTATGGTAAAGCTGCCAATTTTGGGGGAAAAGCACCAAGTTTTGAAGGAGAAGTGCTAATTTTGAGGAAAAGCACCATTGTTGGTGGAAGTGAACAGTGCGTTGTACGGTGCCAGATGGATGAGCTCACCCCAGAGTGCGGACCAAAAATCACGGAGCTCACGTGCACAAGTCAAAGAAAAGAGTAAAGGTGGCCGAGTAGAAAGCTCAACCACCACAGTAAATGAAGGAAGCGATGGAATAGAGGGCTCATCTACCCTCATTTAAGGCAAAGTACAGGAGTTGTGGTTGCTCGGACCAAGGAAGAGAAATGGGCCGAAGCATTGAAGGCGAAGGACAAGGAACAGAGAACGATGAAGCGGCGCCCATACCCGCAATCTACGCCGAAAATCACAGAACCTGCAGGAAGCTGCGACGCGACTGCAAGAGGCGTCTAAAGTACACCTAGCCGTCAGTGGTTAGGGTTTTTTTGGGATCACTGTTGGGAAAGGCCCACAGTTTTGTAAAGGTGCGACCCTCAGGGCCACCTATATATATGTGTAATTGTAAAAGGAAAAGGGTTAGATGGGTTAGAGAGATAGGTTGGTTAGAAGGTTAAAGAGTTAGACTTGGATAGCCAGAGAACTAGAGTCACTGAGTTTACAGACAGTCTAAGTGACGTCTGATTCATTGTAATCTTTGTAAAAGAAGAGAATAGATCTAAGAGAAGGGCTCCCAGCTGTGTGCGTGGAGTTTCCCAGAAACTATCTACGGCTGTAGCTGTGTGCGCAGCGGAACTGTGTAATTCCCATCTCAAGATAATATAAGATCCAACTCCTGAGGACGTGTTTTCCCCGTGGAGGCGAACCACATGATTCTTGTTGTTATGGTGATGTTTTGTGTGAATGCTTGTCTATGTTTTACTATCTATGTTTACATGAATGCTTCGTTATCTTTATGAATGAGTATGTAAAGTAAGTTCCTGAGCTCCCTTAGAAGTGTAGATGTCCATCGTCAGACGATTTTGTGAGAACATTGCTGCGGTAGTGCTGAAGGAAGTGTGTTACTGCGTCGTGGTGCAAGAGCAGAGACAATACGTCATGTATCGAACGAAGCAGATAAACACCCCATGCGCAGGTACGGAGATACCGCGCAGCTGGCTAAAGGGAGTAAGCTCCAGCACTGTTGTTCCATATGACTTGAGAAAGAATCAGAGGCTCTGTTCAGAAGTTACTGCGTAAGAAGGGAAGAGGGAAGACTATGGATTCCTCACCACCCCGGTTAAGGAAACCCGATTCCTTAGCCCCCCATAGCCACTTCGGGTGAGACCTCGGGCTGCTGCGCAGCCCGTTGCAGAAAGGGCCAGTGCACCAAGGGGTGTTTGTTGCTGCACCTCCTGAAAACCTGGGTCTATACAAAAGAATCCAACAATGATGCATATATAAAATACATGCAAATGATCCAACCGATCATATCCATCATACATACATAAATGATCCAACTGATCATATCCAGCATCCAACATGATGCATACATACATATACATATAAATGATCCAACTGATCATATCTGGTATTATCCTGATGCATATACAGAGCAGTAACTGGAGCATCATCCTGATGCTCATCATCCAGCGTTTACATCCACAGCCATGTGAAGGATCCTCCTTCCAACATGCTTGGAATGGCCTCTGCAAATGTGTCCATCACTTCTTCCTTGAAGTGTCATCAATCTGAAGAACACCAAGCCTCTCTTTGAAGTACTCGAACTTCACTCTGGCTAGTAGTTTCGTCAGCACATCTGCTATCTACTCGTCCGTCACAATATACAAGAGCTTCATGGCTCCTCTCTGCACCATATCCCTGATATAGTGATATTTGATCTCTATGTGTTTCGACCTGTCATGAACCACTGGGTTCGCGGACAGCTTCACACAACTCTGGTTATCACAAAAGATACCAGTAGCATCCAACGGGAGATCAAATAACTCAGACAATAGCTTCCGTAGCCATACTGCCTCACAACTAGCTGAATAGGATGCAACATACTCTGCCTCAGCTATACTCAGTGCTACGCAGGACTTCTTATTGCTAAACCAAGAGATCACACCTAATCCCATACTAAAGCAGCACCGAGATGTGCTCTTCCTATCTGCAGCATTGCCAGCCCAATCTGAATCAACATAACCATGCATGTTAAACTTTTGATTCACTTCATACTTGAGCCCATAATCCACTGTACCCTTCAGGTACCTCAGAACATGCTTTACAGCAACCAGGTGAAAACTCTTCAGATCTGTCAAGAACTAGCTCAATGTGTTCACCGCCAAGCAAATATCTGGTCTCGTGTTCGTCAGGTACATCAAGAACCCAATCATCTGACGATACATAGAGATATCAACCGGCTCATATGAAGCATCACAAAGAAGCTTCAGATTTGATGCCATAGGTGTGGCCATGGCCTTACAATCCATCATCCCGAACCTCTTCAGGATCTCTACTGCATACTTCCCTTGTCCAAGGAAGATTCCATCTGCACTCTGCCACACCTCCATGCCAAAAACAAATAGTGCATCATCCCCAAGTTCTTCATCTCGAACTCGGCAGTAAGCTTCTGCTGCATGTCAGCAATCAATCTATCTTCACCTGTAACAAACAGGTTATCCGCATACAAAAGTAGTATCACTGGATTGCCTTCCTCAACCTTGTAGTAAAGGTTGGAATCTGCTTTACTCTTGGTAAATCCCAAACTGGATAGAAAGCTGTCTATCCTACCAAGTTCTGCACACATATATGACTACACCATTCAAGAAGGTTGTCTTGAAATCCATTTGGTGTATCTTCTATTTCATCACTTTTATATTTCTCTAAGCTACCATCTGCAGCATGCTTGATCTGATAGTTCCATTTGGAAGTCACTACAGACTCCCCTTCAGGTCTTGGGATTGCATCTCAAATATCTTCATGATCGACTGGTACTCCACGATCATGGCATTCTTCCCAGATCTTGGGAACTTCAATATCTTCAATATTTTCAATAGATAACTTTGTTGCTGAACAAATGTTGTAGTCCTTCTTTTCTAGGTGATGGTATATGATCTTTCTTACACAACAAGCTTTGTTTGGTTGCTGGGTGGAATCCCTCTGAATCTTTGCAACTCCATTCTGATGTGGATTGTGAGAAGTGGTCAACTCCCTCTGAATATCTGCATCCTTCCAGAAATTACTGAAGTGTGCTCCTTTGCTTTCTTGTAGGAACAACTGGAGTGTGCTCCCTCTTGATCTTTGCTTCCTGGATTACCTGTCCTTGAACTTATATCCATCCTTAATCACTATGCATGCTTATTAGTATCATCATTGTGTTATCCTTGAGGTCTCATACATAATCACACATTTATTAGTATAATATTAATACTATCAAAACACAATAATCTTAAACATGTATAGTCATGATCATTCACAGATAATAAACATTAGTATTCAAGGTTTCAAGGAAGTCTTCTTTTACTCATGCATATTCTTATTTGATCATAGGACTCTTCTGATTAGTTAAATCATCAATGCATAAACCCGTGATTACTCAAAACTATACCTTCATGACTCTTCTGGTTAGTCATATCATCAATAATGGTAAGAAACATAATATGCATACAACCATGACTATTCAAACCTATGACTTCATGAATAATATTTATCAACAACACAATAGTATACGATCCTAACACAAGATAGGATTATAGCTTGATATAGGAAAAACATACATGGATTAGCATGCTAGCTAGTTATGTCTAACATACCCGCATAATGTCTTTTGGTTCTCTTCAGTGACTTGTGCTAGTAACCTGCATGTCTCATAAGTTAACCATTGTAGAACCAAGTTATACATACCTCGTAAGTAGATATTCTATGTGATCCATGACAATGGATGAATATTTGTCTTCATGTCACCATGATCATATGTTCTTGAAGTAGAACATGATTTGTCTTTTTTGGTGTACCTTTTATGTTAGCGAACAACATAAACCTCATACAACATCACAATGCATTAGTACATTCATAAGTGTCAAAACCTTAATCAATGAATATCTTCTATTAAGGTGATACGACAAGTCTAGTAATTAATCAAGATTGTACTATAATGATATGAAGACAAACATATGATAAACTTAACCATGAAACATACCTGTAAGCCATACCTGTCAAGATTGCTTGTAATCTTCTTATGGAAGGCCTTAGCCTCATCTCCATCTGAGACAGGAACTTCTTCAGTTATGCAGGTGACCAATCCATCTTCTTCTAGTATTAACCCAATCCACTTGATTTGCAAGAACTGGACCTGGACCTGGATTAGGGTTTGTCAAGAAAACCCCAAAAATTCAAACTTTGAATTTCAAACTTCCGAAAGGATAGAAATATGCACCTTGATGAGTTGATCAAGTTGGTATATTTAGAATTTGAAAACTACAAAGTTTCACCCTCAAAATTGCCTTTTAGATTTATGGATTCACTAGGGAGGACCCTGAATTAGGGTTTGAGTTTCCTAGATATTCACCCAACCAAAAGATTTGATTCAAAGCTCTAAGATTCGATTTTTCTGAGGAGCTTCCAGCCATGGTCACAGATTTCAAAAATTCCCATTTTTGCAGAAGCCCTAATTTTCCACTTTTCTGATCAAAGTCCCGAACTAGGGTCTGATCAAGCCCGGCCTTCTTCCTAACCAAAAATTCTGATCTTGGTCTCTAAATTTCGATTTTTATGAGTATCATTCAGCCGTGGTCTTCGATTACAAAAATTCCAACTTTATCCAAAACCCTAAATTTTGGAAGCCATGAATGAAGGTACTCAAAAATAATTTTGTTTTTACAGAAATATGTACCTAATTGTTTCTGGTGTAACTCCAAACTTTTCAATCCACAACGTCTAAATTTTTTTCCTGAGATAGCCCAACCTGTTATCTTCCCATCCCAACAGGTCTGACCTCAATTGGATTCTTTGAGAGAGAGTTATGCCAAGTGTCGCAACGTGACCTATTTATGGGATAATACAGGAGAGCAAACTTGTACGGTGTGCCTCATGTCATTGGTTCAACTTCGGCTTCTGAAAACGTTTGCTGAGATATCCTGACCTGTTATCTTTCCATCCTGATAAGTTATACCTCAATTGGATTCTCTGAGAGAGAGTTATGCCAAGTGTCACAACATGACCTGTTTATGGGATAATACAGGAGAGATAACTTGTACGACATGCCACGTGTCACTAGTTCAACTTCTGCCTCTGAACATTTTTCTTGAGATAGTACAGTCTATTTACTACCTTTCACATTTTATGAAATTTCATTTGGAGCTTCCTAGCCCAAGTTATGACCTTTTTCCCAAGGTCACCTGATTTTGACTCAGATCTGGAAGAGGGAGAAACACTATATTATACAGATCATAAATCACAAAGTACAACGAATTAGAGGTTGTCCTTTGGATACAAGGTACATGGGGATCGGATCTTGGACCTGGGAAAGTTTCAGATCTGAACACTTCGCCAAAATTGATTTATAGAGAAAGTGCTACGATGACTGGTTTTTGCTATATCAAGCCCTAGCATCGTAAGTGCAACAAGTGTCATACATGCCATATCATGCCTTCTTTCAGGTTAGCTCTGATACCATGTTAAATTTTCAGAATTTACTTCAATCGGATCTAGGATCTTAACTGAGAGAACAACATTTACAGCAAATCTACAGCATATCAATCATGAACACAATAATGCAAGCACACAAGAGACACAGAGTTTACTTGGGGAAAACCATAAAGGTGAAAAACCCCAATAACTTCCTCAGAGATAGATAGAGCAATGATACAACCAGAATACAAGATATAGTCTTCTACTAGCAGTAGAGCCTCCTCCTCCACAAGTGCGCCACTCTCCAAAGTGTGAGTGAGAGAATAGAATGTATAAAATGAGAGAGACACACTCTCTATTTATACACTAACTTGACTTGACCTTTACTCAACTAGGTCGGCCTCAACTTAACCACTTAACATAATGCTAATTGGTCCCACCCCCACTAGGGTGGTCTAATAACCCTTTGACCCACATGACTTATACAGGGCCGACCCCAATAAGGTGGTCTAATAACCCATCAAGTATAAGTTACGACACTTACAATATAAATGACAACACTTCCGTATAGAGGAATAATAACATCTCTATAGGAATACAATATACATATATGTGAAATACATTCCGAAGTTACATATACATCAACATGAATGGTGTGTGATAGCGTAGGGAGTATACACCAGGCTGAATGGAGTTGATTCCTTCATGAGGCAGCTACAGCGTTGGTTTTCCTTGGACATGGGCAGAGAGGTAACATGCTGGCGAGCTGAGCGAACGGAGGAGAGGCTACTGGAGCACTGTTGTGGCAAGGCATTGTGCTAGTAGGCTAAACGTGTGTGACCTAGACTCCTTCTAGAACAATGGCATGAACAGGTAGCATGATTCTAGGCTAAACGACGAGCTGGAGTGTTGGCGTGGACGTGGGATGCGTTGTCAAGCTTGGCGATCCTGAGGACGTCTCTTCTAGAGCAACGGCCCATTAACCATGCCCATGGCGTGGCGAACAGAACCCACGTGCCCTCTTCTGCATTTAACGGTCTGGGATGTGCCAACTGTGGATTTCGGGGGCTGAACGTGAGGCTAAACGATGAGCTAAATGTGGTTGAACTTAGCATCATAAGCACGCTGTCTGAATGAAGGGTTGTTTGAAAAACGCAACCTGTTAATCAAAGCTTAAATAACATGCATGACTGGAAATGTCACTTTAATCATTAATAAATCATAATATAACAAGATTTGACCAAAATTTATATGATAAACTAATACATGCATACCTGGTCTATTTGATTAGCTGAATGGCTAAAAGAATAACTTATTAGATCAAAAATAGTAAAATTAACGCTATTCAGAATAGATTTGATGATAAAAAATAGTGACAAAATAGACACCAACATTCTCCCAAACCGTAGATATGCCAGGTCCCACTGAGCAAGACAGAGAGAAACTAGGAAGAAGGATGAGCTATGGTAGTAGCTGCCTTCGACTTGGATGATGAAGATATAGATTCGACCTCGAGCTTCCTGAATTGGTCCTTTAAATAATTATATCTCATCTTCAAGGCAGTATTGGATGTTGTTTTGGCGTTAACCAGACATTCAATGCCTTTTACTTGTGCATGCAGTGCCTTGTTTTCTTCAAGAAGTTCAGAAATTGTTTCCGCATAACTTTTATTTTGGTCTATCAGCCGTGTTATTACTTGGATCAACTTATCCATCTCCTGTTGAGCTAGAATGAGCTGTTCTTTATAATAATCAGAGCTCTTTGGGGGACTTAACTTTTTTTGAAAATGTTTCACACTTAACAGTATGATCTTCATGAATTGTATCTTGGTTGTGTGTAGGAGGACTTTCATCAGTAGGGTATTCACTCATTCGAGCAGATGTGTTGGCCAATGTGAGGAGAGGTGATTCAAGGATAGGATTATCCAACTGGATATTTGAGCATGATGGTTGAACGATAGTCTGGTTGACATACTGTTTACAATTTGACCTCGTGGACTTAGTAGGCTCTGAAAAGAGTGGAGGTTCCGAAGTAGGGTCACCAAGAGTAAGTTCAGGAGAAGGTGATGACTGGGCACGGTGCTCATCACCTGGGGAGTCCTCATCAAACCGTACATGTTTAGCGTTTGGTTCTGCTTAGGCATGATGAATTTCTTGAGAAGAGGAAGATTTAATAGTAGATAAATGAGGGTTCAGTATCTCAGAAACAAAATGATCCCAGGTTTGTCCTTCCTTTTCTAACTGGTGAATTATCAGAAGCTTAATAAGACAATGGTGATACAAGCTTCCAGAAGGGTTAACTGTATTCTTTCTGACTTGGCTAGACATCTTCTCCAAACTCTTCAGGAAATAAAATGGGAAGTTAAGGGTCTGATTATTGACAAAATGAGCTAACAACCTGAAATGGAAAGCTTTAAAGATAGTGAACTTACCCTCGCAGGTAATTAAGTGGATTATAATAGTCAGGAGATCGAAGTACTCTGGCTTGATCCATTCTCTGTGAAAACCTTTGGTACGAGCAACGTGTTGAAAATCGATCTTCAGGGCAAATTCATGCTCCTTCCGTGGAAGGAAAAGATTCTTATACCATCAGGCACCTTCCCTCACAAGCTTAGTAGCTAACGCTATTGACTCTTCTGTCATAGAGAAAACAAGATGGCCAATATTTACCGTCTAGCCATCAAAACCTTTGTCAAATAGGAATGAAATCTCGTGGTCATGGCCTTGGAGAAGGCAGATAATAGGTTCCCAACCTACTCGTAGAAACACTTCATGACAGGCTTTAAACTAAGAAATGCGTAGGAGATCCTAGTAGCTATCAGGCTCATAACGCATTGGCATTGTTGATAGAGGATGTGGGAATGCAAGTGGATACAAGAGGTGCAAGGATTTGCAGAGGACATGACTCAGATGGAGATTGAACAGATTGAGGAGAAATTCATGCGAATACCAGTTTAAACTAAGGTCCGTTTGATTGTTTGAATGACAGAGGTCGAGAGCTTGGCATGCTTGAAAATATCACATCTATCATTCAAAGATCTTAAGTTAGGTGCCGGAGTAGAGGTGCGTGAATCGAGTGAATACGTGTCATTCAAAGACTATTCAACCATGTCCAAAGCCAAGCTTTGGATAGGTTGAATCTAATTCACGTAATGAAAATAGATTACACGTGAGAGATAATGATTCGACTGATATGGTGCCAGATCGTATAACAGGATAAGTGAGACCAAATGGCGGTCATGTAATGATTCGAAATGATGCATAATCCATTCGTTCATGGAGGCAAGATGGATAAGAGAATGAAGCCATGTGTGAAATAGACATTTTATTAATCCCTGTCATGATTAGCCAATAAAACTTATCAATAATTTTCAAATTTGAACATCTTGGCATATTAAATAAAATTGTTATAGGTTATGGTTTCATTTAGCACTCCATTCAGAACGTTGTTTATTTTCCTCATTCGGATCGTCATTCAGTCCTTTGTACATACTTTTGTTTATGCAAGATCTTATTTTTGATGCAGACCAAAGCTGATTTTCCAGAGAATTTATGAAGTTGTTAGTGCACAAAAGATGTTGTAAACTTTGCTCTTCTGGATCTTTAGTTGCATTCCTCTTTTTGTTCTTAATTGGATCAATTTCCTTATGCTTTTGCATCAACCTGAAAACACTTGTCATTGTATCAGAAATAAATAAATAAATAATTCATAAAAAATCAGAGAGTAAGAATAGTTCTTATCTTCCCCCCAAACCAAAAATATGGTGTGTCCTTAAGCCATCAGACAGAAAATGATTAAAAATTTTCAATTGAAAATCTTACAAATAGCTTTTTTTTTTTAAATATTGTGATAATTTTCATAAGGAAATGAAATATTAACTTAACAACATAGATGATTCAAATATGTACATTCATAAAAAAGAATACAACAGTGCTTAAAAGACCATATAAAGAGTAGTGTGTAAGAGATGCGAAAAATGCCACAGGAAAAACTAGTCGTCCATGACTCATTGTAAAAATCTCTTGTAATCCAAAGAATATAGATAAGGTTCATCGTAAAATTTGTGATATCTACTATAATTATGGGTCCCATTTCTAGGATAGTTATATCCTAGGTATTGTTTGAATTAAATGACAGGGTCCAAGTCCAACTTACAACCATTATCTAATGACAAAATGCATAATTGGACTAAACATGTGTTTGTTTACTCAGGTTTTTATGAGTTATGTGAATAGCAATGCATTAACCAAACCTATTTTACCTGATATTGACCCACTTCCAGCAGGCCCATTCAGTACCCCGACAGGTTTATCTTGGTACCATGCAACCATAGCCCCGCTTCCAGCGAGCCTGTTTAGCACCCCGATGGGTTTACTTGCATTTACCGAGCTTCCTTGTTTAAGACTTTACTTAGAATGGACCTGATGCCAACGAGCCTGTTCAGTACCCCGACGGGTTTGCTTCGTATAATGATATATATATAATTTTTTGTAAGGAATCCGGTTGGCACTAGAGTGTGCTAAGCCTGTTAAACACATAATTCAAAATTTAGCACAACCTTATGAGTAACTTTATTTATAATGGCCTAAATTACATTTCATGCAAAGATATAATAACCTAAAGTTGTTCTTTGACTTCACAATCTATCTTCTTCATAAAAATTCAGTAATGTTCCCCACAAAATAGAAATATCACCCATTTTTAGGCTACCTTTTAAAGGTGCTTTGGAGACCAGTTTTGATAATGAGTCAAGGATGAACTAGCAGTCCATAGGTGTAAGATAGAGTTTTGTGGAGATCATAATAATTGAAGTAGGTCTTTTAACAACTGTTCTAATGATAAATCAGAAGTGTACATGTCTGAATCAAGTACTATAAATAGAATCATAAAAGAAAGTGGTTATAAATGATATAAAAAATGATTTACCTTTTCACTAAAAATTTCAATTTTAGCAGTAACCGAAAGAGAGAGAGAACTATAATTTCTTTTTAAAGCACTTCCCTTTTCGCATAATATCATATGACTTGACTACAAATATAGGGTTCTTGTGATTAAGCTACAAAACCACTTGCTAGATGATTCAAATTTTTATTCAAAACAAAACATATGTACAAAACAAGTCATGTAAACTTTTGAATGGAAAAAGAGTCTTATTGTTTTATTGACAATGCTTTTACAAACTGATCATAATAGATTTCCTGTAAAAAGAAGAATGTACTTAGTTGTTTCTAGAAACGACTCATTATTATTGAAAATCAAAAACAGATTTACATATATACAAAAGAAGATAACCCAAAATGATTCAAGGACTTAGAGGAGGAGGAATGACTTCCTCTTCTACTAGCTCCATTTCTTCCTGTCGCAAGGTATTCTGCGCAAAATCTTGTTTAGATACTGGTTGATGATAAATTCTAAGTCTGTGTCCATTTACAACAAAATAAATTTGTGAATCATCAATTTTCTTAATTTTAACGGATCCATTATCAAAGGCTGTGACAATTTCATATGGACCCATCCAACGAGTAGTTAATTTACCTTTAAATTTTTTGTATCTTGAATCAAAAAGTAGTGCCCAGTCTCCAGTTTTGAATTTTTTTTTGTTTAATGTATCAATCATGCCAATTTTTGCGTTGATTTTGTATTAAGATTGTACATTGAATAGCATCTTGCCTAATCTCATCTAATTCATTTATTTGCAGGATTTGTTGACTCTGTGCTTCTTCTAAATTCATCCCTAACTGTGCAGCCATACGAAAAATTTTTGACATGAAATTCTATGGGAAGAAGAACTTGTTTACCATAAATGAGTTCATAAGGTGTGTGACCAGTGGTGTTCCTCCAAGTTATTTGATAAGCCCACAGAGCTTCTGGAAGCCTGTCTGCCCAGTCTTTGTGGTGTAACTAGATAGTTTTAGTCAGGATGGCTTCTAATACTTTGTTGGTTGATTCCACCTGACCATTGGCTTGGAGATGATATGGTGAATATTTACAATGTCTAATACCATATTTTTCAGTAAGTGCTTTCATTAATTTGGAGGTAAAGTGAGATCCTTGATCGATCACAATTTCCCTGGGTACACCAAATCGGGTAAATATTTCTTCATAAATGAATTCCACCATAGATTTCTTTGTGGCTCAGAATAAAGCTTTAGCTTCTACCCATTTGGTGACATAATATGTACAAACTAGGATGTACTTCTTCTTGCGAGAGATCGGGGAAATTGGTCCAACGAAATCTAGAGCCCATTTTTCAAATGGCTCAATTATAACTTGAGGTTGCAAAGGCATCTCATCAGATGGTGTAGGTCTACCCATTCTTTGGAAACTATCACATCCCTTGACATATTTGGCAGCATCTTTAAAGATGCTTGGCCAATAGTACCCAGAGTGCAATACTTTGTATGTTGTCCTTTTATCAGAAAAATTCCCACCGTAGGGTCCACCATGACATGCATGTAGGATCTCTACCATCTCATCCTCTTGTACGCATCATCTAATAATAAGATCAGGACCAGTATGAAAGAGATCATTATCTACCCAAGAATAATTAGAACTTTGGACTATGATCCTACATTTCTTAGGTGGGGAGAGATGGTTAGGTAGCTTTCCAGTTGCTAAATAATTGGTTATATCTGCAAACCATGGGGTTCGAATAGATACAACAAATAAATGTTCATCTAGGAAGCTATCATCAGCTGGGATGGCATTATTATCAATTTGAATTCGAGAGAGAAAATCAGCTACTACATTCTCTCTACCGAGATGATCAACAATGGTGATGTTGAATTCTTGTGACAAAAGAAGCCACCGAGTTACTCTGCCATTGGTGATAGGTTTATTCATCAAAAACCTGATGGTGGAGTGGTCAGTGTGTATAAAAATCTCATATCCTGTGATATAATGACGAAACTTGTTGATGGAGTAGACTACTGCGAGAAACTCTTTTTCAGTAACAGTGTGCTTCGATTCTGCAGGAGTCAATTTTTTACTAGCAAAGTAGATGGCATGTGATGTATTTCCCTCTTTTTGACCTAAAACTACCCCTATGGCTATGTCAGAAGAATCAGTGGATATATGGAAAGGAAGGGACCAATTTGGGCCCCTAATAATTGGTGCCATTGATAGCTTGGCCTTGAAAGTTTCAAAGGCCTGTTGACACGGCTTATTCCATTGAAATTTAGTGTCTTTCATGAGTAGTATGAACATAGGTGCGGCTATTTTAGTAAAATGTTCGGTGAAACATCTATAATAGCTTGCATGGACAAGAAAAATTCTTACTTCTTTCAGAGTTTTCGGAGGAGGAAGATTAACAATTATTTCGATCTTGGCGAGATCCACCTTTATACCTTGAAGAGAGACATGATGTCCCAGGACTATGCCCTCGGGCAGTAGCATTTTACATTTTTCATGACTAAGAGCTAAGTTCATTTCTTGGCACCGAATAAGAACTATTTTGAGGTTATCAAGTGCTTCCTGGAAGGTGTTACCATAAACTGTAAAATCATCCATATAAACTTATACACAATCGTGTATGAGGTCAGCAAAGATTCCTAGAATTGCACGCTAGAAAGTAGCAGGTGCATTACATAGGCAAAATGGTAACACTCGGTAGGCATACGTCCCCCAAGAGAAAGTGAGGGTTGTCTTGTCTTGATCCTCAGGTGCTATAAATATTTAATTGTATCCACTATACCCGTCAAGGAATGAGAAATATTGTTTCCCTGATAAGGTATCTACAACCTGATCGATGAAAGGTAAAGGGAAGTAGTCCTGAAGAGTGGCCTTGTTTAGTTCTCGAAAGTCAACACAGATACGCCATTTCCCTGTGACTTTCTTTAGAACTACCACTAGAGGAGAAACCCATTTACTGTTGGAAATTGGGTAAATGAATCCAGCGTTAAGGAGTTTTTGTAATTCATCCTTTACTATGTCCTTTAGTGTTGGGTTCTTTCTTCTCTGGGGCTGCCTAACAGGAGGTATGTTCGAGTCTGTGTAAATGTGATGGATACAGGTGTCTGGGTGTATACCTTTCATATCAGTATACTCCCATGCAAATGCTCTAGTTTGTCTCTTGAGAACTTTTAGTAATTGTTTTTGCTGACTCTCATCTAAACCTGCATTTATATGCCTAAATTTTTTGGTACTAACCTCACATGGAATGGTATAGGATCCTAAGTGTTCTTCGATTGCAAAGACACAGGGTGTACTTGTAAATGTTGAGAGGCTCATGTTTTCTTGGAATTTGTCTCCAAAGATCTGCTCAAATTGGGAAAAAGATTGAGGAAAATCTACACATGTTGTGGAAGAGATAAATTGGTTCAACACGTTCTCGGTATTTTGCTCTTGGAGTGCCCGAGAAAGATCATTGACAAGGGAAAGTTCTTCCAAGTTCTAGTCTCCAAAAGGACAATCTAACCAAAATAGGTTTTCAGCTAGTGGGTATAAAGCTAGTTTTCTTGTGGATAACCCATCAGAGATAATCATCTCTCCATCCCTACATCCTATGAATGCATTGGCAGTAGCCAACCAAGTTCTTCCCAAAATAATGGGGTGACCTTTGAAAGGGTATTTTGATTCAATGACCATGAAGTCTATGCGATATTCCCATGAGGCTACTGATACCGTGATGTCATCTAAGATCCCAGTAGGTTGCACCATAGCACGATCTGCTAATTCTAGCATCGTTGGGGTAGGGTGAAGGAATGGTCCTAAATTGAGAGTTTCTAAAACTATGGTAGTCATTAAATTGATAGTAGCTCCTAGATCAATAAGTGTGTTCCCTATGGCAGTGTTATTGATGATAACAGTCACCACAGGGTTTCTCGGGTTTGAATACTTTGGAATTCTTGGTTGGTTTTCTATGCAATCTGAAATTTCTCCTACTACATGGATCATCGGAGGGTCTTTTTGTTTCCTCCCTGGTATCTTAATACAGAGGTCCTTTATTACCTTACTATAGATTGGAATATCCTTAATAGCTTGTAAAAAAGGGATCTTAATGCAAATATTTTTCAATTTGTTAATGATATCGTACTCCAGATAAGTTATAGGTTTTTCTATTACTAGACGCTCCAGGTATGGAGGTGACTTTTCCCCTGAAATTACTTCTTTATGTGGATGGTTGTGTGTTGAAGATCTAGAAATAACCACGTCTTCAAGGATGGCATTATTCAAAACTTCACTAGGTATGTCTTCTTCATTCTCTTCTTGAATAACAACTGATGACTTGGGCTTATCTTGCACAACTCTTCCAGACCGCGGTTGTATCTCATGTATTGGCACAGTCAAAATAACATATGATGGAAGATGTAACAACCCAATGATATTAAGAGCTTGGGTTGGTTTTTTGTTAGGATTCGGTATCGGTTGCGCAGGTAAAATTGTGGGTCTTGGAGGATTCATGTTTTGGAAGTGGTGAGGTTGATTCGGGATAGGGGTAATGAAGGAGGTACAAATACAGGCGGAAGCTACTGAATATTAGGTGGCTAAGGATAGTTAGGCATAGGAGGAGATGTTTGAGCATAAGCTTTCCCTCTCCATCCATGTGTCCATTGCTGTTGTTGAGCATTCTAAGGAGGGTACTGCGGTGGCCAATTTTTCCAACCTAAAGTATTCCTTTGTTGAGGAGGTTGATAAGGATAGTAATAATGTGGAATTTGTGATGAATCTTGATACGATGGTTGATCTCTAGGTTTCCAAGGCCTCTTAGGTATTTCACCAAAATTTCCACTCTTGTACACAGCTTGTAATCCAGGCAACGATGGACAATCATTGGTTGCTTGTTCCTCTGTACATAGGTGATAGACTGAAACATTATTTAATGGACATTCTCGTTGAGGATGTTTAGTTCTACACCTAGGACAAAAAACACTTATTGTTGCACGCTCTTCATCTTGTCTCTTTTTAGCTTGTAGTGCATCTAATTGAGAACCCATGGCCCATAAAATATCTGTTTTGAAATTTTCCAATAGGTTTCCCAATTCTACCCTTGTAACTCCACTAGGACCGGATGTGTTTCCTTTGAGATTCCTAGCATAAGACTCTTGAAAGTGTCTTCCACCTTTCCCTTTGCTCCTAGATTAATTTCTACATAGTTCACAAATATCTGCAAAATATTTGTGAGAAATGTCTCCTACTTCCATTAGATTAAGGTTATCTAATAATTCTTCTGAGATTCCTTTGAGGAAGAGTGTTCTTACTGCATCCTCTCAAAGATCACTATACTTAGATTTGTGTAACACATAGTTAAATCTCTCGAGATAGTCTTCTAAGCTCTCGTCTTCAAGTTTTTTAATTTTAAAAATATTATTGCGAGAGTCCTTAGGTCTACAGTAATCCTGATATTTTCGAAGAAATGCATTCTTAATGTCTTCCCAAGTTCTAATACTAGATTCTCCTAATCACATGAACCATCGAAGAGAAGAATCTTTTAATGTGGCAGGAAAGAGCTTTAGTTTTTGGCCGTCCTGTAGGTAATTAAAACTCCTACACAAAATGTCAAACTCGAACAAGAATGTATCTGGGTCCTCACTACTCTTCCCATAGAAGGTTGGTAGTGAGGATAGAGGGATGTTTTTCATAGTAACATCTTGTGTAGTGTCTAAGTGTAGTGCCCCTTGACTACTGCAGGCATTGAGGGCACCTATTGAGTGACCCGACTGATTGAAACATTAATAAAATGACCCACTGATGTTATATTGAGTATAGTCACGACTACGACTGATTGTGAATCAAATTATGATAATTGAGGACAGTACTACTAATATATGTTTGTGAGAATTGTGTGTAGCAACATGTGAAACAGTTCACCAAAGGACACACAAAGGAATTGAAGGGGCATAGAGTACAGATAAATCACACATAGGGAGAGCGACGATGATGTCGACTTCCATCGGAATACCACACATGAGTAGATAAGCATTGATCCACTTGCTCAAGAGGAAAGCGTGAGGGTGTACGAGGTGGGCCATGACGGAGCTAGTCATGTACGAGTTGGGGGGCGTGCAGTGAGAACGAACTCACTCCTCAGCGCCATTAGTCCCTAATAGCGTGTAGACGGAGGATGGAAGGTAACGGCTCCTGAAATCCCTACATGAAGTTCCCACAAGTCAAAACGAAAGGATGATGGTAGAAAGGCCCAACGGTGCGGTACCCTGCTGAGAACGGAAAGAGTGGATGCAAGGACCCAACGATGCGGTACCTTTCCAAGAAATGGAAACTACAGATGACTGGACTCGACAGACTGGTGCCATGTCAGGGAAATGAATTTAAGGAACGGGGTGGCCTAGCAGTGCAGCACCGAGATCCTAGTGAAAATGATTGTTAAACTTAACTAAATAAAATAATATAAGTTTGCATGTAGAACATTACTTAGAAATGCATTTGAGTACTTTAGGCATTTGCACATAAATGATTACTTTGTCATTTAAATAATATTAAGTGTTATTTAGGCATTTACACATGAAAGGATATTTCTGATTATTTAAAAACATTAAAAATATTTATTTAGGAGCAAAATGGAATCCTAGGCATGGACATCTAGTCAACCCCACATACACCACATATCTAGGAGTTAAGTGAAATATCTGGGGGACAAATATGAGCAAACTTAGGAATGTTAGTGCATCTCCTAGAAAAGATGACACTTGGATGGGTGAGTTGTTTTTATTTAAAATTTAAATAAAATAAATAATTATGCATGAAGCGACATTTGTTGCATGAGATTTTCCTTTATAGGGAAGGCATTGGGAATGGTTAAAGGACCCAGACCCTGGATGACTATCATAATTTTGAGTTACCTCACGACTTGCTGCTATTGAGGGTTTGGATGGAAATATTGGTGGGGGGGGGAACCCAAGCTGCGTTTCTTGATTATTGTGTGTGAGCTCTACGACCCAAAGCTCGGGGGTGGCCATGCGACTAAAAGCATGAGCCTATGGTTGGGTGGTGAATCTAATGGTCGCTTCGCGTATGGTTAAATGATCTTTGCTAGAGGGATCCTACGGAAGACGCGGATGGCAGCGGACAAGATGGTATCAAAGACAGGTTATGGTTTGTTTTAATTTGCTAAGTTATTCATTTATTTATTTTAATTATCTAGTCATTATGCTTTCTAATCTCTTTTGTGTCAAGTGGTTGAGTTTTAGGTTAAGAAGGAAGGACCCTACAGGAGTGGCCCTACATTTGGTATTCGAGCCAGTCGAGCCTTGAGGGCACCAGACTAATATATTTTTGTAGGTGTTTGTTGGTGACCATGGTGAAGGACGACAAGACTAGAGTGGAAACATTGGAGGAATTTCATCATCCGACGGAGATAGCTATACTTTCTACAGGTTCTTATTTTCCCAAAATTTATATTCAGACTAGTATGTTTTTTTTTATATATTAGATCTCTGTCAAGAAAGTTATGATATATTTCATTTTTAAATCTCTGCTGAAAAGGACCCAACGCACATAATTATTCGGATCTTAGTTTTCAGAAAAGAAGTTAGATTAAATTTACTATATTTCTGTAAAGAAGATCCGACTTACCCATTTATATTTGATCTCTGTAAAAAAAAGTTATGATTTAATTGTTCAAATCTCCGTCGAAAAGACCCAACCCATAATTATTTTGGATCTCGGTTTCCAGAAATGAAGTTAGATTAGATTATTTATTTATGTGGAAGGATCTGATCTACCCAAGCATGTAGATCTCTGTTTACCTCTGTGAGGGTAGATTGTAATATTTTATTTAATTAATTTGAATCTCTATTGGACACAACGATTATTTATACTATTCGAAACTCTATTGCTTTATTGAGAGTCATAATTCATTATTGAACTATTGGATCATTGTATAATTTATTTGGTATGACAGTATGAAAAATGTAGATGAATTATGGCATATATATATATATATATATATATATATCGCTTTTGGTTTTGTTATTAATTTTTGTATAGACTGTAAGACGTAGTCGTCTCACTTAACTTGTCGAAATTATGTTTTTACCTTGAATTAAATCCCTCAAGCATGGTAATGATCATATTCACGGATGGAAGATCCTTAACAAAGTTTGATCCCTGGTTCAGATAATTTAGAGGTTAGTTACTGATAAGGATCTATACCGGGGTATTGTTCATGGATTGTATTGTTATGTTTTTCTGTTTTAAAACATAGGTTACAGGAGTATTTAAAAATGACAGAAGCGACTATATTTTATGTTTTTCTATTTTTAAAACTTAGGTTATGGAAGTATTTAAACTCTACCTAATGTACATTATTCTCTTTTCTATTGTTGATCCTTGTGTAAATATTCCACTGTCGTGTGATTGTCCCTAATTGAACAACGCATTATAGGGTGTGGTAGTGATTTTGATTGCTGACCTGTAATTAGATTCAACCCCATCCTCCTTAATGAAAATAGGTTGATCAGCTCTACAATCTCGCTGGCGCCCATTGTAACTCACCATTAGTGGGAGAGTGGTCGTCCCGAAAGAGCTATGAGTGTGTCGACAACTCCAACTGTGGTTGGGTAGAGTTGTGCATGAGTTGTGAAGTCCGGTTGTGATTAGACGAGTGAAGATTTTAGCTACGGTTTAAATGGATCAAAGAGGCATTAATGTCTGAGGTGTAGGACGAAGAACGTGTGGCCCAGCAGTCATAGTTGATCATGAAATGTTCGATGAGTGCATCGAAAAAATATGAAGTTTGACGAGTGAAGTCGCAGGGATCAAAGAGATCCAAAGACATGGATGCATTCCTGATGCGCTTTACCACAGCGACGAGGAAGTCGAAGAAGTGGAAGCCCAGGAAGTAGCCGACGAAGAACCAAAAGATAGATTCATCAAGTTACTGACAGAAACTGGGTTAAGACAAAGATGGATGTACCTACCTACTCAGGAATTCTGGATCCGGAAGACTTGATAGACTGGTTCAGAGATATGGATAAATACTTTGAGATAGATCATATAGAGGATCATAAATGGGTTAAAACTACATGTCTAAGGTTGAAGGGTCATGCCTCATTGTGGTGGGACAATGTGCAGGATGACAGAGTCAATAAAGCCAAGGAGAAGATCAAGTCTTGGGACAATATGGTTTCCATGTTGAATGGGAATTTATTTCCTAACGACTATGTGATTTCCTTGTTTAAGAAATTGCATAAATTTCGATAGAAATGGATGACTGTGAAGGAGTACACAGAAGAGTTCTACAGACTATTGATTCAGTCAGGACAAACTGACGAAGGCGAAGAAGTTGTCACGAGATATGTGAATGGATTAAAGTATGTCATATAGGACGACTTGATATTTTCAAGGTTCAGAGTGGTTGCTGAAGCCTACCAGTTAGCTCTAAAGGAAGAAGAGAAACTGTCAAGAAAAACTATGTCGACCAGAAGCAGGATGACTAATCGAGGTGTGGAACCAAGAGAGAAACTATCAAAGATAACCGACATGCGGACAAGACAATGACCAGAGAGAGAGCGTAGGAAAACCGATGGGATGGTTGAGAGACCTGTGGTCGGGGTGGTCCAACAGAAAAGAAAGGAGTTGACAGACCACCCATAGTCTGTTATAAGTGTCGAGGAGTCAGACACAAGGCATATGAATGTTGAGAGAGCCTACATGTTGCAGAAGAGTCGAAACCTAGACATTGATGAGGTGGGTGAGTCGATGAGAGGACAGAATCAACATCGAACAGCAATGAAGATGGTAGAAGAAAAGGTTGAACCATGATGGCCAGGAGAACGTTGGTTCAAGATGACCCATGCGACGAGAAGGAGACGACACATCGAAAGGCTATATTTTGAACGAGAGTGTTGATAGGCGATAGGTATTGCAAGACCATAGTTGATGGTGGCAGTACAAAGAATCTTGTGTAGACAGAGGTCATCGACAAGTTGGGTTTGAGATGTCGAGAACACATAAATCAATACAAGATATCTTCGTTAAAGAAGGGTCACCATGTGAAGGTAACTAGATAGTTCCTGATAAACTTTAAGGTTTGGAAAGTTGAAGACAGTGTACTATACAACGTAATCCCAATGGACGCATATCATCTATTGTTAGGAATACCATGGAAGTATGATCGGAAGATGATCTATGATGGTCGCGCCAACACTGTCACAGTGTGGAAAATGGCAAGAGGAGGACACTGAAGCTGAAGCAGGAGGACCAAGCCAACTGCAAGCATGGTGAAAGAAACTATTGGGAGAAGCGAGTGTTGATGTGTTCATCCAAGGAATTCCTTGTAGAGGAGGAGAAACATTCAGGATGTTTCTCCATCATTCTGAAGGGACCATGTGTTGAAATTTTGACAATGGAGAAGATTTCGGTCGAATTCGAAGAGATGCTTGACAAGTTTTGAAGCATAATAGTCGACAAAGCATCGATGGGATTGCCACCGAAAAGAAGCATATCCCATCAGATCGACTTGATTCTAGGATCGAGTTTTCCAAACAATGCACCTCATAGAATGACTCTAGAAAAGGGTCAGGAACCGAATCGGAAAGTCTAGGAGTTGTTGGACAGAGGATTGATCAGAGAGAGTCTGATCCCATGTGCGGTACTAGCTTTACTAGCACCGAAGAAGGGTGGATAATGGAGGATGTGTACAGACTCCAGAGCGATCAACAAGATCATGATCAAGTACAGGTTTCCATTTTCGATGATGGATGACTTGATGGATTGCTTGAGTGGAGAAAGATACTTCACCAATATCAACCTAAAAATCGGTTATCACTAGATCAGGGTCAGAGAAGGAGATGAATGGAAAACATCCTTTAACACGAAGGAAGGACTATATGAGTGGTTAGTCGTGCCATTCGGATTGAGTAATTCACCTAGTGCATTCATGCAATTAATGAACAAGGTATTGAAACCATTCTTGGGAAAGTTCATCATAGTGTACCTCGATGACATCATGATATTGAGTCGAACCAAAGTCGAACACTTGGAGCACATTCGACGAGTATTGCAGAAGTTGCAGGAGGAGAAGCTAATGGTGAACCTGCAAAAATGTTTCTTCATGAAGGAAGAACTGGTGTACTTGTGATTTGTAATATGGGGTAAAGGGTTAGTGATGGACCCAGAGATGATGAAGGCTATATTGGAGTGGCCAGAACCGACAAGCACGATAGGAGTGCGGAGTTTCCATGGACTTTCTAGTTTCTACAGGAAGTTCGTATGAGGATTCAGTCGGATATGTGCACCATTGACAGAGTGCGTGAAGAAAGGGGAGTTCAAGTGGACAGAATCTACCCAGAAATATTTCGACAAGTTGAAGCAGAAAGTGACGGAGAGCCCAGTGTTAGCACTCCCAGATTTCGACAAATTTTTTCCAGTCGATTGCGACGAGAGTGGAATGGCAATTGGAGCAGTTTTCAGCCAGGAGGGCCGACTAATTGCATTCTTCAGTGAGAATTTGGATGAATGGAAGTGGAAATATTTGGTCTACGACAGAGAATTCTATGCTATTGTCCAAGCATTGAAGAAGTGGATTTATTATTTGTTTCCCAAGGAATGTTTGTTGTACACAGATCACCAAGCACTAAGGTACTTGAATACTCAGTTAAAGTTAAACCAGCGGCACATGAAGTGGGTTGAATTCTTTCAAGGATATACCTTCATGTTGCAACATAAGTCGGGCAAGTTGAAAAGGTTGCTGACGTAGTGAGTCAAAGAGTTGCATTGCTGCAAATGGTGGTAGTTCAGGAAACGAGAATAGAGTCGGTGAAGACAGAGTATGAGACCGATGACGATTTGGCGAAAGCATGGAAGGATTGTAGCGAACCATGGAGTGTCGACAAAACTCCATACTTGGATTATTTTATCCAAGAGGGATACTTATTCAAGGGATAACAGTTGTGTATTCCCATAGGATCCGTAAGAGAGAACCTATCCGAGAACTGCATAGTGGTGAATTAGTAGGTCATTTTGGCACTGACAAGACCAAGGAATTGGTCGAAGAAAAGTATTATTGGCCAGGAATGACGACAGATGTCAGAAATTAGGTAGGACAGTGTCAATTTTTCCAGTTGGAAAAAGGAAGAAATCAGAATACGGGATTGTATACACCATTACAAGTGTTGAATACCCCATGGGAACACCTAAGCATGGATTTTGTGCTAGGATTGTCGAAGATGTAGCAAGGAAGAGACTCAATATTTGTTGTAGTCGACAGATTTTTGAACATAGCACACTTTATTCCATGTCAAAAGACAAGTGACGCCACAAGCATTATTGTATTATTCTTCAAAGAGATATTCAGATTGCATGGGTTTCCGAAGAGTATAACGTAGGACAGAGATACCAAGTTCATGGGTAAATTCTAGAGAACCCTATGTAAGAAAATGGACACGAAGTTGAAGTTTAGCTTGGCATATCATCCGCATATAGATGGACATATCGATGTGGTGAACGCAAGTTTGGGAAACCTTCTGAGATGTTTAACGGTCGACAGACCCAAGCAATGGGAGAATGTGTTGGCAGAAGTAGAATTATTATATAACAACTCTATGAATCGGTCAATAGGTATGATCCCATTCCAGATTATTCAAGGACCAAGACCACATGGAGTGGTAGGTTTGACCATGATATCGACAGAAATCAGGAAAAGTGCAAATGCAAAATAATTTGCAGAGCATATGAAAGAATTCCATGATGATGTGCGCAAGCGTATTGAAAAGCGTAGCGCCTCATACAAGTTGAGAGCCAACAGAAATAAGAGGCTACAGTCATTCAGGGAAAGAGACTTAGTCTATGCACACTTTCAGAAAGAGAGGTTTCCAACGGGAATGTATAACAAGCTGAAGGTAAAGAAGATTGGACCATCTAAGATCTTGAAGAAGATTTCGAACAATGCTTATGTGTTGGAGCTGCTGGAAGACTTGAGAATTTCACCCATGTTCAATGTCTCATATATGTACAAGTTTGAAGAAGGTTCAACAAGCAACAACGTAGAAGTGTCAAGTATCAACTGGACAGTGCAGATTCTAGGTCGACAAGACAAAGAGGAAATCACTGAAGTGTTAGAGGAACGCAAAGTCTGACACATGCGAAGTTCACGGAAGAAGGAATATTAAGTCTGATGGAAAGACGATTAGTCGAATGAAGAGACATGGATTTATCTGAGAACCTACAACAATTAATTGATAAAATGCACAATATATGAGATCACAGAATATTTTTATTGATCGTAGGCCACTTCGAGGGGGAAACCTCCTTTGAGCAAGCTCAATACAAATAACTTCACGGCGCCTTCATTGGCCTCAACACACACTTATATACTAAGTCTATGCCCAATACTATGATTCAATACCATGGGACTTATAATACTATGGGATGACTTACAAAGCATATGCATCCAATAGTATGGATCAATACCATGGGCTAATACAAACTAAGGATCAAAAAATACTACGGGATGACTTACAAATCATATGCGTCCAACAACAATATACTAACAAAGTAAATAAAAGGCTTGACATGGGTTCCCAACATCCCCTCTCCCTTAGAAAAATATTTTTCGTCAAAGCTTTAGATGTGGAAATTGATGCGGAATATGAAGGATTGGTTCCCCTGTAGCATCCTCGGGTTGCATTATGTGCCACTGAATTAACACCTCTGTGATAGATTGAGAGAGAAGATGACACCTTGTGAGTTTTAGGGGAGATTGCGTGGAAGGCTGTAGATGAAGAAGAACCATGTCACCTTCTTGAAAAGTGCGCTCAGAACGATGTTGATCGGCTTGTTGTTTCATTTGAATTCTTGCCATGTGAAGATTGTCCTGCAAAATGAGAAGAATCTGATCACGGTTTCGAAGAACCGAATCAATCTGTTGGCTTGTATAACTGTTCTTGAGGTTTTCTATAAAGACCCAGGTTCTACGCGGTTCAAGGAACCAACAAAACCCCTTTTCACCGGCCCTTTTGGCAACAAACTACAAACAGACTGAGGTCTCACTCGAGGCAAAGTAATTGGGGGGATGTGGAATCAGGTTTCCACAACTAGGTGATGAGTTTTTTAATAGATTGGCAAGCAGCGCACTACAGGACTCGCACTACAAAATTCGGACTGTGCGAGATTCCACTTCTTCGCAACTAAGACTTAGGCTATTGCACATACAAGGACTACGTGGTGTGAGAATATTCTTCAATGATAGGACAACACCACAGAGATTGCACTTCCTCTTTGGTACTTAACTACTTCGATGGATCTTACTTAATGAAAAGACTTACTTGATGACAAAACAGCGCCACGAAGACTGCGCTTCCTCTTACAAACTTATGCAGCTTGATAGATCTTGCTTAGTGTAAAAAGACCCATTCAACAAGCATATTGGATGGAACCTTGTCGCCTTATGCGCTATATCAAGCACGATATCACTACGCACCTCTGGTGATGTGCTAATTGTTTATCCAACTAGTTTGTGCATTCATCTAACTACGAAATAATGGTGTGTTCGGCATTCATTCATACAAGTGATTACTTAACATATTATTCCCATCATCATCTTTATGGCGAATACATATAAAATCAAATCACATAAACTCATAAACAGCAGTTAACCATTCATCATAAGTAAATACACAGATATAAAAGCATACAATAAATCACACAACATGGTATTTGACGTGGTTCACCCCCAGGATGGGAGCTACGTCCACAGGAATTGTTGTTGTATTATCTTTGGGAAGGGTACAACAATTCCAGTTTGTGCACTCAGCTGCAGACTCTCCTATCTCTTTGTAGCTCTTTGCACATGCAGCTGCAGAGCCTTTACAAACATCTCTCAATGGAGATCAATGTTCAACAACAAAGATTAAAAATTCATAAACAAAATATTAACCCTTTCCCATACAAAATGTGCCCTTTTATAGATCGTTCCCTTAGGTCACATCTTTACAATGCATAGGCTAAAAATCCCTAAGGTTACCCAAAAACCCTCATGGTTACTCCACTAACCAGGACTGCTAAGCTCTGATAGCGACTTCTCCATCCGCATGCCGACTGTCGCTTTCATCCTACCCTGTCGACTGTCGCTTTCATCCTGTCGTCCCTTCTCTAACAGCCTTGTGCAGTCGGTTCATGTTGTGCATCCTCTGCTCATGTGACTGGTTGCTTTCCTTTCGCGCCACTCCTTACCCGCATGTTGGGGAATCATGGAGTGCTTCGAAAAATTAGGTCACTTTCGCAGCTCAACCTTGCCTTCATTCTTTACCCAAAATAGGTTCCCAGCTGGCACCTCGCGGTGTTACCACTTCGCAAAATCAGATATTAGCTGCGTGGTTCCTATCCTGCCGGTACTACACTGCACTCAACTTTGCAGCTTCCAAAACTATCTTACCAAAAATGCCTTCATCTGAGCTGCGCTGCAGCTCCAAAATTGTTCTTCTAAAAAATTCCTTACTTTGGCCAGGCCCAATAGGCCCCTAACACTTACATGTGGCTCATCCCCAAGCGAATTTCAACTTCTGGTTCCATTAGTTGCTCTTCCTCTTGCAGACCTATCTTAGCAGTGAGTTCTTGATACATTGTGCTCAACTTAGCAACCGTCTCCTTGCAATCTTATTCAATGGCCTTGATGGTTTCCAACACATCCTCTATTAAGTCATCTTGAGTTTTCTCTTGTACCGACACCTGCGCGTTGCAAAGTTCCTATAGTTTTCCTTCTATCTTGTGTGTTAGATCATGGGCTTCCTCCTGCAGGGGTTGTGATTTGTCTCCAACTTTAGCCTCTTGTTCTCTTAAAGCTACAAGTTTCCTCTTGAGTTCTTGGACTTCCATAAATTTGCAGAGTCTGTCTTTTGGTGGCAAGGTCTTTATCTCCACGTTCAGTGTGTCTAACATTGCTTGCTTTTCCTTCAAATTAGTGTGAAACTGCAGTAACGTGGGTCCCTCTTCCAACGTAGTGAATACTCTTGTAGCTTCGTCCAACCAATCTTGACATTTTGCTACTTCGTTGGCTATTCTTTCTGTGGTTGCTTTTACTTCTGTTGCTCTGAGCTTTGCCTGGTCTGGTGGCATCTTTAGCTGATTTTGTGCTTTTAAGGTAGTGATCTTTGCTTGGTAATCAGTCTCCATGTCTTTCATCTCGGCCTTAAGATCGATGACCACCGAGCCGATCTTAGGGATAGTATCCACAGGCTCTGGCTTCTCTTCGCATTCGGGTATCTCCACATAGACCGAAGCGATAGTATACTCTATTCTTCTTTGTCTGTCTTGCTCATCTTCAAGTGCCATAGTTTTCTTTAAACTCGCTTCCTGCAGTTGATGGTGTTGGGTTAGAGCGACCACACTTATATCATGGATCTCTTCAACAACCTGCAAGTACAGATTGTGTAGGCTCTCTAGTGGAAACATCGCAGTGTCAATGTCCACATGCTCTATGTCCTTTGTGCCCGGAGCTAACTGTTCGCGCGGTATCCTTACGCTTAACGGGTCAACTTGGACTATGTGTGACTTTGGTGGAAAGGTCAGGGCTAGAGGTATTTTCTTTGGTTACGAAGTGTCCCCTGACCTTCCTTCTGAGTCTGAGTCTCATGGCAAGGGAAATTTGCGCTGGACTTGCTCAAATTTCTCTGTTATGCCTTGCAGTGTGGTTAGATTCTTCTGTAAGCTTTCCTGGATTTCCTCATCCTTACTATCTTTTAGGCTCAGTGCATCTTCTAGGTGCGTGGTGACTGTGGATTCAATCATCTCAT
Source organism: Larix kaempferi (assembly GCA_027924585.1). Taxonomy (NCBI): domain Eukaryota; kingdom Viridiplantae; phylum Streptophyta; class Pinopsida; order Pinales; family Pinaceae; genus Larix; species Larix kaempferi. The sequence goes on along the minus strand of BSBM01000125.1, from coordinate 5,057,047 downwards.
AATTGTCATCATGGAGTTTTGCTTCTGACTGGTCCTTTACAGCCTTCTGCTTCTTTTTCTATACTTTCTCTGGTGTGGAGCTTCCGGGCTCCTTCCTTTTTCCTGATGGTGACTCTTCAACAATTGGTGTTGGAATGGGATTACTTTCTTCGGAGACACTGTCAATGATCATAGGTCCTTTGACCTTCCACACATCTATCAATTCCTTCATGATGAGGTCTATATCTGCTTCATCCATGTGATAGTTCCCTTGGAACCATTTTGGATTATTTTTCTGTGCCTTCGCTGAAATGTGGATGGAATGCATGTCAGCATAAAAATTTATAGTGCTAATATATTTAGATGTTACCTTCTTGGCTATGTGTAGTGTGCGAATAATGACGTCGTGCAGCTGCTCATAATATGTGTGGAATACTTCATTGGACACGTGTTGTCTCTCTATCATAAAATTCGCCTAGAGGTTTGCATATCTGGCTCCTCTAAAGTCCTTGCTAATGGTGCTGAGGCCAACATAGTATTTTGGGTTTTTTCATCCCACAAACGCAATCAATACCATCAACCAGCTAAAGTGGAAGTTGTTGTCATGTATCTTCGTGTCGCGCACATCTTCTAGAAATTCATTCAACAAGTAATGAGACAAGTTAAATCTTCTGCCCGTCGCGGCCTTCGCCCCAAGGAGCACCGCTCCGAATGGTACTACAGTAGGTCTTGCCTTTCACAAAATTTTCCCTACTAGCAGTTGTGTTACGAACCTCGTAGCATCATTGGCGATATCGTCTATGGCGAATCCTCTTTTTCCTTTCGGGACACTGTGTGTTGACTTCATCTGCGCAGCAACCTCCTTGTCCTGGCTCTTTCCTCAAAAGAATTGCTTAGGGTCCTCACCTCACTTGCTTAACCCTGTGATGCGATGGATTAGGTTGATGTTCAAGTTGACATTCCTATCCAACCACAGATAACATTGGTGTGTGCGCGAGATGAGTGTGCGCACCACCACGTTTAGTTATGGGCTCTGATCGAAGTGTGGGAGCCTCAACAAGTTCAACAATCCTGATTCTACTACTTCAGAACACCAATTCTGCGCGACCAGGATAGAATTTCCCTTCACATCCTTCTTCCAGCACATATACTGATCTGGTTGAAATTATTGGTACCTCCACTTGACTGGGTCCTTTTGCATTTGGAGTAAGTCATGGTCCTCAAACTTACATTCTATGATTTTTCCAAACAAATTTTTCTCTAGTTTCACATGATTGGATATTGGGGGAAACAGTATCTCATACTTCGCGTTCCTAGACAGCTTAACAGCCAGTGCATCATGTGGATGCAGAGAGATATACTGAGGTGTCAAAGTAAGTGGGATTTCCTTATCGTTGAGCGGCACTTCCGGCAGTGTGGAGCTCACCATTTTTGGTTTTGTCTTCTCCACCACTGGTTCCTTTCCCTTGGCTTGCATCGTTGTGGAATGTTGTCGCGATCGTCGTGAACCCTGTCCTTTATCTGTAACAACCTTCTTAGCAGGGGTTCTCATCAACCCTTCAATCCCTCTGTATTAAAACACCCTCACAGTCTCCTTGACTGTGAATTCTTGCTCAATAGAGGAAATTTCAGACATTCATTGGATAATCTCTTAACAGGCTGATGGGATCACTTAGGGCTCGCTGTAAGCAAATTCACGCTATGGCTCGCAGGAAAATTTCAAAGTTACGGTAATGCCTGCAAGTCCAAATGAAGGGATATTTATAGGTGCAATTTATCCTTAGCCACACCCACCAACAGTTAGAAAATAATTCAATGGCATATCTGTTAGCCAAATTTGCTAAGGATTCGTGTCCTTTCCTTCATTTATTGCTTCAGAACTGGTATTTTTGCGTTAAATGCTCAAGCGGTCGTTGGAAAAATTACTGTATAACGGCTAGTTTTCCAATCGACATTGTAACGGCTAGTTTTCCAATCGACATTGTAACGGCTATTTTCTTGGAGCGTTGTGTCGAACTGCACGGCGGGTCGTAACTACTCTGGTGCAGTTACTTCATAGTGTTGGCTTCTTGGTTCTGAACTTTGCATCTTCTCTTCTTCCTTGGATCTGCGCAGCTACTTTTTGATCTTCGAACTGCGCGCTTTTTTTCTTTTTCTTTTTTTTTAAATCCACGCAGCTTCACTTATCGACTAGTGTTGTGCGGTACATATATCCTTTTGTTGGGCCCAAGTTGAGATGAAGTTTTGGAAGCACCTTTTTGAGACAAGCAGGGAAAGCTGAGCTGAGCGCAGCTCAGAAACACAATTTTTGCTAAGTATTGAGGATGCTGCAAAGTTGCACGCAGCATCCAACTTTTGACCAGACTGCGGAGTTGCGCGTAGCATCAAATTTTTGGCCGTGATGCGAAGACTAGTACTGCATCGAAGCAGTGTTGCGGAGTTAGAAGGCCACGTGGAGCCATCAAAGCAGTGTGTTGGAAAGGTATCAAGTGTAGCTACCGGCTCGACCGGTAGCAGCCATTTTCAGAAAAGATATTCCAGGATTGTCGAGCGGCGGATGTAGGAAAAATAGGAAGGTGGCCATGCGCGGGTTGTTAAGGAAAGTGACGTTTGGCATGCTTAGAAGGTAAAACCGTTAGAGAGAAACGGTTCGGTAGAAGCATCCTGCAGGCACGCATGCGACAAGAAGGATGATAGTGACAAAATGAGGATGTGGAGATTTGCCATGATCAAACAGATGCTACCAGGAGCCAGCGCAACTTTGGAAACCCTTAGGGTTTTAGGTTTTAGGTATTTGACATTGTACAAACATTACCTTTGGGCATGATCTATTTAAGAAGACATTTTGTATGGGTTGGGGGTTCTCTTTTTGGGTTGTTGTTCTTTTGTTGTTGCTGAGAATTTAAGAAGATAACCTTTTTGTATTGTAAAATCTCTCCAAGCTGAGAATATTGTAAAGGCTCTGCAGCTGTGTGCGTAGAGACCTGGCCGAGAGAAAGAAGAGTCTGCAACTGAGTGCGCAGACTAAGAATGGTTTCCCCATCCCTTTTGAAAGAAATATATTACCAACCCTTCTTGTGGACGTAACTTTCCATCTGGGGAAGTGAACCACGTTAAATTTTGTGTTATGTGATAATGCTTATGAATGAATGACTGTCTGTATTTTCCGTAGAATGAATGCTTGAATGTTTCATTGCATGCTATAATATGAGAACGTTGATATGCATTTACCAATAGGAGAAGTTTGGGAATGATATGCTAGGTTCCACAGAAGCAGATGAATGGAAAACATTTCAATTTTATGTTAAGGTCATGAATCAGTCATTTAAGTTTAAATACTTTCTTAAGCATAGTGAAGGAACACAGCATAGTTAATCATGTTTATCATTTCGGTTCACATTGTAATAATCCAAGTTCTAGAATGAACACTAGAAAGATAACCAGTAAGTGCCTGAATGAATGGATGAGTGATATTCATTTCAGTGCCTTAACGTTTCCGAGATCTTCCAAGTAGAGGATAAGTGTGGGTGACTCACAGTTCCAGAAGAAGATTCGTAGCAGTAAGAACCCTTGGTGCGGCCCGCAGTGTTTCCTCCACCACGCGGTACTGCTCGTAGCATTGATCCTGTGTGTACCGCATCACTTTTCCCCGCAACTCCATCCTTATGTCCTGCGCTGCGCAGCTTGTTCAGATAAACAACTCATCATTTACTGTGGAAACCTGATTCCACAGTACCCCATAAGATACACCTCGGGTGAGACCTCAACCTACTCACAGGTTGTTTTCGAAAGGGCCGGTGCGAAGGGGTTTTGTTGGTCAATGGGAGAACCGCAAAGAACCTGGGTCTAATTGGACACCTCTGGGTCATTTTAAGTTAACAAATGGTTTTGTTGCCGTGCTAGAGTCCATGATGAGTTGAAATGGTTCCATTGAGTTGCAATCACGATGTGTGAAGAAGATTATCAGTTCCCCGAAGGATCTAACTATTGGCTTCCTGAAAAGACAGAAATCCAAGCTTGGTGGGATAAGACCATAAGCGATTTTAACAGACAAGAAAATAGACACCCGCATCTAAGCGACACACAATGGTCGGATAGATATCTGTTGGACAACATTCATGAGATATTTTGGGCATCATTTCCAAATGGACCGCATGCGTGGATCTTGCGGATCGTAGAGAAGAAAAACTATTTCCAAGGAGGATTTCCTACGGAGTGGACTCCCGAGATCACAGCGCAGCTTAAAGTGTTAGATAGCCCATTGTCACGCGCAGTTGATTATTGGGTCAATCATATGCTAGAAGGCTTTGTAACAGAATTTGCTGTAGACAGACTCAAATCCTACAGCCAAGTAGAAGCACACTTTTTCGGAGGATTCCAAGGTAAGTTTTTGAACAATCTCAATCTATACATTAAGATGTTGTTAGCTGAGAAAGGTGTTCTAAGAATGCAGTAATATGCTTGAATTTTGTCATAATAAACAATACATATATTGATTCTGACAAAGAGACACATACTCTCAGAAGTGGTAAGAGATATAAAATTAATAAGAATCTGGAACACCCTAAACTTCATATAGATACTGAGATCCCCTGCGATCTTGATAGCGAAGTTGCACAACCATTTACCCCTGAGAATCTGCCGGCTGCACAAGTCGCGCCACCCTTATCGCAGAACCCACCCGCTACGCATCCCACCCCACAAAAGACTTAGCCTAGTCCATCTCTCATGATAGTCCCGTTTGTATTTACTGTGCAGATCCCTTTACAGCAGCCGCGCACTAATCCCGGAGCCCCACCACCTAGTAGCACAATGGAAAACACTGATATGAAACTGGCAATATTCAAAGGAACTAGCCTAGAAGACCTCGATCAGCATTGGTTCCTTTGTGAAGCTGTATGGAGTGTAAGACAAATCCAGGACGATGCTGTGAAGCAAGCACAGCTCATCACCACTTTCAGGGATAGAGCGCTACATTGGTTTATGAAATACTCTACTGTATAGCCGAGAACCCTCATAGAAATTAAAGTCGAGCTGGTGGTGGAGTTCAAGAAACCTAAGTCTGAGTCTCAGTGTGTAACTGAGTTGAAGGAAATAAAGCAGAGACCAACTGAAATGGTCTGGGAATTTGATCATAAATTTAAGACCTTACTAGACCAAGTAAGTTTTGTTATACCACCAGACAACATAAAGAATGGTTCATTGCTGCGTTGTTACCCCATATCGGATTACCATTGATGCAGCAGAAGGTTCTGTTCCAGGAAGAGGCCTTGGAAATTGCAATGAAGCTGGAAGCTTTTCCGATTGGTGACTCTAGTTCTGGGATGTCTCAGATCCAGAACTAGCTGACCACCCTCACACTTGAACTGCAAAGTATGAAAAATGGTAAAGAACAAAGATATGGACCTAGACAGGAGGTTTGGTGTACAAGTTGTAAAGGAGAAGGTCATGACTGCGAGTATTGCCCTCTATTCGGCAACTATATTAACAGTGGTGCGCCTAACCCATTAAATCTGAATCAGGCCCCATGGTGTGAAATTTGCAGAACCAAAGGACATAGACCTGAAGACTGTTACCTAATCCAGAAATATGTGAAAACTCCTAAGAATTTATACTGCAACTTCTGTAAATCAGTTAGACATGATGAATCCAACTGCCTCGCATATGAATTAATGAATTAAATAAAAAGGGATATGCACTCAATACGAGGCGCTGGCTTGTACCGCGTATAAGAAGATACCCAACCAAAACAAGAAAATGCACAATATGACCAAGGAGGATACAGAGGTCGTGATGGTGGATACTGCGGCAGAGGAAGAAATGCTGGTCCAACACAAGGAAGAGGCCGTGGACAAGTCATTTTTTATAACTGTGGCCAACCCGGGCACGTGTCTAGAGATTGTGTTAACCCATGCACTACGTGCAACTATTGTAAATCGTTTGAGCATGTCATTGAAGATTTCCCAGTATTAGAGGTGGAAATGTAGAAGAGGAGATGAACAGAGGCTCCGAATCCAAATTCCCAGTGGATTGCAGTAGAAAATAGACCAGTGGATCCGAGCATTAACATGGTCACACGCAGTGGCACTGAGACAGGCCGCGATAGAGGAGTGGAAGCTTCAACATCAAGGGAAGCACATATGAAGAAGGATCCCCTTGAAACAGTATGGATAAGGAAAGATCTAGAAAAAACACCCCCTCTTAACCTACAGAAGAACAAGGAGATCTTCATTGACGCGCGGGATACCTTTAGAGAACCAGCAGATAAGTCATCAAGGATCCCGCTGCGCAGTGAAACACCACATGTTGAAGACATGTCGACCCTGTATGATAAAACAGGTACTGCGACAGATGTCCGTACTTCTGTTGCGCAGTTCTTGCGAAGCTGCATGAAGTTACTAAAAAGTGAAAAAGCCATTGTAGAGCTCCAGAAGCTTATCAACCAGTATGAACCTCAAATTGCAACAGAGACTCCAGATAGCGATGTACATCATATAAGGAAGCACAAAAGAACATGCCTAGCGATGAGGCTTACTGCGCAGATAGGAGATTTTGAAATGGATGAAGTCATCCTTGATCTGGGATCAGAAATGAATGTCTTGAATAATCAGACATGGCAGTAGATGGGTCGACCAAAGTTGCTCTGATCACCTATCCAATTACGAACAGCTAATCAGGAGAAGTTCATACCTTTTGGCCGCTTAGCTAATATAGTAGTTGATATTGATGGAGTACAGAGTCATGCAGACTTTGAGGTTATTGAAATTGTGGATGATAGTCAACCTTTTCCATCAATATTGGGAATTGATTGGGCTATGGATAACTTGGCTATCATAAACTTGAAGACAAAGAATATGATCTTTGAAGGGAAGCATCTTAGGGTCATCGCACCATTGGATCCTAAAGATGGTGATAGATACAGTGAGCCGATTCAGGAGGAATCCCAAGCTCAAGATTTAGACCGACTATACCAGCTGACTGCGAACAAGGAAGACTACATTAGTCCTACTGCAGACGGTATGCTCAGCTGGTGATGTGACACTTCTTGTATCTCTAACTCGGATACAGGACTGGAGAATTGGCAAAGTCGCATGCATGAAGTGTCAGTAAGAAGATGTGCGCAGGTTACGAAATCAATTCGCTGGATCGGAAAAGAGGTGAGTCCTATTCCCACATATGATGGTTCTGCTAATGTTTATAGTTTCATAAGGGAATATACTATAGTTATACCAGATGAGCATAGACTGCCAACTTTATATATAGCATTACGCGATACACCTGCCAGATGGTGGAATGCATATAAGAAAACATTGACCACTTGGGATCAATGCAGAACTAAGATGCAAATCCGATTCACCGAAAAGGTTACTTTACCCTTTGAAAAGTATAATGGACAGACAGACCCTAGTCAACACATTGAAATCTGTTCAAAGGCATGGGTGGAAAGACCACTTACAGAATGGGTACATTTATTTGTACATACATTGGATGCGGGTATCCCAGAGAAATGGTACCTCGACCTGGAGTTGCGCAGTGAACTCACTGATTGGGAGCTGCTCGCTGTGAACTTCCGGAAGGACTTTAGTTTTGAATACGAGAATCCATTAATCCATGAAGAATTACAGCTCATCAAGAAGTGCATATTCCAGGATGACTGTCATCATCAAAACATAACATTGCAGGAGTTTTTTGGGACAGAGTGTGTTCCTGCGCACATACAATCAGAATGGAAGGAACATGAAGAGCACCTGATCGTGTGTTACAACTTAGCTGAAGATACCAATGACACAAATAAAGACGATGAGGAGGACCCGCGCAACATAGATATATTAGACTTAGAAGGCGCGCATGAGGTAGAAGGACCTCCATTGGAAATCCTAGATATGACTCGACCAGTAAAAACACAAAAAGTGAACATTGGCACAGACACAGAGCCGAAGTTCGCATCAATAGGAGATTATTGGGACGATCAGACTATTGCAGAGATCGCAGATACCTTACATGAGTATCAGGAACTGTTTCCAACAAAATTTACAGAAATGAAAGGAATTTTGGGAGACCTAGGGGTCATGAAAATACCTTTAAAACCAAGTGCTAAGCCTGTCAAGCAGAGGCCATACATATTGAATCTGCGCTATAAGTAAAAAGTCCGCATAGAGCTAGATAAGATGTTAGAAGCAAGAATCGTTGAACCAGTCGAAGAATCCAAATGGATTAGCCCCATGTTTGTTCAAGACAAGAAAGCAAAAGGCGAGATCATGATTTGTGTGGATCTCAGAAAGTTGAACGATGCTTCCATGCACAACCCATTTCCCACTCCATTCATAGATGAAGTGCTTGATAACGTTGGAGGAAATGAGGCATATTCTTTCACTAATGGTTTCTCTGGTTATCATCAGATCAGGATTGATCCTGTGGATAAGCATAAGACGACATTTGCTACATAATGGGGGTCATTCCAGTACACCGTCATGCCTTTTGGGATGAAGAACGCACCTACTATATTCTCTAGAGTCGTCGTCACAACATTTAAAGATTTTATGCACAAGTTTTTAGAAGCGTATTTTGATGATTGGACTGTATTTGGTCTATTGAAAAATCATTGCATGAATCTCCGCATGATGCTCGAGAAGTGTCGACAACATCAAATATCCTTGAATTTGAAAAAGTGTATTTTCTGTGTGCCTTATGGAATTTTACTTGGCCACATTGTCTGTAAGCAAGGATTGATGGTAGACCGGGTGAAGATTGCAGTTATTGCAAACTTGCCAACACCAAATTCAGTCAAGATGTTGCGATCTACATTAGGCCATACTGGATATTACAGGAAATTTATAAAGGGTTTTGCATAGATCACCGCAGCAATGGAAAAGCTGCTAAAGGACACACTGTTCATTTGGAACACAGAATGTGAACAAGGTTTTGACACATTAAAAGAAAATATGGTCACTGCGCCTATTCTAGTCTTTCCAGACTGGACGAAGCCATTCGATGTCCATGTTGATGCATCATGTATTTCCCTGGGGATCGTGTTAGCTCAGCCAATAGAGGTAGGTATTGACCACCCTATTGCATTTTCTAGCAGAAAGCTTTCAACAGCAGAGAAGAACTATACTACTACTGAGAGGGAAGGCCTTGCGATGGTATATGCCCTACATAAATTTAGACACTACTTGCTGGGATCACACTTCCTTATGTTTACTGACCATTCTGTGTTGAAATATTTGGTCAACAAGCCAGTGTTAGGGGGACGCATATGCCGATGGTTATTGTTGTTCCAGGAATATGACTTTGAAATTATTGTCAAGCCAGGTAGACAGAACTTGGGACCTAATCATCTGTCAAGGATCGGGTCAGGCGAGGAGTCGATGAATATTGAAGACAGTCTGCCTGATGCGCATTTATTTAGTATACAAGTTGTGATGATTATTACAAGGATATCATTGACTTCCTAACCACAGGGCTGGCACCCTAGGAATTCTCGCTCCAGCAGAAAAAACAGTTAGTGGTGCTCACCGTGGACTTCACTATAATTGCAGGTCAGTTATACAAACTTGGGCCGGATGAAGTCCTATGCAGGTGCATACTCGATCATGAGAAGCCATTTATTCTAGCCGATGCACACTCAAGAATCGTGGGAGGTCACTATGCAGGAAGGTCTACTGGGCAGAAGATATTGCGTGCAGGGCTGGCCTACAATCCATAAAGATGACAAAGAACATTGCAGGAACTGTGATGTCTGTCAGAGGATAGGAAAACCATTATGCCGAGATGAGATGCCATTGAATCCACAGTTGACACTGCAGCCATTTGAAAAATGGGCAATAGACTTTGTGGGTCCTATAAAGCCACCAGGAAAAAGAACGGGTGCAAGGTATATTATTACTGCTACGGATTACCTCACCAGATGGGCAGAAGCAAAACCAGTTAAGGACTGCAGCGCCAGTATTGCTGCATAATTTATTTTTGAAGAAATACTCACCAGATTTGGCTGTTTGGAGATTTTGATGAATGACCAAGGTACTCACTTTTTGAATAAGACGATTGAGGCACTTACAGAGGAATTCCACATTCATCATCATCGTAGCACTCCATATCATCGACAGGTGAATGGTACTGTAGAGGCTTTCAATAAAATATTGGAGAACGCACTCACTAAGGTGTGCAATGTAAATAGGGACGATTGGGACCTGTGCGTCTCATCTGTTCTATGGGCATATAGGACCACATGCAAGAAATTGACAGGACAGACACCCTTTCGGTTGGTTTATGGGCAGGAGGCTATAATGCCTATGGAATATATTGTCCCTAGTTTGAGAATCATTGCATTTACAGGGATGGCAGATTGTGAAGCTCTAGAAGAAATATTACTACATTTACTCGGCTTGGAGGAAGATTGCTTCTTTGCAGGCTTCCACTAGCAAGCTCAAAAGGACCGCGAGAAAGCATGGCATGATCTCCATATAAAGAACAAGTGTTTTCAGGTAGGTGATCTTGACCTCCTGTATGATAGCAAATTCATGAAAATCCCTGGTAAATTTAAGATGCATTGGCTTGGCCCATATACTGTGATACATGTTACTAACATTGGTGCAGTCCAGTTAGCCAATTTAGCTGGTGATACCTTGCCAACTTTGATAAATGGAAGCAGGCTAAAGCTATACCATGATAGCACTGCTTCGCAGAACCCTGAATAACAAACCAAGGAAGGACGTTCTAAGTGTCAAGTACAGTTGAAAGTGGACACTAGAAATGTAAAGGAGTCTGTACATGTATGATAAAAGAAAGAAGGTATGATAAGAAGAATGATCTATGCACCACGTAGCACTATTGAAGCTGCGCGGAAGGGAAAAAAAAAAAAAATATATATATATATATATATATATAAAGGAAGCTGCGTAGTTGGAAATTTTTGACACTGTGAAGTAGCCGCGCAGGGTTGCAGATGGCTTGCCGCGCAGGTCGACGCAGCACTCACAGAAAAATAGCTATTGCAGGGCTTTTCAGAAAATAGTCGTTAGATGACCATTACAACAACCGCTTCAGCATTTAAAGAGAAGATAGTTGTTCTGAGCATGCTGACGATAGAAAAGGCCAAAGGATCCGCTCAAATTTGCTAATGGACACCACATTAAATGCTTATCTAGCCGTTGAAGGGCGCGGGAGAGGGTCTGCTACGCCTATAAATAACACCATTGGGAGACTCACGAGCGTTACCAAGCACTTAGAATTTTCTTGCGATTAACCTCTCTGAGCTAGTAGCCATCTATATTCTGTCTACCTTAGCCACTACCTCATTTATGAATGTCCAAACCTTCCTTTAGAGAAGAATAACTCACCATTGAAGAAGCACTGAGGATCTTTCAGCACGAAGGGATTCAGTAGTTAATGAAAACTCCAGTTAAGAAGGTCGCCATAGAACAAAGTGAAGGATCCCGCATATCACCAAGAATTAATCCAGCAATGCAGGAAAAAGCAAAAGATAAAGGAAAATTCATAACTACACCTCGATCTAACATCATAAAGATGGGATCCTCAGCACAGAAATCGCCAGTCTTTTAGACAGAACCTTTGAAGATGACACTTGAATATATCTCCCCACGGGCACTGAATGCCCCTGTGTTTAAATTGTCCAAGAATGTGAGATACGACATCCCGTTATTGCCTATCTAAAAGCATGTAAACGTTGCTAAGAATATGCTGGGAAAGATAGCAAATTGTAAATGGGAGGATTATGACCTCTTGGGAATGAAGAAAGACGAGCCAGATGTTCCCAAATACCTAGATTTTCAACCAGACTAGTATATGTACTGGAAAAAGGACGCCAAGGGAACTATGAACTTGGTAGCTGACAGTTGGTTAGCACATGTCGTTCAGTCCAGGCTACTGAACTTGTTGAGATTGCCACATTTTGACCATTCCCCAGAATTGAATATCGTGGTTCGCACACTCATGGCACGAATCCACCAAGGTTATCTGTGGCTAGACAGGAACATTGATATTAACATTGATTTGATCCACTGCATCACTGGGCTAAGCAAGTGCGGTAAGGATCCAAAGCAATTCTTCCAGGGGAAGAGCAAAGAAAAAGAGGTTGTTGAGAAGATGAAGAAAACCCACTCGGTGGTGAAGGAAAAAAGAGGATTCCCGACAGAAGATATAGAGGATAGAGCAACAAGATTTGTAACGCAGTTGCTCGCAGGAAATATGCTCAAAACAGTTAGGCATTCGGAGGTGCCTGTGGGTGCAATACTCCTTGGTGCCACAGTGGCCGAAGGAAGTAACTTTAATTGGTGTCGGTTTCTATTGAATGAGTTCCTTGAAGAACTCAACGACACACAGGTGAATGGAAGCTAGTTCCATTTCACCTGGCTCATTGTCCTGATTGCTTTGTGTGGATGGAAGGATCCGCGAGATTATGCGGGCGTCATTATGGACACCAAGGATCCTAGAGGGTTTAAGTTCGTCAACCTCTGGGAAAGCACAAATGTAGAAGTCTTTTACCAGTACTATATTCAACTGCGCGACACAATTACAAAGACACCCTGCATTACAAAGCAGTTCACGGGGAAGTATATCTGCATCATTGACTTTGAGGCGGATATGAAATCTATATTCATATCGCCGAAAGCACAAACGAGGAAACCGGAGTGGTTCCCAGGAAAGTACATCATGTACGAGCAGGATATTGAGGACCTCATGAAATATTGGCCAGCAAAGATCCACATAGAGGTTATGGACGTGGAGACAGATTCAACAGAAGATGATCCGATCCTGCTCTCATGCCCAATCATTGAAGAAACAAGGAAGAGAAAAGAAGCTGAGACTTCGGAGAGGCCAAAATCGAGGAAGAAGGTGAAGGCCACAAAGATTCAATTGGAGGCAATCCTCAATGATGATCAGTACGAGATGATAGCTGAAATAGTCTCAGAGCAGATGAAGGAGCTTATGGCAGTTAAAGAAAAGAAGGACATGGCCATCTAGGATGACCTGCACAAGATGCGGCTGGCAATGCAAGGCCTAATGAAGAAAATGGATGATGTCCAGAAAAGCCTTATTTTTCCGTAGGAATCAGGGGCTAAAAAACGTTTGGTAGGGACCTCACAACAAGGAAGCCAACAGCTAGCAAAAACACTGTTGTCGAAGACTAGAATTGTCCATCTAGACCCATTGGCTGTTGCGTTGGCTGTTGAATCAATGAAGTTACAAGCATAGCTCACCACAGCGAACAAGCAAATTCAGCTGCAGGTAGAAGTATAGCTATGCAACGAACTGGACTACCGACAAAATTTGGAGACTACCATATCCAATGTGGGGAAGGATATCAAAGGCATAGAAATCCAGGATGATCCTGCAGACACAGTTCTGAGGATCGGAGATAAGCTGAAATCCTTTCATATGGAGATGCAGGATAAAGAGATATATTGTGAGGCCGATATTGCCACATTGAAGGATAAGATGAATAAGCAGGTGCCATTAACTGAACAGCAAGTCAGAGAGCAAGTAGTGAGCGTCGCCTCGAAAAGCATTACAAGTGAGATGGATAAGTGCCAATATCTCCTGGATAAGGTTTCATAATCAATCGCGACCCTTGAAGAGGATCAAGGGTTGCTGCAGGTTAAGACCACAGTACAAGAAAAATAGACCGCGCTGGACAAGTTGAATGCAGAGGTTAAATCTCTATCACCCAGAGAAAGGCTACCAAGATACAAGGAGATATACAGCTTAAAGAAAGAAGTACAGGAATTATGACAAAAAGAGACTAAGATGGATAATCAGTTGCAGCAGCTCCTGGAGAATGCCATGGTGGTATCGCAGCAAATTGAAGATAAGTTAGTAGAATTGTGCGATAACCAAGAGCAGGTACAAGACCAAATTGGACAAGAAATAACTCCAACACTGCTTGAGACAACTAAACAGGTTGAGGAGGATACCAGAGAAGTAGCGGTGCAATTGTGCGGTACATATGACGAGTTTGCGGCGAAGTTCGTTCCACCAGTCACGGTGCAGAGTGAGATAGATGAAACAATTAGTGGCTCGGGGACGAGCCACATGTAAGTGTTAGGGGCATGTTGGGCCCAGGTTGAGATGAAGTTTTGGAAGCACCTTTTTGAGACAAGCAGGGAAAGCTGAGCTGAGCACAGCTCCGCAGCTCAGAAACACAATTTTTGCTAAGTATTGAGAATGCTACGAAGTTGCGCGCAGCATCCAACTTTTAACCAGACTGCGGAGTTGCGCGCAGTATCAAAGTTTTGGCTGTGATGCGAAGACCAATACTACGCCGAAGTAGTGATGCGGATTTAGGAGGCCACATGGAGCCAACAAAGCGGTGTGCTAGACAAGTATCAAGTGTAGCTACCGGCTCGATCAGTAGCAGCCATTTTCGCAAAAGATATTCCAGGATTGCTGAGTGGCGGACGTAGGAAAAACAGGAAGTTGGCCACACATGGGTTGTTAAGGAAAGCGACATTTGGCATGCTTAGAAGGTAAAACCATTAGAGAGAAACGGTTTGGCAGAAGCATCCTGCAGGCATGTGTGTGACAGGAAGGTCGATAGTGACAGAATGACGACATGGAGATCCGCCATGATCAAGCAGACGCTACCAGGAGCCAGCAAGCCAGTTTGGAAAACCGGCACAGTTTTGGACACCCTTAGGGTTTTGGGTTTTAGTTCTTCGACATTGTACAGACATGACCTTCGGTCATGATCTATTTAAGAAGACATTTTGTATGGGATTGGGGTTCTCTTTTTGGGTTGTTGTTCTTTTGTTGTTCCTGAGAATTTAAGAAGATAACCTTTTGTATTGTAAAATCTCTCTGAGATGAGAATATTGTAAAGGCTCTACAGCTGTGTGCGCAGAGACCTTGTCGAGAGAAAGAAGAGTCTGCAGCTGAGTGCGCAGACTAAGAATGGTTGCCCCATCCCTTTTGAAAGAAGTATATTACCAACCGTTCTTATGGACGTAGATTTCCATCCGGGGAAGTGAACCACGTTAAATCCTGTGTTATGTGATAATTCTTATGAATGAATGACTGTCTATATTTTATGTAGAATGAATGCTTGAATGTTTCCTTGCATGCTGTAATATGATAACTTTGATATGAATTTACCAATAGGAGAAGTTTGGGAATGATATGTTAGGTTCCACGGAAGCAGATGAATGGAAAACATTTCAATTCTATGTTAAGGTCATGAATCAGTCATTTAAGTTTAAATACTTTCTTAAGCATAATGAAGGAATGCAACACAGTTAATCATTTTTATCATTTCGGTTCACATTGTAATAATCCAAGTTCTAGAATGAACACTAGAAAGATAACCAGTAAGTGCATGAATGAATGGATGAGTGATATTCATTTCAGTGCCTTAACGTTTCCAAGATCTTCTAAGTAGAGGATAAGTGTGGGTGACTTGCAGTTCTAGAAGAAGGTTCACAGCAGTAAGAACCCTTGGTGCGGCCCGCAGTGTTGCCTCCATCGCGCGGTACTGCTCACAACATAGATCTTGCTACATATCACATCACTTTTCCCTGTAGTGCCATCCTTCTGTCCTGTGCTGCGCAGCTTGTTCAGATAAACAACTCATCATTTACTGTGGAAACCTGATTCCGCAGTACCCCATAAGATACACCTTGGGTGAGACCTCAACCCGCTTGCAGGTTGTTGCCGAAAGGGCCGGTGCGAAGGGGTTTTGTTGGTCAAATGGAGAACCGCAAAGAACCTGGGTCTAATTGGAAACCTATGGGTCAGTTTAAGCCAACACCTTTCTGTCAAACTTCGTGTATCGACCCAAAATTGTGTGCAAACTCCACCCACTTCTAGTGCCCAATTTCAACTGTACTTGACACTTAGAAAGTTTCTTCTTTTCTGATCACTGAGGGTTCTGTGAACTAGGACTATCCCGATAAGGTTTTAGTCTACTTCCATTCACCAAACCTGGTAAGGTATCTCCGGCTAATGTGGCTAACTGAAATGCGCCACCGTTAGTAACATGCATAATAGTATATGGGCCAAGCCAATGCATCTTAAAGTTTCCATGAAATTTCATAAACTTGCTATCATACAGGAGGACTAGATCACCTACCTGAAAGGAATTTTTCTTGATATGGCAATCATGCCATGCTTTTTCTCTGTCCTTTGGCACTTGCTGGTGAAAGCCTACAATGAAGCAATCTTCCTCCAATCTAGCCAAGTGTAGAATCCTTTTCTCTATTGTTTGTTCATCCTCCATGCCTGTAAACACAACTATTTTCAAGCTCGATACAATATACTCCATGGGCATGACATCTTCCTTCCCATAGGCCAATTTGAAAGGTGTATGGCCTATCAACTTCTTACAAGTAGTCTGGTACGCCCATAACACAGCTGGAATGCGCAGATCCCAATCATCTTTGTTTACATTGCATACCTTTGTCAGCAATTCTCCAGTACCTTGTTGAAAGCTTCAATGGTTATATTTGCTTGAGGATGATACGGTGAACTCCTCTGATGATAAATGTGGAACTCTTCAGTAAGGGCTTCAATAGTTCAGTTCAAAAAATGGATCCCCTGATCACTCATCAAAATCTTTTGGCATCCAAATCTGGTAAGGATGTTCTCAAAGATGAACTACGCGGCAGTAACCGTGCTACAGTCCTTCATTGTGTTACCTTCTTCCCATCTGGTGAGATAATTAGTCACAGTGATAATATATCTCGCACTAGTCCTTTTTCCCGGTGGGTTAATAGGTCCCATGAAATCAATAGCCCATTTCTCAAATGCTTGCAGTGTCAACTACAGATTCAATGGCATTTCGTCTCTTTACAACGGCCTTCCTTTCCTCTGCCAGACATCGTAGCTCTGGAAATGTTCCATTGAGTCTTTATCAATTGCAGGCCACCATAGCCCTACTCTCAATATCTTATGCGCAGTGGCTCTTCATGCATAGTGACCTCCCGACACACCTGAATGTGCATCAGCCGATATGAATGGATTCTCATGCTTCAACACACATCTGCGCAGTACTTCATCTAGTCCCAACTTATATAATTGACCTGTGATTATAGTGAAGTATGCTGCTCTGACTACCAGCTGCTTCTTTTGCTGCGTAGTGAACTCTGTGGGTGCCAATCCCGTAGTCAAAAAGTCTACAATGTCTTTGTAATAGTCATCTGTAATTTTTATAGAAAACAACTACGCGTCAGGAAGACTGTCTTCAAGATTGGTGGGCTCTTCGCCTGACTCAATACTTGAGAGATGGTCAAGTCCTAGGTTCAATCTTCCTGGCTTAACAACAATTTCAAAATCATACTCCTGGAAGAGTAACAACCATCTGCAGATTCTCCCCCCTAACACTGGATTATTGACTAGATATTTCAAAGCATAATGGTCAGTGTACATGGAGAAGTGTGCACCCAGCAAATAGTGCTTGAATTTATGCAGTGCATATACCATAGCTAAGCCCTCTCTTTCAGTGGTCGTGTAGTTCTTTTTAGGTGAAGATAGCTTTCTACTCAAAAATGCAATGGGGTGATCAATAACTCCTTCACCTGGTTGAGCGAGCACAATGCCCAACGCTATAGATGAAGCATTAACATGCACATGGAATGGCTTATCCCAATCTGGAAAAACTAGGATCGGCGCAGTTACCATCTTCTCTTTTAGCATTTCCAGTCCCTGTTCACATTCTGCGTTCCATATGAACTGCGCTTCTTTCTTTAGCAGTTTCTCCATTAGTGCGATTATCTGTGCATAACCTGTGATGAATTTTCTATAATAACCTGTATGTCCCAATGTGGTGTGAAGCTGCTTCACTGGATTTGGTACAGGTAAATTCACAATCACTGCGATATTCACGGGATCAACCATCAAACCTTGTCTGCAAACAATGTATCCTAGTAGAATTCCATAAGGCACACAGAAAATACATTTCTTTAAATTCAATGAAATTTGATGTTGTATGCACTTAGCTAACATAATTCTCAGGTTTTCAAAATGGTTCTTCAACAAACCAAAGACAGTCCAATCATCAAAATAAACCTCTAAGAACTTATGGATAAAGTCCTTAAATGCAACCACAACAACTCTGGAAAATATGGCAAGTGCATTCTTCAAGCCAAAGGGCATAACAGTATACTGATATGATCCCCATTCAGTAGCAAATGTTTTCTTATGGCTGTCTCCTAGATCAATCTTGATCTAATGATATCTAGAGAATCCATCAGTGAATGAGTAGGCCTCATTTCCTCCCACATTGTCTAATAATTCATCTGTAAAAGGAGTAGGAAATGGGTCATGCAGCGAAGCATCATTCAACTTCCTTAGATCTACGTAGATCCTGATTTAACCTTTAGTCTTTTTATCTTGGATAACCATCGGGCTTATCCACTCTGACTCTTCAATGGGCTCGATGATCCCTGCATCAAGCATCTTATCAATTTCTTCCTTGACTCTTTCTTTATATCTAGGATTCAGTCTATAATGCCTTTGATTAATAGGTTTTGCGCCTGGCTTGAAAGGTATTTTCATAACTCCCAAGTCGCCCAAAATGCCTTTCATTTTGGCAAACTTCGTTGGAAATAAATCTTGATATTCATGTAGGAGATATGCGATCTACATGATCGTTGCATCATCCCAATAATCTCCAATGGATGCAAACTTCGGCTCTTCTCTTGTACCAATGTTCACTTTTCTTGTCTTTACAGGGATGCTCATATCTGGAATTTCAAGTGGAGGTCCTTCAACGTCGCGCGATCCTTCGGACTCAGGTTTTTTGATGTTGCGCAAATCCTCCTTATTGCTCTCTTCTTGTTCTTCTTCATTTTCAGCGAGGTTATAACATTCGAAGGCATGTTCTATCTTCCTTCCCCATTCTGGTTGTAGGTTCACAGGTACTTTTACACCTTCAAATACCCTCTCTTTGATTTTTTCTAATGCCTCGTTTATACTTGGGCATTTGGATCTGAATATCCTTTCTTTGATAATCTACAGAGATTTGTTTATGCTGGTACTTTCATCATCAAAGCTAAAAGGTCTCTAGAAGTTCGCAGTTAAGATAGACCAATATGTAGTTCCTCTGCATAGCTCCGTGTCTAGATAACAATTCTTTGGAATCTGCTCATCCAATGTGTGCACAAACAGATTAACCCATTTTTTATGTGGTCTCTTTATCCATGCTTGTGAACAAATCTCCATGTGATCCCTCAGATCCATCTATCCATTATACTTTTCAAATGTCAGCACAACATTCTCTGCGAATCTGATTTGCATAATTTGTCTGCACTGATCCCATGTGGTCAAAGTCTGCTTATGCGCAGCCCACCATCTGGCAGGTGTCTCACGTAGTGCTATATCTAATGTTGGTATGTGATGTTAAGTTGCAACTGATACAATATATTCTTGAATAAATGAATAAACGTTAGTCGAACCATCATAGGCAGGGATTGGACTTACCTCGGTTCCAATCCAGCGTAGTGACTTTGTGATCTGCACGCATCTTCTAGCAGATTCTTCATACATACGGCTTTGCCAATTTTCCAGTCCTGCGTCAGAGTCTGATACGCAAGAAATGTCACATCGCCAACTAAGTGTTCCATCCGCCGTAGGATTAATCTAGTCATCCTGATTCGCAGACATTTCGTAAATGCGGTCAAGATTTTGTGCTCTGGATTCTTCCTGAATCGTCTCACTGTATCGTTCTCCTTGTGAAGGGTCAAAGGGTGCTATGAACCTAATGTCCTTCCTTCAAAGATCATCTTCTTGGTCTTCAGGTTGATGATGGAAAGGTTATACATAGCCCAATCTATACCTAATAGTGTTGGATAAGGCTGACTATCATCCACAATTTCAATAACCTTGAAGTTTGCATGACTTCATAGTCCATCGATGTCAACAAAAATATTGGCTAGTCTCCCAAAATGTATGACTTTCTGCTGGTTATCCAATCTTAACTATATGGGTAACCATGACAACTTTGGTCTCCCCATCTACTTCCATGTCTGCTTAGTCAAGACATTTACCTCTGATCCTAGATCAAGGATGATTTCATCCATCTCATAATCGCATATCTATGCACTGAGCCTCATTTCTCTTTCTGTAATTTTGTGGCTCTTGATGTGATGAATTGCGCTCTGGGCAGTATATGTCTCAGCGCGTGGTTCATATTGGTTTAATAGTTTTTGTAATTACACTACAGCATCTGTGCTCTTCAATAATTTCATGCAGCTCCGTAGGAACTGCGCAACAGAAGTGCATATTTCTGCTGTCAGGCACGTTTTGTCATACGCTACTGGCATATCTTCCATATGCGTTGTTTCACTTCGCAATGGGATTCCTGGTGACATAGGTGTTGGCTCTTTGAATAAGTCTCGTGCTTCTTCAAAGACTTGTTTGTTTTTCTCCAGGTTAACAGCAGGTGTCTTCCCTCTAATCCGGATCGTTTCAAGAAGGGTTAGCTTAGTTTCAAAATCTCCAGAAATTGAAGCTTCTGCTTTCCTATCTCTTCCTGTTGCAGCACCACTTCGCATCACAACATTAATACTTAAATCTGCACTCCTTTTCTCTGTTGTGATCAGTTGAATATTTGGGTTAGGTACGTCTTGCTTAATTTTCTGCATTTCTGCTGCTAACACCGGGCATGCTTCAATAACATGATCAAAATATTTACAATCACTGAAGGTAGTACATGGATTGGTACAATCTCTAGATAAGTGACCTAGTTGGCCATAGTTATAATAGATCATCTGGCATCTTCCTCTTGTTAACACCCAAAAATTTCTCACTAGCTCATTCCCGTATTCACATGACCCATTTGTCCACTTTTTCACCATTTGAGCCTCTAAAGCCATCAAAAGGTCACCAAAAAGACCATAATACACCTTTTTTCCCTCAAAATATATATTTTTCCTCAAAAAACACAAAAAACCCTCAAAAAGGGTCCAGAATTCCCAAAAAATATTAAAAGGGAATAAAAATATTCAAAAAAAGAAAAAAAGAGGGAAAAAGGTATCTAAACCATGTTGGTCAATACCATTGGTTTCCTCAAAACCATAATGGTATTCCCCATCACCAAAAAACTATAAAAAGGTGATAGGGGCTCCTCACTTTCCATCCATCATCCATCCTATCCTCATGCTGTCAAAATCTCTCTTGAGTTCTTTGACCATTTTAGCAATCTTGGAGAAGAGACCATTGGAGCCTGGAGCACCTCAACCTTGGAGTTGCTCGACACCAAACATCCTCACCATTTTAGGTATTATAATACAAAATTCATTCGTTATTTCGTTTCTTGTTCTTTCTGTTAATCATTTTAAATTTATTCTTATATGCACATGTTAATATTATATTAGTTTATAGTTGTATTTGCTTTCAATTCGAAGACTGCTATTACAAGTTAATAAGTGCATCCTTGCACATGCTTGGTTGAAAACCCAAGCAACAGTTTTTTGGCGACTCCGCTGGGTTTCGAGATTTAAATTTTTTCTTTAGATCTTTGTTTTTTACTTCTTTTTACCATTCCAATTAGCAGATCTATCATACTAGACAGCATATTCATTGTTGCCCTAGCTCTTGGCCCTTTCTGTAGCCCTTAACAGACCAAAATTTCACTTTTCAGTTTCATTTTCGGCAACCTTTTTTCCATTTTTGCATCGCGACTTGTCGCCCGACAGTCGCCCGGCTCATCGCGACCTCGCAGCCTTTTTCCACGTGGCTCATCGCGACTTCGCGACCTTTTTCCGCACTGCACATCGCGGCCTTTCTCCACGCTGCACATCACGGCTATTTTATGTGCTGCACATCGCGACTTCACGGCTCAAACCCGCGATGCACAACGCGGCTTTTAGCCCGAAACCCGCGATGTAATTTTATGGCAGCGTGACTCAACTTTCAAATGGCCATATCTCCCTCTTTCGAACTCCGTTTGAGACGATTTGTTTTTTCAAATTGGGTGTTTTTGATCAAGGAATCCAAATATCCTATTATATTTAAGAAATGTTTCATAGAAATTTCTCTAATATTTTATTTTAGTGTTATTTATCACTTCAGTTCACCCATTTTGGCCCATATTTTCCAGCCAACTTCCCTGAACTTTTGAATAGCCTACTGTTTCATTTTGTAGCATTAAGTATTGATATTTCTTACTATTATTTTGCTTTACTTCATCATTTTTAAAAAATTTCAGTCTAGTGAAAGAAAAATTGTGAAGCAATTTCATTTTTGCAAAATTAAAACCAAATTTTTAATTTGCTATATATTTTGGCCAAAGCATTAGAATACCACTTATTTCTATGATATTTGTTCTCCTTTAAAAATTATTTCAAAATTCCATAGTTTTTGAATTATTTTTGTTAAAGCATTTACATTTCAGAAAAAGCCTTTTATTTTTTGCAAATTGGAATCATTTTGTTTTTAATTTGTAATCAATCGCCCAAGCGAGGCAAATTGATTTTCAGTTAAATAATCACACTTGCACCCAATCTGCCACATTTTTAATTAACTGAGCCTTACCTAAACTCAACCAACACTTTAACCTCACTTGGGGAACACTTGAAGAATCTTGTAGCTAGGTAGGATTGGGGGGATAGGTTTTCCAATAACACCCCTCAATTATTTACATCTAATACATAGTGGTTGTCTTTTAGGGAACCCAAAAATCCCTTATTATTTGTTGACACAGTTATACACCAATGTATCGGGAAGGCCTCTCCCTTAGGAGGGTTGAAGTAGCCAGACTGGTTCCGGAAGTCTGAGTGGAATACCGCTATCCATTCAATAACCGAAGGATACCTTTCGCAGTTCTCGGTGTACTACTCGTATGGGAGTACAATGGTGATAGAAACAAACTGCAGATTCACCCAACCGAACATGTCATGAACGGGGTATCCTAGCGACCAATTTTTAGGATTGTCTACCCGATGTCCTTCCCGGTAGGGGGATATCTAGCCTTTGATTCCACTACCCATATTCTCTTACTTGGATTTCATAACCTTGCATAGGATATAATTAGTTGAGTCATAATACCACTTTTAGTTAGGTGTTTGCATGCTCTACTACCCCCCTTGGTCTAATAAGCACCACTTTTTTCTAGGAACTATTTGATTTTTGGTATTCTGACCACTTTTCTTGATTCCTCCACTTATTATAGCATAGTTGTTATAATAAGTGCTTTTGAGGTTGGTTGTTGGCCTGAGAGCCATTATTTTTTTACACTCCCCTCCTGCACACATCATGGCATTAGGGTCTTGAGTTTTTTATATCACCACCATCCATTGGCATTTTTATACATATCTCACCATTGAGAACTTAAGACGATCCTGCCGTTTTCAGGGTGAACCCCCTCAGTTCGGTACACTTTACTCTACATGTCATAGATGTAGAGCATTATCCCTTGAGTCCACACGTCATCGGAAAAGAACCCACTCATCCGATTCTGATGCACCTCATTTCACATCTGATTCTGAGGTTGAAACCGAACACCCCACTGAGACATCACCAACCAACCCCATGGCTAGATCACAATATGACCCCCTATTCACCAATGCTATTGGAGATACATCAACAAAACCCACCACTATCGTGGCAACCACGATAGCCACACCCCCTCTAGGCATGCCTAACATAGGGGCCACACCCCCTCTAGGCATGCCCAACATAGGACCACCACCTATTTTGGGTATGACCAACATAAGGGTCACCCCCCATCTCATTACCACTACCCAGATCCCTGGGATTACCGGAACCATTCCTAACCCATCATCAACCCATGTTGCACTTGGGAACGCAGGCACCTCCCACACCACATCGGCTGGAGGTAATATCCCTTTCACACCTAGCATACCCTTAGGGGGCATTGGACCACTCCATAATGCTACCATTAATACTTATGCCCCAGTGACCATGCCACACCCATCTTCCAGTCTGCCATACATGGCTATTCTAAACTTACCACACCTGGCTAGGTTAACCAATGATCCTATTAGACACAACCCTACGTGGCCACCCATGCCCACAAAGCTTCCCTCAGATATCCCAAAATTTGAAGGAAAAGCTGGGGAAGATCCCCAAAACCACATCATGTCGTTTCACCTATGGTGTTCCTCTAACGCCATAGTAGATTATTCCATTAGACTGAGACTTTTACAAAGAACTTTCACTGGCTCTGCATCCAAGTGGTACATTGAGAAGCCACATGGGACCCACAACACATTTATGTCCCTCGCCTCAACATTCCTCCAGTTCTTTCAACTACCTGTACGCTATGATGCAGGAGTGGAAATACTTTTATCTTGTAGACAGAACACCGCTACACACATCACCGATCATATCCATGAGTGGCATAAGTGCGAGAACCTCTACAAGATAAAACTTGACGACCATATCTTTTTGGATTGGTTCCTCAAATCACTCCTACCCCTCATAGCCAAAGATGTAGCTTCTGAATGACCCCAGTCAAAAGAAGAAGCTATCTTAAAAGCTCAACAATTCGACCTCATATATGCCCAGTCAGGATATCTATACACTATTTTACCTGACGCCCCGCATGGCGATCCATCCCACCATGACGCGCTGGGGGCATCCCATGTTGCCGACGGTATTATCGGCCAGGTTACAGCGCAAAACAAACCTTTTACCATGACGAGTACAAACAACACCCCAGACCTTTCTAGGGCTTCATCTAATTCTAGAGCTACAACTTTGTATGCTCTAGTAACACACACCCACCACATTCATGGACCCTCGTGTCCACCACAATGTTATGGGAAAGCACCATTAGCTTATGCGCCAACCCCATATTATAACCAACAGGCCCACCAAACTCTGGTTGAGCCACAAGCCCAAGTGGCTTATTATCCTCAACAGGAAGCACCTCTTGCTCCAACACTTCCAGCAGCTCAAGGTTACCCACAACCACAACAAGCAATAGGTCCATCTCATAACCCTCCTGTTTACTACCCACCATTTTCCATTATGCACAATAATACCTGCCCCGATCTTTCACAGGCCACATCTCACTCCAGAGCTACAACTTCGTGTGCTCCCATGGTCCACCCCCACCACACTCATGGACCCTCATGTCCACCACAGTGTTATGGTCACACACCTTCAGCCTATCCACCTCTAGTTGCACCCCCTACGTATTACCATCAGCAGGCCACACATGCTCCTGTTCACTCACAATCCCTAGCGGCTTATTACCCACCACAGGCAGCACTTGCTGCACCACAACCTCCAGTCGCTCAGACTTATCCTCCAAACAAAAACAATGCTACCCCCACCAACCAAAACCCTGATCGACCACCGAAACAGGGTAAGAACCCCAATTTACGAACAAACCACCCATGTTCCATATGCGAAGTATATGGCCATTACACACACACTTGCCCCCATTTGGAGTGAGCACGGAAACTATGGAATGATGATGCCCAATGCCAAGGATATGCTACACAGCCAACACCTCCTCCTTAGCCACAACCCATGATATTGCAAAATCCCTTACCAAACCAAGGCATGGTAAACACTCGTCAAAATAATCCCCCTCAAGGATCCGCTGCAACACAGCAGCAAATTACCTATGCAGCAACCGATTACCAACATGCAGAGTCCAACACTCAACATTTTCTAATGATGTCATCAAATGATATCAACCTCCAAATGCGTCGAAACCAATACACCCCCGGTGCACCTGCAAACATTCTCCCTATGATTGAACAACCAATTCAGAACGCACCTACATCGTTCGTCTCCACAGTCAGACTCGGATTATACTCGAAATAACCTATGAACTCCACATTCCAATCCATCCCACCCCCTTTGAAGATAACCAAGATATCTGATTTGTGCACCCTCTCGCAGAACACACAGGTACCAAACCAACAACCCCATTTACTCCCGCAACCGCCCTCAGTGCCAACTCACGTAGGAGCAACACCAATTCATACTATCCAATTTTTATTTCCCCCTTTAGGCGCCATCAGCACACCAGTCATGGCTACAATTAATCTCCTAGGATTGACATCAGGACTACCTGTATGGTACCTACCTGCCCCAACCCCTCCCCCGACACCGAATGTCATTTTACAACCGGTGCAAACCATCAATACTTCTAACCGTCCACCCCCTGGAGTAGCAAACATCCAAAATCGACCATCTCCAACAGCAGCCACTGCATCAACATCCAATTATACTCCCCCACCACTTCGAAACACTGGGGGCAGAGGTCCACAAACCTACACCACTGGACCCACAACTCAGACCCCCCCAGCGACCCCCAAATTAGCGAAGAATCCCCCAACAATCCACATACCCCCCAAGTGCTCTTTGTGCAACGACATAGGCCATGCCACCCATCAATGTCCACAATTGCTGACACTTCAAGAGCATATGCAAATGTTGGATGATGACACTAACATTCCAGTTGTCAAACTCGAGCTTCCCCCTCATCCTCGTGATAAATCTTTGCGTACTAACCACCCTTGTGCGATATGCGGCATCTACGGCCATTTTTCACATCATTGCCCCGATCTCCCAGATTATAGAGCAGCACTATACGAATTGAATAGTGCCGACCTAGAGATATCCCATCCTCTCATTGAGGAAATTCATCCCCCACCATATTCCTCCTCAAAATATATTAACACCATTTACATGGTTTCCATTGGAGACCCCTATGTTCGGTCGGCCCCCTTCCATTGATCCCTTTGACACACATGTTCAACCCTTTCAAATCAACGAGGAAACCACATGTCCACAACATGGGGGCAGGCCCAAAACCTTGCCTACTCATCATCATCGTGATTCTCGTCGAAGATACTGGGGGAATCCCCCATCATCATATCATCACTTCAGTATGCCACCATGGCCCACAGCCTCATGGTATACATCCCCCACCAGTAGTTGCTCAATGCCCTATTAATCCCTCTCTGAGACAACATCTGCACCACATTGACACCTCTGAGTTAGAGAGCATAATAGATTACCTCGACCTTGGGATAGGGGGCATGATCAATCATTTTGAACCTTCCCCATCACATCTATCTCAGTATTCCAATGATCCCATTGTTCAGACCAACACATATGTGATCCACAATCACAAACCCCATGCACATAGCATAGGGGTAGTTCATTAACCCTGCTGACTTTTTCACATGCGTGATCTCAACCATTTTTTAGGTCACATATCACTTGTATATTTGATTTGATTTGATACACCTAGTATTCTTCCCCCGCGGGTCATCATTTCTCTCCACCACTGCATCCTTGGCTTGGTGGGCTCACCTTTATTTGTAGCCATTTTTTAACCTAGTTATTTCCTTTGACCATTCTGGAGTCCTTATGACTTCTATTGTTTGCACCATTTGCACCGCCGAATTCATATTTCAGAGCCCGTGATGATGCTTGAGACCATTTCTCACTATCACCACTAGTTTTTTCAGGCATTTTTTCCATGCCCCTCATCACCTAGGTTTGTGTGCCACTTCGGTCGTTGTCCGTTTTTGACAAGTCTTATATTGCCGGATTCAGTTTTCCGCACTCGTGATGATGCTTGAGATCATTTCTCGCTCTCACCTCCAGATTTTTTGGGCATTTTTTCCAATGCCCCTCATCGCCTCAGTTTGCGTGCCACATCGGCCGTCATCCATTTTTAACGAGTCTTATATCACTAGATTCAGTTTTTCGCGCTCATGATGATTCTTGAGATCATTTCTCGCTCTCACCCCCATATTTTTCGGGTCCCATGCCCCTAGTCGCCTCAGTTTGCATGCCACATCGGTCGTCGTCCATTTTTTACGAGTCTTATATTGTCAGATTCAGTTTTCCGCGCTCGTGATGATGCTTGAGATCATTTCTTGCTCTCACCCCCATATATTTTGGGCATTTTTTCCCATGCCCCTCATCGCCTTGGTTTGCGTGCCACATCGGCCGTCGTCCATTTTTTACGAGTTTTATATCGTCGGATTCAGTTTTCCACATTCATGATGATGCTTGAGATCATTTTTCACCCTCACCCCCATAAGTTTCGGGCATTTATTAAAAGTACCGCTCATCACCTCGTTTTGCATGCCACATCAACAGTTTCCCATTTTTTACGATCTTTATGTCACCGGATTTAGTTTTCCGCACTCATGATGACTCTTGAGACCATTTCTCGCTCTCATCAATACCTTTTTGTTTGGTATAATTTTACCCCTTTTTCGGGCCGAGCAATTCCTTTACGAAAAAGGCACTTGAGGAGTTTCTGTTAAGCTCTTTTCTAACTCCTAAAACAATGAAAAGATCGTCCAGCGACCTTGCTTCCTTTCATGCTTGCTAAACGTATCTGAAAGGGCGTCTACCTGGTATAAGTTTACCCCTTTTCCGGACCTTGTAGAATAATTACGAAAAAGGAATACTCTAGTCACATCGGCTAGAAGAGTTCTCCATTTGCATCATTTTATGATTTTTCGGGCCTTGGAGACTAACTTACAAAAAATAACGCCAATGGAGTCCACTTACCGCTTTCAAACTCTCTAAACATGAAAGCGACCACGAGTAATCATCATTCTGGGCTCATATAAATCCATAGGACGGTACTCCACCACTACTGCAGAGTCTTCTTATCATTTTCAGACTCCTTAAAAATGAAAGCATTCATGAGCACGAACAGTCCTGGGCTCACAAAATCCATAGGACAATACCATTTCAGAGCACACTTTTATCCCTTCTTGGAGCTCATTAAAACTACGAAGAAGGAACCAATGGTGTTTTTGGCACCACAACAGAACATGTCCACTCATAGGGCAGCTCCCCCATTTTTGTCACCTTTTTTCAGAGTATTCTGTAGTACATCACCCTGAGAGTCCCTCTACAGCATCCATCCGCTTGTCCCCCCAGAGTCACTCCAATCTACAATACATACCCTTCACCCCTTAAAGCCATGATCCCCACACCTACAAGTCAGTTTCCTACGCTGCCAGGTCAACCATGTCATCATACTCTGAACAAACAAAGTTTGAGTCCACCCATTCTATGACCCCAGTCATTCCCATCCCCACAGTATGTCAGTCCTACAATCAATACTACCACATACCAGTTGTGCACCTCGCGCTCCTATCAAAGAAACATCATTGCCTTGATATTTGTTCATCTCCCTCTATCGACACCAACCAAATCTATTCCATAGGATATACCCAGAGGTCCCTATGCCTTGGACTCATCACCATTTGTGATGAGTGCCTAAGGATCATTTCGAAAGGAGTCCTCGGTGCCTCTCCAAATGATTGCTTCTCACATGCTCGACTTCAACACCTTGATCGCATTGTTGAGACTCGTATAGGGTATCAGTCCTTTTAGTTATTCATTGAAGACCCTGGATATCACCTAACTCTACCACAATTGAGAGTTTAATTAAGAAAACAACCAGTTACATCTTCCTTTAGATATCCGGGTTGCGCTTGGCAACAGTATTCAGATGTAACCCAGTATACATTTACATGTACTCCTCAGAGACGACTCATAGTCATTGAGTCCCTACAAATGTTGGACACCTTCAGTTTCAACAATTCATCAACCCTTTTGATACCTTTTTCAGAACGGTTGTTGCCTTTTTTCTAGTGTATCAGTTATTCAGATCAGTCATGATATCACCATGAGACGTCCCAGCATTGTGTCCCCTCTGGACCATTATAATGTACCAGCATATTTTTATGTATTTCTTCAGGACCCCCTTCGTGGGCCTAATTGTTATGTATATGTCTTGATACAAGCATGGGTATGCCCGCCTCATCTATAGTCAGATATATCCCTCATTCATTTTGAGGCCATGTAATATTTTTTAGTTTTTGCAGCTTCCAAGGGGTCGTTGCTCCAGTCTCCAATTAGTATCTTCTCTTCTCCAAACCCCAGGAAAAACACAAAAGAACTATGATGTCTATCAGCCATATGATGATATTTTTCCCTCACACATCAGGGGGCAATCTGTTAACACCCAAAAAGTGCTCACTAGCTCATTCCCGTATTCATGTGACCCATTTGTCCACTTTTACACCATGTAAGCCTCTAAAGCCATCAAAAGGTCACCAAAAAGACCATAATACACCTTTTTTCCCTCAAAATATATATTTTTCCTCAAAAAACCCTCAAAAAGGGTCCATAATTCCCAAAAAATATTAAAAGGGAATAAAAATATTCAAAATATTCAAAAAAAGGAAAAAGAGGGAAAAAGGTACCTAAACCATAATGGTATTCCCCATCACCAAAAAACTATAAAAAGGTGATAGGGGCTCCTCACTTTCCATCCATCATCCAT
The DNA here is from genome assembly GCA_027924585.1 of Larix kaempferi. Taxonomy (NCBI): domain Eukaryota; kingdom Viridiplantae; phylum Streptophyta; class Pinopsida; order Pinales; family Pinaceae; genus Larix; species Larix kaempferi. Next base: position 5,026,806 of record BSBM01000125.1, on the reverse strand, counting down.
CCTATCCTCATGCTGTCAAAATCTCTCTTGAGTTCTTTGACCATTTTAGCAATCTTGGAGAAGAGACCATTGGAGCCTAGAGCACCTCAACCTTGGACCTGCTCAACACCAAACATCCTCACCATTTGAGGTATTATAATACAAAAGTCATTCGTTATTTCGTTTCTTGTTCTTTCTGTTAATCATTTTAAATTTATTCTTATATGCACATGTTAATCTTAGATTAGTTTATAGTTCTATTTGCTTTCAATTCGAAGACTGCTATTACAAGTTAATAGGTGCATCCTTGCACATGCTTGGTTGAAAAACCAAGCAACACCTCTACCTTGTCCTGGTCCAGTATTTCTTACTCTTCCGCGGAATCCTCCACGTCCTCTGTATGCTCCTTGATCATACTGCATGTTATCCTTGTTCTGCGTTGTTTCTTGTTGGACTCTGTATACTCCACCATGCATATTCTCCATATCTTTCTTTCTCTCCATCATGAGGTCATATTCTCTACAGTTGGAATCATCATGTCCAGCAAATTTACAGAATGTGCAATATAAATTCTTAGGAGTTTCCACATATTTCTGAATTAAGTAACAACCTTTTGGTCGATGTCCTCTAGTTCTATAGATCTCAAACCATGGTGCTTGGTTCTGATTCAGTGGGTTTGGTGCTCCACTATTAAGGTATTCTTGAAACAAAGGATAGTGCTCTCTGGTGTGTCCTTCTCCTCTGCGCCCTATACACCAGACTTCTTGTCTTTGTTCTTTCCCCTTTTTCATGTCCTGCAACTGTAATGTCAATGTAGATAGATGGGTCTGAATCTAAGACATTCAGTGCTACTTTATCCTATAGGTGAAGCTTCTAATTTCATCGCGATATCCAAGGCTTCTTCCTGTGAAGCCACTTTCTGCTACATCAATGGCAGTCTGATATGGGGCAACAACGCAGCTATAAACCACTCTTGGTGCTATTGCGGTGCTATGACAAAGCTGACCTGGTCTAACAATGTCTTAAACTTCTGTTCAAATTCCCAGACTGTCTCATTAGGTTTTTTCTTTATTTCCTTTAATTCTGTTATACATGGGGATTTCAACTTTGGTTTCCTGAACTCACTCAATAGTGCATCCTTAATCTCCACTAAGGTTCTATTATGTCCCTAAGAATACTTCATGAACCAGTTCAAGGCTCTATCTCTAAATGTGGTGATGAGTTGCGCTCGCTTCACAGCATCATCCTGAACTTGCTTGACACTCCACACGGCTTCACATAGAAACCAATATTTCCCAGGGTCCTCTAGACCCCTTCCTTTGAATATCGGTAGCTTGATATCGTCGGTCATCCTTCTTCTAGGTGGTATAGTATTATTTTTCGCGGTGGTCTGAGTGGTGTTAGGGATGGTACTGCGCGGAATGTTCTGAATCGAAATAGTATGAGTCAGGACGGTCTAATTCAGGATGGTTTGAGTACTCACTCCTGCGGTGTTACTGGTATTGATGCTCTGAGGATTAGGAATATTAATAACTGGAGGGTTCTGAACTAGTGGATTTTGAGCAATAGGAGGTGCGGTATTCACAACTGATGGGTTTTGCAGAGTAATAGGTTGGTAGGTGGCTGACGGAGGTGTGGTCTAGCTATTAGGCTCAGCTTGTAAATCAATATCTATACGGAGTCCATGTTCACTAGAAGTTTTCTTAGTAGTATACTTATATCTTTTTCCACTTCTCAGATTGTGTGTATCTTCATCAGAATCATTACATATGCTATTGACCATTACAGATTCAAATTCTTCTAGGAATTTTACTGCATTCTTATAATGCCTTTCTCAGCTAAAATAATTTTAATATATAAACACAGATTGTTTAGGTACTTACCTCTGAAACCTTTGAAAACATCTGCTTCTGTTGCACTGTAGGACTTCAACATGTCCACAGTGAATTCTATCACGAAGCCTTCTAGTCTTCTATCAACCCAAAAATTGACTGCTCGTGAGAGTGGGCTATCTATTTCTTTCAGCCTCTTAATGAGATATGGAGTTCACTCAGTAGGTACTCCTTCTGGTTGAAAATAATTCTTTCACTCTGCAAGTCTTGATATCCACTCGTGTAACTCGTTTCCAAAGGATTCCCAGAAAATTTTGTGAACGTCCTTCCACAGGTATTTATTTAGCCAATCTACATCAGAGAGATGTGGATGTCTATTCTCCTTTCTGGAAAAATCTCTTTCTGTCTTATCGCACCAATCCCATATTTATTTCTTGTCTAGATGCCAAGTTTCAGTGCCGATACTCATCACTAGTTCAAGCCTGGCAACGGAACCATTTGTTGGCTTGTATAACTGTTCTTGAGGTTTTCTATAAAGACCCAGGTTCTGCGTGGTTCAAGGAACCAACAAAACCCCTTTTCACCGGCCCTTTTGGCAACAATCTGTGAACAAACTGAGGTCTCACCCGAGGCGAAGTAATGGGGGGGATGCGGAATCAGGCTTCCATAACCAAGTGATGAGTGTTTAAACAGATTGGAGAGCAATGCACTACAGGACTCGCGCTGCGAACTTCAGACTACGCGAGTGTTAACACCCAAAAAGTGCTCACTAGATCATTTACCACATTATATGGCCCATTTGTCCATTTTCCTACCATTTTTCCCTTAAAATCCCAAAAAATCCCATTAAAAAGCCTCCAAAAGGCCTAAAAAGCCTCCAAAAGGCCTAAAATGCCTCCAAAAGGCCATAAAACCCTCAAAATAGCCTAAAAAAGGCTAAAAAACCCCCTTTTCCTCCAAAAATAGCAAAAATCCCCTAAAAAGGGAATAAAAAATATAAAATAATGAGGAAAAGGAGGAAAAAACCCTATACAGCTGCATAAAACCATGTGTTTCCCAAAACCATGGGTCAGCACTCCACCACCAAAAAACTATAAATAGGTGATGGAGATCCCTTATTCCACATCCACAATCACATGCACCCTTACTCTGCCAAAATCTCTCTCGAAACCCTAGTTCATCATTTGAACTATTTTCACCTTGAGAGCCACTTTTGGCCCATCCCCACCATTGGAGACGGAGAAGGAGCATTCTGAAGCTTGGAGCATCCTCTTGGACACTGCAAAGGGCTTCATCAACCTCTACATTGGAGGTAATATTAATATAAAACCATTTTTTACATCTTTCATTTATGTCTTATGCAATGTTTAAAGTAGTTTTTTAATTGTTGTTTTAGCTTAATCATTTAATCATTATTGAACTGCTACTAAGGAGTCCATTCTCCTTAGTAGGTACTCATTTGCACAAGCTAGGGGTAAAACCCTAGCTACAGCGAGGTTCCACTTCTTCGCGACTAAGACTTAGGCTATCACGCATCCAAGGACTACGTGGTGCGGGACAATTCTTCAATGATGAGACAATGCCACAGAGACTACGCTTCCTCTTCAGTACTTAACTACTTTGATGGATCATACTTAATGCAAAGACTTGCTTGATGACAGGACAACGCCATGAAGACTGTGCTTCCTCTTACAAACTTATGCATCTTGATAGATATTTCTTAGTGTAAAAAGACGCATTCAATAAGCATATTAGATGGAACCTTGCAGCCTTATCCACTATAACAAGCACAATATCACTGCGCACCTTTGGTGTTGTGCTAAGTGTTTCTCCAACTAGTTCGTGCATTCATCTAATTGTGAAATATTGGTGTGTTCGGAATTCATTCATACAGGTGATTACTTAACATATTATTCCCATCATCATCTTTATGGCGAATACATATAAAAGCAAAGCACATAAACTCATAAATAGTAGTTAACCATTCATCATAAGTAAATACACAGATATAAAAGCATACAATCAATCACACAACACGGTATTTAACGTGGTTCACCCCCAAGATGGGAGCTACGTCCACATGAATTGTTGTTGTATTATCTTTGCGAAGGGTATAACAGTTCCAGTCTACGCACTCATCTGTAGACTCTCCTCTCTCTCTATAGGTCTCTACACACGCCGTTGCAGAGCCTTTACAATCTTCTCTCAACAGAGATCAATGTTCAACAACAAAGATTAACAATTCATAAACAGAAGATTAACCCTTTCCCATACAAAATGTGCCCTTTTATAGATCATGCCCTTAGGTCACGTCTTTACAATGCATAGTCTAAAAAACCCTAGGTTACCCAAAAACCCTCATGGTTACTCCGCTAACCAAAACTGCTAGGCTCTGATAGGGACTTCTTCATCGTGGCCATCCTCTGCGCATGGTCACGTCACTTTCATCCTGCCCTATCGTCCATTCTCTAACGGCCTTGTGTGGCCGATTGACGTCGTGCATCCTCTGCTTGTGTGACCGGTCGCTTTCCTTCCCTGCCACTCCTTACCCTCCTGCTGGGGAATCATGAAGTGCTTCGACAAAATAGATCACTTTCACAGCTCGACCTTCCCTTCATTCTTTACCTAAAATAGGTGCCCAGCTAGAACCTTGCGGTGTTACCACTTCACAGAACCAGATCTCAGCTGCGCGGTTCCTATCCTGCTGGTACTGCACTTCACTCAACTTTGCAGCTTCCAAAATGATCTTACCAAAGATGCCTTCATCTGAGTTGCACTGCAACTCCAAAACTGTTCTTCTTAAAAATGCCTTACTTGGGCCAGGCCCAACACAATTGCCTGAACTGGCAAACTAATGAGGGTGTATGGAAGAAGAACAGGCAGTTCCTGTCCATAGATTGCTTCATATGGTGTCATTTTAAATGTGGTGTTGTACCAATGGAGCACTTCAAGGAGATCCATATAAATAGTTGTCCAAATCTTTGTAGGGATGGGAAAGGGTTTGAGCAATCCCACAAGGAGTGTCATTTGACCCTTGTCGACCTGGAAAGTATCACAATCAGCCACCTTCTGTTGAATTTTCATTTTCAATCCCTACCAAAAGAAGTTACACTATTTCGGGTCATACGTTTTGAGGAACCCAGAGTGCCCTACTGATGGAGAAGCATGGAGTTCATAGAAGACAGCCCTATTAAATAGATTGCAACCAATTTGGAATAAGCATAGAAATAGTGGAAAGAGAAACCGGGGCATCAAATGTACGAGAAGGATCAACCACCACCAGATAGTCCTTACCCTTCTTGTAAGTGATCACATAGGCATAACCCAGGAGTTGGATAACCCATTTCAGGTGTGTTGGGGAGGAGACTCGTTGTTTCAGGAAATTTTACAGACTCTAGTGATCAATCTTGATGCAGAAATAATTCCCTAATAGATATGGCTGCCACTGCTGTACTTCATGCAAAATAGCCATCGTTTCCTTCTCAGATGTAGATGTGGATAAATTCTTACCGGAAAGGTATCTTGAAGGTGGTCAGTCCATTGGTTCAACAAAGACAACTGCATATCGATCCAAGGGAGTAGTGGAGACCATTGATGGGTCCATCTGAATGGAATGAAGTTGAGCGATGACACCATGTGAATTCCTCTTAAGGATATTTTCCAGGCGATGTGAAATGATGATGCGAAGAGACCCTAGTTATAAGCTCATCAATGTGTGTTGTTTCCCATTGACTGAAAACTGCATCCAAAGTTTAGCAAAATCCCATAAGATGGGGCCAAGTGTGCGTAACCATTGAGCGCCCAAAACCACATCACATCCACCTAAGGACAAGGGAAACATGTCAAAGTGTAGGTTATAATATTCCATAGAGATATGCACATTGCGACACTTCCCCTTGCAAGGTAAGGTGCCCCCATTGGCAATCATGACTTCAAAATTGGAGAAAGGATGGACAAAACATTCATCCTGCTTGGCGATCCGAGGGTCAATGAAGTTATGAATGCTACTAGAATCAATGAGTATTGTAAGAGGGATCTTCTTGAAGTAAACCCTGACCCGCATTATTTATGGGGTGGTGACTCCAGCTAAATCATGGAGAGATATCTCTGGGTGGTCATCCGTAGACGAAGGTTCAACAGGCGGGTGTTGAATGTCGACCTGATCATCTAGTGTATCCAGAGATTTTGCACCAAGTTCAGAGGCAGGTGGAGAATCCACATCTAAGAGATAGAGTTGTTTCTCAACACATCTATGTCCCTGAGTGAATTTCTCATCACAATTATAACAAATCCCTTTTTCTCTACGTGCATGCATCTCTGCTTCAGACAAATTCTTGATAGGAGTTGTGCGAGGAGCTGGCATGATGGGAAGTCATTGGAAAACCATATTTTTTAATGGAACAAAAGTGGATTTGGAGCATTGTTGGGCTATGATCTTGTCCTCCACCAACTTAGCCAACCCTAGGACTTCCATCATTGTGTTGGTACATAACATTTTAACCTCTGAGCAGATTTCATCGTTAAGACCACTGATAAAACAACTCTTGTAGAAGTCATCAGACAATCCTTCTGTGTGATTGGGTATTTTATCAAATTCTGTCTGATACTCTCTCACAATGCCAATTTGGCAAAGTTTAGTGAGTGCTCTTGTGAAGTCATCAAAAGCACTAGGACCAAATCATTGCAAAAGGAGTTGGAAAAAATTTGTCCATTTTGGCTCCTCATGAGCCTTGATGTACCAACAATACCATTGAAGGGATTCTTGTTCCAAATTAAAGGAGGCAAGTGGAACATTTTGGACATCAAAAATAATATGTAGACTGAAATATTGTTCTGCTCGGTATATCCATCCAGTTGGATTATTACCATTGAAGCAAGGAAAATCAAGCTTTGGCCCACGAAAATTGTTGGAAGAAGAGAACCTAGTGTTCATGGTTGGATGCTTAAGATGGAGGTTGAGAAATTTTTCATCCAAATCTTGGAGTTTGGTTTTGAGGGCTACAAGTTCTTCCTCCATGATTTGTGCTCCGACGCAGTGAAAACCATAACCAGGAGTTTTTTTTTGTGTATGGGTAGAAAAACACAAACAAAATATTATTTAGTAAAGGGAAATTTGGATTTGGGAAAAGCTATGATGGGCAATTGGGGTTTGACTAGGTTTTGGAAACTTTTGAATGGACAAGGAAGCAGAAAATGAGGATTTCAGAAGTGGGGTGAAAGAATGGGAATATTGTCAAAGAGGGACAAAGAAGAAGAAATAGGTAATGAACATGGTGGCAAAATTTGAAGGCGATTGGGTGAAAATAGAAGAAGTTATGGAAAACCCTAAAAATAGAAAAATGTGGGAATTCTGGCTCTGCGAAGTGGAATTTGGGATAGGTTCCTCAGGAATGAAATATGCAGAATGGGATTGCAGGGATTTCAGTGAAGTTTCAAGGGAAACGGAGTCTGCAACGACGCGGAATTTGGGATAGGGATTGCAATATATGGATCTGCAACGGCACGAAAGGGATCATCAACAGATGGATCTGCAACGGTGCAGAAAAGATCATCAACAGATGGATCTGCAATGGCACGGAAGTGATCAGCAATAGGTCAGCTGAAAATAGATATGGACCTCAAGTATGCTCGGCTTCCTAACGGTTCAGGGGTTTCACTCGACCACATATGTTGTCTGATGGGTTGCGTATTGGGGCAGTCCCCCTCACTCCACGACTCAGGTAAAACTGATAACCGGTTTGCCACAAACGACAACTCTTGTTTTACCTCACGTGTGGGAACTAGTCAATCAGGTAGGGGTCATTTCCCTTTTCATTGGCAGGTCCTCTCAATGAGCCAGCTACTTTGGGGTTCATGTGGTACTTCTCATAATGCGTTTTAGGGATTATACGCAAGTACTTCCCACAGTTAAGCGGATAGGGATTATTCCCAGATCTGAACCTGCAACAAATGCGAAAAAAAAAAATTGGCATGAATTCCACCCAACGAGCCCAAGAAAGTGCTCTGATACCAGATGTGAGGAACTTGCAACAATTAATTGATAAAATGATCAATATATGAGATCACAGAATATTTTTATTGATCGCAAGCCACTTTGAGGGGGAAACCTCCTTTGAGAAAGCTCAATACAAATAACTTCATGGTTCCTTCATTGGCCTCAACACACACTTATATACAAAGTCTATGACAAATACTATGGGTCAATACCATGGGACATATAATACTACGGGACGACTTAAAAATCATATGCATCCAATACTATGGGTCAATACCATGGGCTAATACAAACTATGCATCAACAAATACTACGGGACAATTTACAAAGCATATGCATCCAACAACACTATACTAAAAAAGTAAAGAGAAGGGTTCACATGGGTTCCTAACAATTTCTGAAGAGGAATTCAAGAGACTGGCGGAGTAGTCAAGTTTTTTTTCAACTAGGGAGTCTGATGCAGGAGCATCAGGGCCTAGGAGAAGCAGTCGAAGTTTATCGACAGGAGAAGTCGACTAGGGGGAGTGCTGACGACAACTGGTGCGAAAGAGTTGGTATGAGAATCCAACTAGTCGAGCAAGAAGTTGTCGATATGCGGTTGACAGGAGTAAGAAGTCGAGAGTCGAAAAGTCTAAGGTCGAAAAATAATAGGAGTAGAGATCGGAGGCATCGAAGTTTCAAATGTTGTCTAAAAGTGACATGAACAGATTGCGGCAAAAGCCAAGTGTGGAGGACAAGGCGAACTCTCATCCGTAGAACCTAAGAGAATCCGACAAGTAAGTTCGAGGGTGAATAAGTGCAGTATGGTTGAGGCATGGGACCGACAACTGTAGCAAAGTTAGAGGAAGTGTGGAAGTCAAGGCGACGTACTTAGTAGCCGTTCATGGTTGCTAAGGAAGTTACGAGAAGTTATGAAGGTGGTTTGGATCATGATAGATGTCACCATAAGAAGAGGTTTTGTAGCATGGTTGAGGGCACTGACAACTACAAGTCTGTAGGATCAGGGAGAATTCAGCGGATAGAGAAAGGACGTCTATGGGAACGAAGTAGACCTCGGGAAGAGTGGAGCAGAGTAGAATGCAGTGCAAAGGCACAGGAGAGGAGATCTGATCCATTTCTCATCGAGCACTTTCATTCAAATTAGGCCGTGAGAGGGAAAGAGATCGCACACAAATGAGAAACACACTTAGAGACATAATTCCATATTTGTATATTGTAACAGGTTAAGGCCGACTAGTTCATTTGCTTTTTAGTTAAACATTTTAATTTAATTCAGTTTAATAGAATCTAGATTATGGCATTCAGCTCACATCCAGTCTATATGAAGACCTGTGTGTTGTTGTGTGTTTTGTTAAGAAAGAGGGTCCAACCAAACCTGCCTTCCACCAGTTGGTATCAGAGATGAAGAGAATTCAGCATTGACCAGTTGAATTGGGAGACTCGGAAGATCCTGCGAGTGCGTAGACAACTCCAGCTGCGATTGGGTAGAGTTGTACACAAGTTGTGAAGTTCGGTTGCGATTGGATGAGTGAATATTTCAGCTGCGATTTAAAGGGCGTAAAGAGGCATTAATGTTCTAGGTGTAGGACGAAGAGAGTAGGGTGCAGCATTCACAGTTGAGCGTGAAATGTTCGACGACTGCATGCGAACAATGTGAATATTGACGAATGAATTCATAGCTATCAAAGAGAGCCAAAGACGTGGATGAATTCCTGATGTGCTTGACCATAGGATTAAGACAAATATGGATGTACCTACTGTTATAGGTCAAACCTGCACCTCTTCGTCCGTGATCACCTTGAGCTGTTGATCACACAAAAGGACAACTTGTATGGAGGAGCATGTTGACCCCAGATGAGATTGTGACTTACTCCACCTCCTTGCAAGACTGGAAAAACCCTAAAAATTTCATTTTGAGACATGAGCGCTACTCTACTTCAATAGACTAGCGCCTGTACCCTACTCTAGTATGCAATAGTAGCGCTCAAGCCTCATGAGCGCTACTCCTCTTCGACAGAGTAGCGCTCAACATTCAAAAAGTGAAGAGAGCTAGTTTAGAAACACTATAGTAGTGCCCTGAGCACTACTTCACTGAGCAATAGTAGCGTACACCTCAAAAGATGATTAAAAAATAATTAATTTCATGAAAAGGATTAGTTGCAGTTGGTTTTCCAACTTCCCCAACTTACTCCATAACCATCTCTCGACCTGAACTGCTTCCCTTGTCCTATAAATACAAGGAAGAATAAAGAGAGGGGTTAGAGACATGAATTTTATTAAGAGACTTGTAAAGAGAAGCTTGCATTGGAGGAGATTATGCTGGAAGATATCCAAGCCAGAGAAGAGCAGGACCCCAGGATCAGGTTGCAGGAGCATGTCAAAATGTCAAGTATACTTTGTATCATCAATTTGCATTTGACAATAAAAGGTTGAAGCGTCTTTCTTGTCTTAAATTAAGTGTTCATTGAAGTGATATACTTGTTTGGATCTGCTTTGGTTAATATTGGATGCTTAAATTGCTTTGTCTTTTTCATCATTATATATTATCCAAGATACGCTGAGAAAGGTACTTGTATTGTAGGTTTATTGAATGGGAGGTTGATTTGAGGATCGAGCGCAAGATCGAATAAGAGGTAGGATCGAATGTCATTCAAAAGGTATGTTCTCAAGACCTATAACCTATTTCCTTTCATAAACGTCTCTGTAACATAGTTAATATGCTTACCTGTCATCCCATTTTAGTTGATAGTATCTGTTTCCTTACTATAGGGTAGTTTTTCCCGACAACAGACTGGCGACTCCGCTAGGGAAAGTTGTGTTTTTGCTCTAGGAAACCTTTCTTATTTGTCTTCCCATAACCATTTCAACTCCTTTTATGTGCTGAGAGACCCTGTAGGTACCCCCCTGCTTGTTTTTCTCTGCTTCAATCAGTCTTTTTGCATCTTTTCAAAGTCAGTTTTTAAATTTTTAAGACATGAGCGCTACTTTGTTATACATACAGTACCACCCATATGCTACTTTGCTATACATACAATAGCGCCCATCTCTTCAGGAGCGCTAGTTTCCCTACTGCACAGTAGGGTATATTCCTGTACCCTTCTGTTAGTTGTTTGGTTGAGTTTTTTGCCTTTTTGGTGGTCTTCTGACTTTGTTTTTAGATCTCCTTGACTGGTATTTGAGGTTTATAACTTTTCTTTAAGTCTTAGAACCTTTCTTTGAGTCTTTTTACCATCTTTAGATCGCTTGCTTACTTGTGTAATGTTTGGACTATTTATAACTCTTTTGGAAGACTAGGCTTTGTTCTTTAGTGAACACTTCTGCTTATTCTTGCCCTGACTGTGTGTTGCTAATTTACAAACCTGTATGCTTTGCATTCGCTGTATGTAGCAACATTTGTTTGCTCTTTACCTATCTTATCCTTTGTTTTAGGGTTTGGCCTGTTTTGGATCCTTTAGGGTGTCTTCCGAACTTGTTTATTTCCAACTTTCTTTGACTTTTTGTCTTTTCTGGTTTCAAGTGTGTTTAAAGTGCTTTAGGTTGATTCATTTCTCAGTCCTTGTATTAGTAGGGTGGTTGTTAGATTGCTTGCCTACCTTTTGCTTGGCATAGTGGTCTTGTTAGGGTTTGATGCTTTGGGCCAGTCCTCTTGTGTTTGATTCCCAGTTTTGAGTATCTTCCTCCTTTGTTTTCTCCCCACTTTGTTTCCGAGTATGAAGGATTTTTCTTTTGCAAAAAACCTGTAGGACAAGTCTTTGTTGAGCTAGTGCCTTGACAGCTGTAAGCTCAGGAACCATTCTTAGCCATACTTACACATTGCACACAAGTCTTATTTGCTTTCCATGTTTATAGTTCTTTTTCATTTATAATAACAGAAAAAGCAAAATTTTGGTAGCTTAAGATTAATAAGGCTTATATTTGTTACAAGATAGCATAGATTATTTTGTGTACAATTTCAAAAGAAAACAAAAAAGAAATTTGATTAGATTTGCTCAGTTTTTCAGTTTGGAAAGAACTTTAAATGAAAAAAAAAAGTTTGTTGTCGAAAGTTAGAATTTATGCACTTTTGCTTTTCTGTTGCAACCATGCCACACAAACGCACTACCTTTTGAGTAATAACAGCCCTAAAAATCTTTAGTAAAATTAAATAGAAACAATTTTTTTCTTTTTTAGGGATACACTACACCAACTAGTCTTGGTTAGGATCTTGGGTTTGAATCACCTTAAACCACCCAAGATCACACATTACGCAAAAATCGTAGTTCTACTATCACAGGTAAATCCACTTCACTCAAAGCTTTCCTGGGATCTATGCAGTAGGTCTTGTGAGATCAGATTGTTGGGAATACTCCTCCTACTTTCTATTTCGAGCATATACCAGGATTGGATCGCATTTGGGGACTCTTTTGAGTTTTTGACTTAGTTACCCTACCCACGCCTTCTGATTCGACCAGAGACTGTTCCCCCAAGAGTTTTCAGTGTTGTGGTATCGTTAGTATCTGACCATAGGTTCATACATAGGTGACAGCGGAGGGTATATCTGCTGTACCTAGGACAGATATGGGAGGAAATCCCTTACAGGTATTTGGTAGGGCGGTTGGGTGATTCTAGCGCTTGCACCCTTAGTCATTGTATTGTGGACCCCGGGTAACTGTTCTTCATCCTTCGTTGATCTGTTCTGGGCCCTCATCATCCCAGACTCTTCCCCGGAAGGAATCTTGTTTGCTTGGTTTGCATACTTAGGAATTTTTAGTTGGCGTGTTGTTTGCCCCCTAGTCTTAGTGGCCACTAGGTTTTCTAGTTTTATTTTTATATATAATCGTGGAGAACCAAGAACTTCGTAGATCGAGAAGGTTTCAAAACCTTCTGCCACTTAGAACAGAACCATTACCGCCAGCTAGACGACAGCGGGTAAACCCCAGTGTTCCTTTGGAAACCATTCCTGAAATAGAACTTCCTGAGGAAATTTTTACAATGGAAAATCCTGAAATAGGAATTCCTGAGGAACTACCACTTGAAATTGAGTTTCCTGAAGAACAACAAACTGCAATAGAAAACCCTGAAATAGAGATTCCTGAGGAACCACAACCGGGTACTCCAGATCAACGACATTTTAGTTCAGTTGAGATTGAAGATCTTACTTCTGCGGAGTACAGCACTCCCTTTAATCCTCCTCTGACTAATCCTAGAAATCCGCTTCTGTTACTCGTTGGTTTCCAGTAGCCCGATTACAGTGCATATAATTTCTTGCTTGGACATTTTATGTCTAATCCAGGAGGTGAACAGGGAGTTCCACAAACTCCCACCATAGGTATGAACACTAACACTGTAAATCCTCCTTTTACTACTACACCCAGTTCGGCACAGACAACCTCTGTGTCCACTCCGTCCTTCATTTTTAATACTGGCACGTTAGGTATGCCAAGTTCAACAACTATGGAATCTACCTCTACACCTACTTTTGGACCTAGCAGTACATCCAATTTAGTGCCACCTCTTGTGTTTCAACCGTTATATCATATACCCAGTATTTGGATTTCCACACCCGCTGTAGGGCCAAGTGCTTCTGCAACTGTGCTTGTCATGAGTACCATGACCACATTGTCTATGTCATCTACCATTGGTTTTAATACCTTTGCAGGTTCCAACATGAATCAAGGTAATATGCTTGCAGGTAACATCCCTTTTTCCTTATTTTCAGGAGGGGGGGGTAATATTTTTAACCAGCAATATGGCGGGGCTAATACCCAGCCATAGCGGACAAACCCACAGAGCATTAACCCACTTTCATATGGGTGGGGAAATTTCAATAATACTTTCGCGCAACAACAAATGGCAGGGGGCAACCCCTACCAACAAGTGGTTGGGGGAAACCCCTATCAACAGATGGTAGGTGGAAACCCCTATCAGCAGATGGTCGGGGGAAACCCTTACGAACAAATGGGTGGGGGTAACCCCTACCAGCAGACGACTGGGAGCAACCCCTACCAGCAGCTCATGGGTTAAGCTAAGGGTGGTTCCCCCTTTTCGACCCCATCTTATCAAGTACCATCTTACCGGCCTCATTTACCATTTCTGGCAACTTTAAATTTGCCAGATCTTTCCAAGCTGACCAACGATCCAGTGTATCATAACGCTACATGGCCACCAGTTCCTACCAAGTTACCTTCGGGCATTCCAAAGTTTGAAGGCAAAACAGGTGAAGACCCTGGTGACCATGTCACTACTTTCCATTTATGGTGATCCTCAAACTCATTAAATGAAGATTCCATTAGATTGAGACTGTTCCAAAGGACTTTAACCGGAACTGCAGCCAAATGGTACATTGAGTTACCTGCAGCTACATTCTTTAATTTTGGGGATCTCGCGACTGTCTTTTTGAATCACTTCCAGCTTCCTGTTCGGTATGATGCCGGAACAGACCTTTTGTCTACATTTAGGAAAAATAAAGCCACTCATTTATCTGATCACATTCAGGAGTGGTGAAGACGAAAGAGGCTCATTAAAGCCAACATACCTCCAGAATTCCTTCTTGAGTGGTATTTGAAATCACTCCTTCCTTACATTTCTAAGGAAGTAGCTACTTCTTGAGTGTCTAATGAGGAAGAAGCCATCCTACGGACCCAACAGTTAGATCTCGTTTACGCACAATCTGGGTTACTGTATGAGATCATACGTGATGCACCACGATCAAATACCGATCTGAGTAGACCTAAACCTGGACCACATGCTGACGGCATAGTGGTTTCAATTGACTTTGCAGCTTTCGAAGCATTGACCAAATAGGTTCATGCCTTATCTGTCAAACAATCGACTGCAGAAGTTTCTTCTGTCACAACCTCTTCTTCTACTTCTGAATCTGTCAACCAGGTTTAGAACAATCAAAAGGGCCCTCGGCACCCCAATAACAAAAAAAAGGGCAAGAAAGGAGAGGGGAACCATCAAAATCCCAAAAAAGAGAATGCCGAGGAGGTTAACAAAGAGAAAAAGAAGGTTAAGTTCCCTTGTAAACTTTGCAAGCAAGACCAACTTACTCACCAATGCCCTCTGCTTGAAGAAGCCCAGAAGTTATTATAAGAAAAGAAGCGTGCCGTACTGAAAGATCCATTCCCTAAGGGGCAGAGCTCAGCTTCTGGCACCTCCAACACTGGGGGCACTACACATGCTACGGTTGATCAAACTTTTATTAACGTGGCTAATTCGAATGCACTCTTACAAACGAGAGCCAGGAATTATACCTCGGACGCACAGAAAAAGGACAAAGAGATTCCAGAATCCTCCACTCCACTCCACATACCTATGGACCCAATGCCCAAGATCCCAAAAGGTGTCTTGAAATGGGCATTGCACAATCCCAACACTTGGGACGCCTCCAACTACAATGTGGTTGAAGATTTAGCCCAGACCCCTTGTGCCATGTCTACCTTAGAAGTCTTGCAAAGTTGTCCTTTACAACGGAATGCACTTCTGGCAGCTATTGGAAGTATGGAATCCTCTAACATGTCTGCGCGATTTGATATGGCTGATATCAAATACCGGTTTCCCTACCACATTGCTCTTCAGATTGAAGTCATCCATGGCCCAATGATCATCAGATGAGCTATCGTAGATGAGGGCGCATCGACCTGCGTAATGTCAATTTCCTGTTGGAAAGCTTTGGGTTCCCCCGAGTTAGCCCCTTCTAACACACTACTTACTGCATTTGATGGCAGGAATTTCCGTCCACATGGGCTTTTTCCATTATTTGATGTCACATTGGCCGGTAAGACAGTTGCTATAGAAGTAGAAGTTCTGGACGCTCCGCTTGATTACAATATGTTATTAGGCAGGAGCTGGACATATGCCATGCGAGCTATTGCATTAGTAGTTTTTCGAATTGTTATGTTCCCGTTTGAAGGTAAGGTCGTTACGGTCGATCAACTTTCTTTCACTCAGAGAAACAACCAGAATTCTTTAGAGACCACAATTCCCTTAGTTGATCAAACCGCCCTAGTTAATGAGAGTTTAGGAGCAAGGATTTACGGGTCGTTAATAGGCACTTTCGACCTTCCCTCCCCTGTTCTTTTTATGCATTCTGATGTGGGTACTGTTATCGAAACATTCACAGTTGGTTTAAGAACTTATCCTTGGCTCCTTCCCACTACGTCAGAACCTTCTGTGCCTCCATCCATTGCAGAAGTGGCCTATATGGAAGCACAACATGATGCAATGGAACATATCATGACTCTGCCAGTCTCTGCTGAGTCAGATATGGACCATGCTCCGGCATGGTCACTGAATTCCACCCACTCGTTTGATTGTTTAGACACGGTTTTTCCGTCTGATGAAGCCATCGTAGAATTCATGATGGGCCTGGACCAACCATGGGAACATATGCATCACAGGGCCTACATGCTTCCAAATCTTGACAGGATTGAGAGAGGGGAATTCCCTGTGAGACCCGGTGGATTTGTTGATTTGTCATCTTTTCCTTCTACTTCGAGAGCTATTTATGCTAAAGGAAATATGGCTAATATATTGAGAACAATTCTGATTAACATTTCCACCAAACCCGGGGTCATGGAAAACATTTTTATTGGTGCAGACTGTTCTCCAGAAGAGATCGCTCTGTATACAAAAATTTTCAAAGAATTCCGCGACATTTTTGCCTGGTCATATGAGGAGATGCCAGGTATAGACCCAGCCATCGTGGAGCATGTCATCACAACATACCCTAACACAAAACCTGTGAGACAAAAGCTCCATCCTGCGTACCCTAGAAAAGCGGCCACCATCAAGGTGGAGGTTGAAAAGTTGCTTAAGGCCGATTTCATCTATCTGATTGACATGACGGAATGGGTTTCAAACCCTGTTCCAGTTGATAAGAAGCAAGGTACCATTAGAGTCTGTTCTGACTTCTAGGACTTGAACAAAGCTTGTCCGAAAGATAACTATCCTACACTGTTTATCGATCAAATCATAGATGCTTGTGCGGGACATGAGATGTTCTCTTTCATGGACCGATTTTCGAGATACAATCAAATACAAATCAAACCCGAGGATCAACATAAAATAGCTTTCATTTTCCCGTGGGGGACCTTCGCTTACCGGAAGATGCCATTTGGCTTGAAGAATAATGGAGCTACCTTCCAGCATGCGATGAATTTTGCTTTTCATGATATCAAACACATAGTAGAACCTTACTTGGATGATCTCCTGGCGCGATCTCGAAAGAGATGGGATCATCCAGCTCATCTTAGATAAGTGTTTGAAAGATGCAGACAATATGAGATTCATTTGAATCCTAATAAGTATGTGTTCTGTGTTGAATCGGGACGTCTACTAGGCTTCATTGTCTCCAGTCATGGCATAATGGTCGACCCGCTGAAAATAGAGGCGATTGTAAATCTGCCTCCTCCTCACACCTTGCGACAACTCCAAAGTCTGCAAGGCATGTCTAATTTCTTACGGAGATTCATCATAAACTATGCTAAGATTACCAAAGGTTTTATGAGGCTACTCAAACAAGACTCCTACTTTGTGTGGGACGAGGCTGCTCAATCATCCTTTGAAGCCTTGAAAAAGGCACTTCTTTTAGCACCCTTGTTAAGCCCGCCAGACTACGCAAAAGACTTTCTTTTATATCTAGCAGCGTCTCTTAATACAATTGGTATAGTATTAGTTCAAGAAGACGATACGCTCCAAGAGCGTGTTATCTACTATCTTTCTTGCGCATTGATAGCCCCTGAGGTTAAATATTCGCACGTTCAGAAGTTATCACTTGCCGCAGTCTATGCGGTACAGAGGCTTCGTCACTATATACTTTTACGAACTACTACTATGATAGCAAAAGTCAATCCTTTCCAGTACGTTCTCACCCGACGAATCATCAGTGGGAAATATAATAAATGGATTGTAATCCTACAAGAGTTCGATTTGGTCTTTCAATCGGCCAAGTCGAAGAAATCACTAGTGTTCGCTAAGTTAATCTCAGAGTTTTCGAGTGACCTAGAGTACGTTGAGGAAGAATCATCATTCCCAGATGAACATATCTTCCTCATCGCTTCCTCTGACCCATGGTACGGGTATATCTTAGTATATCTCCATACTTTGAGGTGTCCTATTGCTTCTTCTCGAGAAGAGCGACGCAAGCTCAAAATCCATGCAAAGAACTACCTCATCATCTCAGATACTTTGTATTGACGTGGGGTAGATTCCATTTTACAACGTTGCTTAACTCAAGAAGAAGCCGAAGCAGTATTAAATGATGCCCATAGTGGAGCTTGTGGGGGACATCTTCCCGAGTTGGCAACAGCTCAGAAGGTACTGCGTGCCAGATATTTTTGGCCCATGATCTTTAAAGATTGTGTGGAAGTTGTGAAACACTATTGTTCGTGTCAGTTCTTCACTAAGAAAATGAGGGCACACCCAGCTCCTCTTCATCCTATGATTACAGTAGGTCCCTTCACAAAATGGGGGGTTGATTACATGACTTGTAATCCAGTTTCGGCTGGAGGACATCATTACATCATCATTTCCATTGACTACTTTACTAAGTGGGCGGAGGCAATGCCTACTGTCAAGGAAGATGGAGAAATTGCCGCTTATTTCGTGTTTAATCAGATTATTGCACGGTTTGACATACCTAAAGAGATAGTGACCGATCATGGCAGTCAATTCTAGAATAGCATGATGACCGAGTTGTATACAATGCTTGGTTTTCGACAAGAACATTCATCTTCATACTATCCACAGGCGAATGGATAAGTTGAAGCAGTGAACAAAACTTTAAAGGTTATACTGCAAAGAACTGTTAATGCCAGTCAAAATAACTAGACATCATGCTGTACCCATCTCTTTGGGCTTACCGAGCTAACGTTAAGACTACTACCGGATTCTCTCCCTTCCAACTTATGCATGGGATAGAAGCAGTCGTACCGATTGAATGCGAGATTCCTTCACTAAAATTAGTTGTTCAGTTACTAATGGATAATTCAATACTAGAAGAACATTTGTTACACTTAGAACATCTAGATGAGCAGCGCCGTGACGCACTCACAAAAATGAGGTCCACAAAAAATGAGTCAAAGGATAGTATGACAAGTCCGTCAGACCTAGGTTTTTCCTTGAAGGAGACTTGGTCCGACTTTGGGATCAAGACAAAGAACCCCTAGGACCTGGAAAATTCAAGTCCAGGTGGCTCGGACCTTATATAATTTCCAAAGTACTGAAGAAGGGTGCCTATGAACTGATAGATTACGAAGGTAATAAGTTGGCTGAGCCTAGAAATGGGCTCTACCTGAAGAAGTACTACGCTTAGGCTGACGTGCTGTTTCTTGTAACATAGCTGTATATTTTTGTAGAGCTAGTTTTCGTTATGCTTGTTAGTTAATCTTATGTGTGTTTTTCGTTTCGTGTACCAAATGTCGACCGAACATTTCTTAGGATTTGCTGATGGCGCCAGTCGCCACACCTGTCAGTTGGTTGCAGCAGCTTGGGTCATTTACTCACCCGCTGGCCAACTTATGTCTTCGGGGGGGTTTGTTTGGGTCCCACCATGAATAATGTGGCTGAATACAGTGCAGTTATAGAACTTCTCCAAGATGCTCTCAGTCATGGCATTTCACATTTGGAGGTAAGACTTGACTCACAACTAATTGTATTTCAGTTAACAGGTGTCTACCAGATTAGAGATCCTGGATTTCTACATCAGTTTCTACGAGTTAGACTATTGGAAAGATAGTTTGATTCTATTATATATGAACACATTCCAAGAAATTTAAATGCATTAGCTGATTCATTAGCAAACTATGTGTTAGACTGGCATTTGTATCATACATTTTCATAAACAACATTGCACACACAAAATTCAAACACATACACATGTAAATAACTGATACTGTATATAGCCGATACTGTATCAAAAAATATATGAGTTTTGGATCACAAGTCTATCAATTCATGTCATAAAAGTACAAAACTGGGTATAGTGGCCTCAAAAATATACATAGAATGTATCCCTCTCTTATGGAGAAGGAGGGGCCTCATCATCATCTACTGCATTGCGATAACATATGACTAGCCTGGATATCTTCCGCAGCACCCTAAGCCATGCTGGGGGCACCCCAACTACATCTTCCTGCATATCAATAGGTATCTGATCCATACGGCATGCAGGAACTTCATGAGTCAACCGACTCATTTTTCTCTCTATGGTCCCCAACATAGCATCTACTGCAGTAATATCAGCTGGCCTCACAAAGATGGTAGGATGTCCCTCAGGACGGACAAGCCCAATATCTACATATGACACTTGTTTAGCACTCCAAAATTCATTCATAAAAATCAAATACTTGAAAAGTTTGAAAAAATTAAATAATTCTCAAAATTAAACATACCAATATCTCCCCAAGCTCCACCTGGAGGAAGCGCCAGTTATGGATCATGACGGAAATCCAATCCAGCATATGGAAACTGCTCGAAGGCGGGCACTTGCCTCTCCCACCACCCCCAGAAATCATCAGTGTGATAATAGTAGTGAATTTCCCCACCACCCTGGCAGAGGAATATGTCACCCCAACGGCTTAGTCTGGGCTCACAGGGGTTAACCTGATGTAGAGGCATCCTCTCAAAGAATAAATTACACAAAATGCTACTGTACCCAAAATTCTTCATTTTGTCGGATTTGCAACCTGTCAATTGAGATTTCATGCTCGCCAATAAACTAGTACACCAATCGTATACATGACCTTGTAAGCATTGTACACCAACATGCATAGAGTGCCTGGAATCTAGGTGTAGTGAGGCACTACCTGCCACTCAGTTAATCATACTCACTATCACCTTCAAGGGGAGGCCTTCAATGGTAGAAATCAAGATTTGGCTTCCTGATTTCTCAGCTCCATCCACACAATATGTATTCAAGTACTCTTGCACAGACCTTGTGCCCACACAAGAAGACCCTTTCATATTTATTACATCTCCCCTCCATGAGAGACCAGTAATGAAATAAATGTCATCAACTGTAAGCTCCAAAGTTTTCCCACGGATGAAAAACGTATTGGTATCCACATCCCAGTACTGAATAAGTCTTCGAAATAATTTGTTTAGGGCCCTCATGTTTACGGTTCGGTAAAACTTCAATAAACCGCATCTTCGCAGAGCGTGGAGAGTGGCTGGGTCTTGCATGGCCAGCCTATCCATGTCCTCATGTTCTCTCTCCCTCCATTAAAGAACCATCCTGCACAAAAAGTGACAATTTTTCAGTCTCGGTGCTTGTTTTTAAATTTTCAGGCTTGAGCGCTACTGTGTATACTACACAGTAACGTGTGGGCGCTACTCTGTGTGAGCATAGTAGCGCTCATCTCCTTCACACGCTACTGCTCTTGTTACAGAGTAGCTCCCGCGCACTAAACGTTGTGAGCATTGCCTGGCAAGCAGTTTTAGGCTCAAAAAATAAAAACTAAACCATAAAAATGCAAGTGGGGAAGATTCTAACTTACTTGGTGGAAGAAGAATGGTGTTTGGATGCTTGATTTGATCGCCACGGAGATTTGAAAATGCAAAGTTTGCCCCAATTTTTTTCCCTACAAAAACAAATTGGAAATTGAGTTTTTAAAATGAAATTATATATATGAATTGGATTTTAATTTTTACCCACCATTGTTTAGTTCTCTATAGTTTCAAATTTTATCAAAATGACCTAATTAATCAATTGAAACATACATATGGTGCAATACTAATGTTCACTTATCCAGCTCTCATTTTTCCTTAAATTTTTGTAGGATCGATCTCCTAAGTTTAAAATTCTCGATGTTAGACCTTGTCAACTAGTTAATAGTTCAAATTCATATATCATTCGAGATTTTTTGTCGCGTTTACTAATATTTTGTTGAAGACCTAGTTTTGGCAGATTATGAAGCTATGATCCTAGAAGTTGACCTTTAAGTCATTTTAAGCTCTTGTTTGGACTATTTAAACCTAAACAAGATTGCCAAGCAATCTTGTCCTCTTCGAGCTCGTTAAAGTAATCGAAGGCTCATCCACTCAAGTATAGAATTATCCTTTTCCCGGGCCTAGGTGGATTAACTACGGAAAAGGTATACTCTAGGTATACTTATGTATGCGCTAGAAGAGTTCTTCTCCCTTTGTTTTATACTTTTTTGGGCGAGGAGACTAACTGCACGAAAAAGGACCTTTTGGAGCCTTTCTTTAGGGTTTTCAGGCTCTCTAAATGTGAAAATACCAAGCGAGCATTCACCTACTCGGGCTCGATGTGAAATCCACAAGAGGGTAAGAAGAGCACTGTTTAAGTTTTTCAACTCTATAAACAAGAAAACACCGTTGAGCACAGACCAATCTGGGCTCGATATAAAATCCACAGATAGGTGAAAAAAGGATTGTTTAAGTTTTTCAGACTCTATAAACAAGAAAACACTGGCGAGCATTAATCTGCTTGGGCTTGATACTAAAATCCACGAGCAGATATATGGAGTTATTATTTAAGTTTTTCAGGCTCCTTAAAATTGAAAACACCGGCAACCAAGAACAGATCTTGGCTCGATATTAAAATCCAGAGATCAATAATATAGAGTAATCTTCTATCTCTTCTTCGAACTCTGTAAACAATGAAGAAGGTCCTGAGTCTTCTTCCCATGGGCTCATTAAAAATTTTACATGGTTGGATCTATTGAGTTTTCATTCTTTCTTGGACTCATTAAAACAACAAGAAAGGTATTCTTTTATCTAAAAAGAATAAGGGATGGGAAAGATGTGTCATATCTTCAATATCAAAGGCAGTTCAGTCAGTTCTATCCTTGAACACAGCACCTACTTGAGTCTATCTTGTCGGTTGGGTTTAGTTTTTGACCTCAGGGTGAACCTGATCTCCGAGTTGTTTACTTCCCCGGTTGGTTATTCTTCCAACCATATGGAGGGTCTGATAATGTCTCTTATATTTTAGGTTTATCATTTACCACATTATGTCGAAAACTGCCTGAGTCACTTTGTGTCGTGCTCACTGTTCAAGGATATACCCTATGTCGGCCATTCTGCAGTTTACCTTGACCTCATGTGTCGGTCGTCCTAGTGTCAGTCTTGTTACACATTACTCCATATCAGCTCATACCAATTGAGTGTTCCTCGAGTTGGATGATGGAGGATGCCTTAAGGCCTCCCTTCCAACGAACTTCTTCCCATCAACATCAACTCATTTTACTCTGGGAATGAAGTTTAGAGTTTCGGTTAGTACCTTGGAGATTGTAGTCACCAATGGCAATTTTCCTTGTTGTTGAATGTTGAGAATACATCAATGTCTCTTCTTCGATAGGATCCCCAAGTGTTTGACTCCAAGTTCATCTATTCACACTTGGCGGATCATACTTGGAACCTTGGGCCCCATCATCATTATCGGTGGAATTGCTTGCGTCTGTTAACGGTATACATCAATGACCGGTAATCAAACAATACCCCCCATGTTCGATTGTCAGCTCATCTATTCACATGGTTAGGGTTTGTACCTAGAGTTGTTTTGGATGAAGATCTTGGGATTTTGGATGACATTACCTCATTTTGTTATCACCCAAGTTGCACAAGATTGAGCCTCACTTATATTCGGCTCTCCATGAGACATAGATCTAGTTTGTTGTTATGGCTATGATCTCTCAGTTTGACATGGATCCACGCTTGTATTCCAAGTGGCCATGCTATATATACATCTCCTTGTTATGTATCGGAGATCATGTTGTATCACACTGCACATCTATATGATGTCAAAAATGTAATTGCTCGCTGACCTTGATCTTTGTTTCAGTTGTTCTTGTGACTTGTTTCTGTGGTTCCTTGCTCCTCCTCTGGCTTTGGATTATAATGTATTTCGGCCACGTTTCCCTCTGACCTCACACATTAGGGGGCATCTGTTATAGGTCAAACCTGCACCTCTCCATCCGTTATCACCTTGAGTTGTTGATCACACAAAAGGACAACTTGGATGGAAGAGCATGTTGACCCCAGATGAGACTGTGACTTACTCCACCTCCTTGCAAGACTGGCAAAACCCTAAAAATATCATTTTGAGACATGAGCGCTACTCTACTTCAATAGACTAGTGCCTGTACCCTACTCCAGTATGCAATAGTAGCGCTCAAGCCTCATCAGCGCTACTCTTCGACAGAGTAGCGCTCAACATTCAAAAAGTGATGAGTGCCAGTTTAAAAACACTATAGTAGCGCCCTGAGCACTACTTCACTGAGCAATAGTAGCGTACACCTCAAAAGATGATTAGTTGCAGTTGGTTTTCCAACTTCCCCAACTTCCTCCATAACCATCTCTCGACCTGAACTGCTTCCCTTGTCCTATAAATACAAGGAAGAATAAAGAGAGGGGTTAGATACATGAATGTTATTAAGAGACTTGTAAAGAGAAGCTTGCATTGGAGGAGATTATGCTGGAAGATATCCAAGCCAGAGAAGAGTAGGACCCTAGGATCAGGTCGCAGGACCATGTCACAAAGACAGGTATACTTTGTATCATCAATTTGCATTTGATAATAAAAGGTTGAAGCGTCTTTCTTGTCCCAAATTAAGTGTTCATTGAAGTGATATACTTGTTTGGATCTTCTTTGGTTAATATTGGATGCTTAAATTGCTTTGTCTTTTTCATCATTATATATTATCCAAGATACACTGAGAAAGGCACTTGTATTGTAGGTTTATTGAACGGGAGGTTGACTTGAGGATCGAGCACAAGATCGAATAAGAGCTAGGATCAAACGTCATTCAAAAGGTATGTTCTCAAGACCTATAACCTATTTCCTTTCATAAACATCTCAGTAACACAGTTAATATGCTTACCTATCATCCCCTTTCAGTTGATAGTATCCGTTTCCTTACTATAGGGTAGTTTTTCCCGACAACACCTACCTACTCAATAATTCTGGATCCAAAATACTTGATAAACTCGTTCAGAGAGATGGATAAATAATTCGACATAGAGAAGATAGAGGATCCTAAATGAGTTAAAACTGCATGTATGATATTGAAGGGTCATGCCTCATTGTGGTGGGACAATGTGCAGGATGATAGAGTCAAGAAAGGCAAGGAGAAGATCAAGCCTTGGGATAGGATGGTTGCCAAGGTGAAGGAGAATTTCTTTCCTAACGACTATGTGATTTCCTTATTCAAGAAATTTCAGAACTTTCGACAGAAAGAGATGACTGTGAAGGAGTACATTGAAGAGTTCTATAGACTTTTATTTCGATCAGGACAAACCAACGAAGGCAAAGAAGCTGTCGCAAGATATGTGAACGGATTGAAGTATGTTATACAGGATGAGTTGAGCCTGTCAAGATTCAGAGCGGTCAGTGAATCCTACCAGTTAGCTCTGAAGGAAGAAAAGAAACTGTCGAGAAAAACCATGTCTTTCAGAGATGAGATGATTGGTCGAGGTGCGAAGACTGTTTCCATGAAAGGCCGAAGTAGTGGAACTAGGAGAGAAGTCGTCGAAGATAACCGACGTGCAGAAGGGACAAATACCAGAGAGAGAGTGCAGTAAAACTAATGGGATGGTCGAGAGACCTGCGATCAAGGTGGTCTGACAGAAAATAAAGGAGATGACAGACTAGCCATGGTCTTTTATAAGTATCGAGGATTCAAACAAAAGGCATATGAATTCATGGAGAACCTACACGCTGCAGAAGAGTCGAAACCCAAACATCGACGAGGTGAGCGAGTCAATGAGAGGATGGAATTGACATCTGACAGCAGTGAATATGGTAGTGTTGTCTTAAACTGACCTAGAGGTTTCCAATTAGACCCAGGTTCTTTGCGGTTCTTCCTTTTACCAACAAAACCCCTTCGCACCGGCCCTTTCGGCAACAACCTGCGAGCAGGTTGAGATCTCACCCGAGTTGTATCTTTATGGGGTACTGCGGAATCAGGTTTCCACAGTAAATGATGAGTTGTTTATCCGAGAAAGTTGCACAGCGCGGGACAAAAGGAGGGCAATGCGGGGTAGAGTGATGTGGTGCGCAGCAAGATATATGCTGCGAACAGTACTACGCAGTGGAGGCAACACTGTGGGCCACACCAAGGGTTTCTTACTGCTATGAATCTTCTACTGGAACTGCGAATCACCAACAATTATCCTCTACTTGGAAAATCTCGGAAACGTTAAGGCACTGAAATGAATATCACTCATCCATTCATTCAGGCACTTACTGGCTATCTTTCTAGCATTCGTCAAGAACTTGGATTATTACAACATGACTAAAATGATAAACATGATTGACTGTACTGCGTTCGCCACTATGTTTAAGAAAGTAATTATACTTTAAATGACTGATTCACGGCCTTAACATAGAATTGAAGTGTTCACCATTCATCTGCTTCCACAGAACTTAGCATATCATTCCCAAACTTCTCCTATTGGTAAATGCATATCAAAGTTCTCAATTTACAGCATGCAAGGAAACATTAAGGTATTCATTCTACAGAAAATACAGACAGTCATTCATTCATACACATCATCACATAACATAGGATTTAACGTGGTTCACTTCCCCGGATGGAAAGCTACGTCCACAAGAACGGTTGGTAATATATTTCTTTCAAAAGGGATGGGGAAACCATTGTTAGTCTGTGTACTCAGCTGCAGACTCTCCTCTCGGCTAGGTCTCTGCGCACACAGCTGCAGAGCCTTTATAATATTTTTAGCTCAGAGAGATTTTACAATACAAAAAGGGTGTCTCCTTAAGTTCTCAAACAAAAGCATAACAATAATACAGAGAGAGAACAACCCACAAAATCGAACCCGAACCCCCATCCCATACAAAATGTCTTCTTAAATAGATCATGCCTGAAGGTCATGTCTATACAATCCCAAAGACCTAAAACCCAAAACCCTAAGGGTTTCCAAAACTGCGCCAGTTTTCCAAACTAGCTTGCTGGCTCCTAGTAGCGTCTGCTTGATCATGGCAGATCTCCACATCCTCATTCTATCGCTATCGGCCTTTCTGTCGCACGCATGCCTACAGGATGCTACTACCGAACCGTTTCTCTCTAACAGTTTTACCTTTTGCGCGTGCCAAACGTCGCTTTCCTTAACAACCCACGCGTGGCTGCCTTCCTATTTTTCCTACATCCGTCGCTCGGCAATCCTGAAGTATCTTTCCAAAATTGGATGCTACCAGTCAAGTCGGTAACTACACTTGATACGTGTCCAGCACACTGCTTTGTTGGCTCCACATGGCCTCCTAACTCCACAGCACTACTTCTGCGCAGTACTGGTCTTCGCATCATGGCCAAAACTTCGACGAACTCCGCAGTCTCGTCAAAAGTTAGATGTTGTACGCAACTTCACAGCATCCTCAATACTTATCCAAAATTGTGTTTCTGAGCTGTGCTCAGCTCCGTTTTCCTTGCCTGCCTCAAAAAGGTTCTTCCCAAAATTTTAACTCAACCTGGGCCCAACATGCCCCTAACACTTACATGTGGCTTGTCCCCGAGCCACTGATTGTTTTAGCTGTCTCACTATGCGCCGCGACTGGTGGGACGAACTTGGCCGCGAACTCGTCATATGTGCTGCACAACTACACCACTGCTTCTCTTGTATCCTCCTCAACCTGTTTAATTGTCTCAAGCAATGTTGGACTTATTTCTTGTCCAATTTGATCTTGCACCTACTCCTGGTTATCGCCCAGTTCGATTAACTTATATTCAATCTAGTGTGATACCGCCATGGCATTCTCTAGGAGCTGTTGCGACTGATTATCCATCTCAGTCTCTTTTTGTCATAAGTCCTGTACTTCTTTCTTTAAGCTGGATATCTCCTTGTATCTCGGCAACCTTTCTCCAGGTGGCAGAGCTTTCACCTCTAGGTTCAACTTGTCCAGCGCGGTCTATTTTTCTTGTACCGCGGTCTTGACTTGCAGCAACCCTTGATCCTCTTCAAGGGTCGTGATTGCTTGTGAAACCTTATCCAAGAGATATTGGCACTTACCCATCTCACTTGTGATGCTTTTTGAGGCGGCGCTCACTGCTTGCTCTCTGACCTACTGTTCAGTTAGTGGCACCTGCTTATTCATCTTCTCCTTCATTGTGGCAATATCGGCCTTGTAATAAATCTCTTTATCCTGCATCTCCGACTGCAAGGATCTCACCTTATCTCCAATCATCAGAACTGTGTCTGCAGGATCATCCTGGATTTCTATGTCTTTGATATCCTTTGCCACATTGGATATGGTTATCTCCAAATTATGTCGGCGGTCCTGTTCATTGCATAGCTATATTTCTGCCTTCTGCTGAATTTGTCGGTTTGCTACGGTGAGTTCTTCCTGTAACTTCATCGCGTCAACCGTCCGTTCATGCATCTCCTCCACGATCTGCGTGTGGATGAAGTGCAATCTTGGTAACGGTATTTTGGCTAAGTCGAGCTCTACCCTCTCGACTCCCTTTGTGTCCAAGGCCACTTGCTCTTCCATTGGAAACACAACATCCAATGGGTCCACATGGACAATCCTAGTCTTTGATGGTAGCGTTATTGCTAGCTGCTGGCTTCCTTGCTACGAGGTTCCTACCGACCTCCTTTCAGTCCCTGCTTCCTTCGGCAAAACAAGGCTTTTCTGGACATCGTCCATTTTCTTTATTAGGCCTTGCATTGCGAGCCTCATCTGGTGCAGGTCATCGTGGATGACCTTGTCATTCTTTTTTTTAGCTGCCATTAGCTCCTTCATCTACTCTAAGACTGTTTCGGCTATCATCTCGTAATCATCATCATTGAGGACTTCCTACAATTGAATTTTTGTATCCTTCACCTTTTTCCTCGACTTTGGCTTCCGCGAAGTCTCAGCTTCTTTTCTCTTCCCTGTTTCTTCAATGATTGGGCATGAGAGCGAGATCGGCTCATCTTCTTTTGAATCTGTTGCCACATCCATGACCTCTATGCGGAATTCTATTGGTCAATCTTTCATGAGGTCCTCAATATCCTACTCATACATGTTGTACTTTCCTGGGAACCACTCCGGTTTCCTCGTTTGTGCTTTCGGTGATATGAATTACATTTCATATCTGCCTCAAAGTCGATGATGCGGATATACTTTTTCGTGACCTGCTTTGTGATGTAGGGTGTCTTCGTGATTGCATCACACAGCTGCATATAGTACTGGTAAAAGACTTCTGCAGCTGCATGCTGGCGCTCTAGATTTGTGTTTTCCCAGAGGTTGATGAATTTAAACCCTCTAGGATCCTTGGGATCCATAACGATGCCCACATAATCTCGCGGCTCCTTCCATCTGCACAAAGAAATCAGGACGATGAGCCAGGTGAAATGGAACTCATTCAGCAAAAATTGACACCAATTGAAGTTGTGGCCTTCGGCCGTTGTGGCACCAAGGAGTATTGCGCCCGTAGGCACCTCCGAAGGCCTAGATATTTTAAGTATCTTGCATGCGAGAAACTGTGTTACAAATCTTGTTTCTTGGTCCTCTATGTCTTCTGTCGAGAATCCTCTTTTGCCCTTTACCATGGAGTGGGTCTTCTTCATCTTCTCCACGGCCTCTTTTTCTTTGCTCTTCCCCTGGAAGAATTGCTTCGGATCCTTACCGCGCCTCCTTATCCTGGTGATGCGGTGTATCAAATCAATGTTAATGTCAATGTTTATGTCCAGCCATAGATAACCTTGGTGGATTCACGCCATGAGTGTGCGAACCACAACATTCAGTTCTGGAGAGTGATCAAAATGTGGCAATCTCAGCAAGTTCAGTAGCCTTGACTGAATGGCAGGTGCTAACCAACTGTTAGCTACCAAGTTGAGAGTTCCCTTGGCGTCCTTTTTCCAGCACATATACTAGTCTGGTTGAAAATCTGGGTATTTGGGAACATCTGGCTCATCTATCTTCATTCCTAAGAGGTCATAATCCTCTCATTTACAATCTGCTATCTTTCCCAGCAGATTCTTACCAATGTTTGCATGCTTTGACATAGGCGACAGCGGGATGTCGTATCTCGCAGTCTTGAGCAATTTAAACACAGGGGCATTCAGTTCCCACAGAGAGATATATTCAGATGTCATCTTTAGAGGTTCTATCTAAAAGACTGGTGCTTTCTGTGTCGAGGATCCCAATTTTAGGATATTGGATCGAGGTGCAGTTACCACTTTTCCCTTATCTTTTGGTTTTTCCTGCATCGTGGGATTAATTCTTGGTGATCTACGGGATCCTTCTCCTTGTTCTACAGAGACCTTCTTAACTGGGGTTTTCATTAACTGTTGAATCCCTCCTTGCTGAAAGATCCTCAGGGCTTCTTCAAGGGTCAGTTCTTCTTCTCTAAAGGGAGGTTTGGACATTCACAATTGAGGTAGCGGCTAAGGAAGATAGAATGCAGATGGCTACTAGCTCAGAGAGGTTAATCACAAGAAAATTCTAAGTGCTTGGTAACACCTGCGAGTCTCCCAACGGTGTTATTTATAGGCGCAGCAGACCCTCTCCCGCACCCTTCAATGGCTAGATAAGCATTTAATGTGGTGTCCATTGGCAAATTTGATCGGTTCCTTCGGTCCTTTCTGTTGTCAGCGTTCTTAGAATGGCTGTCTTTTCTTTAAATGCTGAAGCGGTTGCTGCAACGGTCATCTAACGGTTATTTTTCTGAAAAGCCATGCAACGGCTATTTTTCTCTGGGTGTTGCGTCGAACTGCGCGGCAAGCCATCTGCAACCCTGCGCGGCTACTTCGTAGTGCCAAAAATTTCCAACTGCGTGGCTACTTCGCAGTGCCAAAAATTTCCAACTGCGCAGCTTCCACTATATATATTTTTCTTCTCCTTTTTCTCTCTTTTTTTTTTTCCCCAAGCAGCTTCAACAGTGTTGCGCAGTGCATAGATCATTCTTCCTATCATACCTTCTTCCTTTTATCATACATGTACAGACTCCTTTACATTTCTAGTGTCCACTTTCAACTGTACTTGACACTTAGAACTTCCTTCCTTGGTTCGTTATTCAGGGTTGTGCAAAGCAATGCTATCATGGTATAGCTTTAGCCTACTTCCATTTATCAAAGTTGGCAAAGTATCACCAACTAAATTGGCTAACTGGACTGCACTAGTGTTAGTAATATGCATCACAGTATATGGGCCAAGCCAATGCATCTTAAATTTACCAGGGAATTTCATGAATTTGCTATCATACAGGAGGACTAGATCACCTACCTGAAAACACTTGTTCTTTATATGGCGATCATGCCATGCTTTCTCGCGGTCCTTCTAAGCTTGCTGGTGGAAGCTTGCGATGAAGCGATCTTCCTCCAAGCCCAGTAAATGTAGTAATCTTTCTTCTAGAACTTCACAGTCTGCCATCCCTGTAAATGCAGCAATTCTCAGACTAGGGACAATATATTCCATAGGCATTATAGCCTCCTACCCATAAACCAACTGAAAGGGTGTCTGTCCTGTCAATTTCTTGCATGTTGTCCTGTATACCCAGAACACAGATGAGACGTACAGGTCCCAATCGTCTCTATTTACATTGCAGACCTTAGTGAGTATGCTCTCCAATATTTTATTGAAAGCCTCTACAGTACCATTTTCCTGTGGATGATATGGAGTACTGCACTGATGACGAATGTGGAATTCCTCTGTAAGCACCTCAATCGTCTTATTTAGAAAGTGAGTTCCTTGGTCACTCATCAAAATCTTCAAACACCCAAATCTGGTGAGTATTTCTTCAAAAATAAACTGCGCAGTAGTACTGGCACTGCAGTCCTTAATTGGTTTTGCTTCTGCCCATCTGGTGAGGTAATCTGTAGCAGTAATAATATACCTTGCACCCATTCTTTTTCCTGGTGGTTTTATAGGACCCACAAAGTCTATTGCCCATTTTTCAAATGGCTGCAATGTTAACTATGGATTCAATGGCATCTCATCTCGGCGTGATGGTTTTCCTGTCCTTTGATAGACATCACAGTTCTTGCAATGTTCTTTGGCATCTTTATGGATCGTAGGCCACCATAGCCCTGCGCGCAATATCTTCTGCACAGTAGCTCTTCCTGCATAGTGACCTCCCACGATTCCTAAGTGTGCATCGGCTAGAATAAATGGCTTCTCATGATCGAGTATGCACCTACGTAGGACTTCATCTGGCCCAAGTTTGTATAACTGACCTGCAATTATAGTGAAGTCCGTGGCGTGCACCACTAATTATTTTTTCTACTGGACCGGGAATTCCTGGGGTGCCAGCCCTGTGGTTAGGAAGTCAATGATATCCTTGTAATAATCATCGACAACCTGTATACTAAATAACTGTGCATCAGGCAGACTATCTTCAATATTCATCGGCTCTTCTCCTGACTCGATCCTTGACAGATGATCAAGTCCCAAGTTCAGTCTACTTGGCTTCACAATAATCTCAAAGTCATATTCCTGGAACAGCAATAGCCATTGGCATATGCGTCCCCCTAACACTGGCTTGTTGACCAAATATTTCAAC
The DNA here is from genome assembly GCA_027924585.1 of Larix kaempferi. Taxonomy (NCBI): domain Eukaryota; kingdom Viridiplantae; phylum Streptophyta; class Pinopsida; order Pinales; family Pinaceae; genus Larix; species Larix kaempferi. Next base: position 4,994,554 of record BSBM01000125.1, on the reverse strand, counting down.
CTAGAATGGTCAGCAAACATAAGGAAGTGCGATCCCAGCAAGTAGTGTCTAAATTTCTGTAGGGCATATACCATCGCAAGGCCTTCCCTCTTGGTAGTAGTATAGTTCTTTTCTGTTGTTGAGAGCTTTCTGCTAGAAAATGCAACAGGGTGGTCAATACCTCTCTCTCCTAGCTGAGCTAACACGATTCCCAGGGCAATACATGATGCGTCAACATGGACATGGAATGGCTTTGTCCAGTCTGGAAAGACTAGAATCGGCACAGTGACCATCTTTTTTTTTAATGTGTCAAAACCCTGTTCGCATTATGCGTTCCAAATGAACGGTGCGTCTTTCTTCAGCAGCTTTTCCATTGCTGCGATTATCTGTGCATAACCCTTTATAAATTTCCTGTAATATCCAGTATGGTCTAATGTAGATCACAACATCTTGACTAAATTTGGTGTCGGTAAGTTTGCAATAATTGCAATCTTCGCAGGGTCTACCATCAATCCTTGCTTATAGACAATGTGGCCAAGTAAAATTCCATAAGGCACACAGAAAATACACTTTTTCAAATTCAAGGATATTTGATGCGGTCGACACTTCTCGAGCATCATGCGGAGATTCGTGCAATGACTTTTCAATAGACCAAATACAGTCCAATCATCAAAATACGCTTCTAAAAACTTGTGCATAAAATCTTTAAATGCTGCGACGACGACTCTAGAGAATATGGCAAGTGCGTTCTTCAGCCCAAAAGGCATGACGATGTACTAGAATGACCCCCATTCTATAGAAAATTTTGTCTTATGCCTATCCACAGGATCAATCCTAATCTGATGATAACCAGAGAAACCATCAGTGAATGAATATTCCTCATTTCCTCCAACGTTATCAAGCACTTTGTCTGTGAATGGAGTGGGAAATGGGTTGTGCATGGAAGCATTGTTCACCTTTCTGAGATCCACAGAAATCCTGATCTCGCCTTTTGCTTTCTTGTCTTGAACAACCATGGGGCTAATCCATTCATATTCTTCAACTGGTTCAATGATTCCTGCTTTTAGCATCTCATCTAGCTCTGTGCGGAATTTTTCCTTATAGCGCGGATTCAATCTGTATGGCCTCTGCTTGACAGGATTAGCACCTGGTTTTAAAGGTATTTTCATGACCCCTAGGTCTCCCAAAATTCCTTTCATTTCTGTAAATTTTGTTGGAAATAGTTCCTGATACTCATGTAAGGTATTTGCGATCTCTGCAATAGTCTGATAGTCCCAATAATCTCCTATTCATGCGAACTTCAGCTCTTTGTCTGTGCCAATGTTCACTTTTGTGTTTTTACTGGTCTAGTCATATTTGGAATTTCCAATGGAGGTCCTTCTACCTCACACGCACCTTTTGATTCTGGTATATCTATGTTGCGTGAGTCATCTTCATTGTCTTCATTTGTATCATTGGTATCTTCAGCTAAGTTGCAACACTCGATCAAGTGCTCTTCATGTTCCTTCCATTATGACTGTAGGTTCGCAAGAGTGCACTCTGTCCCAAAAAAATCCTGTAATGTTATGTTTTGATGATGACAGTCGTCCTAGAATATGCGCTTCTTGATTAACTGTAATGCTTCATGGATTAGTGGATTCTCGTCTTCACAACTGAAGTCCTTTCTGAAGTTCACAGCGAGCAGCTCCCAATCAGTGAGTTCACTGCGCAACTCCAAGTCGAGGTACCATTTCTCTGGGATACCTGCATCCAATGTATGTACAAATAAATGTACCCATTCTGTAAATTGTCTTTCCACCCATGCCTTTGAACAGATTTCAATGTGTTGACTAGGGTCTGTTTGTCCATTATACTTTTCAAAGGGTAAAGTAACCTTTTCGGCGAATTGGATCTGCATCTTAGTTCTGCATTGATCCCAAGTGGTCAATGTTTTCTTATGTGCCTTCCACCATCTGGCAGGTGTATCGTGCAATGCTATATCTAAAGCTGGAAGTCTATGCTCATCTAGTATAGTTTCAGTATATTCCCCTATGAAACTGTAAACATTAGCAGAACCATCATATGTTGGAATAGGACTCACCTCTTTTCCAATTCAGCGCAGTGATTTTGTAACCTACGCACATCTTCTTGCTGATACTTCATGCATGCGGATTTGCCAATTCTCCAATCTTGTATCCAAGTTAGAGATACAAGAAGTGTCACATCTCCAGCTGAGTGTACCATCTGCAGTAGGATTAATGTAGTCTTCTTTGTTCGCAGTCGGCTGGTATAGTCGGTCTAAATCTTGAGCTTGGGATTCCTCCTGAATCGGCTCACTGTATCTATCACCATCTTTAGGATCCAATGGTGCGATGACCCTAAGATGCTTCCCTTCAAAGATCATCTTCTTTGTTTTCAAATTTATGATAGCTAAGTTATCCATAGCCCAATCAATTCCCAATATTGCTAGAAAAGGTTGACTATCATCCATAATTTCAATAACCTCAAAGTATGCATGACTCTGTACTTCGTCAATGTGAACTACTACATTAGCTAAGCGGCCAAAAGGTATGACCTTCTCCTGATTAGCCATTCGTAATTGGATAGGTGACCAGAGCAACTTTGGTCAACCCATCTGCTGCCATGTCTGCTTAGTCAAGACATTCACTTCTGATCCCAGATCAAGGATGACTTCATCCATTTCAAAATCTCCTATCTGCACAGTAAGCCTAATCTCTCGGCCTGTTCTTTTGTGCTTCCTTATATGATGTACAGTGCTATCTGGAGTCTCTATTGCAATTTGAGGTTCATATTGGCTGATAAGCTTCTGGAGCTCTACTATGGATTTTTCACTTTTTAGTAACTTCATGTAGCTTCGCAAGAACTGTGCAACAGAAGTACAGACATCTCTCGCAGTACTTGTTTTGTCATATGGAGCCGGCATGTCTTCAACATGCGGTGTTTCACTGCGTAGCGGGATCCTTGATGACTTATCTACTTTTTCTCTAAACGTATCCCGCACGTCATTGAAGATATTCTTGTTCTTCTGTAGGTTAAGAGGGGGTGCTTTACCTGGATCTTTCCTTATCCATATTGTTTCAAGGGGATCCTTCTTCGTATGTTCCTTCCCTGATGTTGAAGCTTCCACTCCTCTGTCGTGGCCTATCTCAGTGCCACTGTGCATGACCACGTTAATTCTTGGATCGACTGGTCTATTCTCTACTGCGATCCACTGGACGTTTGGATTTGGAGCCTTTGTCCGTCTTCTCTTCTGCATTTCCACCTCTAATACTAGGCAAACTTCAATGACATGATAAAATGATTTACAATAATTGCACATAGTGCATGAGTTAACATAATCTCTAGACACGTTCCCAGGTTGGCCACAGTTATAGCAAATGACTTGGTCGCGGCCTCTTCCTTGTGTCGGACCAACATTTCTTCCTCTGCCGCGGTATCCAGCACCATGACCTTTGTATCCTCCTTGGTGATATTGTGCATTTTCTTGTTTTGGCTGGATTTCTTCTTGTACACGGTACAAGCCAGCGCCTCGCATTGAGTCCATATCCCTTTTTCTTTCATTCATTAATTCATATGCGCGGCAGTTGGATTCATCATGTCCAACTGATTTACAAAAATTGCAGTATAAATTCTTAGGAGTTTTCACATATTTCTAGATGAGGTAATAGTCTTCAGGTCTATGTCCTGTGGTTCTACAAATTTCACACCATGGGGCCTGATTCTGATTTAATGGGTTAGGCGCATGACTATTAATATAGTCGCGGAATAGAGGGAAATGCTTGCGGTCATGGCCTTCTCCTTTACAACTTGTACACCAAACCTCCTGTCTAGGTTCATATCTTTGTTCTTTACCATTTTTCATACTTTTCAGTTCAAGTGTCAAGGTGGTCAGCTGGTTCTGGATCTGAGACATCCCATAACTAGTATCACCAATCGGTGAAGCTTCCAGTTTCATTGCAATTTCCAAGGCCTCTACCTAGGATAGAACCTTCTGCTGCATCAATGGTAATCTTATATGAGGTAACAGCGCAGCAATGAACCATTCTTTATGTTGTTCTGGTGGTATAACAAAGCTTACTTGGTCTAGTAAGGTCTTAAATTTCTGATCAAATTCCCAGAACGTTTCAGTTGGTCTCTGCTTTATTTCCTTCAACTCAGTTATACACTGAGACTCAGACTTAAGTTTCTTGAACTCTGCCACCAATGCGACTTTAATTTCTGCGAGGGTTCTCGGTTGTACGGTAGAGTATTTCATAAACCAATGTAGCGCTCTATCCCTGAAGGTGGTGATGAGCTATGCTTGCTTCACAGCAACGTCCTGGATTTGTCTTACACTCCATAAGGCTTCACAAAGTAACCAATGTTGGTCAGGGTCTTCTAGGCCAGTTCCTCTGAATATTGGTAGTTTCATATTAGTCTTCACCATTGTGCTACTAGGTGGTGGGGCACCAGAATTAGTGCGCGGCTGCTACAAAGGGATCTGCGCAGTGAATACAAATGGGACTATCAGGAGAGATGGACTAGGTTGATTCTTCTGCGGGGTGGGCTGCGTAGTGGGTGGGTTCTGCGATAAGGGTGGCACGGTTTGTGCATTCAGTGGATTCTCAAGGGTAAATGGTTGTGCAACTTCGCTATCAAGATCGCAGGGGATCTCAGTATCTATATGGAGTTTAGGGCCTTCCGGATTCTAATTAATTTTATATTTCTTACCACTTTTAAGAGTATGTGTCTCTTCATTAGAATCAATATATGTACTGTTTATCATGACAAACTTCAAGCATATTACTGCATTCTTAGAACACCTTTCTCAGCTAACAACATCTTAATGTATAGACTGAGGTTGTTCAGAAACTTACCGTGGAATCCTCCGAAAAAATGTGCTTCTGCTTGGCTGTAGGATTTGAGTGTGTCTACAACAAATTATTTTACAAAGCCTTCTAGCATATGATCGACCCAATAATCAACTCCGCGTGACAACGGGCTGTCTAACGCTTTAAGCTGCGCTGTGAGCTCAGGAGTCCACTCCGTAGGAACTCCTCCTTGGAAACATTTTTTCTTCTCTGTGAGCCGCGAGATCCACGCATGCAGCTCGTTTGGAAATGATGCCCAAAAGATCTCGTGAATGTTGTCTAACAAATACCTATCCGACCACTGTGTGTCACTTAGACACGGATATCTATTTTCTTGTCTATTAAAATCGCTTACGGTCTTATCAAACCAAGCTTGGATTTCTGTCTTTTCAGGATGCCAATAGTCAGATCCTTCGGGGAACTGATATTCTTCTTCACACATCATAATTGCAACTCAATGAAACCATTTCAACTCATCATGGATTCTAGCACAACAACGGAACCATTTCAACTCATCATGGATTCTAGCACGGCAATGGAACCATTTGTTGGCTTAAACTGACCTAGAGGTTTCCACTTAGACCCAGGTTCTTTGCGGTTCTTCCTTTTACCAACAAAACCCCTTCGCACCGGCCCTTTCGGTAACAACCTGCAAGCAGGTTGAGGTCTCACCCAAGGTGTATCTTTATCGAGTACTGCGGAATCAAGTTTCCACAGTAAATGATGAGTTGTTTATCTAAGCAAGTTGCACAGCGCGGGATAGAAGGAGTGCACTGCGGAGCAGAGTGATGTTGTGCGCAGCAAGATATATGTTGCGAGTAGTACTGCACGGTGGAGGCAACACTAAGGGCCGCAGCAAGGGTTTCTTACTACTGTGAATCTTCTACTGGAACTACGAATCACCCACAATTATCCTCTACTTGGAAAATCTCAGAAAGTTAAGGCACTGAAATGAATACCACTCATCCATTCATTCAGGAACTTACTGGCTATCTTTCTAGCATTCGTCAAGAACTTGGATTATTACAACATGACTAAAATGATAAACATGATTAATTGTACTGCATTCGTCACTGTGTTTAAGAAAGTAATTATACTTTAAATGACTGATTCATGGCCTTAACATAGAATTGAAGTGTTCACCATTCATATGCTTCCACAGAACCTAGCATTTCATTCCCAAACTTCTCCTATTGGTAAATGCATATCAAAGTTCTCAATTTACATGCAAGGAAACATTCAAGTATTCATTCTACAGAAAATACAGATAGTCATTCATTCATACACATCATCACATAACACAGGATTTAACGTGGTTCACTTCCTCAGATGGAAAGCTATGTCCACAAGAACGGTTGGTAATATATTTCTTTCAAAAGGGATGGGGCAACCGTTCTTAGTCTGCACACTCAGCTGCAGACTCTCCTTCTCTTGACTAGGTCTCTGCACACACAGCTACAGAGCCTTTACAATATTCTTAGCTCAAAGAGATTTTACAATACAAAAAGGGTGTCTCCTTAAGTTCTCAAACAAAAGCATAACAATAATACAGAGAGAGAACAACCCACAAAAGAGAACTCGAACCCCCATCCCATACAAAATGTCTTCTTAAATAGATCATGCTCGAAGGTCATGTCTATACAATGTCGAATACCTAAAACCCAAAAACCTAAGGGTTTCCAAAGCTACGCCGGTTTTCCAAACTGGCTTGCTGGCTCCTAGTAGCATCTGTTTGATCATTGCGGATCTCCACGTCCTCATTTTATCACTATCGGCCTTCCTGTCGCACGCGTGCCTACAAGCTGCTACTGCTGAACCATTTCTCTCTAATGGTTTTACCTTCTGCACGTGCCAAACGTCGCTTTCCTTAACAACCCACATGTGGTCGCCTTCCTGTTTTGCCTACGTCCGCCGCTCGGCAAGTATCTTTCCAAAATTGGCTGCTACCGGTCAAGTTGGTAACTACACTTGATACTTGTCCAGCACACTACTTTGCTGGCTCCACGTGGCCTCCTAAATTCGCATCACTGCTTCTGCGTAGTACTGGTCTTCGCATCATGGCAAAAACTTTGACGTTGCGCATAACTCCGCAGTCTCGTCAAAAGTTGGATGCTGCGCGCAACTTTGCAGCATCCTCAATACTTAGCCAAAATTGTGTTTCTGAGTTGCGCTCAGCTCAGCTTTCCCTTCCTGCCTCAAAAAGGTGCTTCCCAAAACTTTAACTCAACCTAGGCCCAACAGGTAGAATAAAAGGTCGAACCATGACATCCAGGAGAACGTTGGTTCAGGACGACCGACGCGACGAGAAGGAGCTGACACAGCGAAAGGCTATCTTTCAAATGCAAGTGTTGATGGGTGATAGATATTGCAAGACCATAGTCGATGGTGGTAGTATAAAGAATCTTTTGTCGATAGAGTTCATCGACAAGTTGGGTATGAGATGTCAAGAACACCCAAATCCATACATTATATACTGGTTACAGAAGGGTCACCATGTGAAGGTAACTAGACAGTGCCTAATAAACTTAAGGTTGGGAAACTTGAAGACAGTGTGTTGTGCGACATAATCCGAATGGATGCATGTCATACGTTGTTAGGAAGACCATGGAAGCATTATCAGAAGATGATCTATGATTTTTGAGCCAACACAGTCACAGAGTGAAAAAATGGCACGTGGAGGACGCTAAAGCCAAAGCAGGAGGAATAAGCTGACTGCAAGCAGGGAAAATCAACTATTGGGAGAAGCGAGTGTTGATGTGTTCATCCACGAAATTCCTCGCAGAGGATGATAAATAGTCGGGATGTTTCTCCATCATTCCGAAGGGACCATGTGTTGAAATTTTGATAATGAAGAATATTTCGGTCGAAGTCGAAGAGCTGCTCGATGAGTTTTAGAGAATAATAGTGGACGAAGCACTGACAGGATTTCCACCGATAAGAAGCATATCCCATCAGATCGACTTGATTCCACGATCGAGTTTTCCAAGCAAGGCACCTCACATAATGACTCTAGCAGAGGTTCAGGAACTCAATCAAAAATTCTAAGAGTTGTTGGATAGAGGATTGATCAAAGAGAGTCTGAGCCCGTGTGCGGGTACCAGCTGTACTAGCACCGAAGAAGGGTGAGAATGGAGGATGTGTATAGAATCCAGAGAAATCAACAAGATCATGATCAAGTACATGTTTCCATTTTCAAGGATGGATCACTTGATGGACTGCTTGAGTGGAATGAGATACTTCACCAAGATCGAACTGAAAAGAGGTTATCACCAGATCAAGGTCATAGAAGGAGATGAATGGAAAACAACCTTCAAGACAAAGTAAGGACTGTATGAGTGGTTAGTCATGCCATTCAGATTGACTAATGCACCCAGTACGTTCATGCGATTTATGAATGAGATATTGAAACCATTCTTTGGAAAGTTCATCGTAGTGTACCTTGACGACATCCTAATATTCAATCGAACCAAAGTCGAACACTTGGAGCACATTCGATGAGTATTGCAGAAGCTGCAGGAGGAGAAATTGATGGTGAACCTGCAAAAATGTTTCTTCGTGAAGGAAGAATTGGTGTAATTGGGATTTGCAATCTCAGGTAAACGGTTAGTGATGGACCGAGAGAAGGTGAAGGCTATATTGCAGTGTACAGAACCGACAAGCATGACAGGAGTGCAGAGTTTCCATGGAATTGCTAGTTTCTACATGAAGTTCATCAGAGGATTCAATCGGATATGTGCACCATTGATAGAGTGCATGAAGAAAGGGGAGTTCAAGTGGAAAAAATCTGCCCATAAATATTTCAGCAAGTTAAAGCAAAAAGTGACAGAGATCCCAGTGTTAGCTCTCCCAGGTTTCGACAAAGTTTTCCAAGTCAATTGGGACGCAAGTGAAATGGAAATTGGAGGAGTGTTTAGCCAGGAGGGCCTACCAATTGCATTCTTCAGTGAGAATTTGGATGAAGCGAAGCAGAAAAATTCGGTCTACGACCAATAATTCTATTCTATTCTCCAAGCATTGAAGAAGTGGAGGCATTATTTGTTTCCCAGGGAATTTTTGTTGTACATAGATCACCAAGCACTAAGGTACTTGAGTACTCAGTCGAAGCTGAACCGGCGGCACATGAAGTGGGTTGAATTTCTGCAAGGTTATACCTCCATGTTGCGACATAAGTCGGGCAAGTCGAACAAGGTTGCCGACGCACTGAGTGGAATAGTTGCATTGTTGAACACGACGACAATTCAGGAAATGGGAATAGTATCGGTGAAGACAGAGTATGAGACCGACGAGGTGTTGATGTATATGTAACTTCGGAATGTATTTCATCTATATATTTATTGTACCCCTATATATACGTATTATTCCTCTATACGGAAGTGTCGTCATTTGTGTTGACAAGTGTGTTAACTTGCCGATGGGTTATTAGACCACCTTGTAAGGGGTCGTTCTGATATAATGTAATATGAAGTTATTGTACCTAGCTAGACAAGTCGGCCCCATAAGGTTATTGGGAAAACAGGACAAGTATAAATAAAGATCGGGAGATCTCTATTTGGATCACTCGGAACTCACACTTCCTTCACTTGGAAAGCACATGTGAGGAGGAGGATCAACTGCTAAGAGTAGTCTATCTCTTGTACTTTGGTTGTACTTTGGTTGAGCTATTGCTCTATCTATCTTTGAGGAAGTTGTGGGGTTTTTCACCTTAGGGTTTTCCCCACGGAAACTTTGTGTGTATATTGTCTCTCATGCTTTTGCTTCTTGTGATGATTGACATGCTTGTTATGATTGATATGCATTGATATACTGTACATGTTATTCTCTCAGTAAAGATCCTAGAGTATTGTGAATTAATGCTCACAATTTAACATGGTATCAGAGCTAACCTGAGAAGAAGACATTGTGCAGTGATGGAAACTAGGGTTTCTTGTTTATTGGGTTTCTCTCCATAGATTTTGGAAAAGCAGTATAGTAGATTGACTCTACTCATCAAGGAGAATCTATCTGTCCAATAAGAATTCAATTCTGAGCTTTTTCAAATTTGGCCCTAAAAATTAGAGTTTCCACAAAAATGGGAATTTATGAAATCTGAAGACATAGCTGGAAAATCCTTGGAAAATCAAAGTTTAGAGCTTTGGATCGAGATTTTGCCTAAGTAAATATCTGGGAAACTCAAACCCTAATTCAGGGTCCTCCCTAGTGAACCCAGGAAGACTAAAAGGCATTTCTGAAGGGTGAAGCTTTGCAGATCTCAAATTCTGAATACACCAAGCTGATCAAATCATCAAGGTGCATCTTTCCATCCTTTCAGAAAGTTGAAATTCACTTTTTGAATTTTTAGGGTTTTTCCGACAAACCCTAATCCGAGACCAGATCCAGTTTTCAGCAAAGCAAGTGGTAAGACCTTAATCTCTTCTATTTCCATTTGAAGTACTCTTTAAAATGTCTCACCACACTAAGCTTGAGGATAAGCTTGAAGGGGCTGATAACTTCCGAGCCTGGAAGTATAGGATTGGGTTAATCCTCGAAGAAAATGAATTGGACTCCTACATCAGCTCTGAGGTCCCTATCCAAGAGGATGAAGAGGCTAAGGTATTGCATAATAAGAACTTGGTCAAGGAAAAGAGAATCATTGCTGATTCTATCAAAGACCATCTTATACCACATGTGTCATCTCTAAAGACAAGGAGATGTTTGACTCCCTGACCAAGTTATTTGAAGGGAAGAACATAAATCGGAAGATGACTCTGCGGAATCAATTGAAAGGGGTCAAGATGTTGAATGGAAAGACCATTCAATATTACTTCTCCAAGGTCTCTCAGATCAAGGAACAACTTGAAGCTGTGGATGAGGTAGTGTACAATGGTGAAGTTGTTATGACCACTCTGAATGGCCCACCTAGGTCATGGGACTCCTTGATTCAAGGAATTTGTGCAAGAAATAAATTGATCTCTTTCAATAGACTGTGGGAGAAATGCTCTCAAGAAGAAGCTAGGCTTGTGGCACGAGAAGAAAAGATGGAGAATGAAGATCAAGCTCTCACAGCTCACACCAAGGGAAGCAAGGTTAAGAGGGAGAAGTCTAATAACAAGAAACATTCTCACCCTTATCACAAGAAGAAAGATCTATCTCATGTTCGATGTTTCGAATGTAATGAGAAGGGACACTTTGCTTTAGAATGTCCCAAGAACAAAAGGGACAACAACAAAAACAACAACTTCAATAAGAAGAAGAAGGGCAGAAAAAGAAGGTATCATGCTCATGCTACTGAAGATGATGAACCTCCAAAGAAGAGGGCTAGAGCAGAATTTGATGATGATGATTCATCAAGCGAAGAGGAGTATGTTCTAATCTCTGCTCTCATAGGTACTATTTCTCATGGTTGTAATGATTGGCTTATTGACAGTGGTGCTTCCAAACACATGATGGGGTTTAAAGAATCTTTTGTAAATCCATCTAAACATGAATCACCCCATAAAGTGAAACTTGGGGATGACTATCAATACCCCATCAAAGGAAGTGGGGAAGCCTCCTACAACCTAGAATATGGAATGTCCTTAAAGATGAAAGATGTGCTATTTGTACCTGGGCTCAAGAAGAATCTACTCTCCATCTCTGCATTAGATGTAAAAGGTATGAGGGTTTCATTTGTAGATGGCCAAGTCCTAATGTGGCCAAAGGATAAAACTATTGATGATGCAGTGGTGATTGGAGAGCAAGAGGGAGGATTGTATAAACTAAAGGGACAACCTGAACATGCCATGTTGCATGAATCCATGGAGCCAAGTGAACTTTGGCATAGAATACTTGCACATATGCACTACAGAGCATTACCAATTGCAAGTAAGGCTGTAGAAGGTCTTCTTGAAATTAAGACCAAGCATGAAGGTGTTTGCAAAGGATGTGGTAAAGGAAAAAACATAAAGAAGGCATTTACAAGCAGTGAAAGCAAGGCAAAAGGTATCTTGGAAATTATCCACTCCGATGTATGCGGCACAATGTCATCCATCTCTCTGAGTGGGTATGTTTACTATGTCTCTTTCATTGATGACTTTTCCAGGAAGACTTGGGTTTACTTCTTGAAGAACAAAGATGAAGTATTTGCTAAGTTCAAGGAATTCAAAACCTTGATGGAGAACCAAACTGATAAGAATATCAAAACATTCAGATCCGACAATGGTGGAGAATTCACCTCAGGTGACTTAAAGAAGCTATGCAATGATTCAGGGATTAAGAGGGAGTTGACTGCTCCTTACAATCCACATAATAATGGATTTCCAGAAAGAAAGAATCGAACAATCATGGAAGCAACAAGGGCAATGCTGCATGACCAAGATCTACCTATGCATCTATGGGCAGAAGCAAGTAGGACAGCTATATATGTGCAGAACAGAACACCCCACAAGATATTGGACAAAAAGACACCAAAAGAGGTCTTTTCTGGTAAGAAACCTGAATTCAGCCATCTCAGAATATTTGGTTGTCCAGTATACACACATGTCCCAAAGGAAAAGAGGACCAAGCTAGATCCTTCAGGAAAGAAGGGTATCTTTGTGGGTTATAGTGAAAGCTCAAAGGCTTACAGAATATACTTTCCAAGGTTCAAGAAGATTGATGTCAGCAGGGATGTGACATCTGATGAAAACTCAGCATTCATCAAATCAAGGAAGACACATGTTGAAGATTATGAAGAACCTAAGGAAACTAGATTTCAAGACACTACTATGACTCAAGCAATTCCAGATGCGGATCATGAAATTGAAGATCCGCAAGAATCTGTAGATCCACCCCATGAGAATAACTCTCACAAGAGGAAACCTGCATGGGCTAGAGAGCTCATTCAAGATGCAGAAGAAGAACACAGAGCAAAGAAGAGAACTAGATCACATACCAGCTATGTTGCTTTACTCTGTGATATCATGAACAAAGAACCTTCCAATTATGAATAAGCAGCGGAAAAGAAAGAATGGAAGGATTCCATGACCGAAGAATACCAATCAATAATGAAGAATAATGTTTGGGATGTTATCCCAAGACCTGAAGGGAAGTCTGTTGTGACTTCCAAATGGATCTACAAGATCAAGCATGCTGCAGATGGCAGCATAGAGAAATACAAGGCAAGGTTTGTAGCTCGTGGCTTCTCTCAGAAAGAGGGAATAGATTATGAAGAAACTTTTGCTCCTGTAGCCAAGTACACTTCCATCAGAACAATACTTGCTCTGGCTGCAGCGATGAAATGGAAGATACACCAGATGGATTTCAAGACTTCCTTCTTGGATGGTGTAGTTTAAGAGGAAGTGTATGTGGAGAAGCCACTCGGTTTTGAAACACATGACAGGGAGTCATATGTGTGTAGATTGAAGAAAGCCTTGTATGGTTTAAAACAAGCTCCTAGAACTTGGTATGATAGGATGGACAGTTTTCTATCTAGTTTGGGATTTACCAAGAGTAAAGTGGATTCCAACCTTTACTACAAGGTTGAAGAAGGAAATCCTGTGATTCTATTTCTGTATGTGGATGACCTATTTGTAACAGGAGATGACAGATTGATTGCCGATAAAAAGAGGAAGTTTGCTGCTGAGTTCGATATGAAGGACTTGGTGATGATGCACTATTTCCTAGGTATGGATTTGTGGCAGAGTGCAGATGGGATCTTCCTTGGACAAGGAAAGTATACAGTAGATATCCTGAAGAGGTTCGAGATGATGGATTGCAAGGCCATGGCCACACCTATGGCATCAAACCTGAAGGTTCTATGTGATACTTCATCTGAGTCGATCGATGTCTCTATGTATCATCAGATGATTGGGTCCTTGATGTACTTGATGAACACGAGACCAGATATTTGCTTTGCAGTGAACACATTGAGCCAACTCCTAATGGATCCAAGGAGTGTTCACCTGGTTGCTGTAAAGCATATTCTGAGGTACCTGAAGGGTACAGTTGATTATGGGATCAGGTATGAAGCAAATCAAAAGTTTAACATGCAGGGTTATGTTGATTCAGATTGGGTAGGCAGTGCTGTAGATAGGAAGAGCACATCTGGGTGTTGCTTCAGTATGGCATCAGGTGTGGTCTCTTGGTTTAGCAGGAAGCAGTCCTGCATAGCACTGAGTATAGCTGAAGCAGAGTATGTTGCAGCCTGTTGGGCTAGTTGTGAAGCAGTATGGATTCGGAAGCTATTGTCATAGTTATTTGATCTCCCGCTGGAGACTACTTGTATCTTTTGTGATAACCAGAGTTGTGTGAAGCTGTCTGAGAACCCGGTGTTCCATGACAGGTCAAAGCACATTGAGATAAAATATCACTATATCAGGGATATGGTGCAGAGAGGAGCAGTGGAGCTTCTATACGTAGCTATGGATGAGCAGATTGCAGATGTGCTGACGAAGCACTATCCAGAGTAAAGTTAGAGTACTTCAGAGAGAGGCTTGGCGTTCTTCAGATCGACGACACTTTGAGGAAGAGGTTATGGACACATTTGCAGAAGCCATTCCAAGCATGATGGAAGGAGGACCCTTCACATGGCTATGGATGTAAGCATTGGATAATGAGCATCAAGGTGGTGTTCTAGTTTCTGCTCTGTATGATCAGTTGGATCATTTATATGTATGTACACATCATGTTGGATGCTGGTATGATCAGTTGGATCATTTATATGTATGTATGCATCATGTTGGATGCCTTGATCAATGTGATCATGTATTTGTATATGCATCATGTTGGATGCTTGATATGATCAATTGGATCATGGATTTGTATCAGGTAGATACTTGTATGATCAGGTAGATCATGTATTTGTATATGTATCAGGTGGATACTTGTATGATCAAGTAGATCATGTACTTATGTATGTATCAGGTGGATACTTGTATGATCAGGTAAATCATGTACTTATATATGTATCAGGTGGATGCATTATGTATATCAGATGGATGCATTTGTATGATCAGGTAGATCATGTATGATGATATGTATTAGGTAGATACTTGTATGCATCAGATGGATATATTGTTTGATCAGGATGATCACAGATGACGAGCTTCAGGATGTTGCTCGAGATGATATGCATCAGGTTGATGCTATGATGATGATCAGGTTGATCATATGATGATGTACATCAGGATTATGTATGGTGAGTATCGGTTTGATACTCTATGACCGTGGACAGGTTGTGTAGGTAGAATAGAAAAGACCCTTTAAAAACCAGACAGGTAGAGCGGTGTGCTCGTAACAGCCTGGTTTGCTCTATCGAGATCCGGATAGGTAGAGCGGTGTACTCATAACATCCTAGGATGCTCTGAGTAGGTTTTTCTACAGGCAGCATAGAAAAGGTCCTTTAAAATCCGGACAGGTAGAGCGGTGTGCTCATAACATCCTAGGATTCTCTATCGAGATCCAGACAGGTAGAGCGGTGTGCTCGTAACATCCTGGGATTCTCTAAGTAGGTTTTGCTATGGTTTTGCATAGAAAATATCCTTTAAAATCCGGACAGGTAGAGCGGTGTGCTTGTAACATCCTGGGATGATCTATCGAGATCCAGACAGGTATAGCGATGTGCTCGTAATATCCTGGGATGCTCTGAGTAGGTTTTGTGAAAGTTCACGTAGAAAAGATCCTTTAAAATCTGGACAAGTAGAGTGGTGTGCTCGTAACAGCCTAGGATGCTCTATCGAGATCCAGACAGGTAGATCGGTTTGCTTGTAACATCCTAGGATGCTCTGAGTAGGTTTTGTGAAGGTCAACATGTAAAAGAACCTATAGTCTGCGCTAGCTTTTGTTGACGCACGTAATCAGTCCTGGGATCCACAGTATGGCCATTGATGATGAAGACCTGTAGGTGGTGGGCCTACATCCAGCATGAAAAAGGGCTGGCTCTGTAGAAATTCCTATGACGAGTAGATTCAAATATTGATTGAGATAGCAGCAGCTTTGATGATGATTCAAGGACGATGCATCGATGACGATGATCCAGAGAAGAAGACTTGTGCTAGATGATCTGTGTCGAGAAATACCTTCCTAGTTAAGAGAGAGTGTTGATGTATATGTAACTTTGGAATGTATTTCATCTATATATTTATTGTACCCCTATAGATATGTATTATTCCTCTATATGGAAGTGTCGTCATTTGTATTGACAAGTGTCGCAAGTGTGTTAACTTGCCAATGGGTTATTAGACCACCTTGTAAGGGGTCGGCCCGATATAATGTAATATGAAGTTATTGTACCTAGCTAGACAAGTTGGCCCCATAAGGTTATTGGGAAAACAAGAAAAGTATAAATAGAGATCGGGAGATCTCTATTTGGATCACTCGGAAATCACAATTCCTTCACTTGGAAAGTGGTGCACATGTGAGGAGGAGGATTAGCTGCTAAGAGGAGTCTATCTCTTGTACTTTGGTTGTACTTTGGTTGAGCTATTACTCTATCTATCTCTAAGGAATCTGTGGGGTTTTTCACCTTAGGGTTTTCCCCACGGAAACTTTATGTGTCTATTGTCTCTCATGATTTTGCTTCTTGTGATGATTGACATGCTTGTTATGATTGATATGCATTGATATACTGTACATGTTATTCTCTCAGTAAAGATCCTAGAGTATTGTGAATTAATGCTCAAAATTTAACACGAGGAGTTTGCTAAAGCATGGAAGGCTTGTAGCGAACATGGAGTGTTGACAGAACTCCATACTTGGATTATTTTATCCAAGAAGGATAATTATTTAAGGGACAACAGTTGTGTATTCCCAGAGAATCCGTAAGAGATAACCTAATCAGAGAACTGCATAGTGGCAGATTAGCAGGTCATTTTGGCATCGACAAGACCAAGGCTTTGGTAGAATAAAACTATTATTGGCCAGGAATGACGACAGATGTCGGAAAGTGAGTATGACAGTGTCACATTTTCCAATTGGAAAAAGAAAGAATTTAGAATATGAGATTGTATACACCATTACCAATGTCGAATACCCCATGGGAACACCTGAGCATGGATTTTGTGTTAGGATTTCCTAAGACGTAGCAAGGAAGTGACTCAATATTTTTTGTAGTAGACAGATTTTTGAATATGGCACACTTTATTCCATGTCATAAGACAAGTGACGCCACAAGCATTGTTGTATTATTCTTCAAGGAGATAGTCATATTGCATGGGTTGCCGAATATTATAACGTAGGACAGAGATACCAAGTTCATGGGTCATTTTTTGAGAAACCTATGGAAGAAACTGGACACGAAGTTTCAGTTTAGCTCGGTATATCATCCACAGAAAGATGGACAGGCTGAGGTGGTGAATAGAACTTTGGGAAACCTTCTGATATGTTTGATGGCCAACGGACCCAAGAAGTGGGAGAACGTGTTGGTGCAAGAAGAATTCGCATATAATAAATCTATGAATCAGTTGACAGGTATGATCCCATTCCATATTGTTCAAGGACCAATCCCACATGGACTGGTAGATTTGGTCGAGATACTGACAGAAATTAGGAAAAGTGCAGATGCATAATTGATAATAGCTTTTAAGGTAGTGTTAGATCTAATTTAAAACATCTATATTACTATGAAGTAGGTGAAAATTCAATGTCAAAAATCCACAATCATTTATCATCCCCTAACATATTTAAAATCATGAATTATAAGAGAATTGAATTGTTTCATATTAAGATAAAGAAGAAGATGCATACTTGCAATCTAGCTTGATGTACATCCTTTCTCCTTTGATATGAGATTTCCTTTCTCCACACTTGCCTTTGATGAAGATTCCAAGCTTTCCAATCCTCCAAATCTATCCAGCATTCCTTTGCTCTTCCTTTTGGCTCCTCTTACCATGCCCCAAATGCCTTTGTTTTATAGAATTGGTAAATGGGATCTCAAGTTTCTCTTCTCAATGTGGGATAATCCCTTTTCATGATTTTTTATTATTTTCTCTCAATAACCCACTTTCCATAGTATTTTTAGGATTTTGTCACAACTTTAGAATATTTAAGTACAATTAATGCACTTTTATGCATTTCTTCTCACTATTTGACTGGTGGATTTTAGATTTGAGCCTTCAATTGAGCAGTTCAATCACAGAACCTTGTCTCTTTAGAATCCTTCTTTCTTCACTCAATCCTTCTAGTTATGGAAGTAGTGATTACATCAGAGAGGATTGTTCTCTTTTGTACTGGTCTTATGTATTCATGTTGCAGGCACATAGTAAAAATATGCTTCTGCCTTCACTTTGTTAATGGTGTTAATTTGATTGTTAACATATGCCCCCTAATTTGTGAGGTCCGAAGCAGAGCTAAGGGCTGAAATACATTACGTAAATTGATACTCTTTATTGATAAAATCAAGGATGAGGAAAGGATAAGCTCACGAGCACAGAATTTAGGGAAGCACCTGTAATTCAAACATAGCAATTTCTCAAATATATATTATCTTCCTGAGGCGGCCATACCCATGCTCAACAATAAACAAGCATGGCCGTGAACAATACATAGTGAATCCATGTCAAAAGAAAAAATTTCAGAAGTGTAAACATGCACTTTGATGAGTGCGAGAATAAGGTCTTCATCAAACTTCTAACATGGTAGTTAAATCTTGCGCAACTCAGGCAGTGCATCAATAGGTGATACACCTACTTTTCCCAAGGTCTTCAATACAAATTGACTATAGTACGAGTTTATATCATGCGAATAAATGAACTGGTGTCGAGAATAATAAAACACCATCTGATTACCGTTCATTGATGTATACTGTTAACAGATGTGAAGAGACCCACCGATAATGATGATGGAATCTAAGGTACTGAGTACAAACTAGCAAGTGTGAATAGATGTTCTTAAGTCGAACACTTGTAGAATAAAATAATTAGGGTTCATTGATGTATACCCACTGTCATTTATGAGGAAAACTGCCACTAATGACTGCAACATCCAAGGTACTCCTGGGTTTCTAGATCCATTTCCTAGATGATGATTTGGTGTCAATGGGAATAGATCCATTGGAAGGAGGGTATTAATGCATCCCACATCAACCAATACTAAACAAAGAACAATAGTCTGATATAATTTGGTAGAACTGCGAGATCCCACACTTTATACTGACACAAGGAAGTTTGGCATGATTGGTCAGGAATATTTGAGGAATGGATGACTCTATTTGAACATTCCTTGAACACATAACATGACACAAAATGGACACTTGGAAACATATGACTTTGAGTAACCAGCCTTAATGAAATCCGCCAATGCTAGATGCATTAACGGAAGCTCCATTGGTGACGGGAAGGACAACCCATCGGTGGAGATCTGTTCAAAATATGGGTACATTTTCCTAAGGTAAATGTAGATGGTGTACTGACAACGGATACCAAATTATATGTCATGTTCAAGGGCGACAAGGACTGACTGTTTCCATTTTCTTCAATACTATAATATGAAATGATTCAATTCTCTACCTTTTTGGGGATTTTTGTGTTTTCCAATTTTTAACCTTTTTCATTTATTAGCTTGAAAAAAGAATAAAGCATGCTATGATACATTATAGAAAATGAGTATCTCAAGGGAATGCTCTTAAATTTCAAGGGCATGGGTCAAGCCAAGGAAAAGATACATATTGCAAACAAGGGCTCAGCTATTTATGTACACTCTTACAGATGTTTCCTCCATGGGTATGGGTCAAATATACATAAGAAATGGTTTATATGGATCATGTAACAAAAAGTGACTGCAAAGGTAAATACTCAACATAAGCAATAAGTAACAAAGCAATTTGCACGGATGTTCAAGTGGATATTTTAACACATGCTTATGTAAAATGACAAAAAATTGGGAGCCCATCAGGATATGGTTAGAAATGTATGAAAGAGAAATATGTGGTCTCAAACTCCAAGTCATGATGGGACTAATAGAGCTCCCAATCCTATGAGAATAACTCAGCATGGGCACCAAAACAGCAATGGGGTGCTGACTAGGGTGTCCCATGCTTGGTAGGCTCTTTTGTCGGAATGGTGGAAAATAAAGATACGAAGGGCTGACCCACCAATTTCAATTAGGTTCAAACCTATGGCAAGTTTGGGTTGAAAAAGGTTCAAATGCATCTTTACAAATGGATAGCCTAAACTTATATGCAATATTCCAAATATATTAGATTAGGTCAAGGAACATCCAAATCATGCTCCTATACTTGGGTAGATTTACACCAATTATCCCAGTGGCCCCACAAAATATGTCTTTAGGTGGGTGCAACCAAATGTTTACAACTTCAGGGATGTCTTCATCTAATGATAAAATGTAATCCAAGAAATCATGTGAGCTGGGAGATCTCACATCCCAAATGGGACAAGTAACTAGATCGCATTCCTCCATCTAGGGAATATTTTGATTTGAATCTTCTGAAAGCTATTCGATTAGCTTCGTATAAAAATTCTACGGCAGATAGGGGTGATCCAAATGATTTCCAACATTTAAATGAAATTACACAATATGAGGTCCCTTCATCTACTATGGTTCAAAAAATGTTCTTACCATGAGTCACTACATTAATCTGAAAAGCAACTTTGGAAGGGATCCTACATGTTGAATGGTTTATGTCTGATGTGATCGAAGTCACATCAGATGGATCAACAGTTCCAATTGTAGACAATAGTTCCTTTGTTTGCACAGTACCATGTTGCAATACCTCCAAAGCTGACATGGCACATGGAACTTGAGATAGGTACTCAAGAAAATTATTGTTTTGAGCATCTTGCGTGTTAGGATTATGCATTGTTCTACGTGGAACACCTTTGGGGGGGTGTGGTACTAAATATATGGATGGGTTCTCAATGGAGAGAGAACCACTTGGTTGTGATATCGATTGATCTGATGTACTAGGAGAGACATCATAAGAATCAAGTCTTTTTTGAATGCTCACCTTATGATTACACATGAAGACATTGGCATTGGGATCATTGCCCCCTAGCAGAGGTATCGGTGTCAAAATAGTGGGTTGTTGTTTCCCACCGCATTGAAGCATGTTTGGTGCATCTCTTTTCCCAAAGTTAGCATTTTTCTTACTCTTGTATTTCTTCTTCTTTTCCCTAAGGTCTTTGGGTGAGACTATAAGGATTTCAAAATTCTGGGAAGGATTAGCAATTTGCTTACCCTTATACTTATTATTCCCTCTAAGGTCTATGGATGAGACTATAAGTATGTTAGAAGTGTTGGAAGGATTAGTAGGTTGTTGCATTTCCTAGCCAGCTGTGGGTTGCGAAGTCTGACTAAAAGATTGTCCCAAATGTTGGGTAATCTATTCAAGTTCATTGATGGAATCCATCATACCATTGGCATGAGGTCCATGTGGTATCCTAGCTGGATCAAACGTAGGTCTTGCAAGTTGGTTCCAAAAATATTGGTTACTTCCTAGAACCTGACTACTCCATTGTGGAATGGGGTTAATAGTTGGATTTCCCCCTTGCGGGGTTAGGCCCAAGAAAGATTGGTTACTTTCTAGAAACTGACCACTCCATTGATGTGATCCTTGGGTGTGTTAATATATCCAAGGTGGGTTTCCCCTTTGAGGAGACTGACCCCAAGAAGATTGGGTACCTCCTGGAACATGACCAATGGTTGGATTGCCTCTTTGTGGAGGTGGGGCCCAAGAATATTGGTTACTTCCTAGATCCCAACCACACCATGGCAGTTGAAGTTAGGATTGAAAATCATTCCAAGTTTGACTGCCTCCTTGTGAAGGTTGCATCCAAAAATATTGGTTACTTCCTGAATGTTGTCCATTCCATGGTGGAATAGGATGGATGGATGGATTTCCCCCTTGCGGAGGTAGGCCCCAAAAATATTGGTTACTTTCTGCAATCTGACCAAACCATTGATTGTTTCCTTGTTTTAGATAAGAGTTCCAAGGTTTATTTCCTCCTTGCGAAGGTGGGCCCCAAGAAGATTGGATACTCCCTGAAACCTTCCCACTCCATTGCGGAATGGGGTTTATAGGTGGATTTCCCCTAAGCATTGTGCTAGGATAAGTTAGAGGATAACCCCCCGAGGTGTTTCCACTAATTTGAGGAGCATAACCCCAATTGGAATAAATGTTCCATGGTTCATTGCTTCCGCTAGGAATATTGCCATTCCATGGTGAAGGGTTTCCCCTGAAGTAGAATTTGAACAAGTGTTAGGTATACCAAGAGGATTCCGGTTTACTCCTTGTGTGTTTTGAACTTGATTAGCCAAACCATATGTAAAACCAATGTTTGGTAAGGCACACCCTTCAGTAGGTATTCCTGCAGATGAAGTAGATGTACTTCTGGG
Source organism: Larix kaempferi (assembly GCA_027924585.1). Lineage (NCBI taxonomy): Eukaryota > Viridiplantae > Streptophyta > Pinopsida > Pinales > Pinaceae > Larix > Larix kaempferi. The sequence continues at coordinate 4,972,442 of BSBM01000125.1, read as the reverse complement.
ATTGGAACCCGAAACTGTACCAACTGGAATTGAAGTGTTGGTTGAATTTGTGCTAATAACAGGTATACTAACTGTTGGGATTGATGTAGATGACAAATTGGAAGTATTTCTACCTCCAGCAACTGTTTGATGTTGTGATGATGTAGTCCCTTGTGCTCCTGATGAAGCCATAGGGTCACTTGTTAAATTTTGCATGTCATTCAAACTTTCAAAAAGAGGTTTGATATCACCGAGTGACTCATGGATAGTAAGTATAACTGGTTCTGAAAGACTCATCAAAGGAGGAATTACATGAGCATTTGTGTGATTTTATAATGTTTCAATTTCAACTAGAGTAAGATCATCAACTATTTCTATATTCAGTTCGTGATGTGACAATGAATTCTCAGGGTTGATTTGATGTTGTTATTCTCAATTAATATTAATAGACTTTAAAATAAGTTCGGTTTCCAAGTCATTAGGATTTTGTTTTTGTATATGTCTTTGCAATGTAGCAGGGCCTTCACTTTTTGGTGACTCACCTCGCTGTTGCCGTAACTGGTGGATCAGGAGAGAAGCCACTTCTAAGAATTTGATAAAATTATGTGTTTAAAATTATATTCTTAATCAAAAAATAGAATCAAACAATCCTAAGGCAGTCTAGACTCAACAAAAATAAAAAGTGTCCACACAGTAAAAAGTCCTATAGATCCAAGCAAGCACACTACTTTTCCATAGAACTGAAGTTTAGTGAAAAGATGGATTGAAGGGAATTCTGAAACTAGTATTTGTTGAGGGATATGAGGCCTCACAAAATTACTAACAACGAAGGTATGAGAAACAGTTACAATAAACTTTAATCGCCAGGGGTGCAAGTGTTGGTTCCTGACCAATCACCATCCCAAGGAGTAAAAGTTTCAAATTTTGTCTCAGGTATTGTAATATTTCCCCACTTACAATAGCCTATGTGATATCATAAGAAGAGAAACTAAATCTACCACTTCGCAATCAACAATCGGGTGGAACAGTTGTAAGTCGAGGACAACTGTCATAACCAGGTACTCTAGAAAAGTGATGTCACCCCAAGGACTTGTCACTTCACATAGGATTCCCTGATGAGCTCATGTACCACTAAACAAGAAAGAGGGGGAAACCACCCTTACTTATCCAGATTAACCTCATGCTTAACGCATGTGTTAGAATCACTTTCCCGACAAGAGCTTTTTGCTACTAATGGATTTAAAATCTCAGTAATCAATGCTAGTTTCAAAAGTTTTGCATCCCAGGAATGTTAACTCTCCAAACCTAATCCAGGTAACTAACATAATCTTGTTGGTGATATGAAAATAAAATGTTGGTCAATTTTAGATTAAGCACCAATTTTTAAGGGTAGTTTGCTTAGTTTCAGGAGTGAAAATGAAACTGGTGGTGTGTTGACTTGCAAAATATGAACCACATAATGCAATATGCTCACTTTTCTACCTTTCAATTCGATGAATGTTCTAAACTAATGAAAGTTTATAGGTTCATGTGTGTCTTTCAAACATGCAAAATGTGTTGGTATATTTTGTTTTTTTATGAACAGTTCTTCTGAAATATGGATAATGACTGATTTTCAAAAATCAATGTAAACCAAACAAATATCTCAAGTGAAAATGAATCTAATTCTATTACATGGGGGATCTTTGTTTCTCATTTGCAGGGCCACCCGAAAGTGCAAGCAAAGAGGATAATCAGAGCTCTTTGAAATGCTATGAATTAAATTCTAGAATATTACACTTGAGATCTACTTTCTCATTTGCAGGGCAACTCAAAAGTGAAAGAAAAGAGGATACGGTAGCTCGAGAACTGTATGCAAAAATTGAAATCTACTCTATTACAATTGAGATCCACTTTCTCGTTCACAAGATCGCACGAAGGCCCAAGTGAAGAGGATACGGTGGCTCAAAAGAACAATGCTTGAAAAATCAAATCCTAGAATATTACACTTGAGATCCACTTTCTCATTTGCAGGGCCACCCAAAAGTGCAAGCAAAGAGGATACAGTGGCTCAAACAAAACTTATCACAAGAAAATTGAGATAGGACATTACAATCTTCTCTAATTGTGTATAAACATGATGAAAATATTGTAGATCCAAAACAAAATTGAACTAATTAAAGTTTGTATTCAGTTTTGGAGGGAAATTGTTTTCAAAACGTCTCAAAGTGCAATGTTCAATTCTTTGTTTTTCAATGCAAATATCTTTGTGAAATGTGTTTAAATGATCTTTTCAAATGTTATAACTAATATTTGGTGTCATGTTTCAAATAATCAAGTTCATGAGATTCAACAGTTAAAGGGTCTTAAGGTTCTTCAACCAAATCTTGATATTTCTTCATTTTTGTGATTTGCAAACTCTTAAATGAATACAAAAAATTAGATATCATTCCTAATATTATGCAATCAGGAATCCAAAAGCAACATATAACTTGAAGCAAATGAAACTACCACAAATTCAAGAAATTTTTGAAATAAATGTCAATTTGGGCCATTTTTGGAGGTTTTTGGTAAGAAATTCCAAATCTAAGGAGCTCAAACCCTCCCAATTTTTCCTTAACTAGTGGTTTACTGATCCTAAGAAGTTTTAAAATATTTTTGAAGCTCTACAAGTACAAAAATATGTCAGAGATATGGATCTAACTAAACTAGCTTACATATCTATGCAAAACATTAATATATCAACAATAAGTACAAAAAGGAGAACAAGAGAAAAGAGTACACCAAATATACGTGGTTCACCCAATTGGGCTACGTCCACAGGAAGGTAGTGTTCTATTATCTCCATAATATCTCCCTCAAGCTTACAAGAGAGCAATGCCAATAACCTCAATACAAATATATCAATACTTATGTGAATACGTAAAGATCATGATGAGTGATCCACACTGGATGAATGTGAAAGACTCCCTTGACTCTATTATATACCAAGATATGAGGAGGAATTAATCTCACATATTACATGTGGGATAATATAATTCTCCATAATAACATCTCTTTATATAATAATGAATATCAAGAGTATATTTTACCATAATGAATATGGGATATAATGTATTACTCTTTTACATAAGATTGTGGATATCTTCCGACATAATACAAAGACATTATTACCTTCAAAGGAATATAAAATATTCCAACACTCCCCCTTAATAATGGCTGGTAGAAAATCCCACTAACAAAGGAAGGAAGGAGTATAAAATATACAAAGACATTATTACCTTCCAAGGAATATAAAATACTCCAGAAGAACCAAATCTGCAAAAGAAGAACACTTCGGCTGATGGAATTTGATGAATAACAACCGCTTCTCACTGAACCATGAAAGTGCACTCGAACCAGGTTGTATGATGAAATAAACATGTGACGCAATCCAACAGCAAGATGCATTTTTAATATGATCAACTCATTATATCACATATAAAAAATTTATGACATGACAAGTCACTATAGGTCTTAATCATGGGTTCATTTCTTGTTAACACTATGTAAATATGCAAAAGATGAAATGCCCTGGAAATGTCAATGATTCCATATATGAACGTTAGAGACAAATAACACAAGAATTAGAAACCTTTGCAATACATGAGAAAGAAACTATATCCGAATTAAAGAACTTATGACAAGCCAAAAAATATGATATCACATAGATTCAAGAAAATGACTTTACTCAAGAAATTAATTAGCAAGAGCATATAATGATCATAAAGATATTAGAGCTTGTTTCTATGATCTATCACCTTTTGTTGCTTTCAAAAAAATATTTTATCATTTGGGCATTATTTATTTTGTAGATTTGCTTTCTATCTAGTAGCCATTAGGCTTCTCTTCATATCTGGGCATATTTCTATCTAGTTTAGTTAGATCCATATCTCTGACATGGTATCAGAGTTTGTTGCTATGATCTAGAACCTTCTATTGCTTTCAAAATAATATTTTATCATTTGGGCATTGTTTATTTTGTATATTTGCTTTCCATCTGGTAGCCATTAGGCTTCTCTTCAGATCTGGGCATATTTCTGCAGTTTTTTACTTCTAACCCAAACCTTGTTATATAGATTTTTGTAGAAATTTTCAAAGGGTTTCTTGATGTTATTTTTGTAGATCTATATGATTTTTGGATTCTCCTCAAGGAGATATATATTTCGGTTGTCAAAACACCAGTTTTCCACCCAAGTTTGGTAGACTTTGTGCAGGTTTCCGTGTTCGGCATAATCAGCACTGTTTTCGGCCTTAAACTAGACACTCATGAATTTTCTTCGCAGAGACCCACAGTTAACCATGCCTTTTCCTAATCCGAACCCGTGAATACACTGTAGACTCATGGCATCTCAATACGCATACCTACATATGCTTCGGCATACTCGTGACTGTTCCACTGTCGAACCCGTGTTTAATTCAGTTTATTCACAACCCTTCCTGTGCTGAGCTCGCGAATGATTCGGTAGATTCACGACCTTACAGTGCAGAGACCTGCGAGTAGCCCCGACTCCATTACACTGCAACCCACAAGTAATAACGACTCTCTCCATACAAAACTCGTGTTTTTTCAGCGTTGTTTGCAAGTCCACTCTGGCAAAACCCACGAGTGACTTTTCTTGGCACTTTTCAAAGGGATGTAAGTTAAAGTTTCTTTTCCTTTACTTTTTTTAACTGTGTTTCTATAGATTAATATCAGTACGGTAAAGTGTTTCAGTTTTCTGTTATTTTTGCATTTAGGTTCTGCTTCTAATCATGTTTATTAAGAGATTATTTCTTATTCTTGGTATATATTTGTCTCACATTCCTATATGGAAGCATTGGCATTTTTTAAGGGCATGGATCTCTAGTATTTTGTCATGATGATAGCTATAAACCATCTAATGCTTAATTTTTTTAACAAGATACTTAATAACTAATTTGTTCTTTTTTATCATATTTAATCATGTTGATTTCTAATCATGCCATGTTTATAAAATCAATTTTATAAGAACAAACTCATATTTGTAAATCTTGGGCTCACTATTTATATGTTGTGGCTGACACTTAATGTGTAAAAGTAACTTCATTTTCCTTAATTTTCAAGTTAATATTTTATTTGATCATATCATGTTTCCATACTTTATATGATGTTTACTAACCTTTGGTATATAAGCATTTTCATTTATGTATGAGCAATGTTGTTTTTTATTATCTTGGTATGTTTTAATCTTGGAAGTTCTTGTGCAGATAAGTTCTCTGTTTATGTTTATAGAAATAATGAAGCACCATCTTCTAATGTTAAAGTCATGATGTTCATCTGTATGATATCACTTTCTATGTATAGACCATTGGGGTTTTTTTTCTTCGATGTTTGAAGTCTTCTACATGTATTTATATTGCACCTTGATTAGAATAATGTCTGCTATCCGCATGTGTATTGGCCATCTGGGTATTTTTTGTACACTGTTGTGGTGTTCTTAGTCACATGTTCTATTGTCTCAGCCATCAGAAGGTATCTATACATTGGTGTGGATGTTATATCATAGTTCTTCACCTATCAGTTATGGTTGTGATGATTCTTGTGGTGATCTGGGCATCTTGCTATTGGATTGCGTCACATGTTTATTTCATCATAGAACCTGGTTCGAGTGCTCTTTCTTTTTTTCCTCGGAAAAAATCGTAATTTTATTTCAAATAGATGAACAAAATTACACTCTGCACATGTAGTAGAATCATTGAGATCCCTACATTGTCACATATTTACTGTCCCATATTAACATCATATATGTCCCATACATAAAACAAAAACAAAACTACTGTTGTCCATACAGCCGCATATATCCGGTTACATAAAAACAAATACTGTAACAGAAATGGAAGAAAGTGACCATCATTGGTCAACAAATGCTGAGCTATTTCTCAAATCTGTGCCTCAATTTCATCATGAAAAGGTCTGTGATAATAGTTGAAAGTGCCCCTTGGTGAATGAATAGTAATCCTCCAAGTGCCAAGTGCTAAGTCCTGCTGCATCGCTTCCTTGGAGAGCTGATCGGCCATCCCATTCGTCTCCCTGTAAACATGTGTAAAAGTAATGTGATTAAAGGACTGCTTTAACCTGATCACCTCCTCCAGGATAGGTTAACAGTACCATCACATGACAATGTGTGAACTCTTTTGCCGAGTCGATAACTAACATGGAGACGCCAAAAATCTGTAGAGATAGACATCCTTGTTCAAGTGCAAATAACATCAGCAGTTTAAGAGACATAAGTTCAGCATAGTTATTTGATCCTCTCCCCAAACCAGCCACGAGATGAAAGTAATGGGACTCAGTTTTGTAAAGGACTGCCCCCCCACCACACACCGTTTGATGGTCTAATGAAGCTCCATCAAAAAAGGCCCACGGCATGAATTTATCTATCTGTTACACACGCACAGGTCGAGTTCTAATTGCTTGGACATGTGCCTTGTAATGTTGTATAACCGCCACAGCGTGAGCCACTACAGACTCCAACGGAACCCTGCTATCATGAAAAATGATCTGATTTCTGGTTATCCAAATGCCCCGAGCGAAGATACACGGAATGGCCCGGATGGAAGAGGACTTATTTGATGTCCACCAAAAATGGAACACTTCAAGGACGCTCTCACCCCTCCACCTCACCTTCAAATCCATATAATTGCTAATACCATCCCAAACAGCCTGTGAATACCGACATTGAACAAAAAGATGAGCAATGGTCTCATCCGCATCCCTACAAAGTGGATAGAACCCCGGACCCTGGAGGAATCATTTTTGCAGAATGTCCCAGGTAGGAGCCTTATTTTCCAGTATAGCCCAGAAGAGTAATTTTACTTTACCCAGACACCTTAACATCCACAGAAATTTCCACCACCACACCAATTCCCTGTTATGTACTTCCACATTCAGCTGGATATATCCATTCTTTGGTGAGTATATGCCCGAGGGATGGTGATCCCAGATAAGTTCATCAACCCTATTGGTCAGTCGAATATTTGTAAGTCTTAAGATCCGCAGAAAATCCTCCCAAGCCCCCTGCAATTCTTCAGAGATCTCAAGTCATTGTGCTGAGATCCACCCCTGATGCCAAAGAGTAGATGATCCCGAATCCTCTATATCAACCAAAAAATGACAACCTCTAGCAGCCAGAAAAGTCCTCAAGACCACAGGAAGGACATGACCTCCCTTGCAGCCAACCCATGGGTCCATCCCAATACGAATGAGATTCCCATTACCTATCCTCCACACTAATCTAGAACCGACCAAAGAAAAATGCTGCACCACTGCTTTCCAGACCACAGAGCAATTTTCCCTCGACTTATTTCCCAGCCTTATCCATTCAAGAAGAGTAAGAGGGGCAATATATTTATGATATACCACTCTTGTCCAGAGACTTTGTGTATGGATAAGTCGCCACAACACTTTGGCCCCCAAGGCTTTTGCAAACAGAAATATATTCTTTAACCCCCATCCTCCCAGTGCTTTTGGGACAACAATTTTTTCCCATATGACCCACACCAATGCACGATGCTCACTCCTACCCTTCCAAAGAAAGGCAAAACACAACCTCTGGATCTTCTCCAGGACTCCAATGGGGATCCAAGCAAGAGACATCCAATACACCGGAATTGCTTCCAAAACGGATTTAACCAGGACCAGCCTCCCAGCCTGAGAGAGCCATTTATGACTCCATTTATGTAGGCGTTGTTCTAATTTTGCTATTAACCATTGCCAATCAGCCTTCAGATAAGCATTCGGTTTCAAGTGAAAGCCAAGGTACTTTAATCCATCATCAATATCCAAAGTCCTATAAGGTAGTTTGGTATCCATTCTTTGAATCTCCTGCTCGGATAAATTCGAGCATGTGATAGTAGATTTGTCAATATTAACTAACATACCCGCTGCAATTTGCACTAAATGGAGGCCTTCAACCACCTTATCAATATCTTGTCGTGTGCCATCACAAAATATCAGAATGTCATCAACAAAAAGGAGATGTGTAATAAAAAATACCTGAGAAATGGATATGCCCCGAAAGGAACCATCGGCTTTTGCAGTCAGAATAAAACGGTTGAGTCCTTCAGCAACAAGTAGAAACAGCAGCGGAGAGAGGGGACACCCTTGTCGTAGACCCCTTCCCGCTTGCAAGAATGGACTAGCAGAACCATTGATTAGTACAGAAAAGCTCACCGTAGTGATGCAGGCCATAATCCAGCGAATAAATTCGTAGCAGAACCCCAGGTGAGTTAAAAGCATCCGGATATATAGCCAGCTAACCCTATCAAATGCTTTTGAGAGATCAATCTTAATCACGGCTCCCTTCTCCTTCCGCACTTTCAGAGTATGTAATCCTTCTTGGGAAACTCCAATGGCCTCATGAATTTGGAAACCTTCCAAGAAGCCAAATTGCTCACAAGAAATATGCTGAGACAAAATATTTTTGAGTCTCCTCACCATGACCTTAGAGATTATCTTATAGATACAATTGCAGAGAGAGATAGGTCCGAATTCATCAAAGCAATCAGGCTTGTCTGTCTTCGGAATAAGAGCAATAAAGGTGGAGTTGAAAGGGCCATGGACAAACCCAGCCTTACGCGATTCTTCCACCACATGCAATAATTCCCCCCCGAAGAAATCATAGAATCCTAAGAAGAATTCTATAGGCCAACCATCTGGCCCCGGGATTTTATCTTTTTGAAAGGATTGCATTACCAGCGAGAGCTCAATCGGCAACACCTCCTCCATCAACAGTCTATTATCTTCCTCCCCCACAAAACGAGGGAACAGCTGAGTCACCCGAATAACCTCAACAATGGAGGCTCCAGGTTGAGCAGTGAATAAATATCCAAAATGTCGAACACCCAACTCCGCTAATCCATCAAAGCTGGAGACCTGTTCCCCTCTTCGGAAGATAGTTCCCAAATAGAGTTTGTGAATTTTCTCCCCTTAGCATATGCTTGAAAAAATTTGCTATTCTCATCACCACACTGAAGCCAAATCGCCCTACTTTTCATTCTCCACATCTCTTCTCTCTCACACAGAATCACATTCCTGCGTCGTTCCCACTCCATCAGCTCGCCTTTCTGCTAATCATCCAGAAATACCATTCCCAGACTATTAAGAATCCTATCAATATTCAGCTCAGCAGCCCACAAAGTCTGTTCATCAATCGCGCTTTTATCATGAGCCCAGCAAATAGTGGCCTCTTTAATTCGCTTAAGATTGTGATGAAAGTGTGCACCCGCATGCATCAGAGAATCATGAGGACGATGAACCCACTGATCCTGAACCAGCTTAAGATAATCCGCCTCCTTCAGCTAGCTAGGATTGAATTTGAAAGGGCTTGGAGGTTTTTTCCTTCTACCTCGTAACTCCAGGAAGATGGGGCAGTGATCAGATATCCCACCTGACCCTACCCACTGTCTGACAACATCAACTCCCAGTGCCAACACATCGGCCACCAGAAACCTATCCAGTCTTTTAGCCACCCTATGTTCCCCAGCTCTCTTGTTCCTCCAAGTCGGAGTTAACTTGGATGGTAAAATGTCAAGAAGATCCTTCCTGGAAAAGGCTTGAATAAAATAATTTGCTAATGTATCCGGAGCAGCCCGAGGCCCCCACACTTCAGAAGACCCCAGAGTAATATTTAAGTCCCCACCCAAAATCACATCCCTTCCATCAAAAAGATCCATACATAACAAGGAGTCCCAGAAGCCAACCCTATTTAAATAGGGCCCGTAGATATTGAGAACCGTGATCATCCGACCGATCTCAGCATCCCAAACTTCCAAACCGATACCAGAAGATATTCCCCAAGAACTATCACATCTGCAACTTTTTACCTTCCATCCCAATGCCAGCCCTCCAGAGCGCCCCCGAGCATCCACTCCAACAAACTTCCAACCAGGAAGCAAAGATTCTAAATCTCGTACTACATCCACACTGCCACCCAAAGTTTCTTGCAACAGTAAAACATCCGGTTGATTTAAGTCTACCAGCCTCCGAGGCGACGATTTTTTAATGGGACTCGCCAACCCACGACAGTTGAAATACATAAGTTTCATAATATACCCCCATCCTGGGCTTTCACTGCTCTAAGTGCCCACTCAATAGAAGATTGTGTACCCATCACTATATCCACTTTAGCCCGTTCTTGAGCTTTAGACAAAAGGGATTTGCGGCCCCAACCTTTCCCCCCAACACTGTATGCCAATTCAAGAAGTCCCTTCCCCCCCGATCCATCTACAGGTATCTCCCTACTACGCAGAGCATATTGGATATTTCTACCCTCAGAGCTGGTAGAGTGATTGGTGGATACATTGGACGGCGTGAAGACACTATCCTCATCAGTCACCAGACAAGGAGTAGCCGAGCATTGTAAGACAGTACAGGCTAGTGGAGTAGACCCAAGACTACCCCCCCCAAAACATTAGAGTCATCTAATAAGGAAACATCAGGAGATAAGAAATGAGACATACCCGAGGGATTCGCAGATGAACCCCGTCGAATAATGGACAACTCCGATAGCATTCTCGAATTGGCCCGAGTAGTAGGAGTCGCGGAACACAAAGAAGCCCCCTCAGCATCAGGATCCGCACTCCCTATAATCTCCTTTCCATTGTTCACCAAAGGAGGCAACAATTCCTCTCATCCATGCTTCCCACATATATCTGATGGTACCACTGAATCAAAGATCACCCCCCTGTCAATAGTAGGCCCACTCCCATCAGCCACCACCACCTGAGAGCTCACCACCGACAAAGGATCTGTGCCTACTTCTGCATCTTCATCGGTCAAATGCTTACTAGTCCGAAACGGTAAAGGGCAACTGGCTACCAGATGTCCAAGAACGTGGCAGTGGTGACACCTAAATGGCACACCCACATAATCCAGAATTTGAACATAGTCCCCATCCTTGGATTTAACATTAATCTCAGCAGAGAATCCCAGCCGAAGATCGATATTTACCAATATCTTAGCCACCGTGTATTTTCTGGTCTCAAAGTGGGAGGAGTCAGAACACACATATTCACCAAGAAAATTCCCAATCTCAGCAAACCGAGTTTCATTCCACAAATGCATGGGAAACCCTGGAAGCTTCACCCACAGCGGTTCTTTAACAATTTTCTCCGATTTTGAATCAAAGAAAGGGGACCAGCTTTTCAGAACAAGAGGGACTCCCAACATCGACCATTGTCGACTTAAAACAGCATCGACCTCCCCTTTGTTTGATAAGATGAAGGAAAACTATCCTTTCGTCAATACCCGAACTTCAGGGGCTGATGACACGAAATTATTCCACTGTTCAGCTGCCCAACGCTGAAGGAAACCGCGACCAAATCTTCTGCCCCGAACATGTCCAACCACAGCAGTGAGAGAGAAATCCTCCGCCTCTGCCATCGTAACATCCACCCCCAGCACTAACAGGTCCTTTCTCTTCCGTTCTTTAACCGTCTAAGCGGATTTTTTAAGTGAGTCAGTCTTAGCAGAGATCCCTGTTCAAGGACTATGCAGGGATTCGACATCTGGAAAAAATTCTCCACCGCCCCGGGCAGCCTTTACATGACCACTGGAAGAAAAAGCCCTGGGAATGGGCCCAGTATATACCTCTGGCCCCCCGCCTATCATGGAGGGTCCAGACAAAATCCCCGACCGAGTCATCCCAGCAATGACTTCTCCATCAGCAAAATTCTCTCTGGCACCTACTCCGACCGAGGAGTAATCCACATCCTCCACCATTCCAATCCCTTGCACCAAACAAGCAGCAAATCCCAAACAGGAATCCCAGAAATAATTAAAAAATCCCAAACACAGAAAGGGACCGGCCTCCAGTCCACAATTCCAAGAAATCTGCAATCATCACCATGTTATCTGCAGCCATCCCCACACATCCCCGAAAAACCCGACCCTCATCCACGGCTAAGAGAGCAAGACCAACCAACGACAAACCCCATCAATTTCCACAGCCCTCAATCAGCATAGCTCAGGATCCCTCGTTCCTTCTTCCTGGTTCTTGGATCGACCAATTGAATCTCGTAATGCAAATCACTAATTAATGACTAAATAGACAGGCTCGTTCATCGCAGAAATGTTGTTGCTATACAAGAGCCATGGCAGAGAAAACCGCATGGGATAATGCCGAGAAAAGGGATTTAGAGCAAGTGGTATTTAATCCAGCCTGAGTTTTAATTCCATTGTTGCAGTCGTCCAAGAAAGTCATCCTCTGGTCGGATTCCTTAATTTCTCATTTGTATTCAAATCCAATCAGAACTTCATCAATAGAAATCTTCAGATCCCCTGTAATGCTGCTCACGTCCTTCAATCATTTCTGAACCTTGTGTTGAATATTGTAACTTCTAAGAATATTATATTTGTATATTATTTAGTCCGGAGATGTTCCATACCTCCGATGTGATTATACTATGAATCCGGAGATGTTTATTCCTCCGATAAGTTGTGGTAACTAGGGTTATTAGACCCACCATGTGGGGGTCGGCCCAGTTAGTTATAATAGGGTATTTAACCTAATGGTTAAATACGAGCCTACATGTACTTGTGTAAAACATATGTCAGTGTAGTGTATAAATAGAGGAGGTGTGTTCCTCATTTGATACACTCACTCACTTGAGAGAGGTGCACTTGTGGAGGAGAGGTCTGCTATGGTGGAGGAGGAGATCATGTCTTTGGTTTGCATCTTTGTATATTGCTGGTCATCTATATTGAGGAAGATTTGCTGGGTTTTCTACCCCATGAGGGTTTCCCAGGATAAATTTGTGTCTCTTGTGTTTATGCTATGCTTGTTGTTTCTTCAGTGATCCTGTATATGCTATTATTGTGAAATGGAATGTAATGCTTCTATTTTTTGTATTAGCATATTAAATTTTAACATGGTATCAGAGCTAAACTGAAGGAAGGAAAGGTATGGCACTTACGACACTTGCTTTACTTACGACAATTTGAAGGTTAGGGTTTTATATAGAAAAAACCAGTCATCGTGGAACTTTCTCTATACATACATTTTGGAGAAGTTTCAGGATCTGAAACCTTTATAGGTCGTATACAACATCTCCAGGTATCTTGTGTCCAAAGGGCACCCTCAGATTCGTTCTACTTTGTAAGTTATGATCAGTACAAGTTAGGGTTTCTGCCTCTTCCAGATCTCAGTCAAAATCAGGTGACCTTGGAAAAAAGGTCATAACTTGGGCTAAGAAGCTCCAAATGAAATTTCGTAAAAAGTGACAGGTAGTACACAGACTGTAATATCTCAAGAACCTTTTTCAGAGGCCGAAGGTGAACCAATGACACGTGGCACACTGTACAAGTTCTCTCTCCTATTTTATCCCATAAACAGGTCACGTTGCGACACTTGGAATAACTCTCTCTCAGAGAGTCCAATTGAGGTCAGACTTATCAGAATGGAAAGATAACAGGGCAAGCTATCTCAGGAAAATTATTCAGAGGCTGAAGTTGAAACAGTGACACGTGGAACGCTGTACAAGTTCGCTCTCCTGTTTTATCCCATAAACAGATCATGTTGCGACACTTGGCATAACTATCTCTCAGAAAATCCAATTGAGGTTAGACCTGTTAGGATGGAAAGATGACAGGTCAGGCTACTGCAAAAAAGGTTTTTAGACTCTGTGGAGCAGAATTTTCAGAGTTATAGAAGAAACAATCAAGTGCATATTTCTGTCAAAACAGAATTATTTTTGGAGCACCTTTATTCATGGCTTCCGGAATTTAGGGTTTCAGAGAAAGTTAGAATTTTTTGAATCAGAGTCCATGGCTGGAAGCTCCTCAGAAAAATAAGATTTTAGAGCCTTGGATCAAACCTTTTGATTGGACAGAAGGGTGGGCTTCATCAAACCCTAGTTCGGGTTCCTGTCCAGAAGATCCAGAAGTTTCAAAGGCAATTTTGAGGGGTCAAATTTTGGAGATTTCAAAATTGAAGAATGCTAGGTTGATCAGCTCAGCAAGACACATTCTTCCATCCATTCAGAAGTGTGAAAGTCAAAGATTGAATTTTTAGGGTTTCTCTAGCAAACCCTAATCAAGCTCCAGATCAAGTTTCAGGGGGAGTTGAGGCTAAGGCCTTACATAAGAAGACTACAAAAAGTCTCGACGGGTATGACTTAAGGAGGTTCAGGTATGCCTTGAAATTTGATTCTTGATTAAGTTCATAATGTGTTTGTCTTCATGTTATTTATTAGTACAATCTTGATTAATGTTATTAATTGTCTTATCACCCTAGTAACAATATGAATGTATGTGAATGATCGAAGACATTCATTGATTAGGGCTATATGATTGTACTTATGCATTATGGTGTTGTGTGAGGTTGATGTTGTCTGCTAACAAGACACAGGTACATCACAAAAGACAAATCAAGTTCCATGACCATGACAACATGAAGACAAAGACTCACGAGGTATGTATGACTTTGTTATATCATGTTTAACCTACGAGACATGCAAGTTCTAGCTCAGGATCTCTAAATCATTGAAGAGATTGTTTAGGTATGTTGTACATAACTAAGCAGGTATACTAATCCAGGTATGTTTTCCTATGTCATGTTAGAATCTTACCTTGTGTAAGTATACTTGGTATGAATGGTTAGTAATCAAGGGTTTATGCATATTATGTCTCTTATCTTGGTTGATGATTTAACTAACTAGATCAAACAAGAATATGCATGAGTAAAAGAAGACTTCCTTGAAACCCTGAATACTAATAATCATGACTGTACATATTCAAGATTATTTAGAATTAGAATGTTTTGATAATATTGAGAATATACTAATGAATGTATGTTTTTGTATGAGATCATGAGGATGACACTAGTGTACACTTGAGCATGCACAGTGGTACATAATGAATAGAAGTTCAGAAGACATACAGAAGATCAAGCAGGAGGCAACCACACAAACATAAAAAATAAGTATTTGGGTTGTTATTAGAAATAGTAAATGATATTGCTTGTATGCATATTTGTATTCCTAGAATATATCATGCTGAGTGTAAACATTCATAAAGCATTGAACAATATACTACTAATATGCATATGATTGGTAAATTGGACAAACATTCCATTGTTTCTTGTCTAGAATGAAACCTCTTTGCTGACATGCTGAGAGTTGTGCACACTCTCGATAGTATGTTCTGGTAGAGATGGAAGGCATCTAGATAGCCACTGTATGCATACAGGATATGGGAAAGTGTTGTGCCAAAGTATTGGTCAAAATAGTTGCATAACTATGTAAATGATATCTGTATGCATAATAGGTTATCATATCAATATGATTTGATGATTATGAAGTATTACTAATCATGTACTTAATTTTGATTTGTAGGAAAGATCATTATGAATGATGAACTCTGAACAAGCGATGGATGTTCAACAAAAGATTTACAAATCAAACACACTATAGAAAGCTTGTGGTTAAGAGATTCTCTTAGAAAGAGGAAGAGAATCATGATGAGATGTTTTGCTCCAAGGGACTAGATAAGACCATTCTCTTAATAATGTAATCAGGTTCTGTATGGGTTCCTAGGATCGGTAGTCAATTGATGAGCTTAATGATCATCATGGGTGATGTGGAATGCAAGAAGGAACTCACCATAGATTTCGAATGATTTTGAGGCTCATATTAGTAGACCCATCTGACGAGAGATGGCACAGATAGATATGCAGAAGATCACTCAATGCTGAGTGTGAATAATGGGCAATTGACAGCTTCATGACAAAGCTTGGGCTTTACCAGAAGTAAAGTTGTTCCTAACCTTTACCTTAAGGTTGTGGATGATGAACCTATCATACCATTATTGCATGACGATGATCTCTTTCTGACAAGGAATGAGAAACAGGTCATGAAAATGGCTGCAGAAATGAAAATGAAAGATCTCGGATTAATGCACTACTTCTTAGGTCTAGAAGTATGGCAATATCCAAAAGGAATCTTTTAAATCAAGGTAAGTATGCTGTGAAGTTTCTAAAAAGATTTGATATGTTGGAGTATAAAGCCATGGCCACTCCCATGGACTCCAACTTGAAGTTGTTAGTTAATGACTCATCGTATTTAGTGGACCTAACCCTATATAGACAAATCATTGGGACCTAACCCTAAGTCAATATCTAGTAGAACCTATAAAGGTGCACTTAATAGCTACAAAGCATGTAGTGAGGTACCTAAAAGGTACATTAGATTTTTGGTCTATATTATCTTGTAGGTCATGAACTCCATTTACATGGTTACTCAGATTCTGATTGGGCAGGAAGTGTCTCAGACAGAAAGAGTACATCAGGTGGATGTTATAGTCTTGAATTTGCCATGATCTCATGGATCAGCAAGAAACAATCTAGTGTGGCTCTCAGTACTGCTGAAGCAGAATATATGGCTGTCTGCTCTGCCAGATGTGAAGCAGTGTGGCTTCAGAAGCTTTTATATGGAGTGTTTGACTTAGAAATGGATCCCACTGTGATTATGTGTGACAATCAAAGCTGCATTAAGATGACTGAAAATCCTGTGTTCCACGATAAGTCAAAACACATAGAGATCTGACACTTCTATATATGAGATATGGTGCAAAAAGGAGCTATCAAGCTCGAATATATATATAAGCATTGAGGATCAGATTGTTGATATCTTGACTAAACCTCTATCTCGAGTAAAGTTTGAATACTTTCGAGACAAGCTTGGTATAGTTCAAAAGGACCCTCCTCGAAAGGGGGAGTAGCATAGTATCTGATAACAAGTCTGTCTCATCAATGATGAGGTTACCTATTTACTGCACCAAGTTACTTAGAATTATTTAGATTTAGGAATCTTATATTTTTACTCTTGATGATAGATGTATTAGTGAGAATACATGCTCTTGATGATAGATGTATTAGTGAGAATACATGCTTTTGATGATAGATGTATTAGTGAGAATACATGCTCTTGATGATAGATGTATACATGTTTTTTGATAGATGTATACATGCTTTTAATGATATATGCATTGATGCTATTGATGAGGATACATGCTTTGATATACATGTTTTGATGATGAGGATACATGTTTTGATATACATGTCTTGTTGATGAGGATACATGTTTTGATATACATGTTTTGATGATGAGGATACATGTTTTGATATACATGTTTTGATGATGAGGATACATGATGCCTTGATGTACTTGTATGGATGAAGATACTTGTACCCATGATTGACATTTGAGGGGATTGGATCATCCCTGGACTTGAGTCCTAAAGAGAGCTGTAGACGTATGTCTTCGAGAATGAAGTCCTTGGTGGACTTGAGGGGATTGGATCATCCCTGGACTTCAGTCCTAAAGAGAGCCGTAGACGTATGTCTTCGAGAATGAAGTCCTTGGTGGACTTGAGGGGATTGGATCATCCCTGGACTTCAGTCCTAAAGAGAGCCGTAGACGTATGTCTTCGAGAATGAAGTCCTTGGTGGACTTGAGGGGATTGGATCATCCCTGGACTTCAGTCCTAAAGAGAGTCGTAGACGTATGTCTTCGAGAATGAAGTCCTTGGTGGACTTGAGGGGATTGGATCATCCCTAGACTTCAGTCCTAAAGAGAGCCGTAGACGTATGTCTTCAAGAATGAAGTCCTTGGTGGACTTGAGGGGATTGGATCATCCCTGGACTTCAGTCCTAAAGAGAGCCGTAGACTTGATGTCTCCGAGAACTAAATCCTGAATGAACAGGTAAGGGGATTGGATCGTCCTCGGACTTTAGTCCTTTGAATTGAGCCGTAGACATGATGTCTCCGAGAACTAAATCCTGAATGAACAGGTAAGGGGATTGGATCGTCCTCGGACTTTAGTCCTTTGAATTGAGTTGTAGACATGAGGTCTCTGAGAATTGAATGATAGGACTGGATCGTCCCTGGACTTCGGTTCAAAAGGTACATGATAGGACTGGATCGTCCCTGGACTTCGGTTCAAAAGGTACATGATAGGACTAGATCGTCCCTGGACTTCGGTTCAAAAGGTACATGATAGGACTGGATCGTCCTTGGACTTCGGTTCAAAAGGTACATGATAGGACTAGATCGTCCCTGGACTTCGGTTCAAAAGGTACATGATAGGACTGGATCGTCCCTGGACCTCGGTTCAAAATGTACGTGAAAAATCCTAGAATTGTTCTAGGTTACATCCAGCATGAAACAGGGCTGGCTCTGTAGTTGTGATACATCCAGCATGAAACAGGGTTGGCTCTATAGATGTGATACATCCATCATGAAACAGGGCTGGCTCTATAGATGTGATACATCCAGCATGAAACAGGGCTGGCTCTGTAGTTGTGATACATCCAGCATGAAACAGGGCTGGCTCTATAGATGTGATACATCCAGCATGAAACAGGGCTGGCTCTGTAGTTGTGATACATCCAGCATGAAACAGGGTTGGCTCTGTAGATGTGATACATCCAGCATGAAACAGGGCTGGCTCTGTAGATGTGATACATCCAGCATGAAACAGGGCTGGCTCTCTAGTTGTGATACATCCAGCATGAAATAGGGCTGGCTCTGTAGATGTGATACATCCAGCATGAAACAGGGCTGGCTCTATAGATGTGACATATCCAGTATGAAAGAGGACTGGCTCTGTGGCGGTAAATCCTAGATTTGATCTAGGTCACATCCAGTATGAAAAAGGACTGGCACTGTTGTCGGGATTGGATCATCCCTAGACATGAGACTTGTCTTAAAGAGATAAGGATTGATCATCCTGGAACTTGATCTGGATTGCATCATCCATGGACCTATGTCCTAAATAGAGCAGGATTGATCATCCTGTAATATGATCATGTGATGACAATGCTGATGATCGTGTGATGATCGTGTTGATGATCGTGTGATGACGATGCTGATCATGCGATGATGATGTTGATGATCGTGAGATGACGATACTGATGATCGTTCGATGACGATGCTGATGATCGTGAGATGACGATGCTGATGATCATGTGATGACGATGCTGATGATCATATGATCACGATGTTGTTGATCGTGATGGCCTAGATGATGATGCTGATGATCGTGTGATGACAATGTTGATGATCGTATGATGACGATGATGCTGATCGTGATGGTCTAGATGACGATGTTGATGATCATGAGGATCCAGACGTTGATGTTGCTATAGTTGTTCGAGTGCTGCAGAAGATAAAGACTCAGTACTGAAGATGTTGATGTTCCAGTAACTGGTTGAGTTACTGATGATGTTGAGAAAGCTTCCAATGATTTATAGATGTATCATGTATGATGTATGACTTGTTGCTCCTGCAGATGTTGTTATAATATCCTTCTCGTTAAGGGGGAGTGTTGAATATTGTAACTTCTAAGAATATTATATTTGTATATTATTTATTCCGGAGATGTTCCATACCTCCGATGTGATTATAATATGAATCCGGAGATGATTATTCCTCTGAGAAGTTGTGGTAACTAGGGTTATTAGACCCACCATGGGGGGGTCGGCCCAATTAGTTATAATAGGGTATTTAACCTAATGGTTAAATATGAGCCTACATGTACTTGTGTAAAACATATGTCAGTGTAGTGTATAAATAGAGGAGGTGTGTTCCTCATTTGATACACTCACTCACTTGAGAGAGGCGCACTTGTGGAGGAGAGGTCTGCTATGGTGGAGGAGGAGATCATGTCTTTGGTTTGCATCTTTGTATATTGTTGGTCATCTATATTGAGGAAGCTTTGCTGGGTTTTCTACCCCATGAGGGTTTCCCAGGATAAATTTGTGTCTCTTGTGTTTATGCTATGCTTGTTGTTTCTTCAGTGATCCTGTATATGCTATTATTGTGAAATGGAATGTAATGCTACTATTTTTTGTATTAGCATATTAAATTTTAACACCTTGATGTTCCATGGCGAGGGTAGTTGAATATTGAATTCATATTCTGCGCTTCTTGCAGCTCCTCTCTCGAGTGCTCTTTCATGATTCAATGAGAAGCAGTTTTTCTTCATCAAATTCCATCAGCCGAAGTGTTCTTCTTTTGCAGCTTTGGTTCTTTTGCAAGTTTTCACCAAGGGGGAGCAGTAATGACTCCTTCCTTCCTTTGTTAGTGGGATTTTCTCCCAACCATTATTAAGGGGGAGTGTTGGAATATTTTATATTCCTTGGAAGGTAATAATTTCTTTGTATTATGTCGAAATATATCCACAATCTTATAAGAGATCAATGCCAATAACCCCAATACAAATATAGCAATACTTGTTTGAATAAGTAAATATCATGATCAATGATCCACAATGGATGAATGTGAAATGTTCCCTTGACTCTATTATATACCAAGAGATGAGGAGGAATTACTCTCACATATTACATGTGGGATAATATAATTCTCCATAATAACATCTCTTTATATAACAATAAATATCAAGAGTATATTTTACCATAATGAATATGGGATATAATGTATTACTCTTTTACATAAGATTGTGGATATCTTCTGACATAATACAAAGACATTATTATCTTCCAAGGAATATAAAATATTCCAACATTCCTCCTTAATAATGGCTGGGAGAAAATACCACTAACAAAGGAAGGAAGGAGTCATTACTACTCCCCCTTGATGACAACTTCCAGAAGAACCAAAGCGCAAAAGAAGAAGCCTTTGGCTGATGGAATTTCGTGAAGAGAAACCGCTTCTCACTGAATTATGAAAGTGCACTCGAACCAGGTTGTATGATGAAATAAACATGTGACGCAACCCAACATAAATATGCCCAGGTCTGAAGAGAATCCTAATGGCTACCAGATAGAAAGCAAATCTACAAAATAAACAATTCCCAAATGATAAAATATTGTTTTGAAATCAATAGAAGGTGCTAGATCATAGCAACAAGCTCGAATACCATGTCAGAGATATGGATCTAACTAAACTAGAAAAGAGTACACCAGATAACAAGAGAAAAGAGTACACCAGATATACGTGGTTCACCCAATTGGGATACGTCCATAGGAAGGTAGTCTTCTATTACCTCTAGAATATCTCCCTCAAGCTTACAAGAGAGCAATGCCAATAACCCCAATACAAATATACCAATACTTGTGTGAATAAGTTAAGATCACGATGAGTGATACATAATGGATGAATGTGAAATACTCCCTTGACTCTATTATATACCAAAAGTTGAGGAGGAATTACTCTCACATATTACATGTGGGATAGTATAATTCTCCATAATAACATCTCTTTATATAATAATGAATATCAAGAGTATATTTTACCATAATGAATATGGGATATAATGTATTACTCTTTTACATAATATTGTGGATATATTCCAACATAATACAAAGACATTATTACCTTCCAAGGAATATAAAGTATTCCAACAAAAGAAATCCTAAAAGCTTCCCTAAAACAGTGAAAATTCAAAACTAGGTGTCTTTTCAAGGTTCTTCTTCATGTTTTTGTGTTTTGAACTTTTGTTATTTGCAAATTATGAGAGTCAAAATTATTTCAATTATTAGTCCAAATCCTATCCAATTATGGACCTAATAGAAAAATATGGCTTTAATCAAGTGTATCTAACACCAGTTTAAAGAAAATTTGGAAAGAAATGACAATTTGGGCTTTTTTTAGTGGTTTTGGGAGGGAAATTGCCAATCTAAAGATCTTAACCCAAACTCTTCCAAAATTTTCAAAAAATTTCAAAGTTAGTGATAAAATGACATTAAAATATTTATAAGCCTTAATAAGGTATGAAAATGCAAAAATATAGGCACCAAACAACCCCAAAACAAAGAGATCTCAAAACTAGTTCATAATTCATGCAAATCTGAAACAATGAGGCTTTGAAGCTTACAAAAGTTTGAAAATATCCCAAATATTTGGCTAAGGAGGATAAAAATGAGATCTACACTCTGATATCAAGAATTCCTAATCCCATACAAGAATAAAATATCAGCAAAACAGAGGAAAGAGGGAATAATTGGGCACAAATCTCAAGAAAAACCTTCAATGCACTCGCTAGCAACGGAAGGTGAGATCTAGCTTCATATTTGAAGTTTTTGAGAGTGTAGGAGTGGATATATTTGAAGTTTTTGAGAGTGTAGGAGTGGATATAGGCTAGTTTTGAGCCTATAAACCTGTACCATAGGTTCTTGAAGAGATATTAATGCATTATTAGAGTAGTTCTAAAATTTTAGAACACCAAAAATGAAGAAATTTTCAAGAAAAACCCTTCAATGCACTCTCTATCAAAGGAGGCTGAAATATAGCTTCATCTTTGAAGTTTTTGGGAGTGTAGGAGTGGATATAGGCCAGTTTTGAACCTATAAACCTGTAGCATAGGTTCTTGATGTTGAAATATTGTAACTTCTAAGAATATTATATTTGTATCCTATTATTCCGAAGATGGTACATTCCTCCGACGGGACTTTGTTATGTATCCGGAGATGTTTATTCCTTCGAGAGATTGTGGTAACTAGGGTTATTATATATCCCATGTGAGGTTGGCCCTGAGTTAGCTATTTGAGGGTTATTAGACTCTTCTGGAAAAAGTCGGCCCCATTAGGGTAAAAAGGTCAGTCAAGAGATGAGTATAAGTAGAGGAGGATGTTCCTCACTTATCTCACTCATTCACTTACTTGTGTATTGCACATAGGAGAGAGAGAGGTCTGCATAGGAGGAGAAGGAGCTCTTTTTTGGGTGCTACATTTGGTTGATTATCTATATTGAGGAAAGCTTTGTTGGGTTTTCTACCCCATGGGGGTTTCCCAGGGTAAATCTCTGTCTATCTTGTGATTGTGTTTCTTTCAGTGATCTTGATAGTCAAATTAGGCTAAATTTAACATGGTATCAGAGCTAGACTGAATAGGACATCTTTCGCAAGGTGAAATTATCTCTCTCCTCCTCCAGTGAAAATTAGGGTTTCTACAAAAGTTGGAATTTTTGGATTCTGATTGCATGGCTGGATAGCGCTCTTCAAAATCGAAGTTTTGAGCCCTAGATCGAACTTTTTGAGTGGGTATAACCCCAGGATTTTCCAAACCTTAGTTTGACTTCTGGACCAGAAAACCAAAAAAAGTGTGCACCTATGCACCAGTGAACCAGAAAAGTTGCAAACCTATGCACCAGAAAACCAGAAAAGAGAAGACCAGAAAACCAGAAATTCTGTTGCAGATCCAGAAGGTGTAAAGTTGAAGTTTCCATAAGCTGATCACACCAGAGTTCTCAACTCAATCAAGCTCATCTCCTGGTAAGTGTTATTCTATCTCTTGAGAAACTTCAATCTCTTTGACCCCTGGATAAGATGGCTCCAAGCACCAAGCTTGAAGACAAGTTAGAGGGTATAGAGAATTTCAGGGCATGTAAATATAGAATTGGTCTCATTCTTGAAGAGAATGATCTTGTCAAATATATTAAAGATGAGGTTGCACAACCTGGAGAAGATGAAGCCAAAGAGAAGTATAGGAAGGACTTGATTAGGGAAAAAAGAATCATTGTTGATTTTATAAAAGACCATTTGATTCCCCAAGTGGATTCCAAGAAGACCCCAAAAAAATGTATGATGCCCTTTTCAGAATGTATGAAGGAAAGAACATCAATAGGAAGATGAACCTGAGAGCTCAATTGAAGAGCACCAAGATGAATAAAGGAGAATCTATTCAAGACTATTTCTCAAGGGTTTCCTAATTCAAGGAACAACTAGATGCCATTGGAGATACCCTTGATGAATATGAACTAGTCATGACTGCTCTAAATGGTTTCACTAGACCTTGGGAGTCATTCATCCAAACTATGTGTGCCAGAAAAGAGAGCATGAAGTTTGATATGGTATGGCAGGATTGCATTCAAGAAGAAGCCAGGGTTGCCAACAGAGAAGCCTTGCTCAAGGAATATGATCAATCACTGGCCACCCATACCAAGTGAAGAAGGAATCAATCCAACTTCAAGAAGGATAACCACAAGGAGTCTCAAACTCCACAAAGATTTCAGAAGAAAAGAGGAACAAATCAAAGAAGAGATTTCTCCTCATTCCAATGTTACAATTGTCACAAAATAGGACACATTGCTAGGGAGTTCCCTCAAAGAAAAAGAAGAGTTTTCATCATAAAAGACATCAAGTACATCTAGCAAAAGATGATAGTGAAGAAGAAGAAGAGGAGGAAAGGCCTCAAAAGAAAAGAGCTAGAATAGAAGAAGAAGATGCAAAAGAGTATTTTCTATTCTCTGCACTCTCTGGGTTTGTGACACCTGGAGAAGATAAATGGCTCATTAATAGTGGTGCTTCAAAGCACATGACAGGACAAAAGAAAACTCTATCAAAACTTGAAGAGAAGACATCTCCACAAAAAGTATCTTTAGGAGATTATTATCAATATCCCATCAAGGGAATTGGTGAAGCAATCTCCAAGCTTGATTCTGGAGCCCCCATGAAAATGAAGGAAGTCTTATATGTACCAGGTTTTAAGAAGAACTTACCTTCTATCTCAGCATTAGATAAGAAAGGGTATAGGG
The DNA here is from genome assembly GCA_027924585.1 of Larix kaempferi. NCBI lineage: Eukaryota > Viridiplantae > Streptophyta > Pinopsida > Pinales > Pinaceae > Larix > Larix kaempferi. Next base: position 4,947,932 of record BSBM01000125.1, on the reverse strand, counting down.
TCTCTTTCATAGATGGACAAGTACTTATGTGGTCTAAAGGGAAAACAATTAAGGATGCAATTGTTATTGGTGAAGAGGAAGGAGGCCTATATAAGCTGAAGGGACATCCAGAAGCTTCCCTTGTTCATGAAGCCACTAATACCAGTGAGTTATGGCATAGAAGGATTAGAACCATTATGGAAGCAGTAAAGACAATGCTACATGATCAAGACCTACCTATGTATCTATGGGCTGAAGCAGTCAGGACAATAGTCTATGTGCAGAATAGACTATCTCATAGTGCCCTTGAATTCAAGACTCCAGAAGAAGTGTTCACGGGGAAGAAACCTGAGGTAAGCCACCTCAAAATATTTGGGTGTCCTATATATATTCACATACCAAAAGAAAAGAGAACTAAGTTGGACCCTTCTGGAAAGAAGGGAATACTTGTTGGGTATTATGAATCATCCAAAGCCTTCAGGATATACATTCCAGGATTCCATCATATGGAAATTAGCAGGGGTGTAACATTTAATGAAGAAGTATCTCTCAAGTGATCTAAGAAATGCCAGTATGAAAAAGTTTATGAGGAAGAAGCATCTCCTAGAATTGCAGAAGTTGCACCAACCCCCGAAGAAGAAACACCTGAAGACCATGACATAATAGAACCACAAGAACCCCCTATCACAAACATTTCAAGAAAGAGAAAGTCGGCATGGGCTAGAGATATTATACTGGGAGCAGAAAAGTATGGAGCTCCTGAAGGCTCCACTAGAGTGAGCAAGAAACCAAAGCCATTCTCTAACTATGTGGCTTTGATATGTGATCTTGTGGATCAAGAACCTACTAGTTATGAAGAGGCAGCTCATAAGAAAGAGTGGGTAGAGGCAATGACTAAGGAGTACCAGTCAATAATGAAGAATGTGTTAAGATTTAATATGCTAAGATAGAAAATAGCAGCATTACATTCCATTTCACAAAAATAGCATATACAGGATCACTGAAGAAACAACAAGCACAGCATAAACACAAGAGACAGAGATTTATCCTGGGAAACCCTCATGGGGTAGAAAACCCAGCAAAGCTTCCTCAATATAGATGACCAGCAATATACAAAGATGAAACCCTGAGACATGATCTCCTCCTCCACAATAGCAGACTTCTCCTCCACAAGTGCACTATCCTCAAGTGTGTGTGTGTGTCAAATGAGGAACACACCTCCTCTATTTATACACCACTCTGACATATCTTTTACACAAGTACACGTAGGCTCGTATTTAACCAATGGGTTAAATACCCCACTACAATTGACTGGGCCGACCCCTCTAGGGTAGTCTAATAACCCTTTGACCCACATAACACATACAGGGCTGACCCCCACTAGGGAAGTCTAATAACCCGAGTTACCACATTCCGACGGAGGAATAAACATCTCCGGATATACAATAAGATCTTCACGGAGGAATGAAACATCTCCGGAATAATAAAGTACAAATATAATATTCTTTGAAGTTACAATATCTCAACACTCCCCCTTAACGAGAAGGATATTATAACAGCATCTACACGAGCAAGGAGTCATCAACATCATACATGATACATCTACAAATCATTGGAAGCTTTCTCAACATCATCAGTAACTCAAGCAGTTACTGGAACATCTTCAATACTGGAACATCAACATCTTCAGTACTGAGTCTTTATCTTCTGCAGCACTCGAATAGCTACAACAACATCAACATCTGGATCCTCACAATCATCAGTATCGTCATCACATGATCATCAGCATCGTCATCACACGATCATCAGCATCGTCATCACACGATCATCAGCATCGTCATCACACGATCATCAGCATCGTCATCACACAATCATCAGCATCGTCATCACACGATCATCAGCATCGTCATCACACGATCATAAACATTGTCATCACACGATCATCAGCATCATCATCACACGATCATCGGCATCGTCATCACACGATCGTCAGCATCGTCATCACACGATCATCAGCATCATCATCAATACAAGTATCCATAACAATACAAGTATCCACATCATTAGTACAAGTATTCATGCGAATACAAGTATACATATCATCAATACAAGTATCCACACTGATACAAGTAACCATATCATCAATACAAGTATCCTATCGATACAAGTAACCACATCATCAATACAAGTATCCTACCGATACAAGTAACCACATCATCAATACAAGTATCCATACCGATACAAGTAACCACATCATCAATACAAGTATCCATACCGATACAAATAACCACATCATCAATACAGGTATCCATACCGATACAAGTAACCACATCATAAAAAATAAAAATAAAATCACTTTCTCGGAGACCATTTGTCTACGAATCAATTCAGGGACTAAAGTCCAGGGATGATACAATCCCCACTTCTCGGAGACCACACGTCTACAGATCAATTCAGGGACCGAAGTCCGAGGATGATACAATCCCCACTTCTCGGAGACCACACGTCTACGGATCAATTCAGGGACCGAAGTCCGGGGATGATACAATCCCCACTTTTCGGAGACCACACGTCTACGGATCAATTCAGGGACCGAAGTCTGGGGATGATACAATCCCCACTTTTCGAAGACCACACGTCTACGGATCAATTCAGGTACCGAAGTCCGGGGATGATACAATCCCCACTTTTCGGAGACCACACGTCTACGGATCAATTCAGGGACCGAAGTCCGGGGATGATACAATCCCCACTTTTTGGAGACCACACATCTACGGATCAATTCAGGGACCGAAGTCCGGGGATGATACAATCCCCACTTTTCGGAGACCACACGTTTACGGATCAATTCAGGGACTGAAGTCCGGGGATGATACAATCCCCACTTCTCAGAGACCACACGTCTACGGCTCTCTTTAGGACTGAAAGTTCAGGGATGATCCAATCCCCTCAACTGTCCACTAAGGACTTCATTCTCGGAGACCTCACATCTATGGCTCTCTTTAGGACTGAAAGTCCAGGGATGATCCAATCCCCTCAACTGTCCACTAAGGACTTCATTCTCGGAGACCTCACGTCTACGGCTCTCTTTAGGACTGAAAGTCCAGGGATGATCCAATCCCCTCAACTGTCCACTAAGGACTTCATTCTCGGAGACCTCACGTCTACGGCTCTCTTTAGGACTGAAAGTCCAGGGATGATCCAATCCCCTCAACTGTCCACTAAGCACTTCATTCTCGGAGACCTCACGTCTACGGCTCTCTTTAGGACTGAAAGTCCAGGGATGATCCAATGCCCTCAACTGTCCACTAAGGACTTCATTCTCGGAGACCTCACGTCTACGGCTCTCTTTAGGACTGAAAGTCCAGGATGATCCAATCCCCTCAACTGTCCACTAAGGACTTCATTCTCGGAGACCATACGTCTACGGATAAATTCAGGGATCGAATTCCAGGGATGATACAATCCCTACCTGTCCACTAAGGACTTCATTTTCGGAGACCATATGTCTACGGATCAATTCAGGGACCGAAGTCCAGGGATGATACAATTCCTTTTCTTTCTCGGAGACACCTGTCTACGGCTCACTTTAGAACAAGTGTTCAAGGATGATACAATCCCCACACGTATTCTCATCAATACAAGTACAACTATCCTCAACCATACAAGTACATTAATCAATACATGTGTCATCAAGAGTATGTATTCTTACCAAAACATCTTATCATCAAAAGCATGTATTCTCACCAATACATCTATCATCAAAATCATGTATTCTTACTAATACATCTAACATCAAAAGCATGTATAAGTAAAACAAAGTATTCTAAGCATAAGAGTCCTAAATCTAAATATTTCTAAGTATCTAGGTGTAGAGAACAGGTTACCTCATCATCGACCTTGTTGTTCGATGAGACAATCTCATCATCAGTGACTATACTACTCCCCCTTTCGAGGAGGGTCCTTTTGAGCTACACCAAGCTTGTCTTGGAAGTATTCAAATTTCACTCGAGACAAAGGTTTGGTTAGTATGTTGGTAACTTCTTCACTTGAGGTAGAGGTTTGGTTAGTACATCAGTAACCTGTTACAAATTCAAAATTTATAGTTCCTTTCTGCATCATATCTTGTTAGATCCCTATGTTCTTTGACTTATCATGGAACACTGGATTCTATGTCATCTTGATACAACTCTATTTGTCACATAGGATCACAGTTGGTTCTATCTCTAAGTCAAGCAATCCTAAAGCCAAACTTCTTCACAACTAGCAGAGCAAGCAGCCATATATTCTGCTTGTGCTGAGAGCCACACTAGACTCCTTCCAGCTAAACCACGAGATCATGGTTAATCCCAGACAATAACATCCTCTTGATGTGTTCTTCCTGTATGATACACTTTCTGCCCAATCAGCATCTGAGTAGCCATCTAAAGTCATGATCTCCAAGATAGCATAGATCAAATTCTATCGTATCCTTTAGGTGCCTCATCACATGCTTTGCAACTATCAGGTGAACACATCTAGTTTCCACTAGATACTGACTCAAGGTGTTCACAACATAGCATATATCTAACCTAGTATATGTTAGAAACATCAATCACCCAATAATTTGACTGTACAGAGTTATATCCACTAACTCTTCAAGTTGGAATCCATAAGAGTGGTCATTCCAACACCTCAAGTCCTTTTAATATTTCTCGGCATACTTTCCCTAGTTGAGAAATATTCCTTCTGATCCTTGCCATACTTCCAGACCTAGGAAGTAATGCATCAATATGAGATCTTTCATTTTCATTTCTGCAGCCATCTATCTGTGCCATCTCTCGTTAGATGGGTCTACTGATATGAGCCTCAATATCATTCGAACTCTGTGGTGAGTTCCTTCTTGCATCCATGTCATTTGTGTATAGAAACCATATTCAACCTTGTAGCAAAGGTTGAGATCCACATCACCCATGGTGATCATTAAGCTCATCAATTGATTATCGATCCTGGGTACCTGATTCACACTTCTTCTTTAATTGTACCATTTAAGAGAATGGTCTTTATCTATTCACTTGGAGCAAAACATCTCATCATGATTCTCTTCTTCTTTTTAAGATAATCTTCTAGCCACAAGCCTTCTATAGTGTGTTTGATTTGTAAATATTTTGTTGAACATCCATCGCTTGTTCAATGTTCATCATTCATCATGATCTTTCCTACAAATCAAAATTAAGTACAGGATTAGTAATACTTCATAATCATCAAATCATATTGACATGATAACCTATTATGCATACAGATATCATTTACATAGTTATGCAACTATTTTGACCAATACTTTGGCACAACACTTTTCCATATCCTGTATGAATACAGTGGCTATCTAGATGCCTTCCATCTCTACCAGAACATACTATCGAGAGTGTGCACAGCTCTCAGCATGTTAGCAAAGAGGTTTCATTCTAGACAAGCAACAATGGAATGTTTGTCCAACTTACCAATCATATGCATATTAGTAGTATACTGTTCAATGCTCTATGAATGTTTACACTCAGCATCATATATTCTAGGAATACAAATATGCATACAACCTATTACAAGCAATATCATTACTATTTCAAATAACAACTCAAATACTTATCTTTTATGTTTGTGTGGTTGCCTCCCGCTTGATCTTCTGTATGTCTTTTGTACTTCTATTCATTATGTACCACTGTGCATGCTCAAGAGTCATCCTCATGATCTCATACACAAACATACACCCATTAGTATATTCTAAATGCTATCAAAACATTATAGTTCTAAATAATCTTGAAAATGTATAATCATGATTATAGATAATAAACATTAGTATTCAAGATTTCAGGGAAGCCTTCTTTTACTCATGCATATCATCAATTATAACATGCATAATCCCTTGATTACTAACTTTATGAATAAGCATATCTAATAATACCAAGCACACTTATATAAGGGATACTAACACAAGGTAAGATTCATAGGAAACATACCTGGGTTAGTATATCTGTTTAACATACCTAATCAATATCTTCTTTGTTCTCTTCAATGATTTAGAGATCATGTGTTGGAACCTACATATCTCATAGGTTAAGCATAATAGAACAAACTCATAAATACCTCGTAAGTAGAACCTCTATGTGATCAAAGATTATGTAGGAGTCTTTGTCTTCATGTTGTCATGGTCATGGAACTTGATTTGTCTTTCGTGATGTACCTGAATCTTGTTAGCAGACAACATCAACCTCATACAATACCACAGTGTATTAGTGCAATCATATAGCCCTAAACAATGAATGTCTTCGATCATTCACATGCATTCATACTGTTATTAGGGTGATAAGATAGTTTAATCAAGATTGTACTAATAAATAATATGAAGGCAAACACATTATGAACTTAATCAAGAATCATATTTCAAGACATACCCGAACCTCCTTAAGTCATACCTGTCGAGACTTCTTGTAGTCTTCTTATGTAAGGCCTTAGCCTCAACTCCCCCTGAAACTTGATCTGGAGCTTGATTAGAGTTTGCTAGAGAAACCCTAAAGATTCAATCTTTGACTTTCACACTTCTGAATGGATGAAAGAATATGTCTTGCTAAGCTGATCAAACTGGCATACTTCAATTTTGGAATCTCCAAAATTTGACCCCTCAAAATTGCCTTCGAAACTTCTGGATCTTCTGGACAGGAACCCGAACTAGGGTATGATGAAGCCCACCCTTCTATCCAATCAAAAGGTTCGATCCAAGGCTCTAAAATCTTATTTTTCTGAGGAGCTTCTAGCCGTGGTTACAGACTTCAAAAATTCCAACTTTTTCCGAAACCCAAAATTCCGGAAGCCATGAATAAAGGTGCTCCAAAAATAATTATGTTTTGACAGAAATATGCACCGTATTGTTTCTATTATAACTCTGAAATTTTTGCTCCACAGGGTCTGAAAATGTTTTTTACAGTAGCCTGACCTGTCCTCTTTCCATCCTGACAGGTCTGACCTCAATTGGATTTTCTAAGAGAGAGTTATGCCAAGTTTCGCAACGTGACCTGTTTATGGGATAAAACAGGAGAGCGAACTTGTACGGAATGCCACGTGTCACTGTTTGAACTTCGGCCTATGAAAACTTTTCCTGAGATATATCGACCTGTTATCTTTCCATCCTGACAGGTCTGACCTCAAATGGACTCTCTGAGAGAGATTTATGCCAAGTGTCGCAACGTGACCTGTTTATGGGATAAACCAGGAGAGCAAACTTGTACGGCATGCCACGTGTCACTAGTTCACCTTCGGCCTCTGAAAAAGTTTCCTGAGATAGTAAAGTCTGTGTACTACTTGTCACTTTTTACGAAATTTCATTTGGATATTTGTATCCCAAGTTATGACCTTTTTTCCAAGGTCACCTTTTGACTGAGATCTGGAAGAGGCAGAAACCCTAACTTGTACTGATCATAACTCATAAAGTATAATGAATCTGAGGTTTCCCTTTGGACACAAGGTACCTAGAGATGTTATCTTCGACCTGTAAACTTTTCAGACCCTGAACCTTCGCAGAAATGGATTTATAGCGAACGTTCCACGATGACTGGTTTTTGCTATGTAAAACCCTAACCTTCAAATTGTCGTAAGTAAAGCAAGTGTCGTAAGTGCCATACCTTGCCTTCCTTCAGATTAGCTCTGACACCATGTTAATATTTAATATGCTAAGACAGAAAATAGCACCATTACATTCCATTTCACAATAATAGCATATACAGGATCACTGAAGAAACAACAAGCACAGCATAAACACAAGAGACGGAGATTTATCCTGGGAAACCCTCATGGGGTAGAAAACCCAACAAAGCTTCCTCAATATAGATGACCAACAATATACAAAGATGAAACCCTGAGACATGATCTCCTCCTCCACAATAGCAGACTTCTCCTCCACAAGTGCGCTATCCTCAAGTGTGTGTGTGTGTCAAATGAGGAACACACCTCCTCTATTTATACACCACTCTGACATATCTTTTACACAAGTACACGTACATGTAGACTCCTATTTAACCAATGGGTTAAATACCCCACTACAACTAACTGGGCCGACCCCTCTAGGATAGTCTAATAACCCTTTGACCCACATAACACATACAGGGCCGACCCCCACTAGGGAAGTCTAATAACCCGAGTTACCACATTCCGACGGAGGAATAAACATATCCAGATATACAATAAGATCTTCACGGAGGAATGAAACATCTCCAGAATAATAAAGTACAAATATAATATTCTTTAAAGTTACAATATGTCAACAGAATGATGTTTGGGATGTGGTTCCCAAACCAAAGGATGAAAGTGTGGTATCCTCCAAATGGATATATAAAGTAAAGCATGCTGCGGATGGTAGCATTGAAAATTATAAGGCAAGGTTTGTGGCCAGAGGATTCTCTCAGAAAGAGGGAATTGACTATGAAGAGACTTTTGCACTAATTGCAAGGTACACTTCCATTAGAACCATTATGGCACTTGCATCCATGATGAAGTGGAAATTACATCAGATGGATGTAAAGATAGCTTTCCTTAATGGTGTGATTGAGGAAGAAGTGTACATAGAACAACCACAAGGATTTGAGGTTGCAGATAGAAGAACCCACCTATGCAAACTGAAGAAGGCTTTGTATGGGTTGAAGCAAGCTCCCAGAGCTTGGTATGGAAGAATTGACAATTTCTTGACAAGCTTAGGTTTTACCAAGAGTAAATCTCATCCTAACCATTATCTCAAGGTTATGGATGATGAACCTGTCATATTGCTACTATATGTGGATGATCTATTTTTGACTGGAAATGAGAAACAGATTGTTGAGTGCAAGAAGAAACTCTCTGTAGAGTTTGAGATGAAAGATCTCGGTTTGATGCATTACTTCCTACGAATGGAAGTATGGCAAGGCTCAGAAGGAATCTTTCTCAACCAGGGAAAGTATGCTGTGGAAATATTGAAACGATTTGATATGTTGGAATGTAAATCCATGGCCACTCCCATGGATTCCAACTTAAAACTATTAGTGGATGACTCATCATAGTTAGTGGATGTAACTCTGTACAGACATATTATTGGGTCATTGATGTATCTAACAAACACTAGGCCAGACATATGCTTTGCTATGAACACCTTGAGTCAGTATCTAGTAGAACCTAGACGTGTTCATCTGATAGCTGCAAAGCATGTGATGAGGTATCTAAAGGGTACGATAGACTTTGGTCTATATTATTTTGGATATCATGATTTCAGATTATATGGCTACATAGATGCTGATTGGGATAGAAGTGTATCAGACAAGAAAAGTACATCGGGCAGGTGTTATTGTTTGGGATCTGCCATGATCTCATGGTATAGCAGGAAGTAGTCTAGTGTGGCTCTCAGCACAGCTAAAGCGGAATATATAGCTGCTTGCTCTGCTAGTTGTGAAGCGATATGGCTTTGGAAGTTGTTATCATGACTATTTGACTTAGAGATGGACCCCACTATCATCCTGTACGACAACTAGAGTTGTATCAAGATGAAAGAGAATCCAGTGTTCCATGATAAGTCAAAGCACATAGAGATCCGATATTTCTATATACAGGATATGGTGCAGAAAGGAGCTATCAAGCTCGAGTATGTGGGCACTGACGAACAAGTTGTTGATATATTGAGCAAACCTCTGTCTCGAGTAAAGTTTGAGTATTTTTTAGACAAGCTTGGTGTAATTTAGAAGGACCCTCCTCGAAATGGGGAGTGATATTTGGATACTGGTATCGATGTGGATACATGTATCAATGATGAGATTTCCTATATTGATGATAAGGTCAATAATAAGGATACCTGTATTGATTAGGATATTGAATCGATGATGTAATGAGGATACCTGTATTGATGTGGGTACATGTATCATTGATGAGGTTACTTGTTCCGACAATGAGGTCGATGATGAGGCTACCTGTTCTGATGACAAGGTCATTTTATGGTCCCTAGTGGACGTGATAGGATTGCATCGTCCCTGAATGCTTGGTTCAAAATGTACGTGATAGGACTGCATTGTCCCTGAACGCTTGGTTCAAAATGTACGTGATAGGACTACATCGTCCCTGAACGCTTGGTTCAAAATGTACGTGATAGGAATGCATCATCCTTGAATGCTTGGTTCAAAATGCACGTGATAGTACTGCATCATCCCTGAACGCTTGGTTCAAAATGTACGTGATAAGACTGCATCATCCTTGAACGCTTGGTTCAAAATGTACATGATAGGACTGCATCGTCCCAGAACCCTTGGTTCAAAATGTACATGATGGGGATTGCATCATCCCGGAACCACTAGTTCAAAATGTATGTGATGGGGATTGCATCATCCCTGAACCCTTGGTTCAAAATGTACGTGATGGGGGATTGCATCATCCCGGAACCACTAGTTCAAAATGTACGTGATGGGGATTACATCATCCCATAACCCTTGGTTCAAAATGTACGTGGTAGGATTTTATCATCCTTGGACTTATGTCCTAAAGTGAGACAGATTGATCATCCCATAATTGGATCATGTGTATTGCAGGGTATGCTGCTATGATGCTGTTGATCGAGAGGATCCAGTATGATGACGATACTGATGATCGTATGATGACAATGTTGATGATTGTGTGATGACGATGTTGATGATAGTGTGATGACGATGCTGATGATCGTATGATGACGATGCTGATGAAAATGCTGATGATCGTGTGATGACGATGCTTATGATCGTGTGATGACGATGCTGATGATCGTGTGATGACGATGTCGATGATCGTATGATGATGATGTTGATGATCATGATGATCGTGTGATGATGATGCTAATGATCTTGTGATGACAATGTTGATTATCATGTGATGATGATGTTGATGATCGTGTGATGACGATGTTGATGATCGTATGATGACAATGCTGATGATCATGTGGATTCAGATGTTGATATTGTTGTAGCTGTTTGAGTGCTGCAGAAGATGAAGACTCAGTACTGAAGATGTTGATGTTCCAGTATTGAAGATCTTGAAGATGTTCCAGTAACTGATTGAGTTACTGATGATGTATGAAGAAAGCTTCCAATGATTTATAGATATATCATGTATTATGTAGTTGATGACGCCTTGCTCCTGCAGACGTTGTTATAATATCCTTCTTGTTAAGGGGGAGTGTTGAAATATTGTAACTTCTAAGAATATTATATTTGTATCCTATTATTCCGGAGATGGTACATTCCTCCGACGGGACTTTGTTATGTATCCAGAGATGTTTATTCCTCTGAGAGGTTGTGGTAACTAGGGTTATTAGATCTCCCATGTGAGGTCGTCCCTGAGTTAGCTATTTGAGGGTTATTAGACTCTTCTGGAAGAGGTCAGCCCCATTAGGGTAAAAAGGTCATTCGGGAGATGAGTATAAGTAGAGGAGGATGTTCCTCACTTATCTCACTCATTCACTCACTTGTGTATTGTGCATAGGAGAGAGAGAGGTCTGCATAGGAGGAGAAGGAGATCTTGTTTGGGTGCTACATCTTGTATTGGTTGATTATCTATATTGAGGAAAGATTTGTTGGGTTTTCTACCCCATGAGGGTTTCCCAGGGTAAATCTCTATCTATCTTGTGATTGTGTTTCTTTCAGTGATCTTGCTAGTCAAATTAGGCTAAACTTAACACTTGAAGGGATATTAAGGAAAATATGGAGTAGATATGAAAGGTTAGAACACCAAAAATGAAGAAATTTGCAAGAAAAATCAACTAGTAAGGTCGCAAATCTGATAATAGCTTTTAAGGTAGTGTTAGATCTACTTTAAAAAATATATATTACTATGAAAAAGGTGAATCTTAAATTTCAGAAATCCACAATCATTTATCATCCCCTAACATATTTAAAATCATGAATTAGAAGAGAATTGAATTGTTTCATATTAAGCTAAAGAGGAAGATACATACTTGCAATCTAGCTCAATGGGCATCCTTTCTCCTTTACCATGAGATTTCCTTTCTCCACCCTTTCCCTTGATGAATATGCCAAGCTTTCCAATCCTCCAAATCTCTCCAACATTCCTTTGCTCTTCCTTTTTCCTCCTCTTACCATGCCCCAAATGCCTTTGTTTTATAGCATCGGTAAATGGGCTCTCAAGTTTCTCTTTTCAATGTGGGATAATCCATTTTCATGATTTTTTATTTTTTCTCTGAAAAACCAACTTTCCATAGTATTTTTAGGATTTTGTCACAACTTTAGCATATTTAAGTACAAATAATGCATTTTTGTGCATTTCTTCTCACTATTTGACTAGTGGAGCTTAGATTTGAGCCTTCAATTGATTAGTTCAATCACTGAACGTTGTCTCTTTAGGATCCTTCTTTCTTCACTCAATCCTTCCAGTTATGGAAGTAGTGATTATATGAGAGAGGACTGTTCTCTTCTGTACTTGTATTTTTTCTTCATGTTACGAGCACATAGTAAAAATATGCTTTTTCCTTCACTTTGTTAAGGGTGTTAATTTGATTGTTAACAAGAATCATTTACAGAGCATATGAAAGAAGTCTGTGAAAATGTGCGGAAGTGCATTGAAAAGAGTAACGCGACATACAAGTTGAGAGCCGACAGAAAGAAGAGGCTACAGTCGTTCAGCGAAGGAGACTTAGTCTATGCACACTTGGGGAAAGAGATTTTTGCGATAGGAACGTATAAAAAGATGAAGCTGAAGAAGCTTGGACCATGTAATATCTTGAAGAATATTTCAGACAATGCTTATGTGTTGGAGCTACTGGAAGACTTGAGAATTTCACCCACGTTCAATGTCTCAGATCTGTACAAGTTTGAAGAAGTTTCAACAACCAACAGCGCAGAAGTGTCGAGTATCGACTGGACAGTGCAGATTCCAGGTCGACACAACAAGGAGGAAATCGTTGAAGTGTTAGAGGAATGCGATGTCAGACACACGCAAAGTTCGCAGAAGAAGGAATATTTAGTCTGATGGCAAGATGATGAGTCGAACAAAGAGACATGGATTTTTGAAGAGGAATTCAAGAGACTGAAGGAGCAGTCAAGTTCTTTTTCACTTGGGGAGTCTGATGCAGGAGCATCGGGGCCTGGGAGAAATAGTCAAAGTTGATCGACAAGAGACGTCCAACATGGGGAGTGTCGACGACAACTGGTGTGAAAGAGTTCGAAGGAAAATCCAAGTAGTCGAACAGGCAGTTGTCGCTATGCGGACGATAGGAGTAAGAATTTGAGAGTCAACAATTCTAAGGTCGACAAACGACAGGATCAGAGATCGGAGGCATTGAAGGTCGACAAGTTGTCGAATAGCGACACCGACAGATTGTGGTGAAAGCCAAGTGTGGAGAAAGGGGAGGACTGGCAGCCATAGAACCTAAGAGAAGTCGACAAGTAAGTTCAAGGGTGATGAAGTGCAGTATGGTCGAGGCATGGGATCGATAACTATAGCAAAGTCAAAGGAAGTGCATAAGTCAAGGCGCATACTTAGTAGTCGTTTGTGGTTTTTAAGGAAGTTATGAGAATTAATGAAGGTGGTTGGGATCATGATATATATCACCATAATCAGAGGTTGTGCAGCATGGCCGAGGGCACTAACAACTACAGGTCTGAAGGATCAGGGAGAATTCGACAGACAAAGGAAAGACATCTTAGGGAACGGATTATACCTCGAAAAGATTGGAGTAGAGTAGAATAACGGTGCGAAGGCATAGGAGAAGGGATATGATCCATTGATTATAGAGCGCTTTCATTCAGCAATGGACGTGAGAGGGAAAAATATTGCACATAGCCGAGAACTACACTAAGAGGCAGAATTTCATATCTGTATATTGTAATAGGATACGGCCGACTAGTTCATTTTCTTTGTATTTAAACATTGTAATTTGATTGAGTTTAATAGAAGCCATCTTCTGGAATTCAGTTCACGTCCATTCTGTGCGATCACATGTGTGTTGTTTTGTGTTTTTTTAAGCAAGAGGGTCCGACCATACCTACCTTGCACCATGTTTGCTTGTGGGTTATATGGGTACTCCTTCGATGCTAAATTTGGAATTCTTATGTCATGGCTCTGATAGTTTGGTTGACGAAGTGAGTGCCTTGGTCACTCATCAATATTTTTGGGCACCCAAACCTGGTGACCACATTATCAAAGAGAAATATTACTATCATTGCAGTCGTTCAATCCTTTACTGGTGCATCTTCATCCCATCATGTCAAATAATCAATCACAGTAATTATATATCGCGAACATATTCTTTTTCCTGGTGGTTTGATAGGTCCTACGAAGTCAACCGCCCATTTTTCAAAACCTTGTAGTTGTAGTTGAGGTACTAGCAGAATTTCATCCCTTCGTGATTGTTTTCATGATCCTTGGCATACATCACAGCGCTTTGCATAATCTACAACATCTCCATACACTGTCGGCTACCATAGTCCATCTTTGAGTATATTTATAGCAGTGGCACACCCTCCATAGTGTCCTCCTGTGATCCCATCATGATCTTCTTCTATTATTCTTTCATTTTCATGTGGAAGGACGTATCTGTTAGGATATTCCTATACTCCAACCTAGTCCTACCAACATTTTCATTATTTTGCATTTCATTCATGCATGCATGCAATTGCATGCATCCCAGTCATCAAGTTGTGTTATAGGTCAAATATGCACTTCTCTGTCTGTGATCACCTTGAGTTGTCGATCACACAAAAGGACAACTTGGATTGAAGAGCATGATGACCTTGGATGATACCTTGACCTAACTTACCCTTCTGCAAGCTAGCAAAACCCTGAAAAACCTCATGTTTTGAGTTGTGCGCTACTCTACTTCAGCACACTAGCGCTCATGCCCTACTCCACAGGATCAATAGTAGTGCACATCTCCTGTTGTGCGCTACTCCACTTCAGTAAACTAGCGCACACCCTCAAAAAGTTGCAAAGGATGGTTGTTAAACACTGAAGTTGCATAATGTGCACTTCTCCACTGTGAAAAACTCGCGCACACCTTAAAATATGATCAAAAATATATTAATTTGACGAATTGGGATTAGTTGCAGTTGGTTCTGCAACTTCCCCAACTTCCATTACAACCACCTCTCGATCTAAACTACCTTCCTTGTCCTATAAATACGAGGATTGAGGAGAGGGGTTGGACATTGTGGTGACTCTCATTCAAAAGAAGAGAAATTTGTATGAAGGGTTGTTATGCTAGAAGATTTCAAGTCAAAGAAGAGCAGGAGCCCAGAATCCATTTGCACAAGCATGTTGCATTGATCAGGTATAACTTGTAATCATTATATGCTTTTGACAATAAAGGTTGAAACATTCCTTCCTGTCCCAAATATAATGCCTAATGGATTGTGTATTTATTTGGTTAAATGCTTGATTGTTCTTGATGTTTGAATTGTATTTCAATTTTATCATCTTTATATCAATCAAGATACGCTGAGGAAGGTATCCTTATGTTGCAGGTCTATTGAAGTGGAAGATCAAGTTGAAGATTGAGCGCGAGATCAAGCAAAGCTAGGATCAAACGTCAATAATAAGGTACATCTTCAAGATATTTGATCTATTTCCATTTATAGATGTTTCTGTAGCGTAATCATTCTGTTTACCTGTCTCCCCCTAAGTTGATAGTGTCCCTTTCCTCACTATAGGGTGAATTTCCCAAAAAGCAGACTGGCGACTCCACTGGGGAGCCGATTGTTTTTCTACTCTAGGAAAACCATTTTGTTGTCTTTCCAGTACTTTTTGATCCCTTTAATCCTCTGACGGGCCTTGTAGGTCATCCCTACCTGCTTTCTTTTATCTAACTCAGCCTTTTACACCTCTGCAAAGCTTGATTTCTGACCTTTCCTGACATGTGTGCTACTCTATTGTACCTACAGTAGCGCATACCTAAGATTGTGCGCTAGTTTATCTACTGCACAGTAGCGCACACCTGCCAGAGTGTGCTAGTTTTCCTACTACACAGTAGAGCACATTCCTGTAGC
The DNA here is from genome assembly GCA_027924585.1 of Larix kaempferi. Classification (NCBI taxonomy): domain Eukaryota; kingdom Viridiplantae; phylum Streptophyta; class Pinopsida; order Pinales; family Pinaceae; genus Larix; species Larix kaempferi. The sequence continues at coordinate 4,931,943 of BSBM01000125.1, read as the reverse complement.
TCTCTATTTGATGTAATGTTTGGTTTTCCACCGGTTTTCGTTTGGTTTCTAACTTTGTTATTGGCCTTCTTAACTGGTCTTTGAGGTCTGTAATCTGTCTTTGAGCCTCTTTAGCCCCTTTTGAGTCCCTTAGGTCATCTTTTGGTCACTTTCTTACTTTTGAAGTGTCTTGTTCGTTTGTGACTCTTTTTGGAGATCGTGCATTGTTCCTTAGTGAACATAGCTGCTCGTCCATACCCTAGTAGTGTGTTGCAAGTATACAAACCTTTGTGTTTAGTATTTTTTATTTGTTGCGACACTTGTATGCTCTTTGGGTGTCTCATCCTTTGATTTAGGATTTCGACCCATTTTTTTTGGAGCCTTTGGGCTATCTTCCAAAGCTTTTTGAGTCCCGACATTTATTGACCTCGCTGTTATTTCCCATATCAAGTGGTTTGAAGTACTTTAGTTTGCTTCACCTTTGAGCCTTTGTGTTAGTAAGGTTGTCTTTAGTTCGCTTGCCTACCTATTACTTGGCTTAGTGTTCTTGTTTAGGGTTTGGTGCTTTGGAGCATTCTTCTAAGTTTGATTTCTAGTTGTAAGCATCTTTCATCCTTGTTTTCTCCCCACTTTGCTTCCAAGTTCAAGAGATTTTTCCTTTGAAAAAACTTGTAGGACAAGTCTTTGTCAGATCATTGATTCGATTGTTGTGAACTTTAGAGCCATTTTGCCATACTTGCACATCTCTTGTAGGTCTTACTTGCTTCCACTTTCAAGTTCATTTTCGTTCATATATAACAGAAAAACAAAAATAAGTTTGGTATCTTAGAGTAGTGAGGCTTATAATCTTTGCAGAGTAGCATAGTTTACTTTGTTCAAAATTTGAAAAGAAAACAAAAAGAAAGCTTTGTTTAGGTTTGCTTACTCTTCATTTTGGAAAGGATATAAAATGAAAAATAAATAAAAAGTCTTTTTGTTGTTGAAAGTTGTTTCATTTCATGCACTTTACTTTTTGTTGCAACCACATCACACAATGCACTGCCCCACTAAGTAAAAAAGTAACCTTACAAAGAATCTTAATAAAATAAATTAGAAATGATTTTATTTCTAGGGATACACGACACCAACTAGTCTAGGCTAGAGTTTCGAGCTTAAAACACCTTAAACTGCTCGAGGCTTGTTTCATTACTCAAAAATTGTAGTGCGACTGTCATATACATAAGCCCATCTGTATCAAATATTCCTGGGAAACTCTACTAAAACCAGATCTAAGCACGAGGCCGTGGAAGATCGGATTTGTTGAGGATATCCCCTCACTTTCCCTTCAACCATAAACCAGGGTCGATTCGCATACGGGAGTCCATCTCGACTTTGGGCTTTGCTACCCTGCCCACATGTTTTGATCAGGCTCACAACTATCCCCCTAGGATATTTCGCACTTATGGTAGCCTTAGTATCAGACCTATAGGATCATACATAGGTGACAGCAGGGGATTATAGCTGATGTACCTAGGATAGACGTGGGAGGAAATCCCTTGCAGGTATTTTGAAGGGCGGTTGGGTGATTTCAACGCTTGCACCCTTAGTCATTATATTGTGGACCCCGGGTAACTGTTCTTCTTTCTTCGTTAATCTGTTCTGGGCCCTCATCATCCCAGACTCTTCTCTGGAAGGCATCTTGTTTCCCTAGTTTGTATACTTAGGATTTTTTTAGTGGAATGTTGTTTGCCCCCTAGTCTTAGTGGCCACTAGGTTTTTACTTCATTTTATTTTTATATATAATCATGGAATACCAACAACTTCGTAGGTCTCGAAGGTTACAAAACCTTCTCCCACATAGAGTGGAACCACTACCGCCACCCAGACGACAGAGGACATACTCCAGTGGTCCTTTTGAAACTACTGGTGAAATAGAGGTTCCTGAGGAACCACAACCTGGCACTCCATATCAGCAAGCTTTTAATACAGTCAAGATTGAGGATCTCACTTCTGGTGAGTTTAATACTCCTTTTAATCCTCCTCTCACTGATTTTAACGTTCAGCTTCTGATACCTGTTGGTTTCCAGCAGCCTGATTATAGTGCATATTTGTTCACACCTGGGCATATTATGACTAATACAGGAGGCGAACAGGGAGTCCCACAGACTCCCACAATAGGTATGAACACAAATACTATAAATCCGACCTCCACTATTATACTGAGTTCAACTCAGTCAATCGACATTTCAACTCCGTCCTTCATTTTTAATACTAGTATGTTAGGCATTCCGAGCTCAACAGCTTTGACAACCGCCTCTACCCCTACTTTTGGACCCAGTAGTACAATGAACATCGGTCCACCTCCTGCAACTCAACAGTGATATCATATACCTAGTACTTGGATTTCCACACCGAATGTAGGGCTGAACGCTTCTACAACTACGTCTGTCATGAGTACCATGACTGCGCCGTCCACCTTGACTACCCCTAGTTTTAACACCTTTGCAGGTTACAACATGAATCAAAATAATGTACCTGCAGGAAACACCTCTTTTTCTCTTTTTTCTGGAGGAGGGGATAACATCCTTAATCAACAATATGGCGGGGCTAACACCCAGCCTCAGTGGAAAAACGTTCAGAGTACTAACCCACTTTCATTTGGATGGGGGAATTTCAACAACACTTTCACACAACAGCAAATGGCTAGAGGCAACGCCTACCAGCAAATGGTTGGGGGGAACCTCTACCAGCAGATGGCTGGGTGTAACCCCAACCAATAGTTCATGGGTCATACTATGGGTGGTTCCCCCTTTATGACCCCAGCTTATCAAATGCCATCTTATAGACCTCGTTTACCATTTCTGGAAACTCTGAATTTGCCAAATATTTCCAAGTTAACAAATGATCCGGTGTACCATAACGCGATGTGGCCACCAGTTCCTACTAAGTTACCTTCGGATATTCCAAAATATGAAGGTAAAACTGGTGAGGACCCTGGTGATCATGTCACCACTTTCCATTTATGGTGTTCTTCGAACTCGTTGAACAAAGATTCCGTTAGGTTGAGACTTTTCCAAAGAACCTTAGTCGGCGCTATGGCTAAATGGTACATTGAGTTACCTGCAGCTACATTTTTTAATTTTCGGGATCTCGCGACAGTTTTTCTGAACCACTTCCAACTTCCTGTTCGATACGATGCCGGGATGGGTCTTTTGTCTACCTTTAGACAGAATAAGGCCACTCACTTATCTAATCACATTCAGGAGTGGCAAAGACGGAAGAGGCTCATTAAAGCAAATATACCTCCAGAATTTCTTCTTGAGTGGTATCTGAAATCATTCCTTCCTTACATTTCTAAGTAAGTAGCTACTTCTGGAGTGTCCTCAGAGGAAGAAGACATTTTACGGACCCAGTAGCTAGACCTTGTTTATGCACAGTCTGGGTTGCTTTATGAGATTATACTAGATGCACCACGATCAAACACTGATCTTGGCAGACCTAAACCTGGACCACATGCTGACGGCATAGTGGGTTCAGTAGATTTTGCAGCTTTCGAAGCATTGACTAAGCAAGTTCATGCCTTATCTGTCAAACAATCGACTACAGAAGTAACCTCCTTCACAACCTCTCCTTCTACTTATGAATATGTAAACCAGGTTTAGAACAATCAAAAGGGCCCTCGACAGCCTAACAACAAAAAGAAGGGAAAGAAAGGAGAGGGGAACCAGTAAAATCCCAAGAACAAAGAGAATGTCGAGTAGGTTAACAAAGAAAAGAAGAAGGTTAAGTTCCCTTGTAAGCTTTTCAAGCAGGATCACCTCACTCAACAATGCCCTCTACTCGAAGAAGCTCAGAAGCTGCTTCAAGAAAAGAAACCTGCCATACTTAAAGATCCATTTCCTAAGGGGCAGGGTTCAGTTTCTGGCACCTCCAAAGCTGGGGGCACTACTCATGCTTTAGTTGATCAAACTTTCATTAATATGGTAAGCGCAGATGCACTTTTTCAAACGTGAACAAGAAATTATACCCCGGATGTGCAGAACAAGGATAAAGAGATTCCTGAATCTTCCATTCCTCTCCACATTCCAGTGGATTCGTTGCCCAAGATCCCGAAAGGTGTCTTGAAATGGGACTCACACAATCCCAATGCTTAGGTTGCTTCCAACTACAATGTGGTTGAAGATCTATCCCAGACCCCTTGTGCTATGTCCATCTTAGAAGTTTTGCAAAGTTTTTCATTACAACGAAACGCACTTCTGGCAGCAATTGGAAGTATGGAATCATCCAACATGACTACGCGCTTAGATATGTTTGATATCAAATATCAGTTTCCGTACCAAGTTGCCCTATAAATGGAAGTGGTTCATGGTCCTATGACCATTAGACGGGTTGTCGTAGATGAGGGTGCGTAGACGTGCGTGATGTCCATTTCTTGTTGGAAAGCTTTAGGCTCTCCCGAGTTAGCCCCCTCTAACACACTGCTTACTGCCTTCGATGGCAGGACTTTCCATCCACACGGAGTTCTACCATCGTTTGAAATTACCCTCACCGATAAGACAGTTGCTGTAGATATTGAAGTTCTAGATGCTCTGCTTGATTACAATATGTTGTCAGGCAGGAGCTGGACATATGCCATGCGATCCATTGCATCAGCAGTTTTTCGAGTTGTTATGTTCCCCCATGAAGGAAAGATCGTCACGGTCGATCAAATTTTGTTCTCTCGGCAAAACAACCAGACTTCATTGGATTCCACTATTCCTTTAGTTGATCAATCTGCCCTAGTGATCGAGAGTTTAGGAGTAGGGCTTTATGGGTCATTAATAGGCACTTTTGACCTAACCTCTCCTGTTCTTTTTATGCGTTTTGATGTAGGTACATCTACCGAAAATTTCACCATTGGTTTAAGGACTAATCCATGGATCCTTCCTACTGTATCAAAACCATCCATGCCTTTAACTGTTACAGAAGTAGCCTACATAGAAGCACAACACACTGCAACGGAACATATCGCGACTCCATCAGTCTCTGCTGAGTCGGATATGGACTATGCTCCTGCATGGTCAGTGGATTCCATCCACTCTTTCGACTATTTAGACACAGTCTTACCATCTGATGAAGCCATTTTGGAAGCCATGATGGGCCTGGACCATCCATGGGAACATATGCATCATAGGTCCTACCTGCTTCCAAATCTAGATAAGATAGAGAGAGGAGAATTCTCTATGAGACCCGGTGGATTTGTTGATTTGTCATCTTTTCCTTCTACTTCAAGAGTTGTTTACCCTGAAGGGAATATGGAAAATATATCGAGAACCACCCCGATTAACATTTCCACCAAACTCAGGGTCGTGGAAAACATTTTCATTGGAGCAGACTGTTCTCCAGAAGAGATTTCTCTGTATACCAAGCTTCTTAAAGAATTCTGCAACATTTTTTCCTGGTCTTATGAGGAGATGCCGGGCATCGAACCAGCCATCATTGAGCATGTCATCACAACATACCCTAATGAAAAACCTGTGAGACAAAAGCTCCATCCTGTGAATCCTTGAAAAGCGGCCGCCATTAAGGCGGAAGTTGAAAAAATGCTTAGAGTCGGATTTATCTACCCGAGTGACATGACGGAATGGGTTTCAAACCATGTTTCGGTTGATAAAAAGCAAGGTACTATCCAAGTTTGTACTGACTTCTGGGACTTGAATAAAGCTTGTCCGAAAGATAACTATCCCACACCATTTATCGACCATATCATAGATTCCTGTGCGGGACACAAGATGTTTTCTTTCATGGATGGATTTTCGGGATATAATCAAATCCAAATCAAACTCGAAGATCAACACAAAACAGCTTTCATTTTCCCATGGGGAACCTTTGCATATCGGAATATGCCGTTTATATTAAATAATGTTAGAGCTACATTCCAACGAGCTATGAATTTCACTTTTCACGATATCAAGCACATAGATGAACCTTACTTGGATAACCTCCCAGCGCGATCTTGAAAGAAACGGGATCATCTAGCTCATTTGAGACTTGTGTTTGAACGATGCAGACAATATAAGATTCGACTGAATCCTAACACGTGCGTATTCTGCGTCGAATTGGGACGTTTACTGGGTTTATTGTATCCAGTCGTGGTATAATGGTTGACCCATTAAAAGTTGAGGCGATTGTAAATCTGCCTCCTCCTCGCAACTTGCGACAACTCCAAATTCTGCAAGGCATGTCTAACTTCTTGCGACGCTTTATCATAAACTATGCTAAGATCACAAAAGGTTTTTTAAGACTGCTTAAACAAGATACCTACTTCATGTGGGATGAGGCTACTCAAGCATCGTTTGAGGCCTTGAAAAAGGCACTACTTTCAGCTTCCTTGTCAAGCCCGCCTGATTATGCAAAAGATTTTCTTTTATATCTAGCGATGTCCGTTTACGCAATTGGCATAGTACTAGTTCAGGAGGATGAGACACTCCAAGAGCATGTCATTTACTATCTCTCGCGCGCATTGATAGATCCTGAGATTAAATATTCGCATGTTGAGAGGTTAGCACTAGTTGCGGTCTATGCGGTATAGAGGCTTCATCACTACATTCTTTTACGAACAACTACTGTGATAGAAGAAGTCAATCCTTTTCAATATGTTCTCACTCGATGCATCATCGAGGGGAAGTACAATAAATGGACTGTATTCTTACAAGAGTTTGATTTGGTATTTCAATCGGCTAAGTTGAAGAAATCACTAGTGTTCGCTATGTTAATATCAGAGTTTCCGAGTGACTTAGAGAATATCGAGGAAGAATCATCATTCCTGAATGAACATATCTTCCTTATTTCCTCCTCTGACCCATGGTACGGGGATATTTTAGTATATCTCCAGACTTTGAGGTGTCCTACCACTTTTTCTAGAGAAGAACGACGCAAACTGAAAAGTCATGCGAAAAACTATCTCATCATCTCTGATACTTTGTATAGATGTGGGATAGATTCCATCTTACGACGTTGTTTGACTTTAGAAGAAGCAGAATTAGTATTGAATGATGCCCACAGTGGAGCTTGTGGGGGTCATCTTTCTGGGTTGGCAACAACCCAAAAAATACTGTGTGCCAGGTATTTTTGGCCCACAATCTTTAAAGATTGTGTGGAAGCTGTGAAACGTTGTCATCCGTGTTAGTTTTTCACCAGGAAAATGACAGCACATCTAGCTCCTCTTCATCCTGTGATTACAGCAGGTCCCTTTACAAAATGGGGGGTTGATTATATGACTTGCAATCCAATTTCAGCTGGAGGACATCATTATATCATCATTGTCTTCGACTACTTCACCAAGTGGGACGAGGCAATGCCTACTGTCAAGGAATATGGAGAAACTGTCGCTTATTTTGTATTCAATCAGATTATTGCAAGGTTCGGCATACCCAAAGAAATTGTGACTGATCATGGTAGTCATTTTCAGAATAGCATGATGACCGATCTGTACACAATGTTAGGTTTTCAGCAAGAACATTTGTCTTCATATTATCCACAGGCGAATGGACAAGTTGAAGCAGTTAAAAATAAATAAAGGTAATTCTGCAAAGAATTGTTAATTCCAGTTGAAATAACTAGTACATCATGCTATACCCCGCTCTTTGGGTTTACAGAGCGAGTGTAAAGACTGCTACCGGGTTCTCTCTCTTCCAGCTTGTGCATGGGATAGAAGCAGTTGTTTCGATTGAATGTGAGATTCCTTCGTTAAAATTGGTTGTCCAACTACTACCAGATACTTCAGCACTGTAAGAACGTTTGTTGCATTTAGAACATCTAGATGAACAGCGCCGCAACGTGCTCACAGGAAACAAAGTTCATAAGAAATGATTCAAAGGACAATATGACAAGTCTATCATACCTAGGGTGTTTCTCGAAGGAGACCTTGTTCTACTTTGGGATCAGGACAAGGAACCTTTAGGACCTAGCAAGTTCAAATCCATGTGGCTCGGTCCTTACATAATTTATAAGGTACTGAAGAAAAGTGCTTACGAGCTAACAGATTACGAAGGTAATAAGCTTCCTGAGCCAAGAAATGGGCTCTACCTGAAGAAGTACTACGCTTAGGCATTTGTGCTTTTTCTTGTAACATAGCTGTATATTTTGTAGAGCTAGTTTTTGCTTGTGCTTGTTAGTTAACCTTATGTGTGTCTTGATTTCATGTATCAGATGTCGACTGAACATTTCTTAGGATTTGCTGATGGCGCCAGTCACCACACCTGACAGTTGGCTTCAGCAGCTTGGGTCATTTACTCATCAGCTGGCCAACTGTTCTCTTCGGGGGGGGTTTGTTTGGTTCCCACTACAAACAATGTAGCTGAGTACAGTGCAGTTATAGAACTTCTTCGAGATTCTCTTATTCATGGCATTTCACAATTGGAGGTAAGACTTGATTCGCAACTAGTTGTATTTCAGTTAATGGGTGTTTACCAGATTAGAGATCCTGTTTTGCAACGACAGTTTTTGCGAGTTAGATTATTGGAAAGACAGTTTGATTCCATTATATATCAACACATTCCAAGAAATTTAAATGCATTAGCTGATTCATTTGAAAATTATGTTTTATATTGGCATTTGTATCATACATTTCCATAAATAGCATTTCACACATAAAGTTAAACACACACACATGTACATAACCGATACAGTATATATATCCAATACTGTATCAAAAAATATAATATGAGTTTTGGATCACAAGTCTACCACAAGTCATGTCATAAAGTAAAAAACTAGGCTCGATGGCCTCAAAAATATACATAAAATATCCATCTCCTATGGAGAAGGAGGGGCCTCATCGGCATCTATTGCCTCCCGATGACATATGACCAACCTAGCTATCTTCCGCAGCACCCTAAGCCATGCTGGGGGCACCCCAACTACATCTTCCTGCATATCAATAGGTATCCGCTCCATGCGGCATGCAGGAACATCATGAGTCAACCGACTCACTTTTCGCTCTATGGTCCCCAACATAGCATCAGTTGCACCCACATCTGCTGGACTCACGAAGATAGTAGGATGTCCCTCAGAATGAACAGGTCCAATATCTGCATTTGACACTTGTTTAGTACTTCAAAACTCATCATAAAAATCATATAATTGAAAATTTGAAAAAATTAAATAATTCTCAAAACAAAAACATACCAATGTCTCCCCAGGCACCACCTGGAGGAAACACCAGCTCTAGATCATGGCGGAAGTCTAATCCAACATACGGAAACTGCTCGAATGCTGGCACCTGTCTCTCCCACCACCCCCAAAAATCATCAGTATGATAGAAAAAGTGACTTTCACCACCACCTTGGCAGAGAAAAATGTCACCCCAACGGCCCAATCTCGGCTCACAAGGATTGGCTGGAGGTAGAGGCATGCCCAAGCTAAGAGCAGGTACCCTCTCAAAGAAGAAGGTACATAAAATGCTGTCATATCCAAAGTTCTTCATACTCCTAGACTTACAACCCATGAGTTGAAGCTTCATATTTGCCAATAAACTAGTGCACCAATCGTACACATGACCTTGCAAGCATCTGACACTGATATGTATGGAATGCCTCGAGGCTAAGCGTTGTGTGGCACTTCCCGACATTTGGTTTAACATACTCACAATAACCTTTAAAGGGAGGCTTTCAATGGTAGAAATTAGGATTTGACTTCCTGATTTCTCGGCTCCCGCCACAAAGTATGCATTCAAATATTCTTGCACCAACATGGCACCCACATTGAGAGAAGATCCTTTCAAACTTACCACATCTCCCCTCCTATAGAGTTAGGTAATGAAGTATATGTCATCGATAGTAAGGTCCGGGGTTTGTCCTCGAATATCAAATGCATTGGCATCTACATCCCAGTATTGAACGAGTCTTTGAAGCAATCGATTGAGTGCCCTCATGTTCATGGTTTGGTAAAACTTTAACAAACTACATCTCTGGAGTGCATGGAGAGTGGCTGGGTCTTGCGTTGCCACCCTATCCATCTCCTCATGTTCTCTCTCCCTCCAAACAAGTACCATCCTACCACAAAAAGGTCAATTTTTAGAGTCTCGACACTTTTTCTTCATCTTCAGGGGTGTGCGCTACTCTACTTCCACACAGTCACGCATGGGTGCTACTGTGCATAAGCAATAGCAGCGCATACCTCCAGTATGCGCTACTTTTCCTATTACAGAGTAGCGCACACGCTTTTCACGCTTTGAGCATGGCCTTAAAGTTGATTTTGAGCTCAAAAATTGACAAATAAACTATGGAAATGCAAGTTAAGATGAAATTAACTTACTTGGTGGAGGCAAAATGTCGATTGGTTGCTTGAGTTGATCGCCACGAAGGATTGAAATCCAAGGGTTTGCTCCCAATTTTTGCCCTACAATGCCAAAATGAAATTTGAGTTTTTAATTTGAAATTACATATATGAGTTTGATTTTAAATTTTTACCCACTTTGGTAAAATCTCTATAGTTTTAAATTCTATCAAATTGTGCTATTTAATCAATGAATAGCTACATATGGTACTAAGGTAATTTTCAAACAATGGTTCTCAATTTTTCACTACAATTTTGTAGTATCAATCCTTTAAGACTAAATTTCTTGATGATAGAGCTTTTCAACTAGCTCATGGTTAAAATTACATATCATTTAAGATTTATGTCGCAATCACTAACATGTTTGTTGAAGTCCTAGTTTTGGCAGATCATGAGTCATGATCCTAGAAGCTGTCATTTAAGTCATTTTAAGCTCATGTTTGGACTATTGAAACCTAAACAATATTGTCGAGCAAACTTGTCCTCTTCAAGCTCATTAAAGGAACTGAAGGCTCATCCACTTAGGTATAGAATTACCCCTTTTCCGGGCCTTGGTGGATCATTTACGGAAAAGGTATACTCTAGGTATACTCTAGTATATGCTAGAAGAGTTCTTCTTCCATTGTTTTACACTTTTTCGGAGGACGAGACTAACTTTACGAAAAAGGACCTTTTGGAGCCTTCTTTAGGGTTTTCAGGCTCTATAAACATGAAAACACCAAGCAAGCATTCACCTAATCGGGCTCGATGTGAAATCCACGAGAGGGTAAAAAGAGGATTGTTTAAGTTTTTCAGACTCTATAAATAGGAAAACACTGGCGAGCATTAACCTACTTGGGCCTGATATTAAAATCCACGAGTAGGTGTCTGGAGTTATTGTTTAAGTTTTTCAGACTCCTTAAAATTGAAAACACCGGCGAGCAAGAACAGATCTCGGCTCGATACTAAAATCCAGAGATCAATAATATAGAGTAATCTTCTATCTCTTCTTCGAACTCTGTAAACAATGAAGAAGGTCTTCAGTATTCCTTCCATGGGCTCGTTAAACGTTTTACATGGTTGGATCTACTGAGTTTTGATTCTTTCTTCGACTCATTAAAATAACAAGAAAGGTATTCCTTTATCTAAAAAGAATACGGGATAAGAAGGATGTATCATATCTTTAGTTTCAAAGGAAGTTCAATCAGTCCTATCCTTGAACACAACACCTACTTGAGTTTATCATGCCGGTTGGGTTTAGTTTATCATGTGAATAAATGAGCTGAAAGTCCTATCCCTCATGTTTAGTTTATCAAGGACCGTTATCCAAATGATACCCCCCATGTTCGACTTTCAGCTCATTTATTCACATGGTTAGGGTTTGTACCTTGGGTTGTTTTGGATGAAGACCTTGGGATGTTGATGACATCACCTCATTATGTTATCACCCAAGCTACACAAGATTGAGCCTAACTTATTTACGGCTCTCCATGAGACATAGATCCAGTTTGTTTTTATGGCTATGATCTCTCCATTTGACATGGATCCACGTTTGTATTCCAAGTGGCCATGCTATATATACATCTCCTAGTTATGTATCGGAGATCATGTTGTATCACACTATACATCTATATGATGTCAAGATTGTAATTGCTCGCTGACCTTGATCTGTGTTTCAGGTGTTTCTGTGACTTGGTTCTGCGGTTTCTTGCTCCTCCTCGAGCTTGGAATTATAATGTATTTCGGCCATCGTTTCCCCCTGACCTCACACATTATGGGGCATCTGTTATAGGTCAAATATACACTTCTCCATCCATGATCACCTTGAGCTGTCGATCACACAAAAGGACAACTTGGATTGAAGAGCATGATGACCTTGGATGATACCTTGACCTGACTTACCCTTCTGCAAGCTAGCAAAACCCTGAAAAACCTCAAGTTTTGAGCTGTGCATTACTCTACTTCAGCACACTAGCACTCATGCCCTACTCCACAGGCTCAATAGTAGCACACATCTCCTGTTGTGCGCTACTCCACTTTAGTAAACTAGCGCACACCCTCAAAAAGTTGCAAACGCTGGTTGTTAAACTCTGAAGTTGCATACTGTGCACTTCTCCACTGTGAAAAACACGCGCACACCTTAAAATATGATCAAAAATATATTAATTTGACGAATTGGAATTAGTTGCAGTTGGTTCTGCAACTTCCCCAACTTCCATTACAACCACCTCTCGATCTAAACTGCTTTCCTTGTCCTATAAATACAAGGAGGATTGAGGAGAGGGGTTGGACATTGTGGTGACTCTCATTCACAAGAAGAGAAATTTGTATGAAGGGTTGTTATGCTGGAAGATTTCAAGTCAGAGAAGAGCAGGAGCCTAGAATCCGGTTGCACAAGCATGCTGCATTGATCAGGTATAACTTGTAATCATTATATGCTTTTGACAATAAAGGTTGAAGCATTCCTTCCTGTCCCAAATATAATGCCTAATGGATTGTGTATTTATTTGGTTAAATGCTTGATTGTTCTTGATGTTTGAATTGTATTTCAATTTTATCATCTTTATATCAGTCAAGATACGCTGAGGAAGGTATCTTTATGTTGCAGGTCTATTGAAGTGGAAGATCAAGTTGCAGATTGAGCACGAGATAGAGCAAAGCTAGGATCAAACGTCAGTAATAAGGTACGTCTTCAATATCTTTGATCTATTTCTATTTATAGATGTTTCTATAGCGTAATCATTGTGTTTACCTGTCTCCCCCTAAGTTGATAGTGTCCCTTTCCTCACTATACGGTGAATTTCCCAAACAACAAGTTGGTGTCTCCCAGCACATAGAGCTTAGTTTACTAGCCCCAGGAGCCTGTTTCTGCTAAGTTCCAGCCCTCCTAGTCAGTAATGCACCCTCCTTTCACCTACCACATGAGAAAGGCGCCCTCCCTCGCCTGCCACAAGTTACACTTCAGTTAGTTGAGTGATTTGTGGATCTGTTCCTTGATTTGAGGATAGATTGACTAGTTTACTGACTGAGACACTCCAATGGACCTCCAGTGAGACTAGATTTCCAGTTCTGACTCCAGTCAGCTCCTCTTGCGGCCTTCTTTTAGCCTCCTTCACTACATTAGTGCACCATACATGTGTTACACCTACTACATTCAGTTAGACTCAGTTTTCCACCTAGTTGACAGTCACTTGTGTATTGATGACACTCCACTGATGATGATTAGGACTCCTAGTGGTGTATTGTTGACACTCCACTGATGATGATTAGGACTCCTAGTGGTGTATTGTTGACACTCCACTGATGATGATGATGACTCCTAGTGTAGATAAGACATGCCCATGCAGGATAATTTGAATTTCCACCTTGGCATTCGAATCCTCTCCACCAGTGTATTATTTATTGTTCATATTATGATTAATGAATTAGTGTGTGATGTTATTCTGCTTCTCTGAGTTTTACCGTATCATAATTATGTTGCTCCTTTACACTGCATTGACCACTCTTCTTCTATTTTCCTATTTAATCTTAATCTTTCTTGTGAGGTATACATCAGCTCTTAGATATGCTGTGAGGATTTTCACATGGTATCAAAGCATGTTGAGAGTATTGTCTATCTCCATTCCTGATAGTTTTGTTTTGCAGGTTATTATCAAGATTTCGAGTGCAGCAGTTGCAACAGTTTCTGCACTTTTGCAGTAGTAGCATTTGCAGATATTTTCTATTGTTTTTTGCGGGTCTTCTGAAACAGCTTCCATGAAACTGGAAGGAATTCCTCCTCTTTCTCCATTCAACTATGATGAGTGGAAACCAAAGATGATAGCACATTTGAAGAGACGTGGTATCTTTGAATATTGTTTTGAAAGAGAGTTCGAATCCTCTGAAGAAGAGAATTATTGGTTAAATGAAGGTGACGGAGCCTATGCAGCAATGATGTATGTTATGTCTCATTGCATGGTAACCCACTTCCTTTCTGTTGAATCTCCAAAAGAGCTATGGGCCCATCTGGATGAAATATTTGGCAAACGGAATGAAGGGATTGGTCCTAACCATTTCAAGAGCAAGCCCAGTGATGCATTTTCCCTCCTTGATGGTCTCTCTGATCATGAATCGGTATCAAACATATCTCATAATGAAGTTTTCCGCAAAGAAGAAGAACTTGCATATTCTACACTCATGCTCTCAATATCTTCTATTTCGAATTATGTGCCAGCTCACACTCTAGAAACTACAGAGGTTCTTAAATCATCTCTTGTACAAGAGTGTATTGGTTTGCATAATGATGATCTCATGAATGTTTCGGAGGTTAAATCAGCAATTGGAGGTAATGCATTCACTCTCCTTGATCACTCACCTCTTATGTACTATTGTAAGATCATTTGTACATGCTCTCAGAAATTTATTGAAGCTGTAGGTCATTGCCATTCGCTTGGGATAATTTATCATGCATTTCATGGTTTTGATCTCACCTCTAATGGTTCAAAGGATATCTCAAGAAACCATTTTTCAAGTCTTGGATCTGATTTGGATTCCAAGCAATCACTATCATGTGATGGTTCTTTTGGGCATAATCTCACCTATGATGGTTCAAAGGAGAAAAAAAAAAGACTATCTAGACATTCATGGATTTGATCCTACCTCAACTGATTCGAATCACAGGTTTCAGGATCATCCTCATACCTCTAGATTTTTTCTCATCATATTCAATCTGAAGATCAAGTACAAGACATGCTTTTTGAGCATGATCCACTTCTTCCCAAGAAGAAGATACCTCCAGACATATGACCAAGCATCACACCTTCTTGAGTTTGGAGCATTTATTTTGGTGTTCCCTATAGTCTATTTTGAGGGGGGGTATTTTTCCCATGAGGTTTTCCCCATTTCCTCGGTTTATGGACTGTTATTTATTATTCATTGTATTGGGTGACCTTTGGTCTCAGTTACTAGGGCCGAGGATGGATTAAGGGGGGGTGTTAGGATATTCCTATACTCCATCCTAGTCCTACCATCATTTTCATTATTTTTCATTTCAGTAATGCATGCATTTTTGCATGCAGGCATGCAATTGCATGCATCCCAGTCATCAGGTTGGTGTCTCCTAGCACATAGAGCTTAGTTTACTAGCTCCGGGAGCTTGTTTCTTCTAATTTCTATCCCTCCTAGTCAATAATGCACCCTCCTTTCACCTACCACATGAGAAAGGTGCCCTCCCTCACCTACCACCAATTACACTTCAGTTAGTTGAGTGATTTGTGGATCTATTCCTTGATTTGAGGACAGATTGAGTATTTTACTGACTTAGACACTCCGATGGACCTCCAGTGAACCTAGATTGCCATTTTTTACTCCAGTCATCTCCTCTTACGCCCTCCTTTGAGCCTCCTTCACTACATTAGTGCACTATGCATGTGTTACACCTACTACATTCAGTTAGACTCAGTTTTCCACCTGGTTGACAGTCACTTGTGTATTGATGACACTCCACTGATGATGATTAGGACTCTTAGTGGTGTATTGTTGACACTCCACTGATGATGATGATGAATCCTAGTGCAAATAAGCCATGCCCATGCAAGCTAATTCAAATTTCCACCTTGGAATTTGAATCCTCTCCACCATTGTATTATTTATCATTCATATTATGATTAATGAATTAGTGTGTGATGTTATTCTGCTTCTATCTAAGTTCTGTTGTATCATAATTTTGTTGCTCCTTTACACTGCATTGACCACTCTTCTTCTATTTTCCTATTTAATATTAATCTTTCTTGTGAGGTATACATCAGCTCTTAGATCTGTTATGAGGATTTTCACAGTATTTGTGAAGGATTTCTTTCAGCCCCATTTTATAGAATTGACCTGCGATTAGTTGAAAGTCCACAGCTCTCACAACGAGTTGATTTTTCTGATTGGTATTCAATCCTTCTGGTGCACGTCCTATAGTCAAGAACTGAATGATTTGCTCGTAATGGTCATTGACCATTCCAATTCAGAATAGTTCCGCATCTGCTAATCCCTCATAAATGCTTCTTGGTTCTTCACCTGGCTCAATCCAGGATATGTGGTCAGGTCCTGCATTCAATCATCCTGGTTTCACAATGATCTCGAAGTCAAATTATTGGAATAATAGAAACCAACAACATATTCCCCCCCCAACATATGCTTATTGACCAAGCATTTCAATGCAGAGTGGTTAGTAAACATCTTGAAATGTCCTCCAAGTAAGTACTGGCAAAATTTTTGTATCACGTAGACCATTGCTATCACTTCCCTTTCTGTCGTTGTATAGTTTCTTTTCGTAGTGGAAAGCTTCATCCTTGTGAATGCGATTGGATGATCAATCGCTCCTTATCCTGGCTGTGCCAATATCATTCCTAGTGTGACTGATGACACGTCCACATGAACATGGAATTATTTTGTCCAATCGGGAAAAACTAATATTTGTGTTGCAACCATTTTTGTTTTCAGTATATCAAGGCTCTTCTGGCACTCTTCATTCCACTCAAACTTAGCATCCTTTTTTAACAATTTTTCCATTGGCGTTGTGATCGTTGCATATCCCCTTATGAACTTTCTATAATACCCAGTATGCCCCAATTTCGCCCTTAACTGCTCCACTGTCATCGATGGTGGTCAGTCAATAATGATGGCAATCTTCGCTGGGTTAACCAGCATCCCTTCCTTGCATACTATATGCCCTAATAAGATCCCAAATGGAGCATAGAAGATGCACTTCTTCAAGTTTAGTGAAATTTTATGTTGTCTACATCTTTCCAACATCAACCTTAGATTCGCAACATGGTCCTTCACTAAGCCATATACAATCCAATTGTCCATATATACTGTGAGGAATTTATGAATGAAATATTTGAATGCAGCAACAACTAATATTGAAAAGATCACGGGGTCATTTTTTATACCAAACGGAATTACTGTGTATTTAAAACAACCCCATTATGTTACGAACATTGTCTTATGTCAATCCTCCTTCATGATCTTTATTTGGTGGTATCCTGAGAATCTATCTGTAAATGAATATATCTCCTAACCTCCAACACCTTCTAGTACTTCATAAGTGAATGGTGTAGGGAATGGATTGTGAAGACATGCATCATTCAGTTTCCTTAGGTCAACGCAAATCCTAATTTCGCTAGTATTCTTATCTTGGACAACCATCAGACTTATCCATTCGGATTCCTTTACCGGATCTATGATTCTTGCATCCAACATTCACTCTATCTCGTCTTTCACTCGCACCTTGTACCTGGGAGTCAATATATATGGTCAGTGCTTTACTGGCTTCGCATCAAGTTTCAGTGAAATCTTCAATTCACCTAGGTCCCCGGAAATGCCTTTCATTTCTGAAAATTTCATTGGAAACAAATCTTGAAACTCGTGTAGTAGATCAATGAATTTTGCGATTGTCGCATCATCAAATTAATCTCCAATAATTGCGAAGTTAGGGTCTACCTCCGACCGAATATTAACCTTCTTGATTCGTAGTGGCTGTTGAAATTTGTCAAAGGGAATATCTAGTGCTTCGACATCCCAGCTTCCTTCCCACTCCGGTACATA
Organism: Larix kaempferi; assembly: GCA_027924585.1. NCBI lineage: Eukaryota > Viridiplantae > Streptophyta > Pinopsida > Pinales > Pinaceae > Larix > Larix kaempferi. The sequence goes on along the minus strand of BSBM01000125.1, from coordinate 4,914,114 downwards.
AACAACTCATGGATCATCCTCTTCATCAGATCCTCCCATCGTGTTGTAGCACTCTAGCAACATTTCTGGTGTTGCAGTCTATTGTAATCCCATTGGTTTTTTCGTCAAAACTGCTTCAAGTACCTTATCCCAAATTTGAGTGCACTATGGGTGAAGGGGTTTTCATATGAGAAGTTGAAAGTCTAGCTAAATTTAATAGTTAGCTCTTTCCATGTAATTTACTTGTATCACAGTTCTACTGTGATATACCAACTTCGCGGTACCTCATCAAATGTATGGATGAACGCATGGAACTATTCATGTTTTGGTATCACTCACCATGCACTTTGACACTCCTCCAAGTGATCCCTTGGGTCACTCCTTCCACTATATTTTCTTCCACAATACCCTTCAGTTTCTCTGAATATGACTTCCATTAGTTATCAACATAGTGGCCAGTTTGTTATCGTTGACTTGTGTGTTTCTCACCAATGTGCTGGTGTAGCCTTCAGTGCTTCCTCCAATGCCAGCAGTCTCTGCGGTTCTGCTACTCTTTCTTCAAATTCGTCGATAAATACATTCAGATTAGGAAATCCTTCATATGTTGGTAGTTCGCATACTTATGTCGCCACCCATCTCAGTGACTGGGTGATTCATGCGCACCTCCTGAATGATACTTCGTGTAGTCGATTCTGCCAATTCTCAAGTGCTTCATCGGATTTTGATGATGCTGAGCTAATGCTTTGCCACCCCCAATTATCCATCCGTGGTGGGATTGATGTATTCCTCCAATATGTTGTAAACATTGTCCCATCCTTCTGTGAATTCGTTTCGCATTGGCTCAACATACCTCTGCCCTTCTGATGGATCAAGTGGGGAAACGACCCTCATGTTGTGGTTCTCAAACGACATTGTTTGTTTCTTAAAATTGATCACAGCTTGATTCTCCATTGCAAATTCTCTCCCTAAAAGCAACGAATAGGGGCTTGTGTTATCAATTATTTTTATAACGTCGAAATCTGCATAATTCTTTAATCCCTCTATCTCAACTGGGAGGTGACATAATCGACCAATGGGTGTGACCTTGCTCTGATTTGCTAATCGAATTTGTACACGGGACCATGCCATATATGGTTTCCCCATTGTCTCCCATGTCTGTTTAGTAAATATATTTACATTTGATCCCAAGTCCAGAATAATAGAGTCGACGTTGAATGCACCAATCTGCGAAGTCATCCTCATTTGTCTCCCTATATTTTTCCTGTGCAGTCGATTTACTGTTCGAACCTGTCATCTGTCGTCTTGTCAGTATAGTAGGCTAGCTATCTCTACTAGTGCATCATGATCCTTCACTAGTTCCAAACAGCTTTCTAGGAAGGCCCTCAAGGTGTTGATCCTTCCTAGTGGTCTCTATGAGTTTGTCGTATTGAATATCTGCAGCATCTCATAGGTGGGTTCTCTCTAGCCAATAGGTGGCAGCTTCATTCGTCTCATTGTCTCTTTTGCTTCTAAAAAGGTCTCCCTTTCCGCTTCCACATCAAATCGGACTTGTTTCCTTGCTATAGGTCGGATACTAGGTTGTGGCCTGTCTTCCCCTATCGCATCCCCTCCTTTGGTCACTTCTACAACATTCACAGGTCAACTTCTTATCTCCACTGATATCTTTTATACGTTCGGAGGTGTATTTTGATTATGATTCCCATTCGGATTCGGTTGAGGTTGGGGTGGATTTTTATTCTTCCATTTCACAATCAACCGGGGACACTCCTCAACATTGTGGTCCAGTGCGCTACAATAAGTACACTGCAGAGTCGCGTTCGGACAATCCCTTTGATAATGTCCGACTTGACCACAATTATAGAATACAACTAGCCCTCAACGTCATCTAGGAACTCCTCCATGTCCAAATCCTCCTCCTCGACCTATATGGAATCCTCCCCTAAATCCTCCTCGTGCCTGACCATATGGCTGATACTATTGTGGTTGGTTGTATTGCAGAGGTGGTTGGTTGTACATCGGCTGTGGTTGTCTATAGTGGAGCTGCGGCTGGTTATAATGTTGATTGTATTGCATATGCTACAGATTATACTGTTGTTTTTGTTGCATAGGGGGTTTCTCCTCCCCCTTCATAAACAACATATTTGCGGTCCTTTCTTGGAGTAAGTTGTATGCTCTACAATCCTTCTCTTCATGCCCAACCGATTGACAAAAATTGCAGAAAAGGTTGGCCGGCTTAGACACCATTTTCTGTAAATATAAGCATTCTTCTGATCGATGCCCTCTTGTCTGACAAATTCAACACCATAGAATTCCTCCCTGACTAAGTGGATTTGGTGCGTCAGACTGTAAATATTCACGGAACTCAGGGCACTGGTCCTTATGGTGTCCTTCTGATTTATAGCGACTGCACCATATTTCCTCGCGAACTTCTTTTCCCTTCTTGATGTCTTGTAGCTATATCATCAGGTTTTCTAGTTGCGCTTGGATGTAGTTCATACCTAAACATGTTTCTCCAACTGGTGAAGCCTCCAACTTCATCACGATTTCCAGTACTTCTTCCTAGGATTCGATCTTTTGCTGCACTAGCGGAATATGAATGTGTGGTACTAATACCGTGATGAACCATTTCTTGTGTTGTATGTCGCTCATTCCAAAACTTACTTTTCCATTAGGGTTTTATATCTTTGGTCGAACTCCCACACTGATTCATTTGGAAATTACTTGATCTCTTTCAATTCTGTGATATATTGCAACTCGGATTTTGGTTTCCTGAACTCATCAATCAGTCCTACCATGATTTGCGGTAGTGTTTTCTCAGGACTCCCTATAGGTACTTGTATGAATTTCATAAACCAATCATGGACATGACCCCTAAAGGTCGTCGCTAGTTGTCCCTTCTTGATACCGTCATCTTGGACCTGCTTTACTCTCCATACTGCTTCGCATAAAAACCAATATTACTCAGGATCCTGGTTCCTGTTACCCTAAAAGATCGGCATTTTCACATAATCACCTTCCATCCTGGGTATCCTACTATTATTTACAAACCCACTACTCCTACCATTGTTCTGACATGTCGGACAACCCTGCGAAGAACTTATGTCTCTTCCTATGAAATTCGATGTAGTGCGTGGATTTCTGGGTGCGTTATTGCTTTGGGTTTGTCCTTCTTTGGCTTCGAGGGTATCCTGGTTGCTTTCTTCGTCACAGTAATCTCACTTAGTCCCTTGTGGTCTCATTTCGTAGTCCTCTGTTTTGGTCGCTCTAGGAGACTCTCTCTCAATCTTAGTCCTCCTCTTCTTCTCCGGCTGGAACCTTACCCCACTTAGCAGGGTACCACAATCTTCCACAGCCTTCCTTAAACTTTTGCCGTAGCTCATATCCATCTACCCAGCATCATTTTATCAGAACCGCATCCACGCGATACCCACAACCTCTGCACACCGAACTTTACTCATCGTATTTCATCTTCAATATGCCCTTTTCGCAAATAAGCATTTTAATCCACAGTTTTAGCGATAGTAGAAACCTTCCTCTGGGTCCTATGAAAAAAATTATTTATGCGTCGATGTATGAATTAATTGTGTCGACAGCAAATTCAGTGATGTATCCCTCCAAAATACTATCTACCCAGATCTTGACATCTCTAGAGGCTCTGTTATCCACTCGATGCAATTGTTGGATCAGTTCGGGCGTTCATTGTTCAGGCTCACTGCCTTGAAAATTATTTTCTTAGAACATCGATTGTGCCAACCACTCATAGAACAGTATCGAGAATTCGCAGAAGAATATCTCATGAACGTCGGAGTAGATATATTTATGTATCTAGACATTCATCAACCATCCAAGGTTGTGATTTTCTTCTTCATCAAACTCTTGTGCCTTCTTTTCAAACCATTCCTCGATCTTCGGCTTTGTCGGATGCCATAGCATGTCCTCTCTTCTTTCGCACTATGGTCCCAGCAATGGAACCATTTTCTAACATAGTTCTATCGACAGGGGTTCACTTCGCACTATTGTCAAAAAAACAACCAGACACCCTTAAGCATCAGCCCAGAAAGGTTTTACCCTTTCCAGCAACACCTGTAGAGCGAGTGAGGTCTCACCCAAGATGTCTAAGGGAGTTGTAGGAACCAATTTTCCACAGTTGGGAGAAGCCATGCATTAATTCATACTCAGTCGCTACAGAAACCAGAGATTCATTTTCGCATTATACTAGCAATTCAAATATGCAATAGAGATAACCCTTACTCATATCAACCAACATGATTGATCAATCGACAAAGCAGCAAGATCACATCATCATCATTATTACAAGATATCATTCATACTTCATAACATATCGACAAAAAGAAAGCACAAAGTTGATATATAGCCAAACATCCTCATTCATTAACTCATCACAAAGACTGTGGGATGAACTTCGCAGAAAAATAGTTCCAAGTGACTTAACACGAATCCATATACTCATAGCAAAAACTACCAAAGGCAGACAAAATACATTAGACTTGATTGACTAATATATCTATGATGATATTCCTATTACAATTGCGTTTCTATTTATAGACACCTATGGTCATTACAAAATGGTCCAACAACCCATTCTCACTAATTTGGACCAAAACTTATGCTTCCGTCGGCTCCTTATCCTTCGCGAATGGTCATTTTCCTTAGTTGATGACCCCTTCGTTGTTGTCGGCTCCTCATCTCTGTAAAATTAGTCACAGCATATCTAATGAACAAGTAAATCAATCACAACAGATGAACATAGAAAATATGGTGCAAAACTGTGCAAAACATGCAGCAGTGCTCTCTATCCCTGAAAGGGTGAATGAATTACAATACAAACTGTCACTATGACTGAGCAATTCGAATTGCCTAAGGAGGTCATTCGAATCACTGAAATGGAGTAGCTTGAATCTATCTAGGAGTCCTCATCAATCATCGGTGGTGCTCATCAATCACAACAACCAGTCATCCAGGTGTCAAACTGAGTCTAACTGAGTGTAATAAATGTAACTGAAGTGTGTAGCACTGATATAGGATCTGGAGGCTCAATGGGGGCGCATGGGAGGCTAACTGAAGTCAGAACAAGTCACCTAATCAAACTGGAGGTCAAACGGAAGTGATACAGTCAGTCGGGAGTGAAACTAGCCTCAAATCAGGGAGAATCGGAGCTAACTGAATGTAACTGAAGTGGAACTGCAGTGGTAGGTGAACAAGTGCCCCCTTCTCTGGCAGTAGTTGAGAAGTGGGCGCCTTTCAGCTTAGGAGGGATAAAACTCTGTGGTAGGTGGCTCCCGGGTGCTAGAAGAAGGTGGATAAGGTGCTGGAGGCATCAAACTGGTGACTGGGATGCATGCAAGTGCATGCAGGTGCATGCAAAACCCTAGATTCTGCATATCCTGAAATAGATCATGTAGGATCCTGAAATAGATGATGTATCCTGAAATAGATGATGTGGATATCCGAACAATCTCCTGCGCTCTAACCCCATGTTGATATAGATTTCCATCCTTCATCATGGACTTACCCACCTTTCCATGTCCAAAAAAATCTACCTAAAATCTGAAACTCAAATCAATAAAACACTTTGTAATTTTTTCATGCACATAACATTTTTATTCCTGCCACGGTCATTTGAATTCATTTCCAAAATTACAACGCTCAATAATTCAAGCACCTTCAGTTTCAAACATCTTATTACAATGAAATTTATAGCTTCATTTTATATGCATCTTTATCATAATAAAATTTAAAGGACACCATTACATTATTTGTGTAATTTAATAAACCTTCAATACCCATTACTTCCCAGGCATATCCTTTATGCAACTTTGTCCTTCCACAAAGCATTATGGAAGCCCTCTCATCATGACTACCTCCATCTAATCCTTTCTCCATTCACGTCGGCTCATGAAATTGATCCGTATCGTGTCCAGGAAGCATGAGGGGGACAACAGTTCAACTGAATGGTCAGCTCTATTATGGCAGAAGCTTAATAAATAGAATGAGCAAAAGCAGGATTACGCAATACAGATAACACACAGACAATATGCAGGAATGCAAACTGTTCTAGATTGATCAAGATAAAGATCAGCTAAAGATCTGATGTATGTTACAATAATTTACATGCTTATATATAAATATGAGACACTTGGGTGCCTGCCCGTTACGTTCAGTTACAAAGAAGAAGTTAGAGTAGTTCAACTATTCAACTGTTATAGTCGACTGGAAGACAAAAAGACAGTCTATCGAATTTTGATAGTCGTTGGTCGCATGTCGACATTGTATGCCGATGTCGCGAACTGTGAGGTTTCTGAACATGTCGAAGGTGTGGAACATGTCACAGTATGTTGAAGTCGAGACTCATCGAAGTTGTATCAAAATCGATAACCTGTCGAAGTGCTGAAGTTGTCGACATCTTGTTACGTCGAAACTTGTCGAAGTTGTATCAACCACAAAGACTAGTCAAGAATGTGTCAAAGTTAGCATCCGACAACAAATGCCAACTATAATGTGGATCAGAAATGATCTCAAAATTACTATTAATTCATCATTTCCTCACTTATCTGATTTCAATGAACACATGCAAAACACCACCATGCATTCACACAATGCATCTCACAGTGCACACATACCCATGCATGCACATTTACAATATTCACATAAACCTTTAAGGTGCATTCACTTCATTCAACCACATACTTACAAAATATTCTAATGTACACCTACCCTTCCAAACACATATGGCCCTAATCATGACTATCTCACTTAACATGCATTACTATTTATGACCATGGACCCTTACTTACTTGGTTATTAAACTCATAACCAACCTATGCAAATTACATGATGTAATTTCATATGAATGCATTCTAGCATTTAAACAGTCACATGGTAGAAGGTCCCTTGTCCTTACTACTCCATACCTTACCATTCCATGGTGGTATGGCATTCACATCAAGTGCATTCAACCATACATGCATACCATTCTAGGGTTACAAAATAAGGTTTAAGGGATTCTTACCCAATCCCCTTCAACACTTGTACCATTTTCACAAAGAGAACATACCTGCATGACTCTCATTATCATATTTGGTGTTACCTCATCCATCTTGCCTATTACCAGGGACTGCATAGCCCTTCCATCAATTCTCATGCTCGCATATTGTTGCACTAACCTTTCTCATAAGGTTGTTGGGCACATGTAACAACATCATCAATATCTTTAGTCGTGTTTATGTTGTCTTTGGTCCTACACCAATACCAACATCAGTAGTGATTAACAACCACCATATTTAACCTAAGTGGTTCATTGCATATGCAAACCTTCACTAGTTTTACCAGCATGCCACATCATATACATACACAACATCTTCTCATGCAATATGCAATACCTAACTACATTCCCACTAGTTTATATGTATTTGAAACTGTATAATCACTTGCATATTTGGTATTGTCATGCCCTAATTTCCTACACATGAAGCTTATAAAGCATAATTAAAAGGGTAGGGCGGGGTTTAAAAGTTCTCCCTTTCCAATCTCGACCCCATTCTCATGTTGTAATAGAACTGGTTTAGGGTGAGAAATTTCCCTCTTATCAGCATTTCCCTTATGTTCTTATTGCCTTCACGAACTGTGGTCAAGTCCGATTTGGCCCTTCTTGGGCTTCTCTTCACTTACCAATGCCACCATTTGTTCAATGTGGTTTCCCAGTAAAAGGGATAGGTTTCTATCTAGGACAGGATGGGCCTCTCTGTGCTTACTAGACCATCTCTGTTGGTTGTCAGATCACACTCAATCGAAATGTTATATGGTTGTTGGGCCTGATCTTTGTTCTTCTGCATCTCTTAGTCATGCCTGAATCTTTTAGCTATGGCCCAAGTAGCCCCAATGTTGTAACTTGGGCTCTGATACCATTTTGTAACATCCCCAACTCCTCCATTTACTTCAGAGGTGGTGGGAGACCCTGAGACCCATTTTGTTTCTTCTTTTTCTTCCAATTTTACAGATAGCTGCAATGGTCATTGATCCAAAATCCACATTCCACAATCTGCATTGCAAGATTCGGAAATGTGGATCTGCAATTCACCATACCAAAATTTCCTTCCACAATTCCGCATTCCGGGACTCGGAACTGCAGAAATCCAAATCCACGGCTTCGCCAAAACCTCCTTCCGCAATCTGTAATTCCACATTGCGGAAGTTCAAAGTCCGAATACATGACCGATGAAATACCATTCCGCAATCCTTAATCCTCAATCCACATTGCAAGATTCCGAACTACGAAAGTCCAAATTCATTGTCCGATGAATTTCTCCTTCCTCATTACGCAATGTAGGAATGCGGAAGTCCAATTCCAATTCCCCGGAAACTTTCCTCCTTCCTCATTGCAAAACTTGGAAATGCAGAAGTCCAAATCCAACGTTATTTCCCAACGTCTGCAATCCACATTGTGGATTCGGAACTGCGGAAGCACCTCCTCTGCTCCTGCAAACTTTCTAGGGGCATAAATCCTTCATCCTTAATCCAAATTGGGAAAGTATGGTACCATTGGAAATATCTTGGAGAGATCTATACACTGGTATAATCCCCTTCCCAACTAAGGTCTCTAACCTTGTCATTTTCCAACTGCAGTTATTTCCCATAACCTCCTCTAGGTTCCTTTAACCTTCTTCAAGAACTTTGTATGTCTTCTACCCTAACTCCATCTCTTTCCCATGTATAGATAAATCCATACACTCCATATTTACCTCTTTCATCACTCTATAGCAGCTCTACTCCATTTTTCCATGCCTCTCCCCCTTCAGTTGATCTACAGGGATCCATTCATTTCTCAAATACTAACTGGAGTTCCCTTTTTCCTTTACTAGAATTAGCCCTAAATCATCCATGAGAAATCTAAAGACATTACACCAATGGAAAATGTAATTATGCAACAGTTTAATAATTCATTCACATATGTATATTCATACATCAAGGAACACATGAATATGAAACCTTATACACACACACATAGATTGGCATGGTATCAGTCCATTTCTTTTAGGTAGATTGATGATACAACATGCAAGGACTTATCCCTAATACTTAATCCTACATCCATATGAGTTATATCATCATATAAAGATGCAAAGGTGCATAGATAAGGAAATGACATGCACAATGGAATGAATAGAATGCCTAGGCATACAGACCTATTTATCAATGGACCATTCACCTAAACAAATGGATGCAAGCACATACTTAAAAACCATACCTAAAAGTAGCATAATCAACAAACAATATCTCATGCAGTCATCCATTAAATACATACACCACAGAATGAAACCCACTACAAGGACAATCATCCCTATCACCCATCTAGGTCAAAACATACATTGAGTCATAAATAAACATAAATGAACAGGTGTAGAATAGGCATCCTTCAAGGAATACTAAACACTTATATTTTTCATTAAAACTCCAAGAAAACTGGCTATGGACTGCAACGTTCCAACCCAGCCATAGGTCTATTCCCAGCCTTTATTATTTCAGATCTCAGAGACCACCCTTGAGCTGGGTCTATGTATCCACTAAGGAGGTTTAAATGGGTTCTATCACATTCAGGGCTACACCCTCATTCTAAACCAATATACAGTTGTTTATCAAGCATATCCACCTTTCATCTAAGCTTCTACTCAGTTACTCCAGCTGGAACCCTCTCAGACTTGCAGACGAAGCTCTGTCACGAAGCTTAATATCCCATTATCATATCTAGATGCTCTCATGGGTTCTCTAATCTATTCATGCTCTGTAACTCATCTTAGGGTTTACCTTCAAGGATTTTATCAACATATAATTCATCCACACATGGTTTATATGGCATCTGGCTCTGCAATTTCGGCTCACTTAGAAATCGTATTTTCCTTCTCCGTTTCACGGTTGGGTTCTGTAGCTCGTGCTCAATGAATTTATGAGTCAATAGTCGCATAGTAAATAGTATTTTTTCGATTCTCAGCTGATGGAATGGATTCAATGGTGAGAAAAGCATAACCCCCGAATCTCATGGTATTTCACCCTTTATCCCCTTCCTCCACCGACCTTTCATCCCCACCTTCTATAACCGAATTACATGTCAGTATGGTGAATCAAATCGGTTCCTCCTATACAAGTGGTAGCATGGGCTCCCATCCCATAAACCCCTCACCTCTCCCTAGTGGATACACATAACCCTCTCATTTTGTTGCATCCATAGCCATCCCTTGGTATTTGATTTACATGGTATCATTTGCATCCTTTAAATTTTCCATGGCTTACTATCACATGGTTACCAAAATACCAAATACTTTCCTTTTAACTAGAACCTGGACATCCTCTAGTGGGGCCTTGGCCTTGAGCTCCACACTAGGGAAAACACACACATTACATGCACACAATATTTACATTACAATCCAATACAACCTAAGGGTCAAAATAGGGGTATTACATGCATCATTGGAAGGTTGTTGGAGCATTATTCAAACCAAAAGGAATGACAAGAAATTTGAAGTGGCCATAGTTTCATATGAAATAATTTTTATGCACATCTTCTTCCTTCATCTGAATCTGATGGTAACCAGAACTAAGATCAACTTTGGAAAAGAAATTTTCTCCAAATAGCTCATCCATGAGCTCATCTATCTAAGGGATGGGATATCTATTATTTATTGTCTTTTTTTTAAGGTTCTAAAATCGATGTACATTCTTAAGGTTCCATCCTTTTTCTTCACCAAGACAACTGAAGAAGCATAGGGACTTGATCTTGGTCTGATGAGCCCCAATGCCAATAGTTCTTGAATAGCCTTATCAATCTCATCTCTGAACCTTTTTGGGTGTTTGTATTGGGGTATTTGGATAGGTGAAGTACCTACCTCCAAAACAATGGTATGCTCAACTCCTATGCCATGTGGCCTTTCAGGGGGAAGGTCTCCAAAAAACCTTTCATACTTGTGTAGTAGCTTCCTTATCTCCCTTGGATGTTATGCAATATTTATGTTTGGTTTGGGGTAAGTGACTAAACATTATGCATCCCATTCAATTTCCCCATGTATTAATATGGACCTCATATTGTGGGAATACACCACTTGGTTAGGATAGGTGTGCATCCCTCTCACTAACATTTGTCTTCCTTCCGAATCTTTGAACTTCATTTCAGGTATTTGGTATTTCACTATATGTTCTCCTATAGAGTACAACCATTGTACTCCCAAAACCACATTTGTATTAGCAACATTCACCACATAGAAGCTATCAGATCAAAATGTGTAATTTCCTATGGTAAGTTGTAGCTTTGGAATCCATGTGTTGCATTCAATAGAATTGTTACCTGGAATGATGATTGTGAACCATTCGAATGCTTCAGTAGGTAAATTCCTCCTCTCCACAAAGGCTGCATCAATGAAGTTATGAGTTTCTCCTCCATCTACCAATACCAAAACTTTATGCCCATGTACCACTCCCTTGCATCGGATGGTGTGAAAATGAGGCACTCCTAAAAGCACTACCATTCTCCCTTTTTTGGGTGATGGGTGGTATTCTCCTACTGTTTCATATCCCTCTTCTTGGGCTTAATTTTTTTCTTCTTCCTCCATATCCCATTCATCATCATAAAATATTTCAATGAATTGTGCTTTCCCCTTAGCACATTCATGCCCTGCTACCCATGGTTGATGACATGTGTAACATAGTTTATTTCTTCTGAGTTATTCCTTGCTTGGTCCATATTTATTTTCCTTCACAAGTGAATCTTTTTTCCATGGTCTCTTGTCAAATTTGAACTTGGAAGCAAAATTGGTCTTGGGAGGATACCTTATCTTGGGTATCACATTTTGCAGATATCTTGCCAAATTCATGGCATCTTTTAATGAAGTAGGTTTGTGAGATTTAAATAAGCGTTTCAAAGGTTCATCCAATCCTTCAGTAAAGAGAAATACCAATAGAACCATAGATACATCAGCCACCATAACTGATAGTTTTTGTAATTCCAAGATGTACTCCTCAAGGGTTCCAGTTTGCTTCAACTATGGTAGTTCCTTGAAAGGAATTTCAAGGTCTTTTTGCTCAAATATTTCCACTAAAATGTTAAAAAACTCTTCATATGATGTGACATGATCATGTCCCAAGGTTTTAATTCCATGGAACCACCAAGATGTAGAATAGCCATTTTTAAAGCATCATCTTCAACCATTGCATTCAATTGAAAATATACACCTAAATTTTGCACCCAAGTATTTACAGAACTTTGGGATGAGTCATCAAATGTGGTAAGGGAAATTTTACCTATGGCATAATTCAATTCTTTATTTTGAAAAGGATTTATTGTTAAATTTTCATAATTTACTTCAATATGATCTAGGATCTTAACTGAGAGAACAACATGTACAGCAAATCTACAGCATATCAATCATGGACACAATAATGCAAGCACACAAGAGACACAGAGTTTACTTGGGAAAAACCATAAAGGTGAAAAACCCCAATAACTTCCTCAGAGATAGATAGAGCAATGATACAACCAGAATACAAGAGATAGTCTTCTCCTAGCAACAGAGCCTCCTCCTCCACAAGTGCGCCACTCTCCCAAGTGTGAGTGAGAGAATAGAATGTGTAAAATGAGAGAGACACACTCTCTATTTATACAATAACTTGACTTGACCTATCTCAACTAGGTCGGCCTCAACTTAACCACTTAACATAACATTGACTAGGCCGACCCCACTAGGGTGGTCTAATAACCCTTTGACCCACATGGCCGACCCCCAATAGGGTGGTCTAATAACCCTTTGACCCACATGACTTATACAGGCTCGACCCCAACAAGTTGGTCTAATAACCCATCAAGTATAAGTTACGACACTTACAATATAAATGAAAACACTTCCGTATAGAGGAATAATAACATCTCTATAGGAATACAACCACTTCCGTATAGAGGAATAATAACATCTCTATAGGAATACAATATACATATATGTGAAATACATTCCGAAGTTACATATACATCAACACTGTTAGATTTTCAGAATTTACTTCAATCTGATCTAGGATCTTAACTGAGAGAACAACATGTACAGCATATCTACAGCATATCAATCATGGAGACAAAAATGCAAGCACACAAGAGACACAAAGATTTACTTGGGAAAAACCATAAAGGTGAAAAACCCCAATAACTTCCTCAGAGATAGATAGAGCAATGATACAACCAACCATAAGAGGTAGACACAACCTAGCAGCAGATCTTCCTCCTCCATAAGTGCGCCACTCCTCCTTGAGTGCATGAGTGAGAAGTGAGTGAGCAAATAGAGTGCCTCCCACACTCTATTTATACTTGACTTGACTTTCCTTTTTACCTAACTCATGTAGGCTCGAACTTAACCACATAACATAATGCTGACTGGTCCGAACCCCAATAGGGTGGTCTAATAACCCTTTGACCCACATGACTTATACAGGGCCGACCCCAAACAAGGTGGTCTAATAACCCATCAAGTATAAGTTACGACACTTACAATATAAATGATGACACTTCCGTATAGAGGAATAATAGCATCTCTATAGGAATACAATATACATATATGTGAAATACATTCCGAAGTTACATATAAATCAACACTCCCTCTTAACTAGGAAGGTATTTCTCAGCACAGTTCTTCTAGCACAAGTCATCTTCTCTGGATCATCGTCACTGGATAATCGTCATCGAGTCATCATCATCGTCACTGTTGCTGCTATCTCAATCAATCTCTGAATCTACTCATCATAGGAAGTTCTACAGAGCCAGTCCTTTTTCATACTGGATGTAGGCCCACCACCTGCAGGTCTTCATCATCATTGGCCATACTGTGGAATCCTCAGGACTTATTACATGCGTCACAAAACCTGGCTGCAGCATCCCAGGCTATTACGAGCACACAGCTCTACCTGTAGGATCTCCCAGGAGCACATTACATGTGACCCATCACAAAACCTGGCTGAAGCATCCAAGGCTGTTACGAGCATGCGGCTCTACCTGTCGGATCTCCCAGGAGCACATTACATGTGATCTCACCACAAAACCTGGCTAAAGCATCTGAGGCCTTTTCCATCCTGTCCAGATCTCCCAGGAGCAAATTACATGTGGTCATGGCAAATCCTGGCTGAAGCATCTGAGGCCTTTTTCATCCTGTCCAGATCTCCCAGGAGCAAATTACATGCCATAGGACAAAACCTCGCAAGAGCATTTGCAGATCTCCCAGGGCACAAATTACATGTCCTCCCAAGCAAAACCTCGCAAGAGCATTTTCCAGATGTCCCAGGGCATCGAATTACATGCCATAGGCAAAACCTCGAAAGAACATCTGCAAATCTCCTAGGGCACAAATTACATGCTTTCCTGCACAACCTGATCCACGGCCACAAAGTATCATCTAATACTCATAAAACATCATCCTGATGTACACATGATCATCCTGATCATCATCACTGCAACATCCTGTTGCATGTCATCTGAAGAAGCTCGTCATCCACGATCATCCTGATCATACAATGCATCCATCTGATGCACACCAAGTATCCACCTGATACATACATAGATACATGATCCACACAATGTATCCATCAACATACATGATCTACCTGATCATACAAAGATACATGATCCACACAATGTATCCATCAACATACATGATCTACCTGATCATACAAAGATACATGATCCACACAATGTATCCATCAACATACATGATCTGCCTGATCATACAAAGATACATGATCCACACAATGTATCCATCAGCATCCAACATGATGCGTACATACAAAATACATACACATGATCCATCCGATCATATCCAGCATCCAACATGATGCATACATACATACATATAATGATCCAACTGATCATATCCAGCATCCAACATGATGCATACATACATACATATAATGATCCAACTGATCATATCCAGCATCCAACATGATGCATACATACATACATATAATGATCCAACTGATCATATCCAAGCAGAAACCAGAACATCATCCTGATGCTCATCATCCAGCGCTTACATCCACAGCCATGTGAAGGATCCCCCTTCCAACATGCTTGGAATGGCTTCAGCAAATGTGTCCATCACTTCTTCCTCGAAGTGTCCTCGATCTAAAGCACACCAAGCCTCTCTCTGAAGTACTCGAACTTCACCCTGGCTAGTGGCTTTGTCAGCACATCTGCAATCTGCTCGTCCGTCGCAACATACAGGAGCTTCACAACTCCTCTCTGCACCATATCCCTGATATAGTGATATTTGATCTCTATGTCTTTCGACCTGTCATGAAACACTGGGTTCTCGGATAGCTTCACACAACTCTGGTTATCACAGAAGATACCAGTAGCATCCAATGGGAGATCAAATAACTCAGACAGTAGCTTTTGTAGCCATACTGCCTCACAACTAGCTGAATAGGCTGCAACATACTCAGCCTCAGCTGTACTCAGTGCTACGCAGGACTTCTTCCTGCTAAACCAAGAGATCACACCTGATCCCATATTGAAGCAACACCCAGATGTGCTCTTCCTATCTGCAGCATTGCCAACCCAATCTGAATCAACATAACCCTGCAGGTTAAACTTTTGATTTGCTTCATACTTGAGCCCATAATCCATTGTACCCTTCAGGTACCTCAGAACATGCTTTACAGAAACCAGGTGAACACTCCTCGTATCCGTCAGGAACTGGCTCAATGTGTTCACAGCAAAGCAAATTTCTGGTCTCGTGTTCGTCAGGTAGATCAATGACCCAATCATCTGACGATACATAGAGACATCAACCATCTCAGATGAAGCATCACATAGAAGCTTCAGATTTGATGCCATAGGTGTGGCCATGGCCTTGCAATCCATCATCCCGAACCTCTTCAGGATCTCTACTGCATACTTCCCTTGTCCAAGGAAGATTCCATCTGCACTCTGCCACACCTCCATGCCAAAAAACAAATAGTGCATCATCCCCAAGTTCCTCAACTCGAACTCGGCAGCAAGCTTCCATTGTGTGTCAGCAATCAATCTATCCTCACCTGATACAAACAGGTCATCCAAATAGTATTATCGCTGGATTGCCTTCCTCAACCTTGTAGAAAAGGTTGGAATCCGCTTTATTCTTGGTAAATCCCAAGCTGGATAGAAAGCTGTCTATCCTACCATATCAAGTTCTGCACACATATATGACTACACCATGCTGTCTTGAAATCCCTCTGGTGCATCTTCTATTTCATCACTTTTGTATTTCTCAATGCTTCCATTTGCAACATGCTTGATCTGATAGTTCTATTTGGAAGTCACAACAGACTTCCCTTTAGCTCTTGGGATCGCATCCCAAACATCATTCTTCATGATCGACGGATCATGGCATTCCATTTATTCATCCCAGATCCTGGGAACTTCAATATCTTCAATAGATATCTTTGTTGCTGGAACAAATGTTGTAGTCCTTTTGTAGGTGAAGATATACGGTCTTTCCTACAAAACAGGTTAAATTGCATGATTAGAAACATCTCATAATTTTCAGAACAAATTCTTACACATAAAGAAATATGTCATACAGTCATGCAATTATCTTAGCCAATGCTTCAATACAACATTTATCCATATCCCGTAACTTTCTAGATGCCTTCCAATCTCTACCAGAACATTGTTAAGAGTGTGCACAACTCCCAACATGTAAGCAAAGAGGTTTCATTCTAGATAAGTAGCAATGGAATGTTGTACAGTGCCATAGGCCACTTACCCATGTATATTAGTAGTATACTGTTCATCAATGCAACTATTCTAATATGCACAATACATATCCTAAGTCTAGGAACATGAGCATATACATCATTGAACAATTTTATTTAAACAAACACAAATGCAAGAAATGATAATTAAAATACTTATATTTGTTTGTTCGTTGGGTGGACTCCCTCTGAGTCTTTGCTTTCTTGCAGGAGCTGCTGGAGTCCTAATCTGCAGTATCTTCTTTGTTAGAAAATTTTTACACCTATGTAAATTAATCATGTATTAATTGATGATTAATTAGCCCAAGTGATTAATGATTACATCCCTAAGTTGATTAGATTGGTAAATGGCCAAACTGTCTTGAACTAGTTAGCAATGTGAACAAGTGCTGAGTCAAACCAGCTATGTGGAGCGCTCCCCAGGGCAATTAATGCACTCAGCATGCCTAGAGCGCCCTCCTCAGGTCATTTAATGCACTCAGCATGCTTCTCTTCTACCTAGGGCGCATTTGCTCAGTTTGTGGACAATCTTGCCTTGTTTTGTCATATTTTTGGCCAATTTTAGACTCCAAACCTCTAACCAACCAGTTTCTTCACATGTGTGAGGTCACATGGGCCTGTCCAGTCATTCCCAGCATTCACACAGCAGATTCGAACCAGTTTGGGATGGTTTGGGATATTTTGGTCAACCTAGGGGGGTTTGAGCTATTTCTAAGCTAGATCAGTGTGAACACTCCAGATGGATTCGAATTCTTCCAGATTTGTATATATGAGTGTTCTTAACCTATGTTAAGGTTGGACAGTTAATAATATTGACATTATTCACCATTTCATGTGTATTGTTCTTCATTCATTTAAATTTTTATGCTAATTCTTGCAAATGTTGTGCAATCTTTCACCAGTGAGGAATCCACAGTAGCTAGGTTCAGCTGTGATTGAGATTTTACATTCTTCTACACCTTTCTGTTGTGGAATGTAGAGAGATGGACAACTCCCTCTGAATATCTGCATCCTTTCATAAACCACTGGAGTGTACTCCTTCTTGATCTTTGCTCCCTGGATTACCTGTCCTTGAACTTATATACATTCTCGATCCCTATGCATGCTTGTTAGTATCATCATTGTGTTATCCTCTAGGTCTAATATAAAATCATACATTCATTAGTATACTATTAAAACACAATAATTTCAAGCATGTATAGTCATGATCATTTCAAATAGAAATAGTAAGCATTATTATTCAAGGTTTATGTAGGATTCTTATGGTTAGTCAAATCATAAGAAACATAACATATCTAAACCTATAATTACTCAAACCTATGACTCTTCAGGTTAGTTGAATCATCAATCAAGATATGCATAAAACCTGTGATTATTCAAACCTATACCTTCATGAATAATCATTATCAACAACAGTATAAGATCCTAACACAAGGTAGGATTCTATCTTGATATAGGAAAAACATACCTGGATTAGCATGCTAGTTAGTTATGTCTAACATACTCACATGATGTCTTCTTGTTCTTCTTCAATGACTTGTGCTAGTAACCTGTATATCTCATAGTTTAGCCATCATAAAACCAAGTTATACATACCTCGTAAATGGATCTTCTATGAGATCCATGACAATGGATGAGTCTTTATCCTCATGTCATCATGATCATACGTTCTTGAAGAAGAACATGATTTGTCTTTCTTGGTGTACCTTTCATGTTAGCAGACAATATAAACCTCATACAACACCATAATGCATTAGTACAATCATAAGTGTCAACACCCTAATCAATGAATATTTTCTATTGTGCATTCATAGTTTTATTAAGGTGATATGACAAGTCAAGATTGTACTAACCGTAATAACATGAAGACAAACATACCATAAACTTAATCATGAACAAATCTCGAAACATACCTCAATGAGTCATACCTGTCGAGATCGCTTGTAATCTTTTTATGTCAGGCCTTAGCCTCATCTCCCTCTGAAACAGGAACTTCTTCATTTATGCAAGTGACCAATCCATCTTCTTCTAGGATTAACCCAATCCACTTGATTTGCAAGAACTGGACCTGGAGCTGGATATGGGTTTGTCAAAGAAACCCCAAAAATTCAAACTTTGAATTTCAAACTTTCGAAAGGATATAAATATGCGCCTTGATGAGCTGATCAAACTGGTATATTCAGAATTTGAAAACTGCAAAGTTTCACTCCTCAATTTTGCTTTTGAAACTTCTTGATTCACTGGACGTGACCCTGAACTGGGGTTTGATGAAGCCCACTCTTCTTCCCAATCAAAATGTTTGATCCAAATCTCTAAGCTTCTATTTTTCTGAGGAGCCTCTAGCCATGGTCACAGATTTCAAAAATTCTCATTTTTACAGAAGCCCTAATTTTCCACTTTTCTGATCAAAGTCCCGAACTAGGGTTTGATCAAGCTCGGCCTTCTGCCCAACCAAAAATTCTGATCTTGGTCTCTAAATTTCTATTTTTATGAGTAGCATCCAGCCGTGGTCTCCGAATACAAAAATTCCAACTTTTTCTGAAGCCCTAAATTCCGGAAGCCATGAATGAAGGTACTCAAAAATAATTATGTTTTGACAGAAATATGTACCTGATTGTTTCTGGTGTAACTCCGAACTTTTTGATCCACAGGGTATGAAAACGTTTCCTGACATAGCCTGTCCTTTTATCTTTCCATCCTGACAGGTCTGACCTCAATTGGATTCTCTTAGAGAACGTTATGTCAAATGTCGCAACATGACCTGTTTTGGGATAATACAGGAGTGCAAACTTATACAGTGTGCCACGTGTCACTATTTGAACTTCGTCCTCTGAAAACTTTTCTTGATATATCTCTTCCTATTATAGTTCCATCCTGATAGGTCTAACCTCCATTGGATTCTCTGAGAGAGAGTTATGCCAAGTGTCGCAACGTGACCTGTTTATGGGATAATACAGGAGATCAAACATGTACGGCGTGCCACGTGTCACAGGTGCAATTTCAGCCTCTGAAAACATTTTCTAAGACATTACAGTCTGTGTACTACCTGTCGCTTTTTACGAAATTTCATTTAGAGCTTCCTATCCCAAGTTATGACCTTTTTCCCAAGGTCACCTGATTTTGACTCATATCTGGAAGAGGCAGAAACCCTATATTGAACAGATCATAAATCACAACGTACAATGAATTAGAGGTTGTCCTTTGGACACAAGGTACTTGGAGATTTAATCTTCGTCTTGTAACAATTTCAGATCCGAAAATTTCGCCAAAACGGATTTATAGTGAAAGTTCTACGATGACTGGTTTTTTCTATATCAAGCCCTAGCATCGTAAGTGCAACAAGTGTCATACATGCCATATCATGCCTTTTTTCAGGCTAGCTCTAATACCATGTTAGATTTTCAGAATTTACTTCAATCTGATCTAGGATCTTAACTGAGAGAACAACATGTACAGCATATCTACAGCATATCAATCATGGAGACAAAAATGCAAGCACACAAGAGACACAAATATTTACTTGGGGAAAACCATAAAGGTGAAAAACCCCAATAACTTTCTCAGAGATAGATAGAGCAATGATACAACCAACCATAAGAGATAGAAACAACCTAGCATTAGATCTTCCTCCTCCATAAGTGCGCCACTCCTCCTTGAGTGCATGAGTGAGAAGTGAGTGAGCAAATAGAATGCCTCCCGCACTCTATTTATACTTGACTTGACTTGCCTTTTTACCTAAGTCATGTAGGCTCGAACTTAACCACATAACATAATGCTGACTGGTCCGACCCCCAATAGGGTGGTCTAATAACCCTTTGAACCACATGGCCGACCCCCAATAGGGTGGTCTAATAACCCTTTGACCCACATGACTTATATAGGGCCGACCCCAAACAAGGTGGTCTAATAACCCATCAAGTATAAGTTACGACACTTACAATATAAATGACGACACTTCCGTATAGAGGAATAATAACATCTCTATAGGAATAAAATATACATATATGTGAAATACATTCCGAAGTTACATATACATCAACAAACACTCCCTCTTAACTAGGAAGGTATTTCTCGACATAGGTCTTCTAGCACAAGTCATCTTCTCTGGATCATCATCACTGGATAATCATCATCGAGTCATCATCATCGTCACTGTTGCTGCTATCTCAATCAATATCTGAATCTACTCATCATAGGAAGTTCTACAGAGCCAGTCCTTTTTCATACTGGATGTAGGCCCACCACCTACAGGTCTTCGTCCTCACTGTCCATACTATGGAATCTTCAGGACTTATTACGTGCGTCACAAAACCTGGCTGCAGCATCCCAGGCTATTACGAGCACACAGCTCTACCTGTCGGATCTCCCAGGAGCACAATACATGTGACCCATCACAAAACCTGGCTGAAGCATCCCAGGCTGTTACGAGCACACAGATCTACCTGTAGGATCTCCCAGGATCACATTACATGTGATCTCACCACAAAACCTGGCTGAAGCATCCCAGGCTATTACGAGCACACAGCTCTACCTGTCGGATCTCCCAGGAGCACATTACATGTGGTACACCACAAAACCTGGTTGAAGCATCTGAGGCCATTTCCCCACTACCTTGTTGTGAGCCAATGTATTGATGATGATTTCGAATGGATGGATGATTCTCTGATATATTTGTGGTCAATATAATTCCATGGATGTCTTCTACAAGTTTCATGTACTGTACTTGAGCATTTGAAGTATTTTTACTTAGTTTAATTGCACTGGGAGAAGAAATAGTGCCATTTCCCCAAGGGTCGAATTGGTGATTTTTGCAGTTGAATGGGAGAGGGTTGGAACAGATATAATAATCAATTAATGGTGCACATGAGACCTTAATAACATCCTTAATACATTCCCTACCTCTGTTCATAAATTTGAGTGGCTTTGGAGGCATTTGGGAAGCCATTTTCAATACTTACCCCAGGGGGATTTGAACCCCAAATTACTAGTAAAATTGCATACTTGGTCCAGAATCTTAAGAGAGTTTGCAGAGGTATTTTGGTGGCCATGTATCATCCCTGAACATCATATTCAAGTCTTAATATCATTCATACACCTTCCTTGAATATTTGAAGGCATTTGGAGTCAATTCGAGACATAGAGACCAATACTAGTCAAAGGCAAATTACTAGTAAAGTTCCCTACATTGGCCATAATTGAAAGAGTATTTGCAGAAGTATTTTAAAGGACCAAAGGCATCCTTAAAACACATATTTATGTTCTAATCTCATTCATATACCTTCTCAGAAGATTTGAAATCATTTGGGGCAAATTTGGGACCTAGAGATCAAACTAGTCAAAGGTCGAACTAGGGAAAAAAAGTGGAAAATTGCCATTTTAATAAAATTCCTAACAAGGGACATTACAGTGGTATCAGAGCATGGTCTTGGAACCTGATGTGGTAGAACATTAATGAAGACCAGGAGTCAAATAAATAAGCCACCACCCTTAGAAACTGAAACTAGATGTACTTTGGTGAAAGGGAAGAAATAGGAGAAGAAGTGCATTCATTGGTCACCATGAGTAAGGATGAGAAAGGAACCTCAGAGGAGAATGAGGAGTTTAGAAAATTATTGGAACCTTCCTTTGAAGACAAGTGGAGGCAATACTTTCAAGAGTTCAAATTGTTGCTTAGTGAAATTGGAAGCAACTCGGAAAAAATAATGAGCAATGGTTCTCTTTTCAAGGAAAAGGATGAAACAGTTTATGCCACAAAAGAGGAACCTAATGTAATTGTGGAACATGAGGTACATGTTGATATGCAGGTGCTTGAAGATGCTACACTAAAACAAGAAGAAGGACAAGAACTTTTCCTTGGTCAAAGGGATTATGAGTTGCCTCATGGAGAGAGTTGCAAAGCCTTGGAAGAGGTACATGATCTCACAATAGTTGGACCAGCCAATTATGGAGAAGATGAATTAAATATTTCAATGGGTAAGAGTTGTAAAGAATTAAAGTTGGTTCATAATTCCGCACCCCACACTTCTTTTCCAACCACATCACTTTGGGATGAAAATTGGGTGAAAGGTTTTTTCCTAGTGGTGCCACATGAGGGGTATGAAACTCCTACCTCTCCTTTTGATGATGACATGAATAGAGAACCTCATTATTTAGAATTGCAACAGCATATTTCTTTAACTTATGATGATACATATCCTCATGGATGTATGGATGAGACTTCTTTGAGTCCTTTGAATTCTCCTTGTTTTTCCTGCTCATTATTTGGTTCAGATTTTAGTGGAGATTCTTCATTCACTTCTTGGATGAAAGAATGCATGGCTGAATATTTTGATGCATATCACATTCTCTTGGAGCAGCACTATTGGACATGGGATCCTCACCTATGTCATTGGAGCAGATTTGATGGGTCACTTGAAGATTGTATGCACTTGGAAAATGGTGGTCTACATGCTTGGAGGTATAAGCACTTTCATGACTCTTTGATGAAGCATCTCCTTTATGTACATTTTCATTATGTTGTTATGTACTTTGATGATATATATTTTGTACTCATGATGTTTGGAAGAATGCATACAAGAAAATGGGATCCAGGAATCCTCTTATCTGATGGTATGGGTTGGAGAGCACTTTTAATTGTTGGGGTGCAATACAAGCAATGGGACCCTGGAATAATTTTTATCTCATTGGTTTCATATTTTTTGGGGAAGCAAGCAGTATGGGAGATGGATTCCCCACTTAATAAAGTGATTTTAATTAGAGTAGTGCAGCAGCAAGCATGTTGGTTCCTCTCTAAAATATTCATGGAAACTCAAAGACTCAAGGTTTGGCAATTCAATGGCAACTTCAAAGAATTATACAGAAAGCAGGTTCTTCAACACCCATGTTTGAAATTGCTTGAGGACAAGCAATATTGGGAAGGGAGGATTTTTCATGTCCCAAATTTGGAATTGGGTCACAATGGCCTAATCACATTAGCCATATTCATTAGAGTTTGCAAAGTTGATGTTAAGGGTCAAATAATTGCCAAGGAGGAAAATTACTAGTTTCCTAGGTTTGGGGTGGAAGCTTTGGGATTTGGAATAATGGGGATAATAAATGATGTTTGAACATTATAATGGCATAAATATTTAATAAAGGAGCTAAATAAATATATACAAGTGAAAATCAAAGTGGCATTTCATCATGAAGACACATGGAGGAAGTGGGACCCACATATGGCTAGATTTCTCCACTACATTTGGCATCATTCTCTCACCAATTCGAATTCAAGGTGAATGGTAACATACTTGGGGAAGTCCAAAAGGTATTATTCATGGCATAACTCATCCAAGGTCGAAATATAGAGGAAGAGTAACTCCCATGGAAGAGGAAGAGGCAATTTGGAGCTAGTGAGACACTTGGGCTAGATTCCCTAGCTCTATGACAGCAATGATGAAGATGCTATGACACCTATGACACAAATCAGACCTGAGGGATGACATATGACATATATGACATGTCAGGGCTAAAAATAGACTCCAAGAGGGCGCTCAAGGGTGTTAGGGCAGCTAAGATGCTTCCACATGTGATTTGGTGGAAGTGGGAGACTAGGAATTGTTGTACAAGTGGCGTTCTTTGGAATCTCTTCCCAACTTGAGTTGGCATGAGTCTCTTGGATGGAATTCAACCCATGGAGGCCATTATAACTTTATAAATGTCAATAACAAATAATGAAACCGGCTTTTGATCATTTGTAGAATTTGTAATTGCATTTGTGAAGAGGGAGAGCTAGTGGATGACTAGTTTCTTGCCTTAGCCAATTTCGAGGGTGAAAGATTCCCATCCAAGTTGGTAATTGGAAAGGCCATTCAGAACTTTCATTTGGAGCTTTAATGGAGTCTTTATTTGCAGGTGTAAGCTACAGGGCAGCTCATGGTTTCTTCTATTGCAGCTCACTCCTTCAACCATTTCCGGTTTTCATGGCATATTCTTGATCCTTGAGGGAGGGCATTTTTGGTGAGCTATTGTACTCTTTGGGGGAGATTTTAATGCCCCATTTCTTTTGTAATATGAATTAAATACTCTGTTCTTCATCTCCAAAAATTTTCAGGTCTAAATTCCAAGTAGAAATGTATAAATCTCATTTTTAATGGAAGAACAATGCCATTTCCCCACTACCTTGTTGTGAGCCAATGTATTGATGATGATTTCGAATGGATGGATGATTCTCTGATATATTTGTGGTCAATATAATTCCATGGATGTCTTCTACAAGTTTCATGTACTGTACTTGAGCATTTGAAGTATTTTTACTTAGTTTAATTGCACTGGGAGAAGAAATAGTGCCATTTCCCCAAGGGTCGAATTGGTGATTTTTGCAGTTGAATGGGAGAGGGTTGGAACAGATATAATAATCAATTAATGGTGCACATGAGACCTTAATAACATCCTTAATACATTCCCTACCTCTTTTCATAAATTTGAGTGGCTTTGGAGGCATTTGGGAAGCCATTTTCAATACTTACCCCAGGGGGATTTGAACCCCAAATTACTAGTAAAATTGCATACTTGGTCCAGAATCTTAAGAGAGTTTGCAGAGGTATTTTGGTGGCCATATATCATCCCTGAACATCATATTCAAGTCTTAATATCATTCATACACCTTCCTTGAAGATTTGAAGGCATTTGGAGTCAATTCGAGACATAGAGACCAATACTAGTCAAAGGCAAATTACTAGTAAAGTTCCCTACATTGGCCATAATTGAAAGAGTATTTGCAGAAGTATTTTAAAGGTCCAAAGGCATCCTTAAAACACATATTTATGTTCTAATCTCATTCATATACCTTCTCAGAAGATTTGAAATCATTTGGGGCAAATTTGGGACCTAGAGATCAAACTAGTCAAAGGTCGAACTAGGGAAAAAAAGTGGAAAATTGCCATTTTAATAAAATTCCTAACAAGGGACATTACATTATCAACAACACAACACTATAAGATCCTAACACAAGGTAGGATTCTAGCTTGATATACGAAAAACATACCTGGATTAGCATGCTAGCTAGTTATGTCTAACATACCCGCATAATGTCTTCTGGTTCTCTTCAGTGACTTGTGCTAGTAACCTGCATGTCTCATAGGTTAACCATTATAGGACCAAGTTATACATACCTCGAAAGTAGATCTTCTATGCGATCCATAACAATGGATGAATCTTTGTCTTCATGTCACCATGATCATATGTTCTTGAAGTAGAACATGATTTGTCTTTCTTGGTGTACCTTTTATGTTAGCGAACAACATAAACCTCATACAACATCACAATACATTAGTACATTCATAAGTGTCAAAACCTTAATCAATGAATATCTTCTATTAAGGTGATACGACAAGTCTAGTAATTAATCAGGATTGTACTGTAATGATATGAAGATAAACATATGATAAAATTAACCATGAAACATACATGCAAGCCATACCTGTCAAGATTGCTTGTAATCTTCTTATGGAAGGCCTTAGCCTCATCTCCCTCTGAGACAGGAACTTCTTCACTTATGCAGGTGACCAATCCATCTTCTTCTAGGATTAACCCAATCCACTTGATTTGCAAGAACTGGAGCTGGAGTTGGATTACGGTTTGTCAAAGAAACCCAAAAAATTCAAACTTTGAATTTCAAACTTCCAAAAGGATAGAAATATGCACCTTGATGAGCTGATCAAGTTGGTATATTCAGAATTTGAAAACTTCAAAGTTTCACCCCTCGAAATTGCCTTTTAGATTTCTGGATTCACTGGAGAGGACTCTGAATTAGGGTTTGAGTTTCCCGGAGATTCACCCAACCAAAATATTTGATTCAAATCTCTAATCTTTGAGTTTTTTGAGGAGCTTCTAGCCGTGGTCACAGATTTCCAAAATTCCAATTTCTGCAGAAGCCCTAATTTTCCATCTTTTCGATCAAAGTCCCGAACTAGGGTTTGATCAAGCTTGGCCTTCTTCCCAACCAAAAAATCTGATCTTCGTCTCTAAATTTCGATTTTGATGAGTATCATCTAGCCATGATCTCCTATTACAAAAATTCCAACTTCCTCCGAAGCCCTAAATTTCGGAAGCCATGAATGAAGGTGCTCAAAAATAATTATGTTTTGACAGAAATATGTACCTGATTGTTTCTGGTGTAACTCCGAACTTTTCGATCCAAAAGGTCTGAAAATGTTTCTTGAGATATCCCGACCTGTCATCTTTCCATCCCGATAGGTCTGACCTCAATAGGAT
This sequence comes from Larix kaempferi, assembly GCA_027924585.1. NCBI lineage: Eukaryota > Viridiplantae > Streptophyta > Pinopsida > Pinales > Pinaceae > Larix > Larix kaempferi. Next base: position 4,887,111 of record BSBM01000125.1, on the reverse strand, counting down.
TCTCTGAGAGAGAGTTATGCCAAGTGTCGTAACGTGACCTTTTTATGGGATAAAACCGGAGAGCGAACTTGTACGGCATGCCACGTGTCACTAGTTCAACTTAGGCCTCTGAAAAATTTTCCTTATATATTAAAATCTATGCACTACCTGTCACTTTTTATGAAATTTCATTTGGAGCTTCCTAGCCCAAGTTATGACCTTTTTTCCAAGGTCACCTGATTTTGACTCAGATCTACAAGAGGCAGAAACCCTATATTGTACAGATCATAAATCACAAAGTACAACGAATTAGAGGTTTTCCTTTGGACACAAGGTACATGGGGATCGGATATTCGACCTGTAAACGTTTCAGACCTGCAAACTTTTCCCAAACGGATTTATAGCGAAATTGCTACGATGACTGGTTTTTGTTATATCAAGCCCTAGCATCGTAAGTGTAACAAGTGTCATACATGCCATATCATGTCTTCTTTTAGGCTAGCTCTGATAGCATGTTAAATTTTCAGAATTTAATTCAATATGATCTAGGATCTTAACTGAGAGAACAACATGTACAGCAAATCTACAGCATATCAATCATGGACACAATAATGCAAGCACACAAGAGACACGGAGTTTACTTGGGAAAAACCATAAAGGTGAAAAACCCCAATAACTTCCTCAGAGATAGATAGAGCAATGATACAACCAGAATACAAGAGATAGTCTTCTCCTAGCAGCAGAGCCTCCTCCTCCACAAGTGCACCACTCTCCCAAGTGTGAGTGAGAGAATAGAATGTGTAAAATGAGAGAGACACACTCTCTAATTATACAATAACTTGACTTGACCTTTACTCAACTAGGTCAGCCTCAACTTAACCACTTAACATAACGTTGACTGGGCCGACCCCCACTAGGGTGGTCTAATAACCCTTTGGCCCACATGTCCAACCCCCAATAGGGTGGTCTAATAACCTTTTGACCCACATGACTTATAGAGGGCCGACCCCAACAAGGGGGTCTAATAACCCATCAAGTATAAGTTATGACACTTACAATATAAATGATGACACTTCTGTATAGAGGAATAATAACATCTATATAGGAATACAACCACTTCCGTATAGAGGAATAATAACATCTCTATAGGAATACAATATACATATATGTGAAATACATTTCGAAGTTACATATACATCAACATTTATGTTACCTCCTCTCATTTTGAGCTTGTTTGAGACGATAAAGAATTGATCAAATGTTAAGGTCCTCCTACAATATTCACTCAACTGTTGTCATTCTATTAGAACTCCATGCATTCCATATTGGATGTTAGGATCCTCTTTAGGATTAATAAATTGGGTTGTGGTATCTCTTTTTTGATCTCTAGAATTCATTGGGTCGGTTGTGAGGCCCTGTCTTTGAGAAAACAAATTCACCAAATGCCTTCTTTTCCTCGAACTGAGAACTGTTGTTGCCTCCTAATGCCAACTTACTTCCAATTTGACTAGCCATCAATTAGAACCCTTGAATTATCTTCCTTTTCATTCCTCAAAAAATGGTTTCATGTATTTCCTAAACTCCTCTTTCTCCTCCATCTCTGAGGTTCCTTTCTCATCCTTAGTCATAGTTTCAACAGAGTGCAGCTCTTCTCCTGCTTCTTCCTCTTCACCAAAGGTAATTTCAGTTTTAGTTTCTAAGGGTGGGGGATGACTTCTTGACCACACAAATGGTCACCCAAATTAGGTGCAAGGACCATGCTCTTATACCACTATAATATCCCTCCAAAGAAAAGTACTTGGATTCACCTTGGTTTGACTCTAGGGGTCTAGTTTACAACCGGTTCCAAACACCTCCAAATGATTTCGAATTTGGGGAGGAATTTCTTTATGGGGAATAGGAAAAATTATCAGATCTATCAGACACCCAAACAATTGATGTACCCATCCATGGTCTACAATTTGCAAGGAAAGACGTTTCAGGACAAGACTAGTCAATTTGAGTAGTGGAAACCCCCCTAGGTCTTCCATTAATTGCTCTTCCAAACACTGTACGGACCTAGCTAATTCTTGGTCTGATACTTTTCTTTGTTAGGGTACATTAATGAAAACACATTTCATAATTATATATATATTTTTTAGGGTCGAATAGGTATCCAAATGAACAACAGCTTCTAGATTCTAGAATTTGGGGTGAAAATGGTGGACAATAAGTCTCGAATTTAGTCATAAACCATAGTGACACCTTAGGGAAATGAAAACATAAATTGTGCCATTACATTAAATTCATATATAGATCATTAAATGAATAAATATCTCAGGAAAATACAATATAAAACTGGTACAACATCATCCCAAAATTACTATGAAAATGCTATGAGGAAAATGGCTCGAATCTCATCTTTGATTGGAAATATTACTTGAAGTACATGGAATTTCGAGTTGTGGCTCTCATGATATGAATATTACAGAGATATTCAGCAACTAACATGTCCATTAATTCTAAATAACAATCCTCCAATACCTATATGCAACAAGAAGTGCGCCCTTGCACATTTACATGGCATTGAGAGAAAGATAGTAGAATAGGAATAGAGAAGAATGAGAGAAGATGAACTCAAACTCAGTTGGGGTTTCAACCTAAATCAAAAAATATCCATGAATCTCTGTTGATAGATCTGAATGGCCTATCCATAAACCAACTTGGATGGGAATCTTGCAGCCTTGAAATTGGTTCTAAGGAAGGAAGGATGAACATCCACCATGCAAGGACAAGCTAAGCTCTCCAATTAAGTCAAATGAGAAATGATCAAAATTTGGTCTCCTTCTTTCTTCTTGTATTTTATTAACCTCCCAAGGTCTCCATAGCTCAAATTCCCTCCAAGAGCCTCATCTGGCGCAAGGTCGGTCCCCTCAAGGACTTCTTTCTTAACAAAACACATGACACACACGATGCTTACATAGACTTGGTGTAAAACAGGATTCCAGAAGCTGGCTTCTATTACTTCAAATAAATTACAATGTGATTTAAAAAGCAAATGAAACTACTCTAGTAAGCCTCATCCTTATACAATGTACAGAAGTAAATGTGTGCTCTCTCTGTGTGCGATCTTCACCCTCTCACAGCCTCTACAGAATGAAAGCGCTCGTCGATCTATGGATCCAATCTCTCTTAACTCCCAAACTGGAACTCTCTCTGAAATGGAAACTAACTCCTTCTCTATTCATATGCACTAGTCTTCTATTGTTGTTCCTGCTCATCTTGAGGTCTACTCTATTCCTGAGACACTCTTACTCTGTTCCTAAATCCTCCAAAACCTGCAGACCTCCAGTTGTCATCTCCCTCTATTGTTCTGCACAACCTCTTCCCATGGTGACATCTTTCATGATCCCAACCACCTTCAATAACTTCTCATAACTTCCTTAGTAACCCCGAACAACTACCAAGTACTTGCCTTGACTTCTGAACGTCTCTCACACTGCTACAGTACTCGGCCCCATCTCCTGCGTTGACCATACTGCCTTCGTCATCCTTTGACTTACCCATCGGATTCCCTTCGCGTCTAAGGCTTATCCAATCCACCCCTTCCTCCACGCTTGGCTTTCTCCTCAAAACCTGTTAGTGTCATGATTTGACAACATGACGACCTTTAACGCCTTCGCTGCAACCTTGTCATCTTTCGACCTCCAATATGTTGACTATCGACCTTTCTCTTCTTCCGTCAATCGCATATCGATAGCTTCTTGCTCGACTTATTGACTTCGACATCCAATCCTCTTTCGCACCAGTGGTCGTTGGCACTCCCCCTGGTCGACTTCTCCTGTCGATCATCTTCAACTGATTTTCCTAAGCTCTGATGCTCCTGCATCAGACTCCCCAGGTGAAAAATAACTCAACTGCTCCGTCAATATCCTAAACTCTTCTTCAGAAATCCATGTTTTCTCCTACAACTCATCATCTTTCCATCACACTAAGTATTCTTTCTTCCACGAACTGCGCGTCCTTTCGACTTCGCGTTCTTCTAACATTTCATCGATTTCCTCTTTGTGTCAATTTGAAATCTGCACTGTCCAATCAATGTTTGACACTTTCGTGCTTCTGTTGTTTTAACCTTCTTCAAACTTGTACAGATCTGAGACATTGAACATTGCTGAAATGCTCAAGTCCTTCAGTAGCTCCAAGACATAAGCATTGTCCGAAATATTCTTCAGAATATTACATGGTCCAATCTTCTTCATATTCAACTTGTTGTATGTTCCTGTCGGAAATCTCTCTTTCCGCAAATGTGCATAGACTAAGTCTCTTTCGTTGAACGATTGTAACCTCTTCTTCCTGTCGGCTCTCAACTTGTACATCGTGTTTCTCTTCTCAATGTGCTTTCGCACATATTCATGCACTTCTTTCATGTGATCTACGACTGATTCTGCATCTGCACTTTTCCTGATTTATGTCTGTAACTCGACCAAATCTACCACTCCATGTGGGCTTCATCCTTGAACAATCTGAAATGGGCTCAAACCTATCGACCGATTCACAGAATTGTTGTACGTAAACTCTGCTTTCTCCAACACGTTCTCCCACTGCTTGGGTCTATTGGCCATCAAACATCTCAGAAGGTTTCCCAAAATTTTGTTCACCACCTCAGTCTATCCATCTGTATGGGGATGATATGTCAAGCTAAACTGCAACCTCATGTCCAGTTTCTTCCATAGGGTTCTCCAAAATTGACCCATAAACTTGGTATCTTTGTCCGACGTTATACTCTTTTCCAACCCATGCAATCTGACTATCTCCTTGAAGAATAGTAAAGCAATGCTTGTGGCCTCACTTGTCCTCTGACTCGGAATAAAGTGTGCCATCTTTGAAAATCTGTCGACTACAACAAAGATTGAGTCACTTCCCTGTTGTGTCTTCGGAAATCCTAGAACAAAATCCATGCTCAGGTGCTCCCACGGGGTATTCAGCACTAGTAATGGTGTATACAACTCCGTATTCTGACTTCTTCCTTTTTCCAGCTGGAAAACGCGTCACTGGCGTACCCACTTACCGACATCTTTCATCATTCCTGGCCAATAATACTTTTCATTGACCAATGTCTTGGTCTTGTCAATGGAAAAATGACCTGTTGATCCTCTGTATGCAGTTCTTAGATTAGGTTCTCTCTTACTAATACTATAAGAATACACAATTGTTGTCCCCTGAACAGGTATCCCACTTGGATGAAATACTCCAAGTATAGAGTTCTGTCGATACTCCATGGTTCGCTACTCTCCTTCCATGCTTTCGCAAAATCCTTGTCAGTCGCATACGCTGTCTTCACCGAATCTATTCATGTTTCTTGAACTGTCGTCGTGTTTAGCAATGCAACTCTTCGACTCAGTGCATCGGCAACCTTGTTTGACTTTCCCGACTTATGTTGCAACATGAAGGTATATCCCTTCAGGAACTCGGCCCATTTCATGTGTCGTTGATTCAACTTTGACTGAGTGTTCAAGTACCTCAGTGCTTGGTGATCTGTGTACAACACAAATTCCTTGGGAAACAAATAATGCCTCCACTTCTTCAATGCTTGTATAGTCACATAGAACTCCTAGTCGTAGACCGAATATTTCTGCTTCACCTCATCCAACTTCTCACTGAAGAATTCAATTGGTTGGCACTTTTCCCTCTTGGCTGAACACTGCTCTAATTTCCATCCCACTCACGTCGCAATCGAATTGGAAAACTTTGTCTAAATCTGGGAGCGCTAACATTGGGCTCTCAGTCACCTTTTCCTTTAACTTGTCAAAATATTTCTATGCAGATTTTGTCCGCTTAAACTCCCCTTTATTCATTCACCCCATCAATGGTGCACAAATCCAACTGAATCCCCTGATGAAATTACTATAGAAATTGGCAAGTCCATGGAAAATTCGTACTCTAGTCACACTTGTCGGTTCTAGCCACTCCAATATAGCCTTCACCTTCTCTGGGTCCATCACTAACCCTTTACCCGAGATTACAAATCCCAAGTAAACCATCTCTTCCTTCATGAAGAATCATTTCTGCAGGTTCACCATCATCTTTCACAACACTTATCGAATGTGCTCCAAGTGCTTTGTCTTGGTTCGACTGAAAATCAGAATGTCGGCTAGGTACACTACGACAAAATTTCCCAAGAATGGTTTCAATACCTCGTTCATCAATTGCATGAACATACTAGGTGCATTAGTCAAACTGAATGGAATGACTAACCACTCATACAGTCCTTCCTTCATCTTAAAGGTTGTTTTCCATTCATCTCCTTCTTTAACCCAAATTTGGTGATAACTGCTCTTCAGGTCGATCTTTGTGAATTATCTTTCTCCACTCAAGAAATCCATCAAGTCGTCCATTCTCGGCAATGGAAACTGATACTTGATTATGATCTTGTTGTTGTATCTAGAGTCTGTACACATCCTCCATTCTCCACCCTTCTTCAACGCTAATACCGCTGGTACCACGCAAGGGCTCAAAATATCTCTGATCAATCCTTGATCCAAAAACTCATGGACCTGTCGATTGAGCTCCTGACCCTCTACTGGATTCATTCTATGAGGTGCCTTGTTTGAAAAACTCAATCCTGGAATCAATTCAATCTGATATGATATGCGTCTCATCCATGGTAATCCCGTTGGTGCTTCGTCAACTATTATGCTCCTGAACTCGTCAATCATCTTTTCAAATTCGATCGGAATCCTCTCCATTGTCGACCTCTCGACACATGGCCCCTTCGAAATTATGGAGAAACATCTTGACTGCTTCTCCTCCTCTGCGAGGAATTCCTTTGTTGAGCACATCAACACTCGCTTCTCCCAATAGTTGCTCTCTCCCTACTTGTAGTCAGCTTGGTCCTCCTGCTTTGGCTTCAGAGTCCTCTGTGTGCCATTTTTCCACACTATGACTATGTTGGCTCAACCATCATAAATCATATTCCAATCATATTTCAATGGCCTTCCTAACAACAGATGACATGTGTCCATTGGGATTATGTTGCACAGTACATTGTCTTCAAGTTTCCCAACCTTAAATTTTATCAGTCACTATCTGGTTACCTTGACATGATGTCCTTTCTACAACCATGAGATCTTGTATGGGTGTGGGTGTTCCTGACATATTAGACTCAACGTGTCGATGACCTCTGCCGACACAAGATTCTCTATACTACCACCATCGACTATGGTCTTGCAATACCACTCACCAATCCGTACTCTGGTTCGAAAGATAGCGTTTCGTTATGCTGGCTCTTTCTCGTCGCGTCAGTCATCCTGAACCAACATACTCCTAGCCATCATGGTTCAACTCTTTCATTTACCATCTTCACTGTTGTTGGATTTTGAATCCTCCCTCTTGCCAACTTGCTCATCTCTTCGACGTCTGGGTTTCGAATCCTCTCCAACATGTAGGTTCTCTGGGCACGCATATGCCTTATTCCTGACTCCTTGAAACTTGTAACAGACTAGGGAAGGTCTTCCAACTCCTTTTCTGTCTATTGGAGCACTTCAACCATTCACACCTCAACCATGAGTCTCTCGACCATCGCGTCGGTTCTCATGCGCTTTCTCCTTAGTCGATGTCCCTTTCGCACAGCGTTTTTCTTCGACAGATATCTTTCAGTTCCACTATTTTTTCCTTTCACGGAAACAGTCTTTGCACCACGACCAGTCATCCTTCCTCTAGTCGATGCGGATTTCCTCCACAGTTTCTCTTTTTCCTTCAGAGCTAACTGGTAGGCTTCACCGACCGCTCTAGACCTTGACAGGCTCAACTCGTCTTGTATAGCATACTTCAAGCCGTTCACTTATCTAGCAACATCTTCTTCTCCTTTGTCGGTTTGTTCCAACCGAATCGACAATCTGTAGAAATCTTCTGTGTAGTCCTTCATGGTCATCTCTTTCTGTCGAAATTTTTTCAACTTTCGGAACAAGGAAATGACATAGTCACCCGACAAGAACTTCCCTTTCAGTTTGGCGACCATCCTATCCCAAGCCTTGATCTTTTCCTTGCCTTTATTGACTCTATCAGCTTGTACATTATCCCACCACAATGAGGCATGACTCTTCAACCTCATACATGCAGTCTTAACCCGTTTGGGATCCTTGATCTGCTCTATGTCGAAGTATTTCTCCATCTCTCTGAACCAGTCCATCAAGTCTTCTGGATCAAAACTTCTTGAGTATGTACGTACATCTATCTTTGTCCAACCTCTCATCTCCATTAGAATCTTGATGAATCTATCTTCCAGTTCCTCGACTGCCTCTTCCTGTGCTTCCACTTCTTCAACTTCCTCGTCGATGTGGTCTAATGCATCTGGAATGCATCCATGCCTTTGACTCTCTTTGATCACTATGAATTCACTAGTAAAACTTCACATTGTTCACATGCACTTGTCGAACATTTCATGATCAAATATGACTATTGCGCCACACGCTCTTCATCCTATACCTCACACATTAACGCCTCTGTGATCCATTTTCAACCGCAGCTAAAACTCCCACTTGTCCAATCTCAACAAGACTTTCACAAGTCATGCACAACTCTACCCAACCGCAACTGGATCTAATTAATGCACTTAAAAACACTGGATTCTCTTCTAGCTTTGATACCCACTAGCGCAAGGTCGGTCCCCTCAAGGACTTCTTGCTTAAAAAAACACATGACACACACGACGCTTACATAGACTTGGCGTAAAAAAGGATGCCAGAAGATGGATTTTATTACTTCAAATCAATTACAATGCGAATTACAAAGCAAATGAAACTACTCTAGTCGACCTCATCCTTATACAATCTACAGAAGTAAATGTTTTCTCTCTCTCTCTCTGATCTTCACCCTCTCACGGTCTCTACATAATGAAAGCACTCGCTGAGCTATGGATCCAATCTCTATTAACTCCCCAACTGGAACTCTCTTTGAAGTGGAAACTAACTTCTTCTTTGTGCCTGCGCACCAGTATTCTACTACTTTTGTTGCTCATCCCAAAGTTTACTCCATTCCCTAGACACTCTTCCTCTGCCCGCAGAATCCTCCAGATCCTACATACCTGCAGTTTTTAGCGCCCTTTGTCGTGCTGCACAACCTCTACCCGTGGTGACATCTATCATGATCCCAACCACCTTCAATAATTGCTCATAACTTCCTTAGCAACCCTGAATGGCTACCAAGTACTCGCCTTGACTTCTAAATTTCTCTGACACTACTACAGTAGTCGACCCCATCTCCTTTGTCGACCATACTGCCTTCGTCATCCTTCAACTTACCCATCGGCTTCATTTCGCGTCTAAGGCTTCGCCAGTCCGCCTCTTACTCCACGCTTGGATTTTGCCTCAAAACCTATTGGTGTCGTGATTCGACAACATGTCGACCTTCGATGCCTTCGCTACAACCCTGTCGTCTGCCGACCTCCAATATGTCAACTCTCGACCTTTCGCTTCTTCCATTGATTGCATATCGACAGCTTCCTGCTCGACTCATTGACTTCAACAACCAATCCTCTTTCTCACCAGTGGTCGTCGGCACTCCCTCTGGTCGAATTCTCCTGTCGATCATCTTCGACTGATTTTCCAAGGCCCCGATGCTCCTGCATCATCATCTCAATTCGAATCAGGGAGATATTCCCATGAATTCCACTTGTCCAACACTTTCTAGCCTTCCTCTTTCATCAATTCCAATGGGGGGAATATTGGCTGCCATAAATCCCCTTGTGTGCCCTCTTGGAGGCTACTTTTAGCCCTGACATGTATAGGTCATATGTTAGCAATCAGGTTTGATCTTTGTCATAAGTTTCATAGAATCTGCATCATTGTTGTCATAGAGGTTAAGGAATCTAGCTCCAAGTATCACAATACTTCTAAGATGCCTCTTCCTCTTCCATGGGAGTTATTCTTCCACTCTAATTCGAACCTCCTATATTCATCCCATGAATAATGCTTCTCCAACTCCCCCAAGAATGTTAGACTCCACCTTGGATTCGAATGGGTGAGAATAGGATTCCATGTGGCATGGAGAATCTTGCCTTGTGTGGATCCCACACCACCTATGCGCCCTCATGACCAAGTTCCACCTTATTTTCTTCTTATTATTATTTATTTAGCCCCGTTAATGTATATTTGTCAATCTAATGTCCATTTGGGGTCTAATAGCTCCCTTATTCCAATTCTAAATGTTTCCACCCCAACCTAGGGAACTAGTAGATTGGTGGAAATTTCCCTTCATGTGATTTATTTGGATGGGGACATTACATTAAGACATTGATAGCCTATCTAAGGTACCAGTATTTATCGGAGTGGTTCACTGAAAATGAAGGAGGTGGCGCATTGGGTGTAAGTCCCTCCCAACTGTACATCCACTATACCTATGGCTGCGCAAAGGCAACACTCACTACACCTGCACTGGAGTGCGGGAGGGATCAGCGAGAGATGACAAGTATGGATCAAATCCCAAACCGATGGAAACACTTTATATGCTAGTGACAGACGACGAAATTCTGAATAGAACCATCCCGTTAAAGAACGCCTTCAGCGTAATTATTAAAAATAAAATATTATGTAATGTAATTTTATTATTTCTTAAGTTATGATTTTTTATTTTTTTAAATTATATAGTAATTAAGTTTTCCGACATTACTAGAAATATTCCACCCCTGATTGAGATTGACACTGATCGATAGACAGATAGAGAGAAAATGTTGTATGTTAATAATAACTTAACTTAATTTGCGCTGAGTTTGCACGCACTGTCTTTGCATCTTCATCCAACGAGATGTCGTGATCGGTTCCCTTTGCAAGATTTCTCAAAGCAAATGATGGAACTTTTATTGAGTTCCGACCATGTGTCGAGGTGGCCTTTCATTAATACATAATTATCCACCCATGTTTCAAACTTCCCGTTCATAGTTAAGACATAGTCAATGCCTACATTTTCAAGAGGATTTTGTCCCGGGTAGGCGAATCACATGTATTTTCTGCTAAAAAATGGAAGGAGAAGAGCATGAATTTCCTATCAAAGAGAGTAGAAATGGATACCTTAATCCATATCAAATATTTAATGACGTACCAAACTCTGATATCTCGAGGGGATTCAGCAGAGACAATATATGCAAAATCATCACCAATTGTGTTGCGTATAAGTGCAGGAGAGTTCGTGGCCAACCGAAGAGTATTTATTTAAGCGGAGAAGAGAAGGAGGGCTTAGGCTGTAGAAAGACTCATTTCCTGTCTTCTTATTACAGTGTTTTCGTGGCGCATCTGGAAATAATGGTACGCTCCTTTTTTCACGTGTGCAGCTTTAAATTTATGTTTAAATTACTGCGATTTTTTGTAGCTTTAAATTTATGTGCATATTAGTGCTAATCGCACTGGAATGATACTTCAGGCAGGAAAACTTTTATATTAAGCTAAATTAAATTAAAGTAATGATGTAATTCCTGCCCATTTGTACATCCATTGTACCTACGGTTGTGCCAAGGAGACACTCATTGCGTACGTGCTCGAGTGCGGGAGGGATCAACAGTAACTAACAAGTATGGATCAAACCCCAAACAAGTGGTAGCACTTTATATGCTAGTGACAGACGAATAAATTCCAAGTAGAACTATCCCCTTAAAGAATGCCTTCAACATAAAAATACCAATAGAAAGGAGGGTTCAAGGGTGTAATTAGAAGGGGTTAACCCTTCTATTTATGCATATTAAACCGTTGACACCTAATGGTGATGAATATCAGAGTACCTATTCTATAGAGTGTAGTTATTTGTGCTCAAATATTTTTCCCCTTGATTTGAAAGTACCAATGAATCATGATTTTTGTACTGGTAGTGATCTAAAGTGTTCATGGCTCATAGTCCTATTTGACATAGTGATGTTTATCATAAAGTTCATTTGAATGGTTGAATGCATCAAAATGAAGTGAAATATTAATGACTGCATAAGCCCAATAATTAAAAGAAATTAATCTCTATTTCTTGATCCCTCATAGTAAAGATCATCATGCTGAGAACTCAACACACCCAAGGAATTTTGTGATTTTTTGGGTACTCCTGTTTTTTCTTTTTTTTTTCAGTTTTATATGTTTTTTTGTATGAGTTTTATTTCTCTTTGATTCAACTTTGATCTTTTTCAAAATTTCATTTTTTCAAAAATTCAAAGAAAAATCCATGCTTTGGTTAAATTTTCTCAAAACAAACAAACAAACAAACAAAAAGCAAAAGAAACTTCGTCGTCATTTTTTTCAAAAATTTGAAGATTTCCAAAACTCAAAAAAAACCATTGATACACCATCGGCATTTTTATTTAATTTTGTTTTGGTATAGTTTCATAAATCATTACTATTGAACTATCTAACACTTTAATTTAACTTCATTTTGATGCAAGTCCAAAACATTTTCTGATGAGATATTGGACTTTTATTTTAACTTCATTTCATCAAACTTGAAAAAAAAATCATCAATACACTATCAGTTTTCTATTTCAACTTCATCAATGTTTTTTGACAAATTTAATTACAAAATTAAGAAAAAATGTCGATGCCCTATCTGTTAATATTATATGCGACTAAATACTACATTCTAACTTCATGAGAATTTAATACATTTTCACAATAGCAGCATAACTAAGATCTCTAAAAGATACACAATCACAAGGTACACAACAATATATCCTAGGAAACCCTTAAGGGGAAGAAAACCTAGCAAGAACTTCCTTAATATAGATAACCAAAGTACAATTCCCAAAATAGGTCTCACAAATAAGAGAGACAAACCCAAACTCTAAAACCAAGCCAATCCTCATCCTCCTTCGCAGACTTCTCTCTCTCCTCTAATGCACAATGCATGAATGAGTGAATGGTAGAAATGAGAGGAAGTCACTCTCTATTTATACTTTACTTTTCACTTGAATTTTAACTCGACTAGGTTGGCCTCACTTAACTGACTAGGCCAACCTCTCCTAGAAAGACTCAAATAATAGTATATTGCATTATTTAGAGTACTAACGACCCGACTTACAATGGAGGTCTTACCTCATGACTTTTACTTGACCAACTATAATAATGACATCCCCGAACGGAGGTAGAACATCCCTGACGGAGTTACAATAATGAAGTACAAGTAGAATATTCTTTGAAGTTACATTAATTTAAAACTCTCCCTTAACAAGAAGGGCATTCTACTAACAACAACAACATGTGTAACTCTACACAACATCATCAGAGGGAGGAGGGGCATCATAAACAACATCATCTGGAACATTGGTTGGTACATCTATAAATCATTGGAACTTATTCAACAGCATCATCATCTTCAATATAGAGTTGAAGTATCATCATATTCAGTACTAGAGCATCCTCATCTTCAACACTGGAGCATCATCTTCTACAACACTAGAGCATCCTCATCTCTAGCAATGGATCTTCATATTCTTCAGTGTTAAATTTTGAGCATTAATTCACAATATTCTAGGATCTTTACTGAGAGAATAACATGTACAGTATATCAATGCATATCAATCATAACAAGCATGTCAATCATCACAAGAATTACAAGCATGAGAGACAATAGACACACAAAGTTTCATTGGGGAAAACCCTAAGGTGAAAAACCCCACAACTTCCTCAGAGATAGATAGAGCAATAGCTCAACCAAAGTACAAGAGATAGATTCCTATTAGCAGATGATCCTCCTCCTCACATGTGCGCCACTTTCCGAGTGAAGGAAGTGTGAGTTCTGAAGTGATCCAAATAGAGATCTCCTGATCTCTATTTATACTTGTCCTGTTTTCCCAATAACCTTATGGGTCCAACTTGTCTATCTAGGTACAATAACTTAATATTACATTATATCGGGCCGACCCCTTACAAGGTGTTCTAATAACCCATCACCAAGTTAACACACTTGCGACACTTGTCAATACAAATGACAACACTTCCGTATAGAGGAATAATACATCTCTATAGGAGTACAATAAATATATAAATGAAATACATTCCGAAGTTACATATACATCAACACTCCCTCTTAACTAGGAAGGTATTTCTCGACACAGATCATCTAGCACAAGTCTTCTTCTCTGGATCATCATCAGCGAATCATCATCCTCGAATCATCGTCATCGTCACTGCTGCTGCTATCTCGATCAATCTCTGAATCTACTCGTCATAGGAAGTTCTACAGAGCCAGCACTTTTTCATGTTGAATGTAGGCCCACCATCTGCAAGTTTTCATCATCAATGGCCATACTATGGATCCCAGGACTGATTACGTGCATCAACAAAACCTAGCGCAGACTATAGGTTCTTTTACATGTTGACCTTCACAAAACCTACTCAGAGCATCCCAGGATGTTACGTGCAAACCGCTCTACCTATCTGGATCTCGATAGAGCATCCCAAGTTGTTACGAGCACACCGCTCTACCTGTCCGGATTTTAAAGGATATTTTCTATGTGGACTTTCGCAAAATATACTCAGAGCATCCTAGGATGTTACGAGCACAGCGCTCTACTTGTCTGGATCTCGATAGAGCATCCCAGGACATTACGAGCACATCGCTCTACCTGTCTGGATTTTAAAGGATATTTTCTATGCGAAACCGTAGCAAAACCTACTTAGAGAATCCCAGGATGCTACAAGCACACCGCTCTACCTGTCTGGATCTCGATAGAGCATCCCAAGATGTTACAAGCACATCGCTCTACCTGTCCATATTTTAAAGGACCTTTTCTATACTACCTGTAGCAAAACCTACTCAGAGCATCCCAGGATGTTACGAGCACACTACTCTACCTGTTCGGATCTCGATAGAGCAACCTAGGCTATTATGAGCACACGGCTCTACCTATCTAGTTTTTAAAGGGTCTTTTCTATGCTACCTACACAACCTGTCCATGGCCATAGAGTATCAAACCGATACTCACCATACATCATCACATGATCAACCTGATCATCATCATACCATCAACCTGATGCGTATCGTCTGGAGCAACATCCCGAAGCTCGCCATCTGTGATCATCCTGATCATCATCATAGCATCAACCTGATGCATATCATCTGGAGCAACATCCTGAAGTTCATCATCTGTGATCATCCTGATCAAACAGTATATCCATATGATGCATACAAGTATCTACCTAATACATATCATCATACATGATCTACCTGATCATACAAATGCATCCATATGATATACATAATGCATCCACCTGATACATATATAAGTACATGATCTAACTGATCATACAAGTCTCCACCTAATACATACATAAGTACATGATCTACCTGATCATACAAGTATCCACCTGATACATATACAAATACATGATCTACCTGATCATACAAGTATCTATCTGATACAAATCCATGATCCAACTGATCATACCAACATCCAACATGATGCGTACATACATATAAATGATCCAACTGATCACACAAAGCAGAAACTAGAACATCACCCTGATGCTCATCATCCAGCGCTTACATCCATAGCCATGCGAAGGGTCCTCCTTCCATCATGCTTCGAATGGCTTCTGTAAATGTGTCCATCACTTATTCCTCGAAGTGTCATCGATCTGAAGAATGCCAAGCCTCTCTCTGAAGTACTCGAACTTCACTATGGATAGTGGCTTCATTAGCACATCTGCAATATGCTCATCCATCACAACGTACAGAAGCTTCACTGCTCCTCTCTGCACCATATCCCTGATATAGTAATATTTGATCTCAATGTGCTTTGACCTGTCGTGGAACACCGGGTTCTCAGATAGCTTCACACAACTCTAGTTATCACAAAAGATACCAGTAGTCTCCAGTGGGAGATAAAATAACTCTGACAGTAGCTTCCGAAGCCATACTGCTTCACAACTAGCCGAACAGGTTGCAACATACTCTGCTTCGGCTATACTCAGTGCTACGCAGGACTACTTCTTGCTAAACCAAGAGATCACACCTGAGCCCATACTGAAGCAGCGCCCAAATGTGCTCTTCCTATCTGCAGCACTGCCTATCCAATCTGAATCAACATAACCCTCTAGGTTAAAATTTTGATTCGCTTCATACTTGAGCCCATAATCAACTGTACCCTTCAGGTACCTCAAAATATGCTTTACAGCAACCAGGTGAACACTCCTTGGATCCGTCAAGAACTGGCTCAATGTGTTCACCGCAAAGCAAATATCTGGTCTCATGTTCATCAGGTACATCAAGGACCCAATCATTTGATGATACATAGAGACATCAACCTGCTCAGATGAAGTATCATATAGAAGCTTCAGGTTCGATGCCATAGGTGTGGCCATGGCCTTGCAATCCATCATCCCGAACCTCTTCAGGATATCTAATGTATACTTGCCTTGTCCGAGGAACATCCCATCTGCACTCTGCCACACCTCCATACCTAGGAAATAGTGCATCATCCCCAAGTCCTTCATATCGAACTCGGCGCAAGCTTCCTCTTTTTATCGGCAATCAATCTGTCATCTCCTGTTACAAATAGGTCATCCACATACAGAAGTAGAATCACAAGATTTCCTTCCTCAACCTTGTAGTAAAGGTTGGAATCTTCTTTACTCTTGGTAAAGCCCAAATTGATAGAAAACTATCCATCCTACCATACCAAGTTCTAGGAGCTTGTTTTAAACCATACAAGTCTTTCTTCAATCTGCACACATATGACTCCATGTCATGTGTTTCAAAACCAAGTGGCTTATCCACATACACTTCCTCTTCAACTACATCATTCAAGAAGGCAGTCTTGACATCCATCTGGTGTATCTTCCATTTCATCACTGCAACCAGAGCAAGTACTGTTCTGATGGAAGTGTACCTAGCTACGGGAGCAAAAGTTTCTTCATAATCTATTCCCTCTTTCTGAGAGAAGCCATGAGATACAAACCTTGCATTGTATTTCTCTATGCTGCCATCTGCAGCATGCTTGATCTTGTAGATCCATTTGGAAGTCACAATAGGCTTTCCTTCAGGTCATGGGACAACATCCCAAAGATCATTCTTCATTATTGATTGGTATTCTTCAGTCATGGCATCCTTCCATTCTTTATTTTCCGTTGCTTGTTCATAATTGGAAGGTTCTTTGTTCATGATATCACAGAATAAAGAAACATAGTTGGTATGTGATCTAGTTCTCTTCTTTGCTCTGTGTTCTTCTTCTAGAATTACATATCTTTCTGCATCTTGAATGAGCTCTCTAGCCCATGCAGGTTTCCTCTTGTGAGAGTTATTCTCACGGGGTGGATCTACAGGTTCTTGCGGATCTTCAATTTCACGATCTGCATCTGAAATTGCTTCAGTCATAGTAGTGTCTTGAAATCTTGTTTCCTTAGGCTCTTCATAATCTTCAACATATGTCTTCCTTGATTTGATGAATGCTGAGTTTTCATCAAATGTCAAATCCCTGCTGACATCAATCTTATTGAACCCTGGAAAGTATATTTTGTAAGCCTTCGAGCTTTCACTGTAACCCACAAAGATACCCTTCTTTCCTGAAGGATCTAGCTTGGTCCTCTTTTCCTTTGGGACATGTGTGTATACTGGACAACCAAATATTCTGAGATGGCTGACTTCAGGTTTCTTACCAGAAAAGAGCTCTTCTGGTGTCTTGTTGTCCAATATCTTGTGGGGTGTTCTGTTCTGCACATATACAGTTGTCCTAGCTGCTTCTTCCCATAGATGCATAGGTAGATTCTGGTCATGCAGCATTGCCCTTGCTGCTTCCATGATTGTTCCATTCTTTCTTTCTGCAACTCCATTCTATTGTGGATTGTAAGGAGCAGTTAACTCCCTCTTAATCCCTGAATCACTGCATAGATTCTTGAAGTCACCTGAGGTGAATTCCCCACCATTGTCGGATCTTAATGTTTTGATATTCTAATCAGTTTGGTTCTCCATCAAGGTTTTGAATTCCTTGAACTTATCAAATACTTCATCTTTGTTCTTCAAGAAGTAAACCCAAGTCTTCCTGGAGAAGTCATCAATGAAAGGGACATAGTAAACATACCCACTCATAGATCTGGATGACATCGGGCCGCATACATCAGAGTGGATAATTTCCAAGATACCTTTGACTTGCTTTCATTGCTTGTAAATGCCTTATTTATGTTCTTTCCTTTTGCACATCCTTTGCAAACACCTTCATGCTTGGTCTTAATTTCAGGAAGACCTTCTACAGCCTTAACTGCAATTGGTAATTCTCTGTAGTGCATATGTGCAAGTCTTCTATGCCAAAGTTCACTTGGCTCCATGGATTCATGCAACATGGCATGTTCAGGTTGTCCCTTTAGTTTATACAATCCTCCCTCTTGCTCTCCAATCACCACTGCATCATCAATAGTTTTACCCTTTGGCCACATTAGGACATGGCCATCTACAAATGCAACCCTCATACCTTTTGCATCTAATGCAGAGATGGAGAGTAGATTCTTCTTGAGCCCAGGTACAAATAGTACATCTTTCATCTTTAAGGACTTTCCAGATTCTAGGTTGTAGGAGGCTTCCCCACTTCCTTTGATAGGGTATTGATAATCATCTCCAAGTTTCACCTTATGGGGTGATTCATGTTCAGATAGGTTTACAAATATTCTTTAAACCCAGTCATGTGTTTGGAAGCCCCACTATCAATTAACCAATCATTACAACCATGAGAGATAGTACCTGTGAGATCATAGATTAGAACATACTCTTCTTCACTTGATGAGTCATCATCATCACTTTTTGCTCTAGCTTTCTTCCTAGGAGGTTCATCATCCTTAGCAGCATGAGCATGATATCTTCTTTTGTTATTATTCTTCTTCTTATTGAAGTTGTTGTCTTTCTTCTTCTTGGGACAATTTGAAGCAAAGTGTCCCATTTCATTACATTCGAAACATCGAACATGAGATAGATCTTTCTTCTTGTGATAACAGTGAGAATGTTTCTTGTTATGAGATTTCTCCCTCTTAACCTTACTTCACTTGGTGTGAGCTGTGAGAGCTTGATCTTCATTCCCCATCTTTTCTTCTCGTGCCACAAGCCTAGCTTCTTCTTGAGAGCATTCCTCCCACAGTCTACTGAAAGAGATCGATTTCTTTCTTGCACAGATTCCTTGAATAAAGGAGTCCCATGACCTAGGTAGGCCATTCAGAGTGGTCATAACAACTTCACCATTGTCCACTAATTCATCCACAGCTTCAAGTTGTTCCTTGATCTGAGAGACCTTGGAGAAGTAAGATTGAATGGTCTCTCCATTCAACATCTTGACCCCTTTCAATGTATTCCGCAGAGTCATCTTTCAATTTATGTTCTTCCCTTCAAATAACTTGGTCAAGGAGTCAAACATCTCCTTGGGTGTCTTTAGAGATGACACATGTGGTATAAGATGGTCTTTGATAGAATCAGCAATGATTCTCTTTGCCTTGACCAAGTTCTTCTTATGCAATACCTTAGCCTCTTCATCCTCTGGGATAGGGACCTCAGAGCTGATGTAGGAGTCCAATTCATTTTCTTCCAGGATTAACCCAATCCTATACTTCCAGGCTCAGAAGTTATCATCCCCTTCAAGCTTATCCTCAAGCTTGGTGTGGTGAGACATTTTAAAGAGTACTTCAAATGGAAATAGAAGAGATTTAGGTCTTACTACTTGCTTTCCTGAAAACTAGATCTGGTCCTGGATTAGGGTTTGTCAGAAAAACCCTAAAAATTCAAAAAGTGAATTTCAACTTTCTGAAAGGATAGAAAGATGCGCCTTGATGATCTGATCAGCTTGGTGTATTCAGAATTTGAGATCTGCAAAGCTTCACCCTTCAGAAATGCCTTTTAGTCTTTTCGGGTTCACTAGGGAGGACCCTGAATTAGGGTTTGAGTTTCCCGAAGATTTACTCAGCCAAAAATCTCGATCCAAAGCTCTAAACTTCAATTTGTCCAAGGAGCTTCCAGATATGTCTTCAGATTTCAGAAATTCCTATTTTTGTGGAAACCCTAATTTTTAGGGCCAAATCTGAAAAAGCTCAGAATTGAATTCTGATTGGACAGATAGATTCTCCTTGATGAGTAGAGTCAATCTACTATACTGATTTTCCAAAATCTGTGGGGAGAAACCCAATAAACAAGAAACCCTAGTTTTCGTCACTGCCTAGTGTCTTCTTCTTAGGTTAGCTCTGATACCATGTTAAATTTTGAGCATTAATTCACAATAATCTAGGATCTTTACTGAGAGAATAACATGTACAGTATATCAATGCATATGAATCATAACAAGCATGTCAATCATCACAAGAAGCAAAAGCATGAGAGACGATAGACACATAGAGTTTCCATGGGGAAAACCCTAAGGTGAAAAACCCCACAACTTCCTCAGAGATAGATAGAGCAATAGCTCAACCAAAGTACAACCAAAGTACAAGAGATAGACTCCTCTTAGAAGCTGATCCTCCTCCTCACCTGTGCACCACTTTCTGAGTGAAGGAAGTGTGAGTTCTGAAGTGATCCAAATAGAGATCTCCCGATCTCTATTTGTACTTGTCCTGTTTACCCAATAACCTTATGGGGCCGACTTGTCTAGCTAGGTACAATAACTTCATATTACATTATATCGAGCCGACCCCTTACAAGGTGGTCTAATAACCCATCGGCAAGTTAACACACTTGCGACACTTGTCAATACAAATGATGACACTTCCGTATAGAGGAATAATACATCTCTATAGGAGTACAATAAATATATAAATGAAATACATTCCGTAGTTACATATACATCAACATCCAGTACTGGAGCATCCTCATCTTCAGCATTGGAATATCTGCAGCATTGGAGCATCCTCATCTTCAGCACTAGAGCATCGTCATCTTCAGTACTGGAACATCTGCAGCACTGGAGCATCCTCATCTTCAGTACTAGAACATCATCTACTGCAGCACTGGAATATCATCACCTGCAAAACACATGATCCTTCCTTTCGGAATTAGAGGATCTTGGATATTCCTTCCTTTTGGAATTACGGGACCCAGTCCAACAACTCTAGTGATCCTTCCTTTTGTAACTAGGGATCATGGACAATCCTTCCTTTCGGAACTAGGGATCATGGACAATCCTACCTTTCAGAACTCATGATTCAGTCCAACAACTCTTGTGATCCTTCCTTTCGAAACACGAGATTCAATCCAACAACTCTTAGACAATCCTTCTTTTTGGAACTAGGGATTCATTCTAACGATCAACATTTAAGACTATCCTTCCTTTCGGAATTATCGGATCACTGTCTAGGGATGATCAATCCCACCACAACTCGGGATCAACATTTAGGACTATTCTTCCTTTCAGAATTGTGGGATCACTGTCTAGGGATGATCAATCCCACTTCTAGTACCCCTATGTCGACCCCTGTGATTATTGGCTTGATGTGAATATTTGTTATAGCTTAAAATGACACCTCTCCGTCCGTGACGACACTTGCATCCCTTGGTCGCATGACGACACTTCTTGAGATCAAGTTTAGTCACACAATAGGACACTTGTGAATTGAGGGGTCATTTGGGACACTAAAAATGGTTGAAATTACCTCACTCCTGACCCATTTGATGGTTATAACCCTTAGGAACACTTTTCCAGACCAAACCATCTCCTGAAAATCATCAGAAAACCCTGTTTTTGGCCATTTTTCCACATGTGCGCTGGTACACAAGTATGATAGTAGCGTTTGATATGCAACTTTGCTTCATTGAAGTAGCGCACACCTCCATAAATGCGTTAGTTTGTCTACTGCAGAGTAGGGCACCTTCCTGTACTAGTCAAAATCTAGAATTTTGGGTAAGTTAAGTTGGTTTGGGAACCTCCTGATCGGTTATAACTTATTTTCCTCTCCTTCATTGACTATATAAGGAGGGTAGAAGGGCCATGTGAAAGGACCAAGTCCATAACAATGTTATGCTGGAGGAATGGAGATCCTCATCCCCCTCTCCTGTGCCTCAGTTTCTGATAAACCCTAGCACAGCCGATTAGAGGCTAGGATCCTTGGAGAACAGAAGCAGGAGACCTTGAATCTAGGTTTCGTGAAGTGCCAAGCTTGAAGGAAAGGTATAATTTGATGTACTTGCTTCATTCATTAATAAAGATCAGACGTTCTTTCCTTTCCAAATATGACCTATTTATGTGTGTCTTAGATTTGATTATTGTTTGATTATAGTTTGATGTCTTATTATGTCATGGATATCAGTCTTATATATGTAGTCAAATGTATTTGAGAAAGGTATGAAGTTCTTTTGCAGGTGTGGGCATTGCGACACTAAATAGCATTGAAGAGCAAGGAAGAGGAAGGCTAGGATCAACCTTCTGAATAAGGTGCACATATCTCTAACCTTAATCTCTTCACTTACTTGTTGTACTTGCAGAACATTTGTAGGTCTATCTTTCATACCTGAAGTTGGTAGTTTCTCCCCTGAACTATAGGTGTATTTCCCTCACAACAATATTGTATATATGTTATGTATGTGTTTTCCCTAGTGTGGATCTCAAGGCTAGGGACCCACTAGCGGATGTTCTATTTTTTTTGCACAGGAAAGTATTTGATAGTTAATCAAGCATGGGTTATTAAGACATGGAGCATTGTAAATGATGTAATTATTATTATTGCAATAAAATAACTAAGGGACTAGCTATGGAGGTAATGTAAGATAATGGGGCTGCGTGTATCCACTAGGGAGTGATGAGGGGGTTGTGGGATGGGAACCCATGTTGCCACTTGTCCATTCATGAACCCGTCTGACCTCCCATACTTCCATTAATGCAACTGTAAGAGAGTGGTTGAAGAATTCAGCTCATGAAGTCGATGGAGTATGGAACAGACCTGCGGACCCGTATGGCAGGGGATGACCTGTGTTTGTGTGCCCTGTAAGCCACTCCATGCCCGGGGAATCCATGCAGCCTGTTTTGATATATCGTGGTTAGGGGCAAAGGGATTTGGGGGGGGGTCCATTCATCATTAATACACACACAAAGTGTTCATGCAACCACGATCATTCACCAATGTTGGGGGAACCAGTCATGAATCCGAAAAATAAGAGGAATGTGATTCCTTGTGTAAGTGGGAAGTATAGAGTGGTATGTTGTGGGACATAGCTTAGTCCAAAACTGGGATAGTAACCTGTTGGTTTTAGAAGAAGTGGAAGGGAAAGCCTTGGGATTGGATCTGCTTGATAAATTCAATTAAGGCTGTAGTCTCATAGAACCGGCCGATGGACCTTTCTATGCACACCCTGAATAGCACTGGAGGGAAGGGGTCTCGAGGGACTGAGCAACAAAGAAGAAGACCTTCCTTGTGTTGGGTGCAGTAGGTAATGTGGGTTCCATGTTGTCGAGTGTTGAGATGTATGCAGCTCCATTGATGAGCTCACTAGCTTAGCACCATCCTCCCTATTACTTGAATGCTTGATAAACCTAGTGAAGGATGTAAACTCATGAGAACAGTGGTTGGACCTCTCTATTCCCACCCTGAATATCCATGTAGGAAAGGGGTCTCGAGGGACTAAGCAACATGGAATAGGAACTTCCTTGTGTTAGGTGAGGTAGGTATTGTGGGTGCCATGCTAGCTGATTAGTCTGAGATGCCTGTAGTTCTGTAGTGAACTCACTAGCTTAGCATTGTCCCATTGTTCCTTGGATTGCTTAATAAACCCAATAGAGTATTGGCTTAGCATTGGGATGAGACTTTTACTATGAGAGGCATCCATCAACCTCCTTAGTGGATACACATCCCATCTCAGGGGTGGTCTCTCAGCTGAAAGAGTACATACTGGATAGAGACCTATGGTTGGGTGGAACGTTGTCCTCACATAGCCAGATGCGTGGGGCAGCTTCAGTCTCAAGATAAGTGTTTTATGATGTTAATGTTGTGGATTTATGTATTATATTCGTTTGATATATGATGTTGATTGAATGGTTATATGAATGGAATCAATAGATATCTATTTGTGAGCTTGTATACAGAATTGATTTCCTGTTGAATACTCCATTGTTACATGAATGTTATGCATGACTAACCTTGCAGGTTGTGGGATGTTAACTAATTCAATCTATTATTCATATTGTTATGTGTTGAGTTCATCTTCAAGGAGATGGTATTTAACCTCACCTAGACCTAAGAGGAGAGTGATAACCTCTTCATGACTGTTAGAACTCCTCTGTGAGAGACAGAAGGATGTGGAAAAGTCATGGGAGGATATAGATAGAGTTTTATGAAGTTCTAAGGCATGGAAAAGTGAAGTTATGATGGAATGTTTAATTGAGATAATGACAAGGTGTTAACACCCAAAAAGTGCTCACTAGCTCATTTCCTTATTCACATGACCCATTTGTCCACTTTTTCACCATTTGAGCCTCTAAAGCCATCAAAAGGTCACCAAAGACCTTAATACACCCCTTTTTCCACTCAAAATGAATATTTTTCCTCAAAAAGCATAAAAAACCCTCAAAAAGGGTCCAGAATTCCCAAAAATATTAAAAAGGGAATAAAAATATTCAAAATATTCAAAAAAGGAAAAAGGAGGGAAAAGGTACCTAAACCATGTTGGTCAATACCATTGGTTTCCTCAAAACCATAATGGTATTCCCCACCACCAAAAACTATAAAAAGGTGGTAGGGGCTCCTCACTTTCCATCCATCCATCATCCTATCCTCATGCTGTCAAAATATCTCATGAGCTTTTGACCATTGTAGCTATCTTGGAGAAGAGACCTTTGGAGCTTGGAGCTGCTCACCCTTGGATCTACTCAACAATATTCACCACTTGGAGGTATCACTATTGCAAGCACTTGCTTGCCCCTATTCTTAATACAAAATCATTTTTTACATATTGTCAATTGTTTTGCTTTCGATAATATTTCCATTGTTTGCTTATCTATTTCACATAGATCCATGATTAATGTAGTTTAAAGTAGTTTGTTATTTATTTCTATTGAGACTGCTGCTACTAGTTAGCAGGTGCACCATTGCACTAAGCTTGGTTGCAAAACCAAGCCAACAGTTTTTGGCGACTCCGCTGGCTTCGAATACTTAGATCTCAGTTTTTTGCTTTAGATCTTAGTTTTTGTTAGTTTTAGTCAATTTAATTCATAGATCTGCCATCCTAGACAGCAGATCCATTGCTGTTCTAGAACTTGGCCCCTTCTATTGCCATTAACAGCCTGAAATTTCCATTTTCGGGTTCGTTTTTCAGCGTCCGTTTTCGGCTTTCGCCTCGCGGTTTTTTGCCCGACAGTTGCACAGCTCATTGCGACCTCGTGGATTTTTTCCGCGCGGCATGCCGCGGCTTCGCGATAAATTTGCGCGATGCACATCGCGGCTTCGCGGCCATTTTCCGCACTGTACATCGCGACTGTGTGATGAAAACCCGCGCTGCACATCGCGGCTTCGCAGCCGAAACCCGCGCTGCCCATCGCGACTATGTGACAGGAATCCGCGCTGCACATCGCGGCTTCGCGGCTGAAACCCGCGCGGCCCATCGCGGTTGTTTTCCCGAAACCCGCGATGCAAGTTTTTATAATTCGGCCAATTTTTTGAAAAATATTTTTTGCTGTATTTTCTGCCCATTTAGCATATTTTACAGTATTAAAATTTCTGCATTTTTACAGCCATAGAAATCTTTTACTATTTAGAATGCTCCTTTAAAAAGTCTTTTTACAAAATTGAAAGAGAGATTTTTCAACATTTTAGCTAGATCAAGGTTTTACTATTTATTTGCTCGATACTTTGCCCAAGCAATTTTTAAGAGATCCATTTATTTCTTGAAGTATTCATGTTATTTGCTTTCCTTCAAATTATTTCAAAGATCCATTATTTTTGAATAGTTTTTTCAAGCATTTACATTTCAAAAACGACTTTATTTTTTGCAAAACTGGAAGCATCTTTTCTTTCATTTGTAAAATCGCCCAAGCGAGGCAAATCAATTTCAGTTTAAATACCACACTTGCACCCACTCTGCCACATAATTTAAGCTGAGCCTTAAAATTTACCTTAAACTCAACCAACTTTTAACCCCACTTGGGGAGCACTTAAAAGAATTTTGTAGTTAGGTAGAATTGAGGGGATAGGTGTTCCGATAACAGCCCTCAGTTATTACATTTGCGACATAGCTGTTGTCCATTAGGGAACCAAAATCCCCTAGTATTTTTTGGCACGGTCACAACCAGTTCATCAGAGGGGCTCTCCCCTAGGAGGGTTGAAGTCGCCAGAATGGTTCTGGATGCCTGAGTGGAATACCGCAATCCATTAAGTAACTGAATGCTACCTTTCGCAGTTCTCGGGGTATCCCTGTATGGGGGTACTGCGGTAAAAGGACCAAACAACAAATTCACCTTTTCTGAACGTGTCATGAACGGGGTAACCTAGTTGCCACTCTTTAGGATTGTCTACCCGGTGTCCCTCCCTGTAGGGGGATATCTAGTTGTTGATTCAACACTCTATATTGTCTGACTTGGATTTCATCACCTTGCAGAGGATATCGTTTGTTGACTCACAATACTTCTAGTTAGGTGTTTGCATGATACATTACCCACCTTTGGTCTAGTAGCACCTCTTTTTTCTAGAAACTATTTGACTGTTGGTATTCTGACCAATTTTGTTGCATCCCTCCACTTATTATAGCACAACTGCTATAATAAGTGCTTTTTGAGGTTGATTTTTGGCCTGAGAGCCTTTATTTTCACTCCCCTTTTTTGCACTCTTTGTTGCATTAGGGTTTCAAGTTTTTTACATCACCACCTTACACTAAAAAAATTTGTTTCTCACCATTGATAATTTAAGACGATCTCGTCGTCTTCAGGGTGAACCCCCTCAGTTTAGTCTACTTGGCTCTCCACGTCACCGACGTAGAGCCTTATCCCTTGACTCGACACGTCGTCGGCTAAACATACAGTCATCTGATTCTGACACGCCTCACTTCACATCTGATTCTGAGGCTGAATCCAAAAACCCTACTGAATTATCACCAACCAACCTCATGGCTGGACCACAATACGACCCACTTTTTACCAGTACCATTGGAGATACATCCACAAACCCTTCTACTACTGTGCCATCCATGGTAACAACAACCCCTCTAGGCATGCCTAATATGGGGGACACTCCACCTTTAGGTATGCCCAACACAGGACTACCTCCTATTATGGGTATGCCAAACATAGGAATCACACCACCTGTCACTACCACAACCCAGATCCCAGGAATTCCTAGCGCTATTCCTAACCCCAGTATAACCCATGTTACACTTGGAAACGTTGGCCCATACCAAACCACAGCAGTTGGAGGACACATACCTTTAATACCTAGCATACCCTTAGGGGCTACTGGACCACTACATAATGCCACCATGAATAGTTATGTCCCAGTCACTACGCCACACCCATCTGCTAGTTTACCTTACATGGCTAGTCTGAACTTACCAGACTTAGCCAGGCTAACCAACGATCCTATTAGGTACAACCCTACATGGCCACCCATTCCTACAAAGCTCCCCTCAGACATACCCAAGTTTGAAGGAAAACCTAGGGAGGACCATCAAAACCACATAATGTCTTTTCACCTTATATGGTGTTCATCTAACTCCATAGTGGATGACTCCATTCGTCTAAGACTATTGCAACGAACGTTCACTAGCTCTGCAGCCAAGTGGTACATCGAACAACCACATGGGACCCACCATACTTTTACGTCTCTCGCCTCCACTTTCCTTTAGTTTTTTCAGCTACCTGTATGTTATGATGCAGGCATTGAAATACTGTTGTCTTGCAGACAAAACACAACTACCCACATCACGGACCACATCCATGAGTGGCACAAGCGTCGTAGCCTCTGTAAGATTAAACTGGATGATCGTATATTTTTGGACTGGTTTCTTAAATCACTCCTACCCCTCATAGCAAAATACGTCACTTCCGAACAACCCCAGTCAAAGGAAGAAGCTATCCTAAAAGCTCAGCAATTCGACCTAATTTATGCTCAATCAAGCTATCTCTACACCATCATACTAGACGCCCCACGAGGTGATTCTTCACGCGGTGACGCACCGGGGGCATCACATGCCGCCGATGGTATTATTGGCCAAGTCACACCGCAAATTAAACCTTTTAGCATGGTGAGCACCATAAATTCCCCAGACCTCTCTAGGGCTACATCTAATTCTAGAGCGACAACTTCCTACGCTCCAACGAATCAGACTCACCACACTCATGGACCCTCTTGTCCACAACATTGCTATGGGAAAGCGCTATCGGCATATGTACCACCCACATACTATAACCAATCGGCTACCCAGAACCCAATTCATTTCCCCCCACAACCAATGTATTACCCACAGCAAGCAACAATAGCTAACCCAACACCTCCAATAGCTCAGGGTTACCAACAGCCCCAGCAGGTAACTGGACCACCTCCAGCCCCACCAACTTATTATCCACCGCAACCTGCTCCCGCACCTGTGACACCCCAAAATCCTCCCACTGCTCAAGGGCAAGTGTACACACAACACAATCAGCCCCAACATCAAAACAACCAACGCAACCAGGGTGGACAACAAAACCGTGGAAGAGGACGTAACCGCGGAAACAACCAACAACATAATCAAGGTCCACCACCTCCCAATCCTCCAAATAACAACAACGCTGCTCCTCCCAACCAGAATCTGGATCGTCATCCCAAGCAGCCCAAAAACAATAATCTGAGAACAAACCACCCATGTTCTATATGTGGAGTCTATGGACACTACACTCACAACTGCCCCCACTTAGAGAAAGAACGTCAACTATGGACTGACGATGCTCAATGCCAGGGCCACGCTGGACAACTAGCTCCACTTAATCAACCGCAACCCATGGTATTACAAAACCCCTTACCAACCCAAGGCATAGTGAACACTCGGCCATTGGCACCCCCCCCCCCTCAATGTAATGCGCCCCCACAACAACAGATCACTTATGCCGCTCCTGATCAACCCATGTTCGACTCAGGTACCCACCACTTGTTAATGATGTCATCCACTGATGTCAACCTACAAACCCATTAGAACCAATATGGCTCCACCCCTGAAGACCCTCCCGCTGACAAAAACACTAATGCTCATCCCACTGATCAGACATTACGTATACCTCCGGCTCCACTCGACGGCGCCTCTAAAGCACCTCGCTTCCCACTTCGTCGCATCAACAATAACCCCAATGCTCGCGCTGCATCGAATTATAGCATTGTAGATGACTTAGCCCAGTCTGCCGCAGCCATGTCTTCTTTAGAAGTCTTAAAAAACTGTCCTTCACAGCACAAGACTTTTCTCTCTTCCATTGGTGCTATTGCCCCCAATGATTCACAACTGATGGCATTCGATTCAGACCAGTCCGAACCACACCTGCTTTCCACTTTAGCATTCCAAGTTTATGTTTCCGTTCGGAATCTTGTCATCCATCAGTGCATTATCGATGAAGGTGCCTCTACATGCATTATGTCCACATTCGTTTGGCAGAAGTTGGGATCCCCTACTCTCCAGCAGTCCACCACTGCGTTGCGAGCCTACGATGGTCGTTCGGCTCAACCCCAAGGTCTCTTAGCTAATGTCACCATCCAGCTGGCTGGTAAAACCGTGCTCATTGACATAGAGGTCATCAATGCCCAACTTGATTATAACCTCTTACTTGGTCGTAGCTACATGTATGCCATGCGGGCGGTTGCCTCATCCATTTTTCATACCATGATGTTCCCCCATGATGGACACGTGGTCAAGGTCGACCAACTCACCTATTACGATCCCAAGTCCCCCGCTGCACCCAAAAATGTTCTCCCCATGGTTGAACAACCTGTTTGTGGTGCAACTACCTCGTTTGTTTCCTTCATGGGACCCGGACTTTACACCGAGTCACCTATGACTTCCACATTTCCATCGATCCCACCACCATCACCGATAACAAAAACATCGGATTTGTGCACCCTGTCGCACACCACACAGCAACCTTCGTCAATACCACAAACACCCACAGTGCCTACTCATATTGGCACAACGCCAATTCACACTATCCCGTTCTTGTTCCCATTTTCTGGAGTTGTCATTTCGCCAGTAATGGCTACACTCAACCTTCCTGGCTTAACATTAGGGATACCTATATGGTACTTACCTTCTCCCAGCCCCCCGCCAACTCCGACTATTATTTTACAACCGGTACAACCTATCCCTACTACCAACCACCCACCCCCTCCGGTCACTCATCTGCAAAACAGACCACCCCCAATAGTGACTATGGCATCAACATCCAAAAACGCCCCACCTTCGTTATGGAACATAGGGGGCAGAGGCCCACAACCATACACTGTTGTACCCCCTCCCAAGGCATTTAAACCCCCCCCCCCTGTTTCGTGCTCCACCCAAATGCTCATTGTGTGATGAGTTAGGCCATCCGACTCATCAATGTCCACAATTACCTACATTACAGGAACACATGCAAATGCTTGACAACGACCCCAACATCCTAGTTGTCAAACTAGATCCAACCCCTAAGCCTCATGATAAATCACTGTGTACCAACCACCCTTATGCAATATGCGGTATTTACGGCCATTACTCACATCACTGTCCTGATCTCCCAGATTATAGAGCAGCTCTCTATGAGATGAATAATTTGGACCTTGAGACGGCACCCCCCACAATTGAGGAGATCCACCCTCCCGTATCACCCCCATCCAGAGAGATTAACACCATTTATATGATCTCTTAGACTACCACTCCCTCGTCAACTAATTTGACCACTCAAAGTTTCCGCAATGATGAGGAGATTCTAGAGGCTCTTACTGCCCCTGATTACCCCTGGGAAGACATGCACCATTGTTCCTACTTTCTCCCAGAAGAGTCCTCCTCCACCACATCCACCCAATTTGTGGTTGAGTCCAAAGATTTCCTCCCCACCAAAGTCGACTGGTTTAAGGATCCTATTCTTGCTCCTAATGCCTTTGAGGAAGGTAACATGGCCAACATCTCACCCGTCATCCACATAGATATCTCTGACCCGCCTGGTGATCTTGAAATCATTACCTTAAGAGCCTCCTACAGTGAGTATGAGATTGGAGAGTACAAAAAACTTTTCCAAGAGTTCCACGATGTCTTTGCCTGGTCCTACACCGACATACCTGGTCTTTACCCCACTATCATAGAACACCACATAGACACCGCTGAGTTAGGGGGCATAATAGATTACCTCGACCCTGGGATAGGGGGCATGATCAATCATTTTGACCCTACCCCATCACATCTATCTCAGCACGTCCATGACCCCCTTGTCCAAACCAACACATATGTGATCCATAATCACAAACCCCATGCACATAGCATGGGGGCAGGTCATTAACCCTACCCACTTTTTCACATGCATGATCTCAACCATTTTTTGAGGTCACATATCACTTGTATGTTCGATTTGATTTGATACACCTAGTATTCTCCCCCCGGGGGTCATCATTTCTCCCCACCACTGCAACCTTGGCTTGGTGGGCTCACCTTTATTTGTAGCCATTGTTTAACCTAGTTATTTGCTTTCACCATTCCAAAGTCCTTATGACCTCCGTTTTTCGCACCATTTGCACCGCCAGATTCATATTTCCTTGCCCATGATGATGCTTGAGATCATTTCTCGCTCTCACCAAAAACTTTCGAGCATTCTTTCCATGCCCCACGCCACCTCGATTTGCATGCCACATCAGCTGTTGTCAGTTTATTGGAAATTTTTATACCATCGGATTCAATTTTCCGAACTTGTGCTAATGCTTGAGATCATTTCTCGCTCTCACCTCCATATTTTTTGGGCATCTTTTACATGCCCCCTGGTCACCTCGTTTTGCATGCCACAACGACCGTCATCCATTTTTTACGAGTCTTATATCGTCGGATTCAGTTTTCTGTGCTCGTGATAATGCTTGAGATCATTTCTTGCTCTCACACCCAGATTTTTTTGGGCATTTTTTCCCATGCCCCCTTGTTGCCTCGATTTGCGTGCCACATCGGCCGTCATCCATTTTTTACGGGTCTTATATCACCGAATTCAGTTTTCCACGCTCGTGATGATGCTTGAGATCATTTCTCGCTCTCACGCCTAGATTTTTCGGGCATTTTTCCCATGCCCCCTCATCACCTCGGTTTGCATGCCACATCAGCCGTTGCCCCTTTTTGACAATCTTTATGTCACCAGATCCAGTATTCCGCAATCATGATGGTGCTTGAGACCTTTTCTCGCTCTCATCAATCCCTTTTTGTTCAGTATAATTTTACCCCTTTTTTGGGCCGAGCAATCCCTTTTACGAAAAAGGCACTTAGGGAGTTTCTGTTAAGCTCTTTTCTGACTCCTAAAACAATGAAAAGATCGCCGAGCAACCTTGATTCCTTTCATGCTCGCTAAACGTATCTGAAAGGGCGTCTACCTGGTATAAGTTTACCCCTTTTCCAGACCTTGTAGACTAATTACGAAAAAGGAATACTCTAGTCACATCGACTAGAAGAGTTCTCCATTTGCATCATTTTATGCTTTTTCGGGCCTTGGAGACTAACTTACGAAAAAGAACACCAATGGAGTCCCCTTACCGCTTTCAAACTCTCTAAACATGAAATCGACCACGAGCAATCACCATCCTGGGCTCGTAAAAACCCACAGGATGGTACTCATAACCACTGCAGAGTCTTCTTATCGTTTTCAAACTCCTTGAAAATGAAAGCACTCATGAGCATGAACAGTCCTGGGCTCACAAAATCCACAGGACAGTACCATTTTCAAAGCACACTTTTATCCCTTCTTGGAGCTCATTAAAACTATGAAGAAGGACCCAATGGCGCTTCTTGGCGCCACTACAGATCACGTCTAATCATATGGCAGCTCCCCCATTTTGGTCGCCTTTGTTCAGAGTATTCTGTAGTATGTCACCCTGAGAATCCGTCGACAGCACCCATCAGCTCGTCCCCTCAGTTAATACATACCCTTCAGTCCTTAAAAGCTATGATCCCCGCACCTACAAGTCAGTTCCCTACGCTACCAGGTCAACCATGTCATCATGCTCTGAACAAACAAAGTTTGAGTCTACCCACTATATGACCCCAGTTACTTCCCATCCCCACAAGTATGTCAATCCTACCATCAGTACTACCACACTTCAGTTCTACACCTCGCGCCCCTATCAAGGAAACATCATTGCCTTGTTTTTTGCTGGTCTCCCTCTGTCGACGACAACCAAATTTATTCCAGAAGATAGACCTAGAGGTCCCTGTGTCTTGGACTCATCACCATTTATGTTGAGTGCCTACGAATCATTTCAAGAAGAGTCCTTAGTGCCTCTCCAAATGGTTGTTTCTCACATGCTCGACTTCAACACCTTGATGGCATCATTGAGACTCGCACAGGGTATTGGTCCTTTCAGTTATTTGTTCAAGACCCCGGATACCACCCGACTCTTCCACATTCGAGAGTCTACCTATGGATACAACCAGTTACATTTTTTATATAGATATCCGGGTTGCACATGGCGACAGTATTCAGATGTACCCCAGTTTTATACTCCCTCGAGTATACAGTTACATATACTTCCTAGAGATGGCTCACAGTCATTGAGTCCCTACAGATGTTGGACACCTTCAGTTTCAGCAGTTCATCAACCCTTTTGAGACCTTATTCAGAACGATTGATGCTTTATTCTAGTGTATCAGTTATTGAGATCAGTCATGTTATGATCATGAGTACATCCCAAAATGATGTCCCCTCTGGACAATTATGATGTACCAGCAGATTTTTTATGTATTTTTCAGGTCCCCCCTTCTTGGGACTAATTGTTATGTATATGTCTTGATACGAGCATGGGTATGCCCGCCTCGTCCATTATCAGAGATTATTCCTCATTCATATTGAGGCCATGTAATATTGTTTATTTTTTCAGCTTCCAAGGGCCATGGATCTAGTCTCCAATCGGTCTCTTCTATTCCCCAAACCCCATAAAAAATACAAAAGAACTATGATGTCTATCGGCCATATGATGAGCTCCTGCCCTCACACATCAGGGGGCAATCTGTTAACACCCAAAAAGTGCTCACTAGCTCATTTCCTTACTCACATGACCCATTTGTCCACTTTTTCACCATTTGAGCCTCTAAAGCCATCAAAAGGTCACCAAAAGACCTTAATACACCCCTTTTCCCACTCAAAATGAATATTTTTCCTCAAAAAGGGTCCAGAATTCCCAAAAATATTAAAAAAGGAATAAAAATATTCAAAATATTCAAAAAAGGAAAAAGGAGGGAAAAGGTACCTAAACCATGTCGGTCAATACCATTGGTTTCCTCAAAACCATAATGGTATTCCCCACCACCAAAAACTATAAAAAGGTGGTAGGGGCTCCTCACTTTCCATCCATCCATCATCCTATCCTCATGCTGTCAAAATCTCTCATGACTTTTGAGCATTGTAGCTATCTTGGAGAAGAGATATTTGGAGCTTGGAGTTGCTCACCCTTGGAGCTACTCAACAATCTTCACCACTTGGAGGTATCACTATTGCAAGCACTTGCTTGCCCCTATTCTTAATACAAAATCATTTTTTACATATTGTCAATTGTTTTTCTTTCGATAATATTTCCATTGTTTGCTTATCTATTTCACATAGATCCATGATTAATGTAGTTTAAAGTAGTTTGTTATTTATTTCTATTGAGACTGCTGCTACTAGTTAGCAAGTGCACCATTGCACTAAGCTTGGTTGCAAAACCAAGCCAACACAAGGTTATAATCCTCATATGGATTCGAGAGTTATACCAGGGGAAAGAGCTCTCAAAGAGATTTCCAATGGTACCGGAGTAGCCTCATTTGGCTCAAGGATGAGGGAGAAACAAGTCTAGGAAGTTTGCAGATGTGGAGAATGAGGTTCCGCATTTCCGCATCCGCAAAGCAGATTGCAGATTGTGGAAAGGAAAGTTGTTCGAAAAGTTATGTTTGGACTTCTGCAATTCCGACTTCTACAATGTTGAATGCGGATTGCGGAAAGATTCATCTTCCAGTAAATTGAAGTTGCACTTCCACAAACCTGACTTCCGCAATTGCAGATTGCGGAAAGGAAAGTTGAAGGAATAATTAGACTTCCGCTATCCTGAGTTCTGCAATGCATATTGCAAATTGCGGAAGGATGTTGGAGAGATAAGTTCAGCGATCCGTCTTCCGAATCCCGCAATGTGGATTGCGGATTGTGAGTTGCGGATTGCGAGTTGTGGATCTAAGGTAGCTTATGGATTGAGGATCCAAGAGAGTTGTGGGTTGCGGATCCAAGGCAATTTGTGGATTACGGATCTAGTGATGTAATTGCGGAAAGGTGTGAATGGAAGCATTTTGAAGGAAAAAAAAAAGGTATCAGATTCTTCTATCACCCCTGGAGGACTCGTAGAGGTTTGAAGTACATGACAGATAGGTACCAGATCCTGGGGATGGGATCAGGGTACGCTACAGAGTGGTTTCAAAGCTTCAGTTACAGCACTAGAGCTATTGGGCCGAGCCATGAAGGGATTTATATGCAATGAATGCGCCCATGACACGGGTTTTGGATGAATGTGTATTAAATTGATTGATTGTCCAATGAATTCCATATTTGAATGGATATGCAAGATTTATTGTATGTTCTAATTTATAATAGATGTTTTTGTTATGCACAGTGACAGCAGCAGCAATGGTAAGTTGAGTGGTCCAGAAAGACCGCGTGCAGATAAGTAAAGATGGTGACTTTTGATGATGCCCAGGACCCTTACGAATAGGAGGAATATGTTATCATGGAAAATGTGTAGGAAACACATACAGACATAGATTTTGATGGAAGGAGGGCACGAGTAATGCCCCCAAACTTCGTCGAGACCATGGTAAGCTTCAATGAACGGTTGATGAAGGCGCAAGAAGAGAAACATCAACTTAATGCAACTATATTTCACAGTCTCACATACCTACAGCAGAAAGTAAATGGTGGGTCGAATCTGAGCAATGAAGGCCGAGAGGAAATGAACGCATAAATTCATTCGAGG
Source organism: Larix kaempferi (assembly GCA_027924585.1). Taxonomy (NCBI): domain Eukaryota; kingdom Viridiplantae; phylum Streptophyta; class Pinopsida; order Pinales; family Pinaceae; genus Larix; species Larix kaempferi. The sequence goes on along the minus strand of BSBM01000125.1, from coordinate 4,851,079 downwards.
GGTCGTTCGAGGAGAAGGACTCTAATCCCTAGAAGGAATTCTCTGGGAATAAAACACAGAACACCCTCTTCTAGATCCCATTCTAGTAGGCCAATTGATTCCTAGGGTTCTTAAGGAAACCCATGGCATACTCCCAGCAGGAGTAGGGGCAGAAAGAAGTACAGAGGTATCCCGCAAGGCAAGTTTAGGAAGGCAAGACCTCCCACTTTTGATGGTGAAGGTAAGGAAGGTCAAGAAGCAGAGGCATGGCTTCTTGGAATGAAGAAGTAGTTCAGAATACATGAGTATTCAGAGAATGAAAAGGCTAAAATTGTTATTTATAACCTTAGTGGAAGAGCTTCTATTTGGTGGGAGCACCTCATGCAAGTGAAAGGAATCAGTGAAAGAAGGATTAGTTGGGACAGATTCCAGAGATACTTTCAGGAGAAATACCTATGAGCTAGGTACTATGATAATAAAAGGAAAGAGTTCAATGAGCTCAAGCTTGGGAAGAACACTATGGATGTGCAGGTACATAAGTTTCTGGAGTTGTTGAGGTATGTGGACTACATCAAGGATGAAAGAGTCAAGATCCAATGCTTCCTTGGTAGTCTACCCCATAATTACAGAGATAGGATTGAATTTGTCAGTCCACCAAGATTGGAAGAATCCATTATAATGGAAGAGCATTGCTATGAGAAGGGTAAAGGTAAATCAGAAATACAGTTAGCATGGAAAGGTAATCCCAAGGGCAAGTTCAAACCAAGAAGAACTAGATTTAAACCACCTCTTAGAAATCAACCCAAAACCTTTACACATGGATAGAAATCTAGGAGTGGATTTAAGCCGGCAGTAGCAGCAGAAAAAACACAGAAAGGACCACTTCAGTGTTCGGGATGTGGATAAAACCACCAGCTTAGATATTATCCAACTAAAAGGAAGTACCCGAGGAGCTTACACAACATTGAAAGAGAAAATACAGTGGGAGACATGGCAAGAGCAGTTCCTAGGATCTATGCAGCACTGGATGTTCATCAAGCAGACCACCAACCAACAGTGGTGGATATTGAAGGTAAGATTGCTAAGCAATCTATTTCTGTTTTGATTGAACCAGGGTATTCCCATCTCCTGGGGTAGTTGAAATTTGTTCTCTTGGTAAAGTAAAGCACACTAAGGCTTGGCTAGTTCAGTTAGCCACAGGCACCAAGAGGAAGGTAAGCGAAGTAGTGGGGAAGTGTCCCATAGATTTGAAGGGACTCCTCACTCATGTAGAATTGAATGTATTACCATTAGGATCATATGATGCCTTAATTGGAATGGATTGGTTGGAAAGGCATAGAGACAAATTAAACTATTATGAGAAAGCACTTGAATGCCTTGATGATGAAGGCAAGCCAAGGCTGGTAAAAGGAATTCCGAAGAGAGTCTCAATGAGGAAGATTTAAGCCCTATAGCTGAGGAATTTCTACAGGAAGGGTTGTCAATTGTATGTTGTGCATACATCAGATTCAGCAGAAGATAAAGGACCAAGGATAGAAAAGTTCCCATTATTGCAAGAGTTCGAAGATGTGTTTCTGGATGAAGTGTTAGGTCTGCTACCCAAAAGAGATATTGACTTTTCCATTAATCTTGTTCTAGGAGTAGCACCAATTTCCAAGGCTCCTTATAGAATGAGCACACCTAAGCTGGTAGAGTTGAATATGCAGCTGCAAGAATTAATGAGCAAGGAATATATCAGACCCAATCTATCCCCTTGGGGTGCACCTGTGTTATTTGTGAAGAATAAAGATGGAACATTGAGGTTGTGTATTGATTACAGATGGCTTAATAAAGTGATAGCTAAGAACAAGTATCCTCTGCTAAGGATTGATGACTTATTTGATCAGATGAAGGAAGCTAGAGTGTTCTCCAAGATTGACTTGAGTTTAGGGTACCACCAAGTGAGGATTAAGGAGGAGGACATTCATAAAACAGCTTTTAGGACTAGGTATGGTCATTATGAATTCACAGTGGTGCCATTTGGTCTCACCAATGCGTCTGCCACATTCATGTGCCTCATGAATAGTGTCTTCAATAAATAATTGGATAAGTTTGTGATTGTGTTCCTATATGACATCTTGGTCTATTGACGGAATGAAGAAGAGCATAATGAACATCTAAGGATGGTATTGCAAGTCCTTAGGGAGCATCAGTTGTATGCTAAGCTGAGTAAATGTAACTTCTATCAAGAGGAAGTGAAATACTTGGGTCATATTATATCGGCAGAAGGTATTGCAGTGGATCCAGGGAATATAGAGGCCATAATGGATTGGCCTACTCTGAGGAATTGTCACCTACCCAAATTTTGGGAATAATTATTTTATGTTATTATCCTTTTTGCAAAATATTTTTGCTAAATTACAATTACAAAGTTTTGAAATTATGAACAATTTTGGGTCAAAAAGGAATGTAATGACTCATTATTATTATTTGATAAATAAAAAGAGAGACAAACACTCAAGAAAGCTGTTACAAGAGTGTTCACTGGCCCACTAGGAGGAATGGAAGCTGCTGGAAGGCTTGTGACAGATGGCAGCATTTGCACTCTACCACTAGTTGTTGGTATGGGACAACTCCCCCTCAATTTGTGGCATTTCCCCCTCCAGGTGGAGTGAGGTGAGCAGGTAGCTCACTAATGACCAGTTAATTACAAAAATACCTAGGCAGCCTATATAAGTCAATTCGAATTAAGCAGGGAGCTCTTACATTTTTTCTGTAGAAAATTTTTCCTCATGTGCATCAGGTGATGACTGAGAGATTCGAATAGGGGAGGCTAAGGGGAGTGCAATTGTAAGTCTGCCAATCAATTCTGAGAAGGAAAGGCCAGAGGTGCCGGTGCAGGTCTCCTTGACTGCTGAGTCTATAAGACTGGATAACTACTTGCTGCTGCAAGATTGAAGACCTAAGCTTCTAATTTTCCTCCTCCTGGTGGTTCAGTGAACAGGCTCGGGGGTCCTAAGGCAGACATCTAGACTATCTTCAGGAGTTGGTTGGGAGGAACAGGATTCTGGAGTGTTTGTCCACTCACCTACTAGTTCAGGTTCTACCTATTCTTTTGATCATTTTGTTTGCATGCCAAAATTAATGATGGTTTTAAGATCTGATGATTGATTGAATTCAAATGATCGAGTAAAATTTTCTCTCTATTTTTCCCATGCAATTACATGCATCGTACTCGAGTGCAGAGAAATAGCTTAAGTAGATAAAATGGTAGGATGAAATCCTGATTCAATAAAGTAATGTACACTATGATGCTTCTTTTAACAAATCCCTACTATTCTAAGAAAAGATGCAGGAATATAAACAGGACAGTATCTCAGGAACGGGCATAAAACAATTGTTTATTTCTTATTCCCAGAAAAATACACCTTACTTCTACATAGATTTACAGTATCCATTTCATTTCTATATTTTTAGGAAAAACAATACTATCATCTCCATTTAGACTTATCATGATTTATAGCATCTCGTAATCTAAGAAAATTTCTATTAAAAACTTCTTATCTGTCTTATAGATCTAAAAACTCAAAGAATAGTACAGAATAACATCAACAGGTATGAAAACTCTCATCCATTTCCCATTTGTAAGCAATACTTGAAATCTGTACATTTCATTAATTTTTGTTTCTAAATCTTAAAACCCCTGGAAACAGCCAATAACATTTTGTATTCAAATTCCAAATCTAAATATTGCATGTTTGAATATACAACTTTTGTCGATCTTCTCTTTACAGAAAGTTTACATGCAATAGATTATTAAATAGATCCCATTCCTTCACTGGTTTTTATAAATTGTTTTACAGTCTTTAAGCTGGAAACCCTTTCATTTTGAAAACCCTAGGATTCCTTCTACTTTGGCCCTATCTTTCTACACAGGCAGTAAAACAATTTCTTTTATTATCTAGCCTAAACCCTAGTTCATCAAGTTATGCAAGACATCAACAGGCTATGGCCCATCATCAGGTTGATACACTAGCATTAATACTTTCAAAGCATGCAACTACCAATTCTACACATTCATGAAATTAAAAACTAGGATTCCAAGAAATAACATAAATCCCCATCGATAAATATTCAAAACATGTTCAAACCCTGTCACATTTAAACATTGAAACAAGACGAGCTAATAATCGGTGGGGAGAGAAAAAATCTCAACCCCGAAAGCTTTGTCATCAAAATAGCAGGTAATAATTTCAGCAGAGACCCTTTGAGTTTTCCTGTGCATACACGGCTATCATTTTTAGAGTTCATTCATACAAAACAAACGCAGAATGATCCCGATAGTATTTCCTTATGGAGCTAACAAACTTAATAAAAATTAGGGTTACCCTCTTAACAGTCCTAATCATTTACAAACACGGCCATCCCAACTCTTGTCACACTACTAACACCAGTGAGACCTGGTCGAGGGTACCTACGAGCTAGTATACAACACCGAGACTTACCAAGGTTTAGTGCCATTGTAATTCCCAAGCCATCGCCATAGAAAAGTCCCAATTGAAATAGCACCTACCAAGTCCCATAGTGACAGAGGTTATCACAAGCTTGAAAATGTTGATATAAAACTTGGGCACTACCGCATCAACACTAGAGTCGTTAGATGATTACCTTGGCGTGAAGACTCCTAGCTCGAGACACCCCACACCTGCAAAAACGACGAAGAACATTGCAGCTACGGCACTCATGGATTATGACTCGAAGAATCAAACTATTAACAGAATGCACAACCCAACATACGATTACTTCATAAACATATTACCTGTGAATGTTTGCCCTTGACGAGCTTTCCTGCCACTTTGAGGGGGATGAAATAAAAATAAAAAACCAGTGCCGAGAAGCGGTATCGTTACCCGACTGCCTCGAGGTTTTCTGTCAAAATGTTCCACTAAAACCCTAGACAGGTACTCCCTCAACACAAGAAAAATTACACAGAGACGAGGTAACTGGACTAGATTTCCACTCCTCTATTGCAGGCACATAGCCCACAGGTCTCAGGTTCGATCCTGGGAAAGGATAAAAACACCAAAACCTTCCCTGTAACGGTCGATCGGCCTCTTGCTGTGAAACAAATAGACAAAATGAAGCCCAAGGGTCACTCCAACATTGTTTTGGCATCAATGAGTTAGGGTTCATTCGACGGCCGAAACTCTTTGCAATCAACGACAGGCCTTGTCTATCATCCGCGTGGAAGGAGAGCACCATTGCATTTATTTCCCCATTAATTAATGCCTCCACGACGATTCCAAATCATCAATCCCAGAAGGAAATTGCTACTTACAACGAGGATCCATATCACCATTTCCATCAACTCTTTCACGTGCTATCGGACAGGGTATCTTGCTCTCCGACGATCATTAATTACAACGAGGATAAGACTTAAATACCATTACCAAAACCGATGACTTGTCTGAATTCTTCACACTCGCATTTAATAGCACCATAGCACCTGCCACAATGAGATTCACAACGTTAAGATCATCCCTTTTACATTGTTAAACCAAATGTATAAATTCTAACAATTGTTGTTTAGATTCGACGATGGTTAGGTAGGGGTACATTTCCCTACGTTCATAGCATGCCATGCAAACATATCCATATAATACATCGTGAGAATCTTACGTCGAACCCTTAGTTGGAAACCATAGAGATTGTATCACATTTGTTATTGCTTAGCACGACCCTTACCATCGTGAAATTAATAATCTCAATATGGTAATGTCTTATAGTCTTGTCACTATATTGGCATTTATTTTTCAACGTAAACTTACCAGATACATGTATATTTTCCTTCCGTCATGTGCATCGCTGAGTTCAATCCTAGGATGTTTTCATCACAACTTCTGAAACAGATATTTGGGCTCAGACGCACACCTGAACCTTGGAAGAGCTTAAAAATTTTGTCAAACTTGACAACTAACTGAAAAACGTAGTTACCATTACAATTCTGGAAATTGTCGTGTTAACCTTACTGATGAATCTGCACAAGAAGGATAAGTACGTATGCTTTAGCATAATAATCTAAGTAAGCCTCAAGTGCCTCGTAGGACCCTTTCATCGTCATAAAGAAACAACTGTCAGTACCATCTTAAGATAACTCGAAGTACCGTTAACACAAGCAGAATTAATTAAAGCACAACATGTCATTGTCATTAAATTATCTTTAGTTAAGAATCTAAAAAAAAAACTAAATGTCTACTGCATTTATGACCTTGACAATTAATGATGACTTTATGAGTATTTAGTATTTCGCATTTACAATTATTAGCATTTATTGTCGAATTAAAATTTTGAAATTTTTTTGAAATTATCGGGATATTACATGTGGTATCAGAGCTTATGTTCGAACTCTAGGCCAAAAGCGGTCCAAGAAACACGCAAACAAAAAAATTTATACCTGTGAAATTCTTTGCTAACTCAAATTATTTTGTCGTATACAGAATTGTTTTTTTTCAAAAAAATTTACAGAGATAAAAGGATTAGCTGAACAGATGGACGACAGATTTCCACCAAACAGCCATAGTACGGAACAGCAATTCCATGGCAATCTGGACAACAACTCATCAAAATTATTACATGCTTTTCAAGAATTGAAAGCAAAGAGAAGGTCAGTAAAAAAGGACAATGAAAGAATTCTGAGAACACAAGAGGAGTTGAAGCCAGTGTTGTTCGACCAATACCCACTGGATGAACAAGAAATTAAACATACCTCCGAGGAAAAAGATTTTCCCAATGAGGGCAGAAATAAGCAAGCAAAAACAGCAGATGAAAACAGCAACTCCACGTCATCAAGAACTGCCAAACATCCATGTAACAAGAAGCATAACTATTCTAGTGATAGTAGTGAGGAAGATTTCAAGCCAAAGCAGAAAAGAAGTAGACAATACAAATAGATATCCGGTGAGTTCAAGAAAATCAAACACCCAATTTTCAATGGCGAAACGGAGAAAGGAGAGACAGCGGAGGCATGGCTATTCGGCATGAAAACGTATTTCCAAATCTACGACTATTCGGAGTCCTTGAAGCCAAAAATGGCAATTTATAATCTGACAGGAAAGGTGGATATTTGGTGGCAAGACCTCAAAAGGGTAAAAGGCATAAACGACCGAGACGTGAGTTGGAGTACTTTTAAGAGATACTTCAAGAAGAAATTCTTGTCTTAGTAGTACTATGAAGAGAAGTCCAAGGAATTCTATGATCTAAAGCTGGGAATGATGAACATGAAAGAACTGAACAGCAAATTTCTGAGTTTGCTAAGGTATGTGTCGGACATGGTGGAAGAAAAACCAAAAATTCAGAGATACCTGAGCTGCCTACCCTTTAACATCAAGGACCGGATAGAATACGATATCCCAAAAACATTGGAAGAGGCCATGAGGAAAGCAACCTTTTGCTTTGACCAGAATAGGAAAAAGGAAGAGGTGCCTAGCTAGAAAAACCCAAGACCCAATCACTTTGAACAAAAAAAGAAAAATTTCAGATATGGAGGGAATTCTGGATTCCAGAGGAAAAATTTTCAGAATCAGAATTTTCAAGGAAACAATTTCAAAAATTATCAACAACAGAAATTTACAGCACCCCGAAATATTCCTTGTGTTGCCCGAACTAGTGAACAGAAACCACCTATAAAATGCTTCGAGTGTCAAGGACCTCATTTTTCCTCGGACTGCCATCTTAAGAAGCTGACAACTAACCATATTCACTCCGTACAATCGGAAGCCACTGTGGGAGATTTGGCGAGAGAGGTACCCATAATTAGTGCAGCATTAGACAACCGGCAAGTAGAACACCAAGTCTCCATGGTGGAGGTTGAAGGTATGCTACAAAACCATCCAATTTCTATTTTGATTGACTTGGGTGCTAGCCTAAGCTATATATCACCAATTATTGCAGAAAATCTCAAATTGAAAACAGAAAAATTCAATAAACCCTGGTTAGTTAGATTAGTGATAGGAACGAAAAGAAAGGCTTTTGATTAGTGGAAGAATGTGCTTTATCTATGAATCAACTAACAATGCAGGTTAAGTTAAATATTTTTCCATTAGGAGCATATGATATCCTAATCAGTATGGACTGGTTCGAGACCCATCCTGTCATTCTAAATTGTTATGAGAAAAGTTTCATTTGTCTAGACAATGAAGGAAGGATAGCAGAAGTAAAAGGCATCCCTAGGGAAACAATTGTTAGGCAGATTTCAGGCATGCAAGTAAAGAGGGTCATCAGAAAAGGATGTCAGATGTTTGCAGTAAATGCAGTGTATGATGAGTTGAGTACCAAGGAGGACAAACTGAAAATTGAAGACATACCTATCTTAAATAATTTCCGAGATGTCTTTCCTAAAGAGATCCCAGAGCTACCCCCCAAAAGAGACCTGGATTTTACTATTGAATTAATACCAGGTGTGGTACCAAGTTCTAAAGCCCCATACCAAATGAATGTACTAGAGATGAATGAGTTAAAATCTCAGTTGAAGGAGCTAATAGATAAAAAGTATATAAGACCCAGCGTATCTCCTTAGGGAGCACCGATCATTTTTGTTAAGAAGAAGGATGGTACCCTAAGACTTTGCATAGATTATCAGCAACTAAATAAAATGACAATCAAAAATAGATATCCGCTTCCCCGCATTAACGATCTATTCGATCAGCTACGCGGAACAACGATATTCTCAAAGATCGATTTACGGTCCGGGTACCATCAGGTTCGTGTGAAGGAGGAAGACATTTGCAAAACAGCTTTTAGAACTCATCATGGACACTATGATTTTGTTGTCATGCCGTTTGGGTTGACTAATGCCCCTACTGTATTTATGTGTTTGATGAACAAAATTCTGCACAAATACTTAGATAAGTTCGCAGTAGTATTCATCGACGACATTCTAGTATACTCTAAGAACAAGGCAGAGCACGACGAACATCTACGCATCATTTTGCAAGTCCTGAGGGACCACCAGTTGTATGCTAAGTTCAGCAAGTGTGATTTCTACAAAGACAAAATTCAGTATTTAGGGTACATAATCTCTGAAGAAGGAATTTCAATCGACCCCGCCAAGATAAAGGACATTAATGAATGGTCGGTTCCTAAAGATGTGACTGACGTGCGATCATTCATGGGTATTACTGGTTACTACAGAAAATTCATTGAAGGATTTTCAAGGATTGCAAACCCCATCACCTCCTTGCAGAAAAAGGGAAAGAAGTTTGTCTGGGACCAGAAATGTGCAGACAGTTTTAAAAGGTTAAAGGAATTACTGACTTCAGCACCTATTTTGAGAATTTCAAACCCTAATAAAGATTTTGTAGTGTGTACAGACGCATGTAATGACGGGCTTGGAGGAGTTCTAACACAGGAGGGTCATGTTGTAGCCTATGAGTCCAAAAAGCTGAAAATACATGAGAAAAACTATTCTACTTATGATCTAGAATTGTTAGCAGTAATTCATGCCTTGAAAATGTGGCAGCACCACCTTGTGGGCAGAAAATTCACCTTGATGACAGATAACATGGGACTGAAATATTTGTTAGATCAAACAGATTTAAATGCTAGACAAGCTAGATGGCTAACCTTCCTGAGTGAATATGATTTTGAAATTCAGCGCATTACAGCGAAAGAGAATAAGGTCGTTGATGCGTTAAGTCGTAACGCAAGAATACATTTTATTTCAACTATCAGCACCTACACAACAGATTTGGAAAAACAAATTTTTGAAGGCATTAAAGAAGATGAGGAGTACAGAAAATTACAGGAAAAGGCAGTGGAAAGCAATTCTAAAAATTCTATAACATATTTTAGTTTGAAGGAAAATGGCCTATTGCTATACAAAAACATATTGTATGTACCAAACACACCCACAGTAAAAATTCTGATTTTGGATGAGATGCACAAAAGCCACTAATCTTGCCATCTAGGTTATCAGAAAACCATCACCATGCTACGCAAAGAGTACTATTGGCCTGGAATGAAGGATGAGGTAGAAGAATATATAGCTAAGTGTTTTGACTGTCAAAAAGTAAAGGTGGAACACCAACACCCTGCAGGATTGCTACAGCCATTGCCCATACCCAGCTGGAAGTGGGAAATCATAAGTATAGATTTCATCACAGGGTTACCAAAGAATCAAAAACAGCACGACTCCATCATGGTAGTGGTGGACAAACTTAGCAAGGCGGCCCATTTTATCCCCGTCAAAACTACCCATAAAGCTCCTGATATTGCGGAAATTTTTATGAAGCAAATTTTTCGACTACATGGGATACCCAAGATGATAGTTTCAGACCAAGACTCAAAGTTCATAGGAAATTTTTGGAGGTCTTTGTTTAAGGGGTTAAATACCACCTTAAATTTCAGCACCGCATTCCATCCGCAAACAGATGAGCAGATTGAAAGGGTGAACCAAATATTAGAGGACATGCTTAGGATGTATGTTAAGGACCAGCCTGTTAAGTGGGAGGACTACTTGCATTTAGCTGAGTTTGCATATAACAATCACTACCATGCCTCAGCCAAGCTCAACCCGTTTAAAATTATTTACGGCAGGGAATGTAACACACTTGTTTTGTGGAGTGACGCAGTTAGTAGAGTCACTTTAGGGCTTGAATTATTGCAGGAGTTAGAGCTAATCGTCAAGCAGGTACAAGGAAATCTTAAAGCTGCCCAGGATCGACAGAAAATCCAAGTAGACCTTAAATAGACTCATAAAGAGTTCCAGGTTGGTGAGCACGTTTTTCTTAAGGTAAGGCCGAAAAGTAGTTCATTGAAGTTGGGAAGTTGTGCCAAACTGGCACCCATGTATTGTGGCCCTTTCGAAATTTTGTCAAGGGTTGGACCTGTGGCATATCAATTAGCCTTACCCTCAAACCTCAAAATCCATAATGTTTTTCACATTTCATTTTTAAAGAAATATGTGCATGATCCTACTCATGTTGTAAATTGGAATAATGTTCAGGTGGAACAAGCCGGTGATTTTCCGGTGGAACCGGACTGTATTCTCGCAAGGAAAGAAACTCTACTCTGGAACCGCACCGTTGGCCAAGTAAAGGTGCAATGGAAACACTTTAGCCTAGCAGAGGCAACTTGGGAGTTGGAGAGTAGTATGTGGGCTGCATACCCAACTCTGTTCCAGGAACACTCAAGGAGTGAATAAAGCAACATCGAGGATGATGTTGAGACTTAAGGGGGGGTGTATGTGACCTACCCAAATTTTGGGAATAATTATTTTATGTTATTATCCTTTTTGAAAAATATTTGTGCTAAATTACAATTACAAAGTTTTGAAATTATGACAAAATTTGGGTCAAAAAGGAATGTAATGACTCATTATTATTATTTGATAAATAAAAAAGGAGACAAACACTCAAGAAAGTTGTTACAAGAGTGTTCACTGGCCCACTAGGAGGAATGGAAGCTGCTAGAAGGCTTGGGACAGATGGCAGCATTTGCACTCTACCACTAGCTGTTGGTATGGGACAACTCCCCCTAAATTTGTGGAATTTCCCCCTCCAGGTGGAGGGAGGTGAGCAAGTAGCTCACTAATGACCAGTTAATTACAAAACAACCTAGGTAGCCTATATAAGGCAATTCGAATTGAGCAGGGAGCTCTTACATTTTTTCTGCATAAAATTTTTCCTCATGTGCATCAGGTGATGACTGAAGGATTCGAATAGGGGAGGCTGAGGGGAGTGCAATTGTAAGTCTTCCAATCAATTCTGAGAAGGAAAGGCCAGAGGTGTTGGTGCAGGTCTCCTTGACTACTGAGTCTGTAAGACTGGATAACTACTTGCTGCTGCAAGATTGAAGACCTAAGCTTCTAAGTTTCCTCCTCCTGGTGGTTCAGTGAACAAGCTCGAGGGTCCTAAGGCAGACATCTAGACTGTATTTAGGAGTTGGTTGGGATGAATAGGCTTCTGGGGTGTTTGTCCACTCATCTACTAGTTCAGGTTCTACCTATTCTTTTGATCATTCTGTTTGCATGTTGAAATTAATGATGGTTTTAAGATCTAATGATTGATTGAATTCAAATGATAGAATAAAATTTTCTCTGTATTTTTCCCCATGCAATTACATGCATTGTACTCTAGTGCAGAAAAATAGTTTAAGTAGATAAAATGGTAGGCTGAAAGCATGATTCAATGAAGTAAAGTACACTATGATGTTTCTTTTAACAAATCCCTACTGTTTTAAGAAAAGATGCAGGAAGATAAACAAAATAGTATCTCAGGAACGGTCATAAAACAATTGTTTATTTCTTATTCCCGGAAAAATACACCTTACTTTTGCACAGATTTACAGTATCCATTTCATTTCTATCTTTTCAGGAAAAACAATACTATCATATCCATTTAGACTTCTCATGATTTATAAGTATCTCGTAATCTAAGAAAATTTATGTTAAAAACTTCTGATCTATCTTATAGATCTAAAAACTCAAAGAATAGTACAGAATAACATCAACAAGTATGAAAACTCTCATCCATTTCCCCTTTGTAAGCAATACTTGAAATCTGTACATTTCATTAATTTTTCTTTCTAAATTTTAAAACCCCTGGAAACAGCCAATAACATTTTGTATTCAAATTCCAAATCTAAACATTGCATGTTTGAATATACAACTTTTGTCGATCTTCTCTTTACAAAAAGTTTACATGCAATAGATTATTAAATAGATCCCATTCATTTACTGGTTTTTATAAATTGTTTTACAGTCTTTATGCTGGAAACCCTTTCGTTTTGAAAACCCTAGGATTCCTTCCACTTTTGCCCTATCTTTCTACATAGACAGTAAAACTATTTCTTTTATTATCCAGCCTAAACCCTAGTTCATCAAGTTATGCAAGACATCAACAGGCTACGGCCCATCATCAGGTCGATACGCTGGCATTAATACTTTCAAAGCATGCAACTACCAATTCTACACATTCATGAAATTAAAAACTAGGATTCCAAGAAATAACATAAATCCCCATCGATAAATATTCAAAACATGTTCAAACCCTGTCACATTTAAACATTGAAACAAGACGAGCTAATAACCGGCGGGGAGAGCAAAAATCTCAACCCCGAAAGCTTCATCATCAAAATAGCAAGTAATAATTTCAGTAGAGACCCTTCGAGTTTTCCTGTGCATACAGGGCTATCCCTTTTAGATTTCATTCATACAAAACAAACGCAAAACGATCCCGACAGCATTTCCTTATGGCGCTAACAAACTTAATAAAAACGAGGGTTACCCTCTTAACCGTCCTAATAATTTACAAACACGGCCATCCCAACCCTTGTCACACTACTAAAACCAGTGAGACCTGGCCGAGGGTACCTACAAGGTAGTAGACAACGCTGAGACTTACCAGCGTTTAGCGCCATTGTAATTCCCAAGCCGTCGCCATAGAAAATTCCCAATCGAAATAGCACCTGCCAGGTCCCATAGTGACAAAGGTTATCACAAGCTCAAAAATGCAGATATAAAACTTGGGCACTACTGCATCAACGCTAGAGTCGTTAGACGATTACCTTGGTGCGAAGACTCCTGGATCGAGACACCCCACACCTGCAAAAATGATGAAGAACATTGCAGTTACGACACTGATGGATTATGACTCGAAGAATCAAACTATTAACAAAATGCACAACCCAACATACGATTACTTCATAAACATATTACCTGTGAATGTTTTCCATCGACGAGTTTCCCGCACAACCCAACATACGATTACTTCATAAACATATTACCTGTGAATGTTTTCCATCGACGAGTTTCCCGCCACTTTGAGTGGGATAAAATAAAAATAAAAACCAGTGCCGAGAAGCGGTATTGTTACCCGACTACCTCAAGGTTTTCTGCCAAAATGTTCCACTAAAACCCTAGACAGGTAATCCCTCAACACAAGAAAATTTACACAGAGACGAGGTAACTTGTAGTGCTCTGGTTTTTACAGCATAGCACTGTGTAAAATGTGCAGGTTTAATTTTCTGCGTTTTAACTTTACCAGTTTATGGAAATAAATTTCTAAGAATTACTATGTGCCTAAATAATATTTAGGGTACTGTCTTGTTTTCTTTTATCACCTTACATTCGTAATTTAAAATAGACTAACATACCAATATTTTCTTTCCAACAATCTAGCATAAGAATATGTTTCACAACTCAGTAAATCAGTAAATAGCAGTAAATCAGTAAATAGCAAGTTTGCATGTTTACAGTAAGATTTAGCATAATAGTAAATAACGGAAATTACCTGATGCTGATGCTAACCGTAAGTTGTAGCAGGTTGTGTAACCCCTTAGACAGCCAAACTGAAGTGTCCACCCTACCGACCAGCTATAATCTTGCTGGCCCTTGGAAATCAAAGGATTTCCAAGCCCCCGAGCCCACAATCTGATAATCCCGAGAGCAGTCTTTCCTTCTGTTCTCAAAATCTTTCTGTTCGCCAAACTTTCTTTTCTTCCCCAATCAAAAAACCTCCTCCACCTTCAATCTTCTCCCCCTCTATATACATGTCCATCCTCGAGAAGACCTTGGGCTTACTCCACCGCCCCAAACTCCCCCTCTCGAGCCCCTCAAACCTTTACTCCTTTCCCTAGTTCATTCATCCACGTCTCATTATAAAAATGTATAATTAATTACTCTTATGGAAAATTCATTTGGTTTTGGATTGACGGCAGTAATTATTTATTACGGTGGGAATTATCACCCCAAGGTTATCCGTTCGGGACAAGTTCCATTAAATACAAGTCTATCCGCCATCCTTGATATTTTAATGTTATTAATGTAATTAATAAAATATTATATAATTAGTTGCCCCTTGTCAACTTGGACATGATGTGTCTTAATGATCCACCTTATCCGTCGAGACTACTTTAGTTGAGGTTTAAATTCCAAGATTAACATTGAATAATTAAATATCCATTTTCCATCACATCACGGTTATTCCAAAAAGGATTATCTTGTTATGGCTAACTTTGAAATGGAATTAATCATGCAACATTAATTTATAAATCAATATTTTAAATCTTACTTATATTGCATTTGTTACGATAGGGATATAAATGTTTGCTGGAATATCATTTATTAATTAATAATAATAATTAAATCACCCTTTGACAATAACAAAAGGTGAATCGATCATAGTATTCTTAATTATTTGTTTATCACATGGGTACCCTATCATCAACATAGCATCCTTGTTATTATAAACAAAGCACTTGTGAGGGCTTAAACAATTTTACTAATTAATTAGACACTATCATTACCCTATTCACAACAGTTCTTCTATGACAATGTTAACTGGCGATACTTGTCTTAGTTTATTATTACAATGTTTTCATATAATTACTAATTCACTTATTTACACATTGACAACCTAACCATTCATTACCTAAGTTGATTGATGTATCCTTAACTGAGTTATCTATGACATTTATACTACTATTCGAGCATGACAAGTATGTTATACACCAGTAATATTGTACACGTACAAGGTGTGCATGCATGGCCAGTGTATGCACATGCTGGACATGTACTATAAACAAACCCCATTCCGCCTATGCATATTTGCTAACTAACAATAGTATCTACCCCCATGCAGAAGAGCAAGCATAATCTATAGTATAATTACTTTAACATCCTCGGTTATTTAACATTTAACCCTTTACGATTTAACATCATTGTCTTTATGTTTACATTAGTTTAATCAATCAAGTACAGGAAGGGTGCCTACTTCCACTAACTCGGAATCAAGGAATACTAAACCCCCCAACAGTGCTAACTAACACATCCTCCCATCATAACCTACGTCCAGCATCCTCCCTATCCTCCCTCTGCTAGTACAACAGTGGGTGTCGGACTCACCGATCTGACCACATAGAACTTGAGAGCGACAGCGTCGACTGAACAGCGGACCTATCCTCCCCTAGCAGGCATCCGACAATCGTCATCACAACAACATGGGGAGCGTGTCTCAGCACGGCCCTCCCACGACCTCGGGTCTCATGGAAACATAGGGTGGGAAACACATCCATCCCTCTCAACATACTGGGCCTACGCCCTTATCAACTCATACTTGCTGCTATCGGGATTATCAGTTTGTGTTATCGTATCCTCATTTTGGCTGCTAAGGTTTGCTGTATGAACATGTTTTTCCTTTCCAATGTATATCAGATCAAGTAACTGGCTATCCCATAGCCCTTGTGTCCTGTAGGTTAGTGTTTTGCAAAATACAATTTACAGAAAGCATTTTCCATTGATCGCCAATTGATCCATTTTATCATTTCATTTCATGTAACCTTTTTGCTCATCATAGATACATATAACATTTCAATAATTCATATAAGAAGATGGTATCCACGTACCGAATCATATATTTCACATTTCATTAAGGAAAACATATAAACATATACTGCAATCGTAAAATAAGGAAATCATATGATAATCATGACATCATAACTGCATAACATAGTAACATCATAATCATGGCGAAATCATAAGACAGAGTAACATCATATAATGAGGTCCAATATAGTTTACTCAGTCGAGCTGAGTTCGACAAAATATATAAGAAATAAAGTATGGTGTGTCTAACTAATAAATATGCCGAATCAAAATATGGGCATTACATACACCCACCCTTCGGGAAACTTCGTCCCGAAGTTATGGTCAAAATAGTGAGGGAAAATCTCGACGCATGGTCTCTGCGTCCTCCCAGGTAGCAGACCCGGGGCTATACTTGTCCCATTGGACCTTAACTTGGTCCACATGGCGACTACGGAGCTGTCGAACCCTACGATCAAGTATACGTAATGGTTCGACCCTGAAGGTTCCCTCGTCCGAGACCTGCAATTCCTTCCAATGAATTTTGTGAGTCTCATCAGCTATGTAATGTCGTAATACAGAAACATGAAATACATTATGAGTTTTATGCAAGTGGGGTGGCAGCGCGAGACGATAAGCAACTGGTCCGATTTTCTCAAGAATTTCAAATGGACCTATAAAGCGAGGTGACAACTTGGTACCCTTCCCAAACCGAATGGTACTTTTATTTGGTCTGATGCGAATAAATACACGATCCCCTACTCCATAAGTTCTATCTGATCTGTGTGCATCAGCGTAACTCTTTTGCCTATCCTGTGCTTCCTTCAGCCGCTGCCTAATCTGTATCACTTGCTCCTCCATTTCCTGAATTAATTCAGGCCCAATTAAAACTCGATCCTCTAACCTGTCCCAACTGAGTGGTGTCCTGCACGGCCTCCCATACAATGCCTGATATGGTGGCATACCAATGGAGCTGTGATGACTATTGTTGTATGCAAACTCCACTAAAGGAAGATATTTCTCCCACTGTGTCTGCTGATCCATAACATACATCCTAAGCATGTCCTCCATCACTTGATTCACCCTCTCAGTCTGTCCATCTGTCTCGGGGTGATAAGCTGAGCTTAAGTTCAACTGTGTCCCTAATGCTGACTGCATGCTTGTCCAAAATCTGGAGGTGAACTTAGGGTCTCTGTCAGAGATTATCTTTTTAGGAACTCCATGAAGACGTACAATCTCATTTATGAATACCCTTGCCACATCTGTCACATCATAGGTGTCTCTGACTGGAATGAAGTGAGCACTTTTGGTCAGTTTGTCAACTACCACCAAAATAGCATTATGTCTCAGAGATGTGAGTGGTAATCCTACAACGAAGTCCATGGAAATGACTTCCCATTTAGTCATAGGAATATCATGCGGTTGTAGGAGACCGGCCGGATGACGATGATCTGCCTTCACTTGTTGACACTCAAGGCACTTTGAAACAAAATCCACTACATCCATCTTCATACCTGGCCAAAAGAAGAGTTGCTTCATGTCAGCATACATCTTCTTCACTCCCGGGTGGGCACAGTAATGTGATCTATGGGCCTCTCTAAGGATTGTTTTCCTGATATCACCTTCCTTAGGAACATACATCCTTCCCTGATACCGCAACAATCCATCTTCCTCAAGATGGTACCCATCATACTTCAATTCCTGTTCCTTTCCATTCTGAATAGCTGAGGTTACTTTTAGATACCAACTATCGCCCAATAGTTGTCCTAGTACCCTTTCCCTCAAGTCAACCTTCAAGGGAATTAAGGAGAAAAGTCTCGGCCTTCGGCTTAGAGCGTCTGCCACCACATTCTCCTTTCCTTTGATGTAAGAGATACCAAAGTCATACTCACTCATGAACTCACTCCATCGCCTTTGCCTAGCATTCAAATCCCTTTGGGTAAATATGTACTGCAAGCTCTGATGGTCTGTTTTAAGGGTGAAGCTTCTACCAACTAGGTAGTGCCTCCATAATTTTAGCGCCAACATTACTGCTGCCAATTCTAGATCATGCGTGGCATACTGCTCCTCATGAGGTTTCAACTTTCGAGATGCATAAGCTATTACCCCACCTTCCTGCATCAACACCGCTCCTAATCCTTGCTTCGAGGCGTCGGTGCATACCATGAAATCTTTATCCATGTCTGGTACCCGCAAGATCGGTGCACTTGTCAACAATCTTTTTAACTCTGTAAAAGCGGCATCGCATTCATCGGTCCATTCATACCGGATTCCCTTGCGTTGCAAGGTGGTAATAGGTTTTGCAATTTTAGAAAATCCTTCCACAAACCTCCGGTAATAGCCTGCTAACCCCATGAAGCTGCGCACCTCATGAGCATTCCTTGGAATTGGCCAATCTTCAATGGCCTTTACCTTTTCTGGGTCTACAGAGATCCCTTCACCTGAGATGATGTGCCCCAAGTAGTGAATCTCTTTTTGGAAGAAGGAACACTTTGACAATTTACCATAAAGTTTATGTTCCCTTAAGCATGTCAAGACTAACCGCAAGTGTTCCTCATGCTCCTTCTCGTTCTTAGAATAGATAAGAATATCATCTAAGAAGACCTGAACAAAGTGGTCCAAGTATTTTCGGAAGACACCATTCATGAGGCTCATGAATACAGCTGGAGCATTGGTCAAACCAAATGGTACCACTACAAACTCGTAATGCCCGAATCGAGTTCGAAAGGCAGTCTTAGGAATGTCGCCTTCCTTGATCCTCAACTGGTGATACCCTGATCGTAAATCAATCTTTGAGAAGACTGACGCACCTTTCATTTGATCAAAGAGGTCATCAATTCTTGGTATGGGATACCTGTTCTTCACGGTGGCCTTGTTCAAATCTCTGTAATCTATGCACAGTCGCAGAGATCCATCCTTCTTCTTAACGAAGATCACAGGTGCTCCCCACGGTGAGATACTGGGTCTAATCAGTCCCAAATCTAGCAACTCTTTTAACTGGATCTGTAACTCACGGAGCTCTGGAGTTGTCATTCTATAAGGAGTTTTTGAGATAGGTTCTGCACCAGGTTTTAGTTCGATTGTGAAATCGAGCTCTCTTTCTGGAGGTAGTCCTGGTAATTCCTTCGGAAAGACATCCTTGAACTCAGAAAGTACTGGGTAAGAATCCAAGGAAGGTCCTTTACTATCGCTCACGGCCTCCACTATGAACAACTGGCATCCTTGTCTTAGGCACCGCTTAGCTTTCACCATAGAGATGAAACGGAGGGATACCTTCCTCTTCAAGCCTTGGATTTGAATTGTCCTTCCCTCATCATCGAGGCACAACACCTTCTTTGCATAGCAGTCTATGAAAGCTCTATGGTCTTCTAACCAATCCATGCCAATAATGAGGTCATAAGTCCCCAAATTGGTGACATAAGCATCCAACTCAGTGGTGCAAACTCCTAAGTCAACCCCACAACCTCTCACTTTAAGACCTACTGGTTGCTTAGTTCCTGAAGCCATTTCGACCAGTTTGAAATCATCATGCTCGTAGGCTGCCAACCCACATTTATCTAATGCAAATGGTGAAATAAAACTGTCAGTTGCTCCTGGATCAAACAAAATTTTAAGTTTGACATTGTTTACATTACCAGTGGATTCTACTACGGTAGACTGATGTTCTGCCTGGTGGTTATGCACCGCTGCATGAATCCGATGACTGTTACCCGAACTGTCCATGGGTGCCTTTCCTTCCCTGTGCCTGCTGCTTGATTGACCCTTGGGACAGTCTCGCTGGAAATGAGGACCTCCGCATCCCCAACAAGAGAGATTGGGAGGGGCTTGCCTGTTGCTCGAAGGAATCCTCTGAGATGAGTTCCTTCCCCTGGTTCCTCTAAAACCCCTTGCTCCTCTATAGGAACTTCCCTGTGTACGTCCCTGGCTTTGGTGGGTTGCAGACGATGCCTGCGAGATTGAGTTAACTGAAGTATTACCCCTCGGTGTGAACCGGTTGCCATAAGGAGGAGGTCTAGGTTGTCCTCCCCTGAAGTAAGGACGTGATGCCTTCCCTGAAACATACTGATTGGTTCCTGTCAATTTACTTCCCCCTTTTCCATCTGACATATCAGCTGCATAATGAGCATACTCAACTGCCATGGCAACTGAAGTTGGCTTCCACATCCGCACAGCAGCTCTAATCTTGTAGTTAAGTCCATACACAAAACGCTCTACCTGACAATCATCTGCATCTAGGTAAGGAACATATTTTACCAGTTCCATAAATCGAGATTCATACTCCTCCACTGTCTTGTCTCCCTGTACTAAGGCATGGAGTGCACCTGCCTGTTCTTCCTTGTAATAATTTGGCAAATACTTCATGTGGAACCTCTCCTCGAACAGTTCCCAAGAAGTTGTAAGAGGAGTAAGGTGCAACTGCTTCTCGAGGTCTGACCACCAATTCAAAGCATCACCTTTAAGCTGAAAGACGGCCATCCTAGCCTTGGAACTAGATGTGTACTCATTCAATGCGAAGCATCTCTTCATGCCTTCCAGCCATGCCTCTGCATGCTTACCGGGTCATCCTCCTGAAAACTCTGGAACTTTTATCTTTTGTAACTCCCTCGATATGTCCTGAAGCGGTTCCAGTCTTGGGCCATGTGCCCTTTCAGAGTTCTCTCGACTCACTTGAGTGGTTTCCACCTCGGCGGCCCTTTCCGACTGCTTGTTCATCGTGGTCATAATAGCCTCCAATGACCTCTCTATGATCTGCATTTCTGGTGTTGAGGTTGGTGGTGGCGGTGTTGGCGGTGGCGGAGGTGGTGGTGACGGTGGTCGACCTTGACCCCGACCTCGACCTCTGCGTGTTGTTACCATGATAGTTCCTGAGTTTATTGAAAATAAAATCATGTCCTTAGTTGTTCAATCAAATACACGCGGAACTAAAATGTAGGTATTCATACACTTATACTTATGCATAAGAAATAACTTGCATCATGAGATAACAGATTGTCAGGATTAGCGCAGTAAAATCTATAGTCATTTTTATTAAACAATCTTGTCATGGTGTTCAGCTCGTCGTGCTGGTCTTAATGGTGTCTTGTTTTTTTACTTTTCGGGTCTCTTTCATCCCTTCGACTAGGAGTTGAAATCTCGGCAAAATTTTTAATATTAAATTTTAATTCTTAACAAAACTTAGGTTATACACTATATAAATGTATACCAAATTTAATTAAATTAAATAAAATGGTGCTAACCCTATACAAATATATATATGAAATTAAATTTAAATAAAGCAATGCTAACATTATATAACGTATACAAAATTTAATTAATTTTTAAATAAATGATACTAACACTATATAATTATATATACGAAATTAAATTTAAATAAAGCAATGCTAACATTATATAACGTATACAAAATTTAATTAATTTTTTAATAAATGATACTAACACTATATAATTATATATACGAAATTAAATTTAAATAAAGCAATGCTAACATTATATAACGTATACAAAATTTAATTAATTTTTAAATAAAATGATACTAACACTTTATAAATATATATATACGAAATTTGCCAAAACTTAGGTTATAACATTAAAACTAAATTAAAAAATAAAAATAAACAAGGAAAATTTACTCGACCGCTTAGCCCTTTTCACTCGACTCTCGGCTAAGCAAAAGGTATGGCCACGCGGCTCTTCGTGTCAGTTCACCGCCATGCAAGAGCGAGTCCGCATGAAGGACACGCGGTCTCTCCAAGGAACCCACCGCCATGTGAAAGTGGGGAAACCCTAAATAGGGTCAATCCCCAAGACGCGGCCATTTCTGCCCCTCTTTTCCATAGCTGTTCAGCTCTGCAACCATCAGCGAGACTCCATGGCCGGGGATACAAGGTTTGGTGTATGTCGGCGAGATATGTGCCTGAAGAGTTCAGTTCAAATGAAAGTGAAATGGATTTGAGCTTTAATAAAGACTAGATGTAAATGGAGGTTATTTGCTTCTTGATTAAAGGTTACTGTGTGTTGTCTTTTACCAGCAAATAGTATGGATAAGGATGCTGCTGCTCAATCCTACAGCTTAGTGCGGCCATCTCTTTCCCTTCATCAGGGTTGTCTCAATTAGATTGCAGACGGCAGCCAGAAACTATGCTGGAAATCTCGGTGTCTGCTTTATCAAATAAAATTTTAGACCGCAAGAAACAACAAGTGCAGATATGATATGGAATTTAATGAATTACACCATTTAACGTATATATCGCTAGGCTTGACGAGCGTCGTCATCTGGTAGAACTTAAGAGAAAGTGCAGTAATGGCGAGAGTAGGCGGCGATGAACTGGAAGAAGAGGAGGAATGCAAAATGGGTGCAGAAGAGAGGTAGCAACCGTCTTAGAACTGGTATGGATCTGAGCTAAGATGCAGCGCAACTGGGGAATTAGATGCTTATGGTTCTAGCTGTAGACGGGCTACACGCCAATCATTGCAACCATATAGGAACCTGCCTCGGGTTTGCTGTGTATACTGTATTGGGAAAGTCTCATTGTTTTGTTAAGCTTCCTGTATCGTAAGTTGTCGAGCTTCAATGTTGTTTTTTCCTCTTCTTCTTTTTTTTTTTCTGGTTTGTAAGGGTTTTTCCTTCAGCGTGGCTAAAAATGCATGGGGTTTTGCTTTAATGGCTCTTTATCATCCATGCGTTTTGTCTTTGCAGATTGTGTGTATAGATTTTGTGTGGTTGCACTGCTATTTGTTTGCAGGGTAAGACGGGGATTCATTGGTTTTCGAGGCGATGCCTTGTTAATTTAACAATTATATAAATTTAATTGTTATACAAAACTGACTGAGTTTGAATCTAAATGTGTGGGAGGACGCAGAGAACAGAGAGCACAGCTCGTGGATGCGATGGTCATTGGGTCAAAGAATTTGCAGCAGCCACTGGCAACATTGAAACCGGTTGCTTTCCTTGCCTCTGGCATCATTGAAACAGGACGTTCTAATAGTTTGGGGGAAAGAAGACAGAATCATAAGTCTGGAAGAAGCCTACAGTTGCTTTGTTTCACCTTGTTTATAAATTTTGAAAGAAACCAGGTATGGAAAGTCGTGCTCAATTTTCTTCCAGTTTGTTGCAATTTTCTCTGTTTTCTATGTTGCTACAATGTTTTTTTTTTTTTTTTTTTTTTTTTGCATGTCTTTGTCATAGCAATATATATTTCTCTGTTATATTTACTTATTTTTCATAGTAAAATTTATTACCAGCCACTTATGATTTAAATTTTTTTTTTCTGTAGTATTAATTTATTAACATGTTCGCAGCGAGTATAATTAACGGTATGGATGTTTAGATAACTCCCTCATAACCTTGACGCCTATAGGAAAGTAATCTTCCCAAGATCCTTCTGGTTTTCGTTTGCATAATCCCATCGTTGCTCGCTAGTGTGGGTAATTCCTTTCTCTCTTTGAGTTGGGTCATAATGAATACAGTTTTTTTTTTGTTTGTTTTGGGTGAGCCGTTAAATGACGCGTTACATAGGAACGCATACTTTTATAGCAGCTTGAGAAACTACTAAGCTAATTTATAAAACCTGTGTTCAATTTTCCGAGCTAGGTCTGCTCGTCCAAGCGGGAACATGGTTATCCTGTGTATCATCGAAGATCGCCCGGCTATCCAGCGCCGTATTAACTCATACAGTTTTTCAAGGCCAAGCTATATCCTTTAAACTGATAGGCCACCCTTGCACTCTCAGATTTCCCACGCTATCCAGTTACTCAATCTATCGAGTTATTCATAGTGTAGATTCATAGCGACAGGGCTATCCGGTTGAATAAATATATTAAAAATATCTTATACAGGAGAAGGGGAAGGCACACACTAACATAGTTAGAACATCTGGGGCTTTATAAATGTCTGCTAGATTTGTTTACCAACATACTCGAATTTACTAGGACACTAACGTAATTTTTTTGTTTATCCTGGACTTTATTTAAAATTCCATAAATTTATTAACTGTCAGGAATAGATGATAGTTTTGGATTTTTTTATCCTTCGGGTATATAACGAGTCCTAGTTCACATTTAATAGAATAGGTAACAGAGATTACATTACATTCTGTTGGACATGGAACAACATGAGAATAATTTAAGTTTATCACTTAGAAATAATGAACCGGAAATGGTAGGGGAATTCTGTATTTGATAAGATAAGATTATAAATTTAAGTCAAATATACATATACATTCAAATAGACTGGGTTCGCATAAGGTTCGCATAAGTACAGTCTATAGCTTGGATATCAAAAATAGGGAAATTGTAAGAAGATCATAATTTAAATAATACACTAAAATCTGTAACCCTGAAAATTTGCATATGTTTGGTAGATTAGCGTAGAATTTCCATTGCCAAATCATACTAGTCCTTTGGGTGTGCAGCAAAAGAATGAAAATATAATTATAGATATATATATATTCTTTTATTTTCTAATGTTATTCTCATTTTCTTTTTTTGCAGGTGCACCCTGGAAGCTTACTATGGCTGGAGGCCAAGTAGGTAAATTATCAAGTAAATTTTCTAGGTGAAGCATGAATAGGCCTGTAGGTTCAAGAGTCCGAACAAAGGCTCTGATACCATCTGTAGTGCTCTGGTTTTTACAGCAGAGCACTGTGTAAAATGTGCAGGTTTAATTTTCTGCGTTTTAACTTTACCAGTTTATGGAAATAAATTTCTAAGAATTACTATGTGCCTAAATAATATTTAGGGTACTGTCTTGTTTTCTTTTATCACCTTACATTCGTAATTTAAAATAGACTAACATACCAATATTTTCTTTCCAACAATCTAGCATAAGAATATGTTTCACAACTCAGTAAATCAGTAAATAGCAGTAAATCAGTAAATAGCAAGTTTGCATGTTTACAGTAAGATTTAGCATAATAGTAAATAACGGAAATTACCTGATGCTGATGCTAACCGTAAGTTGTAGCAGGTTGTGTAACCCCTTAGACAGCCAAACTGAAGTGTCCACCCTACCGACCAGCTATAATCTTGCTGGCCCTTGGAAATCAAAGGATTTCCAAGCCCCTGAGCCCACAATCTGATAATCCCGAGAGCAGTCTTTCCTTCTGTTCTCAAAATCTTTCTGTTCGCCAAACTTTCTTTTCTTCCCCAATCAAAAAACCTCCTCCACCTTCAATCTTCTCCCCCTCTATATACATGTCCATCCTCGAGAAGACCTTGGGCTTACTCCACCGCCCCAAACTCCCCCTCTCGAGCCCCTCAAACCTTTACTCCTTTCCCTAGTTCATTCATCCACGTCTCATTATAAAAATGTATAATTAATTACTCTTATGGAAAATTCATTTGGTTTTGGATTGACGGCAGTAATTATTTATTACGGTGGGAATTATCACCCCAAGGTTATCCGTTCGGGACAAGTTCCATTAAATACAAGTCTATCCGCCATCCTTGATATTTTAATGTTATTAATGTAATTAATAAAATATTATATAATTAGTTGCCCCTTGTCAACTTGGACATGATGTGTCTTAATGATCCACCTTATCCGTCGAGACTACTTTAGTTGAGGTTTAAATTCCAAGATTAACATTGAATAATTAAATATCCATTTTCCATCACATCACGGTTATTCCAAAAAGGATTATCTTGTTATGGCTAACTTTGAAATGGAATTAATCATGCAACATTAATTTATAAATCAATATTTTAAATCTTACTTATATTGCATTTGTTACGATAGGGATATAAATGTTTGCTGGAATATCATTTATTAATTAATAATAATAATTAAATCACCCTTTGACAATAACAAAAGGTGAATCGATCATAGTATTCTTAATTATTTGTTTATCACATGGGTACCCTATCATCAACATAGCATCCTTGTTATTATAAACAAAGCACTTGTGAGGGCTTAAACAATTTTACTAATTAATTAGACACTATCATTACCCTATTCACAACAGTTCTTCTATGACAATGTTAACTGGCGATACTTGTCTTAGTTTATTATTACAATGTTTTCATATAATTACTAATTCACTTATTTACACATTGACAACCTAACCATTCATTACCTAAGTTGATTGATGTATCCTTAACTGAGTTATCTATGACATTTATACTACTATTCGAGCATGACAAGTATGTTATACACCAGTAATATTGTACACGTACAAGGTTTGCATGCATGGCCAGTGTATGCACATGCCGGACATGTACTATAAACAAACCCCATTCCGCCTATGCATATTTGCTAACTAACAATAGTATCTACCCCCATGCAGAAGAGCAAGCATAATCTATAGTATAATTACTTTAACATCCTCGGTTATTTAACATTTAACCCTTTACGATTTAACATCATTGTCTTTATGTTTACATTAGTTTAATCAATCAAGTACAGGAAGGGTGCCTACTTCCACTAACTCGGAATCAAGGAATACTAAACCCCCCAACAGTGCTAACTAACACATCCTCCCATCATAACCTACGTCCAGCATCCTCCCTATCCTCCCTCTGCTAGTACAACAGTGGGTGTCGGACTCACCGATCTGACCACATAGAACTTGAGAGCGACAGCGTCGGCTGAACAGCGGACCTATCCTCCCCTAGCAGGCATCCGACAATCGTCATCACAACAACATGGGGAGCGTGTCTCATCACGGCCCTCCCACGACCTCGGGTCTCATGGAAACATAGGGTGGGAAACACATCCATCCCTCTCAACATACTGGGCCTACGCCCTTATCAACTCATACTTGCTGCTATCGGGATTATCAGTTTGTGTTATCGTATCCTCATTTTGGCTGCTAAGGTTTGCTGTATGAACATGTTTTTCCTTTCCAATGTATATCAGATCAAGTAACTGGCTATCCCATAGCCCTTGTGTCCTGTAGGTTAGTGTTTTGCAAAATACAATTTACAGAAAGCATTTTCCATTGATCGCCAATTGATCCATTTTATCATTTCATTTCATGTAACCTTTTTGCTCATCATAGATACATATAACATTTCAATAATTCATATAAGAAGATGGTATCCACGTACCGAATCATATATTTCACATTTCATTAAGGAAAACATATAAACATATACTGCAATCGTAAAATAAGGAAATCATATGATAATCATGACATCATAACTGCATAACATAGTAACATCATAATCATGGCGAAATCATAAGACAGAGTAACATCATATAATGAGGTCCAATATAGTTTACTCAGTCGAGCTGAGTTCGACAAAATATATAAGAAATAAAGTATGGTGTGTCTAACTAATAAATATGCCGAATCAAAATATGGGCATTACATAACTGGACTATATTTCCACTCCCCTATTGCAGGCACATAGCCCACAGGTCTCAGGTTCAAGCCTGGGGCAGGATAAGAACACCAAAACCTTCCCTGTAATGGCTGGTTGGCCTCTTGCTGCAAAACGAATAAACGAAATGAAGCCCAAGGGTCACTCCAACGTTGTTTTGGCATCAACAAGTTAGGGTTCATCCGACGGCCGAAACTCTTTGCGATCAACAACGGGCCTTGTCTATCATCCGCGTTGAAGGCGAGCACATTGCATTTATTTCCCCATTAATTACTGCCTCCATGACGATGCCAAATCATCAATCCCATAAGGCAATTGCTAGTTACAGTGAGGATCCATATCACCATTTCCATCAACTCTTTCACGTGCTATCGGATAGGGTAGCTTGCACTCCGACGATCATTAATTACAACCAAGATAAGACTTCAATACCAGTACCAGAACCAATGACTTGTCTGAACTCTTCACACTTGCATTTAATAGCACTATAGCACCTGCCATGACGAGAATCACAACGTTAAGATCATCCCTTTTACATTGTTAAACCAAACGTAGAAATTCTAACGATTGCTGTGTAGAGTCGACGATGGTTAGGTAGGGGTACATTTCCCTACATTCACAGCATGCCACACAAACATATCCATATAATACATCGTGAGAATCTTACGTCGAACCCTTAGTTGGAAACCATAGAGATTGTATCGCATTTGTTATTGCTTAGCACGACCCTTACCATCGTGAAATTAATAATCTCAATATGGTAATGTCTTATAGTCTCGTCACCATATTGGCATTTATTTTGCAACGTAAACTTACCAGATACATGTATATTGTCCTTCTGTCATGTGCATCACTAAGTTCAATCCTAGGATGTTTTCATCACAACTTCTGAAACATATATTTGGGCTCAGACGCACACTTGAACCTTGGGAGAGCTTAAAACTTTGTCAAACTTGACAACTAACTGAAAAACGTAGTTACCATTACAGTTCTGGAAATTTTTGTGTTAACCTTACCAGTGAATCTGCGCAAGAAGGACAAGTACATATGCTTTAGTATAATAAGCTAAGTAAGCCTCAGCCTCCTCGTAGGACCCCTTTCATCGTCATAAAGAAACAACTGTCAGTACCATCTTAAGATAACTCAAAGTACCGTTAACACAAGCAAAATTAATTAAAGCACAACATGTCATTGTCATTAAATTATCTTTAGTTAAGAATCTAAAAAAAAAACTAAATGTCTGCTACATTTATGACCTTGACAATTAATGATGACTTTATGAGTATTTAGTATTTCGCATTTACAATTATTATCATTTATTGTTGAATTAAAATTTTAATTTTTTTTTAAATTATCAGGATGTTACAGGAATGTTGCAGATGTAAGATGTTTTATGGGTCTTGTTGGTTACTACAGAAGATTTATTGGATGATTCTCCAAGATAGCTTACCCGATCACTTCATTGCAGAGGAAGAGTGTCATATTTGTATGGTGTGAGAAGTGTGAGAAGAGCTTCCAGCAGTTCAATAAATTTCTCACTAGTGCCCTTGTTCTGAAGATTGCAGATCCTAGTAAGGATTTCGTAGTATCACGGATGCTTGCATTGAATGACTCGGTGGAGTACTAATGCAAGAAGGGTCGGTAATTTGTTATGATTCAAGGAAGCTGAAAGAGTATGAAAGGAACTACGCCACCCATGACTTAGAGATAGCATCCATAGTTCACGCTCTCAAGAGATGGAGGCATTATCTCTTGGGAAGGAGATTTGAACTCAGAACTGATCACATGAGTTTAAAATATTTGTTTGACCAGCCAAATATAAATGTTAGGAAAACTAGATGGATGGAGTTTCTATGTGAGTTTGATTTGGAAATCAAACATGTTAAAGGCAAGGAGAATAAATTTGTTGATGCACTCAGCAGAAAATTTCATATTGCAGCAGTAAGTAGGTGTGAATCAGACTTGAAGGCAAGGATTTAGAGGCTCAAAAGAGTGATGAAATCGACCTTCATATCAAGGATAAATTGCAGCAGGGTGTTATGGATGAAAAGTATGCAATATATCAGCTGGGTGAGGGTAATGTTCTCATTTATCGAAACACCAGACTATACATTCCAAACAGTGCAGATTTGAAGAAGTTGGTGATGGATGAGATACATCAAAAACCATACTCATGACACCCAGGATATCATAAGACTATAACAGCAGCAAGGAAGTAGTACTTTTGGCATGGCATGAAGAGAGACATATCTAAGTACATTTCTAGGTGTCATAAGTGTCAACAGGTCAAGGCATAGCATCAACATCCAGCAGGATTGTTGCAGCCATTTCCCATTCTGGAATGGAAGTGGGAAGTGATCTCTATGGATTTTATAACAAGGTTTCCAATGACAATGAAGAAACATGATGAAATCATGATGGTGGTGGAAAAGCTATCAAAGGTAGCTCATTTTATTCCAGTCAAGTCCACTCACAAGGCCAATGACATTGTAGATATCTTCATGAGAGAGATATTCAGATTGCATGGATTTCCCAAGGCAATAATTTCATATCGTGACACAAAGTTCACATCTAATTTTTGGAAGGGATTGTTCCAGGAACTAGAAACTCAGTTGAATTTTAGCACAGCGTATCATCCTCAAATGGATGGTCATACTGAGAGAGTAAATCAGATCCTTGAAGATATGTTAAAAATGTATGTGATGGATAATCCATCCAAGTGGGAAGACTATCTACATTTAGTGGAGCTTGCTTACAACAAAGGACATCAAGCATCATTGAAAATGAGTCCCTTTGAAGTGTTGTATGGCAAAGGATGCAGAACTCTAGTGAGATGGGACAGCCCAGTGAACAGGGTAGTTCTTGGACCCAAAATGATTGAGGAAATGGAGCAAGAGATTGTGAAGATCAGGAAGAATTTGAAGGCAGCACACGACAGGCAGAAAAGTTATGCATATTTGAGAAGAATGCATAAGGAATTTCAGATTGGGGATAATGTCTACTTGAGAGTGAAACCAAGAAGGATTCCATGAAGTTGGGGAGTTGTGCCAAGTTGGAACCAAGATATTATGGGTCGTTTGAATTCCTTGATAGGATAGGAACTGTTTCATATAGAATTGCATTTCCTGCTAACATGAAAGCTCATAATGTTCTCCATGTTTCTTTGCTTAAGAAATATATACATGATCCTAATCGCATAATTGATTGGAATGTGATACAGGTGGAACCAGAAGGAGAGTTCCAAGTGGAGCCTACATGCATCCTCGACAGGAAGGTTACCTTGATCCGGAACAGGTCCATAGGGAAGGTAAAGGTGCAGTGGATACACCTTAGTCCCGAGGAGGCTACGTGGGAGCTGGAGGATTCCATGCGAGAGGCATTCCCGTTTTTGTTCAGTTTTGGGAACACCGAGGACGATGTTTTTCTAAGGGGGAGGGAGTTGTAATACCCCTATTTCGACCCCTTTGATTATTGGCTTGATGTGAATATTGTATACATGTTATGTATATGTTTTCCCTAGTGTGGAGCTCAAGTCCAAGGCCCCACTGGCGGATGTTCTAGTTTTATTGCATAGGAAAGTATTTTATAGTTAATCAACCATGGGTTGTTAAGACATGGAGCATTGTAAATGATGTAATGATTATTATTGCAATAAAATACCTAAGGGACTGGATATCGAGGCAACATAAGAGAATGGGGCTTCGTGTATCCACTAGGGAGTGGTTAGGGGGTTGTGGGATGGGAACCCATGTTGCCACTTGTCCGTTCATGAACCCGTATGACCTCCCATACTGCCATTAATGAAATTGTAAGAGAGTGGTTGAAGAAATCGTCTCATGAAGTCGATGGAGTATGGAACAGACCTGCAGACCTGTATGGCAGCGGACGACCTGTGTTTACGTTCCTCATAATCCACTCCATGCCTAGGGAATCCATGCAACTTTTTTTCTATCTCGTGGTTAGGGAAGAAGGGATTTTGGGGAGGGATCCATTTATCATTCATACACACACAGAGTGTTCATGCAACCACGATTACTAATCCACGATCATTCATCGGTGTTGGAGGAACCAGTCGTGAATCTGAGAAGAAGAGGAATGTGATTCCCTATGTAAGTGGGTAGTGTAGAGTGGTATGTTGTAGGACAGAGCTTAGTCCGCAACCGGGATAGTAACCTGTCGGTTTTAGCAGAAGTGGAAGGGAAAGCCTTGGGGTTGTATCTGCTTGATAAACCTAGTTAAGACTGTAGTCTCATAGAACCGGTGAATGGACCTTTTTATGCCCACCCTGAATAGCACTGGAGGGAAGGGGTCTCAAGGTACTGAGCAACAAAGAAGAGGACCTTCCTTGTGTTGGGTGCGGTAGGTAATGTGGGTGCCATGCTGTCGAGTTTTGAGATGTCTGCAGCTCCGTTGATGATCTTACTGGCTTAGGACCATCCTCCATATTGCTTGAATGCTTAATAAACCTAGTGAAGGTTGTAAACTCATGAGAACAATGGTTGGACATTTCTATTCCCACCCTGAATAGCACTGGAGGGAAGGGGGCTCGAGGGAATAAGCAACAAAGAAGAAGACCTTCCTTGTGTTGGGTGAGGTAGGTATTGTGGGTTCCATGCTAGCTGATTATCCTGAGATGCCTGCAATTCTGTAGTGAACTCACTAGCTTAGCATTGTCCCATAGTTCCCTGGATTGCTTGATAAGCCCAATAGAGTATTGGATTAGCATTAGGATGATACTTTTACTGTGAGAGACAGCCATCAACTTCCTTAGTGGATACACAGCCTAGCTCGGGGATGGTCTCTCAGCTGAAAGATTACAGGCTTGACAGAGACCTATGGTTGGGTGGAACGTTGTCCTTACGTAGCCAATTTCCTGGGGCAGCTTCAGTCTCAAGATAAGTGTTGTATGATGTTAATGATGTGGATGCATGTATTATATTCGTTTGATATTCGATGTTGATTGAATTGTTGTATGAATGGAATCAATAGATAGCTATGTGTGATCTTGTATATAGAATTGATTTCCTGTTGAATACTCCATTGTTACATGAATGTTATGCATGACTAACCTTGTAGGTTGTGGGATGTTAACTAATTCAATCTATTATTCATATTGTTACGTGTTGAGTTCATATTCAAGGAGATGGGATTTAACCTCACCTAGACCTAAGAGGAGAGTGATAACCTCTTCATGACTGTTAGAACTCCTCTGTGAGAGAGAGAAGGATGTGGAAAAGTTATGGGAGGAGACAGATAGATTTTCATGAAGTTCTAAGGCATGGAAAAGTGAATTTATGATGGAATGTTTAACTGAGATAATGACAAGGTTATAATCCTCAGATGGATGTGAGAGTTATACCAGGGGAAATATCTCTCCAAGAGCTTTCCAATGGTATCGTACTAGCCTCATTTGGATCAAGGACGAGGGAGAAACAAGTATGGGAAGTTTGCAGATGTGGAGAAGGAGGTTCTACATTTCCGCATCCGCAATGCAAATTGCGGATTGCGGAAAGGAAGTTGTTCGAAAAGTTATGTTTGGACTTCCGCAATGCGGATTGCGGAAAGAGTCATCTTCTGGTAAATTGAATTTGGACTTCTACAAACCCGGCTTCCGCAATTGCGGAAAGGAAAGTGTATGGAATAATTAGACTTCTGCAATGTAGATTGTCGATTGTGGAAGGATGTTGGAGAGATAAGTTCGGCGATCTTTCTTCTAAATCCCGCAATGCGGATTGCGGATTGTGGAAGGGAGGATTGTGGATTGTGGGTTGCGGATCCGAGGCAACTTGCGGATCGCGGATCCAAGAGAGTTGTGGGTTGTGGCTTGCGGATCCAAGGCAATTTGCAGATTGCGGATCCAGTGATGTAATTGTGGAAAGGCATGAATGGAAGCATTTTGAAGAAAAAAAGGTATCAAATTCTTACATCACCCCTGGAGGACCCGTAGAGGTTAGAAGTACAACAGATAGGTACTAGATCCTAGGGAGGGGAGTGGGGTACGCTTCACCACTGCACCACAATATCATCAACACTACTCCCCCTTTCGAGGGAAGTCCTTACGGAGTACACCAAGCTTGTCACGGAAGTGATCAAACTTCACACGAGACAGAGGCTTAGTCAACACATCTGCAACCTGCTCATCAGTTCTCACATATTGGAGCTTTATAGCTCCCTTCTATGTGCTTCGAATTATCATGGAACACAGGGTTCTCTGTCATCTTTATACAACTCTGGTTATCACATAGAATCATTGTGGTATCCAAATCCAAATCAAATAGACCTTATAACAACTTCCAAATCCATATGGCTTCACAACTGGCAGAACAGGCTGCAATATATTATGCTTCTGTAGTAGTGAGAGAAACACTGGACTACTTCCTACTTAGCTATGAGATCATGGCTGACCCCAGACTGTAACATCCGCCTGAAGTGCTCTTCCTGTCTAAGACACTTCCTGCCCAATCTAAATCTGTGTAACTGAACAATCTGAAGTCACGATATCTAGTATAACTGAGACCATAGTCTATTGTACCTTTTAGGTACCTCATCACATGCTTTGCAGCTACAAGGTGAACACATCTGGGCTCAACCAGATACTGAATCAAGGTGTTCAAAACAAAGCATATATCTGTCCTAGTATTCGTCAGATACATTAATGACCCAATAATCTGCCTGTATAGATTCATATCCACCAATTCTGACAAAGCATCAGATAGTAGCTTCAAATTTGTATCCATGGGTGTGGCCATGGCTTTACACTCCAACATATCAAATATTTTCAAGATTTCTACTGCATACTTCCCTTGGTTAAGGAATATTCCCTCTAGGCTCTGCCATACTTCGAGACCTAGAAAATAATGCATCAATCCAAGGTCTTTCATCTCGAATTCTGCAGCAAGCTTCTTCTTGCACTCTAAAATTTGCTTCTCATTTCATGTCAAGAATAAGTCATCCACATATAGAAATAATATGACAGGTTCATCATCCATAACCTTGAAGTAAAGGTTAGGGTCAGCTTTACACTTGGTAAATCCCAAGCTCATCGGAAAACTATCAATTCTTCCATACCAAGCTCTTGGATCTTACTTCAACCCATATAGATCCTTCTTCAGTTTGCAGACATGTGTCTCTTTGTTTTCAACCTCAAATCCTTGTGGTTGTTCTATGTACACTTCTTCTTCAATGACACCATTCAGGAAAGTTGTTTTCACATCCATCCGGTGTAACTTCCACTTCATTGTGGCTGCAAGTGCCATGATGGTTCTAATTGAAGTGTACCTTACTACTGGTGCAAATATTTCTTCATAATTGATTCCTTCCTTTTGAGAGAATCCACGAGCCACAATACTTCCATCTTGTATATCCATTTATTTCATCTTTCTAAGTCACTAGATACCAAGATCTTGAACTCTGTTGCAAGTTCTCTCTTGCACCCATCTATGAGCTTCTCATCTTCAACCTTGTACAAAAGGTTGATGTCTCATCACTCTAGGTGATCCTTGATCTCATCATTCTATCGATGGGTGACTTCTAAGCCCATACAAGGTCTTCTTTAATCTGCATACATGTGGTTCTCTGAGTCTTGGAGGTTGCTCGATATCTTCTTCTATTTTGATTACACCATGAGTCTGGCTACTAGAGAAACATCTCATCATAGTCGACTTCCTCTACTTGATTTCATTAGTCTTGTTAATAGTTGAACCATCGTCACTTGTTCTATGGAACAATTCTCGTCATTCTTCATTTGTAGGTGATCATGTACGATAATTCCTACAAGTCAAATTTAGTAGCATGGTTAGAAACATTTCATAGTTTCCAAAACATATGCATAAAAACATAGGTCACACTGTCATAATTCTATCTTAGCCAATAACACAACATTCATCCATATCCCACATTCATATGGTAACTTTCTAGATGCCTTCCATCTCTACCAAAACATTATTAAGAGCGTGCACTACTCTCAATATGTCAGCAAAAAGGTTTCACTCTAGATAAGTAGCAATGGAATGTTGTATAGCACCATAGGATACTTACCCATCACATGCATATTAGTAGTAAACCGCTTCATTAATGCAAATGTTCTAATATGCATATTATACTTCCTAAATTTAGGAATATACAACTGAACAATATCCAAAATGACAATTCAAATACTTATCTTTGTTTGTTTGGTAGGATCTCTTTTGATCCTAGTCTCCTTGCAGGGATTACTGGAATGTATGATGGTGAGCTCTACTCCATTATCTTAATCTAAGGTCATGTGCCTTTCTTTATTATGATATATAATGTTGATCAATTCTTCTACCATAGATCAAAGTTGTTTCTGAATGACCTTTTATTTTATATAGACTTCCTTCTTCTATTCCAATAACAACTGCATTTTCTATATATTTTCCTTTGGACCACATGAGAAATTCTCCATCTATTAATAACCCTAAACCCTTTCTTATCTAAAGTTGATATAGAAGTAGGTTCTTCTTTAATCCTAGTACATCCTCCATATTCATCGGGGTTCCTGAATCAAGCTTGTAGGTTGCTCCTCCTATTCTCCTAGTGAAACTTTCTGAGGGGAGTCCTATTCTTTGAACTTGGAGAGAGTGCTTTGAATCACCATCATTATAGGGCATATTCTTCAATTTATTCCTTTGGTAACTTCTTGGGAGGTCCTTCATCTTCGGAAAAATAAGCATGATGTATTTTGTTGCTCTTTTTCTTATATTCTTCTTTTCTTTCTAGACAAACTTTGGCAATATGTCCCATCTTATCACAACAGAAACATTGATAAGAAGAGAATTCTCTTCGCTTGTAGTTTCTCTTCTTATACTTTTGAAACTTATTAGGAGGATGGAACTCCTTCTTTAAATGAGGTTTTCCCTTTCCTCTTTTAGTATGGGTAGCTAGAGCTTGATCATCATCTCTGAGTAGTGCTTCTCAATTTTCCACTCTAGCCTCCTCTTGGATACATTCTTCCCATACATCTTCAAATAGTAGACTTTCCTTTCTTACACACATTGTCTGGATAAAAGAGTCCCAAGGTCTAGTAAGACCATTAAGAGCAGTCATCACTAATTCATCTTCGTCAAGCTTGTCTCCAATTGCTTCTAATTGTTATTTGAATTGAGAAACCCTAGTAAAGTCATCTTGGATAGATTCACCTGGATTCATCTTCGTGCTTTTGAGTTGGGTTCTCAAATTCATCTTTCGATTTATGTTTTATCCCTTCATACATTCTTGATAGGGAATCAAACATCTCCTTTGGGGTTTTCTTGGAGGATACTTGAGGAATCAAGTGATCCTTGATGGAATATGCTATGATCCTTTTGTCTCTAATCATATCCTTCTTATGCTTTTCCTTAGCTTCAGCTTCTGCGGGCTCTGGTACAACTTCTTTAATCAATTTTGAAAGATCATTCTCTTCTAGAATGATTCCAATCCTATACTTCCAAGCATAAAAGTTCTCTATCCCTTCCAAATTGTCATCAAGCTTAGTGCTTGGGGCCATCTTATCCCAGAGAGCAAAGAATAACCAAAAATTATAATTTCTCAAAAGTAAAAACTGAACTCACCAAAAGATGCGCTTGAATGAGGCAAGTATGTTGGTACACTTGGTTTCTGAAGATTCCAAAATTTCATCCTTGAAATTTGACTTGCAAAATTATGGTCTGCAGTTTATGGCTCTCTGGTTTTCTGGTTTTCTAGTTTTCCTAGTCCAGAGTCAAAAAAAGGTTTTACTTTCTGGAAGATTCACCCACTGAAAAACTTCGATCTTGGTGCCAAAATTTCGATCTTGGAGAGGCGCACTTCCCTATGCCAATTGCACTCAAAATTCCACTTTTGTAAGAAGCCCTATTTTTTATGCTCGGAGAGAGAGACAGAGATTTACCTTATGAAATTTGTTCTTTTCAAGAAAGCTCTGATACCATGTTAATATTATATGCTACTAAAGACTAAATTCTAACTTCATGAGTATTTAATACATTTTCACAATGGCAACATAACTAGGATCTCTAAAAGATACACAATCACAAGGTACACAACAATATATCCTAGGGAACCCTCAAGGGGAAGACAACCCAACAAGAACTTCCTCAATATAGATAACCAAAGTACAATGCCCAAAATAGGGCTCACAAATAAGAGAGACAAACCCAAACTCTAGATCCAAGCCAATCCTTCTCCTCCTTTGCAGACTTCTCTCTCCCCTCTAATGCGCAATGCATGAATGAGTGAATGGTACAAATGAGAGGAAGCCACTCTCTATTTATACTTTACTTTTCACTTGACTTTTAACCCAGCTAAGTCACCCTCACTTAACTGACTGGGCTGACCTCTCCCAGAAAGACTCAAATAATATTATATTACATTCTTTAGGGTACTAACGACCTGACTTACAATGGAGGTTTTACCCCATGACTTTTACTTGACCAAATATAATTATAATGACATCCTCAAATGGATGTAAAACATCCATGGAGTTGCAATAATAAAGTACAAGTAGAATATTCTTTGAAGTTACATTAATTTAACACTATCATCATTATATTTTAATTTATTTTCATAGTTGTATCAGCAAAAAATTTGAAGTTTCATGGCAAATCTTCCCCAAATTTGCCAATATAACTTCTTTAAAAGTGCCAATAATTGTGTTGGTGAAAATTTCGTAAATTTGTGACAAAACTTATCGAAATTGACCGATACAACTTCTTTCAAACATTGATGCACTATCGTCACTCTTTCCTAACTTCATCGAAAATACGTAGTAAGTTATGCCAACGCCATTTCAAATTTTTTCACCGGTAAGCCTACGCTCAAACCAAAAAAATTGCCGATAAACCTACGTTAGATTCACCAATTGCAATTTTTTTTTAATGTCGATAGGGTGGGTCCCATTTCACCATCTCAAAAAATTTCTTCAACAAAGACTCAAAAGACCATCAAGGTTTTGTTTTAACATTTGCAAACATTTTTCAAACTTTGAATCTTTTATCAATGCAACTTTCTTTTTTTCACATATAAGTACTATTTGAAGTGAACTTACCACACACATGAATTTTGCTGAAGATTTTCTCCATGAATGAAATCTAGTGAGCATTAATTGTCCTACATAGCATAGCAACTAAGACTATCCATGATACTCAGGGAAAATGAATTGCTTCTTTTCAAATTGT
Source organism: Larix kaempferi (assembly GCA_027924585.1). Taxonomy (NCBI): domain Eukaryota; kingdom Viridiplantae; phylum Streptophyta; class Pinopsida; order Pinales; family Pinaceae; genus Larix; species Larix kaempferi. Next base: position 4,812,268 of record BSBM01000125.1, on the reverse strand, counting down.
TGAGCTTGAAAGATACTACAAATTCCATCAACCAAAGGTGTGTTCGACTAGTGATTGAGTTGAATAGTTTCACAAAGAAAATGATGTAAAGAGGATTCTTGCTAGTTGATGGGTTAACGGAAAAATATGTCTAAAAATAATGGCTTGTATCTAATCACAAATCTCAAGACCTCTTATGCTTAAGCCATGGCAATGATGTTTAGACTATATGGGAAACCAGACTACAAATTTCAAAGATGTTTGGGTGCCAATTGTTCATAATGTTTTAACAAGATCATTTTTCAATTAGATAAGCGTATTGTCGTTGGCATTGTAAAGAGTTGTGGAAAACTCATAAAAAACAATATTGAAATTCTACCCACCTTTTGCATGGCATATTGTTACACATACAATGTGCAAACCATTCTTTTCCCAAGTTAGAATGGAATTAGAATGTATATTGCAACCTATCAAATATTTTGGGAAAATAAGTATAAGAGAAATTATTCCCTGATCTCTGATTATTTTATTGCACCCTTGTTTGAAATTATCTTCAACAAAGAATAGCCAAGGTTGACAGCTGAGGCCAAAGTTATGTCAGGAAGCATAGGAAATTGATAGTG